>CM057349.1:469395023-470740305 GCA_030015575.1 Agapanthus africanus
TATTTTAATGAAAAATTTCGTTTATGTTTGTTTCACATGAAAATTTTGGTTAAACTCAAAGCTAAACGGTTGTAATCAAAATTACAATTAGGGTGGTAAAATTAGTTTGACCTAAGTATGAAGGAAAAGGGAGTTCTAAGTTTAAAAAGAAATATATCAGAAATAACTCCACTTTACCCATATATTTTTAGGAGATGAATTGAGATGAAAAGAAGAAAGGATGAGAGGGACTTACGGCTTGGTAATATCAAGAAGAGAGTAAGGAAGAAGGGAGGGGGCTTCGTGGCGTAGTGGAAGCTCCGGAAACGGCTTCGATCTCCGATGGAAGGAGCTTGCTTGCTAACTCCACTTGACTCCACTTGCACTTAGGAACTTTTGAGATAATTTTGCTAGAAATTTTTAGAATAGAGGGGAGTTAGGGCATGGGGTGGTATTTATAGTGAAGAATTAGGGTTTAGAAATTAAAATTTTGGATTAAAAAGTATTAAAAATTTGTTAAATGGTGAATTGAAGAGTCTCCATTTGATTGCAGGAAAATCAAACAGTGCAGGGAAGTTAAGGGGAGCTAGTCGAAGTTAATGAATTCGAAAGAAGTGTGCAAAGCACGGAGCAATTTGGGCTCATCTTGACCGTCGGCGCCGACCCAATCATGGGTTTAGGTGGTCGGATCTTGAGGCATTGCCTTGAGATTCGTACCACGTGTCGATTTAGGTGTGTACACCTCATTGCGCCTGTTTGATTTTTCTAAAACTTTTCATTTCTTCGTGTATTGCACGTGCAGCTCTTGGGCTTCCAAAAAATTAAAAAGAAAAAATCTAAAAAATAATTGGGTCAGATGGGAATCGAACGCACAGGCTATGTCACAACAGTGCAGGGCTTTACCAGTGAGTTACAAATTGTTTCTTCGTTTTATTTAATAAAAATAACTTTTAACTCTTACACAGGCTGTAATACTCTTTTCTGTACAATAACAAAAAAATTTGTATACAGTGATTTCAGAGTCGTTACATCATCATGTATTAACGACACGTGATAACGAGTAAAACGTATACACATGACAGATAAAGACAAACCAGATAATATACTATCATCTCGATCAAGATTGTTCAATCATACAGGCCCCTCTACGAATTTAGTAATTGACTTTCTATAATTACGATAATTGCCTTGAGGGCACATATATCCAACAATAAGTGCACCAACCAACTCACAATATCGAGTGGGGCTCGGTAGGTTCGCTCCATTTGCTTGACGAACCTTCAGATGAAGCTCCATTGGCATAACTGTAGAAATACTGACAGTAATAGTAGAATCATCAACTGTGGCTCGTGCAAGAAAATCAGAATTATACTTCTGCTGTGACGGAAGATAACCATGGGGAGAATAAGCAACTTCGATCACCAAGAAATAACGTAAATATCCAAAATCCTTCATCTTAAACTGCTGCTGAAGAAATTTCTTTGGATATGTGATAGTTGCTGTGTCATCACATCATATCATCAATATAGATCAAAAGAAGAGTTTGGCCTTTGGAGGAAGAATGATTGAAGAGTGCATAATCAGCACGGATCTCGAAGAGGTTGCTGGAGGTCTCGGCTACTTGAACTCGAAAAGGGAAGCTATGAAGGGCTACCGAGGTTGGATCTTAGATCGAGAGGGTGAGGCAGTTTAGATCCGAGATCTTGATGCAACTCAGTTGTTGATGACGAGATGATGGCCGGATCTTAGGGTTAGGCGGATCTTGAACGACGATGAGATCAGCAACGATGAAATGGGCAGCGATGACTTAGGGTCGGCGACGACAACAACGGATGCTAGTGGCGGTCTTGAAGATGGTAACGACAGCTAGGATCCGGATGCGATGTTATTAGTGATGACTTTGACGACGATGGCGACGTCAACAGCGACGACTTCGACGGTGATGGTGATGACGACTAGAAAGGTCGATGAGGCGACCGTCAAGGATCAATCAACGGTAAGGCTATGATACTATGTTGCAAATCGTAGATTTGGGAAAAGAGAAAAATAATATTATTGATTGATTAAAATGCAATGTACAATACGCCTCTCTCTACATATAGCCCACAAGATAAAATCCTAATACGTAATACACACACACACACACACACGTAAACCCCAATACAAAAAGATAAATAAAAAATAATATAAAAGATATGATAAAAGAGAGATGCATATCTTAACAAGCACCATTCGATTGTCCATGCTAAACCAAATGTTATAATGTTACTTGTGCGGCTTTCCATCTGTGCTTCCTGCTTCTTACTTTTGTCCCTTATGACGGCTAAATAGATAATATATCTAATTTAAATGCTTATAAATTTAATGCAACTTTTAAATACTTTATATTTTAATGGCTTGAATGCAAAATTGTAGATCAATAAAGCAACCGAAGAAAATGGCAAACAGTGCATTGAAATGATACATCGTTGACAAATTAAATAAAATCCCATGCTACACAATTTCAAAAGGATTTTAAAATAGTGAAGGTGTAGCCGTTTCCACCGAAGTAGCCCAATTATAAAAAAATCAAGTATTAGATTAAAGGAATAGGAGTACTCTGCTGCTGTAATTTTACATTGCATCACAACATCATCGAAAGTGATGGTCCAAATAATAATTGAGGGTTGCTATTATTTTCAATTTGTTCCCTTATTAATTAATTAACAATTGTATCCACTAAACTACTAATTTAATGAAAGCCATTGACCTTCTCTCTCTCTCACTCTCTCCTTCCTATATATTCTCTCGCTTCGTTCCCCCAAACTCCCATCTCTTTCCCTCTCTCTCCCCAAAAATTTAGAGATCCAAATGCCATTTTTGTTTCATTGATTTCTCTCTCTTTTGTTAATATATGTGTCAAAAAATAGAAATCATTAATCCTCAGTTTCAGTTGTTTTGAATCTGGCTTGTTTTCCAATTACCATTCCTTAGAAAAACATTTATAAAAACCCATATATCATGTAATCTTAGGCTCTCTCTGCTCTCACTCTCCAATCCCCCAAAAATACCCAAAAAAAATTTATACTTGTATTTTTTATGCATGCATCTTAAAAAGTTAAGTTTTTAAGTTTTACCTCCACTATAGCCAAGATTTTTCCCTTCTTATAGCAAAACTTTTATAAAAAAACCAACAAATCTTGTAAAATTTTCCTTCCCTCGAATATTTAATTCCTACCCCTCAAAAAAACAAAAACAAAAAATAAAAAATAAAAAAACAAAAAAGAGAGTTGAATTTTGACAATGCCAGAATCGGAGATGGGAACGCCGACGGCAGCGTCGGCACCGGCGACTCCGGGGACGCCGGGGGCACCGCTGTTCTCGTCGCTGAGGATTGACTCGCTGTCATACGACCGCAAGTCAATGCCACACTGCAACAAGTGCCTGCCCCTCGACGCATGGCCGGCCTCCCCCACGTGCCTCGCAGATTTCCCGAGGCCCGGCGTCTCTCTCACCAGAAAGGTAAATAGATGTATTATATATAGATGTATTACATCTGACACACCGAATAATTTATTATTGTTACAAGCCATGCACGTCTTTTATACTGACGCCTTCTATCGGGTTATGGTTATTATTATTATTATTATTATTATTATTGATCTAAAGTAATGTGGTTGGTAATTTTTATTTAGATCCTAGTCAAATTGATTAGGATGTAAAGTTTTTTTTTATTTTTAGTAATTATAATTGTTTTCTGGATGTTTTTCAGTTCTAATGTTGACTAAACCTTTGAGGGTGATTATTAATAGAGGAAATCGGTTAGCCAAATTAAAATTATTTTAGCCAAATTAAAATTATGCAATCAAGAGAATGGGTGAATTTAAAAGCTAGAAAAGTGTGATTTCACTGCCCTTATATAAATTTTTGGGGACTTGGGATTTTTTTAATCCCATCGTTCTATCTCATGGAAATAAAATAAAAATATCCAGAAATAAAATACCTGCAGCTTCAATAAGTTCACAACAATAATGAAACTAGCTTCTGTAGGTGAGCTGTGAATGATAAGCAGAGCAGCTAGAGATCACATTCACATATATCCTATTTGTTCCTCTCTCACTTTTGGGTGCATGCTGTAAATATTGAAGAATAAATATATATTATTAATTAGATACTTGTGTGATCACAAAAAATGATCAAGGATCCATGAATAAGAAATAAGGGGAAGGAGATGACGCAGCTGAATCGGTTACGAGTCCATCCATGCATTTCTCGCTTCCAATCAAATCAAATCAACTTTATCTTCATTTCTTTTATAAACATTTTGTAATATATTTTTTGAGTCAGCTCTTAGGTTAGCCAACAACTTTAATCATGTTTAGTTAACATCTTTACTTAACTCGGCTTAGAGACAGAAACATAAGGTATTCACAGATAAAATATCATGCTTAACAAATATAAATTCACCAATGATCAATAGCTAAGTTGGTATGGCATTTTCTCTTCTAGAGAGAGCGTGGGTTTCAAACCTATGAGGGAAAAGTGGCCACAAACTAACATTTTCAGCGCAAATTCATGGATCCTCTAGATGCATGTATGTGCTATCTGCGTGGATGTAGTGTATGCTTGAGTAAGGATTACGGGCCAATTCCCAAAAATTATAAAATTCTGAATTTCTCTGAACTCTCGAGGATGATCGATTTTGTTTAAAATATTTTCGGCTCTCTTTTGTTTGGTTTGTTTTGGGTTACAACCTTTTTCTTACTAACTTCATTGTGGGGACCTTTTCTTGAAGTTTCTGCCTTCTCATATATGTGAGAAAAACATTCATTATGGATAAAATATTATGCATTTGGGTCTAGGGAATGTAACATCTGATTAGATACCACATGTCTCTTTATCTCTGCATAGAGTAGATGGCACGCTCGTACATTATTTGTTAGTTCTATATGAATAAATTAGAGAAAAATATTTTTAAAAACCCCGGAGATGTTTTCCTCTGTTAGAAAACCCTTGGCCCAAAGAGCCTCACCCAAAAACCCCAAGAAAAGTTTTCCGGCATCAAAATGGAATATTTACTTTCTTACAATATGTATGCAACTAATCGATATATCTATATGCATACACAAACTAGATATTACATGCAACTATACATATATTGCAGGTATGGGTTTTTTTTATGGTGGAAAACCTTTTCAAAAGGTTTTTGATGAGAATCTTTGGGCCGGAGGTTTTTTGATAGGAAAAACTTTTCTAGGAGGTTTTTGACAATTTACCCAATAAACATAGTGATTCATAGAGTGTCGTAAAAGCGCCCGTTTTCATGAGGTCTACCAAATAAGGACAAACCACAAGAAATTCAACTTTAGGCTATATTTGGATAGTTAGAGTTAAAGTCCATATGAATAATTTAGGATTAAAATGTTTTGGAATGCATATGCATTTCAAAAATGAAATTCCAATACATTTTTGATAATATAATGCATGTTTGGATGATTGGAAAAAAGACATCTTTAAAGTATAAGAGAGAGAAAAAAAGAGATTTATGTGACATTGAGAGAGAGAATTTTGGATTAGAAAAATTGGGTCTTGTTAATTTTTAGAATTCAATGGATGAGAGATATTTTTGGGTCGTTTTTCCCATTGGAACTGTTCATTAAAAATTTAAACCAAACAACAAATATTTTGGATTGGCCCAACCCAATTGGAAAAGACTGAGAAATCGCTTTCCGATGCGTTTCTCTTTTGTATCTTGTTGGCCAATAATTGGACTGCGACCTGCTTTTTTAGCGGTGGCATTGGAGCCGTATTATGTTATGATTATGCTCCAGATATAAAATTTAAGACAACAAGATGCTAAATGACAGAGATGTAAGTATTATTATAAGCATAGAATTTGTTATAGGGATGGAATTAATTCATGAAATGAAAACTTTCCATCTCGATGTAAATCCCATTGACCTAAACACTAAACTCACTCAGATAATCAAGAAAATTAATCAGCATATATCACAATCTAAGGTTAGATATATGAGCACGTAAGTTCACCTGATGTGACAATTAGCAATCCCTGCTGTCCATTTCTATTTGATTATCATGTATCTGTAACTTTTGACTTCATTGTTCTTGATTGCTTTGCTGGGCTCATCTCAGTTTGAGGACCTGGGCAAAAAAGCTTCAATTTTCATTTGAAATAACAAAAATAGATTCTGGAAGGAAAAAAAAATGCTGCTCGCGCACGAATTTCATTATAAGACATCCTGAGCTGCCATCATGCTGCTCAATTGCATTAGAGATGGCCTGTGTGACACGGGTTCGGGTTCGGGGTTTGTATACGGGATACGATACGGAATTGAGGGTTCGTAATTTTACAAAAACGTAAGACACCAGATACGTTTATATATCTATTTAAAATTAAATAAATATAAATATGAATATATATTAAGGCATATGTACTAGTATATAACAATATATATAAATAATGGCATATTATGTTAATATTCAATACACTCTCAAACTTTTGAGAGCCTTAATTCTCGACGGAGAGAGTAGAGGCGTCAATTCGAGTGAGGTTGGTGAAACATTTACAGGCCCGAACAATTCCAAAAGATTCCGAGAGTTTCGGAATTCGATACACGATCGGGAACGATTCATAAGGCATATAGAACTATCTGTGCTTCACAGGAGGTGGCAATATGCTATGACTTTAATGCCGCTGTGGTCGCCCTAACGTAAATAATGGTGGGTGAGTCCTACTCGCTTAATCTAGGGGTGACATCCTCCTCCAGTTTTACTTACTCTATGGTGAACCCTAGGTCGACCGCAGCGCCATAAAGCTCAAATGCTTGACGCCTCTGGGGTTAAACATATATGGAAGAGCTAATTTAAAAAAGAAAAACACTAGAATCACAAAAGATCTTGTTCTAAATATATACTCGCCAATTTATTCATCTACTCATATCAAGGTTTTCTACGTACAATGCCTCATTTTTGCTACAATGTCATCCTCCAACCAATACTCACGTTGCCTGGAATTAACATAACCACAATGCAGCTTGGCGCGGAATTCGTAGGAACATTCATCCTGATCTTTTTCGCCACCGCGGCTCCAATTGTAAACGAAAAATACAACGGCGCCGAGACCCTCCTCGGAAATGCAGGATGTGCAGGCCTCGCCGTCATGATAATCATTCTCTCCACCGGACACATATCAGGAGCCCACCTCAACCCCTCCCTTACCATCGCCTTCGCGGTGCTCCGCCATTTCCCTTGGCCGCAAGTCCCCGCTTACATTGCCGTTCAGGTCTCTGCTTCTATTTGCGCCTCTTTTGCACTCAAGGGTGTTTTTCATCCGTACCTGTCGGGTGGGGTCACAGTGCCTTCTGTCAGCACCGCGCAGGCGTTCTTCCTTGAGTTTGTGATCACGTTTAATCTCTTGTTTGTGGTCACCGCTGTTGCTACTGATACTCGAGCGGTAAATACACTCAAACTGATTTGATTATCGACAAATAAATTTAGTGCTCCAATTTAGATTGTTCATTAGAATTTGTGTTTTTCTTACATGGTTCAGGTTGGAGAATTGGCAGGGATTGCGGTCGGGGCAACTGTGATGCTCAACATTCTTGTGGCCGGGTTAGTGCTAGATTAATTCAGCCTTCAGCGTTGCATTATTCAGATTTAGTATTTGACAATCTATAGAAAGAAAATCGAAATATTTATCAATTTTTGTGCTTGGGAAAAAACGCAGGCCATCAACCGGAGGATCGATGAATCCCGTGCGTACGCTGGGGCCAGCAGTGGCAGCAGGAAACTACAGGCAGATATGGATATATATTGTGGCACCGACTGTAGGGGCCGTTGCCGGGGCTGCTGTCTACACCTCAGTCAAGCTCAAAGACGAAGAGGGTGGGACCGTCACCCCTCGCCAGGTCAGAAGCTTCCGCCGTGGCTGACAATTGACACCCGATCCTAGCTACCTAGCTTCCCGTCATTTCAATAAAGTTTATGTTTGTAATAATTATGGATTGCTTTCGTCTTTCCGTATGTGTGTTTGTAAGGATATTGTGTAGAAGTGACAGGGAAGTCTACGCCCTAAAGCTAGAGACGCTTTTCGCTGAAGGGATATGTGGAGTTTGTATGTTGTGTCTGATCCACACATAGCGGGTGAAGGAAATCTCTTCCTTTTTTTCTCGCCGTCGGTGGATGGTTTGATTTCTATTACTGTTTATGTTGTGGGTCTGTGGAACGAAGGGGTATTATATGGATAAAACTGGTGGTGTTTTATATATGTATGTATGTATGTATGTATGTCGTGTTCATTGCTGTTACATATATGAAAATACTGAACATTTTCTACTGATAATAAATTAATTGTCGACAATTCTGATGCAGTGAGTGTATTTCTCAGCCGCCATGATCCGACAAAAATCGAACAAAATTGACTCCAAAGTTTATGGCTACAGACAGAAGAAAAAATAGAGAAATGATCTTCATATACTCATTTGTGAATCAATATAAATATGAGGTTAATGGGGCTGTGGTCACACCCTCTGGGTCCTCTGTTTAAATTGCAAGGGGGCCAAAGGGGCTGTTCACCGTCAACTGGCTGTGAACAACCACAGCCCCATTTTCCCCTATAAATATATGATTGACTAAAAGATGTTCACAAATATGATAGAAACAATCATAAAAGATGATATGAAAATGAGCGGTTTATGCATACCGAAGACTAATTCAGAGCACGATGACATTCAACTGACTACCTGCATACGGATCCCCACGGATATGATCCCTGTAAGAATTGACGCTACTCAAGCATGCATCTGGAAGAGGTCAAAATCAACAATACCCATAAAAAAATATAATATATTATAATATAAAGGAAAAACGAAGCCTCCATCGAACAGCCATAGGAGAATGGCAAAATAAAATGTTCTACTATAATAATAATAAAAAATCATTAATTTTATGACGACTAAGATTCCGTTTTCTCCAATATAGGAAAAATAATATAGCAAGGAAAAAGAAGCAAGAACACTGGACAAGTCATTGTAAATCCATTGGAAACTGAAAAGTCCAACAGAAAAGAAGTTGAAATCGAACCAGATATATAACTTGCACAGGTCTGTTACACTAAATCATAAATGTCACAGAGTAACAAATAGTGAGATGGAAATAATATAAAAGCATATTAATCTAAACTAAGAACTGATAATGTAACGAGAATAAATAATATGGAAAATCCAGTCTGCGCTGGGTCGTATATGATTTGGCAGGTGAACAATATTATTTTAATTTGAATGTGAAGCAATGTTTCTGCAACATAATCTACATCATGGGTGATGCTTCCTTTGTCAAATACTGTAGTTTCAACTCAGCCATTAGTCCACTGCTCAACATCATGAGTGTTTCCATATGTCTGCAGTGCAGATTATCAACATGCATACTTGTTCAAGATTATATGGTTGCCATATTCCTCGCTCATGGATCTAGAAACATGCTCAGATTCTCCGAAAGCAAAAGGCGATAACTACGGTGGCCATCGACTCTTGGGACGCATACCAAGACCGCAAATTCCAACTCTTGTATAGAAGGCAGCACATGTCCCTTAAACTAGTGATAACAAAAAGGAGATTCCGCGAAAGTAGTCGAAGTGCAACTAGCAACTGTAACTCCGTCCAGCTTTTGGTTACTAGTCGAAGTGCACAGTTGAATACAACAATGTTGCTATGACCTCTAAATATTATAATTGAAAAGGCCAGTGTATGCTAGTAGAAGTGCATGAATGAAGAAAGAAAATATATCATATTTTCAATGAAAATAAAACCCTCTGGTATTGCCACTTACACTCATATTTTCATTAAAAAGTAATTGCACATATTACATTGTATCTAGTATCTTGTTTGGCAATATTAATGATGATTATGACCGACTCAATATGCTCTTCTTCAGGAAGGTACAACAGCTAAATACGTATCCAAGGACCAAGGATTTTTGAATATTTCTAAACTCAGCTATGGATGCACAAATAGGAAAACTAAATGGTCCATGGTAAGCGATGTAAAAGGGTCCCGACAAAGATGCAACTAAAAGTAAAAGTAGTGATTGAACTATATAATTGATCAAGAGCGCAGTCACAGCTTCGATATATATAATGATATCTGTTCAGCTTCTGCATTCGTCAAGAGTAACAAACCAAAATGCAGAAATTTTCGAGGTATGGTGTATCATGGACAGATTGTGTCTCTAACAGACATAAACTTAAGTAATAAGTAGTGCTTTCAATCATTTTAACCAAATTAACGTGGGTGCATCAAGTAACCTCGGTAGGTATCTTAATTAAACATCATGCCCAGAAAGAGGGCTATATTAATTTCAAATGGAAGAGGATATGAATGCAGACAAGTATAACCAAAATAACCTACATTAGTTTCAAAGAGAAACACCCTAGTAGAAAAGCGTCAATAGCATTTCGCCGCCATCATTAATTCCCCTGAGCATGAAGAACACAATGCAGCATGTTGAAAATCAACCATGTACAAACAACTCTTATGAGTAAAAGTAGATCAATGATAGATGACAAATATGCCAAGAACAATGAGAAGCTAAAATAAAAAATATCTTGACATGCAGCATAGAATGAATCGCATATATTGATAACAATTGAAGAAACCCTCACAGACAGTTCCCAGGGCTGTGATTAGCAAGCAACCACTGGAACTAAACAACCACAACTTTATATAATTTATAGGTGCCTAAGCAAATTGCGACTAGGTTGAAAAGGGAAAATACACCATAAGAGTATGAATTTGCCCCTACGGTTCACACCGTAGGGGCAGTATATTATTATTTTTTAAAAATAATTTAAAAACTGATAATTTATGTGTCTACAGGGAACCGTAAGGGAAACATTTTATTATTTTTTTTAAAAAAATAGTTGTCCCTAACGTTGGAACCGTAGGAACAAATTTACAACCATAGGAGCAATTATTTGCCTCTATGCTGTTTGCCCCTACGGTTCATTTTTTCGTCCCTACGGTTGAAACCGTAGGGGCAGTGGTTTGGCCCAATGGTTCCAACCGTAGGGGCAACTACTATTCATAGTAGTGATAAGATGGACAACAGAATAAACCTACATGGAAAAAATGGTATCGGATTCAATTATTGCAACGCGCGCCCGGGGAATAAGAAGACTCATTTTCAATAAGAAGACTCACTTTCAATAGAAGAAGAGTAGTGGTTATGTTTTTTAAACTTAGTGAAACTAGAAATGGATAAACTATTTCCACTGCTTTCAATATCAATTATCAAAAGATAAACTCGATGTATAAAACTAAATTACACATAAGACTACCATGAATGTTAAACCCAAAAGCCAGGAGCATAATCGAATGTGCTGTGACGGAAGTCGGAATCTCCCTCAGATGTTGTCCTCCGTCGATTTTTTGGCCAGCGGGACTGAACGGTTGAGATTTATTGTGGAAAATCAGACGCGTGGATCTCAATAGATTTGTTGGTTGTTGTCGACGCCGAACTACTTGCAAAAGATTTCCAAGGGTGGGAAACCACTATAGGACTCTCTGACAATTAAGCAAGTACCGTGGAATAATTGGATAGAGTAGCAGCATATTGGATTCAATTCGAGTTACCTGAATCGTCTGAAAAAAGAGTTTATATAGGGATTGCATTGGAGCGAGCCGATGCGAGATTCTCGCCGTCCGTTACACCTCACATTACGTTCGCGTTGATGGCGGGATACGTCTATTAATGGCAAGATACGCCCATTAACGAAAAGATACGCTAGCGTAGGATGCGGGATGTGGAGCGGCGGAGATCTCATCGTGGCGAGATATACGGAGCCATTACGGGAGCGCTCGTACCCCATGCTCCCAACCAGACAGAGACGCTGAGGAACCTCAGCTATAGGATAGCTTGGAGATGAACAAGGACGCTAAGGAACCTCAGTTATAGGATAGCTCGGAGACGTACTAGGGAGCTGAGGAAGCTCAACTCTATGATTGCTCAGAGACGGGCAATGGCTGGTGGTTAGACGAAGAGAGAACATACTTGGGGGAGGCTGCCAAAAGGTCGGGTGCAACCTCGGAGGTTAGGCACCGAGAAATATCCCTAACGCATCATACCTATTTCAGCTCCATAGCATCCAGGAATCTAATGAGCTTACATGGACGGCACGTCATCTGTTACGTGTCGTGATCTGGGGAATTCCTATTTATGAGTATCATCATTAGTCCCCAACTCTTGTTCCGACCTATTTATGGGTCGGATCGAGAGTGGTCTGCTCAGTTTTCTCTGTTCAGCTTGGTGCCGAGAGTTCTTCGCGGTGGATTGTCCGAAAATGACATGGTGTTTGGCGGTCGTGTCTCTTTGATCTCCAAGTCCACATGGCGTTTTACCGTGCGTTTTAATTTTCGCACGTATCTCCGATGAAGTCAGCGAATCACTGAGAGGGCGGCGCCATAATGGAGACGTCGCTTCGCATATTCGGGCCGACATGGCAACAGATCGGCCGTCGATTTCGTGCAACGTGGCTGCAATCGGGTGGCGGATTGTGAGACATTTTCGGGCCGACATGGCAACAGATCGGCCGCTGATTTCGTGCAACGTGGCTGCAATCGGGTGATAGATTGTGAGACGTTGCTTCCGCCGATTGGATCCGCATGAGTGGGAAGCGCCCAATGGTTGGTTACCACGTGGCGCCATCAGAACTGTCGGGCGCGACTATAATATTTCAGAAAATAGAAAATAATATTTTTGAAATTTAAATAATAAAATAATAAATTTCACGAATATTATACGAATATAAATTTGAGTTTTCATAGAATAGTATGATCATATACCTATATTTTGGAAAATAATTGGAATTTAAAATGAATTATTAATTATGAAAGCATTTAATTGATTTGGGTATTTTACAAATTAATATTTATTATTTACATACAAGTTGAATGTTAAACTTGATTAGTATTTTCTTAATTGTATATTAAACCAAGTTTATTTTGCTAACCATCTCTTAATGTGCCATGACACGTTTAGTTGTAAGAGTTAACACATCATATTTGCATTCTATGTATGTTTTTGTTTTGATTTTTGGTTTTACTTTTTACAAAAAAAAATGAAAAGAAAATGAAAATGAGGGAGAAGAGGACAAGAAAACAATGAGGTATAGGCTCAAGAGAGAGAAAGAGAGAAAGAGAATTCATAGCTACAATCTTAGCCATTCTTTCTTCCTTCATTTCATCATCTTCCTCTTTTCTTCTTCATCTCCACTCCTCTCTTTCTCCACCATCCTCACTATCATCTTAGAAACACCCCCAAAGTCATCTTAAAACCACATGGTCCCTTCACAAAAAAATGTTCTTCATCTCATCACAAGCAACATGGAGTGATCAAATTCTAGTTTGGAGCAATCTTGGCCATCTTACAAATTTCTTAAGTTACTTTTTGAGATAAAACACTCACCTTTAGGCTAGATTTTAAGTTTCCTAACCACATATTATAGTTTAGAGTTAAATAGGTTATGTTTTATGAACATAGAATTTTCTAGGGTGATCTTTAGTGGATAAAACTTGTAGTGGATCTATAGTAGAGGATGTAGAGAGTGACTACTGGCCTAATAGTGATGGCAGCCTTAATTAAAATGAGCTTAGAAGGTTCAAAGATGAACTTAGAAATTTCCGATGTCGGTTTTGTGGAGATATTGATGATCATTTTGAATATGGTATTACTCAGAGACTCTGAAAATTAAATAGCAGATACAGTGATAAGTGCAGACACATAAAAAGCTACTCTAGAAGCCCGAGCCTCTACCTTCCTTTGTTGGCCGCCAATTTAATCAAATTGGAAGCAATTTGCGGCCTAATTTTGAAGTTAGGATCTGAAATTTAGTTTGTAGCTCACTTTTTAGATAAGTAGGCCTATCCTATATGCAAAAAAGTTTAATTTCATCTTAAGAAAAATCTGGAGTCATTTTACTTGTTTTCTGCCGATATTTTCCGACTTTTGAAAACTTGACTTTTGAGTTTTGACTTGGTCGTTTGACGTTTGTACGTCGACGTCAGGGGTTGTTTTGTTGTTTTAGCACACGTTGACCATAGATTCTAACCTATATGCCTTTCGCTTATCGTATCAGTTTTGGATATGGATTTCTATGAAATTCGATTCGGGTTTTCATTAGATTTTGGTTATAGACTTGATTTGTAGGTACAAGCGCGTGGACTTCTGGGACGACGAAGGAGGGTAAGGCATCCATCAGGATCGAGTAGAGCGAGGCATTGTTGGTGAGTAGATGTATATCTACGGGAAAAGTCGGGTGGATGGCGTATAGCACCCCTGAAATCGTAGTATTAGGGTATATATAAATATATATACTTAGGATACGAATACTTAGCTAATAGTGTTTTTAGAATATTATAGGTGATACTAGTATATTAGTAGAATGACATATCCCCGGTACTAATTCTTAACCTATGATCTAGATCTACTCATGAAAGTATATAACTACATATATTACAATATGATACGATATGATGAGGATATGATCCGATATGATGAAACAAGTCAATATGATATGATATGATGATATGAGGCGATATATATACATGATGTGATACGAGATGATATGACATGTGATGATATATGACGAGATAAGATGAGATGATGTACGTGACGATAGATCCATACTACTTGATTGATGATATCGTATGATGGATTATACCGTACGTGATATGATGCATGTAATGATAGATCCGTACTATTTGATTTGATGATATCGTACGATGGAATATACCGTATATGATATGATGAGAATAGATCACCGACTTATATATATATATCGACTCGAGAAATATTGTTTTTAAATCACTTAAGTAGACATTAGCATATATTTTGAGACATACCTATTTTCAAAACTAACGAACTGTTATGCACTTTTAAATGATGATTTCAAGGGATGCTACGGATTTTTAAATGGCATCTTTTTCAAAAAATATCGTAATCCCTATTTTCAAAAACAACGATTCGTAATATTTTAAATTATAACTGTATGGCTCATATGTAGTTACGTATTTTATACGGTTCGCGTTTACGTTTTCTTTATTCTATTTACGCTTGCGCTACAATTTCTTATTCCTGCATATGCTCATATTATTTTCATTTATGACATATATACTATGTTTCGTGTACTTATATTTTTACGACTTCGTCTGTTAGGACACACGCACCATTACCGATGATGCGCATGTTGCACGTACACATACTCGCCGGCTCATACATACATCATCGGTAATTGCCATGCTACGTATACGTTAGAAATCGCTATGTCGCTGTATCGCCTTATAACCTGTAAAATTTTAGTTATTGTTTAGTACCCAGTACCATACATACCGGTTTAGATATTGCACTTCCTTACCTAGTTACACGACACGCTCATATGAACACACTTACCATAGTTTACAGTATTGTTCTATGCCTGTACATATTGTTTCATCATGGTTACATGCTTATAAAATTCTGTTTTCATGAGATTTTCTGGATTTGAGAAACCGCAGATACATTTTAAAAACTTATTATTGTTTTAAAAATGATGTTTCTCTTGATATGATATTTCGACATCCACCATGAGTTTTTCGGTGCTGAGCTATGATGATTACCCGATTCGAGGAGTGAGTAGTCACCGTCTGCGGGTACATGGTGGACCTGGTACGGTGCCCCGAGGCAAGAAGATCGTATAGAAAGACGTTGAGCCCGGCAGGGGAACACTACCTACCGGTGGCAGTATTGGACTCGACGGATATCCGGAGAATATCGACCGGAATGATATGATGACCGATCTGATGAGACGGTGCCTGAGATATGATGATTTACGTGTCGATACTGGACACGGGTTTTATGATGATTTTGAGTGTCGATACTGGGCACTCAGGTTTTATAATGATTTGATATGTCATTGATGGACACACGTTAGATAATACATATATATACATACACATGACACATATGACATGGTACCATATTTTGATATATGCACGAAATTATTGTTATTATACTTATATATACATGATCACCCTCGTTACCATACATCATTATCTTATTATATTACAGTATGACCTAGGAGATCGTTATTCATTTGATTTCTACCTGTTGATGTCTTCTACTCACGAGTTGGCAACTCACCCCCGTTGTGTAACACCATAGTGCATTTATACGATATTCTATTTGGGGATTTTCAGATCTTGCGACAGTTTTCTTGATTATTATTGCTTGTGGGTACGGATAGTGCATTTGGTATATGTGTTTAGTATCCGACCAGACCCGCATGCTTGAAACCCATCATGGTTCTAGATTACGTGTCATATTCGCTAGTACAGAGGATCCGTGCACATCTAGGTTCTATATACATGTACAATATATTTAGTATCTGCGTATCGTTTAAATAATACAAATTATAACCAGATAATATTTTTAATATCTAGCATGGCCTATTATCATACCCCACATCTTGTGTTTGCATCCAGACATCGTGTTCATGTCCAGATTGATAAAACAGACTCGTTTGGATCGCTACGTATATTTACGTATATCCGTTCTTCGGGGTATGTATTTTTATTAACTGGGCATTGTATCATGGTATTAGCTGGTACGTATATTATCCATATTTTAAAACTAGATTTTTAGAAGAGACCCGAGTATTTTTCGGAGTATTTTGGTATTAGCTATATAATCCTAGAAAATATATTATAATATTTTATATATTATCAGTTAATAATATATATATATATAAAATATTTTTAAACTAAATAATCCTCTTCTCGCAGTCTCTCTCTTCTCACTCCCTCTCTCTCTCATCTCGCGCACTCCCTCTCTCTCTACCCCCCTCTCTCCTCTCTTTCTCTATTATTCTTCCTCGCGACGAACCCGAGCACCCTAATCCTAGCCCCTCACCTCGCTGCCAAAACCCCGTCGACAACCTCGTCACCACCACCCCCTCGACCTCCTCACAATCTCCACCACCTCCACTTCCTCTCTCCATTCTCGACGCCATCTGCAACCCGAGAAACAAAACCTAGCCCCTCGCCATCGCCGCCGACCTCCTCGTCCCCTCACCCTCATCTCCCGACCTCGACCACCCTCATCACCTCCTCCTCTCATCCTTCTCCCCGGAAACCCACAACCCCGACGAGATCCCTGCAACCCTGAGCACCATGCACAGCCCCGACAAACCCCTGCCGATCACCCTCACCTCGTCGTCGTCACCACCATCACCTCCTCACCCCTCTCTCTAACTCCCGACACCACAAACCACCTCCACCATCGACATCACCACCAGTCCTGACCCCGACAGAACGCAAGAATCCCTCTGCCCCCTTGTCGCTGTTAGACCTCGCCGCCGGCAACCTATCACCGCCGTCA
Source organism: Agapanthus africanus (assembly GCA_030015575.1). Classification (NCBI taxonomy): domain Eukaryota; kingdom Viridiplantae; phylum Streptophyta; class Magnoliopsida; order Asparagales; family Amaryllidaceae; genus Agapanthus; species Agapanthus africanus. The sequence goes on from CM057349.1 coordinate 469,412,409, forward strand.
TCTTGTCCTCTATCCTCTCCCCAGAACTCGACACCAGACCCCACAACTTTTTCTTCTTCTTTCTTTCTTGTTTCTTGATCGGTTCTTGATCGTTTCGCCGGAGTCGCACACGTCGCTGACGATCCAGACGACCCAGTCATCATCATCATCGTCTAGCATAGTCACGCCACTAATCAGCCAGGTCCAGTCCTGCGTGCGCATGAGTTGCATCGTGACGTTTATCCGATGTCGAACGTGACGTACGTATTCCGACGTGAGATCCGATCAGGCAAGTTTATCTTGCAACATGCTATGTTACTATATCGATTTCTATATGAATAAAAATAATACATGTGTTTTATTATTCAGCAACTATTACCGATTTACAGCTTTACAGTATCCGTTCGTATCCATACCGATAATCGCATATCTAATTTCATGCTGAAACGTCATGATATCATTATACTATATATTAGTACAACGTGTTATCTAGTGTGCATCATACGTAGTCATGGACGTATAAAAGGTTATTACAGATAAATACATGTGCATCCGTGCTTTAACCGTATTCCGATATTCGTTACAGTTTCACATTTGGGTATATATTGATACATATGTATCACATAACATGTTCACGACACCCTACTTGACTTGTTACGTGGATCTTCTTATTAATGCCAATGATATTGACGTGTTGTCCTGATGGACGTGACTTGCTGTCTGCATAGACGAGAACTGTATCTGCTTGATCCTGTGTTGGTATTAGATCTATATTGGCAATACCTGACTTGAACACAAATCTGAGGGTAAAGGAGAAATCAAGAATGTAACCGAAACGTAACTCAAGAGGATATTATTACATGTTTGCCGTTTTTCCGGGCGTTACGGAATAATTACCTGTTTGCCGTTTTTCCGGACGTTACGGAATATTTACATGTTTGCCGTTTTTCCGGGCGTTACGGAATAATTACATGTTTGCAGTTTTTCCGGGTGTTACGGAATAATTACTTGTTTGCCGTTTTTTTCGAGCGTTACGGAATAAATCCTGTTACCATGATCCCGTGGGGAATGAACGGGATATATTCTGTTGGTTTACAATGAGAATTACATTAATTGATTTCAAAGACTTTTAGAATAGATAACCTAGAAGCACAGTTTTAGGTTACACATCACGCCTCACATACACACACATACCTCACTGTTTTATATCCGTGTTATTCATTTATATTCATATTTACTTATATCGTTATATCCTGGTTATTACTGTTATTTGGTATTATGACGTACTGACGTCTGAGTTTTGCATGACCCAGTTCCTCTACCTTTATCGCAGGCTGAACAGGAGTACTTTAGGCATTAAGCCGAGCAGTGAGGAATTGAACATGTGTTATTTAGAGATGTTTAGTTTAGTTTATTTTCCACAGTTTTATTTCTTGATGTGAGCACATATTGGGACAAGTTTTCAGATGTTGTTTATTGGATTTAATTCGTTTTCGCTTATGCATTTTCTTGACTCTGTTTACTATGGCAAATGGACATGTACTAGCTAGTTTTTATATTTTACTGTTCTTGATATCCTATAGACAGCCGTAATGTGACTGTGGAGGAATGTTTCCTAGCCACAGGTAGTATGGTTGGCTCTGTCACGTGCTGTAGTCTGCGCATTCTGGGAAGCGGGGCATGACAGGGTTTGTTTGGTATCAGAGCCATAGGATTTAGGATTAATCGGGTTTGGTTCTTTTGTAGTTGGGTATTGAACCCAATACACTAACCAGAAAACCCGGAATTAGGAACATGTCCTACCACATTATTGTCTTATCCTTCAAATTCTTGAATCTTATCTTTCCCTTAACTCTTATATCTTGACAATAGGGAAATGACTTTGCATCTCAACTTAGAATCTTCCTGATTCCTTATTATTTCTCTTGTATTATTCCATCGATCCCGATAGTAGGATTTGGACGACTTGAGTGGAGTTATGTAGTTGTAACTATATACCGCGGTATGGTTACAATGCGGTACTCTATTTTGGTAAACTGGAGTCCTATTTTGATTCATTTTTCTTGACTTAGGGTCGTTGTATTACTTTGTTTTCTCTCGGCATCATTGCTTACAAGTTTATGTCTTGAATCCAGCAATCACGATATATCTTAAACTCTCGTCCCATAAGAACCAATCCGTTTGCGTTTCGAAGAATAAGGAGAAATACATGAGAAGTTTTTGATGATTACAGTAGTTAACCCTAGCAGGAGCTGGTACAGACCGCTTCAAGGACGTTCAGATGTAAGATATTTGATTGAAGAAGTTTTAACAGACCCGCCTCAGTTTATCATAGTAGCGCAGCGGAAGTGTGGTAGGCTAATAACCCACAAGTTTTAGAACAAACATGCAAATTCATGATGAGGGGAACCGTTTACTGAAGGGTGAAGTTCGTAAACAAGTTGCAGATGAAGCACTGCTAAAAGTTCAGGATTTCATGGATGTGTTCAAGGACATCTCGAGTTTACCTTCTAAACAAGATGTGGAGTTCACGATTGATCTTATTCCTGGAGCAGCGCCGATTACCCAATGGCGCCGGTGGAACTAGAAGAGGTAAAGAAACAAGTTGCCGAATTACTAGAGAAAGGTTGGATTCACAGCAGCAATTCACCCTGAGGAGCTCCAATTCTTCTAGTAAAGAAGAAAGATAGCACGAGGAGGATGTGCATCGATTATCGATAATTAAATCGGGTGACTATTAAGAATAAGTACCCAATCTCTCGCATCGGCGAATTATTCGATCGACTCTGTGGCGTGAGGGTATTCTCGAAGTTGGATTTACGATTCGGATATCATCAAGTTCGGGTGAAATCAGAAGATATTTGCAAGACGGCGTTCTGAACTCGATATGGGCATTACGAGTACTTAGTGATACCATTTGGATTTACTAACGCACCGGCAATATTATGGACTTGATGAACCGAATATTTTCACCGTACCTGGACAAGTTCGTAGTGGTGTTTATTGATGATATTCTGGTCTACTCGAGGAGCCAAGAAGAGCATGCAGAACACTTGAGAATCGCACTGAAAATCATGAGGCAAGAAAGGTTATATGCTAAGATAAGCAAGTGCGAGTTTTGGCTCGAAGAAGTGAAGTTCTTGGGCCATGTCGTATCCGGAGATGGAATTGCCGTTGACCCTGAAAAGATTGCAGCAGTTCATGATTGGCCAATTCCAAAGAACGTAGCGGAGATCAGAAGTTTTCTTGGGCTTGCAGGATATTATAAAAGGTTTGTGAAGAACTTCGCTCGAATAGCTGAACCATTGACCAAGCTAACACGAAAGAGGTACCATTCGTATGGACGGAGAAATGTGTGTCGGCTTTTGAAGCGTTGAAGCAAAGATTGACCACCGCTCCTATTCTGACAGTGCCAGATGGTTTAAGTCGGCAGGTTATTTACAGCGACACATCTGGGAAAGGCTTTAGATGTGTTCTAATGCAGCATGAAAAGGTTATTGCCTATGCGTCGAGACAATTGAAGACTCATGAGAAGAACTACCTAATTCATGATTTGGAGCTAGCGGCAGTGATTTTTGCTTTGAAGATTTGGGGACACTATTTATTGGACGAAAGGGTAGAAGTATTTACCGATCACAAGAGCCTAAACTATGTGTTCACACAGAAAGAGCTCAACATGAGACAGCGTAGATGGTTGTAGTTGATGCCTGACTATGATCTTGATCTAAAATACCATCCGGGGAAATTTAATGTAGTGTTGGATGCTCTAAGTCGGTTGCTAGCAATACGGATGTTGACAGCACAGAAGGAGATTATAGCTGATTTTCAGAGATTCGAGTTGGAGATTGTACTACTGAATTCTTCGGAACAGTTGATGCAATTGCAAGTGCAGTCGACCTTGATCAATAGCATTAAAACAGCGTAGTCGCACGATCCAAGGTTGCAGAAGTTTCGAGAACAAGTAGAAGCAGGACTTCGAATGGACTTGTTAATTCATGAAGATGGTTCGTTATGATATGGGAACCATCTGTGTGTGCCTAAAGGAGATGTTCATGAGGAAGTCATGAAGGAGGCTCATAGTTCCGCATATTCCGTACATCCGGGAGACACAAAGATGTACCGAGATCTATGACAGCATTTCTGGTGGGAAGACATTGTTCATATCAGAATTTTGCATTATTATATCACCCATTCTTAATCATATTACATATAAATAGGTGCTTTTGATCCATGTCTGCTAAATAGTTGCAGGTTACAGGTTCTCAGAACAATACAGTGAAATTCATGAAAAGACATTACAAAAGTGAGACTACGACCAACAAAAGATGAATCCGTATGACGCCGCCTAACAGTTCAAGGAAAAAATGAAGATCAGTAAACGGTTCAATCCACAAAGCACAAGGGCAGCACAAGATTCAAGACTTCAACGCGAAACTTACGGTAAAAGTCCACAAAATTCTGCACTGTTGAAAATCTGGAAGAAAGTAGAAAAGATTCTGAGGAACCAAGTGAAGAAAACAGAAAAAAGCAACATGAAGCATCCCTAAAGAACTGAGTCCAAGAGCCCACTATATGGCCACGGAACTGCGGCCATACATGGCATTCTGCCGCAGAACCGCGGCCGTGCAGTGCACGTGTCGGTGCACGTGTCGGTGGGTGTCGGTGCTTTGACCCGGCTTTCCTAGGGTAGTATTGTAAATTCAAATGTGGATCAGATGTAAAACCTAGGGTTTCTCCTATCTATAAATAGGAAAGCCGAAAGCCTAATTAGGCATGCCTATTTTTATTTTCTAGATTAAAATTTTATTTCCTTGTAATCGTTGAAGAGGTCATCAATAAAAGTAAGTGTTTTTTTCATTTTATCTTGCGTTCTTCTTAATTGAAATTTATTATCTGCTATTTTATTTTGTCTTTTATTAATTGCAACTTAGATAGTCTTTTAAAATAAGAAAAATGAATTTCATCGTAACATCCCTAATGAGTGAGTAATTCCTCACTTTTTAGGGTTATGATAGGGAAGGTTTGAGAGAAGAAAATCTCTCTCACTCTTTTCTTTGCCCATATAATATTTAAAATAGAACTCTGTTTAATCCAACCACACACCGCTCACTATGGCACCCTATCCTAAAAGATAGCGGTGATTCCCTAATTAGACCGGTTGTGGTTGAATTAACTAGAGGTTAGGACTAAGAGCCAAGAAAGGATGGACAAGGACCAAAAGGAAGAAACTACGTTTCTTCCTAGTCGTGCTAATCCCCTTTGTTGACTATTACCTAACACCTATATTCTTAACTAGGGCATTAAAAGCAGTGAGTAGAATCCCTTTTCCAAATTAACCTAATCCTAACCCTAGCAAGACTTTAAATTAAATTAATCTCATTCTTAGATTTTAAAACAAAACCTACCAAAAATAGGACTTAACTCGTTAGAACATAAAGAGAAACACCATTTCCCTGTTGACCGACCCGTACTCAACCGGCTAGCTACCAAGCGACACCGTCTTGATTGCGGTATTCTTTTGAAATTTAAAACGCACACGCATTAAATCTTAAACAATCAAATGGCGCCGTTGCCGGGGAGACGGTAGTTATTTTCTTTTTGTAATTTCGGATTAATTGAAATTGAAAAAAAATTATAAAAATTAAAAATATAAAAACTAAAAAAATATATCATCTTGTTCTATTTGATCGGTTTTTGTGCGAATTGTGCAGGAACGGAAGACGGACTGATTCAGATCTAGAGCAACCCAGTGAACATATCAACAAACAGAAGATCTGAACAGACATAGGAGAACCATAACAGCACACAGAAAAATCTCGGAGGCCTGAACCAACTTATCCACCGTGGAACCGCCGCAGCTTAGAGCAATTGGCCGCGGAACCGCGGCCCTTTGCTGACGTCAGCACTTCTAAATTCTCTGTGAGTATTTCTTGTCTTCTCTTCTACCCCCTGAACTCTACTGAAAAATTTTCCTGCAGGGTTCTTTGCGCAAAACTTCTTCTCCCTCTCCAATAAATCATTTTTGTGCAGGATTCTTTGCGCCGCAAATAAAAAGAAAAATTTTTGGCAAGTGTTTTAAATTTTGTGTGTTAATTGCTTTGCATATTTAAAACGGAATTTAAGGGGCTATAACACCAATCAAGATTGGGTGGTGATTTCATTACCCTTCCTAAGACCCCAGAAATCACAAAAAGCATATTCATCACCTTTGAGCTAATTAAAAAATATCTAGACTCAGACAATTAAGGACTGTTGCGCTCATTAGGACAGAGGAAGGTTGTGGGCATTCAGTCGTTTATCTAAACCTGAATTTGTGGTGCCTAGGCTAGACAAGTGAGAAAGGTAACTTTAAAAAGCCCGTCTCACGGTGATTCGTGAGCGGAACCCTCCTTTCTTCACTTGTGCTTACCTAGCCACAATTGGCGGTGAAGAGGCGATTTGAAGGACATTTCACAACTTGTCGCTTTGGACCAGTTAGGAGCAGTCTAGTTGACTTAGGAGACCCTAGCTCTAAGCTTGATTGTGCATGTTTAAATTGTGATTGCTTGAAAGTGTGTCGTAGTTCCGTACAAAATCTTTTGCAAAACTCTTTATAAAAAAAACACAAAACAAATTTTTTTTTTACAAAAACTTGCCATTTGTCGCTAGAATTCCATTGCACCCAATCTTCACCCACATTTCCTCATTGACATTTTCTTACCCTCACATTCTATATTTTGACTACACCACAACTCGTTTAGTGTATGTCCGGTTGGACTAGGGACACTAGCGCCCGTTTAGTCCGTGTCTCGTTAGTCACTACTGACGACGCGTTCGACTCCGAAGTCGAAACTCCCTCCACTTCTTTTTCATCTTCACATTCATCATCTTTTATGGAGATGTCAGGATTCAATCCTAACAACCCCTTACCTACCTCGGGGCTGATTCCACCTCAACTGGGTGCGAATAACCCGCAACACCCTCCTGTTACAGCACCACAGCGAATCGCGCTCCAGGATCTTTTCTATCCTACCCGCTCCACATTTCCTACTTGTCTTTCACTTCCGCCGGCTAATGGGGACAATTTCGAAATTAAGCCCCACTTCATCAATATGTTGCCCAAATTTCACGGGGTGGAATCCGAAGATGCCTATATCTTCATTAACAAATTCCAGAATGTTTGTGCAATGATGAAGACCACCCAACTGTCCGATGATGCTATAAGGCTACGAGTCATTCCCTTCATTTTATGTGACCTAGCTGAAAATTGGATATATAGTACATCATTGCATTCCATAAACAGTTGGGAAGAGTTTGTTAAAGCTTTTCTTAAAAAGTTTTACCCACATCACAAGACCGCGAGAATTCGCAATGAAATTAACCAATTTTCCCAGCTTCCTTCTGAACCTTTTTGGAAGTGTCTCGAATGATTTAAAGACCTTCTTGTTCAGTGCCCTCATCATGGTATTGAAAGATGGCAACTTTGCCAAACTTTATACGAAGGACTGAACCCAGTAACTAAGAAGTTGCTGGAAACCATTTGTCAAGGTCACTTCCTAACCAAATCTGACGAGGAAGCTTGGCAATTTCTCGACGATCTTGCTGAACAAACACTTCAATGGGAAAGCACTAGACAGACCACTTCGTCTACTTCATCTACTTCATCAGGCCCATCTAGGGCAGGTGTTCACCAACTTGATATGTCAATTGCAATGAAAGCCGAAATGGCCGCAATTACACGAAAACTAGAAGCGATTGAGAGCAAATTCTCATCACCTTCTCCTGCCCCCGCTTTACCCTCACGCACTATATGCGCTTGTTGTTCGGATCCGTCCCATGTAACTAAAGAGTGTCCTTACAACCCACCTGCTCAAGGACAGGATCAAGTCAATGCTGCCTTTCAGCAAAGACAAAGAAATGATCCATACTCTTCAACTTACAATCCTGGTTGGAGGAACCACCCCAATTTTGCTTGGAATCAAAATCAACAACAATTCTAAGGCAACAAAAATTTTCAGAGGCGTCCTCCACAACAACAAGCTCCTCAACAAACTCAATATCAGCAACCTTTCCAACCCCAACCTTACCAAAATCAAATGAACAATTTTGCACCCAACAACTCTTTTCCTCAAAATAATTTTGTTCCGCAAAATAACGATAAGGTTTCCTCGCTAGAACGAAGTCTGGACGCGTTTTTAAAACAATCTACTCAATCCTCAGCCAACATCCAGTTTTCTATTCAGTTTTTGGTGCAACACACTGCATCACATGGGCAAAGTATCAAAACCATCGAAGCCCAAATTGCACAACTGAATACTTCTTTAAACGAGCAAGAGAAGGGGAATCTTCCATCTCAACCATTGCCAAAACCTGGTCACCCACAAAATGCACATGTTACTCATGAACAACAAAACCATAATGTGAGTGCCGTGACTACACTGAGATCTGGAAGGATGTTGCACAAAAATGTGGGCAACAATGATGACACCTCGGCTGCCGCTTCTTCATCTTCTTTATCTTCATCTTCTTCATCTTCAGAGCCCGTTCTCCATTCTTCACAAGGCTCTACTTCTTCTACTACTCTGAACGGACCTACATCTCACTCCACGAAAATACCAGCACTAGGATCCGTTCCAACTCCGCAATCTCCTCCACAAACATTGGACTCAACCAATTTTCAAAATATTCCATTTCCAAACAGGTTGAGATCCAATAAACCAAGTTCACAAATGGAGAAGATTGTGGAGTTATTTAAACTGGTTAGCATTAACATCCCTCTCTTAGATGCAATCCAACAAGTTCCTTCTTATGCTAAAATCTTGAAGGACTTATGCACCAAGAAGAGGAAATCACAGGTACCTAAGAAAGTATTCTTGGCTAGTGCAGTGAGTGATGCTCTTACCCAACCTTTACCTCAAAAACAAAAGGACCCTGGCTGTCCTACAATTTCAATAACTATTGGGGATAAGAACATCAACCGCACACTTTTAGATCTTGGTGCCAGTGTTAACCTGGTTCCCTATTCAGTATATGAGCAACTAGGCATTGGAGAGTTGAAACCCACACATTGTACTCTCCAAATGGCCGACCGATCCATCACCCATCCTAGGGATGAGTTAGAGGATGTGTTGATTAAAGTAGGGGATTTCATATTCCCCGTTGATTTCATTGTTATGGACACACAGCCTGTAGCTAACCCCCGGAGTCAAATTCCGGTGATACTCGGTCGACCATTCCTTGCGACTTCTAATACGGTGATCAATTGTCGAAATGGTTCAATGAACCTATCTTTTGGAAATATGACAATTGAACTCAACATTTTTAAGTTGGGGAATCAGCCCGCCGAACCTAATGCTAATATACTTAATGTTTGCTCGATCCAAGAGATCACCCAGGAGGACTATGAGCTTGAGAAATTTCTGTTCGATCACAGCAATTTTGATGTCACTAGTGCGTTCCTCCTTGATTCTGATACTGCTTTCATGCCCGATAATGACTACGAGTTTTTCACTTTCACGGACGATCTTGAACCATCACCACCCGAGTTTGAATCCTTTGAATTTTCGGATGAGCTAACTGAACCATCCGACTCGGTTGCTTACACTCGTTTTGAACCTCTGTTGAAATCCTTCGAGTTTGAGACAATTTCACTAATTTTACCTTCAATTGTTTCGCTTCCAACACTCGAATTCAAGTTATTGCCGTCTCACCTTAAATACGCTTACTTAGGTGAAAATGAGACCCTTCCTGTTATCATCTCGGCTTCTCTAGCCCCCGAGCAAGAGAAAGCCCTTTTTACGGTCTTACAAAACAATTGGCAAACTTTTGGCTAGACTATGACGGACATCAAGGGGATTAGTCCCCTAATTGTTGAACATCATATTCATATGATGGATGATGCCAAGCCAGCAAGGGATCCACGGAGACGCCTCAACCCAGTCATGAAGGAGGTTGTTAAAAAGGAGATCGTAAAATATCTTGATAGTGGTATCATTTACCCTATCTCTGATAGCCAGTGGGTTAGCCCCATTCACGTTGTCCCAAAGAAATCGGGCATAACAGTCATAATTAATGAGGCGAATGAGTTAATACCTACTCGCACCTAAACTGGGTGGCAAGTATGCATCGATTATAGAAAACTCAATGCCGCGACACGGAAAGACCACTTTCCATTACCTTTTATTGACCAAATACTAGAACGATTGGCTGGACATGAATTTTATTGCTTTTTGGATGGCTATTCCGGCTATAATCAAATTCCCATCGCCGAAAAGGATCAAGACAAGACCACATTCACTTGTCCTTTTGGTACGTTTGCTTACCGTCGCATGCCCATTGGGTTATACAATGCACCCGCTACTTTCCAGCGGTGTATGATGGGTATTTTTTCAGACATGGTGGAAAAATTCTTGGAAATCTTCATGAATGATTTCTTCATTTTCGGCGACTCCTTTGATGAGTGTTTGCTACATTTAGATGCAGTCCTTACCCGTTGTAAGGATAAGAACCCTACTTTAAATTGGGAGAAGTGCCATTTTATGGTACGGGAAGGTATGTTTTAGGACATATCATCTCACAAAATGGTATTGAGATAGATAAAGCTAAGATTGAAGTCATTTCCAATCTTCCTCCTCCCAAATGCGTCCGAGACATTCGAGCCTTCCTTGGCCATGCCGGTTTCTATAGACGGTTCATCACGGATTTTAGCAACATAGCTAGACCCTTGACTCTTTTGTTGGCTAAGGACACTACTTTTGATTTCGACTCGAGCTGTATGAAGGCGTTCGAGTAATTGAAAAACTCACTTACTTCTGCTCCAATTCTTTCGTCTCCCGACTGGACACATCCATTTGAGATTATGTGTGATGCATCTGATTTTGCCATTGGTGCTGTCCTTGGACAGCACATTAATAAGCTGCCGCATGTGATTTATTACGCTAGCCGAACCCTGAACGAGGCTCAATTAAATTACACAATAACTGAGAAGGAATTCTTAGCTGTTGTGTTTGCATTAGAAAAGTTCAGGCCCTACTTAATCGGCTCTCCAGTCATCGTATACACTGACCATTCAGCTCTTCGCCATCTTTTTGCGAAGAAGGACGCTAAATTTCGGCTGATACGTTGGATCCTCTTACTACAAGAGTTTGACCTTGTCATCAGAGACAAGAGAGAATGCGAAAACGTAGTCGCCGACCATCTTTCATGCCTCCCTTCCTCGCCGACGCTTCAATTTCCTATAAAAGACGTTTTTCCAGATGAGCAGCTCTTGACTGTATCATGCGAACCTTGGTTCGCAAATATTGTGAATTATTTAGCCACCGGACTTATACCAAATGAATGGTCGAATCAGGACAGACTCCGATTTCTATCCCAAGTAAAACAATTTTACTGGGATGAACCTTATCTATTCAAATACTGTTCCGACCAAATTATTCGTCGGTGTGTACCCGACAATGAGTTTAAGAGCGTGCTGTCTTTTTGCCACGATCAAGCGTGTGGCAGGCATTTTGGCCCTAAAAAGAAAGCCGAAAAGATCTTGCAGTGTAGTTTCTACTGGCCACAACTTTTTAAAGATGCACATGATTACTGCAAGACATGCTCCCGGTTCCAACACTTGGGCCGGATATCTAAGAGAAACAAAATGCCGCTCCAACCAATATTGGTTGTCGAAATTTTTGATGTTTGGGGGATAGATTTTATGGGACCGTTTCCTAATTCTTTTGGGAACGTGTATATTCTCCTCGCTGTTGACTATGTTTCTAAATGGGTCGAGGCTTTGCCCAGCCGGACTAATGACAACAAGGTTGTCGTTAGATTCCTCAAAGAAAACATTTTCTCTCGGTTTGGGCACCCCCGCGCAATCATCAGCGATAATGGAACTCATTTCTGTAATAGGACTTTCGAGTCCTTAATGCGGAAATATTCCATTAATCACAAGCTATCAACGCCCTATCATCCCCAAACTCGTGGGCAAGCCGAGATTTCAAATCGGCAAATTAAACAGATATTGGAGAAAACAGTTTCCAAAAACCGTAAAGATTGGTCTTCAAAACTTATTGATGCCCTTTGGGCATTTTGAATTGCCTATAAGACCGATCTTGGCATGTCTCCGTATAGGCTTGTTTATGAAAAGGCTTGCCACCTTCCAGTTGAAATTGAGCATCGAGCATTTTGGGCAATAAAAGAGTTGAATCTATCTTTAGGAGATGCGAGCAGCCATAGAAAGCTGCAATTGAATGAATTAAGCGAGCTTCGGGATGAAGCCTACGAGAATGCGGTTGTCGTAAAAAACCGAACGAAGGTGTTTCACGACAAACACCTTATGCGCAAAACATTCAAACCTGGTCAACAGGTTTTACTTTACGACACCCGGCCACATTTCCATCTTGGCAAGCTCAGATCTCGATGGAAAGGGCCATTTTTAGTACGCATCGTATATCCGCACGGTATTATTTTTTTATTTTTATGTCGTTTTTATATAATTACAAGTGGTACATACCCCCAAACTTATTTGAAACAGTGTTTCCACTGTTTATGGCTGGATAACTGAAATTTAGGGGTAGATGGAGGAAGATCAGTCAATGTATATCGGCTCCTGCAACAGCAAGAGCTCCTCCGAAGGGTCCACAGTGAGGAACGGTTTAAATCTATGTCCGTTCACTTTAAATAGTGAACCGTCCTCAGGATTTTCTAAATCGATAAAAAAATAATTAAAAAATTTTCAAATTTTTGAGGGTATTTTTGTAAATTTTCAGTTTTTAATAAATAATAATAAAAAAAATAAATAAAAATTTTATTTGCAATAAATTCCTCTTTTTAAGAGGTCCTTTTTGCAAGTAACCAAAACACCCCTATAAATACTACCCGACTCATCCTCTGATCTTCATAACCCTAAAATACTCCTCTCTGCAAACCCTAGCCGCCGCTGCAGCCAGAGCAAGCAGATTCCTCCAGAGCGCCACGCAAGCGCCGCCAGATCTACCTTCCCGCCGCGCTTCCGCTTCTCCTTGGACTCGTCACCCTTTGAAAACTTCAGAGGAGGTTTGCTTATCTTTTTCCTCTCTGTTAAAATCTTTAGAAGCAACTTTACTTTTTGTGATGGCACCCACTATGCAATATGAGAGGGATTTTTCCCAACTGTTTACACACATGATCTATGGAAGCTATTTCGGTGAAGAGATCCGAAGGCGAGGGTGGAATTTCTTACTTTTTAACCATCTAAACTCCTTCGCTCTTCCAGATCTCGTCTCCCGATTTTACGAGTGCATGGAGGATGGTTGCCTCTCACAACATGGATACATTAGGCTAGTTTGGGGGAATAGGGAAATTACAATCGATAGGGAATTCATCCATGAAGTCACCTTAATACCTAGACTACCTACCCATGACCAACCCCTCTAATTCGAGGATTACCTACCCTTGATGGGTAATGACTGTTCGAGAGAGCCACGTAAGGGCATCCAGGCTAGAACACTTTTTGCGAATGTACCAACTGTGTGCCGTTGAGCACAAAATAACATTTTTAGTAGTTCGCACAATAAAACATTTTTCACACCATCCCTCCATATCGTGCACATCTTGATGACTAGGAACCCCATCTATGATATGTGCATGGTATTACTTCATTCTATTGGTGCGGGCAAAAGGGTTGCCAATTATCCATGCCCTATGTTGGTGACACAACTGTGTCGCTATTTTCTCCCTGTGGAGGAATTTAAGTTTTATATGCATGGAGGGATCCCTGTTAGACCTCTTATTGAGGGCGTATCCACGTCCTACACACACTTAAATGTGTATGGTCGCGCACTGAGCCGCCCGAAGACGTACCCGCCAAGGCACCCAGCTCCAGCTCGACCGCGAGCGAGGAAGAGCTTACCCCCGCAGCACATGCACGTTTACTTAGGAAAGCCACTAGGGGGATAGACAGATTAATAGGGATGGTGACCAACTTGAATCATCGAGTGACAGAAATAGAGCACGATATGACCACCCTGCTGGCGAGAGAGGAACGTTCCTGTTCACGTTCAAGGGGACGGCGAGGCCATGAGCAGTGAGGGCACTGCTTTTGATAAGTTTGGGGGTAGAGGTGGTTTGTAAATAGTTATCTTTGCATTGCATATTTTTATTTTTGTACATATTTGTTTTTTCTTTCTTTTCATATTTAATTCCGCATTGCATCTTTATAAAAAAATTATAAAATTTAAAAATGAAAAAAAATATAAAAAATAAAAGCAAATTAAAAAATTAAAAAATTCTAAAAATTATAAAAATTGAAAAATTCAATTTTGGCCATATTTGACTTAAGTTCGACAAGACGGTTGACTAGCTAGGAAAAACTAGGTCTTAAACTTACAACAACAATAACAACAACAACAACTGAGCCTTTTATCCCAAGCATATGGGTAGGCTACATGAACCGACATGAGAATCACGCCGGGTCCAGCACATGAATCCTCCGCCTCCACTCACTCCTATCGAACAATATACTTTCATTGAGTCCTTTGGCAACCATATCATTTCGTATCACCTCCATCCATGTTTTCTTCGGTCTCCCTTTTGCCTTTTTGCCCTTTTGCCATTACCCATATCGAGAGTATCTATTCGTCGAACCGGTGCTTCCATAGGTCTGCGTCGCACATGACCAAACCATCTTAGCCGGTTTTCCCGCATCTTCTCCTCCACAGGTGATACACCAACTTTTGCACGAATATCCTCATTTCACACCTTATCTTTTCTAGTGTTACCGCACATCCAACGAAGCATGCGCATCTCCGCTACGTGCATGTTCTGTGTATGATGCTTCTTAGGAGCCCAGCATTCTGTACCATATAATAAGGCAGGCCAAATAGCGCTCCGATAAAACTTCCCTTTCAATTTTAACGGAAAGTTACGATCACACAAAATCCCTATTGCACTCCTCTATTTCAATCAACCAGCTTGGATCCTTTGATTAACATCACTATCGATCTCCCCATTCTTTTGGATGATGGAACCTAGATATCTAAACTGGTCGCTCGGTGATATTTCTTGCCCTTCCAATGTTATACCAATATGGTTTTGACTTCTCTGGTTACTAAATTTGCAATGTATATATGTTGTCTTAGACCTGCTCAATCTGAATCCCCGAAATTCCAATGTTTGCCTCCATAATTCCAATTTGGCATTAACCCCTGCTTTCATCTCATTTACTAGAACAATATCATCAGGTCTTAAACTTAGTGAATTAAAAACCCTAAAAATAAATTTTCTTAAAGTTTAATTATAGTAAATATATTTCCTTGTAGTTTATTTAGAAATAGGCAAATTTTAAGTTCAGTTCTTGGGCTAAGTCAAAATGAGGAAAGAGTATTGAATTTTTATTTGAAGTGTAAGTTTGAAAAATAATTCTGAACCTTAAGTCTAAATTTTGGAAATATATACCCTACAATTTGCACAAACACGCACCTTGAAACTTGAAATAGTAAAGGATACCTTGAAATGCTCTTGTCTAAAATCCTTAATATGAAGGAAAATAAAATAAAAATACAAGTGTGAATAAAGAAAAAAAATGAACACTGGTTTTGTAATTACTTAAGGCTGCATAAATAGAAAAATATATAGCGAGGGTGCTTCATCACCTAGTGTCTTAGACCAACTGGTTTGGGAGTCACTGCTAAGCCTTGAGTATTACAAGACGAGGAATTATGCCTAAATGCGCAAACACATTTTGTAATCGGTCGTTCAGTACCTCAAGAAGTATTAACGGTCGCATGAAGGATGTGTGAGCAAATTCATCTAAAATTCACCAACTAAAAATATTTTGGAAGATGGATAAGAGTATGATAGATAGAATTGAATTTTCAAGTGTAGGGGTGATACATACACACACGTAGGGGTATATGATTGGGATTTGGATGAGAGATAGGAATGAAAGATAGGGCTTATACCTTCAGTAAAGATGATAAAAATTCCTAAGTTGAGATGGAACCTTAGAAGGAAAATTAAAAAGATGCTGAAAGCTTAATAAATTTGCAGAACATATACGATCTTAAGTTAAATGATAAGTGAGTGTGAAAAATATGGGTTGATGATTTCTAAGTTTAAGATGATAGAATTTCTTACTAGAATACCGAATTGAAGAATGAAAGTCAACAGGCCAAATTGATCGGATTTTGTGGATAGTATCCGCTGAAAACTCTCAGGAGACAACACTCCTCCTACTAGGGACACCTAGAGGTTTAACGGCTTGTTGCACGAGCTCAGTGCAATCGCGATTCCCTGCGAAAGTGGGATTAGGATTTGTCGAGAATAAATTGGCTTTGCTCGGGACGAGCAAAAGATAAGTTTGGGGGTATTTGTTCATATCAGAATTTTGCATTATTATATCACCCATTCTTAATCATATTACATATAAATAGGTACTTTTGATCCATATCTGCTAAATAGTTACAGGTTACAGGTTCTCAGAACAATACAGTGAAATTCATGAAAAGACATTACAAAAGTGAGACTACGACCAACAAAAGATGAATCCGTACGATGCCGCCTAACAGTTCAAGGAACAAATGAAGATCAGTAAACAGTTCAATGCACAAAGCACAAGGGCAGCACAAGATTCAAGACTTCAACGCGAAGCTTACGGTAAAAGTCCACAAAATTCTGCACTGTTGGAAATCTGAAAGAAAGTAGAAAAGATTCTGAGGAACCAAGTGAAGAAAAAAGAAGGAAAAAAGCAACATGAAGCATCCCTAAAGAACTGAGTCAAAAAGCCCACTATATGGCCGCGGAACCGCGGCCAAACATGGCATTCTGCCGCGGAATCGCGGCCGTACAGTGCACGTGTCGGTGCACGTGCCGGTGGGTGTCGGTGTTTTGACCCGGCTTTCTTAGGGTAGTATTGTAAATTCAGATGTGGATCAGATGTAAAACCCAGGGTTTCTCCTATCTATAAATAGGAAAGCCGAAAGCCTAATTAGGTATGCCTCTTTTTATTTTCTAGATTAAAATTTTATTTCCTTGTAATCGTTGAAGAGGTCATCAATAAAAGTAAGTGTTTTTTCATTTTATCTTGCATTCTTCTTAATTGAAATTTATTATCTGCTATTTTATTTTTTCTTTTATCAATTGCAACTTAGATAGTCTTTTAAAATAAGAAAAATGAATTTCATCTAACTTCCCTAATGAGTGAGTAATTCCTCACTTGTTAGGGTTAGGATAGGGAAGGTTTGAGAGAAGAAAATCTCTCTCACTCTTTTCTTTGCCCATATAATATTTAAAATAGGACTCTGTTTAATCCAACCACACACCGCTCACTACGGCACCATATCCTAAAAGATAGCAGTGATTCCCTAGTTAGATTGGTTGTGGTTGAATTAACTAGAGATTAGGACTAAGAGCCAAGAAAGGACGGACAAGAACCAAAAGGAAGAAACTATGTTTCTTCCTAGTCGTGCTAATCCCCTTTATTGACTATTACCCTAACACCTATATTCTTAACTAGGGTATTAAAAGCAGTGAGTAGAATCCCTTTTCCAAATTAACCTAATCCTAACCCTAACAAGACTTTAAATTAAATTAATCTCATTCTTAGATTTTAAAACAAAACCAACCAAAAATAGGACTTAACTCGTTAGAACATAAAGAGAAAACACAATTTCCCTGTGGACCGACCCCCACTCAACCGACTAGCTACCAAGAGACACCGTCTTGATTGCGGTATTCTTTTGAAATTTAAAACGCACACGCATTAAATCTTAAACAATCAGGCATGAAAAGGAAGATTGCTCTCTATGTATCGAAGTGCTTGGTATGTCAGCAAGTCAAGGCTGAACATCAAAGGGTAGCTGGTTTATTACAACTACGCTATGTATCAATGTGCTTGGTATGTCAGCAAGTCAAGGCTGAATATCAAAGGGTAGCTGGTTTATTGCAACCACTTTTGATTCCTCATAGGAAGTGAAAACATATAACCATAGATTTCGTGACAGCATTACCACGGAGTCCAAAAGGCAATAATGCAGTTTGGGTGATTGTTGGCCGATTGACCAAGACAGCTCATTTTATATCGTTTCGAGTTGGTCAGTCGACGGAAGCTTTAGTAGAGTAGTACATGCAGGAGATTATGAGATTGCATGGAGTATCTGTGAGCATCGTTTCCGATCATGATACCCGATTTTTATCGCACTTTTGGAGGAGTCTACAAGAAAGTTCGGGAACTCTCTTGAAATTTAGCAAAGCCTATTATTCTCAGAAAGATGGCCAGTCAGAAAGAACGATCCAAACTATTGAAGATATATTGAGAGCATGCGGTTAGACTTCAAGGGTTCATTAGAGGATCATTTGCACTTGGTGGAGTTTTCTTATAATAACAGTTTTCAGGAGACTATAAAGATGGCTCCATTCGAAGCACTGTATGGTCGTAAGTGTCGCTTGCCCGTCTGTTGGGACGATATTGGAGAAAGAAAATTATCGGGACTGGATCTTATTGTACAAACCATGGAGAAAGTCAACGTGATCCGAAATCATATGAAGGCGGCACAAAATCGACAGAAAAGTTGGGCCGATACAGGACGAAACCTCTGGAGTTCGCAGTTGGTGATCTTGTATTCTTGAAGATATCACCGACCAGTGGAGTGATCCGTTTTGGTAGTCGAGGCAAGTTTAATCCTCTATTTGTGGGGCCTTTCGGTATTATCGAGCGCGTTGGAGAAGTAACTTATCGATTGGCTTTACCACCATCCTTGGCGAGTGTTCATGTTTTGTTTAATGTATCTCAACTCTGTAAGTATGTTCGAGATGAGACGCATGTCCTAGATCACTCAGAGCTGACAGTAAGGGAGGACTTAACATATGAAGAAAGACTGATGGCGATTGTGGATCGACGAGACAAGATCCTCAAGAACAAGGTTATCCCTCTAGTACTTGTTTCATGGGGGAATCGTTTACACGGAGAATCTACTTGGAAACGTGAAGACGAGATCCGTAAGAAGTTTCCACGCCTCTTTTCTTAGATTCATATTTTCTTGTCTTTTCTTGTTCTGGGAATTTCGAGGACGAAATTCTTTTGTAGTTGGGTATAATGTAACACCCTAGTGCATTTATACAATATTCTATTTGGGTATTTTCAGATCTTGCAACAGTTTTCTTGATTATTGTTGCTTGTGGGTACGGATAGTGCATTTGTTATCTGTGTTTAGTATCCGACCCAACCCGCATGCTTAAAACCTATCATGGTTCTAGATTACGTCATATATTCACTAGTACAGAGGATCCGTGTACATCTAGGTTCTATATATATGTATAATATATTTAGTATCTGTGTATCGTTTAAATAATATAAATTATAACCAGATAATGTTTTTAATATCTAGCATGGAATGTTATCATACCCTATATCTTGTGTTTGCATTCAGACATCGTGTTCATGTTCAGATTGATAAAACAGACTCGTTTGGACCGCTACGTATATTTACGTATATCCGTTCTTAGGGGCATGCATTTTTATTAACCGGACATCGCATCATGGTTTTAGCTGATACGTATATTATTCATATTTTAAAACTAGATTTTTAGAAGAGACCCGGGTATTTTTCGGAGTATTTTGGTATTATCTATATAATCCTAGAAAATATATTATAATAGTTTATATATTATCAGTTAATAATATATATATATAATATATATATATATATATATATAAATATTTTTTAAACTAAATAATCCTCTTCTCGCAGTCTCTCTCTCTTCTAACTCCCTCTCTCTCTCCTATCGCACACATAAACACACACTCTCTCTCATATCCCCTGTCTCTCTCTCTCTTTCTTAATATATATAACTTATATATTAAAACCTCATAATATATATACACCAACCCTCTCTCTCCTCTCTTTCTCTATTCTTCTTCCTCGCGACGAACCCGAGCACCTTAACCCTAGCCCCTTACCTCACCGCCAAAACCCCGTCGACAACCTCGTCACCACCACCTCCTCGACCTCCTCACAACCTCCACCACCTCCACTTCCCCTCTCCATTCTCGATGCCATCTTCAACCCTAGAACCCAAACCTAGCCCCTCGCCTTCACCGCCGACCACCTCGTCCCCTCGCCCTTGTCCCCCGACCTCGACTATGTTCCCCTCCGAAACGCGGGAAGACGCGATAAACGTCTTGCCTGAATTTCGGGGCAGATGCTAATTGGTGCTATCCGTCCACCTCTCCGAAAATGCCAAGTTGATTTATGGCACCATATATCGAAAGTTTAAACGGATGCGGCCGATGTAGCAGACTTCGTCAGATTCCTCCTCGTTGAGGGTTTTTTTTATTGTGGGGACGCTCTTCTCTGCAGGCGCAAGCCCCTGCAGTTAATTACGCTACCGCATCGCGGGAACAACTTTCTCCTTCTCCAGATGGTCGCTTCGTGTCATGGGTGTTTGTTTTGTTTGTGGTTGCCCGTGGATTGTATACGGAGACTAATTTATGTTGTCGCCCGTAGGGCGTGGACTAGTCCAAATCCGTATCTTTCTTAGATTTGGGTTTAGGGGGTTGGGTTTAAGGATACGTTAGCCTCGTTTGAGACTAAGATCAACTTAAACATTTGTTAAGGATACGTTAGTCTAATTTTAGACTAAGATCAACTTAACGGGATCGTTTAGATCCAACAAGAGAGCAATTGGGCTCTATTATTTTGTTTAGTGACATTGCGGTCGATTGTTGGTTTAAGGACATCTCGGTCCGATGTTAGTTTAAAGACATCACGGTCGAGGTTAAGGACATCATAGTCCGTAAGTTTAAGGACCCTACAGTCCAATGTTAGTTTAAAGACATCACAGTCGAGGTTAAGGACATCATAGTCTGTGAGTTTAAAGACCTCACAGTCGAGGTTAAGGACATCATAGTCCGTGAAATGTGTGGTTGTCGGGACCTGTCACCTTTCTGAAGACGTTGAAGGATTACAACGGCAAATATCAGAGGAGTGAAGAGATGTACCCTCGAACCAAAGTGGATTAAGTGATCTGTAGTCCAATTTGGAACGAAGATAAATTAATTATATTATAAGCACATTGGCTCAGTTAAGTCTGGGTTAAGGACTTATAGCCAGTTTGGGCTAAGTCCAATTAAGTTTGAAATGTTGGCCCTTTGTTGGACCATTAGACATTTGTCTGGTTCTGCCCCTCATCATTTAGTAATGCTTAAATAAAAGTTTGAGTGCTTTGGTAACATTTTTGGTCTTTGACTGAGCATTAAACATTATAGCTCTGAATTTTACTCAATTTTGAGATTCAGTTGAAGGGGAGGCTTTTGCCTATAGAAAATTAGCCAATTTGGCTAACAATAGTGTTAAACACTAGAGAACAACAGTGTTACACACTGGAAATAAAACTCTCAAATTAGTGTTAAACACTAGAAGACAACAGTGTTCAACACTGGAAATAAAATTCTCAATTTAGTGTTAAACACTAGAAATAAAATTCTCAAATTAGTGTTAAACACTAGAAGACAACAGTGTTAAACACTGAAAATAAAATTCTCAAATTAGTGTTAAACAATGGAGAGGAAGGGGTCACGTGGGGACACGTGAGGGCACCCGAAGGTAGGGCCAGATCTCATTTGCTTTGTTCTGCAAATAAGTGTTAAACACTTTTAATTTTCATAGCCATCACGTGTAGGCACGTGATGTGTACTCATGCCCTGATTTATTAGAACATTTATTAGGGGTCACGTGGTAACATGTGAGAGCGCCCAAGTTAGATTTTTCCTTTGCTTTTGTTCCCTATATAATG
Organism: Agapanthus africanus; assembly: GCA_030015575.1. Classification (NCBI taxonomy): domain Eukaryota; kingdom Viridiplantae; phylum Streptophyta; class Magnoliopsida; order Asparagales; family Amaryllidaceae; genus Agapanthus; species Agapanthus africanus. The sequence continues at coordinate 469,434,123 of CM057349.1, forward strand.
AGGGTCATGTGGGAGCACGTGAGGTATTGCTTCAAAGCTTTTTCTTTTCATTTTTGGGGGATCTGTTTGGGGGTCACGTGAGTACACGTGACCTAGCTCTTTACATGCATGGAGATCTTTCAAGTCTCTTTATTTTTAAGAATTAAATTCTCTGTAGGGTTAAACCCTAATTATGTTTTAGAGGAATTAAATTCCTATGTATGTGGAAAAATTAAATTCTTATGCAGGGTTAAACCCTAATTTTATTTAGAGGAATTGAATTTATGAATTTTGGGAGAATTGAATTCTCATATAGGGTTAAACCCTAGCTTTTTCTGTCTTGCAGGAATTAAATTCCTATAAATTTAGGAGAATTAAATTCTCATATAGGGTTGAACCCTAGTTCTGTTTTTATTGGAAGAATTAAATTCCTATGAATTTGGGAGAATTAAATTCTCATATAGGGTTAAACCCTAGTTCTGTTTTTCTTGGAGGAATTAAATTCCTGTGAATTTGAGAGAATTAAATTCTCATATAGGGTTAAACCTTAGCTTTGTTTTTGGGAGAATTAAATTCTCTAAACTCAATTCCCTCTTTAAGTTTTGGATCTGCATGGCAGAATCTCCCCGATGAGAATTAAATTCGCAACATGTGGGGAGATTTGCTTCTGCAGATCTTCAACCAGAGGAAAAACTAAGTTCTTTTGCAGAAGAGTTAAACTCTTAGATTGAGAATTAAATTCTCTTTTTTGTTTTGTGAAAACTTTGATCCCTTTTCCTTTTCTCACCTAGGGTTTCTTTTCTTGAGAATTAAATTCTCCTTTCTTTTCTCTCTGCTATTTGCCTTTGGAAAGTTTCAAGATCCCAAAATTCTCTCTTTCTTCTCCTCTTAGCTCCTATTTATAGGAGAAGGAAACGAATCAATTTGTTTAGCAAATCTTTTATTGAAAGATTTTATTTGTTTTTCATAACTAATATGATCTTTTAGATCACTTAGTGAATTTTATTCATCATTGGATTTTTAATCCAAAAGATATTCTGTTTGTTATTCTTGGTAAATTTTAGGGAATCTTTCTTTGTCTAAAATCTTACCATGAATTGGTGATTTTTAATCACCCTTGGATTTTTAATCCAACGGTCCCCCATAATCCTTTTTTGTTTGGAAAGATTTAGAGAAATACTTTCCTAGTTATGGTCTTTGATTTCCCTTAATTAGAATTTAATTCTATCAATTTATAAGGCTTTCAAAGCCTATCACGTGTTGGCACGTGACCCTCCCTCATTCAGAATTTAATTTTGTCTTTTAACTGGGCTAAAGACCATCACGTGTCAGCACGTGACCCTTGGTCACGTGTGAGCATGTGACGCCCTATTGGAGTCTTTCCTTAGCCATTTGTTTACACTTTTGCTTGATTAGAATTTAATTCTGTAAAGAGATCACGTGTCAACACGTGACCCTTGGTCACGTGTGAACACGTGATACCTCATTGAGGTAATTCCTGATTTTTAATCAGGGAACAGACCACACTCACCACTTCCTCTTCTCATCCTTCTCCCCGGAAACCCATAACCCAGACGAGATCCCTGCAACCCCGAGCATCCTGCACAGCCTCGACGAACTCCTGCAACCCAAAAACTCCAAATCGCCGATCACCCTCACCTTGTCGTCGTCACCACTATCACCTCCTCACCCCTCTCTCCAACTCCCGACACTATAAACCACCACCACCATCGACTTCACCACCAGTCCCGACCATGACAGAACCCAAGAATCCTTCTGCCCCCTTGTCGCCGTTAGACCTCGCCGCCGGCAACCCATCGTCATCGTCATCTTGTCTTCTGTCCTCTCCCCAGAATCGACACCAGAACCCACAACTTCTTCTTCTTGTTATTCTTTCTTGTTTCTTGATCGGTTCTTGATCGTTTCGCCGGAGTCGCACACGTCGCCGACGATCCAGACGACCCAGTGATCGTCGTCGTCCAGCGTAGTCACGTCACTAATCAGTCAGGTCCAGCCCTGAGCACGCGTGAGTTGCATCGTGATATTTATCCAACATCGAACGTGACATAAGTATTCCGATGTGAGATTCGATCAGGCAAGTTTATCTTATAACATGCTATGTTACTATATTGATGTCTATATGAATAAAAATAATACATGTGTTTTATTATTCAGCAACTATTACCGATTTACAGTTTTACAGTATCCATTCGCATCCGTACCGATAATCGCATATCTAATTGCATGCCGGAACGTCATGATATCATTATACTATAAAATGTTATCTAGTGTGCATCATACATAGTCATGGACGTATAAAAGGTTATTACAGATAGATACATGTGCATCCGTGCTTTAAACGTGTTCTGATATTCGTTACAGCTTCATATTTGGGTATATATTGATACATATGCATCACATGACATGTTCATGACACCCTACTTGACTTGTTATTTGGATCTTGTTACTAATGCCAATGATATTGATGTGTTGTCCTGACAGACGTGACTTATTGTCTGCATAGACGAGAACTGTACCTGCTTGATCCTGTGTTGGCATTAGATCTATATTGGTAATACCTGACTTGAACACAAACCTGGGGGTAAAGGGGAAATCAAGAATGTAACCGAAACGTAACTCAAGAGGATATTATTACATGTTTGTAATTACTTGTTTGCCGTTTTTCTGGGCGTTACGGAATAATTACTTGTTTGCCATTTTTTCCGGGCGTTACGGAATAAATCATTTTACCGTGATCTCGTGAGGAATGAACGGGATATATTCTGTTGGGTTACGATGAGAATTATATTAACTGATTTCAAAGACTTTTAGAATAGATAACCTAGAAGCACAGTTTTAGGTTACACATCACACCTCACATACACACACATACCTCACTGTTTCATATCCATGTTATTCATTTATATTTATATTTACTTATATCATTATATCCTGGTTATCACTGTTATTTGGTATTATGACGCACTGACGTCTGGGTTTTGCATGGCCCAGTTCCTCTACCTTTATCGCAGGCTGAACAGGAATACTTTAGCCATCAAGCCGAGCAGTGAGGAATTGAACATGTGTTATTTAGAGATATTTAGTTTAGTTTATTTTCCGCAGTTTTATTTCTTGATGTGAGCCCATATTGGGACAAGTTTTCAGATGTTGTTTATTGGATTTAATTCATTTCCGCTTATGCATTTTCTTGACCCTGTTTACTGTGGCAAATAGACATGTACTAGCTCATTTTTATATTTTATTGTTCTTGATATCTATAGACTGCTTAATGTACTATGGTTTACACATTCTGGAAAGTGGGACGTGACACGTTGTGCCATAGTTTTCTTGCAGGATTGACCGCTCGGATCAGTAGCGGCTTGCTGGTACACTGCTCCTTTCTGGATGATTTGCATTGGTAGGTGGGTTACAGTTCAGAGCATAACCACCATTGTTTACTTTTATATTTCTTTGTATCTAGTTAAAAGCTCCATCAACCAGACTATGTATATTTGGTAGACTTAAAAACCAGAGACTTGTATATTCTTTTAGACTTAGAATGTGATGTGTGTATTATTCTTTATTTTGGGTTTGATGATACTTTAGTTTTCTTACTTTCTTTTCTGTGTTTGATCTTCGCCTTGGGCATCGTATATTCTTTTTTCTTGGTTGTTTCCGCCGATTGGCGAAGAGCTAGCTCCCGCTTGGGATGCCATATTACTATTGATTATGTACTTGTTTTTTATCAAAATTTACAAATGAGGTACTGCCCAATTTCAAATGGCGAAAATATTTTCAAACTTCATTATATGAATCCCCTTGTATTTTAAATGAACTTTACTTATATACTTTGAAGGAAAAAACTTGATTTCATTATACTTTTATTTCAAAACTTCACCTCCATTATCTTCCTAAAAGGTTTAGATTTCTAGGCTTTCGGCTTACTTGGATTACGGTGGGGTCCTATAGGCTTCACGTAATCCAAGTGCCGGTCACGTGCCATTTTCCGGTCACGACAAAGTTAGTATCAGAGCATTAGGTTTAACCTTTGTTCGAGTCTAGGTTTGACTATGCGGAGTCTAGGGTGTATATATTTCGGAACCTAGGCTTGACCTTACGGAACTTAGACTTGACTGAGGGGGTATTAGACCCGAACTTTAATTATGTAAGTTGACCTTCGTTGATGAAGTAGGTAAATCAAGTAGAGTGATGTACCGTATGTATGTTCCGCGGCATACTTACAATACGCTGCTCCGCTTAAGTAACCTTAGGATGTGCATTATTTTAAGACCCGTATTTCTATTCGTTCTTATGATCTATCCTCATCGATATGTGATTACGGTTCCTGTTACCTTGGCTACGCAAGATGAGAAGGCTGCGGCTAGAGATGCAGTCAGAGCGAGCTCGTCAGGGACGAGGACTGACCAGGGCGTTATTCCGGTAATGTAGGAACGAATTGATTTATTATTTATGTTAGGATTTCTCGTTTGAGACGAGCATTCGGGATCTGCACTAGATGATTGGACCATCGCTTGAGACCAGCCAGATTGAGAGGACAGTTGACGTACAGCCTACTCCAGAAATCGATGTGTTGTCTACCGTGCAGACAGATGAACCAGTTGTTTCTAAGATTGACGAGATGTCGCCTCCAGAGTTTATAAAGCTAAAACCACATGAGTTTACGGGCAGGGATATGAAAGAAGATCGCTAGTCATTCTTGGATAAAATGACTAAGGCAATTCGTTTGTTTGGATGCCCCGACGCAAGATCAGTTAAGTTGAATAATTCCAATTCGAAGGGTCTTGCTCAGATATGGCGTGAATCGATCGGGAGAGGACGAGCAATGCATATTTCTCCAATGACTTTGGACAAGTTCTCGAGAACGCATTTCACCAGATTTCTTTCACTAAGTGTTAGAGATTCCCCAGTTCGTAGCTTGAGCCTATGCGAGAGACTCCGGATATGACTATAGCCGAAAATTGAATTGCAGTCTACACAGCTATCAAGATACGACCCGGAATTAGACGATAATGAAGGAAAGTGGAGTAAGAGGTTCATGCGAGATCTTAATGAGTTATTGTTTCTCTCCGTTGATTCCAAAGATTTGATACGTATGCTTAGGCGTTGGATACGGCCACATTTCTAGAGGAAAGTCATGATGAGATCGCAGCTGTCCCGGAATGGAAGCGGATTATGTAAAGAGTGCCAACTTCCGAAAAATCTGAAAGTGATGAGATTGGAAGAGACCGTAGCAGGTTCTTCCGGAATACTACATGATAAAGATTTGGACCCAGGATCGGTTGTATGGCACATATTCAGAAGGCCAGATGCCACCGTCAATGACGTGCTACTTTGCTAGTGGCCAAGTTAATTGGCCAGGAGATGTTCAGAGAGGCGTCAGAGCGGGACTGTTCCCTTCGCTACTCCTAACCGGGCCGTCGAACCGAGAGGTCGCGGGATTGGTGATCTAAAGAGAGAACAAGGACATAGAGACAGATGACACCAGGCCGTGGGCAGAAGGCAAGTAGGAATTCTTACTCTGCTAGCTCCGGGTGTACCGGCACCTTTCGATATTGAAGGAGGTGTACCTCAATGTCATTTATTTATGATTTGTGTTTTGGTAATCCGAGTATCATGCTTTTATCGTTTTAGACTTTTGGGTTTTGAGAATTTAGTTCCATGATTGATATTTCCATGCACCGCAGCTGCACCTGATGGATATTTTTCCTGTGCATGACGGTTGCACTTGATTCACGTTTTTGCCTATAAGTTACATTTCATTTATCTTTTGTGCATGTCCATTGCACTTGATATCGATTTTTGTGCACTTGTTGCACATATTTATATTTTCGTGCACTCCGATTTACTTGATTTTGATTTCTTGCATATTGTATGCACTTGATTTTAACTTATACACTCGGCGGTGTTTACATGCACTTTCGGTGGATGTATATGGTTTTCATGCATGCCGTTGCACTAGATTTATGTTTTCGTGCACCAAGTGCACTTGATGTTTGTTTTCGTGCACCCTAATGCGCTAGACGCTTTTGTGCGCACTTGACGCACTTGATTTAGACTTTTGCGTACACTCGACGTACATGATGTAGTCTTGTGCTCATTTGATGCACTTGATTGAGATTTCTCTGCACTCTAGATGCACTTGATTTTGTTGCCGTGCACACCCGTTACACTTGACAGATGTTTTCGTGCATGTTCCCTGTTGAAAAATAAATAATAAATAAAAAAGCAATGGGAAAATTCCCTAAATGGAGCATCACGTGCCCACACGTGATACACCTTGGAGCCAAAATTATAAGCATTACACTTAACAAATAGGACTGAAGTTGGGTCTCACGTGCCACATGTGAGCACCTATATACAAAGTATATAGGCACCTTCATAAAACAAATAGCAGGCCAGAAGGCGTATCACGTGCCAACACGTGATGCTCTTCTCTGGGACTGCTGCAAACCGGCCTAGTGCCATTGGGTCACGTGCTATACGTGAGGATTTTTAATGAGCCGATAGAATTAAATTCTATATAAAAAGTATCAGAACCCTATTTTGGAAATATTTCCCCCAATCTTTCTAAAGAAGAAAGATTGTGCTATGTAAATTAGAGTACCGTTGGATCAAAGACTGTCACGCCCCACCGCCAATACAGAGAGTATTGTCCGCTCTGACCGAAGCCGCACGGTTTTGTCCTTCGGAGCGAACCGGACCCGACCAGGGGCCACTTCCCAGGAGGTCACCCATCCCAGGACTTCCCTGGCCCGAGCACGCTTAACTACGGAGTTCTCAAACTCCTGTAGTGCCAGTTCACTTAAAAGGCGCCTCTGTATTGAAGAGTGGTATCATTCCATTTATAGTACAGATCTGCCCTCTTTCGGAATGTATTCCGAAGAGTCCCCATTGTTCTACAGTGGGTCCCACGGACTCAAGAGGTGGCCCCCACGGATTCAAGAGGTGGCCCCCGCCCACTTAACACGACACTTGGCATGGCACTTTGTTCCGTGTGGCACTTTGCTCCGTGAGCAAGAACCGGGTCCCGACATTCTCCCCACCTTTGAACAATGGTTCGTCCTCGAACCACAGAGCTACTATTGAGGGACCGGCTCTAATACCAACTAAACCATGTCACTCCCCGCTTCCCAAAATACGGGAAACGAGAGATGACTAGGCCAGCCATGCTCCTACGGTCAAGAAATCATCCCGCCGTAGTCACACTTCGGCTTCTAGCATTACATGGTAATCAGTAAATAAAGCACAGTATTAAAGGAATCACATCACTAATTTATTACATTAAAATTCCATTGTTCACAAATTACAGATAACATGAGCAGTTACTAACCAAGTTCAATCTCACGATCACTCTATGGAAAGCAGTAAAGATAGGAAGTACAGCAGACTATATCTCTGTGAACTCGAAGGGTAGATCCGTCTCCTGTGCTGGTTCTCCCGCGGGATCTGAGCATGCATACCCAGGTCGTCAGAGCGACACAATAACAATATTATTATAATAAGATGAAACAGGTATATGAGGTAATACTGGTGTAAGAACAATGCAAGTAATCACTATGTCACTATATGATGCAGAATATGTTATGTGTCCCTATCGGTCTCTAGGTCATGTTTGAAATCGCATAGTGGAAGGAGGATTATGTTTAACAGGAGTCTCGTACATACCCGAGACAACGGCCCACATGCTCGGGACATAACCCTGTCAGCCGGATCGCTAGATCCTACCTAATATATATATCACTGCTCGAATGATCATCCTCTAAAACACGGTCCCGCTAAATACGATTCTCTTTCCACTTCGATTTCCCCTTTATCCCCAGGTTTACGCTATTTATGATCTTGATCTAGTCGTGTACAAGTATGCCAATGGCACGGTTTTATCACTGTTCACTGTATCAATCACTGTCATGAATATTCACTTTCCATCGGTGTACTCGTTACTCCTAAACCAACATCTATCACGCACGATAATGCAATGTCCACACGCACTAACACTGAGTATATGGCAAGGGTATGATATATGTATGTATGCTACCAATAAGCTCTGTATGTTATGAATTAACATGCATGTCATTACTTACATAAATTGCATAAATTAATGTGTTAAGAATTCAGCAAAATGATACAAGAAAGATAAATATAACACTCAGTCAGCAATTCATCAAAATTTGTTTCAGTTCAATCGGGATTCCGGTTTTCAAGATATAGCCGTTTCATTTTAAGTGCCCGCGGCTGGAAATTCAGTTTCAGAACTGAATGTCCGTTTCGCGACAAGATTTGTACCCAGTTGGGTTCAGATTTTAGCAATGTTATAGTTGAATGAAATCTAGGGTTTTCAATAGAGTATTCAACGCAACAGACGGATCCTCAATCGCGTCTGTACGTTGAAAGTTATACATAGTTTAATGTCAGTATATCACTTCTGAATCTGTTCTGGACAGTTATACGTTCTGCCCTTTTAAATACAGTTTAAAATAGCAAACGACAATGAAACGGAATGGAACCACTTGTTTTGTTCAGCTAACAGAATTATCTTTAATCTACTGCAGAGTTCCGTAACATACGACTTCAGGAAACACAGTGACACACATTTTGGTACAGTACACGATAAACAAAGTCGCTCTGGACTGCAGTCCAGAGTCGCACTCCGATCCAATTATCATCGCAGTTACATAACATACATCATCAGAAATTTACATAGGGTTAAAGTTCGTTGAGTCGGCTTCGATTTAAGCCCTCGAACGTATCATTCCAATATGTATATAATTTACGGTGATTTTATTCATTTTCAGATACGAGAAAAATTCTAGTTTTAACGGCATATTTGGGGGTGTCAATTTTAGTCACTAACGATCATATTTTCCAGCGATATTCATACACAATATTTATCACCATATGGGCCAACATAAAATATCGGTTTCCGTCAAAATAAACAATTATTTCCATGGGAGACTAGCATCGAACACATAGGTCATAATATATATCGATAATCGGTAAGTTTATAAACTATATGATTTAGGTTTGTAACACAACTATATTAGCATGAAGCAAGTAAACACTTGCCTGGAAACGTTTCGGGGTCGTACGGCAATAGCGGCGTCACGAACGCGTGTGGTACGCCGTGAAACGGATTCGCGCGAGCTTGGATCGAGATGCGGATTTTGCGTCGGAGTTGTCCGGAGTCGTTGCACGGTCACTGGACGTTGAGGGGTGCTTGATGATCCTCTACGAGTGCACTGAGGTCGACGACGGTCGACGGTGTCGCTCCGGCTAAGGGATGCAGTGAGTGTCGGTTGTTTGGGTTTTGTGTGGTTTTTTAGAGAGGGAGGGGTTAAGCAGTGGGGCTTGGGGATTGCTGTGATGGTGATGATGCTGAGGAGGTCGTAGGGAGGTCGGCGATGTGGTGGGGAGTTCGCCGGCATCGAGGGGTGCAAGGTGGCCGAGCTCAGTTGTAATGGGTTGGTGTGCAGGGGTGCTCGGCAGAGGCTCGGGTTGATGAAGGTGGGGTCGTAGAGGGAGAAGGTTGGTGGAGGAGGAGTGATCGAGGGTTGCCGAGGGGGTTGTCGAGGGTCGTCGCCGGAGGCGAAGTGAGGAAACAAATGGTGCTCGGTGAGTTTCTTGTGAGGGAGAGAGATGAGGGATTCTGAAAAATGAGGGGAAGAGCGAGTGCGAAGAAGATAATGGAGGTGAGGGGGTTGCGCGTCGCGGTCGTAACGGCAGGAACGAGGGCGTGGACGTGGGCGTGAGGTGCGGCGGAGGAGGTGGATCGCGCGCGGGAATAGGGGAGAGCCGTTGGGGAGATGAACAAGAGTGGGTCAAGAAGTGGGCTGAGGATTTTTAAAATATTCCCTTAACAAAATATTTGTGGGCCGAGAGAGGAACGGGCTGGGGGAAAAATAGATTGGGGATTTTAAAAAAAAAAAAAAAGAAGTGGGCTGGTGAGGGAAGAGTGGGCCGGGGTTAAATTAAAGGGTTTATAAAAATAGAGTGTGTGTGGGCTGAGTGATTTTAGTAAAGGATTATATTTTAGAAAAATGGTAAGTGAGTTTTTAGGGTTAGGGAAATTTTTTTATATATGTGGGGATTCAATCAACCACCTTCTACAAAATAATTACGAGGAAAAATAAATCTCTGGGATTTGGAAAATAGGAAAAAAACTTTTATTAAGTTGGTAACGGGGATTTACATCATACCCCTCTTAACAAAAATTTCGTCCTCGAAATTTAATAAAGATACAAGGAAACAATGTACTAAACAAAGAGATGTGGATAACGATCACGGATATCCTCCTCCCGCTCCCAGGTGGATTCTCCTGGGGAACGACCACCCCAAGACACTCGGACTAAAGGAATGATCTTATTCTTCAGCACTTTCTCTCTGCGGTAGAGGATGGTAGTAGGCTGCTCCTCGTACGATAGATCGGTACCTAAAACTAGCTCCGAATGGTCCAGGACATAGCTCTCATCCCGAACATAACGCCGCAACTGAGACACGTAGAAGGTATTGTGCACACCAGCTGGCGATGGAGGCAAGGCAAGTCGATAGGCCACCTCTCCTACTCGCTCTAGCACCTCAAAAGGTCCGATAAAGCGGGGACTAAGCTTTCCCCGACCTCCGAACCTGATAACTCCACGAGTAGGGGAAATCTTCAAGAACACATGATCTCTGACTTCGAACTCTAGTGCCCTCTTGCTGGTATCTGCCCAACTCTTCTGTCGATCCTGAGCCGCCTTGATACGCTGTCTGATCATTTGGACCTTGTCGACTGTCTGAACAATGAGTTCGGGGCCCAGTAATCTTCATTCTCCCACATCATCCTAACATACTGGGGATCGACATTTCCGCCCGTATAGTGCTTCAAAAGGAGCCATCTGAATACTAGCCTGATAACTATTGTTATAAGAGAACTCGACTAGATGCAGATGGTCCTCCCAGGAACCCTGAAAGTCCAACATACAGGCTCTCAACATATCCTCAAGCGTCTGAATCGTACGCTCAGATTGTCCATCCATCTGCGGGTGATAAGCTGTGCTGAATTTAAGGCGGGTTCCCAAACTCTCCTGCAGGCTCTTCCAAAAGTGTGACAAGAATCTGGTGTCCCGGTCTGACACAATGCTGACTGGAACACCGTGAAGTCGTACAATCTCCTGCATATATCTTTCTTCCAGTGATTCTGTCGACTGTCCCATTCGGAAAGGTATGAAGTGTGCAGCTTTTGTGAGGCGATCGACGATAACCCAAATGGCGTTATTGCCCCTAGGGCTCCGTGGTAAGGCCGTCACGAAATCCATAGTAATGTGCTCCCACTTCCATTCTGGTATCGCCAGTGGTTGTAACAATCCTGCTGTCCTCTGATGTTCCGCCTTCACCTGCTGACATACCAAACATCTGGATACAAACCTCGCGATTTCCCGCTTCATTCCGTTCCACCAAAAGTGCTGCTTTAGGTCCTGATACATTTTTGTACCTCCTGGATGCACAGAATAAGCTGAACTGTGTGCTTCGGCCAAAACTTCTTCTCGAACATCTCCTTTAGGTACGCAGAGTCTGCTACCGAATCTCAGAGAGCCATCTTCATGTATAATCAAATCCGTTCTCAGTCCAGCTTCCACTTGCTCTCTGAACTTTTGCAATCGGGGATCATCCGCTTATGCATTCTTGATGCGATCCACCAGAAAAGATTGCACCTGTAGCTGCCAAAGTTGACTGAGTGCGTTCGGCGTAACGACTTCAAGTTCAAGTCTCTGAAAGTCCTCAATAATGCTCCTCTGATTGGTCAACATCGTGACCGCTGGCTTGCGACTGAGCGCATCTGGTACAACATTCACCTTCCCTGGGTGATACTGAAGGTCCAAGTCATAATCTGCCATCAACTCTAGCTATCGGCGCTGCCTCATGTTCAGTTCCTTCTGAGTGAAAACATACTTCAAACTTTTATGATCCGTGTATACCTCCACTTTCTCACCCAATAGATAGTGCCTCCATATCTTCAACGCAAAGACTACCGCAGCTAACTCCAAGTCATGCGTGGGGTAGTTCTTCTCGTAGTTTCTTAGTTGTCGAGAGGCGTAAGCAACCACTCGGCCGTGCTGCATTAGGACACAACCTAATCCCTTCCCTGAGGCATCACTGTGTATCACCAAACCACCGGAATCATCTGGTACTGTAAGTATAGGTGCCGTGGTTAACTTCTGCTTCAGTGTGTCAAATGCCTGAGTGCACTCCTCTGTCCACGTAAACGGTACGTCCTTCCGTGTCAGCCTCGTCAATGGTTCAGCGATTCTTGAGAAATCTTGGACGAATCTCCGATAATAACCTGCCAATCCCAGGAAACTCCTGATCTCGACCACTGACTTCGGCGTTGGCCAATCTCTGACAGATTCTATCTTTGCCGGGTCCACCGAGATGCCTTCGCCCGAAACAATATGTCCCAAAAACTGAACCTTATCGAGCCAGAATTCACACTTGCTTAGCTTCGCATACAGCTTCTCTTCCCGAAGAATTTGTAGGACCGTGCGCAAATGTTCAGCGTACTCTTCCCAGGTCTTCGAGTAGACAAGTATGTCGTCGATAAACACGACGACAAACGTGTCTAAGTATTTTGCGAACACCCTGTTCATCAAGTCCATGAATATTGCTGGGGCATTAGTAACCCCGAATGACATCACCAGGAACTCGTAATGTCCGTATCGGGTCCTGAACGCCGTCTTGCATACATCCTCGGCTGCTACTCTGATTTGATGATATCCAGAACGTAGGTCCAACTTCGAGAACATCTTGGCTCCACTTAGCTGATCGAATAGGTCGTCAATGCGCGGGATTGGGTACTTGTTCTTTATTGTGACCTTGTTCAGCTCTCGATAATCTATACACATTCGCAGCGATCCATCTTTCTTCTTTACTAACAGAACTGGTGCACCCCACGGTGAAGCGCTTAGCCGAATAAATCCCTTCTCCAATAGTTCTTCAACCTGCTTCTTCAATTCCGCCAACTCAACTGGCGCCATTCTGTATGGGGCTCTGGATACTGGGGCCGTATCTGGAGTCAAATAGATTGAGAACTCCAAAATTCGAGGAGGTGGTAGACCTGGTAAATCCTCAGGAAACACGTCCAGAAAGTCCCGAACAATTTCTGGGACTGGGCTCTTATCAATCTCCATAGCTGTCTGTTCCTTGGGCTTGGCTCTATACTTAGCTGGCTCCAAAGATTCACTTTCGCCCTCGAAAATAAACTCCGGGTGATTAGGGATGCGGAAGATCATCTTCCTTGCACGACAATCGATAACTGTATGGAAAGTGCTCATCCAATCCATCCCGAGAATTGCGTCGTAACTGCCTGTCCCAATCAGAAGGAAATTCGCATAGAATTCCCTGCCACACACTACAACCGGGCATAATCTACATTCTCGACTAGATATTATAATGCCATTACCCGTATGAATTTCCCATCCCTTGGTTAGTGGTTCATGTGGTATTGAGTGTGTATCAGTGAAATGCTCAGAAAAGAAACAATGCGATGCTCCCGAATCAAATAGTACTCTAGCTGGCAAGGAATGTACGAGTAGAGTACCTGTAACCACGTCTCTTGACGCCTCTGCCTGCTCGGCGGTCAAGGTGAAAGCCCGTCCCTGACCGCGACCTATAAAGGGCTGCCTCTGCCCCTGCGGCCTCTGCTGTGGCGATCCAGAACCTCCCTGTATCTCTGCTCGCTCAGGGCAACTGTTAATCTTGTGCTGACTGGATCCATAAATCAAGCACTGTCCCTTGGCACGGCGACAGTCCTTCTGAGTATGCCCACTTCTACCGCAATAGCCGCAAACTACGCCCTGTCTCTGGGGGCGATGCTGTGGTACGAACGGGCGCTTCATTTGTGTCGTTCCTGCTCTGTGAACCGGTATGGCTCCTCGAGAAGGCACGTGGGTACGTGCTGGAACGACTGGGGGTCTTCTGAACTTGTTAATCAATTGCTCCTGAACTCTCGCCGCGTTGAGTACCTGTGCGAAAGTCTGCAAATCCAACGATGCAATCAACTGCTGCAACTCGAAATCTAACCCCTGAAGGAAGCGTCTGGCCCTGGTGGCCTCTGATTTGACCATGTATGGAGCAAAGCGGCTCAGACGGTTGAACTCTGCCGCATATACGTTCACTGGGCGTCCATTCTGCTTCAAAAGAATAAACATTTCCTCCATTTCTGCCTTGGCTATGGAAGGAAAGTAATGATCTAGGAAGCACTCCTTAAACTTGCTCCATTCAATCGGCTCGTCAAGTCTGCTTTCTTCCACCGACCACCATGTACGGGCTTCGTCTTCTAATTGAATCTTTATCACGTCCACTCTGTCTTCCTCTGAAACCCTGGCGGCTGTCAGTAAATTCTCCATGTTCACCAGCCATTGCTTAGCCTCAAGGGGTTCAGCTAGCCCTGTGAATGCAGCTGGGTGTAACCGTCGGAAGTCTGATAAAGTACCAGCCCTAGCCTGATAAGCTGGTGGAGTAGCGCCCTCGAGGGCGGTAATGAGTGCGGAGGGTCCTCCTGCGGCGGTAATCGCCCTGAGTCCCTCAGTGAGTAAATCTGTCTTTCTCTCCTGAGCTTCCGCAAGAGTGGTCAGTGCACTAAGTATTCTTTCCGTGTGGTCCTGAGAGCTGGAGTCCGAGGAGGGGTCGTTCGGGGACGTCATATCATTGGAAGATTCAAAAGGATAGGATCAGATTCAAGGATGAAAATCAAGAGTAGTGAAACAAGAATAACGTAATACAGTATAGTTAATGTTATCCCTTGATACTAAACACAGGCTCTGATAAAGACCCAATGGTGATTAAAAATCACCAAGATACAGAATAAGCTCTGTATGGGAAAATATTTTCTCAATCTTATTAAAAATACGAAAATGTCTTCTGTAAAACAGGAGTCCCTGGATCAAAGATCCAACGGTGGATGAAATCCCCAAATCAATTAAAAATCTCTCAATGAGAAATTTCCTTAACAAAAATCAACAAACTTGCCTCTGCTATATAAAGGACTCGAGACTAAAGAGATATATATACAAAAAACAGAGAGGAACCCCCTCCATAAACTTCAAAGTTCAAAAAGAAGAGCAAGCAAAAAGAGCTTGAAGAGAGAGGAAAGAAGAGGAACTTTCTTCAAGGTAAATAGAGATCATAGTATCTCATCTGCATACCCAAGGGTTTAACCCTCAAAAAAGAATATAGTTCTTTTCCTGGATCTGAGATCCATGAGACAAATCTCCTACAAATGAGAATTTAATTCTCGTAGGAATGAATTTGTTCTTAGGGATTGAAGATCCAGGGGAGAACAAAGAATTGAACTCTTCTGAAAAATGCACAAAGAAGGAAACAGCGCCGAGCGCTCCACGTGATCTTCACGTGGGCGCTGCTAAAATAAAGAGTGCTTAGCACTCAGTGGTTGGCGCCCAGCACCAAGCGCTCCACGTGCCCCTCACATGGTAAAATAAAGAGTGCTTAGCACTTAGTGATTGGCGCCCAGCGCCAAGCGCTCCACGTGCCCCTCACGTGGGCGCTAATAAAATAAAGAGTGCTCTCCACTCAGTGATTGGCGCCTAGTGCCAAGCGCCCCACATGCCCCTCACGTGGGCGCTGATGAAATAAAGAGCGCTCTGTAAATAGAGCCCAACACCATAAAGAATGTTTAACATTCAATAAAAAACAAAAAAAGGGTGAGCATCAAAGCCCATATCAATGCTCAGTATTGTTGAACAAAAGGGGATCAAGCCCAAATAAGTAATCAAGTGGGCTGACCCCAAGGTTGGCCAAACCCCAAATCGACCGAGCCCATAGGTCTTCTTCTAAATTGGCCTTAGTTCCAAACAGGACTACCAAGTCCCTGATAAACATTCTTTGGTTCAAGGGTACATTTCTCCACACCTCTGATACATGTCGTTGTAATTCTTCAACGTCTTCAGAGAGGTAAAGGGTCCCAATAACCAATGACTCTTGGCGCACCCCTAAACTAATGAGCCAAAACTACATGGACTATGACGTCCTTAAACCCAACGGACCGCAACATCCTTAAACTAAACTCTATGGACTATGACGTCCTTAAACCCAACGGACCGCAACGTCCCTAAACTAAACTCTATGGATTATGACGTTCTTAAACCCAACGGACTGCAACGTCCCTAAACTAAACTCTATAGACTATAACGTCCTTAAACCCAACGGACCGTAACGTCCCTAAACTAAAGCAATAGAGCCTAAATGTTCTTTTGTTGGATCTGAATGATCCTAAAATTCTGTTGAGTAGATCTTAGTCTAAAATTAGACTAGCGTATCCTCAACAACCGTTTAAGTTTGATCTTAATCTCAAACGAGATTAACTATCTTTAAATATAAAAAAAAACCAAATCTAAGAAAATACGGATTTGGACTAATCCCCGTCCTACGGGCGACAACACAAATTAGTCTTCGTATACAATCCACGGGCAACCAAAAATAAAACAAACACACACGACACGAAGTGAACATCTGGAGCAGGAGAAAGTGGTTATCGCTATGCGGTAACGTAATTAACTGCAGGGGCTTGTGCCTGCAGGGAAGAGCGTCCTCACAATCAAAAACCCCTCGCCAACGAGGGGGAATCTAACGAAGTCTGCTATAACGGCCGCATCTTTTTAAACCTTCGATACATGGTGCCATAAATCAACTTGGTATCTTCGGAGAGATAGACAGATAAATCCAAATAGCATCTGCCCCTAAATTCTGGCAAGACGTTTGTCTTCCCGGTTTCCGGCGGTAAACGGATTCTGGCACGCCCGGTGGGACCTTTTCCTCTTTCCACTCCACACTTCGTGTGTCATGTTTCGCGAACAAATCGCGGTCTGCCATGGTTGCCTGTGGATTCAAGGTACTAAGATTTGGTGTCTTGCTCCCGTTAAGAGAAAAGAAGATCAATGGCTTCCAGTTGCACCAACTGCAACAACAACTCCCGCTCCGCCCCATCTGGAGGAGTAACTTACGGGTTCCAAGCGGCCTCAATCTTCGCAATACCGGTGGAACAAGTGACACGGGCCACCACTGGATTGTTCTTCAGGACCATGCTCCCTCCAATGAGCTTCAACGCTCCAGTGCCGTCAAAAGAAGCTCCAACGAAGTCGGTCTTCAATCGGCTTGCAATTACCGCGGCCCCTCTCAATGAGTCATCCAAGTCTAATACCTCAGTCTTCGACAGGCTGAGCCTAAGCTCAAATGGGCCCGCGAAGAGGCTCGCAATACCGGAGAAGGCTATCCCAACTCCTGCTGCAGATGAAGTCGTCCAAACTACTTCCCCTACTCGAAAGTCGGCCTTTGACAGGTTGACCGTTCCTTCCCAGCGGATGTCAGTCTTTGACAGGCTGGCGCCAATAGCAGCCTCTCCTCAAAGCAGGGGGCATGACGAAGCTACTCCGATAATAAAGGTGATCCCGGCTACACGACATGCTCGACGTCGTTACCGGCACCGAGTGAGGAAATCTGGGGACAATTCCCCTTCTGGACTTACCCCACCAGCTCCAATGGTGGAAGTTGATGCTGTTATTCCAACCGGGAACAGTTTTGAGCCGCTCAGGAGGGTGCGCAAGAACTCTCCAACTGCCGTGTTGAAAAGGTCTCTTCCACCTGTGGAAAACATTACAAAGGCAAACCCGGAACAGCCCTCTCAGCGGCTGTCCCTAAAATCCACAGGGTCTGGCGAAGAGTCCAAGACTCTGTAATTGACAAAGACTACCCCCGCAGATCGAAGAAAATGAAGGCCCGGCAAGAGGAGGGTCATCCCGCCGTCGTACCACGGAAAGTATCATCTGCAACAGCCCCCTCAACTTCGACCGCCCATAAAAGGAGAAGTCCGGAGAAGATCCCCGTGTCTACGACAAATCTCAAGGGCACTGAATCCAAACGCCCCAAGTCTGGGGGCATGGCAGTGCACACCGTCTATATGGCCTCCGGAAAAGAGGAAAGCCGTGCTTCTGGGGGTCATCGACCACTTACACGATCAATAACTAAGACTCAAGAGCAACAACAGAAACTCTAGGAGATGCTGACGAAGATGGCCGCACTTACTGGGCAGAAAGAAAGCCCGGAAGTATCGTCGGATCAATGCCAGGAGCAGGAAACCGAAGCCGAGTTCCTCCTAAGAATGCTCAAAAAGAAAGATAAAGAAGCCGTGGAACAAGCAGCTAACATAAAACAAATGGCGCTCCTGTTCTTAAATATGGTGGGGATGATGATCCAGCCGGACCCTCCGACCGAAGATCCCCTAATAATCATTGAAGACGACAGAGGGGAGACATCAAACCCACTTCCGGCTTTATCAGCTTCCAGGGAGGAGACGATCTCGAAAGCTGCGCTTGATGACTATATAGCTCAACAAATACGAGCTCATCAGTCAAGTGAAGTTACTGGCCAAGTCGTCAGAACGGGGCGATCCTATCCAAGCTGGTACGATCAAATTAAGTACCCGCCAGGATACATGATCCCTAAATTTCACGTGTATAAGGGGACATGCAACCCCCATCAGCACATCGCTCAGTTCAGGGCTCTCTGTGGCAATACTGGAGGTGATGACAAACCGTTGCTTCTCCAATTCATCGGCAGCTTAGCGGAGATGGCATTTGAATGGTACTCGGAACTTCCGAATGACTCCACCAAAACATTCACAGAAATTGAGTTGCTATTCACCCAGTGTTTCGCAAGCGCCAGCGAACGCACCCCGATCACGGCATTGATCAATGCCAGGGTGAAGCCAGGAGACACTTGGGTTCAGTATGCAATTCGGTAGCGGAACCTATGGTCAAGATGTGAACAACGCATAGAAGAAGCTCCTGCCATGGGCATGTTCGTGGGGACCCTGAATCCGCAGGAAACTATATCCCAATATGATGTTCTTCAAGATGACCACTTTCCAAGCCTTGATCGACAAGATGGCCCAAATGGACCAAATGTGCCATAGACCACCTTCCTCGAAAACGGAGCTTTGAAACGAAAAGGGCAAAGGGGAAGCTACCTTTGTCGCCAATGCTCAGCAGCAGCTGAGTGATCCGAAACCGGCTGCTCGCCAAAATGATAAACAACGATCACTCGGAGAAAAGCTGAGACGTCCTTACTCATTCCCTCGGGATAAAACGAGAAGACTGTTTGAACTGGCGGTGTGTAACAGGCTCATCACTCTACCAGATCCGAGACGCCCACTACAACCGAGCGATGTCAACAATCCTAATTACTGCCCCTACCACCGAATATTGGGCCACACAATCGAAGATTGCTTTGTCTTCAAAAACTGGATTGAGGACCAGTACCAACAAGACAAATTCGTGTTGTAGGGTAAACCCGCCACAACCGCACGCTCCTAAGAAGATAGGAAGCTCTATGGGAAGTTGTTCTTTCGGCTAAAACTAAAAGAATGCTGAAAGATCTTCAAGCATGTCCGGCGATTAGGTAGAAAAGCCCGCTAGAGCTAGAGATCATTGAGGGGATGCTGAAACCGCACCCAATATCGGGAGTTGGTAGCGATGGCCAAAACATCCAGGCCCAGCTGTCGAAGTTTTCGAAGAAGAAGAAGAAGAAGACCAAGAAACCCGTGCTGCCTGATGACAAGCACACGGATTTGCAAAGGCATATTGACGCACTGGAGGAATATAACCAGAAGGCGTGAACCCCGGTCACACTCCAAGAGTTTCTCAACCATATCCTTGAGAGCGGAGATAATGACAATGATGAGGGAGAAGACTTTTCAGAAGAACCCGAGGATTATGTGGCAAGTTGTTACATGATCTCTCATTCACCAATAAATGACGAAGAAGCTCACTCGGCATCAGAAGATAATATAGAGGAGCTGGGGGTAGGATCGGTGCCAAAATCCTTAGAACCGTTAGACGAGATGATTGACATGCTGCTAAACAAAGCCCGTCAGAAGAGCAAAGCTAATCAAGAGCGTGAAATGGCCATATTCGAAAGGGCCAGGCGTCGGCATCAAGTTGAAGAAGTCATGGTAGGGATGAGTCGCAAAGCACTCCAACCAGATCGAGGCACGCCTGCAGCGGACAAAAACAGGCTTAAGACAAGGAAACGGTTCGCTAAAGCCCTATCAATAGGAATGAAGCTGCCATCTTTCAAAGGAAATACTCCTGGCGGTATACACCTTGACGAAGCGGATGCACATCCTAACTACTGCTTATACCATCAAAGGATTGCGCACCCTACCGAAGAATGCATGGCCTTTAAAAAGTGGTGGCAGGGATACGTTGCTCACCGACAACATTTCAAGCGGATGAAGCGCAAAACTCGTCGAGAGCAGAGAAGCACGACAGATGAGCACAAAAGAACTGCCGGCAACTGTCACATGGTTGATTCCGGGGGATCGCAAGTTCTCACCTTCGGAAGCGATTCTGATGAAGAAATAGCCCTCGACCCTCTCTTCAAGGAATCCACCTCAGGAAAAGAGGAAGAGATAAAGAACTGTGAAAACATTCAACTGCATAGTCGTATGTTGCCCGAAAATAATCTCGGATCTATAAACAAGAGATCGAACAAAAAAGATAAGGGGAAGGAAAAAGTCCCTGAAGATATCGCCTCGATGACCGAGTCGTCGAAGAGCTTGCAGCCAAGGACCCACCCAAGAAAAACAAAGTGGATTACAATGTCCTGGCACACTTGAGGAAAATACCCTCACAGCTAAGCATTTTGGATGCCCTTCTATTGTTTAAAGAGGCACGAGATTCTTTGATCAGGGCATTACAAGTGCCCGACCAGTTTCAAGCTTTCCTTGCCGAAGAAAAGATGAAGGACGAGCTGGAAGAAGTGCACACTGCTGACATCACTTTCGGCAATGAATATCTCCTCCTCGGAACGTGCGAGCACAACCGTCCCCTGTATGTCACCGGGTACTGCCATGACATCAAGATAGGGAAAATCTTAGTTGACAACGGGTCCTCTGTCAACCTCCTAAATGTGAGGGTGCTAAAAGAAATCTGCATGAGCGTTCAGCACCTCTCTCGGAATAAAATCACCATCTCCGGGTTCGACTCCCAGCCATCACGGACGCTCGGGTCTATAATACCGACGTTACGCTTTGGGCTGCTCGCACTGACATCAAATTTCATATCATTGATGCCAAGACCTGCTACAATGCTTTGCTCAGCAGGCCTTGGTTTCACGAGTACAACATCATCCCTTCTACACAACATCAGTGTATGAAGTATTTCAAAGATGGTCTCGAGTATACCGTGATGGGGGAACTAAACCCATTCTCCGTAAATGAAGTCCGAAAGTACGAAGATGCAAAGTATTTCTTACCAGACTTTGAAGACAAGGAAAGATGCCATAAACTGGAGAATAAACGAAAAGCTATCACCACTATTCCGGTCATCGGGAGCGATACCGAGGAGGAAGAAGAGATAGTCTACTCGGGGCCGCCCCAATGCAACAGGCCGGGACCTTCTACCCCTATTCTGGTCTTTGGCGGTGACTCTGAAAACGAAGTCAATGCAGTGTTCTCGGTCCGTCCATCAATGCAGGCCTTCACCGGAGATGATCAGAGTTTGCAAATCGCCATGGTTCCGCGGCAGCACTACAGAGAGTTTGATGTGCCTGAGACGTATAGTGTGCAAGAGCTGCAGACATTCTACGTCCCTCCCAGGCGAAGAGGCGGAAAGGCGATTCTATTCTATCTATCCACGGAGACTAAAGTTGAAAGAGAAGTCTGGCATGGTGCCGATTTTGCGCTCGACAGGCTCTAACCTATCCGTCTGCCCAGATACTATACGGAGGGATTGAGAAGGTTATTAAGCTGTCAAGGCGTACCTTTCAAACAGACTGCTCGACAAGCTTAGTTCTATAAAAGGATTTGGAACGTCCCCGGAACTCAACGAAAATTGCCCAGCGGAAAAATGGAAACGATTGGGCTTGGATATGTCCAATCTAAGAAACAGGAGCAATTCCATGGCTGCCATGTCATAAATGACCTCGATAAAGAAGGGGGTGCTCTTTTAAAAGACGCTGACGCTGAACCAGAACGAGGTCCTGTCATAAAAATGCCGAGTCCTTCGTTTGAAGAACAGATGGACAAGCTAATGAGGGAAGCGAGTCAAAAGGTTCGGAACGACCATAGCCGCGAAATGGCCATTTATGAGAAAGCCAAGACGCAATGCCCTCTTCAGCAGGCTACGGAGGATAACAATGCCCTCCACCGTCAGCCCGCCATGCATTCCCAAGATAAGAAAAAGGCCCGATGCGGAGGCAAAAACAAGTTAAAGAACGGAAAAAACATTCGACTGCGGCAAAACGGATCCAAAAAGCCGCGCGATCGAGAAAAGGTCAGCCGGAATCCATCTCTTATGAAAAAGATGGGTCGAGCATATTCTTTCCCTCGAGATAAGACAAGGAAGATATTTAACCTCGTCGTGAAACATCAAATGATTACGCTCCCGGAGTCCAAGCTCCCCGAATAAGTAAACGAGGTCTGTCAGCCGGATTATTGCTCCTATCACCGAGCAATAGGACATCCTCTTGAAGACTGCTTCACCTTCAAAAACTAGGTCGAAGACCAATATCAACTCGGCAGGTTCGCTCTATCCAACAGTTGGAGGGTAGCCCCACCGCAAAGGCATGTGCCAAAAGCAACGTATATGGCGAGAGTAGAACCAGATCAACATTGGTCTTGGAAATGAGCTCGTACCTGTCACGTGATAACGCTGTCAGAAGAAGAAATGCATGAGAATATGGATGACCTCTCCTGGTGCTTCAAAAATGAGGATGAAGATGAGTTGATCTCAGAATTTCCACCGGTGCCAAAAGAATTAGAAGATAGGATACACACCATGGCGGACAACCTGAAAAGAATCGACTTGGGGATGGCAAACGACCCACGGCCAACGTTCGTCAGTGAGCTACTGTCTAAAGAGTAGGTAGCTACGCTAAAAGATGTACTCATGCAGTATAAAGATTGTTTCGCATAGAACTATTCCGAGATGTCGGGGCTAGATCCAGAAATAGCTGTGCATAAATTGGCGATATCTCCGGACGTCAAGCCAGTCAAATAAGAACCAAGAAGAATGCGGCTCGAACTTGAAATGAGTATCAACGCCGAAGTCAAGAAGCTAATCAACTCGGCTTCATCCAAGAAGTTCAATACCCCGACTGGATCGCCAACATTTTCCCAGTGATGAAGAAAAATGGGACGGTGCGCATCTGCGTGGATTTCCGAGACCTCAATAAAGCTTGCCCGAAGGATGATTTTCCCGTGCCGGTTACCGAGTTAATGATAGATAACGCGTCCACTCACAAAGTCTTCTCATTCATGGATGGATCATCGGGGTACAATCAAATAAAGATGCATTCCGAAGACCAGAAGCATAACGCTTTCCGGACCCCTCTGGGCATATTCTGCTATAAAGTGATGCCTTTCGGTATGAAGAACGCCGGCGCTACCTATCCGAGGGCCATGACGAAGATTTTCGATGACCTCATACATGAAATCTTCGAATGCTATATTGATGACCTCGTAGTGAAATACAAATCGTACGAGGAACACTGGGAGCATTTGAAAACAGTGTTCCAACGTTTTCGTATGTATAACCTGAAGATGAACCCTCTGAAATGCGCATTTGGGGTCTCCTCAGGAAAATTCCTAGAATTCATCGTACGACATCGAGGCATCGAAACAGACCCGTCAAAGATCAAGGCAATTATGGAAATGCCTTCGTCCAGAACTCTTAAGCAACTACGGTCTCTACAAGGGAAGCTCGCGTATATCAGACGGTTCATAGTCAACCTCTCCGAAAAATGTCGTCCCTACAGTCACCTGATGAAGAAGGGAACCCCGTTCGTTTGGGATCGTAAAAGATAGAGTGCACTGGATGAAATCAAGCAATACCTGCAGAATCCGCCGGTACTGACCGCTCCGGTCAAGGAAAAGCCCCTCATCCTGTACACAACCGCCCTTGAAGGTTCTTTAGGCGCGTTATGGGCCCAGGAGAACAAGCAAGGGAAAGAGAGAGCCCTCTACTATTTGAGTCGAGTTTTCCTGGGGGCAGAAAACAACTACTCCCCTATCGAAAAACACTTCCTGGCGTTAATCTTCACTATAACGAAGCTTCGGCATTATGCTTTAGTGCATGAGGTCCATCTCATATAAAAAGTGGATCCTCTCAAATATTTGATGTCAAGAGCCACACTAATGGGACGGCTCGCTAAATGGGCCCTACTCTTAATCAAATTCTCGATAGCATACCGACCTTTCAAGGCAGTGAAAGGCCAGGCTATCGCCGACTTCCTCGCCGAGCATCCGATACCTGCCAATTCACCCCTAAATTGCGAATTGCCAGATGAGCACACGTTTGACACGATCGACAGGGAGAGAGGAGGGAGTGATACCCGATGGGAACTCTACTTCGATGGGGCATCTTCCATGAAAAAACGAAAGCACAGCTCCCCCATAATCAAATCTGGGGTAGGCCTCGTCTTCGTGACTCCACAAGGAAGGATAATGCGCTTTGCCTTTTCCTTAACAGAGCCGAGGACAAACAATGAAGCAGAATATGAGGCTTTGATAGCAGGTCTTGAGATCGCTGTCGACATGGGAATCGAAGACCTCCTCATATACGGAGACTCCCAGCTGGTCGTTAGTCAAGTAAAAAAGCGACTATCAAACGTGCAAACCAGAGTTGGTAAAGTACGGCGAGATAGTGCAACAATTGCTGACTCAAATCCCTTCCTACGCCCTGGAAAGCATACCGCGTACAAAAAATAGCAAAGCGAACACATTAGCCAAACTCGGTAAAGAACTGGCTGACAAAAACCTCGATGACGTAAGGATCATTGTGCAAAGCCGTCGGGTTCTTGTATTAGCAGAAACATCACTGGAGTCGTCTGAAGAAAAGGAAGCGACCAAACAAACAGCCCAATAAATAGAGGTGTTCCCCTTCGAAAGACGGCGCAAGACGGATGTCTTGCCTGAAATTCAGGGTAGATGCTAATTGGTGCTATCCGTCTACTTCTCCGAAGATGCCAAGTTGATTTATGGCACCGTATATCAAAGGTTTAAACGGATGCGGCCAATGTAGCAGACTTCGTCAGATTCCCCCTCGCTTGAGGGGTTTTTGATTGTGGGGACGCTCTTCCCTGCAGGCGCAAGCCCCTGCAGTTAATTATGCTACCGCATCGCGATAACAACTTTCTCCATCTCCAGATGGTCACTTCGTGTCGTGGGTGTTTGTTTTATGTTTGGTTGCCCGTGGATTGTATACGGAGACTAATTTCTGTCGTCGCCCGTCGGACGTGGATTAGTCCAAATCCGTATTTTCTTAAATTTGGGTTTGGGGTTTTGGTTTAAGGATACGTTAGCCATATTTGAGACTAAGATCAACTTAAACGTTTGTTAAGGACACGTTAGTCTGATTTGAGACTAAGATCAACTTAACGGGATCGTTTAGATCCGACAAAAGAGCATTTGAGGGCTCTATTGTTCCAGTTTAGGGACATAGTGGTCCATTGAATGTATGGCCGTCGGGACCCGTCACCTCTCTGACGACGTTGAAGAATTACAACGACAGATGTCAGAGGAGTTCAGAGATGTACCCTTGAACCAAAGTTGGTTGGGTGATCTATAGTCCAATTTGGGACTAAAGTCTGTTTGAAGGTTTAAGAATACGTTAGCCATGTTTGAGGCTAAGATCAACTTAAACGGGATCGTTTAGATCCAACAAAAGAGCATTTAGGGGCTCTATTGTTCCAGTTTAGGGACATAGTGGTCCATTGCCAGTTTAGGGACGTGGTGGTCCAATACCAGTTTAAGGACGTAGTGGTCCAATACCAGTTTAAGGACATAGTGGTCCATAAAATGTATGGCTGTCGGGACCCATCACCTCTCTGAAGACGTTGAAGGATTACAACGACAAATATCAGAGGAGTTCAGAGATGTACCCTTGAACCAATGAGTTGGTTGAAAGAGCAGATGTGCTCAGTTCAAAATGATTTGAGGACTTATGGCCAGTTTGGGCTAAGTCTAATTATGTTTGAAATATTGGCCCTTTGGGCCATTAGACATTTGTCTGGGTTCAGCCCTTCATCGTTCAGCAGTGCTAAACAGAGATTTGGGGGCTCTGACAACATTTTGGCTTTGATTTCCTCAATTTTGAGATTCATTTGGAGGAGAGACTTTTGCCTCTGGAAAATTAGCCAATTTGGCTAAAAGTAGTGTTAAACACTAGAGAACAACAGTGTTAAACACTGGAGGTAGAACTCTCAAATTAGTGTTAAACACTAAAAGACAATCAGTGTTAAACACTGGAAATGTAATCTTCAATTTAGTGTTAAACACTAGAAACAATCAGTGTTAAACACGGGAAATAAGATTCTCAAATTAGTGTTAAACACTAAAAGATAATCAGTGTTAAACACTGGGAATGAAGCTCTCGAATTAGTGTTAAACACTAAAGAAAAAGGGGTCACATGCAGACACGTGAGGTCGCCCAAAGGTGGGACCAGATTCCTTTTCTTCGTTCTGCAATTAAGTGTTAAACATTTTTTATATTTTATTTTGGAGCATCACGTGCTGGCACGTGAGGAGGATTCATGCACTGATCATTAAAGCGTCCGCTAAGGGGTCACGTGGAAGTACGTGAGAGCGCCCAAGGCCTTTATTTCCTTTGCTTTTTCTTTCTGCGTTTTGGGAGTCACGTAGGAGCACGTGAGGCATTGCCTCAAAACTGTTTCCTTTTTATTTTTGGGGATCTTTTCAAGGGTCACGTGGGGACACATGACCTAGTTCTCTGCATGCATGGAGATCTTTTGAGTTCTCTGTTTATTTTTAAGAATTAAATTCTTTATAGGGTTGAACCCTAATTATGATTTTGGAGGAATTAAATTCCTATTATGAAAGAATTAAATTCTTATATAGGGTTAAACCCTAATTTCATTTTAGGAGGAATCAATTTCCTGTGAATTTGAGAGAATTAAATTCTCAATTAGGGTTAAACCCTAGTTCTGTTTTGGGAGATTAAATTCTCTAAACTCAATTCCCCCTCTAAGTTTTGGATCTGTATGGTAGGATCTCAACCCGATGAGAATTAAATTCTCATCCAATGGGGAGATGTGCTCTGTACAGATCTTCAACCAGAAGAAGAACTAAGTTCTTTATTTGCAGAAGAGTTAAACTCTTAGATTTTGAGAATTAAATTCTCTTTTTGAAGTTGATCCTTTTCTCACCTAGGGTTTTCTTTGTTGAGAATTAAATTCTCCTCTCTTTTCTTTCTTGAGAATTAAATTCTCCTCCCTCTGTTCTTCTCTAAAAAAAAAAGTAGATCCCTTCTCTTCTTTTCTTGGCTCCTATTTATAGGAGAAGGAAAAGAATCAATTTGTTTAGCAAATCTCTCATTGAAAGATTTGATTTGTTTTCATATTTAATATGAGCCTTTAGATCATTCAGTGAATTTTATTCACCGTTGGATTTTAAATCCAAAAGATATTCTGTTTGTTATTTCGGTGAGATTTAGGGAGATCTTTCCTTGTTTAAGATTTTTCCATAAATTGGTGATTTTTAATCACCCTTGGATCTTTAATCCAAGGGTCCCCATAATCCTTTTCCATTTGGAAAGATTTAGAGAAATTTAGAATTTTAATTCTATTTGGAAAGATTTAGAGAAATTTAGAATTTTAATTCTATTAAACTGTAAGGCTTTCGAAGCCAGTCACGTGCTGACACGTGACCCTTGGTCACGCGTGAACACGTGACCCCCAATTGAGTCCTTTTCTCAGCATTTATTTACGCTTCAGTTTTAACCATCACGTGTCAACACGTGACCATTAGTCACGTGTGAGCACGTGATACCTCATTGAGGTATTTCCTTCAGCCATTTGTTTTTATTTCTGTTTTAACTATCACGTGTCAACACGTAACCATTGGTCACGTGTGAGCACGTGATACCTCATTGAGGTAATCCTGATTTTTTAATCAGGGAACAGTGCATAGCATACTTGCTCATAACTTTTGATCCCGGATGAATTATGAAGCCCGTAATATATCAAATCGAAGGGTTTTTCGAGTTACTTCCAATGTCATCAGAATCTAGCTATTTCTCCTTCGGGAGTTTATCAAAATACAGGCCAGAAGATACTGGTTCGCATTTTCTTAAGCGTATCACTGCCATTTGATACCTTAGGCTCTTTTGCGCAGAAATTTTTGGCGGGAACAAATGCCCCCTACTATTTTGCCCACGTAAGTATATACGTGGGTGAAGTAATGCAGAGTAATGCATAGCGTATGACCAGTTTCGGGTTGGTATATAACTTTCAGAATCTTGATCTGAGAAGATAACGAGCGGACACAAGCGTCGTCATTTATCATTGACTCAAATCTCGACTCTTAAGGGATATAGTTCCAAACCCTCAGCCCCATGAGCCGCACCCTTCTGTTTCTTTATGTTTTACTCTAGCATGAAGTAGTTTATATGCTCGTGAGTAACCTCTCCATTTCAGTCGTATGTAGCTTTGGCAAGTGTGGTTCATAGGTGGTCCATCTTAACCTCTTTGCAGGGCAGTGATGCTTAGGAGACAGGGCTAGGATCTGCCACCTAAGACTTTTTAACTTTATGAGCCGTGAGGGTCTCATAAAGATTTTTCTCCCTACGAGTCGCGAGGATCTCGTAGGTGTCTTTTCTCCTTAAGAGTCGTGAGGATTCCTAAGTGCGGTTTCTCTTGAGAGTCGTAAGGATCTCACAAGAGAATTTTCCCCCTTACAAGTCGAGAGGACTCATAAGTGGTTGTTTCCCTCCTTGTCGAGATTCGATTTTGGAGAGTGTGGTCCGTGAATAGTATGCAAGAGTCCATTTTGGACCGACTTGCAGGGCCTCAGTGCTTAGGAAACAGGTTTTTTTAATCCCCATTGCCTAAGGCTTTGCCTTACGAGTCGAGACGAATCGAGAAGTTCTCGTAAGGATGTCCTAACGTCACAGTTAACCTCTGCTCTTTACGACAAAGGTCCGTTAGGGTCTGTGGTACTAGGATTTTGTCCGTCATACCGTCGCGTTGGCTGATGTATTCCTTGATAGGCAATCTTGCTGTTCGAGTAGCCTTGCGACTGTCGTGTCTCTGATCCCTTCGGGGGCTGGACAAGACGTCTTCAAGCAATCTTCCTAGGCAGTTTGACTGTCGGAAGAGCAAGCGTTAGGAATTTTGCCATGCCGCTTTTTACTTGAGGTTAGGCTCATTTTGGAGAGCCCCGATGAGTCATAACCACTCCGCGCTGGTGTGGGATGATCTCCGATAGTCTTTCAGGTTTTATATGAGTTGCCGTCAAGACCCTGAAGCTAGGAATTTGGCCTTTGCTTCGTTTGCTGGCATTGCGTCTGCTGTATCGAGACGAATGTCGCAGTTGTCTCTAGGTTGTTGATGAACCATCGAGGTTTGGAACTAGGGATTTTGCCGTGGCTCCGTTGTTTGGTTGTCGCGTCTGAATCCTGCTGGAAGAAAAACGCTGTGGTGACATCTCATCTGCTGTATCGAGACGAATGTCGAGGTGGTGACCACTCCGCGCTGGTGTGATCTCCGGTAGTCTTTCAGGTTTTATATGAGTTACCGTCAAGACCCTAAAGCTAGGAATTTGGCCTTCGCTTCATTTGCTTTGGCATGTCCGAATTCTGTTGGAAGAAGGACGCTGTAGTGACATCTCGTCTGCTGTATCGAGACGAACGTCATGGTGGTGACCACTCCATGTGGGATGATCTCCGGTAGTCTTTCAGGTTTTATATGAGTTACCGTCAAGACCCTGAAGCTAGGAATTTGGCCTTCGCTTCGTTTGCTTTGGCGTGTCCGAATCCTGTTGGAAGAAGGATGCTGTAGTGACATCTCGTCTGCTGTATCGAGATGAACGTCATGGTGGTGACCACTCCGCGCTGGTATGATCTCCGGTAGTCTTTCAGGTTTTATATGAGTTACCGTCAAGACTCTGAAGCTAGGAATTTGGCCTTCGCTTCGTTTGCTTTGTCGTTGCGTCTGCTGTATCGAGACGAACGTCGAGGTGGTGACCACTCCATGTGGGATAATCTTTGGTAGTCTTTTAGGTTTTATATGAGTTGCCGTCAAGACCCTGAAGCTAGGAATTTGGCCTTCGCTTCATTTGCTTTGTCGTTGCATCTGCATCCTGCTGGACTGCGAAGGAACGCCGCTGTTGACATTGCGTCTGCTGTAACGAGACGAATGCTGAGGTGGAGTTGGGATTTTGTCGTCACTTCACTTTTTTTCGACAATGGGGTCTTTCGTTGACGTTGCATCTACATCCTACTGGACTGCGAAGGAACGCCGTTGTTGACATTGCGTCTGCTGTAACGAGACGAATGCTGAGGTGGAGTTGGGATTTTGCCGTCACTCCGCTCTGCTGACCATGGGGTCTTTCGTTGACGTTGCATCTATATCCTGCTGGACTGCGAAGGAACGCCATTGTTGACATTGCGTCTGCTGTAACGAGACGAATGCTGAGGTGGAGTTGGGATTTTGCCATCACTCTGGTTTGCCGACGTTGCGTCTGCTGTAACGAGACGAATGTCGAAACGGTCTCTAGGTTGTCTGTGAACCATCAAGACTTGGAACTATGGACTCCGCCGTGGCTCCGTTTGATGGTGTAACATCTGCGTCCTGCTGGAATGAGGAGGCACACCGTTGTTGACATCTAGGATGTAGATGTGGCCATTGAGATTTGGAACTAGGGACTTTGCCATGGCTCCTTTTCGTTGCGACTCTGAGGTCGGTTGTTGACGTGACGTCTGCATCTGGTTGGAGTGAGGAGAAACACCGTTGATGATCTCTAAGTTGTCGATGTTGACGTCAAGACCCTAAAGCTAGGGATCTTCCTTTGCTTCGTTTGTTGACATTGTGTCTGCAATATTGCGACAAATGTCGAGGTTGTCTCTCGGTTGTCTATGAACCGTCGAGATTTGGCTTCGCTTTCTGATAGAGCCTGGTGGGGAGGTACAGTTCCCTCTTTGTTTGTGCCCCTGGATTATATACAGTGATCGATGTGATCTCACCTGTAGGGCAAAAAGTTTCATTCTTTCATCATTCATTTTTTTATTCTTTTCGCGACGCTCTATCATTTCAGCTTTTTATATCGCGAGATCGCGATTGCCCAATCATTTCGGCTATTTTTCGCGGTGCCCAATCATTTCGGCTATTTCTCTTTTTACTCGCTGCTTTTTATCGCGAGTTGCCCAATCATTTCGGCTGTTTTCATATGCATACATTTTTACTTGCTGATTTCGTTGCAAGTTGCCCCATCATTTCGGCTATTTCATATGCATTTTTGGCTTGCTGATTTTTTTTATCGCGAGTGTGGAACTTGGAATCTGATGCCAGTCTTAGCATCAGCATCGTTGCGACCGGAATATTGCCAGGAGCGAATCATCATTTGCCATGAAAGGACTTGGAATTTGATACCGGTTTAGGCATCAGCATCGCTACAACTGGAATATTGCCAAGAGCGAATCATCATTTGCCTTTGTCGATGTCGAACAAAGGTGGCTTAGCGAACAAGGTTAGGATCCCGTCGACTAAGGCTTTTGACTTCATGAGACGTAAGGGTCTCATAAAGGTAGTTCTACCTACAAGTCATGAGGATCTCGTAGGTGTGTTTTCTCCTTAGGGATCGTGAGGATTCCTAAGTGTATGTTCCCCTTTAAGTCGTAAGGATCTTACAAACGGGTTTTCTCCTTATCTGTCGAGAGGACTTATAAGGGTTGTTCACCATATGGACATATCCCTAGCCACGGGTGGGACTTGGTTAGGGAAATGTTTATTCGCGCTCGTGGATTGTATACAAGGGTCAGCATTAAGCCGCATGTAGGGCAGTATTGGAGGTTGTGGGGGTTGCTTAAGAACATGTTCAGGTCTCTGTAACTTAAGACTTTCAAATCTTATGAGCCGTGAGGGTCCCGTAAGAAAGTTCTCTTTACGAGTCGTGAGGATCTCGCAAGTGTAATTTTTCCTTAGGAATCGTGGGGATCCCTAAGTGTGTTGCTCCTTTGTGAGTCGTAAGGATCTCACGCGGGTAGTTTCTCCTTACAAAGTCGAGAGGACCTTGCAAGTGTCTTTTAACAAGATTGCGCCATTTCTGGTTTTCACAAAACTCGCCGGTAGCCCTGCTGTTTTTACTCACGGAGCCCTTTCGGGTTTTCATCCGTGCCCATTTTGCTTATGGACATACCTTTTTTTTTAACGAGTCTGCGCCCTTTTGGGTTTTCACAAGACTCGCCGGTAGCCTTGCTGTTTTTACTCATGGAGCCCTTTCGGGTTTTCATCCGTGCCCATTTTGCTTATGGACATACCGTTTTTTCTTCTTCTTTTTTTTTCTTTTTTTTAACCACGTCAGCCTGGGGATGCCGCGAGTTTGTAGTAATTTAACGACGTTTCGGTCATAGGTCAACATATGATTACGCAGCTAAATTTTGTCGCAAATCTTCACATGTTTTGTGCCGGAGGTGGATTCCTTGAAGGGAGGGCTGAGGGCGATTTCTTCGTCAGAGTCGCTTCCAAAGGTGATGACTTGCGATCCCTTGGTGTCGGCCATGTGACAGTTGCCAGCAGCTCTTTCGTTCTCACCTGTCGTGCTTTTCTTTTCCAGACGAGCCTTGCGCTTCAATCGCTAAACGTGCTGCCGGTGAGCAACGTATCCCTGCCACCAGTTTTTAAAGGTATTGCACTCTTCGGTTGGGCGCGTAATCTTTCGATGATATAAGCAGTAGCTAGGATGTACATCCGCTTCATCAGGAGTGTTTCCTTCAGAGGGTGGCAGCTTCATTCCCATTGATATGGCTTGGGCGAATCGTTTCCTCATCCTGAACCTGCTTTTATTTGCGGCGGATGTACTTTGATCCGGTGGGAGTGTTTCGACCCTTTCATCTAATCGCCGGCGTTTGGCTTTCTCGAATATGGCCATCTCACGCTCTCGATCAGCTTTGCTTTTAAGACGGGCTTCGTTCAGGAATGCATCAATCATTTCGTCTAATGGTCCTAGAAGTTCTAGCTCAGGATCTGCCCCCAGCTTCTCTGTGTAAGGAGCTTCTTCGTCGTTTATCGACGAGTGAGAGATCACATGGCAGCTTGCCACATAATCTTCAGATTCATCCGACGAGTCTTCTCCATTGTCATAATCTCCGTCCTTAATGACGTGGCTGAGAAATTCTTGGAGTGTGATTGGGGTCCGTGCTTTTTGATTGTATTCTTCCAGCGCGTCAATCTGCTTTTGCAGGTCTGTGCGTCTGTCATCAGGTTTTACGGGCTTCTTGTTTTTCTTTTTGGAAGACTTTGACGGCTGGGTGTGAGCGCTTTGGCTATCACCACCGGTTTTTTGAGTCGGGCGCGGCTTCAGCATTCCCTCGATGACCTCGGGTTCCAGTGGATTTTTCCATCTGATCACCGGGCATATTCGGAGATCCTTTAGCATTCTTTTAGTCTTGGCTGAAAGAGCGACCTCCCATGGAGCTTCTTCTATGAAAGAGCATGATGCCCCCGGCGTGTCCATCTTCTTGGGAGCATGTAGCTGTGGTGGGTTCACCTTCCAATTCTCGGACAGGGAAAATTTGCCCTGTTGGTATTGGTCTTCGATCCAGCCTTTAAAAACGAAGCAATCTTCAATTGGATGGCTTATTGTTTGATGGTAAGAGTAATAATTGGGACTATTAGCCTCGCCAGGTTGCAACGGTCGTCTTGGATTCGGGAGATTGATGAGCCTGTTACGTACCGCCAGCTTAAATAACCTCCTTGTTTTGTCTTGGGGAAACGAATAAGGGCGTCCCAATCTCTCCTCGAGGGATGGGCATGGATGCACGTTGTTTTGGCGAACGACCGGCTTTAAGTTGTTTGGCTGTTGTTGGGTATTGGCGACAAAAGTCGTTTTGCCTTTGCTTTTTCATTCCGCGGTTCCGGCTTCGAAGAAGACGATCTATGACCCATCTGGTCCATCTGGGCTAGCTTGTCGATTAAAGCCTGGAATGTGGTCGGTTTGAAGAACATCATGAACTGTGAAATAGTTGCATGAGGGTCTAGGGTGCCCACGAACATGCCCACCGCTGGTGCTTCCTCGATACGCTGTTCGCACTTTGACCACAGATTTCGCCATCGGATTTCGTATTAAACCCAAGTTTCACCCGGCTTCACCCTGGCATTGATCAATGCCGTGATCGGGATGCGTTCGCTGGCGCTTGCGAACCGTTGAGTGAACAGCAACTCCATTTCTGTAAATGTTTTGACGGAGTCGTCGGGAAGCTCCGAGTACCATTCAAAAGCTGTGTCCGCTAAACTACCGACGAACTGACGAAGTAACAATTTATCATCACCTCCGGTGTTGTCGCACAAGGCTCTGAATTGAGCGACATGCTGATGTGGATTCCCCGTCCCCTTATATACGTGAAATTTAGGAATCGTATATCCCGGCAGGTACTTTATTTGGTCATACCAGCCTGGATATGGTCGTCCAGTTTTAACAATTTGGCCGGCCGCTTCATTCGCCTGGTGAGCTCGTATTTGCTGAGCAATATAATCGTCGAGCGTGGCTTTAGAGATGATCTCCTCCTTGGACGTTGAATGAGCCGGAAGAGGGTTCGATGTCTCTCCTCTGTCGTCTTCAATGATTATCGGAGGATCCTCGGCTGGAGGATCCGGCTGGATCATCATGCCCACCATATCCTGGAATAGGAGGGCCATTTGTTTTATATTGGTCGCTTGTTCCGCGGCCTCCTTGTCCTTCTTCTCAAGCATTCTCCAAAGGAATTCGGCATTGGTTTCCTGCTCACGGCGCTGCTCCGAGGATGTCTCCGGGCTTGCTTTCGGTCCCGTAAGTGCGGCCATAGCTGTTAGCATTTCTTGGAGCTTTTGTTGCTGCTCTTGGGCTTTTGTCAGGGATCGGGTGGGCGGTCGGTGACCCGTCGAAGCA
This sequence comes from Agapanthus africanus, assembly GCA_030015575.1. Taxonomy (NCBI): domain Eukaryota; kingdom Viridiplantae; phylum Streptophyta; class Magnoliopsida; order Asparagales; family Amaryllidaceae; genus Agapanthus; species Agapanthus africanus. The sequence continues at coordinate 469,469,047 of CM057349.1, forward strand.
CGGCTTTCCTCTTTTCCAGAAGCCATATAAACAGTATGCACTACCATGCCCCCAGACTTGGGGCGTTTAGGCTCGGTGTCCTTGCGGTTTGTCGCGGACACGGGGGCCTTCTCTGGCCTCCTTCGCTTATGAGCAGTTGACGTTGAGGGAGCCGTTGCAGCGGGTATCCAGACGGCTGTCGCCTTTTGTGGCTTAACAGGATGGTTTTCTCCTTGTCGAGCTTTCACCTTTTTCTGTCGGCGAGAGTAATCTTGATCAATTGTCGAGTCTCAGACTTGGCGCCAGACCTTGTAAATTTTAGAGGACAGCCGTTGAGGGGGCTGCTCTAGCTTCTTTTCTGTAGGAATCCCCATAGGTGGAGGAGACCTTTTCAGCACAGCGGTCGGAGAGTTCTTGCGGACCTTCCTAAGTGGTTCAAACCTCTTCCCAGTTGAAACGGCAGCATCAATTTCCACCGTTGGAGCCGGCGGAGTCAATCCAGAAGGAGAGTTGCCCCCAGCCTTCCTTACTCGGCGCCAGTGGCATATCCCTAGCAGGAGGAGTGTTGTCTCCTGAGGGTTTTCAGCGGATTACACCCACAAAATCTTATAATAAAAGAGAGATGGTGAAAGTTATATAAAGATAAGAACTATAAAAGAAAGAACTTGAAAATAAAAGTTTTCAACTATACCAGCTTTTCAGTTGCTATGATCCCTATCTTAATGGCCATGAAAAACTGTTAGAAATCACATTATCCCTCAATAAAACATCGCCTTTAGATTTCATTCCTACCTTTCTTCCAAGAATTTATCATATACCCCTATGTGTGTGAACTGGACATCCCTACACTCAGAGAATTCAATTCAAGCAATCATACTCTTGTCCATCTACCTTAGTACTTTTTAATAGATATTTAGATGGAATTTGCTCACACATTCTTCATGCGACCGTTAATACTTCTTGAGGTACTAACCGACCGATTACTCATGTGCTTGCTAAGTAGGTGTTTTTCCTCGTCTTGCAACACCTAAGGCTTAGCAGTGGCTCCCAAACCAGTTGGTCTAAGGCACTAGGTGATAAAGCACCCTCGCTATATTTTTTTATTGCTGCCTCAATGATAACAAAACCAGTGTTAATTTTTCTTTTCACCATTTTATCTTTTATTCTCCACTTTTATTTTCTTCATACTTTGGCTTTTAGACAAGAGCATTTCAAGGTATCCTCTACTATCCCGAGTTTCAAGATGTGTGTAAGTGCGTATATTAGGGTATCACCGTTCAAATGTTTGGCTTCCAGAATAGGGACTATTTTTTAGGCTTATTTTTATCCTCAGATTAGTAATTTCCTTCATCTTACTAACCCTTGGGACAACACCTCATAACTACTTATTACTAGTTTCATTTAAGAAAACATCTAATTTTCTTGTTTTTCTTAAACTATTCCTATCTTTTAAATATAATTTTTTTACTTTCTACTCTTTTATTATCACAAAGTATAATGCAAACACTACTACTAATAAGGGTTGCCCCTACGGATAAATCCGTAGGGACAACCCACTGCCCCTACGGATATATGCGTAGGGGCGAAAAAATACCCCGTAGGTGCAAAGGCCGCAGGTGCAAGTTGAGGCCCTGAACTTGCCCCTACGGATTTATGTGTAGGTCCTGTTGCCCCTACGGATTAAGCCGTAGGGTATAAGATTTTATATTATTTACGGTTTTTTTTAATATATTACTTGTACCTACGGACGTGTCCGTAGGTCCATGTACTATCCCCTACGGATATGTGCGTAGGTACGTTTCCGTAGGGGCAAAATATCAGGATTCCTGATATTTGGCCCCTACGGATAACGCCGTAGGGGAGAGGCAATGGCCCCTACGGCTATGTCCGTAGGGGCATTCCCAACCCCCTGGCACTGATATCAGGGGGGAAATATCAGTTACTGCTGATATTTTGCCCCTACGGATATATCCGTAGGGGTAACATGTGTGTAAGTCCATGCTACCTCTCCCGGTACTTTCGGGAACCCGGAATTTGGTAAAAAACGATTTTTACGGAGGTGGTAACATGGACCTAAAACCCGGATCTTGGTTAAACATCTATCTAACATCCTAACTATGAGTTTCTAGCTACTCGGTTAGGGGGTTATACCTTACTTGTCTTGAACTCCTTCGTCTTCAAACTCCGATGGTGGTCCGATTGGCTTCTTCTCGTCGTCTCCGTACGCCGAAGATAGATCCACCTGAAAGCTCCAACCTTTAGCTCCTTCTTCGTTCTTTGAAGAAACTAGTTCACTTGGTTTGCTAAACCTAGTGAACTAGAATGAGTAGAGAATACTTTGTGTGGGATTTTATCTATGGTTCTTGATTCTCAACTCATGAGACAAGAGAACCATAGATTAAAGAGAGGGAAACAGAGCAAGAGGGTGAGAGCAAAAGGAGAGCTCAAGAACAAGAGAGAGAATGAGCAAGAAAGAATGAGGCTCTCTTTTTCCTTTCACCCTCTCATAATCCAAAGCAATCATAACTCATCATACTAACAAAAGTCTTATGTGATGGTTGAAGCAACCATAACCATATCATTTCATGCACTCATTTTACACAAATGAGCAAGTAAACAAAAGTCTTTGCCATGAAATGATGGCTATGGTTATCATGATGGTCAACTAGTCAAGCCTAGTCAACCGGTCAACAAGTCAACAAAAGCCTAGTCAACCGGTCAACAAGTCAACAAAAGTCAACAAGTCAACAAAGTCAACAAGTCAACAAAAGTCAACAAGTCAACAAAGTCAACAACCATATCACCATAATATTTAATTAATATAATAGTTAATCACATATCATATTCTCATTAGGGTTGAGCAAAAAGTCAAATAGTCAACGGTCAACTGTCAACAACCCTAATGAGAATCCGCTGCCTCTGTCTCCCTGTCAACTGTGCATACGCACCCGCATCCGCGTTCCGAGGAACACGAATGCACACTAGATAAATCCAATCCCAAAAGATACACTAGGATCTGGCTTAAACCAAAGCCCGCTAGTGTAAACTGTCCGGACACTGTACGTGCACAAGTGCACGGATGTGACCGAACCCTGTCGCAAAACCATGCGACCTGTCGCAATACCATGCGACCTCTACTCTTTTGCCTAAAGGCGAAAAGCTTTCTGTGTGGGACTCTAAAGACTCGACACTACGCTGGCAGTGGGTTTAACCACAGACCGCAAGCGGCACTAGCTGTGCGTAACGGTCCCCAGGTAATGCCGACAAGAAGACCGACGAGGCGAAACCCATCTGAACTCCTACTGAGCCTGAGTGTGACATTCTCCGTACAGTCCGGTCTGTTCGTCTGATACAACACATGGCGGGCCTAGGGGGTGGTAAACGTCAGTCCCCCAATAGCGGTACAAGTCGTGCCGGAGCGAAGCCCAAAACACCCTGAGATAACACTGGAAACCTACCAGTATATCTCGTTTGCCCTGGCTAGGGACTACTCGTGTAATGGCTCTCCTAGACACAGCGCGATGTCAACCCCCAATACCGGGAGAGACGAATCCTGTCTAACCGTCACTTCCTCCAAGTGCTTCGGGACTACACCCAACCACTACCTGTTTGCACGACTCCTTTGAGCCGTGGTAGGGTAGTGATCAAAGTACAGTGGGAACACACTCGAGGCGGAGTGACAGTGTCAAGTCAGCGGACTAAGCTGTACTCATGTCACCTGGGAACTGATAACTGACGATAGGTATAATACTAACTAGTCAGTTCCCGACGAGTCCTGTCCAGTGTACCCGTAACCTAACGAGCACCCGCATACTATCTCAAGTACGACGTACTGACGGCTGTGGGACAGACCGTCTCCCACACTGGGATGAAAAGCGCATGCGCTGGTCTACTCCGGAGTATCGATGCCCTGTCTCGATAGTCCTGCGACCAGGGACCTGCATAAGGATGTGCTTATAGATTACCCAGCCCCACTAGTGTGACGGCCATCACATCGCTGGTAATCAAGCAAAGATCCTAAGGGCTCTACTAATGTGTATAGGCGATATACAAAAATAAACACATGTACACATTGAAGTAGAAACAAACCAAGTAGCATACTACTATTTTGAGCAAGATTGTATATACAAGGTGAATATCCCAAGCATCCATTAAGTAATATACAAACCAGTATGATACAGTAATGGCCTCTAGGGCATATACACTAACAATCTCCCACTTGCACTAAGGCCATGTACTGGCGTATCGAAGACCTATCATCTCGATCAGCCGCTCGAACTGAGTCTGGGGCAGGGCCTTGGTGAATGGATCTGCAGTGTTATCTTCTGAAGCGACTCTCCGAACCTCGATCTCCTGGCGATCCACGATCTCCCTGATCAGGTGATACCGCCTCAAGATGTGCCTGGATCTCTGATGGGACCTGGGTTCCTTCGCTAAAGCTATAGCCCCGTTGTTGTCGCAATACAGAGGTATTGGATCAACAATGGACGGAACCACCTGAAGTTCTTTCAAGAACTTCCTCATCCAGACAGCTTCTTTTGCGGCATCAGATGCAGCGATGTATTCCGCTTCCATCGTCGAGTCTGCAACGGTTTCCTGTTTGGAACTCTTCCAACACACCGCCCCTCCATTGAGGGTAAAGACAAAACCCGACATGGACTTGGAATCATCCTTGTCACTCTGGAAGCTGGAGTCAGCAAAGGCCTCGATCTGGAGGTCTTTTCCGCCATACACCAAGAACATCTCCTTAGTCCTTCTCAGGTACTTGAGAATGTTCTTTACCGCTATCCAGTGTTTCTCCCCAGGGTTTGACTGATACCGGCTTACCACACTCAGTGCATAAGCTACATCCGGTCTGGTACACAACATCGCATACATTATAGAGCCTACCGCAGAAGCGTAGGGTATAATAGACATACGATCCCTCTCCAAATCAGTCTTGGGAGACATCTCTTTAGAGAGGGTGATCCCGTGACAAGCCGGTAGGTTACCGCGCTTGGAATCTTCCATACTGAATCTCTTCAGTATGGTGTTGATGTACCTGGACTGTGAAAGTCCTAATATCCTCTTGGATCTGTCACGGTAGATCCAGATACCCAGAATGTACGAGGCATCACCCAGGTCTTTCATGGAGAACCTGTGTGACAAGAACCCCTTGACAGATTGTAGCATAGGAATGTCATTTCCTATTAAGAGAATGTCATCCACGTATAAAACGAGGAATACTACAGTTCTCGCTACAAATCTACTATAGATGCATGGTTCATCTGGATTTTTGATAAAGCCAAATTCTTTGACCGTCTCATCAAAGCAGATGTTCCAACTCCGCGATGCCTGCTTTAGTCCATAGATGGACTTAAGCGACTTGCACACCTTTCCGCTGCTCCCACTCTGAATGAAACCCTCTGGCTGGTCCATATAGACACACTCCTCTAAATTTCCATTTAGAAAAGCTGTCTTTACGTCCATTTGCCAGATCTCATAATCGTGGAAGGCAGCAATGGCAAGAAGGATCCGAATGGATTTCAGCATGGCTACTGGAGAAAAGGTTTCGTCGTAGTCCAAGCCAGGTCTTTGATGGAAACCTTTTGCTACCAGCCTAGCTTTATAGGTCTAAACCTGTCCATCTGCACCAATCTTCCTTTTGAAGATCCACTTGCATCCTACGGGTTTTACCCCGTCTGGAGCAATGTCCAACGTCCATACCTTGTTGGTGTACATGGACTCAATTTCGGTCCACATTGCATCCAGCCATTTCACTGAGTCAACGCTCTGAATGGCCTGCTGGAAGCTAGTAGGCTCATCATAATCTATGATGCAATCCTCTCTATCCCCGTCTATGAGAAAACCGTAGTATCTCTCGGGCGGATGAGTCTGCCTACTACTCCTGCGGAGCGGCGTAGGAATGTCCTGTTCTTCCGAACCCTCTGGTTCCACTAAACTTTCAGTAATAGTCCGTGGTTCTGGAATTTCTTCCAGTTCTACTGTGCTCCCACTTATCTGGGTTTCCAAAAACTCAGTTTCCAAGAAGTAGGCATGACGAGAAACAAGAACTTTTTGTTCCTCTTCACAGTAGAAGAAATATCCTTTGGAGTTCTTCGGATACCCCACAAACTTGCACTGTACCGAGCGTGCCTCGAGCTTGTCCGCATGCTGCTTTTTGACAAAAGCTGGACATCCCCATGTCTTAATGTGCTTAAGATAGGGTCTCTTCCCACACCACATCTCATATGGTGTAGTAGGCACGGTCTTAGTAGGAACTCGGTTCAAAAGGTATGCTGCTGATTCTAGCGCATATCCCCAGAATGATCGCGGTAACTCAGCGTTACTCATCATGGACCGTACCATATCCAATAGGGTGCGGTTCCGTCTCTCCGATACACCGTTGTGTTGCGGGGTGTATGGAGGAGTAAGCTGAGAGAGAATTCCGTTCTCTTTTAAATAGTCCAGGAACTCGGCACTTAAGTATTCTCCACCTCGATCCGATCTTAGAATCTTAATACTTTTGCCGGTCTGTTTCTCTACTTCATTCTTATACTCCTGGAATTTTCCAAAGGCCTCGGACTTATGTTTCATTAAGAAGACATAACCGTACCTTGAGAAGTCATCCGTAAAAGTAATGAAGTAAGAATATCCGCTTCGTGCATGTATAGACATTGGACCGCACACGTCACTGTGTACGAGTCCCAAGAGCTCGCTCGCTCTTACTCCATGTCCAGTAAACGGAGTCTTTGTCATCTTTCCTTTGAGACAAGATTGACAAGTGGCATACGATTGATATTCGAACGCATTCAAATACCCTTCTGTATGTAACTTCGTCAACCTTCTCTCATTGATGTGACCCAGTCTACAATGCCACAAGAAAGTCTGATTCATTTCCGGAGACTTTCTTTTGTGTGTATTCTGGATATTGAAAATCTGTGGTTGGTTTAAGACGTATATACCATTACTCAATGTACCTGACCCAATCAAAACTTGATTAAGGTGAATGTTTACAACATTACTTACAAACGCAAATTCATAACCTTCTTTAGAAACTAAAGATACAGAAATGATATTACAAGTTGCGTTGGGTACAAAAAAGCAATTACGCAAAACCAAAACATGTCCATCTGACATTCCCAGGTGATAGTCCCCCACGGCTTTAGCGTCCATGCTAGCTCCGTTCGCAACTCTGAGGGTCATATCACCTGCCTTCAAAACCCTACGGTTTCTCAACGCCTGCAAAGAATTACAGATATGAGATCCTGATCCGGTATCCAATACCCAGGAAGTAGAGTTTATTGAAAGACAGTTTTCAATAACATACACACCTGAAGCTGAAGCTGCAACCTACTTCAATTCCTGTGTTCTGGCCTTCCAGGCCCTGCAATCATTCTTCCAGTGTCCTTTCTTATGACAATAGAAGCATTCTTCCTTATCCACAAGCTTCCCCGCTATCTTTGTTGCTTTACCTTTTCCCTTCGTATCCACTTTACTAACACCGCCCCTTGGTTTGGCGGGGGCCTTCTTCTTCTTTCCCTTGGCTTTCGCCTTGGACCTAGAAGAAGATGATCCTCCTATAAACAAAGTGGATGTATCCCTACTTTTCTGTAGGGTGCCCTCTGCGCTCCTCAGCATGTTGAGGAGCTCTGAAAGTTCAACCTCTTTTTCTTGTAAGTTGAAGTTCAGTATAAACTGGGCGTAAGTGGAAGGAAGGGACTGGAGAACTATATCCGTATATAGCTCACTCTCCAATGTGATCCCTAGGTCCGCGAGCTCCTCAATGTAGCCGATCATCTTTAGCACGTGCTCGGCTACTGATGATCCGACGGCCATTCTTGTCGAAAATAACTTTTTCGACGCTTCGTATCTTGCGATACGAGATTGCTCTCCATACAGTTCTTTTGTATGAAGCAATATGGATTCCATGTCCATATTCTCGTGCCTCCTCTGATGTTCGTTGTCCATCGAGGCAAGCAGGAGGCATTTGGCCTTCGCGCTATCAATCTCCCAAGTCTTGCGGATTTCCTTATCCGCGACGCTGGAAGTTGGACCAGGGACAGGGGGAGCTTTGGTGGTAAGAAGATACCTCATCTTGTCGTAAGTGATTGCTATCTTGACATTCCTGAGCCAATCTTTGTAGTTTGGCCCTGTCAGTTTGTTTTTATCTAGGAGTAACTTAAGTCCAGTCATGTCGATTGGTCGCTGCAATTAGGAGAGAGAAGAAGAAACACTCAGCATGATGCTCTTGCAAGTTTAGAGTGGTTTTTAGTTTGTCTAAACAGGATGGCTCCCACTGTTTCTCGAATCCCTCCTCAAACCATAAAGGAAGAATTAGTCAGGATCAATCCCACCGTACAATACTTGCTTAACCGTTCAGCCAGGCCGGTGTCGGTACTTTGAGGGAGGTTTTCCAACGCTTTCGCGAAGTTCCTTAATTAAAGAACCTTTTTTCCTTAGGGGCGTAGCCCCGCTAACACCTTTCTAGGCACCTACTAGGTTTATAGCATTGATCGTTAAGTAAGAAATTTCCCGAGGAGTAGCATATACTCACAGTAGGATCGGGATCCAAATATCATCGCGTGACGAAACTGAAGGAATCCTACCAGAATCATCACACTCCAAATGGTATGCAAATCTAGCAAGTTTCAGTACTTATGAAACTCCCGATGTGGATTTTTGGCCCATGCTCTTATGACCTTGACTTTGGCCAAAAAATCATAAGTCACATGTCAAGTTCTGCCCGTCGTTCTCCAGGTTAATTTGAATCCACCCGCACCTACCCTTGACTTTGGCCAACAAGGCAGTACGACTGTTCCAAACCAATGCATCTATCTATGCTGCACATGAATACCCAATAGCTACCAATCACTGTGCCTTGACTTTGGCCAACAAACACAGCTTGAATACTATTGACTATTCATGTGAAACGACGGAGGGCTACGGATGGTTTTGGCAAAACCGTGAACGTAGTGAACTTGATTTGGTCGATGGAACGAGATAGCTTTTAAAAAGAGTGGCTCAAGCTCCGCATTTAAAAGTTGGTTTTGAAAAGAACCGAGTGGTTTTTCGAAAGTGTTCCAACGACTTTAACTTGGTTTATTATCTTGCATTAGTTCTTTTAATGCGTGATATTCTTGCATTAGTTCTTTTAATGCGTCCCATCATTTAATCCTACCATTGCAGAAAACAACCAAAATATGACGTACGCTTATGCCATTCGCATTCGCCACGGGGCCCCGTCATTACCCGTTAGGTTACTTAACTAACGACAGAGCGGGGGCTGGGCTAGCGCATCTGTAAAACATAAGCAACGCCTAAATAATATCATATATAGATATACTGCAATGATAAACATTTCAGATCACAGATGAATATATTGGATATACTAGGAATCTGTAATTCGTACGAGCCTGTAACGAAAGACAAATTACACGGTCGCGGTGAATAGCCAATACCCCACCCAAGACCCCTACGGGTGCGGCAAACTACCCGCCAAGTACCCGAAGCGTAGCAACCTCCCTCATCTCCATGAGTAGGCCACTCGACACTTCGGCATACCCGGTAGTCTGTGCACCCCCTCCATGGGTCTATCCTAGGAGCAAAAACAGTAAAAGGAAATTATACAATGACGGCTACAACCCCGACCCGGTTGTGCGGCCATACAAATAATTATTACATCAATTTACAAATTTATATGAATTGAAAGAAAAGAAAACTCTCGTCTCACAACCCCCGGCTATTCACCCGCGACAATCCAACATATTCATATACACATTCCAGCACATTACAGATCACAGATTTGTATAACCCCCACTAATCGACATATAGCGATTAGTAGACGTTCAATACAAATATCACATTACAGAAAAACCCGTTAGCTTAAGTCTTTTAGAAGTTCGATCAAAAATACGGATTTTCGGGACCCCAAAATAAAATTTTCGTTCTGGAAAATCTGGGTTGAAAATATATATACTAAAAATCCCAAAATACCCCCAGAATAACACTGCAGCAAAGATTGACCTCGGCCGAGTCAACTCGGCCGCGGATCCGCGGCGGGAGCGTGCTCCCGCCGCGCTTCCGCGGCGCTTTGACTCGATCGTGGGTCCATCTTTGGTGGTTATTCACAGAAAAGCCTGAGCCGATTTTAGGTGTTAAAATAATCAATTTTTGAACAGTAAAAAAATCGACAGAAACAGCAAATTTTCGGGGTTCGTTTTCGGGACTTTTTCTTTGATCGATCTTCTAGTTACTTGCTAACAAGTTAGATAGAGTTTAACTAGGCTCTGATACCACTGTAAGTCCATGCTACCTCTCCCGGTACTTTCGGGAACGCGGAATTTGGTAAAAAACGATTTTTACGGAGGTGGTAACATGGACCTAAAACCCGGATCTTGGTTAAACATCTATCTAACATCCTAACTATGAGTTTCTAGCTACTCGGTTAGGGGGTTATACCTTGCTTGTCTTGAACTCCTTCGTCTTCAAACTCCGATGGTGGTCCGATTGGCTTCTTCTCGTCGTCTCCGTACGCCGAAGATAGATCCACCTGAAAGCTCCAACCTTTAGCTCCTTCTTCGTTCTTTGAAGAAACTAGTTCACTTGGTTTGCTAAACCTAGTGAACTAGAATGAGTAGAGAATACTTTGTGTGGGATTTTATCTATGGTTCTTGATTCTCAACTCATGAGACAAGAGAACCATAGATTAAAGAGAGGGAAAAAAAGCAAGAGGGTGAGAGCAAAAGGAGAGCTCAAGAACAAGAGAGAGAATGAGCAAGAAAGAATGAGGCTCTCTTTTTCCTTTCACCCTCTCATAATCCAAAGCAATCATAACTCATCATACTAACAAAAGTCTTATGTGATGGTTGAAACAACCATAACCATATCATTTCATGCACTCATTTTACACAAATGAGCAAGTAAACAAAAGTCTTTGCCATGAAATGATGGCTATGGTTATCATGATGGTCAACTAGTCAAGCCTAGTCAACCGGTCAACAAGTCAACAAAAGTCAACAAGTCAACAAAGTCAACAAGTCAACAAAAGTCAACAAGTCAACAAAGTCAACAACCATATCACCATAATACTTAATTAATATAATAGTTAATCACATATCATATTCTTATTAGGGTTGAGCAAAAAGTCAAATAGTCAACGGTCAACTGTCAACAACCCTAATGAGAATCCGCTGCCTCTGTCTCCCTGTCAACTGTGCATACGCACCCGCATCCGCGTTCCGAGGAACACGAATGCACACTGGATAAATCCAATCCCAAAAGATACACTAGGATCTGGCTTAAACCAAAGCCCGCTAGTGTAAACTGTCCGGACACTGTACGTGCACAAGTGCACGGATGTGACCGAACCCTGTCGCAAAACCATGCGACCTGTCGCAATACCATGCGACCTCTACTCTTTTGCCTAAAGGCGAAAAGCTTTCTGTGTGGGACTCTAAAGACTTGACACTACGCTGGCAGTGGGTTTAACCACAGACCGCAAGCGGCACTAGCTGTGCGTAACAGTCCCCAGGTAATGCCGACAAGAAGACCGACGAGGCGAAACCCATCTGAACTCCTACTGAGCCTGAGTGTGACATTCTCCGTACAGTCCGGTCTGTTCGTCTGATACATCGCATGGCGGGCCTAGGGGGCGGTAAACGTCAGTCCCCCAATAGCGGTATAAGTCGTGCCGGAGCGAAGCCCAAAACACCCTGAGATAACACTGGAAACCTACCAGTATATCTCGTTTGCCCTGGCCAGGGACTACTCGTGTAATGGCTCTCCTAGACACAGCGCGATGTCAACCCCCAATACCGGGAGAGACGAATCCTGTCTAACCGTCACTGCCTCCAAGTGCTTCGGGACTACACCCAACCACTACCTGTTTGCACGACTCCTTTGAGCCGTGGTAGGGTAGTGATCAAAGTACAGTGGGAACACACTCGAGGCGGAGTGACAGTGTCAAGTCAGCGGACTAAGCTGTACTCATGTCACCTGGGAACTGATAACTGACGATAGGTATAATACCAACTAGTCAGTTCCCGACGAGTCCTGTCCAGTGTACCCGTAACCTAACGAGCACCCACATACTATCTCAAGTACGACATACTGACGGCTGTGGGACAGACCGTCTCCCAAACTGGGATGAGAAGCGCATGCGCTGGTCTACTCCGGAGTATCGATGCCCTGTCTCGATAGTCCTGCGACCAGGGACCTGCATAAGGATGTGCTTATAGATTACCCAGCCCCACTAGTGTGACGGCCATCACATCGCTGGTAATCAAGCAAAGATCCTAAGGGCTCTACTAATGTGTATAGGCGATATACAAAAATAAACACATGTACACATTGAAGTAGAAACAAACCAAGTAGCATACTACTATTTTGAGCAAGATTGTATATACAAGGTGAATATCCCAAGCATCTATTAAGTAATATACAAACCAGTATGATACAGTAATGGCCTCTAGGGCATATACACTAACAATGTGTGCCTACGGATTAATCCGTAGGTACATATTGTCTGTATTTTTTTTTTAAAAATGGGCTGCTTGATTTTTTCCCGTCCTGTGCACAATAATATATACATCAATCAAATCATATATTGCAGTACTCATAATCACATCTCACACATATATATAATATACAAAAGAAACCCAAAAACTGAATATGATATAAATACAAACCAATATCAATATCGTTTCAAAATGTAGTACAATGTGTATGATATAAATAAATACATGTTTCAAAAAATAAGAACCAAAAATCTACCCTAGCTCGGTCCAGCTCCACCTCTGAATAACGATAGAATAATGCGCGCCTGCTCCTCGGTCAATAAACTCTGCAATTCGTCGCGAGCGGGAGTCTGAGCGGCATGTGGAGCTGGCGATGTGGTCTGCGTAGCCGCCGTCGAGGTAGTCGCTTGCGGAGCCGCGGCTGCGGGAGTCTGAGTGGGCGGTGGAGCTACAGGAACTGTCTGCGGAACCGCAGCCGATGTAGTGGCTTGCGGAGCCGCAGCCGAAGGAGATGCATGTGGAGGCTCGGCCGATCTACCTTGTCGCGTCTGGACATAACATGTGTAAGAAGCGTGTAAGAATTGTGTATTATTCGAATTCGTATCATTATTAAGTTATTTCGAAACCCTGTTTGGATATCTAGTTTGGAAAAGCGTTGTTTATTTTAATTACATATGTATGTATGATTAATCAAACTTAAGTCTAAAACCAAATAAGCTCAAGCTACGTACTAATTATGGATATGTTGATATGTATATAATATAAAATGATATTTTACTATAAAGTAGTATACATACCAGCATCTCCTTCAACTCCTGAACGGTGGCCCTCAAGCTATCCAGTTCCTGATGGACATGCCGGTCACTGGAGACGGAGGAAGTAACCGCCGGGGTGGAGTCCAACCTCATATAGGCCCTGCTAGGGCCTAATCCCCGGCCTCTCTCCCAACCTCCGTGGTGCCCTCCGTGTGCGGCGTCCAGAACTGGGGTCAGCAGCCTCGGATCGTTCTATCCGGTAAAATCGATCCCCGAGGCCTGGGCCTGCTCAACCACCCGCTCCTACACCCACATTAAGCAGTAAAGTATAAGTATAAAATTTAAACTTGAACCTTCCAAAACTAAAATTTCAAATTTGGGTAGAAAAAATATTAACACTTACGCAGTACTCCTGGGTAGCGACGTCGGGATATCGAAGCTCGCAAACGCCGGAGTAGATAGGAGGGCCGCTCTCTCTGCCTCGGGGGTCGCCATCCACAGGGAGTAGCAGTCGGCCTTCAGCTCATTCTTGTTGTATCGGACCTTGGCCTGCATGTTCTTCATCAGGCCATTGTACAGAGCATGAAGGTCGAGCACCCTCCCCGGGTGATCAGGGTCGGCTACAGGCTGAAAATCGTAATCCAACTGAAAATACAAAAAAAAACATTGTTATTAGATTGCAAGTGTTAATAATAAATATATTGGATAGATCAAATGAAAATATATATTAATACATACCCGAGCCTGATCAAAGAAGAGGGCGAATGAGCGCTGGTGCTCGCCCCACTCAACGTGAAGTGGATAGTTCTTCACGATCCGGCTCTCGTCCCCCAAATACCGGCCGAACCTCTCGGCATGAGGACCGGTATAGCGATAGTCAAGGGTAAAAAATAGGGGGAATGCTGTCTCCCCCCTAGCTCTATCAGGCCTCAGCCTATGGGACTGATTCGGGCCTCGAGTCCCCCTCTGGGGATGGAGAGGCCCTGCGTCTGCACGAAATATCAAGACAATCAATAATAAGACAAAGTTGTATTAAGAAATCAAGGTTAAACAAAAATTCAAGTGTGATATATACCTCCAGTGACTAGCGCACGAGCCTGGGCCCGAGAAGCAGCACGAGCGGGACGATAGTTCCTCCGGTGAGGAACAACCGGAGTCCCGGACCCGGACGCATCCCCTCCAACTATAAAATAAACATCGACGCTAAATTTCCATGAAGTTCATATTTATTCTATAGAGCATATGTAAAATAAATAAATATTTTAAATTTATTCATACTAACCTGCAGACGATGCGGAGGGTATGGAAGCGGCAGGAGTGGCCCCTGTGGAAGGTGTGGACGCACCACCTATAATTAGACAATTAAAAATAGATTATATAAGTAATTGCAAAAAGAATGTGTAGATCAATAATATAACGTTCTAAATCAATATGCATGCACTATAGGATATATAAACATACCCGCAGGTGCGGTGGTGTCACCACCTACAGCTAGACAATAATAAAAATTGCTAAGTAAGAGCAAAAGGAATGTGTGTATTTATGATATAGCATTCTAAATCAATATACATACACTATATGATATATAAACATACCTGGAGGAGCGGGGGTGGCCTCTGTCCCAGATGTGGACGCATCACCAACAACTAGACAATCAAACATTGACAATATAAGTAATTTTGACATAAACATGCATGAATATCTGTAATATTACATTCAAAATGGATATGCGTGCAGTATAGAGGTGTGGCCAAATCAACACGGAAGGAGGCATCCGAAGGGGTCTCCGATCTGGGTGCAAGACCGGCCCTCTGAAGCTCCTTACGGAGCTCTCCGGGCTACAGAACCGCTCTGCCTCTGCCTCTGCCTCTGCCTCTGCCTCTGTCGCGGCTGGAGCTCCTGCCGCCCCTCGCTGCTCCCGACATCGTCATCAAATCTAGATAAACGGTTCGTGGACGCATTAGACAATCATTAAAAGTATTGACTATATATGATCTAGAGCGTAAAATGTGAAGTAATAATATAACATTACTGATAACCTTTTTCGTTTCGTGGGCGCATCATACATATCTACTTGGATTTCATTGTCGATGTCATTTCTAACCCACGTAACTTCATGATCGGTCGGCATAGAATCTTTCAAGAACGAAAGAAGCATTGTGAATGACTTGTTACTCCATCCATTTAGGCACTTAATCTGGAAAAGTTGGACGAACCATGAGAGGGTGGAATACTTCGCATTCTCATAAATTGGTTTCCTAGCATCATTCATGAAATTTTCATATTTATCCGCACGCGGTCCTTGACCGGAAGGAATGTCATCTTCGGTACGAATAGATTCACCTAGGGCAGCCTCTACCATATCCTCCATTTCTTCTGATGGAAATAAATTTCCGTCTCCTGCCGTATTACCGAATTCTTCTTCTCCTGCCGCATTATCGTGTTCTCCTTCTTCTTCTACCGCAGTACTGCATTCTTCTCATTCCCCGTGATATTTCCAACTTGAATAAAGTCTAGTAAACCCATGTTTTACAATATGAAGCTCTGCCAATTCTACCTTTTGCCAGTACTTATTGCCACATCTATCGCACGGACAGAGAATCTTCTCTATTATGATCTTATTATGTGCGCGTGCAAATTCAAGGAAAGCAGCAACTCCTGCGACAAACTTAGGTTGCATACATTGTTTCCAATCCACATACATCCAGTCCTTAACTCTGACGTACTCATGGGCCATGTTAGACTGAATAACATATAAATTGTAGGTTATGCTGACTATATTGAGAAATATAAGAACGGGATAGTTACTGACAAAGGAGAAAATCCGTGTATATGCTTTGTGTGTGCGTTTGTCGTTGAAAAGAATAAATTATCGCACGTTATGTTAACCGATAGACGGGGACTAAATGACGCTTTTAGTTTCATATATGAGTATCGATGGGAATATGAAGGTTTCATATTATCATATATTGGTTTTAACCCGAACATCTCGAATCGCTCTCTAATTATGCGTTTGTATGTATGTGTTCCGGCTGTCGGGGGTAGGCTTCTATCCCATTAAGAATGTATAGAGCGAACGCCCATCAGTTGTGCTTTCAACCGTTTCGAGTAAATTTCGGCAGCACCTCCCCGCTGTTCTCCGAGTACACTGTAATAAAATAGATAATCATTTCAAAGCTGTGAAACAACGTTGAAATGAACATCTAATCTATTTTTGTACACGGAGAACCAGCGGAAAGGTACCGACGAAATATCTCGAAACGGATGAAAACACAAGTGAATGAAGGCGTTTGCTTTATACATTCTTAACTTGTCCACACGGGACAAATCTATGGGTTACCATACGATTGAATTTTCTCGTCGCTTAGACTATACGACGGTTGTTAGTATCGAGCTATACTGTCCGATATTTAACAACCTTCATATAGTTCTAGGTCACGACGAGCATCGCACGTATGTTAACCGATAGACGGGGACTAAGTGGCGCTTTTAGTTTCATATACGAGTATTGATGGGAATATGAAGGTTTCATATTATCATCGAGTATCATATATTGGTTTTAACCCGAACATCTCGAATCGCTCTCTAATTATGCGTTTGTTGTGTATTCTTGTTGTATGTGTGTGTTCCGGCTGTCGGGGGTAGGCTTCTATCCCATTAAGAATGTATAGAGCGAACGCTCATCATTTGTGCTTTCAACCGTTTCGAGTAAATTTCGGCAGCACCTTCCCGCTGTTCTCCGAGTACACTGTAATAGAATAGATAATCATTTCAAAGCTGTGAAACAACGTTGAAATGAATATCTAATCTATCTTTGTACACAGAGAACCAGCGGAAAGGTACCGACGAAATATCTCGAAACGGATGAAAACGCAAGTGAATGAAGGCGTTTGCTTTATACATTCTTAACTTGTCCACACAGGACAAATCTATGGGTTACCATACGATTGAATTTTCTCGTCGCGTAGACTATACGACGGTTGTTAGTATCGAGCTATACTGTCCGATATTTAACAACCTTCGTATAGTTCTAGGTCACGACGAGCATCGCACGTATGTTAACCGATAGACGGGGACTAAGTGGCGCTTTTAGTTTCATATATGAGTATCGATGGGAATATGAAGGTTTCATATTATCATCGAGTATCATATATTGGTTTTAACCTGAATATCTCGAGTCGCTCTCTAATTATGCGTTTGTTGTGCATTCGTGTTGTATGTGTAACATGATTTTAAACCATTGAGATCAAGATTGATAGAACTGATCATCCTACATTGCAATAGCATTCATCAACCAAAAACTATTATTGCAATGGTATTCATCTATAACAATCAACAATTAAAACTACAAATGTAGGATACTGATATCATAAAGCGTTATACGCAACATTGATAGAACTGATAAATAAAAAAACGAAACACAAACCGTATCAAGATTTAACAACTTTGATTATGTCATATACGCGGGCCGATATTTTCATATTAGCCAATAGGGAAAAATAGATTGCGGTCTGGATATGGCATATTGGCAGATGTTACCTATATGCATACATGCATATTGTCTCCCCATTTTTTCATAAATCAAACCAACTACATACATCAAACTAGTCCATGCCACCAATCGGAAACTCCACTATGTCTTTGAATTATTATTTTTCCAAATAGCATTGAGCCCCTATTGACATTGTCTCATCCAACAAATTTGTTGTGCTTGCCTCTACCTTCATCTAGCTTTCACATGACATACACATTATATGAGTAATATAGTTATAAATTATGGTATTTTGTTGTCATCAATCCACCTAACCCTAACCCCAAGTTGCTCTCTGAAAGCACATAGAACCATCCCCCCTAGTCAAGCATAGCTTTTTCTGTGCAATTGTTCTCATTCTTAATTTCTCACATTCATTACTCTTTCATTTTCTTGTCAACAAATTTGTTGTGCAATTATTCTCATTCTTAATTTCTCATATTCATTACTCTTTCATTTTCTTGTTTTTTTCCAACTCCCCACCACTTAACCCCAACCCAGCCCCAGCCCCCAGCCCCAGCCCAGCCCCAACCTAACCCTAACCCCAGCACGACCAGCTAAACCCCAACACCAACCCTAAGGCAAACCCTAACCCCAGCCCCACCCCAGCAGCAGCCGAACCCCAACCCTAACCCTATCCGACCCCGACCCCGACCGCGACCCTTGCCCAACCTCAACTCGCGCGTGCAACCCCAAACCCAGCCATGAACCCTAAGCCCAAAATAATCCAAAAATTCTTTAATTTACCTCGAGATTTACTCACCTGAACGGCGGTGGCGACGACATGAACCGCGGTGGCGACGAGAACTGCGGTGGAGACGAAACCGGCGGTGGCGACGAGGAGAACGACGGTGGCGACGACGGCGTGGCGATTTGGGGATTTTTTTCGTGCGCGATCGAGAGAGAGAGAGAAAGTGAGCGCAGGCGATCGATCTGGGGTTTTGTTAAATCGATATTTACTTGCCCCTACGGATATACCCGTAGGTCCTTTGTTTGCGGCTCCGTAGGGGCAAACACCAAATTAAGAATTAATATTTTTATTCTTGGACGTCTGTGCCCGTAGGGGCAACCTTTTAGCCCTACGGATTAATCCGTAGGGCCAGGTTAAATCTGCCCCTACGGATTCCAATATCCGTAGGGGCAACCCCCTATTTTACTAGTGAAAGTAAGGCGTAAATAAGCACAGGAGCGCTGAAAACGACTTCTTGGTAGCTTCTTGCGATGGTATAGGAGCGCTAAAGCTTATTGGCGGGAGCATGGTCCCGAAGAAAAGCCCAGTGGTGGCTTAAGTTACCTGCTCCACTGGTATAATGAAAAGGGAGGCCGCTTAGGGCCCGTAGGTTACTCCTCCAGATGGAACAGAGCGAGAGTTGCTGTTGCAGTTAGTGCAGTTTGAAGCCATTGATTTCTTGAAGAGCTTGAATATTCTGCCCCCTGTGTCGACCTTGGCCTTTGGTATGTGCTAGTTGTTTGAGGACCGATTCCGTCGGCAAAGCTGCTGCTTGGGGAGCCCGCCTGTGGACGACAGACATCCTCTCAGCTTACTCTATCGGCGTTGAGGCACCGAGGGTGGGAGGTGGGAGCATCGACCCAAAGAGAAGCCCATTGATTTCTTGAAGAGCCGGATTGCAGAGATTTGAGTCTGCAAGTGGCCCGTACTTGACTCCACCAGATATGACAGAGCCTGTATTGCTAGGGTCGAAACAAACGCCGTTCTTCATAAAGACGAAGCGCCGACTTCAGTATCCACTCCCCTAAGGGCAACCACAAACATACACACCGCGATTATCTGATCACAGGAAAAACACGACATACGAAGTGTGGAGTGGAAAGAGGAAAAAGTCCCACCGGGCGTGCCAGAATCTGTTCCCCTCCGAAAGATGGCGCAAGATGGACGTCTTGCCTGAAATTCGGGGCAGATGCTAATTGGTGCTATCCGTCCACCTCTCTGAAGATGCCAAGTTGATTTATGGCACCGTATATCGAAGGTTTAAACGGATGCGGCCGATGTAGCAGACTTCGTCAGATTCCCCCTCGCATGAGGGGTTTTTGATTGTGGGGACGCTCTTCCCTGTAGGCGCAAGCCCCTACAGTTAATTACGCTACCGCATCGCGGTAACAACTTTCTCCTTCTCCAGATGGTCACTTTGTGTCGTGGGTGTTTGTTTTATGTTTGGTTGCCCGTGGATTGTATACGGAGACTAATTTCTGTTGCCGCCCGTAGGACGTGGATTAGTCCAAATCCGTATTTTCTTAGATTTGGGTTTAGGGTTTTGGTTTAAAGATACGATAGCCGTATTTGAGGCTAAGATCAACTTAAACGTTTGTTAAGGACATGTTAGTCTGATTTGAGACTAAGATCAACTTAACGGGAACGTTTAGATCCGACAAAAGAGCATTTGAGGGCTCTATTGTTCCAGTTTAGGGACATAATGGTCTATTGAATGTATGGTCGTCGGGACCCGTCACCTCTCTGACGGCGTTGAAGGATTACAACGACAGATGTCAGAGGAGTTCAGAGATGTACCCTTGAACCAAAGTTGGTTGGGTGATCTATAGTCCAATTTGGGACTAAAATCTGTTTGAAGGTTTAAGGATACGTTAGCCATGTTTGAGGCTAAGATCAACTTAAACGGGATCGTTTACATCCGACAAAAGAGCATTTAGGGGCTCTATTGTTCCAGTTTAGGGACATAATGGTCCATTGCCAGTTTAGGGACTTGGTGGTCCAATACCAGTTTAAGGACGTAGTGGTCCAATACCAGTTTAAGGACATAGTAGTCCATAAAATGTATGGCTGTCGGGACCCATCACCTCTCTGAAGACGTTGAAGGATTACAACGACAAATATCAGAGGAGTTCAGAGATGTACCCTTGAACCAATGAGTTGGTTGAAAGAGCATATGTGCTCAGTTCAAAATGATTTGAGGACTTATGGCCAGTTTGGGCTAAGTCCAATTATGTTTGAAATATTGGCCCTTTGGGCCATTAGACATTTGTTTGGGTTCAGCCCCTCATCATTCAGCAGTGCTAAACAGAGGTTTGGGGGCTCTGACAACATTTTGTCTTTGATTTCCTCAATTTTGAGATTCATTTGGAGGAGGGACTTTTGCCTCTGGAAAATTAGCCAATTTGGCTAAAAGTAGTGTTAAACACTAGAGCACAACAGTGTTAAACACTGGAGGTAGAACTCTCAAATTAGTGTTAAACACTAAAAGACAATCAGTGTTAAACACTGGAAATATAATGTTCAATTTAGTGTTAAACACTAGAAACAATCAGTGTTAAACACTGGAAATAAGAATCACAAATTAGTGTTAAACACTAAAAGATGATCAGTGTTAAACACTGGGAATGAAGCTCTC
The DNA here is from genome assembly GCA_030015575.1 of Agapanthus africanus. Lineage (NCBI taxonomy): Eukaryota > Viridiplantae > Streptophyta > Magnoliopsida > Asparagales > Amaryllidaceae > Agapanthus > Agapanthus africanus. The sequence continues at coordinate 469,490,174 of CM057349.1, forward strand.
GAATTAGTGTTAAACACTAAAGAAAAGGGGTCACGTGTGGACACGTGAGGGCGCCCAAAGGTGGGACCAGATTCCTTTTCTTCGTTCTGCAATTAAGTGTTAAACACTTTTTATATTTTATTTTGGAGCATCGCGTGCTGGCACGTGAGGAGGATTCATGCACTGATGATTAAAGCGTCCGCCAAGGGGTCACGTGGGAGCACGTGAGAGCGCCCAAGGCCTTTATTTCCTTTGCTTTTTCTTTCTGTGTTTTGGGAGTCACGTGAGAGCACGTGAGGCATTGCCTCAAAACTATTTCCTTTTTATTTTTAGGGATCTTTTCAAGGGTCACGTAGGGACACGTGACCTAGTTCTCTGCATGCATGGAGATCTTTTGAGTTCTCTATTTATTTTTAAGAATTAAATTCTCTGTAGGGTTGAACCCTAATTATGATTTTGTAGGAATTAAATTCCTATTATGAAAGAATTAAACTCTTATATAGGGTTAAACCCTAATTTTATTTTTAGGAGGAATCAAGTTCCTGTGAATTTGAGAGAATTAAATTCTCAATTAGGGTTAAACCCTAGTTCTGTTTTGGGAGAATTAAATTCTCTAAACTCAATTCCCCCTCTAAGTTTTGGATCTGTATGGCAGGATCTCAACCCGATGAGAATTAAATTCTCATCCTATGGGGAGATGTGCTCTGTACAGATCTTCAACCAGAAGAAAAACTAAGTTCTTTATTTGCAGAAGAGTTAAACTCTTAAATTTTGAGAATTAAATTCTCTTTTTGAAGTTGATCATTTTCTCACCTAGGGTTTTCTTTGTTGAGAATTAAATTCTTCTCTCTTTTCTCTCTTGAGAATTAAATTCTTCTCCCTCTGTTCTTCTCTCAAAAAAAAGTAGATCCCTTCTCTTCTTTTCTTGGCTCCTATTTATAGGAGAAGGAAAAGAATCAATTTGTTTAGCAAATCTCTCATTGAAAGATTTGATTTGTTTTCATATTTAATATGAGCCTTTAGATCATTCAGTGGATTTTATTCACCGTTGGATTTTAAATCCAAAAGATATTCTGTTTGTTATTTCGGTGAGATTTAGGGAGATCTTTCCTTGTTTAAGATTTTTCCATAAATTGGTGATTTTTAATCACCCTTGGATCTTTAATCCAACGGTCCTCATAATCCTTTTCCATTTGGAAAGATTTAGAGAAATTTAGAATTTTAATTCTATTTGGAAAGATTTAGAGAAATTTAGAATTTTAATTCTATTAAACTGTAAAGCTTTCGAAGCCAGTCACGTGCTGACACGTGACCCTTGGTCACGTATGAGCACGTGACCCCCAATTGAGTCCTTTTCTCAGCGTTTATTTACGCTTCAGTTTTAACCATCACGTGTCAACACGTGACCATTGGTCACGTGTGAGCACGTGATACCTCATTGTGGTATTTCCTTCAGCCATTTGTTTTTATTTCTGTTTTAACTATCACGTGTCAACACGTAACCATTGGTCACGTGTGAGCACGTGATACCTCATTGAGATAATTCCTGATTTTTTAATCAGGGAACAGTGCATAGCATACTTGCTCATAACTTTTGATCCCGGATGAATTATGAAGCCCGTAATATATCAAATCGAAGGGTTTTTTGAGATGCTTCCAATATCATCAGAATCTAGCTGTTTCTCCTTCGGGAGTTTATCAAAATACAGGCCGGAAGATACTGGTTCGCATTTTCTTAAGCGTATCACTGCCATTTGATACCTTAGGCTCTTTTGCGCAGAAATTTTTGGCGGGAACAAGAGGATCAAGAAAAATTTAAGGATTGGAGAGAAGTCTTTATAAACTACTTCAAATCCTGCCGAACACCTGGAGATGCATCCTCAAGACACCAGCTCATGAAACGAGCTCTGTCTTTCGCCTTCATCAATGATACTCTATATAAGAGATCGTTCGACTCTCTATGGCTGAGATGCCTGGGACTGGAAGAAGCAAGGAGAGTCGTGTAAGAAACTCACGACGGACTCTGCGGTTCTCATCAAGCCGGGCCGAAGATGAAGCTAAAGTTCAAAAGAATGGGCTACTATTGGCCCACGATGATTCAGGATTGCCTCGAATACGCGAAGCAATGCCACTCATGCCAAATTCATGGAGACTTCATCCACCAGCATCCAAACCCGCTACACCCAAAAGTGGCTAGCTGACCGTTCGAAATGTGGGGAACGGACATAATTGGGCCCATCGAACCAGCGTTATCCAAAGGACATTGGTTCATATTGGCGACAACTGATTACTTCTCTAAGTGGGTAGAAGCCATACCGCTAAGAGAAGTGAAGACGGAGAACATCCTCCATTTCTTCAAGACACACGTCATCTATCGGTTCGGCACTCCGCGACGGATTATCTCCGATAACGGGCCGGCCTACAGAAGTCACAGAATTAGCCGCTTTACACAGCAGCATAACATAGACTGGAGATACTCTTCGATCTATAATCCCCGAGCTAACGGTCTAGCCGAGGCTTTCAACAAAACCTTAACAAAGATCATAAAGAAGACGGTGTCCAAAAATAAAAAGGACTGGCACTGGAAACTGTATGAAGCTTTCTGGGCATATCGAGCCACATTCAAAACAACTACGAATACAACGCCGTATGCATTGGTATTCGGCACGGAAGCGGTACTCCCCTTGGAGATAGAGCTACCCTCTCTACGAGTGGCGGTTCATTATGAACTAACAGATGAAGAGAATGCTCATCTTCGGCTTGAAGAGCTCGACGCCCTCGATGAAACTCGTCTCATGGCACAGCAAAACCTAGAAGCTTACACAGCAAAGATGACACGCTCATATGAAAGATTAACAAAGCCAAGAACATTCCGCCAAGGTGAACTCATGCTAGTTGTCAAAAGACCTATGATCCCTAATCGTGCCAAACGGAGGAAATTCGAGCCAAACTATGAGGGCCCGTACATTATAGACAAAGTCTACCAAGGTGGGGCTTACTTGCTCATGGATAAGCATGTCGAAAGACCCTTCCGGCCAATAAACGGCTGATTCCTTAAGAAATACTATGCCTAACGAGTCACGGCCCAGGTTAATGATAGATGACGAAGCTTGTGTCCGCTCGCTGTATTTCTGAGTACCAAACTCTGTAAGTGCTATCCGGCAAATCTTCGCTGCAAAAACTCGCCATGGACCGAAACGTCTCTAAACTAACAATGGACCGCAATGTCCTGAAACTAACAACGGACCGCAACGTCCCTAAACTAAACTCTATGGACTATGATGTCCTTAAACCCAATGGACCGCAACGTCCCTAAACTAAACTCTATGGATTATGACGTCCTTAAACCCAACGGACCGCAACATCCCTAAACTAAAGCAATAGAGCCCAAATGCTCTTTTGTTGGATCTGAATGATCTCAAAGTCCTGTTGAATAGATCTTAGTCTAAAATTAGATTAACGTATCCTCAACAACCGTTTAGGTTTGATCTTAATCTCAAACGAGATTAACGACCTTTAAATCAAACAAACCCAAATCTAAGAAAATACGGATTTTGACTAATCCCCGCCCTACGGGTGACAACACAAATTAGTCTCCGTATACGATCCATGGGCAACCAAAAATAAAACAAACACACACGACACGAAATGAACATCTGGAGCAGGAGAAAGTGATTATCGCTACGCGGTAACGTAATTAACTACAGGGGCTTGCGCCTGCAGGGAAGAGCGTCCTAACGATCAAAAACCTCTCGCCAACGAGGGGGAATCTGATGAATTCTGCTACAACGGCCGCATCTGTTTAAACCTTCGATACATGGTGCCATAAATCAACTTGGTATCTTCGGAGAGGTAGACAGATAAATCCAAATAGCATCTGCCCCCAAATTCAGGAAAGACATTTGTCTTCTCGGTTTCCGGCGGTAAACAGTGCACACTTATTGCACTTAGTTTTTGTTTTCGTGCACATTCATGGCACTTGGATTTGACTTTAATTTTCGTGCGCACGTGAGTTGTTTTTCATATACACTATTGGGATTGATTTCTCTTTCGAGCATCGTGTTTTATGACATATACTATATTATCTAGTAGCTGAGCAGGACTGGTCTGAGGATAGTACCTGAGTGTTTTTGTATGCATTTGTATTTAGTTAAGAGGTTTTCAAAAAAAAAGATGAGCTATAGTCTCATTATTTTCCTATGTATCTATGAGCGACACTAAACTTTACAAAAGAAAACCTTTCTAACAAATTTCAAAAAGGCAGGACGTATATCTTAAGCAAAACGTATACACACACACACACACACACACACACACACACATATATTCCTTTACAAATGAACGTCCGCTACTTGTGCCATAATATACGCATCACATGGCGATTTGAAAATGATTTTTCATACTTTTCAGCTACTTCGACGATTTCATAAGGATGCGTACTATATATGTATTATAGTCTTGAGTATATTATACTTGAATTAAACAGTAGGTTTTGAAACTTGCATATGCATCATAACTTCTATGATTTGCATGATGTTTGACGAAGTTTTGATTATTGGGTTTTGCACCCGCTTTCATGCGCACACGTTGCGCTATTTTATTTCTTACGTATTCGTGATTTCGAAGCCCCGTTGATTTGATTGATTTACGGAAATATTTTAATATTTGGGGGGTTTAAATTTAAATTCGGGAACCGAATTTATTTAAGGGGGAAGACTGTAATATTTCGGAAAATAGAAAATAGTATTTTTGGAATTTAAATAATAAAATAATAAATTTCACGAATATTATAAGAATATAGATTTGAGTTCTCATAAAATGGTATGATTATATACCTATATTTTGGAAAATAATTAGAATTTAAAATGAATTATTAATTATGAAAGCATTTAATTGATTTGGGTATTTTACAAATTAATATATATTATTAACATATAAGTTGAATGTTAAACTTGATTAATATTTTCTTATTTGTGCATTAAACCAAGATTATTTTGTTAATCATGTCTTAATGTGACATGACACATTTAGTTGTAAGAGTTAAAACATCACATTTGCATTCTATGTATGTTTTTGTTTTGATTTTTAGTTTTACTTCTTACAAAAGAAAAGAAAAGAAAAAAGAAAAGAAAATGAAAATGAAAGAGGAGGGGACAAGAAAAAAATAAGGTATATGCTCAAGAGAGAGAATGAGAGAGAGAATTCATGGCTTCAACCTTAGCCATTCTTTTCTCCTTCATTTCATCATCTTCTTCTTTTCTTCTTCATCTCCACTCCCCTCTTTCTCCACCATCCTCACTACCATCTTAGAAACACCCCTAAAGCCATCTTAAAACCACATGGTCCCTTCACAAAAAATGTTCTTCATCTCATCACAAGCAACATGGAGTGATGAAGTTCTAGTTTGGAGCAATCTTGGCCATCTTAGAAATTTCTTAAGTTTCTTTTTGAGGTAAAACACTCACCTTTAGACTAGTTTTTAAGTTTCCTAACCACATATTATAGTTTAGAGTTAAATAGGTTATGTTTTATGAACTTAGAATTTTCTAAGGTGATCTTTAGTGGATAAAACTTGTAGTGGAGGTGTAATAAAGGATGTAGAAAGTGACTACTGGCCTAATAATAATGGTAGCCTTAATTAAAATGAGCTTAGAAGGTTCAAATACGAACTTAGAAATTTCCGATGTCGGTTTTGTTGAGATATTGATGATCAATTTGAATATGGTATTACTCAGAGACTCTGAAAATTAAATAGCAGATACAGTGAGATGTGCAGACACATAGAAAGCTACCTTATAAGCCCGAGCCCCTACTTTCCTATCTTAGCCGCCAATTTAATCAAATTGACTGCAATTTGCAGCCCAATTTTGGAGTTAGGGTCTGAAATTTGGTCTATAGATCACTTTTTAAATAACTAGGCCTACCCTAATGCAAAAAAGTTTAATTTCACCTTAAGAAAATTCTAGAGTCATTTTACTTGTCTTCTGTCGATATTTTCCGACTTTTGATATTTGAGTTTTGACTCGGTCCTTTGACGTCCGTACGTCGACGTCAGGGGTTGTTTTGTTGTTTTAGCACGCATTGACCATAGGTTCTAACCTTTGTGCCTTTCGCTTATCGTAATGGTTTTGGATATGGATTTCTATAAAATTCAATTCAGATTTTCATTAGATTTTGGTTATGAACTTGATTTGTAGGTACAAGCACGTGGACTTCCGAGACGATGAAAGAGGGCATGGCATCCTCCGGGATCGAGTAGAGCGAGGCGTTGTAGGTTAGTGATTGACACGGGAGACTACAGATGGTCTGACGAGAGGAATGGAAGTGATTGACACGGGAGCTCCTCTAAGCGTTCCATGAATTACCTTTCTAAATCCACCAATCCAATCCACAGAGATGGAACATAAAAGGAAAATAATTCTCTCCTTAGGAGTTAACAAGACAGTTTAAAGAACGTTTTTTTTAGATCGTGCAGAATTAGCTAGTTTTAAAAATCAGTTTTTTGTTTTCAAAAATACAAGAGAGAGAGAAACCTGCCCGCATACAAAATTGAATTAGTTAGTTTTTAAAATAAGTTTTTTTGTTTTTAAAAATACGAAGAGAGAGAAAAACCTGTCCATATACAAAACAAAAGAAAACGGTACATTCAAACAATATCATGTGGCACAGTTTTATTTTTCCTCCTCTTTTATGAAATACACTTCTTTCTTTTTGCAGAATTAAAATAAGCAAAATTAAAATAAAACAAAAGGCGGAGTGAAAATAAATAAAGAGGAATACCAAATTTGTCTACTCATTTTCTCCTAGTAGAGTGATTTAGATAGATTAGCTCCTACTTGAGGAAGGCATCGACTAGGTGGAAAACGTGGCATTAATATTTGCTAATAATTGAAAGAATTACTCCATAAATCAAAAGGAGACAGAAAGATGAGTAAAGAAACATCTCAACTTGCGTTCTTGCAAATTATTTTTACTCGTGTACATACAATTTCACATGTTTAATGATTATGATAGCTCCCCTGGAAAACTACCAAACCAACAAAACTCAAGTACGCCTAGTTGATATTTAATCGAGCTTTGTGAAATGTCTCTACCACCGCCGCATCAAAACTTCGAAATTATGATAAGGTCTGAGGGAATATATATATATATATATATATATATATATATATATATATATATATATATATATAGTAATACGCCCCTGCAAGTCAAAGGCCCTATGGACCGAAATCAGGGCTTTTGCGTAGCAGTATTTTTAATTTCATAAATCAGCATTTAATACGCGCAAGATAAGAGGAATGAAACATAAATTGCTCTGATATGGAAAACTAGAGAGTCGCCGTCTCCTTATCCATTCTCTTCTATTTTGGGTTGGCTTACGGGATGATCAAGTAGGAGATTCTCGCTTTCTACCAAATTGTGGTTTCCCTCCGGCCATTACTTGGAGGCGATAAAGATCAGATCTTATACGTGACGTGGGCGAGAAATAATCCAACCAATCAGATCAGGCATATCATAAACTTTTAGGGTAGATACATGTGTTTCTGCTGTGTATGATTGCTTGTTATGTATCTACATCTTCTAAAATGTACAACTGTATATTATTTAATATAAATGCATATATTTACCGGAATCCAAAAATCCAGGTGAGGCGTCCGTCTCACCTAGGCTCTATGTAGATTTGCCAGTGGGTATGACAATGCGAAGTGTACAATGATGTTGTAAGAATTTCAGTGCATGGCACATGGAAAATCATCATTCGTTAATCCACGTCATTTTACCTTTTCGCTTTAGTATCAGCGATCCTTATCTTTGCAAAATACACATATGCGTATGGATAGATGAATAGTATGATACCACGCGTCTTGCCAATGTAGGGGATTCCTGCAATTCTTTCTAATATATTATGCATTCCAATAATCTTACCATTGCAATTTAAAACATGTATGTTAAAAGAATGTGTTTATTAAACCGTTTATATGTCTCTGAACAAAATATAAGATAGATTGGTGTTTTATTTACAAGTTTTTATATGACACGGAAATCGAGGTCATATGGACCATCATAAGAATTAGAAACATGTCATGGACCCAGATTCTATTGTTTTTTGAGAACTGTTGTGTTTGTCTGTAAAGAACCATACCGGAGATTAAATTTTGAATCCGGTTTTTTCTTATCTGTCTTGAAGGAAAGAAGAGACAAAAAGATAAGTAAAGGAAAAACTCAACTTGCATTTTTGCAAATCATATCGACTCCTATACATACAATTTTACATGTTTAATAAATTTCACATGTTTAATAATTATGATAGCTCCCGTGGGAAACTGCCAAACCTACAAAACTCAAGTATGCCTTGTCTATGTTTAATTGAGCTTTGTGAAATGTTCCTGCCACTACACCAAAACTCAAGTATGCCTTGTCTATGTTTAATTGAGCTTTGGATCAAGGATTTGCTTGACGGGGTTGACGTTGGTAACTTGGTTTGCCAATAGGAATGAACTTAGGATGCATTTCTCATATTTGTGAGGTCCATCCGTTTATAAAATATTTGGGTTTGATTTATGGATCGTTAGTCATATTTGAGACTAAGATCAACTTAGAAACAAATGAGTATATGGACTCAATTATTTTAGTTTCAGGACATCACGGTCCATTATCGTCATGTTTGCAGCGAATATTAGTTTAAGGACATTTCGGTCCAACATTGCCATTTTACATGCATGTGTATTTGTTACGTGGCGGAGTGAACGATAGTGACATGGAATGCGCCCAATTTGAGGTGCGATCCGACTTGAGGTATGCACGTCAATTTACAAGTGCATCAATATGGGATGTATCATTCCCTGTCTTGATGAAATTTTACATCAAGTTGGGACGAGAAAAGAGTTGTTGGTTGTCAGGACCCGCCACCTTTCTGAAAACGTTGAGGAATTACGACGACATATATCAGAGGTGTGGAGAGATGTACCCTTAAACCAAATCCCGTATTTGAGGGAAAAGATTGTGGTGGACCAAAGAATCATTGATCATATTTAAGACTAAGATTACCTTAGGTGATATGAGATGAATATCATTTTGGATATCATCAATGAGAGATCATAAGTCATGTTTGAGTCTAAGATCAGTTTAGAAATCACGAGCATATGAGCTCACTTGATTTGAAATCAAAGAGGTTTAACTTCAGAAAACTTAGCCAATTTAGTCTGAGATTGGGTTTCTGTAACACCCAGCAGTGCTAAACACTTTAAACATATAGCGCCCACGTGTGTTTCACATGAGGCGCTGAAATAGTGCTAAGCTCTAGTCTTTTGTGGCGCTCACGTGAGTTTCACGTGAGGTGCTGAGTTTCTGGCCCTCACATGTGTTTCACGCAAGACGCTCGGTTTTTAATTTCTTTTGAGCGCTCACGCATGTTTTATGTAAGCGCCACATGTGAGGCGCTAAGTTTTTTTGGAGATTTAATCTCTATTAATATTTTTAGAAAACTTAAAACTCCGTTAATAGTATTTTGACCATTAACGATCAACAATATCACTATTTTGAGGATCTGGGATCAGGTTCTTTAAGAACTAAGTTCTTTTTTCTTTTAAAACTTGTTCTTCCCTGAATGTTTGATTCTCAAGAACAAGATCTTCCTGATGAGAATTAAATTCTCAACTTGTGGGATACTTATCTTGTGAATCTCAGATCCAGACAAAGAACTAAGTTCTTTTAAAGGGTTAAACGCTTAGATAGGTATAGTAGATGTTTTGATCTCTGTGTTTTGTTTATCTAGAGTTTTGAGAGGAAGACGGTCTTTCTTTTTTATTGAGAATTAAATTCTCTATTGTTTTTAGAACCTTTTGGAGAGTTTTCTGTATTTTTACAGAATCTTATGGGGGTCTCCTCCTTTTTTCCTTTTCTTCTTAGATTTAATATCTTTACTTCTATTTATAGGAGGAGAGAAAAATCAATCTGTTAGAGGAAATATCTCATTGAAAGATCATGAGTGATTTCATAATCAATTGAAATTGATCTTAAAGATCAATCGGTGAATTTTATTCACCATTAGATTTTTAATCTAAAGGCTCTCTGTTTAATAGAGAAGATTTCTTGTTTGTTTTAACAAGATTAAAAAAATATTTTCCTAAGTTTGAATTTTATTCTATCATATGAATATTTTGTTGGTTTAAAAAGATTTGAATTTTATTCTATCAGATGGTTTAATTGGTGATTTTATAATCATCGTTGGATCTTTCATCAAAGGGTCATCTGTTTAATAGAGAGCATCTTTCTAATTTGAGAAAAATCAGGAAAATATTTCCCCCAAATAGAATTTAATTCCATCATGTAGGATTTAATTCTGTTATTAGATTTTTTATCCAACAAAGAATATTTTCTTTATTTAGAAAGATCAGGAGGTTATTTTCTCCTAATATAATTTTAATTCTATCTTTTGATGTTTTTTAATCACCATTGGATTCTTGATCCAACGGCTCTCTATTTAATAAAGAATATTTGATCAGGAAGATATTTTTTCCCTAATAGAATTTAATTCTATCATTTAATAATTTATTATCATCATTGGATCTTTTTGATCCAACGACTCTGTTTAACAGAGAATATCCTAGATTTTAGAAAAATATTCCCCACGTAGAATTTTAATTCTACCGACTTTAATTTGGGCGCTAACGCTCACGTGGTATGCACGTGGGTGCTTTCTAAGAATTTAATTCTTTTATAAATAGTCACTCGCGTGTTTTGCACACTAGCGCTCACATGTGTTCCATATGAGGCACCACTATGAGATTTATTTCTAACAGAGGCTGGCGCTGGCGCCCACGTGGGAAACACGTAAGGCGCTCACATGTTTAACACGTGGGAACCAATATAGGATTTAATTCTATCTTAGGCGGTACCTACTTGCTTTGCATGTGGGTGCACGCGTTTAATATGTGAGGGTTTCTCTTTATTTTTATAAGGGAACAACAAGCTCTAAGCCAAAAAAAAATTGGCAGGAATAAATGCCTCCCACTACTTTGCCAACATAAGTTTGTACGTGGGTTAAATAGTGCAAAATAATGCATTACCATAGAAGTGATGGTTTAGGAGACAAGTTTATGATCCTTGTCGCCTAAGACTTTTTCATCTTCATGAGTCGTAAAGGTCTCAAGAAGTTTTTTCTCCCTATGAGTTATGAGGATCTCATTGGTGCGTATTCTCTCTAGAAATCATAAAGATTCCTAAGTGTCTCACGCAGGTATTTTCTTCTTACAAGTCGAGAGGACCCGCAAGTGGCTTCTTCTCTTTATTGACGAATATGGCCCATAGGTAGTATACAAGAGTTAGTTTGGACTTTCTTGTAGGGCAACAATGATTTAGGAAATAGGTTTAGATATGTCGTCTAAGACTTATCAAATTTATGAGCCATGAGGGTGTCATAAAGATATTTCTCCCTGCGAGTCAAGAGGATCTCGTAGGTGTATTTTCTCCTTAGAAGTCGTGAGGACTCCTAAATGCTTTTTCTCTTGAGAGTCGTAAGGATCTCATAAGGAAATTTTCCCTTTATGAGTCGAGAGTACTAGTAAGTGGTTTCTCCTTCTCATCGGTATGCGAATTTGGAGAATGGGGTCCGTGGACAGTATACAAGAGTCAGTTTGGACTTACTTGTAGGGTCATAGTGCTTAGGAAACAGGTTGATATCCCCGTCGTCTAAGACTTTTCAACTTTATGAGCCATGAGGGTTTCATAAAGTTGTTTTTCTCTACGATCGAAAGGATTTCGTAGGTGTATCCTAACGTGAAATATATAGATAACCTATTTTTTTGATAGAGGTCCATTAGGCTCGTGGTACTAGGTCTAAGTCTATCGTACCGTTGCATTGGCTGATGTGTTTCTCGATATAAAGTCCCTTAGGTTGCTGCTCGAGTAGCCTCGCAACTATCGTGTCTCCGATCCCTTCTGAGGCTGAACAAGACGTTTTCAAGTAATCTTCATAGGTGTAACAACCTAGTTCATTTATACTTATTCCAGTTCTAGTATTTTCTTATTGGTATTTTCTTGATTTATTGTGTTTTGGGTGCGAATGGTATTTTACATTTTTTCTCTGCATTCGACCCGACCCGCTTGCTTGAACCTGTGTGATTCATATTTATGGATTATCCTGATTTGTTACGTAGACTGGTGCATTTTCATGTTTTGTACATACTGGCATTTTATCTGACATTGCATCTTTTACCATATAACATTTTAGGTCACGTAAAATATTTTGAAATTGCATTTCATGGCTTGCATGATACCCCTAACCCCATAGTAGTATCTGCGTATCTTGTTCTCGTTCCGTTCAGTGAAACGGACGTGTTTGGATGGCTACGCGCACGTATGTGCATCCGTTCTTGAGGGTATGCATTTTCATTACTCGAACATTCATTTTTAATTTTGGTCGTCGCATATATTTTTCGTATTTTAAAACTAAATTTATAGACCCGACCTGGGCATATTTTGGAGTAAGTTTGTATCTTCAAAAAATCTCAAATTTAACTAATATAATATCCTTATTATATTCTACGGTTATAAGTTTTATATTTTAAACTAAAAATATTTTTTAAAATATACTATCCTATTTACACTCACAGATCACATAATCTCTCTCTCTCTCTCTGTCTCTCTCTGCATATTTTAAGATTCGAATATATATTTTAATAATCAAATCCTAACCTTACCCTCTCTCTAAGCTGCTTATATATATATTATATTTATATATCTTTTCACCTCTTAAATTTTTCCCCATGTGCACGTTCTTCTCTCTCTCTCTCTCTCTTCTTCTTCATCTCCTACTTTTCCCGCCTCACGCGCTCGAACCCACGCCCTCGCCGCTTCGCTCGTCGCGTCACCTCTCGCCGCCGGCCCGCCTCCACCGTCGCCTAAATCTCTGAACTCGCCTCCGCCTCACCTCCCTCTCCTTCATCCCCAACAAGTCTGCAGCTATCACCGAGCACCCTGCACCCCCGCGACAAGATCCCACCGAAACCCTAACCTTAACCCAAGCTCCGATCACCCTAGTCGGCATCAACCCGTCTCCACCTCCTCGTTTTCCTCCTCTCCTCTCTCTCCTTCCCCGACCAATCCTCGAACCACCCAAGAAACCCAGCACCATTCTCCTTCGAACCCTTCACCTGCCTCGCCGTCGCCCCACCACCGGCGACCAACTCGCCATCATCTCCATCGCTTTACTCTCATCTCCCTCATCGATCTCACCCAGCACCAATCAATCCTCCCCTCAGCCTCTCAAACCCTAACAATCCTCACATGCACCTCTTCTGTCGACGTCGCTCCACCACCGGCCACTTCACTTCATCGTCGCCTCAGACCTCGCATCCATCACCCGCAGCCCCGACTTCAAGAAACCCAGAACAACCTTCTTTCTTTCTTCTCTTTCTTCTTCTTCTTGTTTTCTTCTCTTTTTGCTTTCTTGTTTCTTGATCCGTGTTTCCGATCGTCGCCGGTGACCCACAACTCGTCGTCACATCTCCCCTCGGCTCACCTCTGCCACAGAGCACCACACCAGTAAGCTTCCTTCTCCCTTCTTCTTCCTCTTCTTCTTTTCTTTTCTTTTCCCGTTCTTGAATTCTGGAGCGATCGCCAGATCCATGGCCGTCGCTGCAGTTCCAGACGACCCAGAGGATGTACCTTACCTGCATGATCACTCTCTTGCGTTGCTTGGACCCGTCCTGCGTGCCGTGCGTGCGTTGCGACGTTTTGCCAACGTCGGACGTGCCGTACATATCCGTTTCGTGATCCCCGAGGCAAGTTAATCTTGCTACATGCTATTTAAATTATTTTGTACCTATTTAAATATAGATTATACCTGTAGCGTAAATCTTATACCACATGTTGTACTTTATCACGTTTTGATGTTCCATTTGCATTCGCTTATATCATTTTTAGATCTAGATCATGAAAATAATATTGTTACATAGTAGATTACATTACAAGGCATCCATACCAATATTTATATCACGTGCTGCTTAGTTGTATAACCCACATTACCATTTGATAGTTTTTTATAATGTTTCGGATACCATTTTTGCACCCATCTCTTTTAAGAATATAGATAATTGCATCCTTAGATTATATTAGTGCATTATAATGTGATATTAATATTCCATGTTTAATAAAGTGAGTTTTAATTAATAGGGGAACTATAACCTTAACCCAAATCGATAACTGTGCATCCATATGTTTTAATCTGTACCTATTTGCATACCACATCACAATATTCCATTTTATTGTTCCATTGGTACCCCATACTTGTTTTGTATACCCATGCTTAGTATAGTGTGGTTTTGAGCACCCACGTGACATTTGTGCACCCCTGACATGACTTGATATACTATTACTTGATACGACTTGATACCGTGCACTTCTTGACATGATTAGATTTATATACACTACCTGACTTGACCTGATATACTCTAGCTTGACCTGTTACCTGATCTTGTTACTAATGCCAACAACCTTGACATGTTGTCCCTACGGACATTTCCTGTTGTCTATTCAGACAAACCTGTACCTACTTGATCCTGTGTTGGCATTAACTCCAGATTTATTAATACCTGACTTGAACACATAACTTGGGGGTATGGGGAAATCAATGATGAAACCAGACTTGTGACTCGAAAGTTCGATACCTTTACTGATCAGTCTTACGGGCTGGGCCAGCCCCGAGATGATGCTGCTGACATCACTCGTCATTACCTACTACCCTTTACTGTCTTGCGGCACGTCTCGGATTTAGCCAAGAGTCTTAGACCGTGATCCCGGGCACGCACGGGATACTATCCACCCTTTACTGCCTTGCGGCACTGGTTCCCCCAATCAGAGCAAAGCTCTGTTTTGAATTTCAAAATTCAAAAATTGAAGCAATGCTTCAGATCCCTTGCGCTGCGCGCTGCGCGCCACGTGTCAAAAGCAGACACGCCAGCGCCAGGAGCACTGCGCCCTAGGCAGCGCACCCCCAATCAGAGCAAAGCTCTGTTTCAAAATTCAAATTTTACAATTGAAGCAACGCTTCAAATCTCTTGCGCTGCGTGCCACGTGTCAAACATAGGCGCGCTTGCGCAGAGCGCAGCGCGTCACGTGTCAAACATAGGTGTGCTAGCGCAGTCGCGCTGCCCGCCATGTGTCAAACACAGGCGCGCTAGCGCAGTCGCGCTGCGCTCCGCGTGTCAAACGTAGGTGCGCTGGCGCCAAGTGCGCCAGCGCTGGAATTAAAGGAATTCCCCACCGTTAGATCAAAAGTTCTAGTAATAATAATAAATTATTAATTAATCAGAATTAAAATTCTGTTCTGGAAAGATCTTTCCAATCTTGTTGAAAACAAGAAAATTGCCTTCTGTAAAACAGAAGCCCTAGGATCAAAGATCTAACGGTAGGGAAACATCCCCAAATCAATCAGAGATAGATCTCTTCAACTAATTTAACAAATCAATTGGCCCTATATAAAGGCCCCAAAACTTCAAGTCTCAGATAGAAAAACCCTCTGCAAACTTTGAGAGAAGAACTCAAAGAGAAAGAAAAGCAAGCCTTTGAAGAAAGAAGATCATTTCTTCATCTTTAAAGGTAAAGAACTATGTTCTTGAATAAATAGAGATGAAATCACCTCATTAAAGAAGAAGAACCCCCTGCTAAAAAGATCAGAGATCTAAGAACAAGATCAAGGTCTTCAATAAAAAAGAAAAAGATCAAAAGATCTAATCATAAAAAATAAAAGAAGTAATTTACTTCATTCACAGATCTTTTGATCTATAAAGGCAGAGCCTTTTGATAAGAACAACAACTTTGGTTCTTGAATCTTAAGGCAAGGCCTCCTTTGAAGAACAAAAAAAAACTTGTTCTTTGATCGTAAGTTTGATCTGATGCGCTTTGCGCTATAGGAAAGTGCTTTGCACTCTTGAACTGCGCCCTTGCGCTTATTGGACCGGCGCACAATGCCAAAAACCGCCACGTGTCAACCAAAGACACAATCTGCGCTTTGCGCTTCTGAAACAGAGCATTGCGCTCTTGGGTTGGCGCTCAGCGCCAAGCACGCCACGTGTCATTCACTGGTGCACCCACGAACCAGCGCAGCGCGCTCATGAATTAAAAGCGCAGTGCGCTAACAGACTTGCGCTTAGCGCTGAGCGTGACACGTGTCACCTTCGCATGCGCTCTTTGATTGGCGCAAAGCGCCTGACAAGCCTATGGCGCACTATCGGACCACTATTTTGCTCCTGATAAATGCTATGCATTTAATTACATCAAATGTCAGAGCCCAATGCTTGGCATTATTAAAAAGGCAGAGCCCAAACAAAGGCCTAACAGGCAGAACAAAAATAAAATGTCAAACATTTTTAACTGGACTTAGCCTAATTCTGGCCATAAGTCCTCAATTTAAATTGAACTGAGCACATCTGCTCTTCCGATCAATTTATACCCGGTTCGAGGGTACATCTCTTTACTCCTCTAATATCTGTCGTTGTAATCCTTCAACGTCGTCAGAGAGGTGACGGGTCCCGACAACCACACATTACTACGGACTGTGGAGTCCTTAAACTCATGGACTATGACGTCCTTAACCTCGACCGTGATGTCTTAAAACTAATACTGGACTATGGGGTCCTTAAACTCATGGACTATGATGTCCTTAACCTCGACCGTGATGTCTTAAAACTAACACCGGACTGTGAGGTCCTTAAACTCATGGACTATGATGTCCTTAACCTTGACCGTGATGTCTTAAAACTAACGATGGACCGTAATGTCCTTAAACTAATTATCGACCGCAATGTTATTAAACTAAACAATAGGGCCCAATTGCTCTTTTGTCGGATCTAAACGATCCCGTTAAGTTGATCTTAGTCTAAAATTAGACTAACGTGTCATTAACAAACGTTTAAGTTGATCTTAGCCTCAAATAAAGCTAACGTATCCTTAAACGCAAACCCCTCCAAACCCAAATCTAAGAAAGATACGGATTTGGACTAATCCACGTCCTACGGGTGACAACATAACTTAGTCTCCGTATACAATCTACGGGCAACCGAACACAAAACAAACACTCACGACACGAAGTGACCACATAGAGAAGGAGAAAGTGGTTACCGCGATGCGGTAGCGTAATTAACTTCAGGGGCTTGCGCCTGCAGGGAAGAGCATCCCCACAATCAAAAACCCCTCAAACGAGGGGGAATCTGACGAAGTCTGCTACATCGGCCGCATCAGTTTAAACCTTCGATACATGGTGCCATAAATCAACTTGGCATCTTCGGAGAGGTGGACGGATAGCACCAATTAGCATCTGCCCCCAGATTCAGGCAAGACGACCAGTCTTCCCGGCTTCCGGCGGTGAACAAATTCTGGCACACCCGGTAGGACCTTTTCCTCTTTCTACTCCACACTTCGTGTGTCGTGTTCGCGAACCAATTGCGGTTTGCTAATGGTTGCCCTTGGGTTTCATGGTACTAAGATTTGGCGTTTTGCTTGCTGCAGAAATCAAGGAATCAATGGCGTCCACTTGTGCAAGATGTTCCAACTGCAACTGCAACCTATGCTCCGCCTCACCTGGAGGTGTAGTTTATGGACCTCAAGCGGCATCCCTGCTCACGATGCCGGTGGAGCAAGTCACCCAGGCTACTACTGGATTGTTTTTCGGGACCATGCTCCCGCCAACAAGCTTCACTGCTCTCGTGCCTGTACCAGAAGCTCCCAAGAAGTCGGTCTTCGATCGACTTACAGCTACTGCGGCCCCTCTCAATGGTTCGCCCAGCACCGGCGCCTCGGTCTTCTCCAGATTGGGCCAATATCCCTGTGGGCCCACAATGAAGACTGCAATCCCAGAGAAGGTTATTCCGAAGAGAGTGACCAACCCTGCTCCTGAAGTCGTCAAGGCGGATTCTCCTACCAAGGGGTCGGTCTTTACAAGACTGGCCATCCCAGCTTCCACTCCCGCTCCTGCTACTCAAAGGACATCAGTCTTTAACAGGCTGACGCCAGCAACAGCCCCTCACCCGAACAGGGGGCAAGACAAGGCCATCCCCATCACCGGGCCAACTCCGTCAGCTCGACATGCTCGACGTTGGTACTGGCGCCGAGTGAGGAAATCAGGAGGCAACTCCCCTTCTGGGCTAACTCCACCAACCCTGACGGGGGAAATTAATGCTGTTGTGCCAACGGGGAACAGCTTTGAGCTGCTGAATAAGGTGCGTAGGAATTCTCCTACCGCCATACTGAAAAGATCTCCTCCTCCGGTAGAGAATGTTGCGGAAGTAAAGCCAGAACAGTCCCCTCAGCGGCTGTCCTCCAAGATCTACAAAGTCTGGCGGCAGGTCCGGAACTCAGTGGTTGATCAAGATTACCCTCGCCGACAAAAAAGGGCGAAGGTTCAATAAAAAGAAAGCCATCCTGCCAAGCCACAAAAAGCTACCTGGGTGCCTGCCGCGACGGCCCCCTTAACTTCGACCGCTCATAAGAAGAGAAGGCCGGAGAAAATCCCCATGCCCACGAAAAATGTCAAGGGCACTGAGCCCAAACGCCCTAAGTCTGGGGGCATGGTGGTCCATACTATTTACATGGCATCCGGAAAGGAAGATAGCCATGCTTCTACGGGCCACCGACCACTCACCCGATCCATCACAAGAGTCCAGGAACAGCAGCAGCAGAAGCTCCAGGAAATGCTGACTGCGATGGCCGCACTCACCAGGCCAAAAGAAAGCCCGGAGGCGTCATCGGAACAACGTTGCGAACACGAGACTGACGCTGAATTCCTTCGTAGAATGCTCGAAAAGAAGGACAAGGAGGCTGCGGAACAAGCGGCCAATATAAAGCAAATGGATCTTCTGTTCCAAGACATGGTGGGCATGATGATCCAGCCGGATCCCCCAGCTGAAAATCCTCCGATTATCCTCGAAGACGACAGAGGAGAAACGTCAAATCCACCTCCAGCTCTTTCAACAGCCAAAGAGGAAACAATCTCTAAAGCTACCCTGGATGACTATATTGCTCAACAAATACGAGTTCACCAGGAAAATGAAGCGGCTGGCCAGGTCATGAAAACTGGGCGACCATATCCAGGCTGGTATGATCAAATAAAATACCCGCCGGGCTACATGATCCCGAAATTCCATGTCTATAAGGGGACAGGCAATCCCCATCAACACGTCGCCCAGTTCAGGGCTCTTTGTGGCAACACCGGCGGCGATGATAAGCTCTTGCTTCGCCAATTCGTCGGCAGCTTATCGGAGACGGCGTTTGAGTGGTACCCCGAGCTTCCAAACGACTCCGTCAAAACTTTCGCAGAGATGGAATTATTGTTCACCCAGCGATTTGCAAGTGCCAGTGAACGCACCCCAATAACGGCATTGATCAATGCAAGGGTGAAGCCTGGCGAAACTTGGGTTCAATATGCAATCCGATGGCGAAACCTGTGGTCGAAGTGCGAACAGTGCATCGAAGAAGCACCAGCGGTGGGCATGTTCGTGGGCACCCTAGATTCTCATGCAACTATTTCACAGTTCATGATGTTCTTTAAACCGACCACGTTCCAGGCTTTAATCGATAAGCTAGCCCAGATGGATCAAATGGGTCACAGATGTTCATAACAGAATACTGCATTTTATACCGCCTATTCTTATGCTCGTGTGTTTATAGGTAGGTGCTTTTAATCAGTGTTTTGCTACATAATTGCAGAATACAGGTTCTCGGCTCTGAACAATGAATATCATGGAAAAGTACGACAAATTCCGGATTACTGCCAACAACAGATAAAACACGGTCTCCGCTCTCTATCCGTGTGTTGCCACATACCAGTTAAGGGACAAGATGGCAAATTAATTGTCATGTCACGCACAAAGCTCTAGGTCAACACAAGATCCAAGAAATCTACGCGGAGCTCGAGGAAATCATGGCAAAAGATCCACATCACATCACCTTTTTGTTCTACTAAAATTCTGAAATAATTGTGAAGAGTTTCTGAGAAAATTCATATACCACATAGCAGACAAATACAAACCAGGAAACCACCCAAAATACGACGACCCAAGTCATCTAGATGGCCGTGGATCCGCGGCCAAAGGGGGGTCTAGGCCGTGGATCCGCGGCCATGTGGACTCCTCACTCTGTCGTCTTTTGGGGGTAGTTTGGTACTTTTATTTAGGGGCAGATTGTTGCCCTAGGTTTCCCATTCCCTGCCTATAAATACTCCAGAATTGAGCTATGCCAAGGGGTCATTCTTTTGTTCTTCTTTCTTTTTAGGATTTAGTCTTTTTCTTCTTCTTCTTCATTCTTTTTCCATGAAAATTGTAGTGAGAGCTTTTTGAGTGGGAGATCAATGAAGATGAGGGCTTTTTGTATCATTCTCTCTTGTTTCTTCTTCCCCTTAAGATTCTTGCTTTCTCTTGATCATTCAACCTCTTCATTGAGCTTGAATGGTTAAGGGTTAGTTATTGATCTCAAGGGTCGTATTCTTTCATGGAATTAGCACTTCATTTCACATGCGTTCTCTACCCTTCCCTTGATCTTGCAACCTCTTGATTGAGCTTGCAAGTTTAAGGGTTGGCTATTGATCACATGCTTGTCTTGAGTTCTAGTTTCTTATTCTTTTTATTTGCTTATTTATTACTTGATTTTTATTACCTTGCTTTACTTTCTTGCAATTTATATTCATGCACTTTAATTACTTGTTTGTAATCTTTTCTTTTCTTTGTTCTTTTCTTTTTGTTCTCTTTTTGGTTCTTTTTTGTGAATGAATGTAATTATTTTTGTTAAGAAGAAATACGGTATTATAAGTTAACGTTTCTTTGCCCATTTCCTTTTCCCGTATTTTCCATTGAACTCCGCCCAAACGATACGCAAGCGCTCCGTTAGGCACCGTACCCTGACAAGGTAACGGTGATTCCTAACCGCGACCGGTTGCGTTCGGTTTGGCCGGAGGCGAAAGCAAGAGACAAGAACGGAAGGACAAGGGTAAATAAGCCGTATTCCATAAATACCGCGCTTAAATCCCCTAATCCACATTGTTGCCGATTGCTCTAGCTTCAATTGGTCAAGATTCGGCTCAAAGGTTTTGAGTACGGATTTCTTTAGCTTATAATCTCGTATCTTTTTCTTAACAACTTTATACTTGCAAATAATACACTTAGGATAGAATCGAACAACTCATACACAAATTCTTTATTGACTCATCTAAGACAAAAACGGACATAGAACCATCTCCCTGTGGATCGACCCGTGCTCAACCGGCTAGCTGCATAGCGACACCGTCTTGATTGCGGTTAACTTGAACTCTTTCAATCAAATGGCGCCGTTGCCGGGGAAACGGTAGCGTATTTTCTTTCTTGTTATTCGGGTTAATATTCTTTTTGTATATATAAAAAAAAAATCTTTTTGTTTTTTTTTAATCATTTTTGTGGGCAAGTATGCAGATTTTTGCGTATTTGCAAACTGCTATTGTGGGAGCAAAGTGTGCATTCAAGGCTAAGGTGATTGCGAAGTACAGTGTCAAAGATCCGGGTAGTTTGACCCGCGCAAGCGAATCTTTTTAAGCTTACCGGATTTGATTCAACGGGGGTTTCCTAACCCAAAAACTTAACGGTAC
Organism: Agapanthus africanus; assembly: GCA_030015575.1. Lineage (NCBI taxonomy): Eukaryota > Viridiplantae > Streptophyta > Magnoliopsida > Asparagales > Amaryllidaceae > Agapanthus > Agapanthus africanus. Next base: position 469,511,766 of record CM057349.1, read on the forward strand.
GTACTTTACTAACACCTTCTTCTCAAATCCGACGCATCCAATATACTATTCTTTGCAGGATTCTTTGCAAGTTCGCTAGAAAACGCTAAAAATTGACTAACCCGTATTTGTTGCAGTGCCGCGCTTAAACTAAAAAACGATTGTTTGATTCTTTATAGAATTTTTATTGAATTGCGCATTGCATATATTAATACGGACTTAAGGGCAAGCGAACCCCACAACATACGGTAAAGGATTTCATCACCTTTTCCGTGGCCCACAAATCACGAACTTGAGCATAACGTTTACCCGCACAAATTTTAAAAGAAATTAGACTTTAAGCCTTAAGGACTTCGCGCTCACTAGGAGAAGTTAACTGTGTTTAGAACCTCGCTTAACGGTATATTGTTTACGGGGTGTCTAGGAAAGTGTTAACGGCAAAACCGCCAAAAGAGAAAGGGTTATTTAATTAAGGAACTTCGCGAAAGCGTTGGAAAACCTCCCCCTATCTCTGCACTTACCTGGCCTCGTGATCAGTGTATCTTGAGCCCGTTTCTCGACACAGTTTTACTTCGACAATCAAGTTCTGGAGCAGGTCTAGTTGACCTAGGTGAACCCTAAAACGATTAGGTGTGTGGTATTTTTGTGTCGTGATTGTTTTTGTCCAGATTCTTTTTGTGTGTATATTTCATTCTTTTGTTAATAGCTAAAAAAAAATTTAAAAAAATCACATTCTTTTCCCCCTCCTTTTCTCTGCCTTTCTTTCTTTCTCTCTTTATATCATGGGTACCCCACCTCGCAAAACTCTTGCCGAACTTTGGTACCCACAACCAGACATTACTTCTTACGGTTCTTGCTTTGGCCGAACTTCAAATGATCCATCCTTGCCCAAAATTTCATTGAGAGATCGGATAGACGCGTCTAGGACAAACACTTGCCCTCCGCAATCCACTTTGTATCAACCTTTTCAACCTCCCCCACCCGCTTATGTTGATACCCCTTTTGCAAGTCGTCCTTTGTCCATCGCTGAACGTATTGAACAATCCCGTAGCCGATCTTTCACTCCTTTCACCACTTCAAATTCTTGGGATCAACAATTTCATTCACCTCCTTATCCAACTGTTGATCCTACCCCTGTCCAACCATTCAATTCCTACCAATCCTACCCTACTTTTGCACCTTCCCAAGACATTGCTTCAGAACCGCCGTTTGGGAGTTTTCAGTATCCAAACAACTTTGAATCTTTTACTGAAACCCCTTCACAACCTATGTCTAGTCTGGAACAGTCTTTGGAAGATTTTAGGGTAGCGTCAAGCCAACAGATGATGGATTTGAATGTGTCCATGGCCGCCTTCATGCAACCTAGTGACCCGGTAGCTAGTTTTCAACTAGCTCCAACTTTTTCAATGTATGATGAGGCGGCAGGACAAGCTGTGAATTTGAGTGGAGAGAGTGAGATGTACCCCCTTCCAAATCAAACCTACCCATCCCAAATTGAATCCCATAACTCCTGTTTTGAAAGTCTATCGAATATCCCACATGATTTATCAATTGAAGATAGAATGATTAATGAGTTGTGCGACTTTGTAGTGTTTGATTTACCCGATTGTGAAGGGTCACTTCCAAGTGAAACCAATCCCAATCCTTTTGACCTCTACACCTCCATCTTAGAACCTGAATCGATTAATATCCATGCTTTTGATGAGGTGTCTGAGAATATTGATTTTCACTTGATTGAGGATATTGACGCTGGGAATATTTTGGATGATGAACCCATAGATTTGGCTGAGTTTTTCTCTTCAAATCATCATCCCGAGTCATTAAATATTTTTCCCGAACTTCATATGCGTCTTGATATTGATGATAACGGCATGGATGAGCCTAACTTTGAGGAGAATTCTGAGGATAGTTTTAAGGATGAACCAGTTATAATTGATGAGTCGGATTTTCCAATTCATCCTATCCCTTCCACTGACTATGTACACCCTCCTGAACCTTTAACCGATAACCTTCCTCAACCACTTCCCTCCATCCTTTCCATCGTTCCGACCTTGCAAGAACCCGTATCATTTTCACTTCCTGTGTCTGGGTTACCGAGTTCGGCTTACCCATGGTTTCTCACGAATCTTGAGGGATTTGACCCCATTTCTCGACGGGTTAATAGATTAGCACAATCGCTTTTTACACATCGCTCATCACATATTGTGCTAATCTATTCACTCCATTTGCACCCTCAAGTTCGTACTCCACTTCTTTTTCCCTTCCGCCATTCTTCTTCTTCTCATATACCGAGACCGTATACCACTTCTATCTCCATACGGTCTCGTGTATTCTCCATCTCTTTCCTCTACGCCTTCTTCCACCAACCAGTACATTATAGCGATAAAATCTTTGAATGGTTGGTGTTAACTTTTGGCCTGTGTAAGGCCTTGTATAGCTTGATACTGTTCTCTTTCCCCCCTAATCCTGAATTTCAACGCTTAACAGTGGAAACATTGTTTTACTTAAGTTTGGGGGGACGCCTTTTTTGTATATATTTTTTGTTTTCCTTTTTTGTTTTGTATATAATTTGTTTTTAGGGAGCGCCGGCAATTTTGACCCTCTTAGTATAGCCTGACAGTGAGGGCACTGTCAAGTTTAAGTTTGGGGGTGTGCTCGGTAAGCTTTCTTCCTTCGCATTCATTTGTATATTTTACATTTGCATACCTTATTTAAAAACCCATAAAAATCGAAAAATTTTCCAAAAAATATAAAAACTTTGTCGTCAAGTTAGCTAATAGGGTAACTTAGATCTTTATTCCGAAAGTTTAGTTGATATGATAGAAATAACTAAATTCTAGGCTTAGGAATTGAAAACCCTAAAAATAACCCTCATTCTGTTTAAACTTGGTAAGTATAAGTCCTTACAGTTTTTTTTGAGAACTAGGTAATCTTGAGTTCAGTTCTTGAGTTAAGTCAAGATAAAGGGAAAGTATTGAAGCTTTACCGGAGGATAAGTCTGAAAAATAGTTTCTTTTCTTGAGTTCAAATTTAGAAAGTATATACCCTACAAACTGCACTTACACGCACCTTGAAACTTGGGATAGTAGAGGATACCTAGAAATACTCTTGCCTGAAAGCCTAGTATGAAAGAAAAAACGGTATTTAAAGCTAACCACCAAAAGAGCATATTGAAAAATATATCCGGTCTTGAAAAAAAAAAGAAAAAAGAAAAAGAAAAATAGAATAAAGTCAAGACCTGGAAACTGCTATTTACGCTTTAATGTTCACGCATTCAGTAATCGGCCGTTAGTGCCTCAAGAAGCATTAATAGTCGCATGAAAGGTGTGTGAGCAAATCCGTCCATCCTTAATGAAAAGAAGTAGTATTAGGTATTAGGGCAAGGGTATTATAGCTTGAATTGAATTCTTGAGTGTAGGGGTGCAAAATTTACACACACGTAGGGGTATACAATCGATGTTTGGACAAAAGATAGAAATGAAGAATAAGACTTGTATTTTCTGTAAAGTTGACAAAAATCCCTGATTTAAGACCACACTTTAGAAGGAAAACTCAGGAGATACCAACATCTTTCTAAACTTTTTTGGAACGTATATGATCTAAAGTTAAATAGATAGGAGGTGTGAAGCAATAAGGGTTGGATATTTCTAACTTAGGATGATAGAATTTCTAACGTAAATACTGAACTGTAGGAGTAGAATCTAAGTTAACTTATGACACTAGCTTGACGGGATTTTGTGGGTGTAATCCGCTGAAAACCCTCAGGAGACAACACTCCTCCTACTAGGGACACCTAGAGGTTTAACGGCTTGTTGCACGCGCTCAGTGCAATCGCGTTCCCTGCGAAAGTGCGGTTAGGATTTTATTTTTGTGAATAATTGGTTTTGCTCGGGATGAGCAAAAGTTAAGTTTGGGGGTATTTGTTCATAACAGAATACTGCATTTTATACCGCCCATTCTTATGCTCGTGTGTTTATAGGTAGGTGCTTTTAATCAGTGTTTGCTACATAATTGCAGAATACAGGTTCTCGGCTCTGAACAATGAATATCATGGAAAAGTACGACAAATTCCGGATTACTGCCAACAACAGATAAAACACGGTCTCCGCTCTCTATCCGTATGTTGCCACATACCAGTTAAGGGACAAGATGGCAAATCAATTGTCATGTCATGCACAAAGCTCTAGGTCAACACAAGATCCAAGAAATCTACGCGGAGCTCGAGGAAATCATGGCAAAAGATCCACATCACATCACCTTTTTGTTCTACTAAAATTCTGGAATAATTGTGAAGAGTTTCTGAGAAAATTCATATACCACATAGCAGACAAATACAAACCAGGAAACCACCCAAAATACGACGACCCAAGTCATCTAGATGGCCGCGGATCCGCGGCCAAAGGGGGGTCTAGGCCGCGGATCCGCGGCCATGTGGACTCCTCACTCTGTCGTCTTTTGGGGGTAGTTTGGTACTTTTATTTAGGGGCAGATTGTTGCCATAGGTTTCCCATTCCCTGCCTATAAATACTCCAGAATTGAGCTATGCCAAGGGGTCATTCTTTTGTTCTTCTTTCTTTTTAGGATTTAGTCTTTTTCTTCTTCTTCTTCATTCTTTTTCCATGAAAATTGTAGTGAGAGCTTTTTGAGTGGGAGATCAATGAAGATGAGGGCTTTTTGTATCATTCTCTCTTGTTTCTTCTTCCCCTTGAGATTCTTGCTTTCTCTTGATCATTCAACCTCTTCATTGAGCTTGAATGGTTAAGAGTTAGTTATTGATCTCAAGGGTCGTATTCTTTCATGGAATTAGCACTTCATTTCACATGCGTTCTCTACCCTTTCCTTGATCTTGCAACCTCTTGATTGAGCTTGCAAGTTTAAGGGTTGGCTATTGATCACATGCTTGTCTTGAGTTCTAGTTTCTTGTTCTTTTTATTTGCTTATTTATTACTTGCTTTTTATTACCTTGCTTTACTTTCTTGCAATTTATATTCATGCACTTTAATTACTTGTTTGTAATCTTTTCTTTTCTTTGTTCTTTTCTTTTTATTCTCTTTTTGGTTCTTTTTTGTGAATGAATGTAATTATTTTTGTTAAGAAGAAATACGGTATTATAATTTAATGTTTCTTTGCCCATTTCCTTTTCCCGTATTTTCCATTGAACTCCGCCCAAACGATACGCAAGCGCTCCGTTAGGCACCGTACCCTGACAAGGTAACGGTGATTCCTAACCGCGACCGGTTGCGTTCGGTTTGGCCGGAGGCTAAAGCAAGAGACAAGAACGGAAGGACAAGGGTAAATAAGCCGTATTCCACAAATACCGCGCTTAAATCCCCTAATCCATGTTGTTGCCGATTGCTCTAGCTTCAATTGGTCAAGATTCGGCTCAAAGGTTTTGAGTACGGATTTCTTTAGCTTATAATCTCGTATCTTTTTCTTAACAACTTTATACTTGCAAATAATACACTTAGGATAGAATCGAACAACTCATACACAAATTCTTTATTGACTCGTCTAAGACAAGAACGGACATAGAACCATCTCCCTGTGGATCGACCCGTGCTCAACCGGCTAGCTGCATAGCGACACCGTCTTGATTGCGGTTAACTTTAATTCTTTCAATCAACAGACCGTCTCCCCCGAAGCCGGAACCGCAGAACGACAAGGGTAAAGGGGAGGCAACCTTCGTTGCAAACACCCAACAACAGCCCAGTGCTCCAAAGCTAGCGGATCAACTGGAGGAGAGACGGCGCTATTACAATGAGAAAATGAAGTGTCCTTATTTATTCTCACGGGACAAAACGAAGAGGCTGTTCGAACTGGCTATGCGCAATAGGCTTATCAATTTGCCGAATCCACGGCGACTACCGCAACCCAGCGAAGTGAATAATCCCAATTATTGCCCTTACCACCATACGGTAAGCCATCCGATCGAGGATTGCTTCGTCTTTAAAGGATGGATCGAAGATCAGTACCTACAAGGCAAGTTTACGCTGTCTGAGAAGTGGAAAGTAAACCCACCACAACCGCACACTCCTAAGATGACAGACACACCAGGGGCGATGTGCTCTTTTGTTGAAGAAGCCCCATGGGAGGTCGTTCTTTCGGCCAAAACCAAAAGGATGCTGTATAATCTCCAGACTTGCCCGGCGATCAGGTGGAAGAACCCGCTGGAACTCCAGATCATCGAAGGGATGCTAAAGCCACACCCAACTCCAAAGATTGGTGGTGATAGCCAAAGTGCTCACACCCAGCCGTCGAAATCTTCAGAAAAAAAGAAGAGATCCAAAAAGCCCGTGAAGCCTGGTGACAAGCGCACGGACCTGCAGAGACAGATCGACGCACTGGAGGAGTATAACCGGAAGGCGTGGACTTAAATCACGCTCCAAGAGTTCCTCAGCCATGTCCTTGAGGATGAAGATGATGGAGAAGACTCGTCGGATGGACCAGAGGAGTACGTGGCAAGTTGCCATGTGATCTCTCACTCATCGATAGACGATGAAGTAACTCCTTGCACTGAGAAGCTGGGGGCAAACCCTAAGCCGGAACTTCTGGGGCCATCAGATGAAATAATTGATGCATTCCTGAACACGGCTCTTTTGAAAAGTAAAGCTGATCAGGAGCGCGAGATGGCCATATTTGAAAGAGCCAAACGCCGGCGACTAAATGAAAGAGTCGAGACACTCCCGCCGAATCAAGAAACATCCGTCACGGATAAAAACAAGTTCAAGACGAGGAAAAGGTTTGCTAAAGCCATATCAATGGGAATGAAGCTACCACCCACTGAAGGAAACACTCCCGGTGAAGCAGAGATGCATCCTAGCTACTGCTCATATCATCGAAAGATTTCGCACCCCACCGAGGAATGCGACGCTTTTAAAAGATGGTGGCAAGGGTATGTTGCTCACCGGCAACATTTCTAGCGGATGAAACGCAAGACTCATCGGGAGCAAAGAAATGCGACCGAGGAGCATAAAAGAAATACTGGTAACTGCCGCATGGTCAACACCGGGGGATCGCAAATTCTCACTTTCGGGAGTGACTCAGACGAAGAGATGGCTCTTGCCCCTCTCTTTAAGGAATCCACCTCGGGAAAGGAAAAAGAACCGAAGGCCTGTGAAAACATTCAGCTGCGCAATCGCACGCTTCCAGAAAAGAATCTTGGATCCACGAGTAGAAAAGATAAGGAAAAGAAAAGGTCTCCGAAGATATCGCCCTGGATGACCAAGTCATGAAAGAACTGACCGCCAAGGACCCGCTAAAGAAGAGTAAGGTGTACTATAACGTTCTGGCGCACTTGAGGAAGTTACCCTCGCAGCTCAGTATTCTCGATGCCCTTCTACTATCCAAAGAAGCGAGAGATTCATTGATCAAGGCGCTCCAAGAACCGGAGCAATTCCAAGCTTTTCTCGTCGAAGAAAAGATGAAGCACGAGATGGAGGAAGTACACACAGCCGATATCACCTTCGGCGACGAAGACCTCCTCCTTGGGACGTGCGAGCACAACCGTCCCCTCTATGTCTCAGGGTACTGCCATGATATAAAGATAGGCAAAATCCTGGTCGACAATGGGTCTTCCGTCAATCTCCTCAACGTGCGAGTGTTGAAGGAAATCTGCATGAGCGTCCAGCATCTCGCTCGTGATAAAATGACCATCTCCGGTTTTGACTCCCGGTCATCACGAACTCTCGGGTCTGTGATACTGACACTGCGCTTCGGGCTACTTGTCACGGATATTAAATTTCATGCCATTGACGCCAAGACATGCTACAAAGCTTTACTCGGCCGGCCTTGGTTACACGAGTACAATATCATCCCTTCTACACAACATCAGTGTATGAAATACTTTAAGGATGGTCTTGAGTATACCGTAACAGGAGAGCTGAATCCATTCTCTGTGAACGAAGTCTGCAAGTACGAAGATGCAAAATACTTTTTGCCAGATTTCAAGGACACAGAGAGATGTCGCAAGCCGGAGAACAAAGCTATCACCACCATTCCTGTCTTCGGGAGTGATACTGAGGAAGAGGAAGAAATAGTTTATTCAGGCCCACCCCAGTACAACAAGCCAAGATCGTCCGCTCCCATGTTGATCTTTGGCAGTGACTCGGAAGATGAGGTCCATGCTATATTCTCCGCTCGGCCTTCAATACAAACATTCGCTGATGAAGAGCAAAGTTTGCAAGTTGCCATGGTTCCTCCCAAACATCATAAAGAACTAGACGTGCTTGATACCTACAGTGTGGAAGAGCTGCAGACGTTTTATGTCCCTCCCAGGCAAGAAGGCGAAAAGGCGATCCTATTCTACCGCTCCGGAGAAACCAAAGTGGAGAAAGAAATCTGGCACGGCGCGGATTCTACACTTGACAGGCTCCAGCCCATCCGTCTGCCTAGATATTATACAGAAGGCTTGAAAAGGCTGTTGAAGCGCCAAGGGATACCCTTCAAACAGACCGCTCGAAAAGCTAAGTTCTATTACAGGATCTGGAACGTTCCCGGAACTCAGCGCAAGTTGCCCAACGGGAGAATAGAAGCAATCGGGCTTGGATATGTTTGGTCCAAGAAACGGGAGCTACTCCACGACTGCTATGTCGTACATGACTTTGATGAAGAAGGAGATGCTCAATGGGAGAATGCTAACCCTGAATCAGAAAAGGCTCCCGCCGTAAAAATGCCCAGTCCGTCGTTCGAAGAACAAATGGACAAGCTTATAAGGGAAGCAGGTCAAAAGGTTCGAGACGACCATAATCGCGAAATGGCCATCTACGAGAAAGCCAGGACTCAGCGCCTTCTTCAACAGGCTGCGAAAGATGAAAATGCTCCTCCCTGTCAACCCGTTGTGCAAAAGGCCCGACGCAGAGGTAGAAACAAATCAAAGAACGGAAAAGGCGTTCGACAGCGAAAAAGCGGGACCAAGAAGCCACGCGATCGGGAGCCAAGCAATCCAGATTCATCTCTTATAAAAAAGATGAGTCGAGCATACTCTTTTCCTCAGAGCAAAACGCGGAAGATACTTGACCTCGCTATAAAACATCAGATGATTACACTTCCGGAGTCCAAACACCCTGAGCAAGCTAACGAGGTCTCTCATCCAGACTATTGCTCTTATCACCGAGCAATAGGATACCCTCTCGAAGAATGCTTCACCTTCAAGAACTGGGTCGAAGATCAATATCAGCTTGGCAAATTCGCTCTATCCAGCAGTTGGAGGGTAACACCGTCGCAGAAGCATAAACCCAAAGTCGCGCATACAGCGAGAGTAGAACCAGATCAACATCGGTCGTGGAAGCGAGCTCGTACTTGTCATATGATAACACTATCAAAAGAAGAGCCTGAGGATAGGGGTGACCTCCCATGGTTCTTCGAAAATAATGATGATGAGGTGATCTCAGAGTTTCCACCAGCACCAAAAGAGTTGGAAGACGGAATACACACCACTGCAGATAACCTCAAGAAAATTGATTTGGGGACGGTAAATGACCCGTGACCGACATTCGTCAGTGAGCTGCTATCTGAAAAAAGGGTGGCTGCGCTAAAAGATGTGCTTATGCAGCATAAAGATTGCTTCGCATAGAACTATTCTGAAATGCCAGGATTAGATCTAGAGATTGCTGTTCACAAATTGGCGATATCCCCGGACGTTAAGCCAATCAAACAAGCACCAAGGAGAATGCGGCTTGAGCTTGAGATGAGTATCAACGCCGAGATCAAGAAGCTAATCGACTCCGGCTTCATCCAAGAGGTTCAGTACCCTGACTGGATCGCCAACATCGTCCCGGTGATGAAGAAGAATGGGATAGTGCGCATATGCGTGGACTTCCGGGATCTCAACAAAGCTTGCCCAAAATAGGACTTCCCAGTACCGGTCACCAAGCTGATGATAGATAATACGTCCACTCATGAGGTTTTCTCCTTCATGGAAGGATACATCAGATAAAGATGCATCCCGAAGACCAGAAGCACACCGCTTTCCGGACCCCTTTGGGTATATTCTGCTACAAGGTGATGCCCTTCGGTCTAAAGAACGCCGGTGCCACCTATCAGAGGGCCATGACGAGGATCTTCGATGACCTCATACATGAAATCGTCGAATGTTATATCGACGACCTCGTGGTGAGAAGCAAATCATACGAGGAACATCTCGAGCATCTGAGGATCGTATTTCAACGCCTTCGACAATATAACTTGAAGATGAACCCTCTCAAGTGCGCATTCGGAGTTTCCTCAGGCAAATTCCTAGGATTCATCATCCGACATCGAGGTATCGAGATAGATCCGTCAAAGATCAAGGCGATCATGGAGATGCCTTCGCCAAGAACTCTCAAGCAATTGCGGTCTCTCCAAGGGAAGCTCGCGTACATCCGGCGATTTATAGCCAATCTTTCAGGGAAATGCCGCCCTTACAGTCACCTGATGAAGAAAGGAACCCTGTTCATCTGGGATCACAAATGCCAAGGCGCGTTGGACGAAATCAAGCAATACCTGCAGAATCCACCGGTGCTAGCCGCTCCAGTCAAGGGAAAGCCCCTTATTCTTTATACAACAGCCCTCGAAGGTTCCTTAGGCGCATTATGGGCACAAGAGAATGACCAAGGGAAAGAAAGAGCTCTCTATTATTTGAGTCGAGTTCTACTGGGGGCAGAAAGCAATTACTCTCCCATCGAAAAACATTGTCTGGCATTAATCTTCGCGATAACGAAGCTCCGGCACTATGCATTGGCGCATGAAGTCCGCCTCATATCGAAGGTGGACCCTCTCAAATACTTGATGTCGAAGGCCATATTGACAGGGCGGCTCGCTAAATGGGCCTTGCTTTTGATGGAGTTCTCAATAACTTACCAGCCTCTTAAGGCAGTGAAAGGCCAGGCCTTCGCCGACTTTCTCGCTGAACATCCGATACCGGCCGATTCTCCCTTAAATTGCGAACTGGCAGACGAACATGCGTTTGATGCGATCGACGGTGGTGATACCCGATGGGAACTTTATTTTGATGGAGCGTCTTCCATGAAGAAGCGCAAACAGAACACCCCTATAATCAAATCGGGGGTAGGCCTCATCTTCGTAACTCCACAAGGAGGGATAATGCGCTTTGCTTTCTCCTTAACAGAGCCGAGGACGAACAATGAAGCCGGATACGAAGCTTTGATAGCAGGCCTCGAGATCGCCGTCGACATGGGAATTGAAAACCTCCTCATATATGGAGATTCCCAACTGGTCATCAGTCAAGTAAATGGCGACTACCAAACGTGCAAACCAGAACTGGTGAAATACGGTGAAAGAGTGCAGCAACTGCTGACTCAAATTCCTTCCTACACCTTGGAAAGCATACCGCGTGCAGAAAATAGCAAAGCGGATGCACTAGCTAAGCTCGCTAAAGAACTGGCCGACGAGAACCTCGACGACGTGAGAATCGTTGTGCAAAGCCGTCGGGTTCTCTCACCGGCAGAAATATCTCCGGAGTCGTCCGAAGAAAAAGGAGCGGCTGAGCAAATGGCTATGCAAATAAAAGACCAAGAAAAGGTTGAGGATTGGAGAGAAGTCTTTATTGACTACTTCAAATCCCGTCGAACACCTGAAGATGCGTCCTCAAAACATCAGCTCATGAAGCGAGCCATATCTTTTGCCTTTGTCAATGACGCTCTGTACAAGAGGTCATTTGATTCTCTATGGCTGAGATGCTTAAGACCTGAAGAGGCGAAGAGAGTTGTTCAAGAAGTTCACGACAGACTTTGCGGTTCTCACCAAGCTGGCCCTAAGATGAAGTTGAAGATTAAACGGATGGGCTACTATTGGCCCACGATGATCCAAGACTGCCTCGAGTATGCGAAGAAATGCCACTCGTGCCAGATCCATGGGGACTTTATCCATCAGCATCCAAATCCACTACATCCAACGGTGGCTAGCTGGCCATTCGAAATGTGGGGGACTGACATAATCGGCCCCATCGAACCGGCATCGTCCCGAGGACATCGATTCATTTTGGCGACGACTGACTACTTCTCCAAATGAGCAAAGCGATACCGCTGAGGGAAGTGAAGACGGAGAATATCCTCCATTTCTTCAAGACGCACGTCATCTATCGGTTTGGAACTCCGAGACGAATCATCTCCGACAACGGGCCGGCTTACAGAAGCCACAAGATCAGCCGTTTCGCACAACAGCACAACATAGACTGGAGATACTCCTCAGTTTATAATCCCCGAGCCAACGGTCTAGCTGAGGCTTTTAATAAGACCTTCACGAAAATCGTAAAGAAGACGGTGTCCCGAAATAAGAAGGACTGGCACGAGAGACTACATGAAGCTCTCTGGGTATATCGAACTACATTCAAGACGGCCACAAACACAACGCCGTACGCGTTGGTATACGGTACAGAAGCAGTACTCCCCCTCGAGATAGAGTTGCCCTCTTTACGAGTGGCAGTTCATTACGAGCTGACGGACGAGGAGAACGCTCACCTTCGGTTTGAGGAGCTCGATGCCCTTGATGAAACTCGGCTCCTGGCGCAGCAAAATCTGGAAGCTTATAAAGCAAAGATGACGCGCTCATATGAAAGATTGACCAGGCCGAAGACATTCCGCCAAGGTGAACTCGTGCTAATGGTCAAAAGACCTATGATCCCCAATCGTGCTAAGCGGGGAAAATTCGAGCCGAACTATGAAGGCCCGTATATCATAGACAAGGTCTACCAGGGTGGAGTCTACCTACTCATGGACATGCATGGTGAAAGACCTTTCAGGACAATAAACGGTCGCTTCCTGAAGAAATACTACGCTTGACGAGTCACGGCCTAGGTCAATGATAGATGACGACGACTATGTCCGCTCGCTATCTTCCTAAGCCCAAACTCTATAAGTAGTAACCGGCTTACTTTACAACAGACCGAAACGTCCTTAAACTAACAACGGACCGAAACGTCCTTAAACTAATAACGGACCGAAACGTCCTTAAACTAACGACGGACCACTATGTCATAAAACTAGCTGTTGACCGAGATGTCGAGAAACTACGGTGGATTGCAGCATCCCAAAGCTAATAAAAAAAGAATAAAAGAATAAAAAACGGTATGTCCATAAGCAAAATGGGCACGGATGAAAACCCGAAAGGGCTCCATGAGTAAAAACAGCAGGGCTACCGGCGAGTCTTGTGAAAACCCTAAAGGGCGCAACCTCGTTAGAATAAAAGAAGAATAAAAAAAGGTATGTCTGATTGATTCGAAAAAGTGTGTTTGTAGTTAACTGCAATCAGAACGGTGTCGCGTATAGCTAGACCGAGATGAGTACGGGTCGTCCTCTGGGAAACGTGGAACCTTTTACTTTTACTTTAGATGTGTTGAGAAAGAAAGGAGAGATAAAAGAATTTTTATAGAATGGTTTCTAGATCTACGTTAAACAAGAATGTAAAATATAGATCTAGATTATTTTAGAGATGTAGATAATATAATAAGAGGGCTTGTAGGGTTCGTTAGGATTTAGTAGTTATGGACGATTAATTAAAAGTTACCATTTTTATCCATTAATAGATTTAGAACTAGAACGACGGTGATGCGTGTAGATTAGGGTTTCTGGAGGGAAAAGGAATCCCACTCTTAACCCTTATCTCGACACAGAACTCCGTTCATATCTAGCCTTTACCAAAACAATCATTAATCTAATCTCTAATCGCGGTCGGAACTAGCAAAGAATTACTAGCGCACCCGATTAGGATGTTAATGATTCTGTTGATAAAGTTCCTAAACTTTATAGGACTTAAAAAAGGTTTAATTATTTTCATCGTCCATTAGCCTACCCTAATCCTACGAACCCTAACAAGCGGAGAATTACTCGCGCATGTTGGGAGAAAAAGAGATGGAAAGAAATTGCATAATTAAACTACGAAAAATAGAATAAGAAAAAGAGCTACCTTTATTAATCAACAATATTCATTACACTTTGATCCTTAGAAAATGATTACAAATACTAGTTTGCTTCTCGATCTCTTCCAAGGAGGTAGATGAACCATTGATGACCAACCTGGATGCGTGAGCCATCTTGGACTTCGTGATCTCGTCGGCGTGATGGCTTTTCCAAGAGGCCCTCGGTGCCCTTTTATAGTGCAAAGCCAGAATATTTTAGTTTGAAACTTGGTAAATTTCAGCAGAGATTTACTCCACAAAATTTTATCACACAATCTCTCTAGATTGCCGCGGATCCGCGACCAACAGGGGGGTTTGGCCGCGGTTCCGCGGCCAATGGTGAGGATCTCTTTACCAATTTTCTTGGGCTCTCTGATTTTGACATTTGGCAATCCTAGGCATCTTTAGAATTCAGAAATCTTCTCTCGGTTGCTTCCAGACTTGGTCTCCAAGTTTTGCTTCTTAATTTGGCAAGTTTTCTTCAACAAATTGATTTGTTTGATAAATTCTTCATAACAACTTGGAAATATTCTGCACAACAACTCAAATAAGATTTTAGTAGACTTTGTTCTACTAGGATTAGGTCAATAATATTTGCATATATTTTCCTACCAAATGATAATTAAAATATATTAACACATGGAAAATAATGTTTTTACACATAAACCCTCATATGTATAATATATTATAATAAAATCCTTTTTTAATATGAAAATGGTAGGAAAAATGTAATACAAATGTGCAGTTTTATCAACTGAACAAATACCCCCAAACTTATCTTTGATCGTCCCGAGCAAACTAGTTTATTCAAGAGGAGAAAAAGAAAGGAGAAAACTAAGCACACTTTCGTAGGCGAACACGATTGCACTGAGCATGTGCAACAAGCCGTTAAACCTCTAGGTGTCCCTAATAGGAGGAGTGTTGTCTCCTGAGGGTTTTCAGCGGATTACACCCACAAAATTCTATAACAAAAGAGAGATGGTGAAATTTACATATAAAGATAAGAACCATAAAAGAAAGACTTTGAAAATAAGAGTTTCCAACTATACTAGCTTTTCAGTTGTCATAAGCCCTATCTTAATAGTCATGAAAAAATGTTAGAAATCACATCATCCATCAATAAAACATCGTCTTTATTCTTCATTCCTACCTTTCATCCAAACATTGATCATATAACCCCACGTGTGTGTAAAGAACATCCCTACACTCGGAGAATTCAATTCAAGCTATCATACTCTTGTCCATCTACCTCAGTACTTTTTAACTTAATGAATATTTAGATTTGCTCACACATTTTCATGCGACCGTTAATACTTCTTGAGCTACTAACCAACCGATTACTCATGTGCTTGCTGATTAGGTGATAATATTTTTCTCGTCTTACACCACCTAAGGCTTAGCAGTGACTCCCAGACCAGTTGGCCTTAGGGCACTAGGTGAAGAGGCACCCTCGCTATATTTTTTATTGCTGCCTTGGCGATACAAAACCAGTGTTCATTTTTTTTCTTTTCACCACTTTTATATTTTCTTCAATTTTTTTTCATTTCCTTCATACTTTGGCTTTTAGACAAGAGCATTTCAAGGTATCCTCTACTATCCCGAGTTTCAAGACGTGTGTAAGTGCATATAGTAGGGTATCAACATTCAAATGTTTGGCTTCCAGAATAGAAACTATTTTTCAGACTTATTTTTATCCTCAGATTAGTGACTTCCTTCATTTTACAAACCCTTGGGACAACAGCTCATAACTACTTATTACTAGTTCGTTTAAGAAAACTTCTAATTTTCTTGGTTTTCTTAAACTATTCTTATCTTTTGGATGTAATTTTTCACTTTCTACTCTTTCATTATAATTTTTTTTTAATTTTTGAAAATGTTGTGCTTATGCAAAATATGATGCAAATTGATGTGTAAATAAGCACAAATCTTCCCCAAACCTGTTTACAGCAGTGTCCTCACTGATGTCATCCGTTAAGCTCAAAAAACCTGTAGACTTAGGAGGAAATTATTAATGGGGGCAAGAATATATGAAAGTGAAAATCCTCCCCCAAACTTATTTTAGGCTCACAATTTTGTAAAAATCATTTTCTTTCAAGAGCCAAAATATACCACCCCCCAAACTTGAGTTAAACATATCTAATCTTTTAAAATCACATGAGGGGGTCAAGGTTATTGGTCAATGCCAAGCTTTGCAAAGACCGAAGGTCAACACCAACCATTCAAAAAATTTATCAATGAAGCACCAAGGTTGGTGGAAGAACATGTCACCTATTGACGTGAAGAAGTGGGGAGGTGACAAGAGGTGTAATGGAAAAGGATTGCGTCTCAATTTGGAGAGACGACACAGTGATAGTAATGATGGATTACTCGCATTATTATGATTGTCCAAAAGAAGGGGTGGAGGTCCAATTTCTTCATCTTGGAGTTGATTCATCTCAACACCCGTGTCTTGTAAAAATGCGAGTTCATCAGCGAAAATTTCCTCAAAGCTTTCATCGATACCCCGAAGAATAATGTCATCAGGAAAAACAGGGTGATCGTCAGACTCTATAGACAGTTCCTCATCAGCGTTAGATGTTGACTCGGACAACTCGGTGGGAGAGTCCGTATCAAGCAACAACATATGAAAAGAGTCAGAATTATGAGGTTGATCAAATTCGCTGCTGTCGACATCCATTAATTCGACAGAACACACATGAGCATAGGGTTCGGAGGGTTCACTTCCCAACTTGTAAATGTTAAGCTCAATTGACTTCTTTCCAAAGGATAGGGTCATAGAGCCGGTTCTACAATTGATTACTGCGTTGGAAGTGGCCAAAAAGGGTCGACCGAGTATCACCGGGATTTGATTGCGTGGGTTTGCCACAGGTTGTGTATCTATAACGATAAAATCTACGAGAAATATGAATTACCCGACTTTAATTAACACATCCTCTAGCTCACCCCTAGGTTGGGTGATAGATCGATCGGCCATCTGAAGAGAGCAATGCGCAGGTTTTAACTCTCCGATCCCTAATTGCTCATAAACAGAATACGGAAGCAAGTTAACACTAGCACCTAGATCGAGTAGAGCACGATTGATATTTTTACCCCCAATAGAAATTGAAATTGTAGGACTTCCGGGGTCCTTTCGTTTCTTGGGTAGTTGTTGTGTAAAAGCTGTGCTCACATTACTCGCAAGGAAAACTTTTTTAAGTACTTGAACTTTTCTCTTCCTAGTGCACAAGTCCTTTAAGATTTTTGCATATGATGAAACTTGTTGAATAGCATCTAGGAGAGGAATGTTTATGTTAACTTGCTTAAAAATTTCCACAATCTTCTCCATTTGTGGACTTGGTCTGTTGCCCCTTAACCTGTTTGGATAAGGTGCTTTATCAATAAGTTTTGGGTCCAACGTTTGTGGAGAAGACTGTGGGGATGGATTCGATCCCAAAATTCGAGTGGGAATCGACTTAGATAGATTTGGCGAAATGGGCGAAGGGTTCGAGCCTTGGGGAAAACGGAGAATAGACTCGGGTGAAGGTGGGAGACTAGACGAATTAGGGAAAGAAGAAGAAGCTGGGGTATCATGGGTGTCACTATCATCACATTGCTCACCCACTCGGTTATTCAGCTCTCTCTCCGATCTCAATGTAGTAACGGCATTCACATTATGATTTTGTGAATGGCCAGGATTCGGTAGGGGTTGAGATGGGAGTTTCCCTTTCTCTCTCGCACTCATTGCGGCGTTTAACTGTGCGATTTGGTTTTCTAATGATTTAATACTCTCACCATGGGAGGCGGAGTTTATCGTTATGGTATCAATAGAAGACCTCATCTCAGCCAAAATTTGCATGGATTGTTTCATGAACATATCTAAAGTTTGTGCAAGTGAGTTGTCAGTACCGGCCACTTGTGGTGTAGAATTGTTGGCCGGATTTTGGAAATTCTGTGACTGAAAGGGGGGCTGATTCTGTGGTTGTGATTGCTGTGGAGGAGGTCTTTGATAATTGCTTTGTTGGTTTTGATTCCAAGCAAAGTTAGGATGATTCCTCCATCCTTGATTGTACGTGGAAGAGTAAGTGTCGTTTCTAGGTTGCTGCTGAAAAGCAGCATTAGCTTGAAACGATGCATTCATAGGACATTCTTCCGTTAAGTGTGAAGGATCCGAACAGCAACCACAGACGGTCTTAGGAAGCGTGACCTGATTTAGGGAGAATGATGAGAATTTGTTCTCACTAGCGTCGAGTTTCTTCTGTATCGCTGCCATTTCGGCTTTCACTGCGATAGAAACATCGAGCTGGTGAATACCTCCCTTAGTTGAAGGTGGTCTTACGCTTTCCCACTGCAAAGTGTGTTTAGCGAGGTCTTCCAGATACTTCCATGCTTCACCATCATCTTTAGACATGAAATTGCATTGACACATTGTTTCAAGCATCTGCTTTGTCGCTGGATTAATGCCCTCATATATAATCCGACATAAATCCCATCTTTGTATTCCGTGATGGGGGCATTGGACAAGCAGATCTTTGAAATGTTCAAAGCACTTCCAAAATGGTTCATTGGGAAGCTGGGTGAACTGGTTGATCTCGCTCCTAATATGTGCAGTCTTATGATTTGGGTAAAACTTCTTAAGAAATGCTACGACGAATTCATCCCAATTAGTGATAGAGTGTGCGGCAGTATTATAAAGCCATTTTTCTGCTAAGTCGCACAGTGTGAATGGGAGAAGACGTAAGCGTATAGCATCTAAAGTCAATTGTGAAGTACCCATCATTGCGCATACGTTTTCGAATTTGGTGATGAAAACGTACGCGTCTTCCGACTCAAGCCCGTGAAATTTGCGCAGCAGTTTGATATAGTGGGGTTTAATTTCGAAATTATCCCCGTTAGGTGGTGGAAGAGATAGACAAGTAGGAAGAGGACCACGAATAGGATAGCATCTCTCTTGGAAAGAGATGCGCGGTGGATTCTGCACACCTCCGGGCGGTGGCAGCGTGGTGTTATACTCTGATGGAGTGTCGTCCATCTCGGTCATGATGTGTGGTGGGGGAAAAGAAGATGAAGAAGTACCGACTTCGGTGTCGATAGAAGGAACGCGGACAAGACGGGCGCTAGGATCCCGTGTCCAGCCGAGCATGCACTAAGCGGGTTTAGTGCAAGTGGCAGCGTGTGTGTGATTTTAAAATTGGCTTGTTTTGAAAATGTGGAACTCAAGACAAATCTCCCTAAGATGCACAAGCAACCCTAGAACTAAGGTCACCTAGGTCAGTCTCTAGACCGCTCCTAGACTTCAAAAGGACAAGCCGCAGGATCAATCCTCTACCGCCTCCGTACTACCCTTGTAGCCAGATAAGTGCCAGGTAAGTGGGAAGGAACCACGTCGTGGGCCTAATTAAAAACCACTAGCCTTTGTCACACATGCCTAGGCACTACAAAAGTAATGCGGATAAACGATAGATTACCCACGACCTTCCTCTGTCCTTATTGAGCGCGACAGTCCTTAGAGTCTGGTCTAGATATTTTTTAAATTAATGAAGGGTTGATCTATATGCTCAGTTTGTGATTTGTGGGGCTTAGGAAGGGTGATGAAATCCCCACCTAATCTTGATTTGGTCTTTGCCCCTTAAAGTCCGTATTAAAATATTCAAAACAAAACCAATTACAAAACTTTTGCAAAAAGATTTTTGAGCGACGCTATTTTGCAAAGAATCCTGCAGAAAATAGATTTTATCGGATTTGAGGAGAGAGAGAAGGAGTTAAGAAAGATACCAGAGAATTCTGTGGCCCTAACTCTTCTATCATGCCGCGATTCCGCCGCAAAATGCACCTTTGTGCCGCGGTTCCGCCGCAATGTGGAGAGAACAGTTGATGAAAATTTTTCAGTGGCCTCCTTTGCTCCTCTGGATCTCTAAAAATGTCTCTGTTTCCTATTTTCCTTAATTCTGTGACTCCAGATTTCCTCGCAAAATTCACGCACAAATCGTTAAATATGCAATTTGCAGTTTTGTGTTAATAATGATATGAATCGTCTAAGAATTCAACATAAATAGTAAAAATAAAAAATTACGCACGTATCCCCGGCAACGGCGCCATTTGATTGATTCGAAAAAGTGTGTTTGTAGTTAACCGCAATCAGAACGGTGTCGCGTATAGCTAGACCGAGATGAGTACGGGTCGTCCTCTGGGAAACGTGGAACCTTTTACTTTTACTTTAGATGTGTTGAGAAAGAGAGGAGAGATAAAAGAATTTTTATAGAATGGTTTCTAGATCTACGTTAAACAAGAATGTAAAATATAGATTTAGATTATTTTAGAGATGTAGATAATATAATAAGAGGGCTTGTAGGGTTCGTTAGGATTTAGTAGTTATGGACGATTAATTAAAAGTTACCCTTTTTATCCATTAATAGATTTAGAGCTAGAACGACGGTGATGCGTGTAGATTAGGGTTTCTGGAGGGAAAAGGAATCCCACTCTTAACCCTTATCTCGACATGGAACTCCGTTCATATCTAGCCTTTACCGAAACAATCATTAATCTAATCTCTAATCGCGGTCGGAACTAGCAAAGAATTACTAGCGCGCCCGATTAGGATGTTAATGATTCTTTTGATAAAGTTCCTAAACTTTATAGGACTTAAAAAGGGTTTAACTATTTTCATCGTCCATTAGCCTACCCTAATCCTACGAACCCTAACAAGCGGAGAATTACTCGCGCATGTTGGGAGAAAAAGAGATGGAAAGAAATTGCATAATTAAACTACGAAGAAATAGAATAAGAAAAAGAGCTACCTTTATTAATCAACAATATTCATTACACTTTGATCGTTAGAAAATGATTACAAATACTAGTTTGCTTCTCGATCTCTTCCAAGGAGGTAAATGAACCGTTGATGACCAGCCTGGATGCGTGAGCCGTCTTGGACTTCGTGATCTTGTCGGCATGATGGCTTTTCCAAGAGGCCCTCGGTGCCCTTTTATAGTGCAAAGACAGAATATTTTAGTTTGAAACTTGGTAAATTTCAGCAGAGATTTACTCCACAAAATTTTATCACACAATCTTTCTAGATTGCCGCGGATCCGCGGCTAACAAGGGGGTTTGGCCACGGTTCCGCGGCCAATAGTGAGGATCTCTTTACCAATTTTCTTGGGCTCTCTGATTTTGACATTTGGCAATCCTGGGCATCTTTAGAATTCAGAAATCTTCTCTCGGTTGCTTCCAGACTTGGTCTTCAAGTTTTGCTTCTTAATTTGGCAAATTTTCTTCAACAAATTGATTTGTTTGATAAATTCTTCATAACAACTTGGAAATATTCTGCACAACAACTCAAATAAGATTTTAGTAGACTTTGTTCTACTAGGATTAGGTCAATAATATTTGCATACATTTTCCTACCAAATGATAATTAAAATATATTAACACATGGAAAATAATGTTTTTACACATAAACCCTCATATGTATAATATATTATAATAAAGTCCTTTTTTAATATGAAAATGGAAGGAAAAATATAATACAAATGTGCAGTTTTATCAACTGAACAATGTCCATAAGCAAAATGGGCACAGATGAAAACCCGAAAGGGCTCCGTGAGTAAAAACAGCAGGGCTACCGGCGAGTGCTTGTGAAAACCCGAAATGGTGCAACCTCGTTAAAAGACACTTGCAAGGTCCTCTCGACCTTGTAGGGAGAAATCACCCCCGTGAGATCCTTACAACCCATAAGGGAGCAACACACTTAGGGATCCCCACGATTCCTAAGGAGAAATTACACCTACGGGATCCTCTCGACCCGTAGGGAGAACCCACTTATGGGACCCTCACGGCTCATAAGATTCAAAAGTCTTAAGTTACAGAAACCTGAACCTGTTCTTAAGCAGCCCCCACAACCTCCAATACTGCCCTACAAGCGGCTCAATGCTGACCCTTGTATACAATCCACGGACGCGAATAAACATTTCCCTAACAAAGTCCCACCCGTGACTAGGGATATGTTCGCACGGTGAACAACCCTTGTGAGTCCTCTCGACTTATAAGGAGAAACTCTCTTGTAAGATCCTTACGACTTACAAGAGGCCATACACTTAGGAGTCCTCACGATTCCTAAGGAAAAAACACACCTACGAGATCCTCACGACTTGCAGGGAGAAATACCTTTATGATACCCTTACGGCTGATAAAGTCAAAAGCCTTAGTCGACAGAATCCTAACCCTGTTTTCGACATCGACAGAGGAAAATGATGATTCGCTCCTGGCAATATTCCAGTTGTAGCGGTGCTGATGCCGAAATCGGTGTCTAATCCCAAGCTTGCAGCAAAAAGACAGCAAGCCACACATGCATACGAAATAGCCGAAATGATGGGGCAACTTGCAAATAAAAATCAGCAAGTAAAAAAAAGGTATGCATGCAAAATAGCCGAAATGATTGGGCAACTTATAATAAAAAGCAGCGAGTAAAAATAAAATAAATAGCCGAAATGATTGGGCACCGCGAAAAATAGCCGAAATGATTGGGCAATCGCGACCTTCGCGATATAAAAAGCTGAAATGATAGAGCATCGCGGAAAGAAATAAAGTAAAAAAATATATAAAACGAAATTTATGCCCTACAGATGATATCACAGCAATCCCTGTATACAATCCAGGGGCGCAAACAAAGAAGGAATCACACCTTTCCTCCCCAGGTTTCATCGGAAGAAGAAGCTAAATCTCAACGGTTCACAGATAGTCTGGAGATCATCTCAACATTCGTCTCATTACAACAGACACAGCATCAAGCAAAACGGAACAGCGGCAACTCCCAGTTCCATGACTCGGCGGTGTACAGATAACCGAGAGTCAAATTCCGACTCCGTGAAAAATGGATAAAGTCAACCCTTCCTGGCTACGTGGAACGCGGATTATGTCACTTCTGACCCAGTGGAAAACGTCTAGAGCGGATCCTGGTCCTCGCAGAGCACGGCAGTGAACCCGTGTGAAGCATCCAGAGTAGAGCCTGGTCCTCGCAGAACACGGCAGTGAACCCGTGGGAAGCATCCAGAGCAAAATTCCTGGCTACGTGGAACGCGGATTATGTCACTTCTGACCCCGTGGAAAACGTCCAGAGCGGATCCTGGTCCTCGCAGAGCACGGCAGTGAACCCGTGTGAAGCATCCAGATCGGAGCCTGGTCCTCGCCGAACACGGCAGTGAACCCGTGGGAAGCATCGAGAGAAAAATTCCTGGTTACGTGGAACGCGGATAACGTCACTTCTGACCCTGTGGAAAATGTCCAGAGCGGATCCTGGTCCTTGCAGAACATGGCAATGAACCTGTGTGAAGCATCCAGAGCAGAGCCTAGTCCTCGCCGAACACGGCAGTGAACCCGTGGGAAGCATCTAGAGCAAAATTCCTGGTTACGTGGAGCGCGGATAACGTCACTTCTGACCCCGTGGAAAACGTCCAGAGCGGATCCTGGTCTTCGCAGAACACGGCAGTGAACCCGTGTGAAGTATCCAGAGCGGAGCCTAGTCCTCACCGAACACGGTAGTGAACCCGTGGGAAGCATCTAGAGCAAAATTCCTGGATACGTGGAACGCGGATAACGTCACTTCTGACCTGTGGAAAACGTCCAGAGCGGAGCCTAGTCCTCGCCGAACACGGTAGTGAACCCGTGGGAAGCATCTAGAGCAAAATTCCTGGTTACGTGGAACGCGGATAACGTCACTTCTGACCCCGTGGAAAACGTCCAGAGCGGATCCTGGTCCTCGCAGAGCACGGTAGTGAACCCGTGTGAAGCATCCAGAGCGGATCCTAGTCCTCGCCGAACACGGCAGTGAACCCGTAGGAAGCATCTAGAGCAAAATTCCTGGTTACGTGGAACGCGGATGACGTCACTTCTGACCCCGTGGAAAACGTCCAGAGCGGATCCTGGTCCTCGCAGAGCACGGCAGTGAACCCGTGTGAAGCATCCAGAGCGGAGTCTGGTCCTCGCCAAACACGGCAGTGAACCCGTGGGAAACATCCAGAGCAAACATTGGACTGTGGAGTCCTTAAATCCACGGACTATGATGTCCTTAACCTTGACCGTGATGTCTTATAACTAACATCGAACTGTGGAGTCCTTAAATCCACGGACTATGATGTCCTTAACCTCGACCGTGATGTCTTAAAACTAACAATCAACCATAATGATTTCAAACTAATTTTACCTTGGTTCAAGGGAACATCTCGTCACTCCTTTGATATTTGTCGTTGTAATTCATCAACGTCTTCATAGAGGTGACGGGTCCCAACAACCACACATTTCACGGACTGTGGAATCCTTAAATCCATAGACTATGATGTCCTTAACCTTGACCGTGATGTCTTAAAACTAACATTGGACTGTGGAGTCCTTAAATCCACAGACTATGATGTCCTTAACCTCGACCGTGATGTCTTAAAACTAACATTGGACTGTGGAGTCCTTAAATCCATGGACTATGATGTCCTTAACCTTGACCGTGATATCTTAAAACTAACATCGGACTATGGAGTCCTTAAATCCATGGACTATGATGTCCTTAACCTCAACCGTGATGTCTTAAAACTAACATTGGACTGTGAGGTCCTTAAACTCACGGACTATGATGTCCTTAACCTTGACCGTGATGTCTTTAAACTACGGTATCCTGGAAAATGTCCAGAGCAGGGCCTGGTCCTCGCCGAACACGGCAGTGAACCCGTAGGAAGCATCCAGAGCAACCCCTGACTCCGTGAAATGCGGATAAGGATAACTTCACCCATCACTTACGGGTCCTCACGACTCGTAAGGAAGAAAATTCTCTTGTGAGATCCTTACGACTTTCAAGAGAAAACGCACTTGGGAATCCTCACGATTCTTAAGGAGAAATTACACCTACGGGATCCTCTCGACCGGTAGGGAGAAAATTCTTTATGAGACCCTCACGACATAAAGTTGAAAAGTCTTAGGTGACAGATCCTAACCCTGTTTTCTAAGCTATCGCCACTCTACAAAGAGCCTAAAACTAACAGCTATACGCTATCTGAAGACCACACTTGCTAAAGTCACATGGCAAACAACACAGCAAGAAAGGAGAAAGCAGATAAATGACACAAGACATTACGAAGAACGTGTATCTTTTATTCATGAATTCGATCAAGTACAAAATACATCGTATTAAAGAATAAAAGAACAAATACATTTATTTCAATATTACAAGTGGTACAAAAATTTTTATTGAGAGGAAAGCGCTTTCAATAGTCCAATTAGCCGCTCGCGCACTTCCCTCGGCCCCTCTTCCTGATCGGCTATCGCAGCCAACTCTGCTTCGACCTGGGCTCGCTGCTGCAAGTAGGATGAGAGTTGTCCCTCGACGGCTCGTTGAGCTGCTTCACGATCTTGTGCATCATGCTCAACAACATCGAGCTTCTGCTTCAATGTTAACCCACCAGAGATACATTGCAGAAGGCCCTCGAAGATAACTTTCACCTGAGCAGCGTTCGCGTCGACCTCAGCACGCAGTCGAGCAGACTCGCTTGAAGTTTCTTTGCATTCCCTTCGCTTTAAAACCACTTTTCGTTCAAGATGGCGGAAGTAAGAAGCGCTCTGCTCGATCCATGCCGCCCGTTGAGTGCTCATAGCCAAGATTTCAGGTGCGAGACGCTTAAGCTCAAGCTCATGCAAGCAAGCCTCGATCTCCCTGCAGCGATTGACCCAAAACTCAACGACACCCTCACCATGAAAGTTAACGAGTGTCGCCAGCATAGGGTTAACCTCTACAGCAAAATCTGCAGCAGATGTGGGAGTCTCTGTGTCAAACTCCTCAATATACTCGCTTAGTATGCATAGACTGGTCACAGCACCTTTGGATGATGGACGCCTAGAAAAAGATCCTGTCGGCATTATAATACAAGACTTGGAGTCGATGTGGTTGCTGCAAAATAGATCATAATCAGATATCGGCTCAGAAAGTAAAGAAAACATGCAAAAAGTAGAGTCTATTATACCGGCTGCAGCAGGGGGCAAAGCTGGGAGTGCTGGTGGCGCAACGACAGCCTCGTCCCCTCCTTCGATTCATAAGGCTATAAGCAATATAAAGAAGAGTTAGCAATAACGCGACTGCCCATTAAAGAAGAGGACGTCGTTTTTAAAAAAAATACTCACCGACACCAGCAGGCGGACTAATCTCGGACAAAAAGGAGAAGTGTGGGTGCAGCACCTGGTATAGGTGGTCAAAAAGGACTCCTAAAAAGACACAATAATGCAATGTCAGTACATAAATTATGCAGCCTAAAGATAAGACTGGTGGGTCACAAATCCATACCTTCCAGCATCTGAGACGGTGCTAGAGGAGGAAGAGAAGTGGTCACCGTCAGAGCGGTAACTGACGGCGCTCCCTCGGGTAACGCGGCATCAGCAGTAGCCGCACCTGCATTAGAAACAAGATAAACCCTGTCAGGAAGGATTACAGAATAAAGAAAGAAGGGTGGTGACCCAAGATTTACCTGAAGAGTCGCCGGCCGGAGCTCTAACGAGGGCGTCACTTGATGCAATGGTGGCGTCTCCCTCCTCTATTGGGATGGTCTCACCTCCCGTTGCCTCATCGCCTGACTCTACAGGAGCCGTCGTCACGCTCGCGACGCCGGGAGACGACAAGGAACCGTAAGCATGGAGAGCGATGATCAGAGTGGTGCCCGACTCTTAAGAAAGAGCGGCCATCTCGTGCTCAGCGATCATGCCCGTTTTGCCCGTTACCACCTCGGGCTCAGTGGTCATAGCCGTTTCATCCACTGCTGCCTCAGGCTCGGCCATAGCAGCCGTCTCACCCGCTACCACCTCGGGCTCAGTGGTCGCAGGCGTCTCGTCCATCACTGCCGTAGGCTCATTCGTAGCAGCCATTTCATCCACTACTGCCTCAGGCTCGGCCTAGCAGCTGTCTCATCCGCCGCCACCTCGGGCTCGACAATGGTAGCCATCTCGGGTATAGCATTCATGATTGTCTCGTCAGCCACTAGCTCGGGCCCGGCAATTATGGTTACATCGCCTACCGCTGCCTCGGGTTCCACAGCTACCTCCTCCACTACCCCCTCAGGCTCAACGGTCGCCGCCACTCCTTCAGTAAGGCTTGGCCTTGCAGGACAAGATATATAAGAACTAACAGTTTAAAGCTTTGACAATGAAGCCTTAAAACACATTAGCTGGGGTTGATTTACCGTTGGCTTCCCGAGCTGCACGTGCCGCCCATCTATGAGCAGTAGACAAGGCGACCGGGAGCTCCTCTGAAGGAGTAGCAGCGGGAGTAACGGGGCTTGAACCTGCTCCCGCAGCCAAAGCAGCGCTACGCTCCCTTACCGCGTGCCTCAGGCTCTTTCCTCCCGGGCCGTCATGACAGACCTTTTGGAAGCCTCCTTCAGCAAGGCGTCGTCGTCCGCATTTAGGGTCGCCTCCAGAGCCGTCAAGGCGTCCATCATCGGCTTTTTAAGTAAGGCCTCTTGTGGCAATCCCGAAGAGGCCGGGACTTTGGTATCTGGCCCGGGGAGAATTTCCACGTCAGCCTGCGGGATAGGCCTCGTGGTACCTGCGATAAGACAAAGAGAGGATCAGATTACTCATAAGAAATGGAAGCAGAAAACATAGCGAACCGAGATGTACCAAGGCCTAAGGACTCTCTAAGTCGTTCCTCCTCCTCAAAAGTCTTAAGAGAAGCGGCGAGGGCTTTTTCGGTAGAAATGCCTGTTAAAGAAGGAAAAGCGTTAGTCAAAAACAACGGTAGCGGTACGATGCAATGACGAAAAATACAACTAGTGATTACCTGATTGCGCGAGTTTAGCCAACCACTCGTCGCGCCTTGCCAACCGCTCAGAAGCTGCGATGGCGGCCGCCAGATCAGTGTCATCTGGCGGTATAAATAAGCCCTCGTTGGTCCCGTACTCACTCAAGCCCTCGCTGTAAGGAGCAAGAGGTTCCTGACCAAATGCAACGTCAGCAGAGAGGATCGACTTCTTCTTCCTCTTCTTCGCGCGAACTCCGGTCGCACCCAAAATCAGCTTACGCTTCGTAGGCACCTTGGGACGGTGGGTCCCAATATCCGAACCCACGCCGGATTTGGGTGAAACCACATTCACCGTCTCCACGGGAGCACGGGACGCTGATGGCACGTCCACAGGATCGAGAGGCAATCTACGTGTTGGGCTTAGCACACGTGGAGGCTCAACTCCAGCATCTCCTCTTAGTGGAGGAGGGATAGGGATCCTTCGCTTTAAGGGAACGTTGTGATCGCTGGCGGGGGGCGCACTCTTGCGATCAAGCAGCAGCCGCTTCTCTTCCCTGATGACAGCGCCCATCGCGTGCTGATACCAGGCCCCGTACATATTGAGGGCCCTTGGAATGCAAGTCGACTCGCTAATGAAGAAGTGGGAGCTCATATTTAATCGCATAAAGTGATGCAGTGCACTCCGTATTCCCTCTCTGGTGGTCGCAGGCTCTTCCAAAAATGCCTCCAGTGGGACCCTCTGGTTATAACTTAGTTGCTGGGCGAAACGATGGGGGTTGTACCTCATAAAAAGCGCCGCCTCATTCTGCCTGAACACGAGGAAGCCCGGTCTAATGGAGTATAGATGTAGAATCTCCCGGGCTTACAACACGGAGGCCCCGTCCTTGAAATTATCGCGCAACGCCAACACCGCCTTAGAGGTTTCCGGGCCGATTGTCAGGACCTTGTCCGTGAAAGAAATACCCGCACCGACCGTGCGCGGACGAAGAAGCAACCCTCTAGCCTCCCGCGGAGGCGGATTCACGATAGAAGCACCGATCAGCCACATAACTCTCGGGAATCTGTACTTCTCGTAAAACGAGGGTCTTTTATGAATACCAAATACCCCGAGCACGTGCACTTCCATCCACAAAGTAAAGTAGTGCATCGGGAAATTGGCGGCTTGCACCCCCGGTTCAGTTGCGTTCGCCGCCACGCTAAGACCATGGTACAGGTGGGCTAACCCGGCAATCACAATAGCCAATTGTATGCCAGCCACCATTCGATGTGCTGGGTAGAAGACGGACGGCCTCATATAGCGAGGGTGCATGGGGAGCGTGAACCAACACAACCATAGCCCCAGAAACCCGAGAAAGAAAGTCTCCTCGTCGATGCCCGGAGCAGAGATTTCCGACAAAGGGATGATTGCAACATCGGGGAGGTAAAAACCTTTTTGATCGGCTTCCAGTACTGGCCGATGATCTAAGCCAAGGCCGAAGGGGTCGTCAGGCTTGGCAAATTTTTCGCCCCGTTGCGATAGAATCTCCGGTCGAAGAAAACGGGCGATGAAGTCTGCGAAACTAACTCCCCGGCCTCCCGATTCCAAGAAAAGACTTTCATACATATTCAGCACCTTTATCAGACTCGGAAACTGATGCTGAATAGTGTTCTCCGACGTTAAGTCCATCACCAACGGCTTAGTGGCAAAAACGTATTCGTCTGGAGGAAGTAGCTCCTCATAGTGCTCCCCCTCACCGGCAGACCAGAAATCTCAGCAAATTCTTCTAGAGAGATGGAAACTTCCCTGTCCATTAGAAGAAAGGTATGGGTGGGGATATTCCATTGCTCCACGAACGCCTTAATCCACCATGTCGAAAGAGCAGAATACTCGAACAACGAGGCATAAACTGCAGGGTATAGACCGATCTTCAGCAGATGCGCCTTCTTCGCTGACAAAATGTACCTGGCCCACTGCAGATACCCTGCCGAGTGTCGAGGGGTCAACCCGATGTTGTAGGGTTATCCTCAAGGGCGCGACTCGCCCTGGCATATGCGCCGTCCTAAAATATCCAAGGCTGCCGGCAGCTGCATGGGTATGGCAGCAAACGAAGGTTGAAGAAAACCCTCCGAATTCCAATTTACGACCTCCACGGCATAGTTCACCGGGGGTATATCTGCATACGAGATCGAAAAGATCGGATCTGGTGGCGTTGCACAAGAGAAGCTTCGGCGACCTTTGATTATTTGGTCGTACCATCTACCCCACAGGTGAAGGATTTTGCACTCCGGGTCGTAGTCCTTAATGAGAGCAAGAACCTCCCGGTCTACCGGTGCTTCAGGGAATCCTCCTTCTGAGCGGAAAAACGGGAACGAAAGATCAGAAGACATGTCGCCTGCAAGAAAGAACGAAATTCAATTAGCGGTGTCATAATTTAAAAAGAAAATCCCGACGCTCGGTACTTTAAAATCTGTACCACACTGCAATGCAGTGGAGAGGGGACCAAAGGAGGACCCATAAAATCCAGATGACAATACATTAATTAATAAGACAGCCTCATCATTGGATGAGACTGTCAATTAATGAGGAAATCCTCAAAGAATATTCTCATTGAATGAGAAATCCTTCGAGACAAGGAGAAATCTCCCTTTCAGAGCAAAACTCTACAACAGAGTGACACTTGTCAAACTCTGGTCACGAGGGAATAAAATTCCTTAAAGAGCCTAGCTCTGTAATGATGATGGAAAATCCATCAAAGATAAATCAAAGTTAATTCCTAAGAATTAAAATTCTGGGATCTTAAAGATCCATGAAAAAACTCTTAAGAGTTCTTCATCAAAAGATCAAAAGATCTATATATTGTCAAAAGAGCAGAGCTCTGACCCATGGGCTAAGAAACCCTAAGGAAAGATCTATTTAGATCTATGGGTTCATGATAGCAAGGCTCTCTTTATGAAACCCTAAAGGGGTTTTCTTTAGATCAAAAGATCTATGAGAGCAAGGCTCTGTTAATGGGTAAAAACCCTAAGTTGTTAGAATTAATTTAATTTAATTTAATTTTTAGCTAAAATTTTCTAGAGTTCTAACTCTTGAAAGTTCTTGGAAATGAGAGCAAGGCTCTGAAATAAATTTTTTAAGGAGAAGATGATGATCATCTGAGGACCAAAGGTCCTATTTATAGGCGCTGAAGCGCCTCCTCAACATCTGAGTTGATCCAAGGGATCAGATGTTGCCACCGCTGCACTCACGTGTGCGCCATGTGAGCGCAACAGTGGGGGGGCATTTGTTTCCCCCAATCAGAGTAAAGCTCTGTTTTGAATTTCAAAATTCAAAAATTGAAGCTACGCTTCAGATCCCTTGCGCTGCGCGCCACGTGTCAAAAGCAGACACGCCAGCGCCAGGAACGCTGCGCCCTAGGCAGCGCACCCCAAATCAGAGCAAAGCTCTGTTTCAAAATTCAAATTTTACAATTGAAGAAACGCTTCAGATCCCTTGCGCTCTGCGCTGCGCGCCACGTGTCAAACACAGGCGCACTAGCGCAGTCGCGCTGCGAGCCACGTGTCAAACACAGTCGCGCTGCGTTCTGCGCTGCGCGCCACGTGTCAAACGTAGGTGCGCTAGTGCCATGTGCGCCAGCGCTGGAATTAAAGGAATTCCCCACCATTAGATCAAAAGATCTAGTAATAATAATAAATTATTAATTAATCAAAATTAAAATTCTGTTCTAGAAAGATCTTTCCAATCTTGTTGAAAACAAGAAGATTGCCTTCTGTAAAACAGAAGCCCTAAGATCAAAGATCCAACGGTGGGGAAACATCCCCAAATCAATCAGAGATAGATCTCTTCAACTAATTTAACAAATCAATTGGCCCTATATAAAGGCCCTAAGACTTCAAGTCTCAGATAGAAAAACCCTCTGCAAACTTTGAGAGAAGAACTCAAAGAGAAAGAAAGGCAAGCCTTTGAAGAAAGAAGATTATTTCTTCATCTTTAAAGGTAAAGAACTGTGTTCTTGAATAAATAGAGATGAAATCATCTCATTAAAGAAGAAGAACCCCCTGCTAAAAAGATCAGAGATCTAAGAACAAGATCATGGTCTTCAATAAA
This sequence comes from Agapanthus africanus, assembly GCA_030015575.1. NCBI lineage: Eukaryota > Viridiplantae > Streptophyta > Magnoliopsida > Asparagales > Amaryllidaceae > Agapanthus > Agapanthus africanus. Next base: position 469,543,458 of record CM057349.1, read on the forward strand.
AAAGATCAAAAGATCTAATCATAAAAAAATAAAAGAAGTAATCTACTTCATTCACGGATCTTTTGATCTATAAAGGCAGAGCCTTTTGAAAAGAACAAGAACTTTGGTTCTTGAATCTTGAGGCAAGGCCTCCTTTGAAGAACAAAAAAAACTTGTTCTTTGATCGTAAGTTTGACCTGATGCGCTTTGCGCTATTGGAAAGTGCTTTGCACTCTTGAACTGCGCCCTTGCGCTTATTGGACCGGCGCACAACGCCAAAAACCGCTACGTGTCAACCAAAGACACAATCTGCGCTTTGCGCTTCTGAAACAGAGCATTGCGCTCTTGGGTTGGCGCTCAGCGCCAAGCACGCCACGTGTCATTCACTGGTGCATCCACGAACCAGCGCAACGTGCTCATGAATTAAAAGCGCAGTGCGCTAACAGATTTGCGTTTAGCGCTGAGCGTGACACGTGTCACCTCCGCATGCGCTAGCGCAATGCGCTCTTTGATTGGCGCAAAGCGCCTGACAAGCCACGTGGTGCACTATCAGGCAACTATTTTGCTCCTGATAAATGCTATACATTTAATTACATCAAATGTCAGAGCCCAATGCTTGGCATTATTAAAAGGGCAGAGCCCAAACAAAGGCCTAACAAGCAGAACAAAAATAAAATGTCAAACATTTTTAACTGGACTTAGCCCAATTCTGGCCATAAGTTCTCAATTTAAATTGAACTGAGCACATTTGCTCTTCCAATCAATTTACACCCGGTTCGAGGGTATATCTCTTCACTCCTCTAATATTTGTCGTTGTAATCCTTCAACGTCGTCAGAGAGGTGATAGGTCCCGACAACCACACATTACTACGGACTGTGGGGTCCTTAAACTCATGGACTATGACGTCCTTAACCTCGACCGTGATGTCTTAAAACTAATACCGGATTGTGGGGTCCTTAAACTCATGGACTATGATGTCCTTAACCTCGACCGTGATGTCTTAAAACTAACACCGGACTGTGAGGTCCTTAAACTCATGGATTATGATGTCCTTAACCTTGACCGTGATGTCTTAAAACTACCGATGGACCGTAATGTCCTTAAACTAATTATCGACCGCAATGTCATTAAACTAAACAATAGGGCCCAATTGCTCTTTTGTCGGATCTAAACGATCCCGTTAAGTTGATCTTAGTCTAAAATTAGATTAACGTGTCCTTAACAAACGTTTAAGTTGATCTTAGCCTCAAATAAGGCTAACGTATCCTTAAACACAAACCCCTCCAAACCCAAATCTAAGAAAGATACGGATATGGACTAATCCACGTCCTACGGATGACAACATAACTTAGTCTCCGTATACAATCCACGGGCAACCGAACACAAAACAAACACCCACAACACGAAGTGACCACATGGAGAAGGAGAAAGTGGTTACCGCGATGCGGTAACGTAATTAACTGCAGGGGCTTGCGCCTGCAGGGAAGAGCGTCCCCACAATCAAAACCCCCTCAAACCAGGGGGAATCTGACGAAGTCTGGGACATCGGCCGCATCCGTTTAAACCTTCGATACATGGTGCCATAAATCAACTTGGCATCTTCGGAGAGGTGGACGGATAGCACCAATTAGCATCTGCCCCCAGATTCAGGCAAGACGTCCAGTCTTCCCGGCTTCCGGTGGTGAACAGGCACGTCTCGGATTCAGCCCGAGAGTCTTAGACCGTGATCCCGGGCACGCACGGGATACTATTGAGTTACATCTATGATTCGTCAAATTGATTTCAAAGACTTGAGAGTAATTAACCCAGTAGACCAGGTTAGAATACTCACCGCACATCACCTGTGTCTTACCCTTCACTGTCACTTTTATATTACTATTATACATGTTTTACTGTTCATACACATACCTGTATGTTTTGCTACCCATGTTTATTTTATTGCTTGATATTATGACGCACTGACGTCTGAGTTTTGCATGGCCCAGATCCTCTACCTTTGTTGCAGACTGATCAGGAGTACTACCGCTATTAGACCGAGCAGTGAGGATCCTGTTGGTATCCAGATTTACTTTCCAGGTGTCTAGTTTATTGGATCTTTTGCTTCTGCATATTATATTATTTCTTGACTCATTTATTCTGGCTCATGGACATGTATTAGATAGTTTAGTTTACTTTACTGTTCTTGATATCTCTACAGCCGTAATATGACTGTGGAAGGATATTTCCTATCCACGGGTAGTATGGTTGGCTATGTCACGTGCTTATCTTAGCGTACTCTGGGAAGCGGGGCGTGACATGGTTTCTTTGGTATCAAAGCCATAGGATCTAGGTTAATCGGGTTTGATTCTTTTGTAGTTGGGTATTGGACCCAATACACGAATCAGAATATTCGTGATTAGGAACATGTCCTGCCACATTGCTATCATGATTCTTGAATCATATCTTTCTCTTGATGCTTGTCTTGACGATATGCAAACGACTTTTCATCTCGGCTTGAAACCTTTCGGTTCCTTATTGTTTTCCCCTGTTCCTTTGATTCTGATACTAGGATTTGGGCGACTTGAACAGAGTTATGTGATTATACCCATCAACTGCAGTATGGTTACAATGCGGTACTCTATTTAAGTAACTTGGAGTCCTAGTCTTGATTCACTTCCTTTTCCATGGTCGTTATATTCCCTTGCTTCTCTTGCTTTCCAGTTCATGTTTTATCGCAAGCTTGAATCCTGTTTACTGTGCTTATCTTCTTCAATGTTTGGCTTCAGGTGAAATCGTTTCAGGTATCCTATGTCTTCCCCGCATTAAAATTATTCAATTCTGGTGCATCCCTTATTTGTTGTTGTCTTGGGAATGGATTTCCTCGGCACTTTCCACGCTCACATTGATTGTAGAGCAGAGAAAGTGATTTTCCAGATTCCCGGACATCCGGAGTTTGTTTTTGCTGGAGTAAGCAGTTTTGTCGAGCTAGTCGAGTTTAGGGCTAGGCCGACAAGCAATGTTCTTCGCAATGGAAGATGATAAGAAGGAAGTGACAGCTGTAGTTTAAGAGTTCATGGACGTGTTCGAGGACATCTCGGTTTTACCGCCAAAACGAGATGTGGAGTTCGCGATCGATCTTGTTCCTGGTGCAGCGCCAATCTCAAAGGCGTACTATCCGATGGCACCAGTGGAGTTGGAAGAAGTAAAGAAGCAGGTTACCGAATTGCTAGAGAAGGGTTGAATTCGCAGCAGCAATTCACCTTGGGGAGCTCCAGTTCTTCTAGTAAAGAAGAAAGATGGTACAAGGAGGATGTGCATCGATTATCGAGAATTAAACCGGGTGACTATTAAGAACAAGTACCCGATCCCTGGCATTGGCGAACTGTTCGAGCAGCTTAGTGGCGCGAGGGTATTCTCGAAGCTGGATTTGCGATCCGGATATCATCAGGTCTGAGTCAAATCAGAAGATATTTGCAAGACTGGGTTCCGAACTCGGTATGGACATTACGAGTATTTAGTAATGCCCTTCGGAGTAACGAATGCACCGACGATATTTATGGACTTGATGAACCGAATCTTTTCACCATTCTTGGACCAGTTTATAGTGGTGTTCATTGATGATATTCTGGTTTACTCAAGGAGCATTGAAGAGCATGCGGAACACTTGAAGATTGCACTGCAGACATTGAGACAAGAAAGATTATATGCAAAGATGAGCAAGTACGAGTTTTGGCTTGAAGAAGTGAAGTTTTTGGGACATGTCGTCTCTGGAGATGGAATCGCCGTTGATTCCGAAAAGATTACAGCAGTTCGAGATTGGCCGATTCCGAAGAACGTTGCAGAAATCAGAAGCTTTCTTGGACTTGCCGAGTATTATAGAAGGTTCGTGGAGAACTTTGCTCGTCTGGCGGATCCTTTGACCAAGCTTACGCGCAAAGTAGTACCATTTGTGTGGACAGATAGGTGTGCGTCAGCTTTTGAGGCGTTGAAACAGAGGTTGATAACCGCTCATATTCTGACCGTGCCAGACAGTTCCGGAGGATTGGTGATTCACAGCGACGCATCTGGGAAAGGATTAGGATGTGTTTTGATGCAGCATGGGAAGGTTATAGCATACACATCTAGATAGTTGAAAACCCATGAGAAGAATTATCCAACTCATGACTTGGAGCTAGCAGCTGTGATTTTCGCTTTGAAGATTTGGAGACGCTACTTTTGGACGAAAGGGTCGAAGTATTCACCGATCACAAAAGTCTGAAGTATGTGTTCACACAGAAGGGGCTTAATATGAGGCAGCGCAGATGGTTGGAGCTGATGGCTGACTACGATCTTGATCTTAAATACCATCCGGGGAAAGTTAATGTTGTGCCGGATGCGCTTAATCGGTTGCCAGCAATTCAGATGTTGACTGCACAGAAGGAACTTATTGAAGATTTTCGAAGATTTTATTTGGATGTTGTGCTACCGCATTCTTCGGGACAGTTGATGCAGCTGCAAGTACAGTCGTCGTTGATCGAGAATATTAAAGCAGCGCAGTTACAGGACCCAAGATTGCAAAAGTTTTGGGAACAAGTTGGAGCTAAATTTTGAACGGACTTACTGATTCATGAAGATAGTTCGTTGCGATATGGTAGTCGTTAGTGTGTGCCAAAAGGAGATATTCGCGAAGAGGTTATGAAGGAGGCGTACAGTTCCGCATATTCCGTACATCCAAGAGGCACGAAGATGTATCGAGATCTACGACAGCATTTCTGGTGGGCAGGCATGAAACGGGAGATTGCCCGCTTTGTAGCGAAGTGCCTGGTGTGTCGGCAAGTTAAGGCTGAACATCAAAAGGTTGCTGGTTTATTGCAACCACTTCCGATTCCTCAATGGAAGTGGGAACATATAACCATGGATTTCGTGACGGCTTTACCGCGGAGTCCATAAGGCAACAATGCAGTTTGGGTGATTGTTGATCGATTGACCAAGGCAGCTCATTTCATACCATTTCGATTTGGTCAATCAACAGAAGCTTTGGCAGAACGGTACATACAGGAGATTGTAAGATTGCATAGAGTACCGGTGAGTATCATGTCCGACCGTGACACTCGTTTCTTATCGCACTTCTGGAAGAGCTTACAGAAAAGTTTGGGGACTCGATTGAAGTTTAGCACAGCTTATCATCCTCAGACAGATGGCCAGTCGGAGAGAACGATCCAAACTCTTGAAGACATGTTAAGAGCTTGCATGTTAGACTTCAAGGGTTCTTGGGAGGATCATCTACACTTGGTGGAGTTTTCTTACAATAACAGTTTCCAGGCGACTATTCAGATGGCTCCATTCGAAGCTTTATATGGTCGCAAATGCCGTTCACCTGTTTGTTGGGACGATGTTGGAGAACAAAGATTGTTGGGACCGGATTTGATCGTGAAAATAGTTGAGAAGGTTAACACTATCCGGAATCATATGAAAGCAGTACAAGACCGACAAAAGAGTTGGGTAGATATATCGAGAAGACTTCTAGAGTTTGTGGTTGGTGATTTGGTGTTTTGAAGATATCACCAACTTATTTGTTTCGGGAGTCGAGGCAAGCTTAGTCCTCGGTTCGTCGGACCTTTCGAGATTTTGGAGCGTGTTGGAGAAGTGGCATATCGTTTGGCGTTACCACAATCTTTGGAGAATTTTCATGACATGTTTCACGTATCTCAACTCCGTAAGTATGTTCGAGATGAAACACACGTGCTGGATCATTCAGAGCTGACTATACGAGAAGATTTAACCTTTGAGGAGCGACCGATGTCGATTGTGGATCGAAGAGAAAAGGTTCTTAAGAACAAAGTTATCCCTTTTGTACTTGTTTCTTGGGGAAATCGGTCGCATGAAGAATCAACTTAGGAACAAGAAGATGAAATCCGGCAAAAGTTTCCACATCTATCCTTGTAGTTGTTGATTGTTTATCCTTTCTTGTTCTTGGAATTTCGAGGACGAAATTCTTTTTGTAATTGGGTATAATACAACAACCTAGTTCATTTATAATTATTCCAATTCTAGTATTTTCTTGATTTATTATGTTTTGGGTGCGAATGGTATTTTACATTTTTTCTCTGCATTCGACCCGACCCGCTTGCTTGAACCTGTGTGATTCATATTTATGGATTATTCTGATTTGTTACGTAGACTGGTGCATTTTCATGTTTAGTACATACTGGCATTTTATCTGGCATTGCATCTTTTACCATATAACATTTTAGGTCACGTAAAATATTTTAAAATTGCATTTCATGGCTTGCATGATACCCCTAACCCTGTAGTAGCATCTGCGTATCTTGTTCTCTTTCCGTTCAATGAAACGGATGTGTTTGGATGGCTACGCGCATGTACGTGTATCCGTTCTTGGGGGTATGCATTTTCATTACTCGGACATTCATTTTTAATTTTGGTCGTCGCATATATTTTTCGTATTTTAAAACTAAATTTTTAGACCCGACCTGGGCATATTTTGGAGTAAGTTTGTATCTTCCAAAAATCTCAAATTTAACTAATATAATATCCTTATTATATTCTACGGTTATAAGTTTTATATTTTAAACTAAAAATATTTTTTAAAATATACTATCCTATTTACACTCACAGATCACATAATCTCTCTCTCTGTCTCTCTCTGCATATTTTAAGATTCGAATATATATTTTAATAATCAAATCCTAACATCACCCTCTCTCTAAGCTGCCTATATATATATATATTATATTTATATATCTTTTCACCTCTTAAATTTTTCCCCATATGCACGTTCTTCTCTCTCTCTCTCTCTTTCTTCATCTCCTACTTTTCTCGCATCGCGCGCTCGAACCCACGCCCTCGCCGCTTCGCTCGTCGCGTCACCTCTCGCCGCCGGCCCACCTCCACCGTCGCCTAAATCTCTGAACCCGCCTCGGCCTCACCTCCCTCTCCTTCATCCCCGATAAGCCTGCAGCTATCACCAAGCACCCGGCACCCCCGCGACGAGATCCTATCGAAACCCTAACCTTAACCCTAGCTCCGATCACCCTAGTCGGCATCAACCCGTCTCCACCTCCTCGTTTTCTTCCTCTCCTCTCTCTCCTTCCCCGACCAATCCTCTAACCACCCAAGAAACCCAGCACCATTCTCCTTCGAACCCATCACCCTTCACCTGCCTCGCCGTCGCCCCACCACCGGCGACCACCTCGCCTTCATCTCCATCGCTTTACCCTCATCTCCCTCATCAATCTCACCCAGCACCAATCAATCCTTCCCTCAGCCTCTCAAACCCTAACAACCCTCACCTGCACCTCTTCTGTCGACGTCGCTCCACCATCGGCCACCCCACTTCGTCGTCGCCTCTGACCTCCCATCCATCACCCGCAGCCCCGACTTCAAGAAACCCAGAACAACCTTCTTTCTTTCTTCTCTTTCTTCTTCTTCTTGTTTTCTTCTCTTTTTGCTTTCTTGTTTCTTGATCCGTGTTTCCGATCGTCGTCGGAGACCCACAACTCGTCGTCACATCTCCCCTCGCCTCGCCTCTGCCACAGAGCACCACACCAGTAAGCTTCCTTCTCCCTTCTTCTTCCTCTTCTTCTTTTCTTTTCTTTTCTTTTCCCGTTCTTGAATTCTGGATTTCAGCGATCGCCGGATCCGTGACCGTCGCTGCAGTTCCAGACGACCCAGAGGACGTACCTTACCTGCGTGATCACCCTCTTGCATTGCTTGGACCCGTCCTGTGTGCCGTGCGTGCGTTGCGACGTTTTGCCGACGTCGGGCGTGCCGTACATATCCATTTCGTGATCCCTGAGGCAAGTTAATCTTGCTACATGCTATTTAAATTATTTTGTACCTATTTAAATATAGATTATACCTATAGCGTAAATCTTATACCACATGTTGTACTTTATCATGTTTCGATGTTCCATTTGCATTCGCTTATATCATTTTTAGATCTAGATCATGAAAATAATATTGTTACATAGTAGATTACATTACAAGGCATCCATACCAATATTTATATCACGTACTGCTTAGTTGTATAACCCACATTACCATTTGATAGTTCTTTATAATGTTTCGGATACCATTTTTGCACCCATCTCTTTTAAGAATATAGATAATTGCATCCTTAGATTATATTAGTGCATTATAATGTGATATTAATATTCCATGTTTAATAAAGTGAGTTTTAATTAATAGGGGAACTATAACCTTAACCCAAATCGATAACTGTGCATCCATATGTTTTAATCTGTACCTATTTGCATACCACATCACAATATTCCATTTTATTGTTCCATTGGTACCCCATACTTGTTTTGTATACCCATGCTTAGCATAGTGTGATTTTGAGCACCCACGTGACATTTGTGCACCCCTGACATAACTTGATACACTATTACTTGATACGACTTGATACCGTGCACTTCTTGACATGATTGGATTTATATACACTACCTGACTTGACATGATATATTGTAGCTTGACCTGTTACCTGATCTTGTTACTAATGCCAACAACCTTGACATGTTGTCCCTACGGACATTTCCTATTGTCTATTCAGACAAACTTGTACCTACTTGATCCTGTGTTGGCATTAGCTCCAGATTTATTAATACCTGACTTGAACACATAACTTGGGGGTATGGGGAAATCAATGATGAAACTTGACTTGTAACTCAACAGTTCGATACCTTTACTGATCAGTCTTACGGGCTAGGCCAGCCCCGGGGTGATGCTGCTGACATCACTCGTCATTACCTACTACCCTTTACTGCCTTGCGGCACGTCTCGGATTCAGCCGAGAGTCTTAGACCGTGATCCCAGGCACGCATGGGATACTATCCACCCTTTACTGCCTTACGGCACGTCTCGGATTCAGCCCAAGAGTCTTAGACCGTGATCCCGGGCACGCACGGGATACTATTGAGTTACATCGATGATTCATCAAATTGATTTCAAAGACTTGAGAGTAGTTAACCCAGTAGACCAGGTTAGAATACTCACTGCACATCACCTGTGCCTTACCCTTCACTGTCACTTTTATATTACTGTTATACCTGTTTTACTGTTCATACACATACCTGTATGTTTTGCTACCCCTATTTATTTTATTGCTTGATATTATGACGCACTGACGTCTGGGTTTTGCATGGCCCAGATCCTCTACCTTTGTTGCAGACTAATCGACCGAGTAGTGAGGATCCTGTTGGTATCCAGATTTACTTTTTTAACAACCCCAAAATCTTTATACATTTGTATTATCCCTCTTTAATAATATACCGTATTTATTTGTACTTGGTATTTTCCGTTTTCTATTAAATTTATTATTATTTTATTGCTCAATCTATTATGTATTTTTTTCTAGGTACAATTTCTTTTTCTTATATTTAAGTTTTTAACTTCTCATTCTTATTTTTCCGTTCATAAATATTTAACCCAAATCCATTATTCTTATTCTCTACAGCCCATCTGGAAAGCCCACTTTCTTTTTAAGCAACATCATATATTTAATTCTAATTAAATATGTGCATGAACAACCTTATAGCTCATTGGTCAAGTCCTTGCATTGTTATTCCATAAGTCACATATTCAAATCCTCATTCTTGCAATTATTTTTTTATCGTTTTTTATTCTTCTCATAACCTACAAATGAGACATTTCATTTCCAAAATGAATGGTTACCTTTCATTTCTCTTTTAATTCTCATGCTGAATGCATATATTATTATACATAATTCACCATTACACCATCTTTATTTGTCCTCCTCTATCTTTTCCTTCCTCACATTTTTCTATCTCTCATTTCTCCCTCTTCACCTAGAGTCCAAGAAAAAGAACACGAAGAAGTTTTCAAGAAGGTCTCGCTAGTAACGCGAGGCTATCGGCGGATAGACAAGCCTGATGACAATACCGGCTTGTGTATGTAAGTCTCATTCCATCTCTCTTTCTTATTCTCTAAAAATACGAAATTACAAAACCCGACGGAATCGGAACAAATCCGATTTCCAATTCGGTTTTCTATAAAATTTCACTTCTCACCAATTCAATCATGCTTAAACATCTTAATGTTGACTATTAAACATTTAACAAATAATTTGAACAAGTTTCATCACATGAAATGATAGCCTTTTCAATTTATCGTATTTTTCACTTAAATACCACAATGTTTCGATTTCATATTTAACCCCCTTAACCTTGCTATACATTTAAAGTAGAGCACGAGATAATGACCTACCTCCACACACACGCATATACAACCTAAAACTATAGCATCAAAAAACTTAGAATACGATAAAATAATACTTTCAAATAAATACCCTTTACTTAATAAAACCATTTCTAAAAGATTTAGTATTGATACATTTTTAAATAAATACCACATAATATGAAAATACGATAAGTTGTGGACATCGGTCGTTTATCTAAACCTGACTTTGTGGTGTCTAGGCTAGGCAAGTGAGAAAGGTAACTTTAAAAGGCCCGTCTCACGATGATTCGTGAGCGGATCCCTCTTTTCCTCACTTGTACTTACCTGGCCACAATTGGCGGTGAAGAGGCGATTTGAGGCATCTAACAACTTGTCGTTTAGACCATTTAGAAATAGTCTAGTTGACTTAGGAAACCCTAGAATCTAAAATACGGAGAATTTACATTTTTACAAATAAATACCTTTTACTTTATAAAACCGTTTTCTAAAGGGTTAGTATTTTACAATCTTTGTAAAGCACCGCTACAACCCATTTTTGGGGAACCCGTTCGGGATGGTGCGGATTATCGCACATCCTCGGGCTTAGTAGTGCGAGATTCAGACCTCCGCAAGGAGCATTCTGTCTCGAAAGGTTTAAAATACGACATCTTAAGAAAATGAAATTTTTGGAATATAAAATATTTATTAAAATTATTTTTTGTATAAATATATGTATATTTATCATTTAAATATCTATTTTATTATAATATAAATATTCCACCTTTTTCTAAAAATCACAAGAATAAATTTTACACTAAAATACCATGAACTTCAAATAAATCAATATTACAGATAAATACCTTTATTTATAGAATATTTTCACTAGAAATGGCACAATATAAAATCCACATTCATTACAACTCTAAAGACGAATAATGAATACTTGAGGTGTATTTTGAAAAGTATATAAAAGTATTTTTACATAAAACCCCCTCAAGTTTTATAAATTACCCTAAGGACCCTAGCAATTATAGGACTTCAATTTACATTTCTAATTGTCTGAATCGGGTTTGAGTCTGATTATGATCTGACTTGAATATGTTTCAAGTACAATCTACAATCTACAGTATTCCAATTCAATATGAACACATGAATCCATGAATCCAACTATACAATCTATACAACTTGACCGAACCGAACCATGGATATACATCCCATTTACATGGTTCTCCAATTATTCCATTTACATGATTCTATGGTTACATCCGTTTACTGATATCATGGTTTCGGTCAGTCAATCAATTATACAATCAATACAATTTACAAGACAAACAATACAATCAAAACACTACGGGGTTTAAGGGGTAGATTGGTACGGAAGGTATTAAAAGTGGCACGAGACGGTAAGATTAAGACACCTAACATGAATCCAATTGCCGTTGTTCCGGGTTGTATAACGGAGCCTTGTACTTCCATTTGCCCTGGTCTCTAGCATACTGAGACCCCTCTCGTATACACTGGCATTCTTCTGTACCAAGCTACAAACAACAGCGTTAATACAACATTAAAAGCTACTCTCTCTCTCTCTTTCTTCTTTTCTACTTCTCCCTTATCTTTGGGACTTACCGAGCGATCTGTTCGCTGACGATATTTTATTTCTTTCTTCTTTGAATGTCGTCAGGTGGTTGGACCCGACAGAGATCGAGCCATCTGTAGAAGACTTGGATCAGCTTGCTGAAAAACCAGAGCTCTAGTTTCATTGTACATTTTCCATTCAATACTTTTCATTTCCTGTCATGCCATTATTTAGGCATAATTTTTATTTCAGTTGTATTTCCTTTTCATGCATTGTACAAAAGAATGTTAATAAATAAAAGTTGTTGTTTTTATTATACCTTGCCTCTTGTGTATTTTCTTTTATATTGCTTAGTTACGCTTAGTGTATTTGCTTCTGAGTAAATACGTAGCGGGCCAGTCGCGTCCCCTTCGCCGTAGAATGGGAAGCGGGGCGTGACAACTTTCAGGTGTCTAGTTTATTGGATCTTTTGCTTCCGCATATTATATTATTTCTTGACTCATTTATTCTGGCTCATGGACATGTATTAGATAGTTTAGTTTACTTTACTGTTCTTGATATCTCTACAGCCGTAATGTGACTGTGGAAAGATATTTCCTATCCACGGGTAGCATGGTTGGCTATGTCACGTGCCTATCTTAGCGTACTCTGGGAAGCGGGGCGTGATAATAGGTTATATTACCGTCGGAAGAACAAGCGTTACGTATTTGCCGTGGCATTTTTTACTTGAGCTTAAGCTCAATTTGGAGCTCTGATGAGTCATAACCGCACCCTTCTGGGGTGGGATGATCTCCCATGGTCTTTAGGTTTTGTATGTATTGTCGTCAAGACCCGAAGTTAGGAATATACCGTCACTTCGTTTTTGCTTTGATGATGTCGTGCCGATTCTTTGCTGAAGTAGGGTAGACATCCATATGACCTTCATGCTCTATGTATTGCTATCGAGGTCTGGAGTTAGGGATATGCCGTCACTCCTCTTTTGTTCGACCCTTGGGTATTTTGTTAACATCGCATCTGCACCCTGCTGGCATGAGAAGCACGTCGAGTCGATCTATTGGCCGTAGATATTGCTATAAAGATTTGGAGGTAGGAACATGCCATCAGTCCACTTATATTTGACCCTTAGGTCCTTGTTGACATCGTGTCTGCATTCTGCTGGCATAAGAAGCACGTCGAGCTGAAGTTAGGAATTTTCCATTACTCCACTTTGATTTGACCCTTGGGTCCTTATTGACATCGCTTCTGCACTACGAAGGAATGTTAAGTTGGAGCTAGGATTTTGCCATTGCTCCACTTTGATTTGGCTCCTTGGAGTCTTGTCGACACCACGTCTGTACTCTGCTAGAATAAGAGAGCCGTCAATTTAATCTTTAGGCTGTAGATGTGCCATCAAGAATCGGTTTTTTTTTACGAAGTATGGTGGGAAAATATGACATTTCTTTCATTTCTGCCCATGGATTGTATACAGGGGTCGGTATGGACCTGCCTGCAGGGAAGAAAAGTTTTATTTTATTATAGATTTTTATTTATTTATTTCAGCGATTCTCTATCTTTTCAGTTTTTTATATCGCGAAAGTCACGATTGTTCAATCATTTCAGTTGTTTCTCGCGGTGCCCAATCATTTCGGTTATGTCATTTTTTATTATTATTATAATTTTTTTTACTTGCTATTGCAGGTTTGATACCAATCTTAGCATCAGTATTGCTACAACTGGAATATTGGCAAGAGCGAATCATCATTTGTTTTTGTTGATTTGAACAAAGAAGGCTTAGTAAGCAGGGTTAGGATCCTGTCGACTAAGATTTTTTTGACTTTTTAAGCCGTAAGGGTCTCATAAAGGTATTTCTTCCTAAAAGCCGTGAGGATCTTGTAGACGTGTTTTCTCCTTAGAAGTCGTGAGGATTCCTAAGTATGTTTTCTCTTATAAGCCATAAGGACCTTACAGGAGTATTTTCTCCTTGTAAGTCGAAAGGACTTACAAGTGTCGTTCACTATATAGGGATATTTCTCGCCATCGGTGGAACATTTATGGGAACATATTTTGTTCATACCCGTGAATTGTATACAATAGTCAATATCAGACTACTTGTAGGGCAGCTTGGGGGGTTGTAGCATTCTGAAAATTTAGAAATAAATAAATTTAAGTAATTAAATAATAAAATATTAAATTAAAAAGTTATTAAAACCAAATAAGATATTGTCATAAGTAGTATGTAAAACAAATTAAATTAAAATTTTAATATGCAACATAAATAAATTATAAGGGTTTTAATGAGAAATGTAGCTTCATTTTAAATTAAAATGGTGTTATGCAATAACATAGGTAGTGAGGGGTGTTTAGGTAAAGTTTAGGAAAATTATGCAAATTGAAAATTTTTGGGGTGTAAGTAGAAAAGAGATGGGATAAGGTTTAGTTCAGAATTATATCATAAGGTAAATTAAATTGAAAAAGAAATTCATTTCCACTACCTCCTTTCATGCACACACCCACATCACTCCTCCTTCTTGCATGAAACCCCCACATCTTGCTTGGTGACACCTCCTCCTACACCTCATCCTTCCATTTCTTCATATATTATAGCTTGTGTTCAGATCTGTGGCATTTTTAAAACCTGAAAATTTAAAGAAAGAAAAAGAAAACAAGAATAAATATAGAAGAACAAGAGAAAGGAGAAGAGCTAAGTCTAGGGATTCCTCACCATCAAGCTAGGACAAGGAGCTTGTGTATCTTGGAGGGTGTTCTTCCAGCAAGTTAATTGTAGGTAAAATCTTTAATCACAGTAGGGATTTAATTCTGTAACTAGTTTAACTTAGAAATCAAAAGTATCCATAATATCGTATTTTAAGCAAAATTGGACACTGTAGTAATCTGCTATAGTTTAGATAAAAAGCAACTTAATAAAACAGTGCCAAAATGATGTATGTTAGACCTAGAACAACCCATAGAAGCACGAACCAAGGGGATCGGTTTTGGGCCGGCGACATGAAGAAGGATTCCGGCGTCGCTGGATTTGTAAGGGGATTTGGTGATTTGGGTTGTTGGGTAGGTCTCTATATAGAATTTTGGTTATTTTGGTGTTGTTTAATTAAGTTAGTTGACTGTGTATAAAATCTGAAAGCTAATATCGGAAAGGGTATCTAAAAATCTAAAATACGACACAGATATATCGTACCATGAGCTCTGTTTTTATATGGCATGACTAGGGAAAGGTTAGCTCAGATTAACTTAAAATGCAGTAACTCATGATATCATCACATCGCATGTTTAGTGGTACAGTAGCATAAACTAGGTTTTGTGTTATCTAGTTCACTGTAAATGAATCTGGAACTAATAAGTATAAACACTAGAAAAACTAGCAAGATCAAAAGTATAATGAGCAAGCTAGAAGACTACACTTAAAACCAGAGCCCCAAACTCACCACAAAATCCGGCAACCCACCTTAAGAATTCCGGCGACGCCGGCCCTCCTTGAGAGTTTGGTGTTGGTTTCTCTCATGTAACTTTGTTTTGGTATTTTATAAGTCTCTGTATTGTTTGTTTTGCCTAATTATTCATACAGAGAAATCTGGGAATGTTTTAAAAAAAATGGTTTTACCAAAACTCAGATGTTTATGATACGAAGTTTTCGTATTTCGATGTTGCAGCAGAACCGTTAACGTTTATACGTTAACAACAGAACTATATTGACGTTTTTGGGTTATGTGTGCTGTAGGTTCTAACCTACGGGCGTTTAGCTTGTTGTTTTGGGTTTCAATATGATATTTACTTCTATGCGATTTAAATACGAATATAGGTACGATTTGAGGATTCCGAGACGGAGTTGGCGATATAGCAGCGTGGATTCAGCGAGCTTCTAAGTTGGTGAGTAGATTTACATCTATTGGGGAAGTCGGGTGGATGGCGTATAGCACCCCGCAACCTTATAAATATCAGTATGATCTCTAGTTAGTATAGTAGTTATTCAGGGCATTGATATAATATCGCATCTTATATGTCCTTCATTTGCATAGAGTTCAATTATGGTTTTAAGTGAGACATGTACGTGAAATTAGAACTGTACGACATGGATGTGATTTGATGAGTTTGTACGAGAGATCATGCCATACTTAAGATGATATGGATATAGCGATATGATGAGTTATAATACAAGGATTTATACCTATTGGAAATGATGAACTTTGTATGCCGAATAAAGGACAATTTATTCTTTGACTCATGGAGTTAGATTATATTCTGTTTTAGGATGTAATACTAGTATGAGCTATATTCTTTTAAAAACCACGGTTCGTTGTATTTTAAATAAACTACTAGGATGCGTGCCAGTTTCTAAAACAAACATCTATTTTAAATCTAAGGCAGCTTCCTTATTTCAAACTTAACGTTCCGATCATTTCTAAAGATAATGGTATAGCTCATAACAAGTAATTACAATAAATACGTTTAGATTAATTTACAGATTTTCATTATATTATCTATATTATATGTTTCTGCGTTACGCACACTCTGATAGAACACTGCACAAATACCAATGAGTACTATGCTGCACAAGCACGTGAATATACGTTACATTACACCTCATTGGTACTGCCATATCACTGTAGAACCGTACTGTTATATATGTATTAACAATAAATAGGTTGTTACACCATAGAACACTTGCACAAATACTAATGA
Source organism: Agapanthus africanus (assembly GCA_030015575.1). Lineage (NCBI taxonomy): Eukaryota > Viridiplantae > Streptophyta > Magnoliopsida > Asparagales > Amaryllidaceae > Agapanthus > Agapanthus africanus. Next base: position 469,559,846 of record CM057349.1, read on the forward strand.
TTGCCATGTTGCACGAGCACAAACGTGTATGCTACACTACACATCATTAGTAGTACCATGACACAGTAGAATTGGAATCCATAATTATGTGATATAATTACGTAGTCTTCTCTATTCTTGTTGTAAATTGTGAATATTACTAATATCAATGCTGTATTTGATTCTTTGGATTTTCTGAGTATTTTACTCCTGATGATATATATATCGGTGGTATGGGACACTGTTATATATGTATATATATAATATATCATCAATATAATCTATGCAAGTTTCTTATTCTTTACTTGATATTTTTATATGATGAGTAAACGTCCACCATGAGATTTGTGCTTTCTGATTTCGATATCCGGACCGAATCGGTGGGTATACGGTTACGAATTTACAGTTTTATCCAGACTGAGTCGGTGGGGATACAGTTGGATACATGGTGGATCCGGTCGAGACCGAGGGACAGGATAGCCGCATTATAGGCAGGGAGCCTAACGAGGTGACTCGATTCCGGAGATAACAATGAACACGGCAGATATCCAGGGGATACTGACCGTAGATAGAAACGAGCACAGCAGATATCCAGGGGATATTGACCGGGGTTCAATTGGGCATGGCGGATATCCAGGTGATACTGATCGTAGCCAGGGATATCGGGCGGCGATCATCTGTTGAGATGGTGTCGACGGTACCTATATTTACGTGTCGATGATGGACACGAGAGATTTCGGATTTGAGATGTCGATGCTGGACATCTATATATATATATATATATATATATATATTGATATGGGCATTATCATGAGGTACACAGTTAGATATTAATTATTGGATTCGTCAGGACTGATCCGGGGAAACAGTACCTACATATATTTGTACAGCTATTCATAGACAAAAAGGGAATTCCAATATGGGTTATAGATTCATGATTTTGATTAATATGACATTGAGATACTATACTTAGGATTGCATGAGATGTTAGTATTACACATATGCATATCATATAGTACATCGGTACAGATTATGATTATAGATTCATGATTTTGATTAATATGACATTGAGATACTATACTTGGGATTGCATGAGATGTTAGTATTACACATATGCATATCATATAGTACATCGGTACAGATTATGATAGTATTATACTTATGACCTAGGTATCGTCATGCATTTCGATTTCTACCTTTATATGTACTTTTATTCACTGAGTTGGCAACTCATCCCCGTTGTGCCACAGTTTCTTGCAAGTTTTACTGCTTGGATTATCAGTGGCTTGGGCACACATTCTTTTGGGGAGTGATGGGTAAGTGAGTTATTATTGTATCATACTCACTCTTGATTATTCATATATTCTTGTATCTAGCGGAAACTCCATCAACTTAGAAATGATATATTATAGACTTAGAAGCGAGACTTAGATTTTATGGGTGGTGATGTCGCACTCTTTAGAGTCGACTTCTTATATAGATTGTTTGGCTGTTCCATTTTTTGGACATGGAAGCTGGCTTCCGTTGGGATGCTATTTTATTGTGGTAGTTGTATCAGGTTTTTATATAAAATTTTCAAAAGAGTTACGGTCAGATTTTCAAAACGTCATAGATGTTTTTCAAACATACGTAGTAAATTTAAAGGGTAATTAAACTGATTCCATCTGATGACTATTTTAAACTCACCTCCAATGTTTTAAGAAAGAGGTTTAGATTCCGGGTTTTGGCTTACTTGAACCGCGTCGATGTCTTTAGATGTCACGTGATTTAAGTGCCGGTCACGTGCCACATTTAGGTCGTGACAGGGGTATGATGGCTTAAGGACAGATTTGGATTTCTGCAACTTAAGGCTTTTGAATTCTATAAGCCGTAAGGGTCTCATAAGGGGAATTCTCCTTACGAGTCATGAGAATCACGTAAGTGTATTTTCTCTTTAGAAATCGTGTGGATTTCTAAGTGTGTTGCTCCTTTGTAAGTCGTAAGGATCTCATGCAGCTATTTTCTCCTTACAAGATTGAAAGGACCCTGCAAGTGTTTTATTTTTTATTTTTTTATTTATTTCTTTTTACGAGAATGCGCCCTTCCAAGTTTTCACAAGCTCGTCGGTAGTCCTGCTGTTTTTACCCACGGCGTCCTTTCGAGTTTTCATCCGTGCACATTTTGCTTGTGGACATACCGTTTTTTTTTTGTTTTTATATTTTTATTTTTATCGAGTTTGCGCCCTTCCAGGTTTTCACAAGTTCGCCGGTAGCCCTGCTGTTTTTACTCGCGGTGCCCTTTCGGGTTTTCATCCATACCCATTTCGCTTGTGGACGTACCGTTTTTTTGCGAACGGTGAAACTCTCGAAACTAGTTTCATCGCAGGTAATCCATCTGTTTGCCGGTGGAACTTGGGGATGGCTTCACCACTAGAGTAGCTATTTAGCCAGTGGGACTTGAGTTGTATCCTTCGCCGTTGGGACTTCGATTGCAATATAGATCTCAAGCGAGCATATCGCCGTATTTGGGGCGACGCGCTAGTTTAGAGACATTTATGTCCATCATCGCCGTATTTGAGGTGACGCGCTAGTTTAGGGACGTTTCGGTCCTTCATTCTCATGTTCGGGATGAAATGCTAGTTTAGGGACATCTCGATCCATTATCGTCGTGTTTGAGGCGACGTGCTAGTTTAGGGACATTTCGGTCCATAATTTATCATTCGATCGGAAAGTTGCATAACTCATCCTTTCCAACTCTTGTATGCTGATGCACTGATGCCTGTCCTTTAGACACTTCACACCTCAAGCTATTTTCACCCTCTTAGACTGCTTCTTTTATTATCACAGCAATCGGGTTGTTTTTGCGGGAATTACTAGTCTCTTTACACGGCATCTGCTCCCTACTCATCGCTGTCGCTTTCTGAAGCTGACAGAGCATTTTCTTCATATACGAAGGAATAAGATATCATGTCACTCCTTATGCCGAGTCTTCTTCTTCCTTGGAAGAATGAACTTAATTTGGGAGCTTTTTCCCCTCATCATCCATTTTAGGAGTGGGAAATAGCTTCTATGTCCCTTTCATGATTTTTGGTTCAAGTGGGCTATTCCACTTGATTGTAAGACCCGCTTATAGGTCCTTTAATAGCCTTTCTATTTTTTTGAAGAAAGTACTATCTCATATGGAGATTCTTCCGCCAGCGAGCAATATGCCCACTGCATATATTTCGGGAGATCGAGTATTTGCATCCTAAACTTTTGAAGGGTAGAACCTGTGCTATCGCTATTTTGGCAGCATGTTGCTTCGGAGCCGCTCGTTCCTTGTTGAGAGTTGGCGAAAAACGTCACCTTGCCTTTGCTTTTCATACATCATCATTGGAAGAGAAAGGGTCTTGACTCATCTGATCCAATCGAGTCATTTTATCTATGAGCTCTTGGAAGGTCGTTGGCTTGAAGAAGGCCATGTATGTGAACACCTTTGAATTTGGGTCAAAGGTGGCTATGAACATTCCCATGGATGGAGCTTCGTCGATGTGTTGCTCCTATTTTGATCAGAGATTTCGCCATCGGGTAACATATTGAACCCAGGTTTCATTTGGTTTAACCCTTTCGTTAACCAACGCCGTCCCGGTAGTGCATTTATTCGCACTGGCGAATCTCTGACAGAAAAGCATCTTCATCTCATTGAAGATCTTCACGGGGTCATTTAGGAGTTCTGCATACCATTCGAAGGCGATGCCCACCAGACTGCTGACGAACTGTCGGAGGAGCAGTATTGTAAGTGTATATGTGCTCCTTGCCATGTCAACTACGACTATGCGGAATCAAAACTTCAAAATCTTGAGCACAAAACACTAAATTCTCAGGATACAAGCCCAAACACTACACTAAACAAACCTTAAGTATAGTTTTAACTACTCGGTTGAGAATACAATTTTTGTAGACAATCCTTTGGGTTTTGAAAGGTGGACTCCACAAGCTCCTTAGGTTGATGGAATGAGCTCTTGAATCCGATCTTCCGTGTCAAAGACGATCCACCCGAGAATTCCGATTTAAGAGATAGCTTCATCCGAAGCAACTAAACATCAATTCTTACTAAAACAAGATGTTTAGAGTGGTGTAGTTTATAAACTAGATGCTCTGTTTTAATCCTCATAAATCAAGTGAAGAAGAAGAAGTCGTTACTTAAGAATTTTCTTCAAGTGATGAAAATGATCAACCACTCACAAAATATCTCTCGCCCTCTCACTTGTCCCTTCACACCAAAAACAAAAGAGTGGGTGGGCTTAGTGACTCACTAGGGTGAGTCACAAGCCCACACACTTCCATGTTTATCTTGAAGGAAAAAGAAAAGAATGTAGCCACATCATCAATTATACATATACATACAAATATATAAATATAAATGCATGTATATAAACAAGTATACTCAAACCCGTATAAATGCGTATACTGTATTTCTACCAAAATATGAATACCGTATTTGTACCGAAAATACAAAATGCGCGTATTCATATTTAGAAACAAATACATGTATTTGTATCAAAACACAAAATGCGCGTATTCATATTTAGAAACAAATACATGTATTTGTATCAAAACACAAATACCCGTATTTATACAAATACATGCATTCGTAAAAATACCGTATTCGTGTTAAAATACAAATACCCAAAAGAGAGCAATATAATACTAGCATCAAAAATGGTCATCTTTCAAACTTGCTAGTACTACTAAACCGTCCGATTAAAACATGTGTATAAATACACGTGTTCAATCGAACACTCTTGCGTAAAACCATACGCAAACTACACCGTTTCGCCTGAATTGGGAAACCCTCTATGTGGAACTCTAAAGACTCGACAATACGCTAGCAATGGGTTTAACCACAAGCATATCAGTGGCACTAGGTGTACGTAACGGCTACTCAGGTATCTGTCGAAGGGAAGATCGACACGATAACTCATCCAAAAACCCTACTAAGCTTATAGGTGACATTCTCCGTACAGTCCGGTCTGTTCGTCTTAAGAGTATTGCATATCGGGCGAGGGTGATAAACGTCAGACGCCTAATAGCGTAATAAGTCATGTCGGTGTGGAACCCAATACACCCTGAGAAACTACTGGTGTTCCTACCAGTAAATCTCACTTGCTCTGGCTAGAGACTTTATGTATTGGCCGGCCGTACACAGCGCGATATCAACTCCTCATACCAGGAAAGACGGATCCCTTCTAACTGCTACGACCTCTAAGTGCTTCGAGACTGCACCCAATTACTATCTGTTTGTATGACTCATTTGAGCCGTGGTAGGGTAGTAATCTATGTACAGTGAGAACACACTCGAGACAAATACTGATGTCAAGTCAACGGACTAACCTGTACTCATGTCACCGGGGAACTACTAACTGATGATAGGTATAATACCAACCAGCAGTTCCCAGTGAGTCCGTCCAGTGTAACTCATAACCCAATGAGCACCTGTATACTATCTTTTGTACCGTATATCAATGGCTGCGGGTCAGGCCACCTCCCCTGACAGGGATAAGAAGCATATACACAAGTCTACTCTGGAGTATCGATGACCAGTCTCGATAATCTTACGACTAGGGATAAGTTTAAGGATGTGCTTATAAACTACCAGCCCCCACTAGTGTGACTGCCATCACAACACTGGTAGTCAAGCAAATATCCTAAGGGCTCTATCAACATGTATTAGCGATATGTTAAAAGAAACATATATACATGTTAAGATAGACTCAAACCAAATAACATACTATCATGTTGAGCAAGACTGTTATTATATCTGTATTATCCCAAACTTCCAAAATGTAATATACATTCCAGTACTATACAATAATGGCCTCTAGGGCATATATCACTAACACGGTATATCATTTCTTCCAGTGTTGCCGCACATGGATTTAAATCGCGCGATGTGCTGGTGAGAATTTCCGATTCCTGTAGACATGTGGAACGTCGGAAGTATGTATTTTGGCGGGTACTGTATTTGATCGTGCCATGCCAAATATGGTCGACCAGTCTTGATCGACTTATTTGCTACTTCACTGGCATACTGAGCTTTGACTTGCTGAGCGATGTATATGTACAGCTTCTTTTTTGTGATCATTTCCTCCTTAGCCGTTGATGGGCCTTGCGGAAGATTTGAAGTGTCTACCTTATCATCGGTTGTATCCACCGATGATTCCTCTGCTAGCGGTTCGGGCTGAGCTGTCATCCCGACCATGCTTTGAAATAGGAGGACCATCTTGTTCATTTTAGTGGTCATTGCTGCCGCTTTTTCATCTCTCTTTTTGTGAGCATGCTTCAGGAAATAAATATCCAACTACCGCCCTACTCTTTTTTCGGGTGCGTCCTCAGGATTTTCCTCAGATGGTGGACCAGCAAGTGTTGTCGCCTGAGCGAGCATCTCTTACAACTTTTCATATTACTGCCGAGCCTTCATCAAAGATCGAGTGTGCGGTCAATGGCTAGTAGAAGCGTGAATTTCATCATTGGAGTTCACCATATAGACTGTGCGAACTACCATGCCTCCAGGCTTGGGGCGTTTGGAGTTTTGGCCTTTGGAGTTTGCCTCAGAGACTTGAGCTTAATCTGGCTTCTCTCTTTTGTGAGAAGCTGCTTTGGGAGGAGCCATCGTATCAGGACCCGTCTTGGGATGAGTCCCCTTGTATTTAGAAAGGGAGTTGTCAGAGTTTGGCTGACGTTTAAGGGAATAGCCGCGGACGATGAAGGAGTTCCTCACTTGCTTAGATACCTTATATATAAATGAGGAAAGTTTTCTCAGAGAGCGAACTGGTTTCTGCTCTACTTGGATCTCCACGGGCTGCGGAGATTTCTTCAATACTATGGTAGAAGAATTTTGTCTGACCCTTCGCAGCAGTTCAAAGCTATTCCCGTTGGAACAACAGCATTTTCCATCGGAGTTTAAGCAGGTAGAGTCAACACGGACGGAGAACCACCCCCAGCTTGTCTTATTTGCTGAGCTTGCCCCCTATTTTCCTTGAGAGCATGAATATTCTGCCCCCTGCATCGACCTTGGTCTTTGGAAGGTACCAGTTGTTTGGAAACCGATTCCGTCGGCAAAGCTGAAGCTTGAGGAGCCAGCCTGTGGAAGGCAAACTTCTTCTGGGCTTCCTCCTTCAGCGTTGAGTTACCGAGGGTAGGAGATGGGAGCATTGACCCAAAGAAAATCCCCTTCATTTTTTGAAGAACCGGATTGCAGAGACTTGAGACTGCAAGTGGCCCAAACTTGACTCCACCGGATATGACAGAGTCTGAATTGCGGTGAGTGGAAGCAAGCATCATTCTGGAAAGAGATGAAACGCCTCTTCAGTATCTCATCTCCCAAAGGCAACAACAAACATGTATACTGCGATTATTTGATCGTGGAAAAACACAACACACGAAGTATGGAGTGGAAAGAGAAAGTGGTTCCACCGGGCGTGCCAGATTCTGTTTACTGCTGAAGACTGGACTGAAACATTGGAACGTCTAGCCTGAATTTGGGGGCATATGCTATTTGGACATATTCACCCACCTCAACGATGATACCAAATTGATTTATCACACCGTATATCGGAGGTTTGGACAGATACGACCGATATAGCAGATTTTATCAGATCCCCCCTCGTTTGTGAGGGGTTTTGATTCTGGGGACGCTCTTCCCTGCAGGCGCAAGCTCCTGTAGTTTATTACGTTATCGCGTTGCGATAACCACTTTATTCTTCTCCAGTAGTTCAGTTCGTGTCATTTTGTGTTTGTTTTATTTTGGTGTTGCTCATGGATTATATACGGAGACTAATTCATGTCGTCGTCCGTCGGGCGCGGATTAATCCAAATCCGTATATTTTAGATTTGGGTTTGGGTCAAGACTTTGCTTGACAAAGTCCACGTTGGTAGCTTGGTTTGCCAACGGGAATGAACTTAGGACGCATTTTTCATATTTGTGAGATCTATCCGTTCATAAGATACTTGGGTTTGATTTAAGGATCGTTAGTCATATTTGAGACTAAGATCAACTTAGAAACAAATGAGCATATGGGCTTAATTATTTTAGTTTAAGGACATCACAGTCCATTATCACCGTATTTGGGGCGAATATTAGTTTAAGGACATTTCGGTCCAATATTCCTATTTTGCGTGCATGTGTATTTGTTATATAGCGTAGTGAACGATTGTGACATGGAATGCACCCAATTTTGGGTGCAATCTGATTTGAGGTGTGCACGTCAATTTGGAAGTGCATCAATGTGGAATGTATCATTCCCCATCTTGATGAAATTTTATATCATGTTGGGACGTGAAAAAAGTTGTTGGTTGTTGGGACCCACCACTTCTCTAAAGACGTTGAGAAATTACAACGACATATATCAGAGATGTGGAGCGATTTACCCTTAAATCAAATCCCGTATTTGAAGGAAAAGATCGTGGTGGACCTGAGAATCGATAGTCATATTTGAGACTAAGATTACCTTAGAAGATATGGGATGAATATCATTTTGGATATCATCAATGAGAGATCATTAGTCATGTTTGAGACTAAAATCAGTTTGGAAATCATGAGCATATCGGTTCGCTTGATTTGAAATCAAAGAGATTTAATTTTAGAAAACTTATCCAATTTGGGCTGAGATTGGGTTTCTGTAATACTAAACCGTGCTAAGCACCTCAGACATATAGCGCGCACGTGTGTTTCACATGAGGTGCTGAAATAGTGCTAAGCACTAGTCTTTTGTAGCGCTCTAGTGTGTTTCATATGAGGCGCTGAGCTTCTGGCGCTCATGTGTATTTCACACGAGGCGCTCAGCTTTTAGTTTCTTTTGAGTGCTCACGTGTGTTTTATGTGAGGCGCTAAGTTTTAGTGCTCACGTGTATTTCACGTGAGGCGCTAAGTTTTGGCGCTCACATGTATTTCACGTGAGGTGCTAAGTTTTATTATGAAAATATAATCTCTGTTGATGTTTTTAGATAACTTAAATCTTTGTTAATGGTATGTTGACCATTAACGATCACCAAGATCACTATTTTGAGGATCTGGGATCAGGTTCTTTAAGAACTAAGTTCTTGAATTGAAGGAAATAAGTTCCTGAAGTATTTATAGACTCCATCTTCTTTCTTTTCAATCTTGTTATTTCCTGAATATTTTATTCTCAAGAACAAGATCTTCCCGATGAGAATTTAATTCTCAACTTGTGGGAGACCTGTCTTGTGGATCTCAGATCCAGAGAAAAAACTAGGTTATTTTAAAAGGTTAAACTCTTAGATAGGTAAAGGAGATGTTTAATCTTTATATTTTCTTTACCTAGGATTTTGAGATGAAGACGATCTTTATTTTTTTATTGAGAATTAAATTCTCTGTTGTTTTTGGAACCTTTTCGAGAGCCTTCGGTATTTTTACAGAAACTTATGGAAGGTTTCCTTCTTTTTTTCTTCTTCTTCTTAGATTTAATCTCTTTCCTCCTATTTATAGGAGAAGAAAAAAATCAATCTGTCTAAGGAAATTTCTCATTGAGAGATCATGATTGATTTCATTTTCCCCACGTAGAATTTTAATTCTACTCTCTTTAGTTTGGGCGCTGACGTGCTATGCACGTAGGCGCCGCCTAAGAATTTAATTTTTTTATAAATAGTCACTCACATGTTTTACATGTCGGCATTCACGTGTGTTCCATGTGAGACGCCACTATAGAATTTAATCGTAACAAAGGCTGGCGCTGGCGCTCACGTGGGAAACACGTCAGGAACCAATATAGGATTTAATCATATCTAAGGCGGTACCTATATGCTTTGCATGTGGGTGCACGTGTTTAACAAGTGGGGATTTCCTTTTATTTTTATAAGGGAATATCAAGGTCTGAGCTAAAGAATTATTGGAGGGAACAACTGCCTTTAGGAATCGCTGATGGAGGTATCTTTCGTATTAACTCACAAACCCCGACGCTTATGCGATTACTAGTCTTGTGGAGAAATTTTATGTCGGTATGGAAAAAATTGCTTGAAAGATCTCGGACACATTAGGCTTAATTGGGACGATCGGGTGATCAGCATTATCACCGACATGATTCATACTATCACTCCCATTTCATGCATACCAGTTCCTACTCAACCCCTCACTATTGATGAATTTGTACCCTTTATAGGTGAACAATGCATTTGGTGTCAAAGCGAAGGATTGATGCTGTTGGATATATATGCCCTAGAGGCCTACATTGTATAGGAAGCTTGGGATATGTATGTACATGACAGTCTTACTTGATATGATAGTACGCTATTTGGTTTGTCTTTATCTTAACATATGATATATTTTGTGTTGTATTCATTTATATATACATGTTGATAAAGCCCATAGGGTGTTTGCCTGACTACCGGCGTTGTGATGGCAGTCATACTAGTGGGAGCTGGATAGTCAATAGGCACATCCTTAGATGTCCCTAGTCGCAGGAGTATCGAGACTGGGCATCGATACTCCGGAGTAGACTGGTGTATACATATCTAGACCCTGATGAGGGGCGATGGATTGGTCCCGCAGCCATTGGTGGTGTGCACCTAAGATTGTATAAAGATGCTCACTGGATGTGAGTACACCGGACAGGACTCGCCGAGAACTGACTGGATGGTATTATACCTAACGTCAGATAGCAGTTCTCAGGTGACATGTGTGCAGATAGTCTGTTGACTTAAAGTCATCATTTGTCTCGTGTGAGTTCCCACTGTGCTTTGATTATTACCCTACCACGGCTCAAAGGAGTCGTGCAAACAGGTTTTAGTTGGGCACAGTCCCGAGCCACATGGAGGCAGTGAGCGACTGTTAGGGATTCGTCTCTCCCGGTATAGAGAGTTGATATCGCACTGTGGTCGGTTGGTCATTACCATAAGTCCCTGGCCAGGGCTGATTGAGAATTGCTGATGGAATGATCAGTAGATTCTCGGATGGTCTTGAGCCATACCGACACGACTTGTATGGTTATTAGGGGTCTGACGTCCACCACCTCCCTAGACCATACATGCGATACTCTTAGACGAACAGACCGGACTGCACGGATATTGTCACGGACAGGCTCAGTAGGATTTCAGATGGGTTACCTCATCGGCTTTCTTATCGACAACAACCTGGGGACCGTTACGTACAGCTAGTGCCGATTGCGGTCTGTGGTTAAACCCACTGCCAGCGTAGTAGTCGAGTCTTTAGAATCCTACACAGAGATTTCCTAAACCCGGGCGAAAAGATATAGAGGTCGTATGGTTTTACGACAAAGGTTCGGACGCATACATGTTTAAACGCACGTACGACATTCGGACAGTTTTTACTAGCCGGCTTTGGTTTAAGCCAGATTCTAGTATCAGGTTATTGGATTTATACAGTCTAAAGTTTTTCCGTGTTTTCACGGATGCGAGGGGCGTTCTCGTAATTTCCGAGAAGCTTCTAGAAGGATGTGACATGAGGGGTTAAGGTGGCATTTTCATTAATTGCTTTAGTGATTCATCCATATGATTCATCATATCATTAATGATCTAATGACTCACATGATGAATCACTCTTCTTGAATAAATGAAGCATGGTGAATAATCATTTAATTGATATTATTTGATAATTCATTATGTTTGATATATTCAAGTGAGAAGCTTTTCTTTTCTCATTATCATCTCCACCTTCTCTCTCCTCAAGCTCTCTCTCCTTCTCCAAACCCTAATCCTACCACTCATGAGTTGAGTACAAGGATTAGTAAAGACTAAACACTCCATAACCTATCTCTACATCATCTTAGTTCCTTTATTAGCAACTAAAGAAACTAAGTAACCTCAAGTTTAGAGGTTATAGCTTGGATTAGGGTTCTCGGGTGGATCGTCTATCACGGAAGGAAGCCAAGGAGGACGTGGAGATCCAAGGAGGCCGTAGATATCGTAAAGACGAAGGAATAGAATCATTTGGTATAATCTCTTCACATAGTAGCTTAGAACTATATGCCTTTTGTTAAGTATTGTTTAGAAACGATCTTCGGTTAGTTGATGTTCGCTTTATAAACATGATTGTTTTTCAAATTTCCGCCTCCCCGCAACTCGTGGGGTGTTGCACATCAACTTACAGTGGTATCAGAGCCTCACTAAACAATAATTAACACACTTGCAAAGTTGTATGAATTTCGAACGGAAAACAAACCGGAAAAAACCCCGATATCACATGTTTTATGTCGATTTTAAAATGAAGTCCAAAAATTTTTCAGGGACCTCCAGAATGACCAGCATGAAAATATAAGAACACACAAGAAAAATGGGCTCCTGAATCGGCCAAAGCGCCGCGGAACCGCGGCCGATCCCGCGGATCCGCGGCCGAGCTGGGGCCGATTCAGCCCAGTTTTCTTCTGTGCATCTACTGTGATATTTTGGGTTTTCTGGTATGATTTAATTTTTGCTCAGGTTTCAGATTTGCAGAGAAGTATTGGAGCAAAATTTAATGTGTTTAATCAATCGAAATTATACGATGTTTGCTTGTTTGATTATATCTGTGAAATGTTTTATGTGTTCGTAAACCTCCCCTAACTACTAGTATGTCGGTTGGCAGGGGGTTGCACATATCTGTGATGTTATTTTTTAACTGTTTGTGTATATAAACTGTATTAGATTGTTGTGGTGATTAGCCAGGTTTTGTGATGGGTTATTGTATGAATTCATTCGATGTAAATGTAATAAGTTGTAATATTATTTTGCGGGGCACATCCAGGTTGCGGTTGTAGCCACCGTTGTATTATTTCTTTTTACTGTTTTTGCTCCTAGGATAGACCCAAGGTGAGGTGCACAAACTACCGGGTATTTTGAAGTGTTGAGGCAGACTGCTTCACTTCTGGTACTTGGCGGGTAGTTTGCCGTACCCGTAGGGGTCTGGGGTGGGGTAAATGGCTATTCATCACAACTATGTAATCCGTATTTCGTTGCAGGCTCAAAAGAAACACGGATTGCTTGCAAATCCAATAAAGTTTATCTGTGATCTGGAATGCCTATTATTGCGTCTGACGAATGTACAATATCTATATATGATAGCTATTTAGACGTCACTTATGTTTTACACCCGCGCTAGCCCAGCCCCCGCTCTGCCGTTAGTTAAGTAACCTAACGGGTGATGACGGGACCCCGTAGCGAATGCGGATGGCATAAAAGGACGTTGTATTTTCGTTGTTATCTGTAATGATAGGTTAAAGATGGGACGCATTATTTTTAATGCAAAAAAAAATAAAACCTAAACTGAATCGTTGGAACAATTTCTAAAAACCACTCGGTTTTCTTGAAAAAGCAAATTTTAAATGCGGAGCTTAAACCACTCCTTTTAATAAAAGCTATCTTAGTTCCTTCGATCAAATTAAGTTCACTACGTTAACGGTTTTTTGCCAAAAACCAGCCGTAACCTTCCGTCGTTTCAAGTAGACAGCACATCGTATTCATGCTATGCTTGTTGGCCTATATCAAGGCATAGTGTATGGTAGCAGTGTGTTTGCCTATTTGTTGCATAGATAGATGTATTAGTTTATGACAGACGTACACCTTGTTGGCCTACGTCAAGGGCTTGTACGATGTACTTAAATTGATCAGGACAACGACGGGTAGAACTTGACTTGCGTCTTATGACTTATTGGCCTACGTCAAGGTCTATAAGAGCTTGGGGTATAAATATCACATCGGGAGTTTCAAACATAAAGGAAACTTGTAGATTTAGCATACCTTCTGGAGTATGGTGACTAGAGTGGCTTCCATCTAGGGCATCATGCAATGATAGTTGGATCCCGATCCCACTGATGAGTAGGATTACTCTCGGGAAATATTCTCACTTAACAATCAATGCTATAAACCAAGTAGGTGTCTAGAAAGGTGTTAGAGGGGCTACGCCTCCAGGGAAAAGAGGTTATTTAATTAAGGAACTTCGCGAAAGCGTTGGAAAACCTCCCTCGAAGTACCAACACCAGCCTGACTGAAAGGTTAAGCAAGTATTGTGACGTGTGATTAAATCCTGACTAGTTCTTATTTTAGGTTTTGAAGAAGGATTTGAGGAAACAGTGGGAGCCATCCTGTTTAGATAAATTAATAACCAATCTAAACTAGCAAGAGCATATGCTGAGTGTTTCTTTTCTCTCTCTCTGGCAGCTACCATGACAGGACTTAAACTATTACTTGAAAAAAATATACTGACCGGGCAGAACTATAAAGATTGGCTAAGGAACGTCAATATTGCGCTGATTTATGACAAAGTTGCATATGTTACCACCGCTGTTCCTCCCCTTATCCCCGGACCAGATTCCTCAGTTGCGGACAAGGAAGTTCGCAAAACCTGGGATCTAGATTGTGAGCGAGCTAAGTGTATCGTGCTGGCGTCCATGAACAATGAACTCCAGAAACAGCACGAGAGTATGGATGTTACATCCATCTTTCTCCATTGCAAGGATTTGTATGGAGAGCACTCCCGTATCGCGAGGTACGAGACCACAAGGAAACTCTTCCAGATAAGGTTAGCTCCAGGATCGCCTGTAGGAGAGTACGTCCTCAAAATGATCACCCTCATTGAGGAACTCGTAAACCTGGGATGCGTGCTAGAGAATGATTTGTATATCGACTTAATTTTGCAGTCCCTTCCCCACACCTTCTCTCAGTTTGTGCTGAACTTCAATATGCACGAGATAGAAGCTGATCTTCCAAAGCTCCTCAACATGTTGAGGGTAGCAGAGAGCTCCTTGAAAAAGGAGAAGACCCCCGTTCTATATGTCGTCCAATCATCCTCTTCTAAATCTAAAGCGAAAGCAAAAGGGAAGAAGAAGATGAAAGCCACCAAACCGAAGGGTGGGGTCAAGAAGGTGCAGGGAACGAACAAGGCAGGAAGGGTGAAGGCAGAAAAGAACGAATGCTTTTATTGTCACAAGCAAGGGCACTGGAAGAAGAACTGTTTGGCTTTTAAAGCCAAGGACAAGAAGCAAGCTGTTGCTTCTGCTTCAGGTGTGTTCGTAATCGAAAATTGTCTTTCAGTAAACTCTACTTCATGGGTACTTGATACCGGTTCTGGTTCTCACATCTGTAATTCTTTGCAGGATCTGAGAAATAGTAGAGTACTGGGGACAGGTGATATGACTCTCCGGATGGGCAATAGAATGCATGTAGATGCAGTTGCAATAGGGGAATATCACCTAGGGTTGAATAGTGGACACATTTTGGTGTTGTACAGCTGTTTTTGTATTCCCAGTATGTTGTGTAATATTATATCAGTATCTTTGTTGTCTAATGAAGGATATAATTTTGCGCTTGAAAGAAATGTCATGAACATTTTCCTAAATCAAGAACTGATTGGGTTTGGCACACTGGAAAACGGCATATACATACTTAATCAACCTCAAATTTTCAATATACAAAAACCGCGTAAAAGAAAGGCTCCAGATTCAAATCAAGCCTTCCTATGGCATTGTAGACTTGGTCATATAAACGAAACAAGGTTGACTAAGTTACATAAAGATGGATATCTAGATCCGTTTGAATATTCATCATATGCAACTTGTCAATCATGTATCAAAGGAAAAATGACCAAATCTCCGTTCACCAGACACGGACAAAGAGCCACACAACTCTTGGGAGTTGTACACAGTGATGTATGTGGTCCAATGTCTACACATGCACGAAGCGGTCACTCCTAGTTCATAACTTTTACTGATGACTTCTCTAGGTATGGACATATATTCTTAATGAAACATAAATCCAAGGCCTTTGAGAAGTTTAAGGAGTATAAAAATGAAGTAGAGAAACAGACTGGTAAAAGCATCAAGACACTTCGATCTGATCGAGGTGGAGAATACTTAAGTACCAGTTTCCTTGAATACTTAAAAGAGAATGGAATTCTCTCTCAGCTTACTCCACCTTATACACCTCAGCATAATGGTGTATCAGAAAGGAGGAATCGCACTCTGTTAGACATGGTGCGTTCAATGATGAGTAGTGCTGAGTTGCCACTTTCCTTCTGGGGATTTGCTCTAGAATCAGCAGCATACCTATTAAATAGAGTTCCGACTAAGTCTGTGCCTACCACTCCATATGAAATGTGGAGCGGGAAGAGACCATATCTCAAGTATATCAAGATATGGGGGTGTCCGGTATATGTTAAAAAGCATAAACCGGACAAGCTCGAGGCACGATCGGTTTTGTGCAAGTTTGTAGGATACCCCAAGCATTCAAGGGGGTATATGGTCTACCACACTGAAGAACAAAGGTGTTTGTCACTCGCCACATTGTCTTCTTAGAAAGCGAATTTCTTGCAAAAGAAATTAGTGGGAGCGCGGTAGAACTGGAAGAAATTCCAGAACCTCAAATTGCTACCGAGGACTTAGAAGAATCTCAGATTTCAATTAAACATGACGAACCAACGCCACTCCGCAGATCTAGTAGGCTTTCTCATCCTCCTGAAAGATACTATGGTTTTCTTCTTGATGGGGATCGAGAGGATTGCATCATCGATGATGATGAGCCTACTAGTTTTCAGCAGGCTATCACGAGTAGCGACTCAGTGAAGTGGCTGGATGCTATGAGATCCGAAATGGAATCCATGTACACCAATAAAGTATGGACTTTATGTCACGCCCCGCCTCCCAGAGTACGCTAAAATGGCCACGTGACATAGCCAACCATGCTACATGTGGGTAGGAAGTATCCATCCACAGTCACATTATGGTTGTAGAGATATCAAGAATAAAATAAAACTATCTAAACATGTCCATAATCCAAGATAACATGAGTCAAGAATAAATAAATGCGGAAGCGAAAGATCCAATACAAAATAACTGGAATGTATGTCCCATAATGCGGGCTCATATCAGGAAATAAATGCAGGAAAGAAAACTAACTATTGCTGACACTCACAGCTCAGCCTGTCGACTGAAGTACTCCTGCTCGGGCTGCGACAGCGGTACAGAATCTAGGCCATGAAAAACCCAGACGTCAGCGCGTCAAGTCATCAAGTAATAACATAATAAACAGGCAATGCGAATATAAACACGAATAAAGCAAGGGTAACAATAATATGAATCAGAGCAGTGCACGGTAGTATGCGGTCGGTAAACTGAACTGTTCTATCAGGTTCTCTGTTGTAAAGTCTTTGAAACCAAATTGATGAATCATCGATGTAACTCAATAGTGTCCCGTACATACCCGGGACTACGGCCTCAATATTCTCGGCTGAAACCGAGACATGCCGCTAGGCACCAAACGGGAATGTGTACACTCAGTAGTATCCCGTACATACCCGGGAACACGGCCTCAATATTCTCGGGCTGAAACCGAGATATGCCGCTAGGCACCAAACAGGAATGTGTACACTCAATAGTATCCCGTACATACCCGAGAACACGGCCTCAATATTCTCGGCTGAAATCGAGACATGCCGCTAGGCACCAAACAGAAATGTGAACTGTCGAGTTACAAGTCAGGTTTCACCTTTGATTTCCCCATACCCCCAAGTTATGTGTTCAAGTCAAGTATTCAGTAATCAAGAAAACTAATGCCAACACAGGATCAGGTAAACAGGTTTGTCTGGATAGACAACAGGAACGGTCCATGAGGACAACATGTCAGGTTTGTTGGCATTAGACACAAGATCAGGTAACGGGTCAGGTCATGGTACATCATGTCAAGTCAAGCAGTATACGGTACCATGTCGGGTCAATTAATATGTATGTAGCAAGTCAGGTCAAGATGTAAACGATATCATAGGTGTGCTCACAATCAGTTATATAATCAAGCATGGTTATCAACACATGATATAAGCAATGAATTAAGCAATAGGCAGATTCACTCAATTTGCAGTACAATTATCAGTTGTATCACAGAGATGATTTCAACATTATAAGAATGCAGTAAGACAATTATAGCCATTTAATCATGTTAACAAGTTTAAGATTTCATGGATACAATGTTCTAAATATATATAGGTTCCAAGTTTGAAAGATAAAATGATAAATATCAATACTGAATATGAAAAAGAGAAATGATCGTACCAAAGTTAAATTTATAGGTTTAGGGTGTCATTAATATGTATGTAAATATTGTTTAGCATGTAGCAAGGGTTACTTTCCTCGACGGGTCGCGAACCGGGAAAACGGAACGTAAAACGTCGGCGGGGAATCTTGCGACGGTCGCACGGTTCACGGAATGAACCCAAACGACGAACGGTGAAGCCACACGGGTCGGGGTACTACGCTGGAACGTTGGGACACGTCGTCGGCATCGTCGGATTCCGGCCAAGAAATGAACAGTAAAAGATCAAGACTTGCAAACAAGAAGAGAAAGAAAAATAGAGAAGAAAGGAAGTAGGATCAGAGAAGGGATGCTCACGATGATCCGTGGGACGGGTGGTGACGGTCGACCTCGTCGACGGAGCTCCGGCGGCCAGCCAATAGTGACCGCGACAGGAACCTGCAGCTCAAGAAAACCTCAACAGAGAAGGGAAAAAGAGAAGAAAGGAAAAGAGGAAGGAAGCAATGCTCACTGAAGGGGGTGTTTGCGAGGCCGGGGCGGATCGAGATCGCTGGCGGCGATCCCACGAGGCGCAAGCGATGTGCAGGCGGTGTGCAGGCGGCTCGTGCAGGCGCTTGGGAAGTTGATGAAGGAAGGAAGAGAGATGGATGTGGAGGTTGAGGAGGCGAGGATGCTGGTGATGTTCGCGTCGGCGTTTGTGCTGCAGCGGCGAGGGAGACGGTGGCTAGGGTTTGCGCGATGGGTGGGTTTCTGATGAGGGAAGGAGAAATATAAACGTGGGGGAGAGAGAGATATAGGGGAGAGAGAGAGAGAGATACGGGAGAGAGAGGGAGAGAGAGAGATATAGGGGGGAGAGAGAGAGAGAGAGGTATGGGGGCCCACGGGGGTTAAAGAGAGAGCTGATTGGTTGAGGGGGAAATTAGAGGTTAGGAAAATAAGTAAAGATTTTAATGAAACGGAAAAATAAAGTATATGGTTTAAAATATACGTGAGTTAAAATATAATAGAAAAATGGGATTTTGGCGCAAAGTAAAACATTTCCAAATTGCGCCCGGGTCGGGTCCAAAAATTCGAAATTGAAATAATAAAATTTTTAGGTGGGATCCAAAATTTAAAATGAAGTGTTTTGCAATCAAAAAGCATACCCCCAAAACGGACACACGTACGTGCGCGTAGCCGTCTAAACTCGTCCGTTTTACTGAACGGGACGAGAACACGATGCACGGACGCTACAACGGGGTTAGGGGTGTTAAGCAGGCCAAGATGAATATTTTTAATTTTATTTTAGATGCCATAAATTGTTATATGCAGAATTGAATTGACGGGGGTAAAATTTACAATAAGTAACAATCAAGCAAGATAAATGAAATGAGTGTCACACTATATTCAAACGGTACTGAAATTAGTAGCATTGGGCTCGGGTGTTACATTATACCCAACTACAAAAAGAATTTCGTCCTCGAAATTCCAAGAATACAAAGATAAAAAAACAACTACAAGAAAAGATGAGGAAACTTCTGCTGGATTTCATTTTCTCGTTCTCAAGTGGACTCTCCATGCGAGCGATTACCCCAAGAAACAAGCACAAGAGGGATCACCCTGTTCTTAAGAACCGTTTCCCTTCGATCCACGATTCCAACCGGTCGCTCCTCAAAAGTCAAGTCTTTCCCATACTGTCAACTCCGAATGATCCAAAACGTGCGTTTCATCTCAAACATACCTACGGAGTTGAGATATGTGAAACACATCGTGCACATTCGCCAAGGACTGCGGTAACGCCAAACGATACGCTACCTCACCAACACGTTCCAAGATCTCAAAGGGTCCAACGAATCGAGGACTAAGCTTTCCTCGACTTCCAAAACGAATCACCCTTCTAGTCGGTGATGCCTTCAAGAACACCAAATCACCCACGGCGAACTCTAAAGGTCTTCTTGACGTTTCTGCCTAACTCTTCTGTCGGTCTTGTGCTGCCTTCATATGATTTCTGATAGTGTTAACCTTCTCAACTGTCTGCACAACCAAATCCGGTCCCAATAATCTTCGTTCACCGACATCGTCCCAAAAAACAGGTGAACGGCATTTACGACCATACAAAGCTTCAAATGGAGCCATCTGGATAGTTGCCTGAAAACTGTTGTTGTACGAAAATTCCACCAAATGCAGATGATCCTCCCAAGAACCCTTGAAGTCCAACATGCATGCTCTCAACATGTCTTCAAGAGTTTGGATCGTTCTCTCCGATTGACCATCAGTTTGAGGATGATAAACTGTGCTAAACTTCAATCGAGTCCCCAAACTTTCCTGTAAACTTCTCCAGAAGTGTGATAAGAACTGAGTGTCCCGATCGGACACAATGCTCATCGGTACTCCATGCAATCTTACAATCTCTTGCATGTACCGCTCTGCCAAAGTCTTTGTTGATTGACCAACCCGGAAAGGAATGAAGTGAGCTGCCTTGGTCAACCGATCAACAATCACCCATACAGTATTGTTGCCCTTTGGACTCTGCGGTAAAGCCGTCACGAAATCCATGGTTATATGTTCCCACTTCCACTGAGGAATCGGAAGTGGTTGCAATAAACCAGCAACCCTTTGATATTCAGCCTTAACTTGCTGACACACCAAGCACTTAGCCACAAAGCGAGCAATCTCCCGTTTCATGCCTTCCCACCAGAAATGCTGTCGAATATCTCGGTACATCTTTGTGCCTCCTGGATGTACAGAATAAGCTGAACTGTGTGCCTCCTTCATAAGCTCTTCGCGAATGTCTCCCTTTGGCACACACAAACAGCTACCATACCTCAACGAACCATCTTCGCGGATCAATAAATCTGTTCGTAGTCCGGCTTCAACCTGTTCTCGAAACCTTTGCAGTCTAGGTTCCTGCGATTGTGCTGCTTTAATATTCTCGATCAACGATGACTGTACTTGCAGTTGCATCAACTGTCCCGAAGAATGCGGTAGCACGACCTCCAGGTCAAATTTTCGAAAATCTTCAACAAGCTCCTTCTGCGTAGTTAACACCTGAATTGCTGGTAACCGACTAAGCGCATCCAGCACGACATTAACCTTCCCCGGATGGTACTTAAGATCAAGATCGTAGTCAGCCATTAGCTCCAACCATCTACGCTGCCTCATATTAAGCTCCTTCTGTGTGAACACATACTTCAAACTCTTATGATCGGTAAAAGAAAAAACTTCGACCCTTTCGCCCAAAAGGTAGTGTCTCCAAATCTTCAAAGCGAAAATCACAGCCGCAAGTTCCAAGTCATGAGTTGGGTAATTCTTCTCATGGGTCTTTAACTGTCTCGATGCGTACGCTACAACCTTACCATGCTGCATCAAAACACATCCCGGTCCTTTCCCCGATGCGTCGTTGTGAATCACCAACCCTCCGGAATTGTCTGGCACGGTCAGAATAGGGGCGGTTATCAACTTCTACTTCAACGTCTCAAAAGCTAACGCACATTTGTCCGTCCATACAAAAGGTACATCCTTGCGCGTAAGCTTGGTTAACGGCTCCGCCAGACGAGCAAAGTTCTCCACAAATCTCCTGTAATATCCGGCGAGTCCAAGAAAACTTCTTATCTCCGCAACATTCTTTGGAATCGGCCAGTCTCGAACTGCTGCAATCTTTTCTGGATCGACGGCAATTCCATCGCCAGACACAACATGCCCCAAAAACTTTACTTCCTCCAGCCAAAACTCGCACTTGCTCATCTTCGTATATAACTTCTCCTGTCTCAACGTCTGCAGTGCGATCTTCAAATGCTCAGAATGTTCTTCAAAACTCTTCGAATAAACCAGAATATCGTCAATAAAAACCACGATAAACTGGTCCAAGAACGGCGAAAAGATTCGGTTCATCAAGTCCATGAATACTGCCGGCGCATTCATTACTCCGAAGGGCATCACTAAGTACTCGTAATGTCCATACCGAGTTCGGAACGCCGTCTTGCAAATATCTTCTGTTTTCACTCGGACCTGATGATATCCGGATCGCAAATCCAACTTCGAGAATATCCTCGCGCCACTAAGTTGCTCGAAAAGTTCGCCAATGCGAGGGATCGGGTACTTGTTCTTAATAGTCACCCGGTTTAATTCTCGATAGTCGATGCACATCCTTCTTGTACCATCCTTCTTCTTTACTAGAAGAACTGGAGCTCCCCAAGGCGAGTTATTGCTTCGAATCCAACCCTTTTCAAGCAATTCAGCGACCTGTTTCTTAACTTCTTCCAACTCTACTGGTGCCATTGGATAATACGCTTTGGATACTGGCGCTGCACCAGGAATAAGATCAGTTGCGAACTCCACGTCTCGCTTCGGCGGTAAACCCGATATATCTTCAAACACGTCCATAAAATCACGAACAACAGCCGGCTCTTCACTTTCATCACTTCCATTGATGCAAGATTATTGTTTGTCGGCTTAGCCCTAAACTCGACTGGCCCGACAGAACTGCTTCCTTACCGCAACTGCTGTCTGCTGCAAACTCCCCTTCATCCCAGATAAACTCTGCTGCTCTCGGGCTGCCGCAAGTACTTGTGAGAAAGTGGCCAAACCCAACGAGACAATCTGCCTCTGGATGTCCACGTCCAAGCTGCGCATGAACCTCCGTGCCCTGCCTGCATCGTTGGCAACTAAAGGTCCAGCGAATCTACTGAGTCTTTTCTATTCTGCTGCATGCACATCCACAGGTGCTCCATTCTGCTTTAGCCCGATGAATTTCTCTTCCATTTCCTCCCGTGCGGTCTGCAGGAAGAACTTCTCTAGGAAACTCTTTGAAAAATCCGCCCACTTGATCGGCTTGGGCAAACGGTTCTCCTCCACAAGCCACCATCCTCGGGCGTAGTCCACTAACTGAATGCGTACCACATCAACTCTTTTCTCATCTGGAATCTGTGCCGCAATAAGCAAATTCTCTGTGTCAACTAGCCACTGCTCTGCTGGCAACGGCTCTTCCAAACCAGTAAATGTAGACGGACCCAAACGCCTGAAATCTGCTACGGTCCCTACTCGGTCAACTGGTTTAGCTCCAACATTGTTCACAGACTGCTGAACGATCTGCAAACCTTCCTAAAACGATTCCGCTTGCTGCTGGATCAACTCGGTCTGTTTCTTTTGATTCTCCGGCATTCCCCTTATCACTCCACGCATGGCGGCTTTGTTCACACGTCCTTGGTACGTCTTCAAATTCTTACCGGCCATATTCCTGAACTCAAAACACCCAACATTAGCATGATGATAGATTCTGAATATAGATCAAGGCTAGAACTCCAAGTTACTTACATAGAGTACCGCATTATAACTATGCCGCGGTATCATAGCCACAACTACATAACTCCACCCAAGTCACCTAAGTCCTAGAGATAACAAGGAATCAGGTTTCGAGTCGATATGCAAAGGAAGTTTGCACATCGTAAAAGATATAATCCGGAAGAATGTGATTCAAGAATGGTAAACGGCAAGGTGGCAGGACATGTTTCCTAAACACGGGTATTCTGATTCGTGCATTGGGTACGATACCCAACTACAAACGAATCAACTCGACTATCCTATGGCTCTGATACCAAAAGAACCATGTCACGCCCCGCTTCCCAGAGTACGCTAAAATGGGCACGTGACATAGCCAACCATGCTACCTGTGGGTAGGAAGTATCCATCACAGTCACATTACGGTTGTAGAGATATCAAGAACAAAATAAAACTATCTAAACATGTCCATAATCCAAGATAACATGAGTCAAGAATAAATAAATGCGGAAGCGAAAGATCTAATATAAAATAACTGGAATGTATGTCCCATAATGCGGGCTCACATCAGGAAATAAATGCAGGAAAGAAAACTAACTACTGCTGACACTCACAGCTCAGCCTGTCGGCTGAAGTACTCATGCTCGGGCTGCGACAGCGGTACAGAATCTGGGCCATACAAAACCCAGACGTCAGCGCGTCAAGTCATCAAGTAATAACATAATAAACAGGCAATGCGAATATAAACATGAATAAAGCAAGGGTAACAATAATATGATCAGAGCAGTGCACGGTAGTGTGCAGTGGGTAAACTGGACTGTTCTATCAGGTTCTCTGTTCTAAAGTCTTTGAAACCAAATTGATGAATCATCGATGTAACTCAATAGTATCCCGTACATACCTGGGACCATGGCCTCAATATTCTCGGCTGAAACCGAGACATGCCGCTAGGCACCAAACAGGAATGTATACACTCAGTAGTATCCCGTACATACCCAGGAACACGGCCTCAATATTCTCGGGCTGAAACCGAGACATGCCGCTAGGCACCAAACAGGAATGTGTACACTCAATAGTATCCCGTACATACCCGGGAACACGGCCTCAATATTCTCGGCTGAAACCGAGACATGCCGCTAGGCACCAAACAGGAATGTGAACTGTCGAGTTACAAGTCAGGTTTCACCTTTGATTTCCCCATACCCCCAAGTTATGTGTTCAAGTCAGGTATTCAGTAATCAAGAAAACTAATGCCAACACAGGATCAGGTAAACAGGTTTGTCTGGATAGACAACAGGAACGGTCCATGAGGACAACATGTCAGGTTTGTTGGCATTAGACACAAGATCAGGTAACGGGTCAGGTCATGGTACATCATGTCAAGTCAAGCAGTATACGGTACCATGTCGGGTCAATCAATATGTATGTAGCAAGTCAGGTCAAGATGTAAACGATAGCATAGGTGTGCTCACAATCAGTTATATAATCAAGCATGGTTATCAACACATGATATAAGCAATGAATTAAGCAATAGGCAGATTCACTCAATTTGCAGTACAGTTATCAGTTGTGTCACAGAGATGATTTCAACATTATAAGAATGCAGTAAGATAATTATAACCAATTAATCATGTTAACAAGTTTAAGATTTCAGGGATGCAATGTTCTAAATATATATAGGTTCCAAGTTTGAAAGATAAAATGATAAATATCAAACCCAAAACTCAATTTGGTGTTCTAGTTAGCTTAACAAGATGAGATGCAAAAAAATGTGTATAAAATAAGCTTGAAACTTGGTTCCTCGAGTATGAAGCTTTCGATGTGTTTTCTTACCTGATGCCCTAAGACCGTCTGGTCTGAGAGTCATTGTCCTAATACTTGTTACGATGTGATCAAGTTGTCGCAGTAAAATGTAATAAAAGAAATAGGAAATATAAAAAAATTTGAGTCGAAATTTTCAAAATAAAGCGACGCCATTTGCACGGATACGAAGATGTATAGGATATTTAGTTTTTGCACGTTTTTGCACGGTTACGCTAGTTTTTTGCACGTTTTTCACGGATACGAAGATGAATAAGATATTTAGTTAAACTGGTTTTTGCACGATTTTGCACGGATACGCTATTTTTTTTTCCACGTTTTTGCATGTTTTTGCACGTTTTTGCATGGATACGAAGATGTATAGGATATTTAGTTAAACTAATAGCTAAGATATACGACCCTTGTCCTTCCGTTCCTTATTCTTGACTTCTAAGATTTAGTTATTTCTAATCCTAGTTGCTAGCTTTCTCTCATTCATCTTCGTATTCCGCCACGAGTGAGTAGGAAACATGAAGATTTTGACTCGAAGTTTCTCTCATTCTCATTCTTCTCTCCTTTCTATTTTTGCACATATACGAAGAACGTAGTATAAGAAATGTAAAATTCTTTTACCACTTTTTTGTTCAAACTTATTGAGTTGAACCCCGACCAAAGCGGCCCAAACCTCTCTATTTTGGTGCACTATCCCTTCATGATTGTTGCAACCCAATGTTGAGACAAGTTGTGTTTTGCTTTGACCGAGAGCTTAAGTCAAGAATAAGGAACGGAAGGACAAGGGTCGATAGAAAAGAGTTAACGCTTGGAAGGCATTGACTGTAATTGCAAGTACCCTTCTAAAATACACTAATCCATGCTCCTTATTGTTACTTTGGTATCAACACAATTAGGAGCTCAAAGGAAAGAATACAGAATTGTAATCTAGCTTAAACTGCCCAATCCAAAAACCCTAGTAAGCCCCCTTTCATTCTTGACATATCACATAGTTAAAATGAACAAACTCGAACATCTCGCCATAAATCGTCTAAAACTAAGCAACTAACCGACCGTTTCTCCGTGGACACCCGTACTCATCTCGGCTAGCTATTTAGCGACGCTGTCTTGATTGCGGTTTCTAAAACTTTCCCCTTGTAAAATATCTACCAATCACCTATCATCTTATTTACGTCTTTATATCCACACAGATTTTCTAAAGATAAGAAATTGCACTTCATCAAAACTATCTATATCATCATTAAATTCAGATATTTCTATATCTCAGAGAAGAGCAAAACTAAATATCAATTATATGTAATTATTCCAGTACAATTTGAAGAGGGTCATGTCTAAGAAAACTAAGAAACCAGACGGTATATCCATGAAAGACATTGAAAATATATACTAATTTCCCAATGAGCAGAAATTAATTTTTGGTACTTTCTTTTTCCATTTAAAGCTGTTTCTTTTTTATCATCACAGCCATACTTTTTTGGTACTTAAAATCCCTAGAATTATAATAAGATACTTTAAATTACTTTACAAATCAACCGATCTAATCCATCAAGACCGAACATAAAAAAGCGAAATAAATTTATCTGGATCAAGTACAATGAAAAAATTTACATTAATTGCTCATGCAGCAAAAGTTAATTTTATGTAATTGAAAGTCTTAGAATTATAAAAAGATACTGTCAATTACATTTTAAATCCACCTATTCAATCCATCGAGATCAAACATAAAAGAGAAATAAATTTCTCTGGATCAAAGACATTGAGAAAATTTACATTAATTTCTCAATCAGAAAAAATTAATTTTATGTAACTAAAAGTCGTAGAACTATAAAAATATATTGCAAATTACCTTCTAAATCCACTAATCCAATCCATTGAGATCTAAAGATCAAAGAAAGTGAAAATTTACATTAATTTCTTAATTAGCGGAAATTAATTTTTTGGTAATTCAAAGGCCTAGAATTAAAAAAAACTACGAATTATCTTTCTAAATCCACTAATCCAATTCTCAGAGATGGAACTTAAAAGGAAAATAATTTTCTCTCCTCAGGAGTTAACGAGGCAGTTTAGAGAACGTTTTTTTAAAAATTGTGGAGGATTAGTTAGTTTTAAAAATCAGTTTTTTGTTTTTAAAAATACAAGAGAGAAAAAACCTGCCCACTTACAAAATTGAATTAGTAAGTTTTAAAAATCAATTTTTTTGTTTTTAAAAATACGAAGAGAGAGAAAAACCTGTCCACATACAAATCAAAAGAAAACTGTCCATTCACAATATCACGTGGCACAGTTTTATTTTTCTTCCTTTTTTGTGAAATACACCTCTTTCTTTTTGCAGTATTAAAATAAGCAAAATTAGAATAAAACAAAACGCGGAGTTAGAATAAATAAAGATGACTAACAAATTTGTCTCCTCATTTTCTCCTAGTAGAGTATTTTAGATAGATTAGCTACTACTTGAGGCAGGCATCGAATAGGTGGAAAATGTGGCATTAATATTTGCTAATAATTGGAAGAATTACTCCATAAATCAAAAGGAGACAAAAAGACGAGTAAATGAAAAACACAACTTGCATATTTGCAAATTATATTGACTCATGTACATACAATTTCACATGTTTAATAATTATGATAGCTCCCGTACTGATGATGCTCGATATTGGCGATACGAGATTAGGACACGTGGCCGATGACATGTCCCAAGACCCGGAAGAAAGGGCCCATAGAGGCCGACCAAGCCACCCTTGTACCCGACCTGCAAGCGCAAGCTGGCCCTCCTCGGAGCCCCCTGCAAATTTGCCTCCTCGGCCCCTCAGCTCGCCCCGGGCTGCCACGGGACCAAGACTCCTCGACCCTCTTGCTCGGTTCTGAGCTCCCCAGCCGAGGCCATCCTCCTCGGCCCTTTCGACCGACCAACTCCACCACTCGCGGGCGTAACCGTAGCTCCGAAAATCTCGCCACGCGCAGATTCTCCGCCAGCAACGTCCCACGTTCCACGCCATCACGATCCCCATTAATGGGTGATCCGCTCTTTATGCGGGCGTGACGTCGGGAGCGTAACGGCCGGCGAGACTCTCGCGCCTACCGCTGCGTGCTGCCGCCACTATATAAACCCCCATCACAGAGGGGTCAAATAAGCCATTTTTACTCTACTAAGCCGTTACTCTGCTCGGATCTAGTACTAACTTGATCGTCGGAGGGTCCTCTGTGGTAAACCACCCCGGGACTTCTTTGCAGGTACTCGGGGCTAAACTCCTCAAATCACCCAATCTCACCAAAACCCATTGAGATCCACACCCAACAAAAGATCACCACCAAAATACACCGGGAGATCAATGGAAGACAACATCTGACGGAGACCCGAAAAGGACCTCCATCAGTTGGCGCCATCTGTGGGAATCCATACTCCACAAAAAAAAGTTGGCCTTCCGATCTCCGTCCGCATGGCGAGCAACCATTCTGAAGATTCCGGTACCAGCCGACACCTTCCACTCAGTGAAGGCGTGGATGAGCCTCCTCCAGCGACCATCATCAACGCCCTCGCCAGCCGGATAGATTGGCTACAGTCCCTTATGGAGGCGCTCGTCCACGTCCAAGCGGCCAGGCCTGGGCCCCAGATCGCCGCTCCACCGCCTCCAGAAGGCTTTGCCCCCGTCAGGACGGCTGACCACCAGCAGGTTACGACTCCTGGCCACAGATCTCTCGAGTCGGTACTCCCTGAGGCCTGCTGGGCGCCCCACGGCTCCACATCAAGGTCCGCCGCCAGAACGCCTCGCCTCGAGCCTCATCACGACCCTTATCCCCCTGAGGAGATGTCAGTTACCTCGCCTGTACACAGGCATGGCCGACACCACCCCCTCGGCGGGGCCGCACAGAAGGGGTTCACATTGGCGTCTCGAGAGCCACCTCACCCAGGGATCTGAGGCACCTCATCGAGAGGAACCGGGGCCGCTCCCAGACGCAGGTCACCCACAGCAGAGGCCAGGGATCCCAAGGCGCCGATTCCTCGGGATACCATGGTCGACTCGACGCCCTCGAGAAGAAGATCGAGGGCATGCGCCGGGAGGCTCACCTCTCGAGCGACGGGGCTAAGTACGCCTCCGATTCACTCACAATTCCGTTCACCGAGGGATTGCTCGCCGTCCATGTCTCCTCGCGCAACAAGCCCCCAAAGGTCTCTCTGTTCGATGGGAAAACCGACCCGAATGACCATTTGGACGCTTTCACCGCGGGGATGAGCTTCCAAGACCACTCCGACGCCACCCAGTGCAGGGCCTTCCGGCCACCCTCATTCGCGTAGGTCGGAACTGGTTCCGGGGGCTCGAGCCCCGCTCAATCTCGACCTTCGACGAGCTGGCTACTCAGTTCCTCGGCCACTTCGTTGGGAACCGTCGGCAGAAGCGCACGGTCGACTACCTCTTCACGGTTAAGAGTGGGGATAAGGAGACGTTCAAGGCCTACATCACCCGCATCTACAGCGCCCTTCTCGAGGTCCCCGAGCACCGGGACAAGACCGTCATCACGGCGCGCAGATCTGGTCTAAGGCACAAGGAGTGGTTACGCTCGTTCGCATTGGCACAACCCAAGATCATGGCCGAGGTCAAGGCGTGGACTGAGCGTGATGTTCAGCTGGAATCCAAGGTGAACGAAAACCTCCCCCGAGCAGAACGATCCGACCAGAAGAAGAGGGCTCGGGAGGAGAGGCCGGAGCGTCAGCAGCCCTATCACCCGAAGTTCCAGGAGTATACCCCCCTCAACGTCTCCCTCGCAGTATTGCTAGAGGAGGCCCAGAACGAGAGGTTCTTCAAGTTCCCTCCGATCCCGCGTCAGGCCGTGAAGCGAACCCAGGGCCCTTACTGCGCTTTCCACCGGACACAGGGCCATGCCATGGAGGATTGCAAACAACTCAAGGACTACATCAAAGAGCTCATCCGATCGGGACACCTCGTCGCATACTTGAGGGACAAACGGTAGGCCGACCGCGAGCAGGAGTAGCATCGCCCTCCCGCTGACCTGACCATCGGTTAGATCATGCTCGTTTCGGAGGACGGCCAGCACGGAACTCAGGGAACCCCGTAGCCTGTGCCAAGCATGGAGGCCAACAGTCCTCCAGGGAGCTCGGGCCGAGCCAATAAAATCATCTACTAGCCTGTACTTTTCTTTTAGGGCAATGTAAACCCTTCCTAGGGTCTGTTGTTAATCTAATAAAGATCAATGGAACATTGCGAAAAAGAAGGAAAAACCATGTTTATTCAAAAGGTATTATGGGCTCCTCAGCCATACATACAAAGAGAAAAAGAAATTACAACAGCGGGGGAAGGGGGTGCAGAGAACACTGCTCATGATACTCGGCAAAGATCTCCACCAGCCGAGGTCTCGCAAGATCCAACCTCTCCCCTTGGTTCCCTCCGCGCGCGTTGACCCCGAGCCTCAACTCGTAGCACTCGCGGACGAGCGCCTCCGAGCGAGCCAGCCGGTTTGCGGAGATCAGGCCGAAGCGCCTCAGGGACTGCAGCTTGCCCACGGCCTCGTCATAGAGCTGCTCGGACAGGGGGTTGTAAAGCCCAGGCAATGCCCTCCAGATGGAGTACATCAGCAGCTGCAGCAGGGAGAAGCGTCGGGGGAGCAGTTGGCCGAAATGGTCCTCGATGCTCCCATAAACCAACTGAACTATGTCCTCGGTGTAGTTATGGTCGTAAAGGTACACGTCTTCGAAGTGGATGATGTCGGGGATGGTAAACGGGATGTCTTGCATCTTCGACGACCTGTTTATGAAGGATGGAAGGACCAGTACTCCTTCAGCCTTATATAGCCCACTGTGCCCCAACGGAGCTCAACAGTCGCCCGCTTTCACCCAAAAAGTCGCTGCCACGTGGCAGTCATCAAGCCTTCCTTAGTGGAATCGAAACGACGCGCCCCTAGCGCTTCGCCTCCCCCCACATTCAATGCACATGCTACGTGCACAGTCGCCGTGACCGTTCCTGTTCCCCATGCCTACAGCTGGATGGTCGGGCTACACCTCGCGAAGAATTAGCCAAAGCAGCTGCCCTGCTCGGCTATACTTAGCCGGTAGCTTCCCTACTGCAACGCCAGGGACCAGAAGCAGTCAATCCCATCCGTCGCTCGGCTATCCCTGGCGGGTAGCTTCCCTACCGCAACGCCGGGGATCAGAAAGCCCTCCCAGAGGCAGTCGAGCCCAACCGTCGCTCGGCTATCCCTGGTGGGTAGCTTCCCTACCGCAACGCCAGGGATCAGAAAGCCCTCCCAGAGGCAGTCAAGCCCGAGGATCCCTCGCTCGGCTATCCTTCAGGACAAAAACCCTCGCCAAGAGGCACTGGGCAGTAACCCTGCCCGGCCAAGGGTCCTTGGTAGGCTTCTACAGCCCCTCCCGCGCTAAGGACCAAAGTCTTCCCAGAGGCAGTCGAGTCCTTGCTCGGCTATCCCCGACTGGTAGCTTCCTACCACAACCGACAGGGATCAAAGTCCTCGCTAAGAGGCACCGGGCAGTTACCCTGCTTGGTCCCCGTCCTGAAGGATCAAAGCCCTCGCAAGAGGCAACCAAGCAGCTGCCCTGCTCGGTCCACTCCGGCTGGTAGCTCCCTACCCACGACGCCAGGGATCAAAGCCCTCATAAGAGGCACCCGAGCGGCTGTCCCGCTCGTTCATCCCACGCTGGTAGTTGCCTACCCACAACGCCAGAGGTCAAAGCCCTCGCCAAGAGGCAACCGCGCAGCTTCACTGCCCGGTCATCCTTAGTGGGCTTCTTACAGCCCCTCCAACGCTAAGGATCAAAGCCCTCGCAAGAGGCAACCGAGCAGCTACCCTGCTCGGTCGTCCCTGGCGGGTAGCTTCCCTACCGCAACGCCAGGGATCAGAAAGCCCTCCCAGAGACAGTCGAGCCTGAGGATCCCTCGCTCGGCTATCCGTCAGGACAAAAGCCCTCGCCAAGAAGCACCGGGCAGAAAACCTACCCGGCCAAAGGTCCTTGGCAGGCTTCCTACAGCCCCTCCCACGCTAAGGACCGAAGTCCTCACCAAGAGGCGCCGGGCGGTAACCCTGCCCGATCCCCGTCCTGAAGGATCAAAGTCCTCGCAAGAGGCAACCGAGCAGCTACCCTACTCTGTCATCCCCGGCTGGTGGTCGATGCTCGCATTGCCAGAAGTCAAAAGATGGCACCCCCCATGGGGCCACCGGGAAGCCTCCTACTCACGCTCGGCATAAAAACAGCGAACAACGCTCTGCCCGTCACCCGCAGAGGATCTGAGACCCCAGTGAGGGGCATCAAGTCTATCCAGGTCTAAACGATCTCCCCTCGACTTCGGGGCCCATGGGGATACCTCCTCGGCAGCATTTGGCATGCTCGTCGGCAAGTGATCGAAATCAACTCGACGGACGATCGCTAGACAGATGGCCAACCTGACATGAAAACACAACGGTGCAAGCAGAGATATCTTACGAGCATTCTTCACAAACAGATGGTAGAGCGCGATTCGATGAAACCAAAGAAAAATTTTATTACTACCAAAGACAAAGGCTTTACAAAGGGTATTTTTTAGGGGTCCCAAGCCTTACAAAATTCCAAAAACAAAGAAATAAAAGGAGGAAGACGGGGGCTCTAGACCTCGGGGCCAGGTGCGACCTCGAGGTCCTCGACATCCACCACATGACGCGCGGGGTCCTCGGCGGTTTCCTCGCCAGGAACCTCTTCCCTCTGCTCATCGGCATCCGCGAGGGGGAACTCGGCCCAGAGATCTCCGTCGGCAAACTCCGGCATCCGGGCCTTAACGGCATCGAGGACGTCGTGCCAGATGCGGGTCGTAGCCATGGCCAGGTCATCCTAGAAGTCCTTCGACTTCTTATAGCTCTCCACCGCCTTCAGTTCGGCCGACTTGGCCGCCTCGGCCGCCGCCCCAAGCTCCTTCCGGAGGGTCTTCACCGTCCTCTTCAGGTTGCCGGCAAGCACATGGGCATCCCCGAGCTTGGCCTCGGCAATCACTGCAGCCTTGCGGTGCCGGGCTACCTCCCGTTTCCCTGCCTCCACCTCGCCTTCCAAGGCAGCAACCCTCGCCGTCACCGCCTCCAGCTCCCACCTGGAGCTCTCTTCCAGCAAGGCGAGCCGGTCCGCAGCCTCCAGCGCCGGGGCTACCACCTCGGCTTCCATACGCAAGGCTAGGGCAACGTGCTAGAGAACCTGGAAGATACGAAAGAGATCAGAAAGACGAAGGAGGCACCGAATCTCACAATGAACCAAACACTTACCTGCACGGACTCCTGGGCGATGGACGCCAGCTGAGCCCTGAAGGTCCTCCCGGGAACTCTACCCCCGGCTGAGGCCTCTATCACATGCAGGAGGTTATCCGCAACGGATAGCCCCGATGGCACCGCGAACCGGAGGCCCCCTTCCTCCACCACGATCGGCGAGGACCGGCCCCGGGAAGGTCTCTGGGAACTCCTCTTGAGCGGCTCCGAGGGAAAGCCGATCTCCTCCTCTGAGTCCGGGTCCTCCAGAACCAGGGCCCGTTTCCGGCCCGACACTCTGCTGGGACCCGGGGCGGGATCTGCCCCTGAATGCTCACGGGACGCCACCACTGGAGCAGTAGGAGCCGGGGCGGGCTTCGCGCGAGATGAACTGGCACCCCCAGCCTTCGTAACCTTCCTCGGCTGGCGCATGGAGGCTTTAAGCGAGTCAAAGTCCATGGATCCTGCACAAAGCAAATACCCAACAAGTCAGCAACACGAGCAAAACACAAGCCAAAAAGCTAGCCTAACTTACCGACGAACTCAACGGGGCTGAGCCCGGCCCAGCTCAGGACCCTCTCAGATAGCAGCACATCAGGTCGGGGGATAGGCTTCCATGACGCCACTCTCACCACGGCGGGGTCATTGTACTGGTTCCCCGGTAAACATTTCTCCCTCGACCACTTGGTAGGCACGGGCCAGTCCTCGCCCTCGAGAGGGGAAACGAAGAAAAATTTCTTCTTCCAATCATGAATAGAAGAGGGCAAGGCCACGACCCCGGTCCCGGCAGCACCCCCCGTCCACTTTCTGAAAGAGAGATAGACCCATCTCGGGTCGCCCGCTCGACCACCAGAGTGACTTTTGAAGACGAGAGAAGAATCGAGAAGGGAGAGGCTGAAGGGAACCGTCTGTAACTTCAGGCGGATCAAGAACCCGAGAAGGATCCTCCACGAGTTCGGCACTAACTGGCCGGGGGCTAGACCGAAAAAATTTAGCGCGGCGACGATCTCGGGAGAGAAGGGCAGGCACATTCCACCCTAAAGAGCTTCTAAATACAGGGCGATTTCCCTGCCCCATACTTGATCCGCCCTCTCTCCCTCCTTGGCCAGTCGGAGCGTGTAACGTGAGGGGATGTGGAAGCGAGCCCGAGTATTAGCGAGCTCGTCCTCATGCCTCACCCAACACGAGGGGCCGGGAGCCGCATCTGCCGCCTCCTCCTTAGGGGCTGCCCCCGCCGCACGATCCCAGGGAGAGGATCCGAGCCCCGCTCCCCGGGGGGACTATGACACGACTAAAGGGTCCCTAGAACCTACTTCTACAACATCTAGTAACTCTAAAAAGGAAGACATCTAACCTTGAAAAAGGGAATCTTCGGGAGCCAAAAGCGGGAGAAAGAAGACGAGCGCCGTGCAACCAGGACTTAGAAGAGGGAAATATAAAAAAATAAGGGCCCAAGGATGGGCCACACCCCTGTTTATTGCTGCAAGCGGCCTCATCCAACAACGCCCGTCATCTCCCGCCGAAACGACTCCTCACGTCCAGCGGCTCCGATCGCTCCACGTGTCGATCCTGCGCTGGACCGCATCCCATCAGACGTCGCGGGCCTGCATACGTCGCGTCGGCCAATCGATACTTGGCGCGTGGACCGTCGCTTCAGTGGCAGAGTGCACAAACCGGCGCACCTTCTTTAAATGCTGAGATCTCGCCCTGATTCACTAGCAGAAAAGACAACTGACGGCCCGATGACTCATCCCGACAAAGCCTTAGGAAGGAGCTCACCTTGGAAGGCCTGGCAATCCACTCCTGACCCGACCCGCTAGCTGGTCGAGACAAGAGTGGGGGGCTAATGATGATGCTCGATATTGGCGATACGAGATCAGGACACGTGGCGGATGACATGTTCCAAGACCCGGAAGAAAGGGCCCACAGAGGCCGACCAGGCCACCCTTGTACCCGACCTGCAAGCGCAAGCTGGCCCTCCTCGGGGCCCCCTGCAAATTTGCCTCCTCGGCCCCTCAGCTCGCCCCGGGATGCCACGGGACCAAGACTCCTCGACCCTCTTGCTCGGTTCCGAGCTCCCCAGCCGAGGCCGTCCTCCTCGGCCCCTCCGACCGACCAACTCCACCACTCTCGGGCGTAACCACCGCTCCGCAAATCTCGCAACGCGCAGATTCTCCGCCAGCAACGTCCCACGTTCCACGCCATCACGATCCCCATTAATGGGCGATCCGCTCTTCACGCGGGCATGACGTCGGGAGAGTAACGGCCGGCGAGACTGTCGCGCCTACCGCTGTGTGCCACCGCCGCTATGTAAACCCCCATCACAGAGGGGTCAAGTAAGCTATTTTTACTCCACTTAGCCGTTACTCTGCTCGGATCTAGTACTAACTTGATCGTCGGAGGGTCCTCGGTGGTACCAAACCATCCCGGATCTTCTTTGCAGGTACTCGGCGCTAAACTCCTCAAATCACCCAATCTCACCAAAACCCATTGAGATCCACACGCAACAGAAGATCACCACCAAAATCCACTGGGAGATCAACGGAAGACAACATCTGACGGAGACCCGAAAAGGACCTCCATCACGTACCAAACCAACAAAAGTCAAGTGTGCCTTGTCTATATTTAATTGGTTTTGTGAAATGTCCCTATCACTGTACCAAAACTCCGAAGTTATGATGAAAACTGAGGGAATATATATTTTATACCGTAACACGTCCCTGCAAGTCAAAGGCCCTATGAACCGAAACCTGGGCTTTTACATAGCGGTGAGAGGAATCGAACCCGACTTGTTCTGATACCATGTGAAATATCTCTGCCAGTGCACCAAACTGGCACCAAAATTCTGAATTTATGATTTCACGAATCTGCCCATATCTGAATCATGTCCAATCATTGCATTAACATTTACTAGAAGAAATATTAATGCATGGAAAAAGAAAGAAATTAAACAATATTGTACCAAACTTTGAATTTGGGAAGAAATATTTAAGTTATAACAGGCTCTTACAAATTAAGGCCCCTCTTACAAATTAAGGCCCCAAAGAGCCAAAACCTAGCTAGACTTTAATTACACAATGGAATCCTTTTTAACCAACAATTAGATAGCAATTTCGGCGGGAGACTAATCTGAGTTATTTCGATACATTTCAAATGTTGATTTTCTTAATTTCAAAGTTGTGAGAAAGTTGGAGAGAACAAATTTTATATCATGACAAAAACCATCCTCAACGTGACCAGCGTGCACTAATTTTATATCATGGCAAAAACCTCGCCCTGCCTTGTATTCCCCTTCAACGTCACCTTCACAAATCAGAAATAAATAAAAACTCATAGCTCACTCCAACACAAATTTTATATCATAACAAAAATCTTCCTCAACGTGACTAGCGTGCAGTATTTGCAAGCCACAAACCTAGCCCTATCTTGTAAACGTCACCTTCACAAATCAGAAATAAATATAAACTCATAGCTCACTCCAACTACAACACGTTCTCTCTTCAATTCTCACCCCAACAATCTTCAACCCAGACAAAGCCTCCTCTTAACCCAAGAAGCCATGCAAATGTCTCGTCTCCTACGAGCACGCACTCTCTCTTATTCTTCAAAATTCATTGCTGCATGGACACCATCGCAACTCTCCGTCAAAAAGCACGCACCCATGCTCGTCCCACCGGCCGAGCCTACCCCGCATGTGTTCAAACCTTTGTCGGACATCGATGACCAAGAGTTCTTAAGATTCCAAGTCCCGTTAATTCAATACTACAAAAACAACCCTAAAATGAACGGAAAAGATCCGGTCGCGGTCATAAAAGACGCGTTGGCGAAGGCACTTGTGTTTTACTACCCATTCGCGGGGAGACTAAGAGAAGGGGAAGGGAGGAAGTTGATTGTGGAGTGCACGCACTACTACGAATAAGGGTTGTCCCTACGGATTTATCCGTAGGGGCAAAGCACCGCCCTTACGGATATATCCGTAGGGGCAAAAAATTCATCTGTAGGTGCAAACGCCGTAGGTGCAAGTCGAAGCCCTACACTTGCCCTTACAGACAAAAACTTACCCCTACGGAGTTCTGTGTAGATACATTTGCACCTACGGATTATGGCGTAGGGGAAAAAAAGTTATTTTATTTACGGTTATTTTAATTATATTAATTGTACCTACGGATATATCCGTAGGGCCAAGAAGTATCCCCTACGGATATATGCGTAGGTATATATCCGTAGGGGTCATTGTTTGCCCCTACGGATATATCCGTAGGGACAAGCCCAACCCCCCCGACACTGAGATCAGGAGGAAATATCAGTTACCGCTGATATTTTGCCCCTACGGCTTAATCCGTAGGGGCAGCAGGTGTACCTACGGATTAATCCGTAGGTACACATTATCTGTTTTTTTTTTAAAAGGGGCTGCCTTATTTTTTCTTGCCCTATGCACAATAATATATATATCAGTAAAATATAATATTAATCATCACACAACATATATCGCAGTATTCATAATCACATCTCACGCATATAATATACAAAAGAAACCCAATACTGAATATGATATAAATATAAACCAATATCAATATCAATATCGTTTAAAAATATAGTACAATATGTAAATAAACCAATATCAATATCAATATAAACCAATATTAAAAAAATAAACCAATATCAATATCAATATAAACCAATATTCAAAAAATAAACCAATATCAATATCAATATAAACCAATATTCAAAAATTAAGAACCAAAAAGCTACCCTAACTC
The DNA here is from genome assembly GCA_030015575.1 of Agapanthus africanus. Taxonomy (NCBI): domain Eukaryota; kingdom Viridiplantae; phylum Streptophyta; class Magnoliopsida; order Asparagales; family Amaryllidaceae; genus Agapanthus; species Agapanthus africanus. Next base: position 469,597,872 of record CM057349.1, read on the forward strand.
GGTCCAGCTCCACCTCTGAATAACGATAGAATAACGCGCGCCTGCTCCTCGGTCAATAAACTTTGCAATTCAGCGCGAGCGGGAGTCTGAGCGTCCTGTGGAGCTAGCGATGTGGTCTGCGCAGCCGCCGTCGAGGGAGTCGCTTGTGGAGCCGTGGCTGCGGGAGTCTGAGCGGGCGCTGGAGCTATAGGAGCTGTCTGCGGAACCGCAGCCGATGTAGTGGCTTGCGGAGCCGCAGCCGAAGGAGATGCATGACATGTACCCTGTCGCGTCTGGACCTAACGTGTGTAAGAATCGTGTAAGAACTGTGTATTACTCGAATTCGTATCATTATCAAGTTATTTCGAAATCCCATTTGGATATCTAGTTTGGATAACCGTTATTTATTTTAATTACATATGTATGTATGATTAATCAAACCTAACTTTAAAACCAAATAAGCTCAAGCTACGTACTAATTATGGATATGTTGATATGTATAATATGACATGATATTTTACTATAAAGTAGTATACATACCAGCATCTCCTTCAACTCCTCAACGGTGGCCCTCAAGCTCTCCAGTTCCTGCTGGACACGTCGCTCACTGAAGACGGAGGAAGTAACCGCCGGGATGGAGTCCAACCTCATATGGGCCCTGCTAGGGCCCAGTCCCCGGCCTCTCTCCCAACCTCCGTGATGCCCTCCGTGTGCGGCGTCCAGAACTGGGGTCAGCAGCCTTGGATCGTTCTGTCCGGTAAAATCGATCCCCGAGGCGTCGGCCTGCTCAACCACCCGCTCCTACACCCACATTAAGCAGTAAAGTATAAGTATAAAATTTAAACTTGAAGCTTCCAAAACTAAAATTTCAAATATGGGTAGAATAAATATTTAACACTTACGCAATACTCCTGGGTAGCGACGTCGGGATATCGAAGCTCCCCCGTGGCAGGATCTGTCGAGGTGCCGTGGATGGCAAGATATGCGGACAGCACGCTCGGTGTACCACCTTGCGCCACGGTCCGAGCTGTCTGCAATATTAGAAAATAACTCTTAATATTAGAAATATTAGAAAATAACTCTTAATATTGCAGAATTTCAGAAAGGTTGGTCTATTGTAATTTACCGATAACTCCATGGCTCGAGTAATATTTCTCGAGCCACCTGTGTAAGTGGGGCGACCCCTCTTCGCCGACTTCCTGTTCTCTGTATTCTGAGCGGCCTGTTTCTGCACAACGCATTAACATTTAGTTTTCTAATTAAGTAACACAAAGAAATAAATTATATCATAAACAATGAATTACATTTAAAATACATACCTGTTTGCGTTGGGAGTCGAAATAATCGCACAATAGAGGTCATGTCTCTACGTCGACTCTCGCAAACGCTGGAGTAGATAGGAGGACCGCTCTCTCTGCCTCGGGGATCGTCATCCACAGGGAGTAGCAGTCGGCCTTCGGCTCATTCCTGTTGTATTGGACCTTGGTCTGCATGTTCTTCATCAGGCCATTGTACAGAGCATGAAGGTCGAGCACCCTCCCAGGGTGATCAGGGTCGGCTACAGGCTGAAAATCGTAATCCAACTGAAAATACAAAAAAAACATTGTTATTAGATTGCAAGTGTTGATAATAAATATATTGGATAAATCAAATGAAAATAGGCCGTTAATACGTACCTGAGCCTGATAAAAGAAGAGGGCGAATGAGCGCCGGTGCTGCTCGCCCCACTCAACGTGAAGTGGATAGTTCTTCACAAGCCGGCTCTCATCCCCCATATACCGGCCGAACCTCTCGGCATGAGGACCGGTATAGCGATAGTCAAGGGTAAAAAGGAAGGGGAATGGTGCCTCCCCCCTAGCTCTGTCAGGCCTCAGCCTATGGGACTGATTCGGGCCTCAAGTCCCCCTCTGGGGATGGGGAGGCCTTGCGTCTGCACGAAATATCAAGACAATCAATATTAAGACAAAGTTGAATTAAAAAATCAAGCTTAAGCGAAAATTAAAGTGTGATATATACCTCCGGTGACTATCGCACGAGCCTGGGCCCGGGCAGCAGCACGAGCGGAACGATAGTTCCTCCGGTGAGGAACAACCGGGGTCCCGGATGCGGACGCAACCCCTACAACTAGAAAATAAATATTGACGCTAAATTTCCATGAAGTTCATATTTATTCTATAGAGCATATGTAAAATGAATAAATATTTTATATTTCTTCATACTAACCTGCAGACGATGCGGATGGTATGGAAGCGGCAGGAGTGGCCCCTGCGGAAGATGTGGACGCACCACCTATAATTAGACAATTAAAAATAGATTATATAAGTAATTGCAAAAAGAATGTGTAGATCAATAATATAACGTTCTAAATCAATATGCATGCACTATAGGATATATAAATATACCCGCAGGTGCGGTGGTGTCACCACCTACAGCTAGACAATAATAAAAATTGCTAAGTAAGAGCAAAAGGAATGTGTGTATATTTATGATATAGCATTCTAAATCAATATACATGCACTATATGATATAAAAACATACCTGGAAGAGCGGGAGTGGCCTCTGTCCCAGATGTGAACGCATCACCAATAACTAGACAATCAAACATTGACAATATAAGTAATTTTGATATAAACAGGCATGAATATCTGTAATATTACATTCAAAATGGATATGCGTGCAGTATACCTGGATGTGTGGCAAAATCCACACGGAAGGAGGCATCCGAAGGGGTCTCCGATCCGGGTGCAAGACCAGCCCTCTGAAGCTCTCTACGGAGCTCTCCGGGAGGCAGAACCGCTCTGCCTCTGCCTCTGCCGCGGCTGGAGCTCCTGTCGCCCCTCGCTGCTCCCGACATCATCATCAAATCTAGATAAACGGCTCGTGGACGCATTAGACAATCATTAAAAGTATTGACTATATATGTATAGAGCGTAAAATGTGAAGTAATAATATAACATTACTGATAACCTTTTTCGTTTCGTGGGCGCATTATACATATATACTTGGATTTCATCGTCGATGTCATTTCTAACCCACGTAACTTCATGATCGGTCGAAGATAACCCGTCCTTCGAAACAGACGGTCGGAGCACTTTAAGCCTTCTCTCTTCTTCGTCCTCATCGCTGTCCTCGTATTCTGGGACATCGTAGACATCTCTGGGTTTCCATCGGCATACAACACTCCATCCCGGATGCTTCAAACATTGTGAGTAGTATACTTGGAACGCTTGGTTCGGAAAGATAAACGGATCTTCCTGACAGTAAAATCGAAGTGTGTTCACACTGGTCAATCCATATTCATCTTTCCAAGTCCCAAGATTGCTTCTCCACCTGTCCGTATCGGTTCGCGTATCGTACCAAGTACACTGGAATATATAAAAGGGTTCTGATCGTCCGGGATAGTGGATGCCGAGTATACAATTTAAGTACCCATAATAAATCACACCGTTCGATCCTACCGTCGCAATCCCACTATTCTGAGTGGTTCTAGATATTTCTAATTCCTTAACTTCGAATTTGTATCCAAGGACACCAAATCCTTTGTAATATGCAACCTCCGTACTAGGAAATTGAGCTAAATATCTTGAATCACTCTCAAATGATGCAGACAAGTTCGGATCGTGGATCTAACAAAACAAATTTTACGACAAATACATAACGATACAAGTTTAGATTAAAACTGCTAGCAATAAAATGTTATTCGAATAACTTACATGATCTGTGACCCAATCACAAAAATTATCCTGATGATATTTTTCCAATTGTTCTTCATTCCAATCAGGATGCCCCTCACGTACCTCGTTAAAATGAATTCTGTTTTTGACAAATAATGGTGACATTAATATTATATCATTTCATACATACACAAACACAGATATAACAATTAATCCAAAAAAACTTACTCTCTAATTTGTTCAAGACATTCGCAATTAAGCAAGATAAACCGGTATATCTTGTTGATAAACATAGTGTCTACCTTCTTATACTCGGCTTTACCATATGGTCCGTCTTGAATTCTTAGTGGTCGGTTAAGCCTTGTCTCAATGTTCTCGTCCAGATAGCGGGAACAAAATGTGGTTGCTTCATCAAGAAGATAATCTTGCATGATAGAACCCTTTGGTCGATTTTTATTACGTATATACTTCTTAAGAGTGTAGAGGTACCTAATGAAAATATGTTGAATAAATAAATACGGGCATACAGGACAACAATAAATTTTTAAATTGCGCGAAACGAAAAATTACACGTACCTCTCGACGGGATACATCCATCGATATTGTACCTGTCCGGCTAATTTCGCCTCAGTTGCAAGATGAACCGTCAAGTGTATTATGATATCGAAGAATGACGGTGGGAAAATACGCTCAAACTTGCAAAGTATCAACGCAATAGAATTTTCTAGTTTATCCAGTGTCACAACCTCCAGTGTTTTAGCACACAACTCCCTGAAAAAACAACATAGGTCGTTGATTACTAGACCAACCGAGTCGGGGAGAGAAGTCCTGAGGGCTAAGGGAAGAAGGTGCTCCAAGATAACATGGTGATCATGAATTTTCAACCCATCGATCTTGCCCTTCACAATTTTTATTTTCTTGCTGAATGATCCTGAGAAACCTGTGGGGACTTTCAAATCATGCAACACCTGCAGGAATCTTTTCTTCTCCGGTTGTGACATATGATAAGCGGCATTGGGAAGTATAAACTTGCCCGGTTTACCCGCTATCGGTCTAGGGTGCAATTCACTTCTTATTCCCCACTCTTGTAGATCCATCCGAGCATTCATGTTGTCTTTAGATTTCCCGTCTTTACAAAGAAGCAAGTTAAGTATGTGCTCTGATACTCCCTTCTCTATATGCATGACGTCTAGACAATGACGCACTGAATTTGTAGACCAGTACGGAAGATCGAAGAAAATGCTTAACTTGTTCCAATATGGTGGTTTGACCTGTTTCGTCGGATCCATCCCGAAGGTCACGTTATTGTAACCATCCTATTTAGCAGCCACGTTCTCTCCGGACAATGGGGATGGAGGTCCAAGAAGCTCCTGATGACCATCAAAGTGAACCGTGTCTAACCTATAGGGGTGGTCTGGAGGCAGAAAACGTCGATGGCCGCAATAACAAACCTTCCTGCTAAAATTCAAGAATTTCGATGTTGTGTGTTCATGGCAATGAGGACATGCTTTGTGACCATGTACGGACCAACCTGATAGCATTCCATACGCAGGAAAGTCATTAATTGTCCACATTAAAGCCGCACGCAGTATGAAGGTTGTCTTTGTGTTTGCATCATATGTCTCTACACCATCAACGAACAAAGATTTCAACTCCTCGATCAGAGGTCGGAGATAGACGTCGATATTGTTCCCCGGTGAGTTTGGTCCGTCGATAAGAAGAGGCATCATAAAGTATGATTGGTCCATAGCCAACCAAGACGACAGATTATAAATTAGCATTACAACGGGCCATGTGCTGTAACTTCCAGCCATATAGTTGAATGGGCAGAAGCCATCAGTAGCCAGTCCGAGCCGGACATTGCGAGGATCGCTACTGAATATTGCGTGCCTCCTATCGAAATCCTTCTATGCCGGTGAATCTCTTGGATGGCTCATTTTTCCATCTTCACTTGGAGGAGCACGGTGATGCCAAATCATTGCCTCGGCTGTTTTCTTGCACCTGAATAGCTTCTATAGCCTCTGTATTATGGGAAAGTATCGTGCTATCTTCACAGGTATATCAGGCTTCTTATCAGAATCTTTCGGCTTATACCTGGCATCTCCGCATGTTGGACACTCTTTCAAATCTGAATTCTCTTTCCGGTACAACACGTAATTTTTAGGACATGCTTGAATCTTCTCGCACTTTAGACCCAAATCAGACATCATCTTCTGGGCTTCGTACCAGCTGTCGGGCACATTATTTCCCGGAGGCATAGAATCTTTCAAGAACGAAAGAAGTATTGTGAATGACTTGTTGCTCCATCCATTTAGACACTTAATCTGGAAAAGTTGGACGAACCATGAGAGGGTGGAATACTTCGCATTCTCATAAATTGGTTTCCTAGCATCATTCATGAAATTTTCATATTTATCCGCACGAGGTCCTTGACCGGAAGGAATGTCATCTTCGGTACGAATAGATTCACCTAGGGCAGCCTCTACCATATCCTCCATTTCTTCTGATGGAAATAAATTACCGCTTTCTCCTTCTGTCGCATTACCGAATTCTTCTTCTTCTCCTGCCGCATTATCGTGTTCTACTTCTTCTGCCGCAGTACTGCATTCTTCTTCTTCCCCGTGATATTTCCAAGTTGTATAAAGTCTAGTAAACCCATGTTTTACAATATGAAGCTCTGCCAATTCTACCTTCTGCCAGTACTTATTGCCACATCTATCGCACGGACAGAGAATCTTCTCTATTATGATCTTATTATGTGCGCGTGCAAATTCAAGGAAAGTAGCAACTCCTGCGACAAACTTAGGTTGCATACGTTGTTTCCAATCCACATACATCCAGTCCTTAGCTCTGACGTACTCATGGGCCATGTTAGACTGTATAACATATAAATTGTAGGTTATGCTGACTATATTGAGAAATATAAGAACGTGATAGTTACTGACAAAGGAGAAAATCCGTGTATATGCATTAGACTTAAACTCCTATGGAGAACGTATCTCCTTTTAATATTATTAAATGTTCTCATGTGGTGCGCACGTACATTGCACGTGGTGCGCGCATAGTGGGCATACGTGCGTTGCACGTAGCGCACATGGCGCTTGCGCATATACGCATTATGGGGAGGAGCAGGCTCCTAACTTGGAGAACTAAGCTCCTTTTAATATTATTGAATATTCTCATGTGGTGCGCACGTGCATTGCACGTGGTGCACGCATGGCGGGCACACGTGCGTTGCACGTAGCGCATATGGCGCTTGCGCGTATGCGCATTATGGGGAGGAGCATGCTCCTATCTTAGAGAACTAAGCTCCTATGGAGAACTAAGCTCCTTTTAATATTATTAAATATTCTCATGTGGTGCGCACGTGCATTGCACGTGGTGCGCGCATGGCAGGCACACGTGCGTTGCACGTAGTGAACGTGTCGCTTGCGCATATGCGCATTATGGGGAGGAGCATGCTCCTATCTTGGAGGACTAAGCTCCTATGGAGAACTAAGCTCCTTTGAAAATTGAGCATTAAAGAACTAAGATGCATTAGACTTGAGATTGAGATACATACCTGCAACATAGAAAAGAAATCAATAAACAAGATGAATATAATATAAATTTAAGTTGAAAGAATATATATCCTCCTTTCAAATGCAATTAAGTCTCGATGATGCTGAAGATGTTACCAGAAAAACATCTTCTGCCAACCTTCATGTGTGAAGGGGTGTGTGTGGGAAAATTGGGTACACGGTGTCAGAAAAGTTTTCTGGCGTCCAAGTAAAATCCATAACTAAATCCCTATCTTGCCCTTCCTTTTCTTCAAATCAGGAATGTGTCTTTTTTTGCATTATGAATGGTCTGGTACCACAAGCTCAGTATGTTGAATCATGTTTTGGTTGGACAAAGACTTGCCAATGGCAGCATGCAAAGATTTATTTGGCCACAAACTACAACCACCACATGAATGCATACAATTATAATTTTTGAGCAATCAATCTATAGCTAGGTACTTGATTCTATATCTACAACACGAAAGACACGGATTCTTCCCATGTCTCCTCATGTCTCCATGGAAATTGGGACAATATCGTCAGAGACTACATTAATTCCTCATGACTCCACGAATTCTTCCATAGCCCCAGTCCCAGCCCCAGCCCCGCCCAGCCCCACCCCAACCCCAACCTAACCCTAACCCCAGCCCCAGCCCCAGCCCCAGCCCAGCCCCAACCTAACCCTAACCCCAATCCCAGCCCCAGCCCCAGCTAAACCCCAACCCCAACCATAACCCTAACCCTAACCCCAGCCCCAGCCCCAGCCGAATCCCAACCCCAACCCTAACCCCAATCCCAACCCCAACCGCAACCCCCTGCCGAACCCCAGCCCGAGCCAGAGCCCCAGCCCTAACCCCAACCCCAACCCCAACCGATGTCTCATCGGTACCCAAACAATGAACCATAGCCCTAAAACAATCAAAAGTTTGAGTAATTGAAGATTTCCTTACCTGATCGAAGGCGACGATGAAAACAGAGATGAGCCGGTGCTGGCGACGACGAAAGGCGCAGACGGTGGCTACGACGAATCGGCCGGCGCTGACGACGACGAGAACGACGATCGATGGCGGGAACGAGGGTTTGGGAGGAATTTGGGTTCGCGCGCGCGCAGGAGAAAATGATCAGCGTAGAGATCGATCCGTGCCTTTTTAATTAAGTCTCTATTTAGTTGCCCCTACGGATAAGTCCGTAGGTGTTTGGTTTGCGGCTCCGTAGGGGCAAACAACAATTTAAGATTTAATATTTTTAAATTAATATGTGAGGACCCGTAGAGGCAACCTTTTGGCCATACGGACTAATCCGTAGGGCCAAACTAAAATTGCCCCTACGGATGTCATTATCCGTAGGGGCAACCACTTATTTTACTAATGACGGGAGAAGGGGTTTTGTTTGTGGAGGCAGAGGCAAATTTGAGGCTTGAGGATTTCGAGGAGCAGCTGCCGCAGCCGCTGCCGTGGTTGAAGGAGCTGTTGTGTGATGTTCCGGGGTCAGCTGGGATCACAGACTGCCGCTGCTGTTATTTCAAGTAAAACTATATTTTTTTATATACCAACCATGCATACTTGTCTAGTTTCAAAAATCGTATTTCACCTGACAAATGATTGTGCCTCACAATAAAATCAATGCTACAAGAAATTCTCTTAAGGGGCTGCAAATAGCACTTATTATATTTTTCAAATTGTTTAAATCTTTTCCTAATCTAAAAATTAAACTAACAATTTTTTAAATTGATATTTTTTTTGGCTATGAGCTCTGGGCTCATTTCTTATTTTGATGTCCACTTTTTAAACACATATTACGTTGTGTTTTTCACAGATCCACACCAATCGTCGTAATCTGCACATGTTAGAAATATTATGTATCTAATTTTACGAGATTTGGAAATCTCTAACTAATCAATCAAATAGATTAAAAAATCGATGGCTTTACTATGCATGAAAAGCAAGATCGCTTGATGGATATGTTAAAAATCTCCAAATCTTATGAAACTTAAAAAATAACCTATCTAACATAAGTAGATCCACGCGGCTGGCAGCGATTATTCTATAGTTATAATTAATTCAGTTTATGATTGTATTTATTAAATATTTGTTAAGGAAAATTCAACATTAATTTTTTTACCTCGCATTTCCACCACGCTTCCACTGCACCAAAACACTGAAGTTATCCTTTAGGCCGAAACATGGGCTTTTGCGCAGCGGTATTTTTAATTTAATAAATCCATATTTAATACTCGTCCGATGGAAATCGAACCTGGATAGCTCTGATACCATGTGAAATGTCCCTTCCACTGTACCAAAACTCCAAAATTATGATGAGAGTTGAGAAAATATATTTTATATTCTAACACGTTAGAACAAACCCACCATTGCTGGTCCCAAGTCCAGATGAGAAAGGGTGAGGGTTGTGGTAGGCTTGTGACAGCCAACGTAAAATTCTGTCATATTCTATGACATGAACCATAATAAGAATATTGTTGGGGCGTCCCCTACTCAGCGACGCGCTACATCGGATCCCGGGTGTAGTGTGAAATATGCAAGGGCTTTTAGGTCGTCGTCCGGAAATGACACGCTACATCGGACCCCGGGTGTAGTGATAAATAAGCAAGGGTTTCATAGGATCCGTCTAGCTTCTTGGAACATAGGTTCCCTTACGGATAGACTAACAGAATTAGTGGAGATGATGATTAGGAGGCAAATTGGTATTATATGTTTGTAAGAAACTAAGTGGGTAGATGAAAATGGTAGAGTCATAGAGCCTTGGAGTTACAAGCTTTGGTATACGGGTATAGTTAAAAATCATAATGGGGTAGGCGTAATCATAGATAAACGGTTGCTTGAGAATGTAGTTGAGATTAGGAGAAAAAGGTGATAGAATTTTACTGGTTAGGCTTATTTTAGGTGGGGAGATTCTTAACGTTATTAGTGCTTATGCACCACATATAAGTCTTGATGACGCTAGTAAGTGTCTATTCTGGAAGGATTTAGACGAGATGGTGCAAAAGATACCTTGTGGAGAGAAGTTATTTATTGGTGGTGATCTCAATGAACATGTAGGTATTAGTCATAATGGCTTTGATACTATTCATGGAGGTTTTGGTTTTGGACAAAAGAATGAAGCATGTACCTCGATTCTAGATTTTGCCTTGTCTTATGATTTGATCTTAGCAAACACTTGGTTTAGGAAAAGAGAGTCTCACATTATCACCTTTAGGAACAGATCAAGTGCAAGTCAAATAGACATTTTTCTGATGAGAAGGATAGATAGAGATTGTTGTATCGACTGTAAGGTAGTACCATGCGAGAGTGTAGCCACTCAACATAAACTTTTAGTTCTAGATTTTAGATTTAGAAGAAGACCTAGGAAGATTAGACGTAAGGTAGAGCCTAGAATTAAGTGGTGGCGACTGAAAGAAGGTAACCAAAAGGTTTTTATAGATCGTGTGGTTCAAGAGGCGGATTGGCAGTCTGAATATGGAACAAGATGGCTAGTTGTATCAAAAAAGTAGCTAGAGATCTTCTTGGTGAGTCGAGAGGTTGTGTTCCACCATCTAAGGACACATCATGGTGGAACGAAGAAGTAAAAGCTGCTATTAAAATAAAGAGAGATTCTTATAAAAATTTGAAGAAAAGTAGCGATGCGGAGAGATTTGAGAAGTATAAAATGGCTAAAAGGGAAGTTAAGAAAGCTATTCAGGAAGCTAAAACTAAGGTCTACGAGGAGGTGTACGAGAATTTGGACACTAAGAAGGCTGAAAATGATATATACCGGATTGCTCGGATGCGGGAAAGGAAGACCAGAGACTTATGTGCGGTGAAGTGTGTCAAAAATGAAGATCAGAAGGTTTTAGTTCGAGATGAGTATATCAAGGAAAGGTGAAAAGATTATTTTGACAAATTGTTCAATAAGAGTTTTACTAAGAATTTGGATGGACTTGTCATTCAATCTCAGGATATAAACCGTGATTTCATACATAAAATAAGAATACCTGAGATTAAAGAGGCTTTGAAGAGAACGAGATCAAGAAAAGCGGTTGGTCCAAACGAGATTCCTATTGAAGTTTGGCGATTCTTAGGAGAAATAGGTGTTAAATGGTCGACAGATCTGTTTAATAAGATTTGGCAGACCAAAAAGATGCTAAATGAATGGAGAAAAAGTGTCCTTATACCTATCTATAAGAACAAGGGTGGCATTCAAAATTGCTCAAGCTACCGTGGAATAAAATTTATGTGTCACACCATGAAGGTTTTGGAGAGAGTGATTGACCACAGGCTAAGAAAAGATGTTAAGATAACAGAGAACCAGTTTGGGTTCATGCTTGGGCGATCGACGACAGAAGCTATTCATTTTCTTCGTCAACTTGTCGAGCGTTTTCGAGAGAGGAAAAGAGATTTGCATATAATATTTATTGATTTAGAGAAAACGTATGATAAGATACCTAGAGAGGTATTATGGGGGACAATGATGAAGAAAAGGGTCCCCATCAAATATATTGACATAATCAAAGACATGTACGATGGAGTAGTGGCAAGTGTCAGAACTTGCGGCGGCCTGACGAGTTATTTTCCGATTACAATTGGTTTATATCAAGGATCTGCATTAAGTCCATTCCTGTTTACCATTGTGATGGATGAGCTTACTAGAACTATCCAAGATGAGGTACCTTGGTGTATGCTATTTGCTGATGATATTGTTTTAGTAAATGAGACGAAAGCAGGGGTTAATGCCAAATTAGAGTTATGGAGGCAAACATTGGAATCTCGGGGGTTCAGATTGAGCAGGTCCAAGACAGCATATATGCATTGCAAATTTAGCAAACAGAAAAGTTGAGAACATATTGGTATAACACTGGAAGGGCAAGAGATATCATCGAGCGATCAATTTAGATATCTAGGTTCCATCATCCGAATGAATGGAAAGATCGATAGAGATATTAATCAAAGAATCCAAGCTGGTTGGTTAAAATGGAGGAGTGCAACAGCGATTTTGTGCGATCGTAACTTCCCGTTAAGGTTGAAAGGGAAGTTTTATCGGAGCGCTATTCGGCCTCCCTTTTCATATGGTATAGAATGCTGGGTTCCTAAGAAGCATCATACACAGAAAATGCACGTAGCGGAGATGCAAATGCTTCGTTGGATGTGTGGTAACACTAGAAAAGATAAGGTGCAAAATGAGAATATTCGTGTAAAAGTTGGTGTAGCATCCGTGGAGGAGAAAATGCGGGAAAACCGGTTAAGATGGTTTGGTCATATGCGATGCAGACCTATAGAAGTACCGGTTCGACGAATGGATACTCTCGATATAGGCAATGCCAAAAGGACGAAAGGGAGACCGAAGAAAATATGGATGAAGCTGATACGAAAAGATATGGTTGCCAAAGGCCTCAATGAAAGTATATTGTTCGATAAGAGTAAGTGGAGATGGAGGATTCATGTGCTGGACCCGGCGTGATCCTTATGTTGGTTCATGTAGCCTACCCCATGTGCTTGGGATAAAAGGATCAGTAGTTGTTGTAACACGTTAGAGCATCAAATTGAAATCAATTTGGAGACTTTCAAGTTTTTTTGTTATAATAGTAAAGATTACATTTCACGTGAGCTCGTTAGGTGGCCCTGCTCTGGCTAATATTATCGTATCAGTGATTGCTATAGAGATGAGATGGTTGGAGTTGGTAGATTAAATATCTTAATATGATAAGGAGTTTATTCTTTTAATGCTCAGAATTGCTTAGGTTTTTTTGTAATAGTTATTTATGAAATCTAAGATATTTATCTGGAAAAGCTTTATTATTAGCTAATGATCTCATGATTGATTACTCCAATTAACTATTAACTTTTATTATTAGCAAGTCAAAAATCTTTTGCTAATAAAGTTTTTTTCAATAATTTTTCTTACACAAAAAGGATTTGTTGCCCCAGGTGACCAGACTAGCATGCGATGGCTTCACTGTCGCCGTCCGCCTCAACCACACAATGGCCGATAGACAAGGCATTTCCCAATTCCTAACTGCCATCTCCAAACTTGCTCGTGGGCTTCCCTCCCTTTCCCTCCATCCAATTTGGGCCCGTGACCTTCTCAGTGCCCGAGACCCTCCACAAATCACCCACACTCATCACGAATTCGAAACCCTCCTAGGATGTCCATGCACACCATCCCCCCCAGCCAACCCTTAGTCCATAAATCCTTCTTCTTCGGCCCCACCGAAATTGCAGCCCTAAAAAGCCGAGTCCCATTCAAATGCACCTCTTTCGAAGTCATCGTTGCATCAATGTGGCGTGCGCGTGTAATTGCATTATGCTTAGACCCACAGGACGAGATTCGGTTCATGTTCACTATAAACCTACGTTGGAAAATGGACCCGCCTATGCCTAAAGGGTACTATGGTAACGTGTTTGTGTACCCTGCGGTGCTGGCTACTGCCGGCGATTTATGTGATAATCCTTTGAGTTATGCGGTTGAGTTGGTTCAAGAAGCCAAAAAAAAGACGGATGACGGGTATATAAGATCAGTGGTAGATTTGTTGGCAGCGAAAGGGAGGTATCCGATTGTAACGGACGAGGCAAAAAGAATTTATTTTGTTTCGGATAACACGAGGGCTGGGTATGCTGAGGTGGACTACGGGTGGGGCCCCGCGGAGTATGGAGGGCATGCGGTTGGGGGTCTTGACGATATGTTGCCATGGGTGCTGAGCTTTCTTGTGGCATTTAGAAATGAAAAGGGAGAAAAAAGGACGGTCGTACCTATGTGTTTGCCAGATGATGCGATGGACCGGTTGATTGTTGAGGTTGAGAAGTTGGTTAGTGTGTCCGTTGTGGCTTAATTGCGTTGTTGACTCGAAGTAAAAATGCACTACTAGTTTATTTTACTAGTTTATTTCCCTTGTATTGATGTAAGCATGATTGGCAATGTACAAAAATGCTTGAAATTTAGAAACTTGTTGGTCTTTCTTTTGAGTAGGAACTTTAAAGGTTGGATAGATAAAGGTTGGATAAATGTATCTATTCTCGAAATTGATAGACTTCATATTTCTTTTTGCAAATTTTAATTAACTACTGTGCAATATCCGAATTGAAATTTCATTCAGATTTTGGGCATCTTTTTTTAAAATCATTACACTTCAAATTTCAAATTTGGAATGTAATTTGATTATCAATATGACATATAAAATCCGAACTATTTTAACTAGAAAGGAGCATCGTGGCACTATCATGTTTAATTCGAATTAAATATTCAGAAAACGAGAATCCTTAATTTCAAAAAGGTCCAAATCGTCAATATTTTGATCTGAGGAAATCTTTTATAATTAAATTAGTATAAAGACCACAATATATCTTTAAACAAAAGAACAAAATTAAGGAAGTGGCTGTAGATTATAATGATCAACAGTAACTTTAATAGCTATCACAAATCTAAAATCTACATTAGGAGCTTTTTGAAATATAGTTTAAAAATCATAACTAATTTTTCAAGTCTTGTAAAATATATTAAGATAATAAATTAATAAAAAACTTAAATAATAAAACATGCAGATATATTTAGATTATAGAATTAACAAACGAAAGGAACCCGTACTTAGCTGCTCTCGTCGTTGGGGTATGGATATTTTGTGCAGAGCTTACACTGCTGCCGACGACGACGAAGACGACGACGAAGGTGAGAAACAGCTCTCAATCCCTCCTCCCCCTTCTTCAAAGCGATTACGATCATCATCACCATCACCATCACCATCACCATCACAAGTTTACCATCATCAACATCAATCGCCTCCTGCTGCTGCGGCTAATGGAAGATACGTATCGAAGCGGGAGAGGGCGATCCTGGCTTCTTCTTCTTCTTCTTCTTCTTCTTCTAGGGTTTCTGATGCCTCTCCTCATCCTCAAACGGTCAGCGCCTCTCCTGGTATCGAAACCCTAATTCTCTCGTCGTATCTCTTTGAAATTTGAGAAATTTGTTTCATTTTTTAAGTAATCGATCCAGCTTATAACCCTAATTCCATCGTGGCTTTCCATTGCTCTTATCAAATGTTCGACGAAATGCCCAAGAAAAATGAAAATGGCACAATGTAAGAGGAGAGTAAACCGAAACAATTTGACACAAACTAAAAATGGGCGATGAATCGTTATATATGGTTAATGCGAATGAAGCTGAGAGCTAAAGAAAGTTTATTTCTTTATTTTAAGGGGAGGAAATACGATAATTATAATTTGGACATGTTTTATTGGCGCCACGGAATAAAAATGTGTAAACTTGCTTACTTTTTTGTTACTTTCAAGCTCTATCATGTTTATAAATATTTGTTCTATTGGTTTCAGTTGTCGACAGCATAGCTGATACAGATCTGCCATCTGATATTTTGGCGTCGTTAAGGGGCCGAACAACCCTTCATGCAAAAAAAGCAGACGGAAGATTGTCTGTTTTCTTAAATGGACACATTAGTGCTGTCAATTCTATACAATGGTCCCCAAACAAGCTTCATCTTCTTACAAAGTATTTCTTATTATTGTAGCATGTTTGATGGCTTGATCAGTATGATGATTTTTGACGCTGCCATGTAGGAGACATTTAGATATAGAGAATAGTATAATTGTGCCATGGCTGAGTTACTACATTCACATTGAAGAAATACTATTTACTTCTGATGCATTGTACTTTCAGGTTTTCTTCATCCATATTTCATTTTGGAAATTACGACACATCAATTTCATACTTAACATTTGGTTAGAGCTTTCTTTTAATTGGATTTGTAGTTTACTTAATTGCGAGAGCACTCATGTTTCCTTGCCTGTATATCCATGGACCATGAATTTCCTCGCTTGAAGACCCTGACATTATTCTTGAACTAGATTTTGTCTGCTTAAACTCATATGGTGCTCCTTACGAAATGCTTTTTCAATCACATTAACACCTTGTGATCATGCTGATAGTTATGACCAGAGAATAACATGTATATCGTTCTTGTTGGAGTTTATGTTTAAAGCTTGTTCTTGCACTTGAAGGCCCTGCAACTATTTGAATATGTGGAATCTTGTAAAAATCAATGTTTTAAATTACGGCCATAGCGGCCGTAATAGCGTTTTAGACCCTCAGGCGTTATATGGGATGCACCGGTATGGTTTTATAGTGGGTTAGGACATAGTAGACACCATGGTGCCCGCTACCCGCAATATTTGTAGTATAGCGGACGCCATGGCGTTCGTAAATGATGATTCCATCTCCGACTCCGATATTGATGGAGATGATTGAGTTTACTTTTATAATACTTGATTGTTTGTTGAAAACTTATTTCATTTTGGTTTTTTTGAATTATGATGCAAGGAAACTTATGGTTGTTTGCTAGCATTTTTGTTTTTTGGTTTTGGATAATGATGATAATTGTTCCTTTTATTTTGAACATTGATGTGTATGGAAACTAATGTGAAATGTTATTTAATCTAATTCTATAATAAATTTCATTCCATAACACTTGTAGAGCCATTTATATATAAAGACCGCTATCCGATATCCGCCATGAAACCCCCTGACCGTAATGGACCGCCATACGCGATTTACAACCTTGGTAAAAATTGTGGAATATGCTCAGCGGTTTGTTTGATAGCTAAGTCTACATTAAGTGTTTTTAAATTGCTTGATTTACTCTGATGATAGTTTTGGGCTTTCTATACCCTACACGGTAGTGCTTTTGGACTACTTTTTCCTCGAATACGATTTGACAAAGTTTTGCAGCCGTCTGTCAACTTGATGCCAACTCTCGAAATTCGTGTCATTTTTTGCCGAGGAAGATATAAGCAAGAGAGGGACTTGTCATAAAGTGTCTTTCTAAGTCTCTTAGACCAAAAAGATGTATAGAAGCCGGATAAAGATGGCGGTTTTCCGTAGCAAATTGTGCTCAATATTATTAAGATTTCATCTTCAAAGGAAAAAAAATGTATCATATGATTTAGGCACCACACTCTTTAGCATCTTCTACTCTGGCTTGAGTATTTGTTTGTTGTTATCAACGTTCTCTTATGAATAAATTAAAATATGCAGCCCATCTTCTCGCATCTGCTGGAATGGATCAAACTGTCCATGTATGGAATGTATGGAGCAAAGATCAGAAGAAAGCACGCATTTTCAAAAATCACAATGCAGCTGTGAAGGATGTGCGGTGGTCTCAACAAGGGTTATCTCTACTCTCCTGTGGATATGATTGCACGTCTCGGTTAGTTGATGTTGAAAAGGGGACAGAGACGCAAAGCTTCAAGGAGGATCAAGTAGTGGAAACAATTAGATTTCACCCAAGAGACTCAAATCTTTTTCTCTCTGGTGGATCAAAAGGAATTTATAGACTTTGGGACGGTAGATGTAATAAAGTGGTGCATGAGTATGTAAAACCTCTTGGTCAGATCCTTGATTTCGAGTTTAGTGCTGATGGGAAACAGTTCATATCTACCACCGACACTTCAAAGAGCAGGATTAGTGAAAATGCTATAATTGTTTGGGATGTCTCACGACAAGTTCCTCTATCAAACCAGGTAACCTTCAATCCTAACCCAAACCTTTTAATCTTTTTGTAGCTTTCATGGTGTGATGCATATGATTTGGATGTATTTATAACGTTGCATCATTGGATGTATTTATAACGTTGCATCATCTGTTTCAATCATTTAAAAGTAATAAACGGTTATGTAACCTCTATTTTTGAGTCCTCAGGTTTACTCCGAAGCCTTCACCTGCCCTTGTGTCCGATACCACCCTTCCGGTGCTTGTTTCGTCGTCCAGTCAAACGGCAACTACATAGCAATATTCTCTTCAAGGCCTCCCTTCAAATTAGACAGGTACAAAAGATACGAGGGACATGGCGTATGGGGCTTTCCTATTAAGTGCAATTTTAGCCCTGACGGCAAGGAGATAGCCTCAGGATCCTCTGATGGTTCTATATATTTTTATGACTATAAATCATCAAAGCTTGTGAGGAAAATAAATGCTTTTGGTGAGGCATGCAGTGATGTTGCATTTCATCCCTAGGTGCGTAATGTTGTGGCAGCTTGCAGTTGGACTGGTGAAGTTTCTGTGTTTGAATAAAACCTTGTTGTTTTTAATCATTAATTTTTTTCAATCTCTTTTGGACCTCTTCATTAGGTATTTGGTGCAATGCTGTCTTTGATACATCGTTATGCCCAATTCTGCGGGGAAAAAATATTGCTACTTCATGTGATTCATATAATTAGGCATTATATTTGCTAAAATCATGGTGTTTGTATAGAAAGAAATTCCGTAGGTTATCATTATCGTTTTTCCGTACTTTATCACTCTGATATCGGAATGGTTGTGTAGACATCTACCGACATGTAAACTTGTGATTTTAATGGCAGCTTCAGTTGTGGGACATAGGCAGGGGCGTGGGGCTTGGATGCTAAAAAGGCTTGAAGTGTGGAAGCTTGGATTTGATAGTTAACCAAGCTGAGTTTGAGCATAAATTAAAACTCGATAAATGTCAAAGAGCCTCCGGCCCGCTTCAAACTTGTGTAAAAACCTCTGGGCATTTTTCTCTTGTTACAAAACCTCTAAGCCCAATCCACATGTAATATCTATGCAAAATGAGAATGAGTCATGAAAAATTAGATGGTTGTAGAATTCTTTGGGTGTTTTCTTTGATAACTCATTTTTGATGACTTATTCTTGGATTTGTTCTCATCTTGAGCCTTATCATCTTACTCTCATTTCTATGGCTATCTCTCTCTTGAATTTGTTCAAGTGAGGAAAGAAAAGAAAAGAAAAGAATTTACTGAGCTAATTATTCTACATCCCTTACTAATCATCCTTAGCAAGTTAATTAGTGAGTTGCTTCATTTTGATGAGATCAATTTGAAACTAAAACTTGTGTTTAAGTTATCTTAAGATGGATTATTTTCGGTAAGGATATCACCAAGCAAGATCATTCTGGGTTTCGTGAAGACTAGCCGGAGTCCAAGAAGAGGTGGCTAACGCGCTAAAATGATTGTAGTCCTAATTTGCTCTCTTGTTTACTTATTTAGCAATTGTAGTGCATGAAACAATCTTGTTGCGGTTAATTGATACTAAACTCTCATAAAATTTAGAATCTATGATTCCGCCGCGGTCACAATTGTTGCGGCCCTAGTCTCGACGAACCATTAGTGTTATCAAAGCCGATCATGCACTGAAAATTGCTTTATGTGGCCATTGAAATCGACAAACCATTTCATTTAAAAAACTGTCCCAAACCAGCGACGTTCTTACTAGTTTTTGTGCCTCGGGGCTCTCGGTTCGAACAGTGAGACCTGTGCACCACTCCGCCAAAGCCCACCCTTGTCCTCGATGGCTCAGGGCTGTTTTGAGCCTCTTACGGCCTCATATGTTCGCTGAACCACAGCCAAAATCAACTTTGGTTCATGGCTGTTCTCGAGCCCAAGTTGGACTAGGGACGGATCCTTGGTTTCCTTTGATCCGGGTTTTTTGGTGGTGGGATTCATCTATGCATTTTTGGGTCATTCGCGATTCGTTTTGAGAAAGAAATGCGATGTTTTTTGGTGCCGGAGTGGATTTCAATTTCAATTTTTGAGAAATTGATCTTTGGGACTCCGTCGGTTGTTAAATTCATTAGCCATGGGTCCGAAATAACATGATTAAAGCGTTTAATCGAGTTAATTTGGATGCATACGTGATATGCAATGTTTAGCGTCGACGACTTGATTCAATCAATTCGACGGTGTTGCATGTATATATTGTGATATATTGTGTTGTCTGTGATATGCTGATCTCTTTAGATGATTGTATGTTTTGTGTTGGATTGTTATGAATTGAATAGCCTCGTGCGGAATTGTGATGTGATGTGGACATTTTCATTTCATGTCAAGCCTATGTATATTCATTTGTGCGGGACGAGCTCCAAATGTGGTCGCCGTTTCCGCTATATGTATATTCTTTTTTGGGGCGAGCGACCGATTTGTGGTCTTTGTTACCGCAATGTATTATTATTTGTCGGGACAAGATCATGTTGTGATCGTTGTCACCGTTGTATTAATACAGCTTTAAGATTGCCCCGCGGAGAAGCGCGCAGGCAGCCAGGTTCTAGATTGCAAAGGGTGGCCATCTCAAGGAGTTGAGATCGGGTCACTCGAGTTTAGGATTGGCGGGTTGCTTGCCGTGCTTGTAGGGGTATAGGATAGACGCGCGGAGGAGTACTCAAGTCATCGGATTCGAGAAAGTACCGGGTGGCCTCCTCATGGTAATAATGATGGGTTGCCTCATTTCTTCGGTTGGCTGGTAGCTTGCCAGACTCGTAGGGGTCTGCTTTTGGCTACGTACGGGCTCTTTACGCGACCGTGGAATGTCGTGTTTCTTTTGTGGCTCGAACAAAATGCGGGATTCCTAGGTAATCCGACCATTCCAATTTTGTGATGTTTATTACTTACATATGATATGTTTACCTGTCTGTTATGATATTTATCGCTTGCTTGTGATGATATTTACGCTTACCCTATGTTATATATATATATATATATATATATATATATATATATATATATATATATATATAGGTCAATGGCACACACCCCACAAAGTTTATGGAGAGGCGGAATTTACAAAAAACGATTTTAAGACAAGTAATATCGACCAAACTTCCAAGATCATTCAGAAACCTTAACCAACTAAACTCATAAGGTTTTAAACTACTATGATAGTGTTTTATACCTTGATGATTCTAGTCTTTCGGGCCTTCTTCTCCTCTTCTTGAGCTCCTAGAAGGTATGGATCGCGCTTGATCGTCGGCCTCCTCGTGTCAAAGACGATCCTCCCGAGAGTCTATGGTTCAACCTCTAATCTCAAGAATGAGCTAACTAAAGTATCTAGTTTGCTAATCTAGATAGCTTAGGAGATGTAAAGAGTTAATTGGACAAGTTTATCTCAAAGAACCCTAAGATTCATAACACATGTGAGGGTTAAGTTTTGAGGAGGAAGAAGGAGAACAATGGAGAGAGAATGCAAGTGTAGAAAAATGAGCGTGTAAATGAGCAAGTGAAGAATGGCTACGTCTTTTACAAAAATCAAGCATGCAATATTTTTCCATAGAAAAATGCAACCATGCTTGAATAATAAGAGCAAATGAATAAACTAAAGAATTAGCCATGCTTCAAACCATGCCACAAATATCTCCATTTTCCACTTCATTATCTATGTCACGCCCCGCTTCCCGGTGTACGGGAAAGGAGATGTGACGAAGCCCGGGACGTATTTACTCAGAATTAAACACGTTAAGCGCAAATAAGCAATATAAGTAAAAGTATAAGAAATGAAAATAAATATAAATAAACAACAACTTTTTATTGATAACCATTCTTTACATACAACTGAAAAGTAAAGTACAATGAAAGAAAACGATACCTAAACAGTGGCATGAACAGAAAAGAAAATAGTACAAGTAGGAACTGGAACTCCGGCTCCTCAATGAACTGCTCCAAATCGTCCTGGCTGGGCTCGATCTCCTGAAAGTCGGGTCCTTGTTGGATATATGTATGCCCTAGAATCCATTATATGATAGTGGATATATCGGTATGTGTATATATATATTCAGAGGACATTCTTTCTCGACATGATAGTATGCTATCTGGTTACTCTTTATCTTGACATATTCATTTGATCATGCATTTTAATCTTTTGGTGCAAGTTGATAAAGCCCTTGGGGTATTTGCTTGACTACTGTGATTGCGATGCAGATCATACCAGTGGGATATGTGTAGTTTATAAGCATATCCTTAAAATGTTCCTAGTCATGGGTGTATCGAGACGGGGCATCGATATTCCAGAATAGACTAGCGTATACGTTTCTTGACTTATATGATAGGCAATGGATGATCCCATATCCATTGGTGTTTGACACCAAAGATTATATACGAGTGCTCAGTGGAGACTGGGTACACTGAACGGACCCACCGAGAACTTCTATATGGTATTATATCTATTGTCGGATAGCAGTTCTCAGGTGACACTGGTACAGGTTAGTCTGTAGACCCGAGATCGTCATAAATTCTTGTATGTGCTCCCACTGTACTTTGATTTCCACCCTACCACGGCTCTACTGAGTTGTGCAAACAGGTGGATTTTGGGTATAGTCCTGAGGCACATGGAGGCAATGAGCGATGGGAGGGGTTTCGTCTCCCCCGGTATTAGGGGTTGATGTTGCGCTATGCTTGATAGGCTATAACAGGAAGTCCCTGGTCAGGGCTGGTGAGATTTACTGATAAGTGTTATCAGTAGTTTCTCGATCTGTTATAGGCCTAATACCGGCATGACTTATTGAGTTATTGGGGTCAACGATACCATCCCTAGACTCGATATGCAGCATATCCGACGAAGAGACCGGACTGTACGGTAAGTGTTGCCGGTTGGCTCGACGGGAGTTTTGACAGGTTCGCTTGTTTTTCTTCTGATTGCTCAATACCTGGGAGCCGTTACGTACAGCTAGTGTCGCTGACAGTTTGTGGGCATATGATATGATTGCTGTGTACTGCTAATGTATTGACGAGTTTTAGAGTCCCATAAAGGGGTTTTCTAGCTCAGGCGGAACGATGTGGGGTGTATATGGGGATATGCGCGGGAGCTTGATTAAATGCGTGTATATGATACCGTATTTTAATCGGGCGTTTTCTATTGGTCGGGTCATATGTGATATGACCGGTTTATTAAATCAAGTGTTGATTTAATATTATTGACCATTAGCTCATTTATTTAAAACCTTTTCTAGTTGATGTATGCATGAATGTATGTATGTATATATTGATATGAATGCACACATGCATGCATACATGTGTCATGATTATTGATACATTGGAGATGGCTATGCAAGACTCACATAGAAACTATTTATATATTTTTGATTATTGAGAAAAAGAAATTGGGAATTAAATCACGGTTGGAATCTTTCTACACTCTTCTTTAGTTGACCAAAAACATAACCATGGTTTCATTTCCTTTTATCTCTTAACTCAATATAAAAAATATCTAGATATTTATTAGCCATGGTTAAGAGTGAGTGTGACTCTCTCTTATCATTCATTATTATCTTTCATTCTTGAGTTTATTCTCATTATAGCTCAAGCTAAGCCATTCTCCTTCTTCTTCCTCCTGCAAACTCTCTAGCTTTTCAAAAGTGAGTGAAAAAAAGAAAAAGAAAAGGTTTTTAAGTGAGATTACAACCAACATCACCAATCTATATTAGTCTAGCCCACTAGTGAGGTTGTTAGCTACACTTCCACTTAGGTTAGGTGAAGCTGGGAGCTTGATTCAAGGGACTCTGTGGTGTATCGTCGTGGACTTCGAAGGTTTCAAGCGAATCCGTTCAAACACCAAGTTGATCCAAGGATTCAAGAAGGAGAGCTCTACAAAGGTTGTATTTCTCCCCTTTTAGTGTTAGATACTTGCTAGTATGTGATACTTGCTTTTATTACCCTAAATTTCTAGTTCGATTCCTAGGTTGGTTTGATTAGCACATCATTTTTTTCAAAAGTAGCATGTTAGATGCTTGCAAAATCTAGTCAAGGTGCTAAGCAAACCCTACAGTGGTATCAGAGCCAAGGTAGAGCTTTAGAGTAACTTAGACGACGTTAAAAACTTCGAACGAACGTCAAAAACCAACCCGAAAATTGCTCTCTGGAAATTTTTTCAAAAGTTGAAATTTTTAGATTTAAAAATATTCAGAAAATCGTGCAGGGTATTGTATGGGTCCCCAAGAAGAACGAAGCCCTAACTTGACCTAACAACCGCGGAACCGCGGTCAAAAAAGGCTTTTGGCAGCAGTTCCGCGGCGTCGTTAGTGAGGCTTGGGCTGTGCCTTCTTGTGCTGGCCCGTTTGTGCTTGTGGCAGTCTCTGGAAATTTTTGAATCTAACTCAAGTGTTGAGTTCTCTGAGAAATTTTTGGATGATTGATCGATCGATCGAATAGTTTAACTGCGCCTAGTTTATGTGAATGTGACACAATAATTGGAATCTACACTAATTAGTTTTGTGAAAAGTAATTAGTTGCGTGTAAATTTAACATTTCGGTCTCGGGCGGAATCGGGAATTTTGTTGAATTACTCGACTTCTTTTGAAAAGGTGTTTTCATAGATGAGACCTAAATGTAAGATTTGCATTGTTAGGCATGAAATCCAGAATATATGATATTCCGGGTTTATGATGTCTAAAGGCAGTGTCGATTCCAAATATTGTTGTTTGACATTCTATTCTGCGACCGTAAGTATAGTAAGTGGTGTATCGCTGGTTTCGTTGCTATAAGTCAACGACAATTAGGGTACGCATAATTATTTACATTGATGACATGTGATGTTATGTGTTGCTGTGATATGATGTATAGGATCGTCGTGATTGAATGGCCGGGGGGTTTTATGTGAGATGAGAGTTTTTCTTTTCATTCATGTAAAATTCATTGTATGTAATATTCTTTTATTGGGGCACTTCCGGGTTGAGGATGATGTCGCCATTGTTGTATATTATTTACTTTTCCGCATTAGAATAGACCCAAGGTGGGGAGCACAAGTGACCGGGTTCTAGAGTCCAGTGGGAGGCCATCTCGAGGAGACGAGACCGGGTCTCCTAACTCTAGAATTGGTAGGGTCACTTACCGCTCTCGTAGGGATCTAGGGATGTGGGATTGGCTATTCATCATGACCATGGAATCCGTATTTTCTATTATTGGCTAAATATAAAATACGGACCTCCTAATATATTCTATATTTTCATATATGTGCTTCTGCTGTTGATATTTTGTGATGTGATCATTTAATATGCTGAGACGAATGGAATATTATATATATGATATATAATAAACGTTGTTTATGTTTTGCATCCGCGCTAGTCCCGCTCCGCTATACCGTTAGTTAAGTAATATAATGGTGCATAACGAGATACTGTGGCGAATGCGGATGACATAAGCGTACGTTCTATTTTCGTTTCTTTTCTGTAATGGCTTAAGGACTTAAATGATGGGACTACACTAATGAGATTAATGTAAAGAAAAAGAAACCTAAAAGATGTTGTAGAATTGGATTTGAAACTCACTCGGCCTTTTTATAAAAAGCAAGTTTCAAAATTGCGGAGCTTAAGCCACTCCTTTTGAAAACTATTTGATTCTACAACGATATCAAGTTCAAAGCATTAAAGGTTTTCTTAAAAACCATCCGCAGCCCTCCGTCATTTTAGGAAGTAGAGTACTTAGTATTTGTACTACGTATGTTGATCATAGTCAAGACGTAGTGTACGGTAGCTAAGTGATGTCTTCCTACACAGCATATGATGCTATTAATTAGGACATTCATGTGATTATGTTGATCATAGTCAAGGGTCATGTGAGTGAGTCTAATTAATCACGAAATGGCGGGTAGAACTTGACTAGTACTTATGATATGTTGACCATAGCTAAGGTCATAAGTGCTAGGGGTAAAAACCATATCGGGAGTTTCAAAAGTTGAAATTTGCAATGAGATTGCATACCTTCTATGTGATAGTTGGATCCCGATCGCACCGTGAGTAAGAGTTACTCTCAGGAGAGTTTTGCACTTTACAATTAGCTAACTCATTAGGTGTCTAGAAAGGTGTCAACGGGGTTATACCTATGGGAAATGAGATTTACTTTAATTAGGTCCGTGCGAAAGCACGGGGAACCTCCCTTAAAGTACCGACACTGGCCTGGCTGAACGGTTAGCGAAGTTGTAGAATGTAATTAATCCTGGCTAATTTTCTTTTTAAGGTTTGAAGGAAAATTTGATAAAAACAGTGGGAGACATCGATTAGATAAGATAAAAAAAACCAATCTAATCTTTGCAAGAGCTTTCGCTGAGTGTATTCTTTTTTCTCTCCTAATGGCAGATACCCAATGACTGGACTTAAGCTTCTATTAGATAAAAATAAACTGACCGGACTAAACTATAAAGACTGGCTAAGGAACATTAACATTACTCTCACATATGATAAGGTATCATATGTCCTCACTGCTCCAGTCCCGCCCATCCCAGGCCCTGAATCTTCTGTAGCGGATTGGGAGATCCGCAAGACTTGGGATATTGACTGTGCCATGGCCAAATGCTTCACGTTTGCATCAATGGACAATACATATCAGCAGCAGCATGAGAAGATGGACGTTCAATCTATCTTTCTCCATACAAAGCAGTTGTATGGTGAGTAATCTCGTACCCTTTGATATGAGGCATCTTGAAAGTTGTTTCAGATGCAGATGGCTCCTGGCACACCAGTAGGTGACCATGTATTGATAATGCTAGCTCTTATTGAAGAGCTGGAGGGTCTCGGGTGGACATCCCCCTGCCTTTGCTCCATTCATAGTGAACTTCAACATGCACAACATGGAGAAGTCACTATCTGAACTTCTTAATATGTTGAGAAGTGCAGAGAGCACTCTCAAGATAGCTAAGACTCCCGTTCTGATTGCTGGGCCATCTTCCTCTTCTTTTCCAAAACCTAAGGCTAAGGGAAAGACGAAGAAGAAGCCTATCAAGCCGAGAGGATGAGTGAAAAAGGCAAAGGGAAGAGACAAATCCAAGGCTGAAGAGTCGGGAAAAGGAGAATGTTTCTACTACAAGAAGTCGGGACACTGAAAGAGAAACTGTACTAAGTATCTTGATCTCAAGAAAAAGAAGTATGGTGATGCTTCTGCTTCAGGTGTGTTTGTGACTGAAAACTGTTTTTCTATAAACTCTGCTTCCTGGGTATTTGATACCGGTTCGGGTTCTCACATCTGCAATTCTGTGCAGGGCTTGAGAAATAGCAGAGTTTTAAAGACAAGTGATCACACTTTCCGAGTTGGAAATGGTTTCAATGTACATGCAGTTTCAGTGGGAGAGTATCACCTGGGGTTGCCGTCGGGTTGTATATTGGTTTTGAACCCATGTTATTATGTACCTAGTATGCTTTGTAATATAATATCCGTTTCTTTGTTAGACAATGAAGGATATCATTTTGTATTGTAGAATAATGTTATGAACATTAACCTCAATCAAGAGTTGGTTGGGTATGGTACACCTAATAATGGGATATACGTCCTAAATCACAACACGGTTTTCAATATACAACATACAAATAAAAGAAAGTTTCTGTAAGTCGATGTTCAACACCCCAATACTTATGGGGAGGCAGAAATATGAATAACAATCTTGTTCTATGATTAAACATCGAATAACCGTATGAATCGTTTGCTAAACAAGTTTTAACAAAAGCTATAGAGTTCTAAACTACTATGTTAAGAGATTATACCAAACGGTTCTAGTCCTTCATCTTAATGTTATCTACGGCCTCTTTGGATCTCCACGTCCTCTTCGGCTTTCATCCGTGATAGACGATCCACTCGAAAACCCTAATCCAAGCTATAACCTCTAAACTTGAGGTTACTTAGTTTCTCTAGTTGCTAAATAGAGTAGCTAAGGTGATGTAGAGATAGGTTATGGAGTAATTAGTCTTTCCTAATCCTTGTTCTCAACTGATGAGGGTAGGATTAGGTTTGGTGAAGGAGAGAGAACTTGAAGAGAGAGAGTGAGAAGATGATAATGATAATAATAATAATAATGAAATAGCTTCTCACTTGATATATGAAACATAATGAATAAAAAGAAATGAATAATATGAGATTATTCATCATGTTTCATTAATGCAAGTGGGTGATTCATTATGTGAGTCATTAAGCATTTAATAATGCATTAATGACATGATGAATCACTTACAATGAGTCACTAAATCATTAAATGAAAATGCCACCTCTCCCTCCATGTCACATCCTTCTTGAAGCTTCTCGGAAAATTACGAGAACGCCCCTCTCATCCGTGAAAACACGGAAAAACTTTAGACCGTATAAATCCAATAACCTGATACTAGAATCTGGCTTAAACCAAAGCCGGCTAGTAAAAACTGTCCGAATGTCGTACGTGCGTTTAAACACGTACGCGTTCGAACCTTTGTCGTAAAACCATACGACCTCTATATCTTTTCGCATGGGTTTGGGAAATCTCTATGTGGGACTCTAAAGACTCAACTACTACGCTGGCAGTGGGTTTAACCACAGACCGCAAGCGGCACTAGCTGTACGTAACGGTCCCCAGGTAGTTGTCGATAAGAAAGCTGATGAGGTAACCCATCTGAAATCCTATTGAGCCTGTCTGTGACAATATCCGCGCAGTCCGGTCTGTTCGTCTAAGAGTATCGCATGTATGGTCTAGGGAGGTGGTGGACGTCAGACCCCTAATAACCGTACAAGTCGTGTCGGTATGGTTCAAGACCATCCGAGAATCTACTGATCATTCCATCAGTAATTCTCAATCAGCTCTGGCCAGGGACTTATGGTAATGACCAACCGACCACAGTGCGATATCAACTCCCTATACCGGGAGAGACGAATCCCTAACAGTCGCTCACTGCCTCCACGTGGCTCGGGACTGTGCCCAACTAAAATCTGTTTGCACGCCTCCTTTGAGCCGTGGTAGGGTAATAATCAAAGCACAGTGGGAACTCACACGAGACAAATGATGACCTTAAGTCAACGGACTATCTGCACACATGTCACCTGAGAACTGCTATCTGACGTTAGGTATAATACCATCCAGTCAGTTCTCGGCGAGTCCTGTCCGGTGTACTCACACCCAGTGAGCATCTGTATACAATCTTAGGTGAACACCACCAATGGTTGCGGGACCAATCCATTGCCCCTCGTCAGGGTCTAGATATGTATACACTAGTCTACTCCGGAGTATCGATGCCCAATCTCGATACTCCTGCGACCAGGGACATCTAAGGGTGTGCCTATTGACTATCCAGCTCTCACTAGTATGACTGCCATCACAACGCCGGTAGTCAGACAAAACACCCTATGGGCTTTATCAACATATATATATATATATAAATACCAAGTAAAAAATATCATACGTTAAGACAAAGTCAAACCAAATAGCGTACTATCATATCAAGCAAGACTGTCATGTACATACATATCCCAAGCATCCTATACAATGTAGGCCTCTAGGGCATATATATCCAACAATCTCCCACTTGCACTAAGGCCTATAATTGGCGCAATGAGTACCCACTGTCTCTAACAGATCCAGTTGCTTGCGTACCGCATGCCCAATTATCTCAAATAGCCTCTCGAACTGTACTTGAGGAATGTCCTTGGTGAATGGATCTGCCGTGTTGTCTTTTGTGTCCACTCTCCGTATCTCGATCTCCCGACGATCCACGATCTCCCTGATCAGGTGAAACCGCCTTAAGATATGCCTGGATTTCTGATGGGATCTTGGTTCCTTCGCTAAAGCTACGGCGCCATTGTTATCACAATACAAAGGTATTGGATTGGCAATGGACGGAACCACCTGAAGTTCAGAAATGAACTTCCTCATCCAGACCGCCTCTTTTGCGGCTTCACTAGCAGCTATATACTCAGCCTCCATAGTTGAGTCTGCGACGGTATCTTGTTTGGAACTCTTCCAACATACCGCCCCTCTATTGAGGGTAAACACAAAACCCGAAATGGATTTAGAATCATCCTTGTCACTTTGGAAGCCGGAGTCGGTAAAAGCCTCTACCTGGAGGTCCCCATTACCGTAAATCAAGAACATCTCCTTAGTCCTTCTTAGGTACTTGAGAATGTTCTTCACCGCTCTCCAATGTTTCTTACCTGGGTCAGACTGATATCTGCTTACCACACTAAGTGCGTAAGCTACATCCGGTCTGGTACATAACATCGCATACATTATTGATCCTACCGCCGAAGCGTAGGGTATAATGCCCATGCGAGCCTTCTCTTCATCAGTCTTTGGAGACATCTCCTTGGAGAGGGTGATTCCGTGACAAGCGGGCATATTGCCGCGCTTGGAATCTTCCATACTAAATCTCTTTAGTATAGTGTCTATATACCTGGACTGTGAAAGTCCCAATATTCTATTAGATCTATCTCGATAGATCTTAATGCCCAGAATGTATGATGCATCTCCCAAGTCTTTCATGGAGAATTTCTGTGACAAGAAGAGCTTTACTGATTGTAGTATAGGGATATCATTCCCTATCAGTAGTATGTCGTCGACGTACAAAACGAGGAAGACTACTGCTCCTTCTACAATCTTCCTATAAATACATGGTTCATCTATATTTTTGATAAAGTCAAATTCCTTGACTGTTTCATCAAAGCAGATGTTCTAACTCCGCGATGCTTGCTTTAACCCATAAATGGATTTAATCAATTTGCACACTCTTTCGCTGCTCCCACTGTCTAAGAAACCTTCTGGTTGATCCATGTAAACACTCTCTTCTAGATGTCCATTTAGAAAAGCTGTTTTTACATCCATTTGCCAGATTTCATAGTCATGGAAGGCAGCAATGGAAAGCATTATCCGAATGGATTTAAGCATAGCTACTGGTGAAAAAGTTTCATCATAGTCCAATCCTGGTCTTTGACGAAAACCTTTTGCTACTAGTCTAGCTTTGTAGGTTTCCACTTGTCCAAATGTACCAATCTTCTTTTTGAAGATCCATTTGCACCCAACTGGTTTTACCCCAGGAGGAGCAACTTCTAAAGTCCATACTTTATTGGTGTACATGGATTCCATTTCGGATCTCATTGCATCCAGCCACTTCACTGAGTCGCTACCCGTGATAGCCTGCTGAAAACTAGTAGGCTCATCATCATCGATGATGCAATCCTCTCGATCCCTATCAAGAAGAAAACCATAGTATCTTTCAGGAGGATGAGAAAGCCTACTAGATCTGCGGAGTGGCGTTGGTTCGTCATGTTCTATTGAAATCTGAGATTCTTCTAAGTCTTCGGTTGCAGTTTGAGGTTCAGGAATTTCTTCCAGTTCTACCGCGCTCCCACTAATTTCTTTTGCAAGAAATTCGCTTTCTAAGAAGACAATGTGACGAGCGACAAACACCTTTTGTTCTTCAGTGTGGTAGACCATGTACCCCCTTGAATGCTTGGGGTATTCTACAAACTTGCATAAAACCGATCGTGCTTCGAGCTTGTCCAGATTATACTTTTTAACATATACCGGATACCCCCATATCTTGATATACTTGAGATATGGTCTCTTCCCACACCACATTTCATATGGAGTGGTAGGTACAGACTTAGTTGGAACTCTATTCAATAGGTATGCGGCTGATTCTAGAGCAAATCCCCAGAAGGAAAGTGGCAACTCAGCACTACTCATCATTGAACGCACCATATCTAATAGCATGCGATTCCTTCTTTCTGATACACCATTATGCTGAGGTGTATAAGGTGGAGTAAGCTGAGAGAGAATTCCATTCGCTTTTAAGTGTTCAAGGAAACTGGTACTTAAGTATTCTCCACCTCGATCAGATCGAAGTGTCTTGATGCTTTTACCAGTTTGTTTCTCTACTTCATTTTTATACTCCTTAAACTTCTCAAAAGCCTCGGATTTATGCTTCATTAAGAACACATGTCCATACCTAGAGAAGTCATCAGTAAAAGTGATGAAGTAGGAGTGACCACTTCGTGCATGTATAGATATCGGACTACATACATCACTGTGTACTAGTCCCAAGAGTTCAGTGGCTCTTTCTCCGTATCCGGTGAACGGAGATTTGGTCATTTTTCCCTTGATACATGATTGACAAGTTGCATATGATAAATATTCAAACGGATCTAGATATCCATCTTTATGTAACTTAGTCAACCTTGTTTCATTTATATGACCAAGTCTACAATGCCATAGGAAGGCTTGATTCGAATCTGGAGCCTTTCTCTTACGCGTGTTTTGAATATTGAAAATTTGAGGTCGATTAAGTATGTATATGCCGTTTTCCAGTGTGCCAAACCCAATCAGTTCTTGATTTAGGAGAATGTTCATGACATTTCTTTCAAGCACAAAATTATATCCTTTATTAGACAACAAAGATACTGATATAATATTACACAACATACTGGGAATACAAAAACAGCTGTACAATACCAAAATGTGTCCACTATTCAACCCTAGGTGATATTCCCCTATTGCAACTGCATCTACATGCATTCCATTGTCCATCCGGAGAGTCATATCACCTGCCCCCAGTATTCTACTATTTCTCAGATCCTGCAAAGAATTACAGATGTGAGAACCAGAACCGGTATCAAGTACCCATGAAGTAGAGTTTACTGAAAGACAATTTTCGATTACGAACACACCTGAAGCAGAAGCAACAGCTTGCTTCATGTCCTTGGCTTTAAAGGCCAAACAGTCCTTCTTCCAGTGCCCTTGCTTGTGACAATAGAAGCACTCGTTCTTTTCTGCCTTCACCCTTCCTGCCTTGTTCGTTCCCTGCACCTTCTTGACCCCACCCTTCGGTTTGGTGGCTTTCATCTTCTTCTTCCCTTTAGCTTTCGCTTTAGATTTAGAAGAAGATGATTGGACAACATACAGAACGTGGGTCTTCTACTTTTTCAAGGAGGTCTCTGCTACCCTCAACATATTGAGGAGCTTTGGAAGATCCGCTTCCATTCCGTGCATGTTGAAGTTCAGCACGAACTGAGAGAAGGTGTGGGGAAGGGACTGCAAAATCAAGTCGATATACAAATTATTCTCTAGCACGCATCCCAGGTTTACGAGTTGCTCAATGAGGGTGATCATTTTGAGGACGTGCTCTCCAACAGGCGATCCTGGAGCTAACCTCATCTGGAAGAGTTTCCTTGAGGTTTCGTACCTCGCGATACGGGAGTGTTCACCATACAATTCCTTGCAATGGAAGAATATGGATACAATATCCATACTCTCGTGCTGTTTCTGGAGTTCATTATTCATGGACACCAGCACGATACACTTAGCTCGCTCACAGTCTAGATCCCAGGTTTTACGAACTTCCTTGTCCGCAACTGAGGAATCTGGTCCTGGGATAAGGGGAGGAACAGCGGTGGTAACATATGCAACTTTGTCATAAGTCAGCGCAATATTGACGTTCCTTAGCCAATCTTTATAGTTCTGCCCGGTCAGTATATTCTTTTCAAGTAATAGTTTAAGTCCAGTCATGGTAGCTGCCAGAGAGAGAGAAAAGAAACACTCAGCATATGCTCTTGCAAGTTTAGATTGGTTATTATTTTATCTAAACAGGATGGCTCCCACTGTTTCCTCAAATCCTTCTTCAAAACCTAAAAGAAGAACTAGTCAGGATTTAATCACACGTCACAATTCTTGCTTAACCTTTCAGCCAGGCTGGTGTTGGTATTTCGAGGGAGGTTTTCCAACGCTTTCGCGAAGTTCCTTAATTAAAGAACCTCTTTTCCCTGGAGGCGTAGCCCTTCTAACACCTTTCTAGGCACCTACTTGGTTTATAGCATTGATTGTTAAGTGAGAGAAATTCCCGAGAGTAATCCTACTCATCAGTGGGATCGGGATCCAACTATCATTGCATGATGCCCAGATGGAAGCCACTCTAGTCACCATACTCCAGAAGGTAAGCTAAATCTGTAAGTTTCCTTTATGTTTGAAACTCCCGATGTGATTTTTACCCCAAGCTCTTATAGACCTTGACGTAGGCCAACAAGTCATAAGATGCAAGTCAAGTTCTACCCGTCGTTGTCCTGATTAATTTAAATACATCGTACAAGCCCTTGACGTAGGCCAACAAGGTGTACGTCTGTATTAAACTAATGCATCTATCTATGCAACAAATAGGCACACACACTGCTACCATACACTATGCCTTGACGTATGCCAACAAGCATAGCATGAATACGATGTGCTGTTTATCTGAAACGACGGAGGGTTACGGCTGATTTTTGGCAAAAAACCGTTAACGTAGTGAACTTGATTTGATCGAAGGAACTAAGATAGCTTTTATTAAAAGGAGTGGTTTAAGCTCCGCATTTAAAATTTGCTTTTTCAAGAAAACCGAGTGGTTTTTAGAAATTGTTCCAACGATTTAGTTTAGGTTTTATTTTCTTTGCATTAATAATAATGCGTCCCATCTTTAACCTATCATTACAGATAACAACGAAAATACAACGTCCTCTTATACCATCCGCATTCACCACAGGGTCCCGTCATCACCCGTTAGGTTACTTAACTAACGACAGAGCGGGGGCTGGGCTAGCGCGGGTGTAAAACATAAGCGACGTCTAAATAGCTATCATATATAGATATTGTACATTCGTCAGACGCAATAATAGGCATTCCAGATCACAGATAAACAATAATGGATTTGCAAGCAATCCACATTTCTTTTGAGCCTGCAATGAAAGACGGATTACACAGTTGTGATGAATAGCCATTTTCCCACCCCAGACCCCTACGGGTACGGCAAACTACCCGCCAAGTACCAGAAGTGAAGCGGTCTGCCCCAACACTTCAAAATACCCGGTAGTTTGTGCACCCCACCTTGGGTCTATCCTAGGAGCAAAAACAGTAAAAAGAAATAGTACAACGGTGGCTACAACCGGAACCTGGATGTGCCCCGCAAAATAATATTACAACTTATTACATTTACATCAAATGAATTAATACAATAACCCATCACATAACCCGGCTAAACACCACAACAGTCCAATACAGTTCATATACACAAACAGTTATATATAACATCACAGATATGTGCAACCCCTGCCAACCGACATACTAGCAGTTAGGGGAGGTTTACGAACACATAAAACATTTCACAGATATAATCAAACAAGCAAATACCGTATAATTTCGATCGATTAAACACATTTAATTTTGCTCCAATACTTCTCTGTAAATCTGAAACCTGAGCAAAAATAAAAATTACCAGAAAACACCAAATATCACAGAGAATCAACTCAAGAAACTTGGGATGATGAATCGTCCAAAGTGCGGCGGAATCGCGGTGGATCGGTGGGATCGGCCGCGGTTCCGCGGCGCTATGGCCGATTCATGAGCCCAATTTTCTTGGGTGTTCTTATACATTCATTTAGGTCATTCTGAAGGTCCCTGAAAAATTTTTGGACCTCATTTAAAATTCGACAGAAAGTACATGATATCGGGGTTTTTCCGGTTTGTTTTTCCGTTCGAAATTCATACAAATTTGCAAGTGTGTTAAATACTGTTTAGCTAGGCTCTGATACCACTGTAAGTCGATGTTCAACACCCCAATACTTATGGGGAGGCGGAAATATGAATAACAATCTTGTTCTATGATTAAACATCGAATAACCGTATGAATCGTTTGCTAAACAAGTTTTAACAAAAGCTATAGAGTTCTAAACTACTATGTTAAGAGATTATACCAAATGGTTCTAGTCCTTCGTCTTAATGTTATCTACGGCCTCTTTGAATCTCCACGTCCTCTTCGGCTTTCTTCCGTGATAGACGATCCACCCGAGAACCCTAATCCAAGCTATAACCTCTAAACTTGAGGTTACTTAGTTTCTCTAGTTGCTAAATAGAGTAGCTAAGGTGATGTAGAGATAGGTTATGGAGTAATTAGTCTTTCCTAATCCTTGTTCTCAACTGATGAGGGTAGGATTAGGTTTGGTGAAGGAGAGAGAACTTGAAGAGAGAGAGTGAGAAGATGATAATGATAATAATAATAATAATAATAATGAAATAGCTTCTCACTTGATATATGAAACATAATGAATAAAAAGAAATGAAAAATATGAGATTATTCATCATGTTTCATTAATGCAAGTGGGTGATTCATTATGTGAGTCATTAAGCATTTAATAATGCATTAATGACATGATGAATCACTCACAATGAGTCACTAAATCATTAATTGAAAATGCCACCTCTCCCTCCATGTCACATCCTTCTAGAAGCTTCTCGGAAAATTACGAGAACGCCCCTCTCATCCGTGAAAACACGGAAAAACTTTAGACCGTATAAATCCAATAACCTGATACTAGAATCTGGCTTAAACTAAAGCCGGCTAGTAAAAACTGTCCGAATGTCGTACGTGCGTTTAAACACGTACGCGTTCGAACCTTTGTCGTAAAACCATACGACCTCTATATCTTTTCGCCTGGGTTTGGGAAATCTCTATGTGGGACTCTAAAGACTCAACTACTACGCTGGCAGTGGGTTTAACCACAGACCGCAAGCGGCACTAGCTGTACGTAACGGTCCCCAGGTAGTTGTCGATAAGAAAGCTGATGAGGTAACCCATCTGAAATCCTACTGAGCCTGTCTGTGACAATATCCGCGCAGTCCGGTCTGTTCATCTAAGAGTATCGCATGTATGGTCTAGGGAGGTGGTGGACGTCAGACCCCTAATAACCGTACAAGTCGTGTCGGTATGGTTCAAGACCACCCGAGAATCTACTGATCATTCCATCAGTAATTCTCAATCAGCCCTGGCCAGGGACTTATGGTAATGACCAACCGACCACAGTGCGATATCAGCTCCCTATACCGGGAGAGACGAATCCCTAACAGTCGCTCACTGCCTCCACGTGGCTCGGGACTGTGCCCAACTGAAACCTGTTTGCACGACTCCTTTGAGCCGTGGTAGTATAATAATCAAAGCACAGTGGGAACTCACACGAGACAAATGATGACCTTAAGTCAACGGACTATCTGCACACATGTCACCTGAGAACTGCTATCTGACGTTAGGTATAATACCATCCAGTCAGTTCTCGGCGAGTCCTGTCCGGTGTACTCACACCCAGTGAGCATCTGTATACAATCTTAGGTGAACACCACCAATGGTTGCGGGACCAATCCATTGCCCCTCGTCAGGGTCTAGATATGTATACACTAGTCTACTCCGGAGTATCGATGCCCAATCTCGATACTCCTGCGACCAGGGACATCTAAGGGTGTGCCTATTGACTATCCAGCTCCCACTAGTATGACTGCCATCACAACGCCGGT
This sequence comes from Agapanthus africanus, assembly GCA_030015575.1. Taxonomy (NCBI): domain Eukaryota; kingdom Viridiplantae; phylum Streptophyta; class Magnoliopsida; order Asparagales; family Amaryllidaceae; genus Agapanthus; species Agapanthus africanus. Next base: position 469,634,890 of record CM057349.1, read on the forward strand.
AGTCAGACAAAACACCCTATGGGCTTTATCAACATATATATATAAATACCAAGTAAAAAATATCATACGTTAAGACAAAGTCAAACCAAATAGCGTACTATCATATCAAGCAAGACTGTCATGTACATACATATCCCAAGTATCCTATACAATGTAGGCCTCTAGGGCATATATATCCAACAGTTTTCAGATATAAATGAAGCTTTTCTTTAATATTGTAGACTTGGTCATATTAATGAAACAAGACTAAACAAGCTTCAAAAAAATGGATATTTGAATCCTTTTGAGTATAAATCTTATGCGACTTGTCAGTCTTGTATCAAAGGCAAAATGACCAAAACTCCGTTTACTGGACACGGAGAAAGAGCTGATGAACTCTTAGGCCTCATACATAGTGGCGTATGCAGGCCAATGTCTACACATGCGAATGTGGTTTTTCTTACTTCATAACTTTTATTGATGATTTCTCAAGATTCGGTCATGTGTTTTTATTAAAGCATAAGTCTGAAGCTTTCGAGAAATTCAAGGAGTACAAACTTGAAGTAGAAAAACAAACCGGTTTGAGCATCAAGAAACTTCGATCGGATCGAGGTGGAAAGTATCTCAGTACAGAGTTTTTGGACTTCCTAAAAGAGAATGGAATTCTCTCTCATCTCACTCCCCCTTACACACCACAACACAACGGTGTGTCAGAACAGAGGAATCGTACCCTATTAGATATGGTGCGATCCATGATGAGTGATGCTGAGTTACTTCTCTCCTTTTAGGGGCATGCATTGGAGACTGCAGCATATCTGTTGAACATGGTCCAACCAAGACCGTGTCTACCACTTCATATGAGATATGGTATGGGAAGAGACCATCTCTTAAATGAGTTAGGATTTGGGGTTGTCCGGTTTTTGTTAAAAAGCATAACCCAGACAAACTCGAGACACGATCGGTTCAGTGTATATTTGTGGGATATCCAAAACATTTGTATATATATCTTTTCTACTATAAGGAGGAACAAAGGGTGTTTGTTTCTCAACATGCCACATTTTTAGAAAATAAAATTTTTTCAAATGATACTGATGGCAATGTGGTAGATCTAGAAGAGGTTCTAGAGACACAAGTTACAAATGACGACTTGGTTGAACCTGATGTTGCAACAGAATTTTATGAACCTCAGCCTCTCCGTAAATTTGGTAGGACTTCTCCCCCACCGGAGAGATACTACGGTTTTCTTATTGATGGTGATAGAGAAGATTGCATCATGGATGATGATGACCCTACCAATTTTTAGCAAGCTATCACGAGTGGTGACTCAGTGAAGTGGCTGGATGCCATGAGATCCGAAATGGAGTCTATGTACACTAACAAAGTATGAACTTTGGAAGCTGTACCCTCTGGGGTAAAACCCGTAAGATGCAAATGAATCTTTAAAAGAAAGATCGGTATAGATGGACAGGTGGAGACCTATAAGGCAAGGCTTGTACCGAAAGGATTTCGTCAAAGACCAGGATTGGACTATGACGAAACTTTCTCTCCGGTAGCCATGCTTAAATCCATTCGGATCCTACTTGCTATTGCTGCTCACTACGAATATGAAATCTGGCAGATGGACGTTAAAACTGCATTTCTAAATGGTGATTTAGAAGAATGCGTTTATATGGATCAACCAGAGGGCTTCATTGATAGTAGGAGCAGCGGGAAAGAATGTAGGTTGCTTAAATCCATTTATGGATTAAAGCAGGTATCACGGAGTTGGAACATCTGTTTTGATGATATTATCAAAGAGTTTGATTTCGTCAAAAATCCAGATGAACCTTATGTTTATAAGAAGATTGTAGGGAGTACTGTCGCATTACTCGTATTGTATATGGATGACATTCTTCTGATATGAAACGATGTTCCTATATTACAATCGGTCAAACTATTCTTATCACAAAAATTCTCCATAAAGGACCTGGGTGATGCCTCGTACATATTGGGCATTAAGATCTATAGGGATAGATCTAAGAGGTTGTTAGGATTGTCCCAAACCAGGTACATCAACACTATCCTAAAGATGTTTAGTATAGAAGACTCCAAGCGGGGTGCCTTACCCGCTTTCCATGGAGTCACTCTCTCCAAGGACTTTTGACCAAAGTCCGATGAAGGGAGAGCTCGCATGAGCATTATTTCCTACGCTTCAGCTGTAGGATCTATAATGTATGCGATGTTGTGTACACGTCCTGATGTAGCTTATGCACTGGGTGTAGTAAGCAGGTATCAATCCAACCCAGGGGAGAAACACTAGACAGCTGTGAAGAACATTCTTAAGTACTTGTGAAGGACTAAAGAATTGTTCTTGGTGTATGGTAATGGGGATCTCCAAATGGAGTCCTTTACCGATTCAAGCTTCTAGAGTGATAAGGATGATAGCAAATCTATCTCAGGGTTTGTATTTACCCTCAATAGAGGGGCGGTGTGTTGGAAGAGTTCCAAACATGATACCATTGTAGACTCAACGATGGAAGCTGAGTATATTGCTGCAAATGATGCTGCCAAGGAAGCCGTCTGGATGAGGAAGCTCATCTCGGAGTTAGGAGTAGTTCCAACCATTATTGATCCAATACCATTGTATTGTGATAATAATAGGGCTATGGCGTTGGCCAAAGAGCTCAGGTCCCATCAGCGGTCCAGACACATCCTGAGGCGATATCATTTGATCCGGAAGATAGTTGATCGCCGCGGGATCGAGATTCGGAGATTAGATATAAAGAATAACACCGCGGATCCACTCACAAAGGCCCTCCCTCAGCCGCAGCATGAGCGACTTTTTGAGATGTTGGGTATGAGATGTGCCAATAATTGGCCTTAGTGTAAGTGGGAGATTATTGGATATATGTATGCCCTAGAGGCCATTATATGATAGTGGATGTATCGATAAATTTATACATATATTCAGAGAACATTCTTGTTCGACATGATAGTATGCTATCTGGTTACTCTTTATCTTGACATGTTCATTTGATCATGCATTTTATTCTTTTGGTGCATGTTGATAAAGCCCTTGGGGTATTTGCTTGACTACTGTCACGCCCCGCTTCCCAGAGTATGCTAAGATGGGCACGTGACATAGCCAACCATACTACCTGTGGATAGGAAAAATCCCTCCACAGTCACATTACAGCTGTAAAGATATCAAGAACAGGAAGGTAAACTAAACTCTCTAGTATATGTCCATGAGCCAGAATAAATGAGTCAAGGAATGATAATATGCGAAAGCAAAAGATACAATAAATGAAACATCTGAAAAGTAAAACTGCATACCAACAGGATCTTCACCGCTCGGTCTAACAGCGGCAATACTCCTGATCAGTCTGCAACAAAGGTAGAGGATCTGGGCCATGCAAAACCCAGACGTCAGCGCGTTATAATATCAAGCAATACTATATAAATAGGGTAGCAAGACATGCAAGTATGATCATAAAGGTAAAGCAGGTGTAACAACAATATAAATCAGGGCAGTGAAGGGTAGTGTGCAGTGAGTAATCTAAACTGGTCTATTGGGTTAACTACTCTCAAGTCTTTGAAATCAATTTGATGAATCATCGATGTAACTCAATAGTATCCCGTGTGTTCCCGGGATCACGGTGAAGATTCTCGGGCTGAAACCGGGACGTGCCGCTAGGCACTAAAGGAAAAGGGTAATGATGAATGATGTCTGCAGTATCATCCTAAGGCTGACCTAGCCTCTAAAAGGTAGTGGATAACGATGGATGATGTCAGCGTCATCATCCCAAGGCTGGCCCAGCCTCTAAAACTGATCGGTAAAGGTAACGAACTGTCGAGTTACAAGTCAGGTTTCATCATTGATTTTCCCATACCCCCAGGTTATGTGTATTCAAGTCAGGAATTAAATAATCTAGAGCTAACGCCAACACAGGATCAGGCAGGTACAGGTTTGTTTGGATAGACAATAGGAACGGGACGTAAGGACAACAGGTCAGATTTGTTGGCATTAGACACAAGATCAGGTAACAGGTAAAGCCATGGTACATCAGGTCAAGTCAAGTAATGTATATAGGTGTCATGTCATGTCAAGAGTTGCACGGTACCATGTCGTGTCAAGTAATAGGTGTAGCAAGTCATGTCAGGGTGTACAAGATATCGTGTGGGTGTTCATAATCATGGGTATACAGAACAAGCATGTGTACTAATAGAATCAACAAGCTGGAACTTGTAACGTGAAATGCAATCAGGTACAGATTAAGGTATGTAGATGCACGGTTATCAGTTTGGGTTTAAGGGATAGTTTCAACATTACATGAATACAGTATAACAAATATGGATGTTAAAATCATGTTAATATGTACTAAGTAATCTAGAGTTGCAATTGAATATGAATTAGGCTAGCTGTATGTAAACGGTCGTCCGATAGGGTATAAACTAGAAAAGGGGTACTATGGGCTATGCAAATAAGTGTTATTTGATTTAAATATGGATATTGGGACTATGTATAATAACACTAAATGCAACATGGTATGTTCCGAGCTATAAATCTAAAATGATATCATGGACATCGGAATGTTAACATGGAACAAGCGGCGTTAAATTCAATCTACCAATACAATATGCAGTTGAATAAGTATATAATAATACAATAGCATGCAGCAAGTTTTACTTACCTTGGCCGGATCACGAAGCGGTATACGGAACGTCACGCGTCGGCGGGAAAAGTCGCGACGCGCGCACGGTACACGGAATGAGCCCAAACCACGCACTAGGGAATCACACAGGTCAGAGATGGTTGCTGGGTCGTCGTGATCGTCACCGGCACGGTCAGATTTCGGCAACAAAAGCAACAATGAACATATCAAGAGAAATGTACAAAGAAGGTGAAGAAGATAAGAAGAAGAAGGTCTTACTGGGGTTAGGGGTTCTGGGACTTCAGGGGAGTCGGCAAGGGGCGACGTCGACGAGGTTTCCCGGCGGGGTTTCCCGGCGAAGGGTAGCAGCTACGGTGGCAAGGAAGGGTGCTTGACTCTCGGGTTTGTAGGGCCAGAGAAAGAGAGAGGGAAGAAGATAGGGAGGTGGTGACCAAGCAGAGGCCGATGCTTCGGTCGGCAGCGACGGGAAGTGGAGGTGGCGGCGATGGGTGTGCCGGCGTTGGGGTCGGTTGGTGCAGGGGCTTGCTCAGGGTTTGGAGAGAGGTGTATGCGAGGTTGAGGAGAAGAGGGCATAGAGATGAGGTTGAGGTGATGGCGAGGGAGGTGATGGGGCGACGGCGGCGAGGGAGGTGATGGGGCGACGGCGGCGAGGTGACGGGTTCTTCGGTGCAAGGGGTGTCGGGGTTAGATTGGTGAGGAGAAGGAGGAGAGGGATGAGAGGTGAGGAAGGCGAGGTCGGTGAGGAAGGCGAGGTGTCGACGGCGAGGTGAGGGTAGCCGGTGGTGAGGGAGGCAGGGTCACCGACGAGGAGGTTGTGGGTTTGGATGTGCAGGGGTTCTCATTGCGAGAAAGGAAAGGAGGCACATGAGATGTCGAGGAGAGGTCGGAGGTGCAGGCGAGGACCGACGGTGATGGGGGTCGTCGGCGGCGCGCGAGGCAGTGGCGTGGGCAGGGGACGTGGGTTTCTCGTGAGGAAGACGAAAGGAGGGACTGGGGATTAGGGCTTTTATTAATATTAAAAAGTAATATATATATATATATATATATATATATATATATATATATATATATATATATATATATATATATATATATGAGAGAGAGGGATAGCGAGAGGAGAGAGGGGGGGATTCTGAGAGAGAGGGGGAGGAGAGAGAGAGAGAGAGATCAAAATGAGAGAGAGAGAGAGGGAGAGAGATAGAGAGAAGAGAGAGATCGAGAGGAGTGAGAGAGAGGGGAGGAGAGATACTTTTGTATCGTAGCGGAAGAGAGAGAGAGAGAGAGAGAGAGACGTGCAGCAGTTAGAATAGGATCTAAAAATATTTAAAAGATATTTTTAGTTTAAGAAATATATATATAAACCTGTATATATATATATATATAAAATATTTAACTATATCGAATATAATATTATAATACTAGTCCGTTTGAGATTTTAGCAAATACAAATTTACTCCAAAATAAACCCGGGTCGGATCTAAAAATTCAAATTTAAAATAAGAAAAATATATGCGACTTTCAAATTTCAAAATGAAATCCCAGTTAAAGGAAAAGCATACCCCCAAGAACGGATGTACACACGTGCGCGTAGCCATCTAAACACGTTCGTTTCACTGAACGGGACGGGAACAAGATGCGCGGATGCTACCGCGGGGTTAGAGTTATCATGCAGGCCATGCAACAAGTCAAGGTAATTTATGAATAAGAATCAAACAAGTTCAAGCAAGCGGGTCGGGTCGAATGCAAAGTAATATGTATAATACCATTCGCACCCAAACACGCTAAATCAAGAAAAGACCATGGATAGGTAAATACGGAAACTGGAATTGGTATAAATGAACTCGGGTGTTACAACTACTCTGATTGTGATGCAGATCATACTAGTGGGACATGTGTAGTTTATAAGCATATCCTTAAAATGTTCCTCGTCGTGGGTGTATCGAGACGAGGCATCGATATTCCAGAGTAGACTAGCGTGTACGTTTCTTGACTCATATGATAGGCGATGGATGATCCCATATCCATTGGTGTTTGACACCAAAGATTGTATACGGGTGCTCAGTAGAGACTGGGTACACTGAATGGACTCGCCGGGAACTCCTATATGATATTTTATCTATCGTCGGATAGCAGTTCTTAGATGACACTGGTACATGTTAGTCTGTAGACCCGAGATCGTCATAGAGTCTTGTGTGTGCTCCCACTGTACTTTGATTTCCACCATACCATGGCTCTACTGAGTCGTGTAAACAGGTGAATTTTGGGTACAGTCCCGAGGCACATGGAGGTAATGAGCGATAGGAGGGGTTTCTTCTCTCCCGGTATTAGGGGTTGATATTGCGCTATGCTTGATAGGCTATAACAGGAAGTCCTTGTCCAGGGCTGGTGAGATTTACTGATAAGTGTTATCAGTAGTTTCTTGATCTGTTATAGGCCTAATACCGACATGGCTTATTGAGTTATTGGGGTCGACGATACCATCCCTAGACTCGATATGCAACATATCTGACGAAGAGACCGGACTGTACGGTAAGTGTTGCCAGTTGGCTCGACGGGAGTTTTTACAGGTTCGTTTGTTTTTCTTCTGATCGCTAAATACCTCAGGGCCATTATGTACAGCTAGTGCCGCTGACGGTTTTTGCGTATGTGATATGATCACTTCCTACTGTTAGCGTATTGACGAGTCTTAGAGTCCCATAAAAGGGTTTCCTAGATCAGGAGAAACGATGTGGGGGTGCATATTGGGATATGCGCGGGAGCTTGATTAAATGCGTGTATATGATACCGTATTTTAATCGGGCGTTTTCTATTGGTCGGGTCGTATGTGATATGACCGGTTTATTAAATCAAGTGTTGATCTAATATTATTGACCATTAGCTCATTTATTTAAAACCTTTTCTATTTGATATATGCATGAATGTATGTATGTATATATTGATATGAATGCACACATGCATGCATACATGTGTCATGGTTGTTGATACATTGAAGATGGCTATGCAAGACTCACATGGAAACTATTTATATATTTTTTATTATTGAGAAAAAGAAATTGGGAATTAAATTATGGTTGGAATCTTTCTACACTCTTCTTTAGTTGACCAAACTCATAACCATGGTTTTATTTCCTTTTATCTCTTAACTCAATATCAAAAATATCTAGATATTTATTAGCCATGGTTAAGAGCGAGTGTGACTCTCTCTTATCATTCATTATTACCTTTCATTCTTGAGTTTATTCTCATTAGAGCTCAAGCTAAGCTATTCTCCTTCTTCTTCCTCCTGCAAGTACTCCAGCTTTTCAAAAGTGAGAGAAGAAAAGAAAAAGAAAAGGTTTTTAAGTGACATTACAACTCACATCACCAATCTATATTAGTCTATCCCACTAGTGTAGGTTGTTAGCTACACTTCCACTTAGGTCAAGTGAAGCTAGGAGCTTGAGCCAAGGGACTCCATGGTGGATCGTCATAGACTTCGAAGGTTTCGAGCGAATCCGTTCAAACACCAAGTTGATCCAAGGAGTCAAGAAGGAGAGTTCTACAAAGGTTGTATTTCTCCCCTTTTAGTGTTAGACACTTGCTAGTATGTGATACTTGCTTTTGTTACCCTAAATTTCTAATTTGATTCCTAGGTTGGTTTGATTAGCACCTCATTGTTTTCAAAAGTAGCATGTTAGATGCTTGCAAAACCTAGTCAAGGTGCTAAGCAAACCCTACAGTCCTCCTGAAAACATTCCAAAGAAAGAAAAGACATGAATGTCGTTAGCGAACAACCGCCTGATAAGTCCCAAAAGATAGAGTATAATAGACAAGTAGAGTGAATAGAACTGATAAAGAATGTGTTAGTTATGCTAACGTAGTTGTTTGTAACTTGGTACAGAATGTGCCAGTGTATACGAGAGAAGTCTAACTTGCTCCATGAACTAAGATAACATGTAAGTACAAGGCCCTGTCAAAACCCACGGGACAACGGCACAGGATGTTCATGTAAGTGTCTTTTAGTGATCATCATCGTGCCACTTTTAGAAAATTCCATACCAGTCTACCCCTTTAAAAACCCCATGATGTATATTGTATTGAATTAGAGTTATCAGACTTGCCGAAATCATGGTGTAAGTTGTTCATGTAAATGGTTCAGGATGTAAACGGATAGTCATGTAGTCAAGTTCAAGATATCTCCATGATTCGGTCAAGTCAAGTCATGTTGTATACATGATAAAATTCTGGTATTCATTTTCAGTCCAAGTATATATTGGATTTATGTTTGGATTGTATTCATGTTTAGACTGAGACTCAGATTAAGTGAAACACTTAAACAGATTGGATTCCTGAATTAGGTTTTGGAGTTATCGGTAACTGCTGCACATGGACTGCAGGATTTTTGTCTTTTTCCAAGACAATTACCATTGATAACCCCGTTTTAGTTTTCTACCTTAAATAGGCAAGCACCCACTTTCTCCGACTTCCTAAGACTCAAGAGAATTGATCCCGCTTAAACCTATAATTACTAGGGTTCTTATTGTAATTTAATATAACTTGAGGTGTTTTTATGAAAAATATTTTTAGTATACTTTCAAAATAAACCTCAAGTATTTATTTATTTTCTTTAAAGTTGTCATGGATGTGAATTTTATAGAACGAAGTATATTAGTGAATATATAGTTTGAATAGTTCAAGGTATTTTAGTGTAAACTTGACTTGTAATGATTCTTGATGGTATTTTCATGAAACTTGTAATTCTTTTATTATGTTTAGAAAACATGGAATTTATTATATATTGAAAATATGTGATTTGATAATATTTATATAATTATTAAAAATAAATTTTTATTATTCAATAGAAATTCTCGTTTTCTTAAAAATTGTATTAAAATTCCATCGAGATCGTATGTTCCGTAAGGAGATCTGCATCTCGCTCTACTAGTCCGATGGATGTGCGATAACCCGCACCATCCGATTTGAATTCCTTAAAAGTGGGTTGTAGAGGCACAATCGTAAGGAATTTAAAATAACAAGATTTTAAAGAAATCCGGTATTTAATAGTTTAAGATATTTTGATGAAAGGTCGTATTTGTCCCAAAAATATTGTTAAAAGACAAATGTGCTATGTCAAGATGTGTGTATGTGAAAGCTAGGTCATTACCTTGTGAGGTTTTTTAAAGGTAAGCTAAGAAAAAATGATTAAAATATGTCATGTGTAAAGTTTGTGGTATTTAAACGAAACATGTAATATAAAGTTATTTAACATAATCTTTTCAAGGTGAAAATTGTTCTAATTATTTGTTTCATGATTGAATAAAAAAGTATACTTATATGATTGAATGATTCTTAAAGAAAATTGTATTTTTAAAGATTTTAGAAATGAATGTCGGTATAACTCTACTTACCGACATGATTTGAAAAGAAGAAGTTTTATGGTAGAAAGAGAGGAAGAGAGGTGCGACTTACGAATTAAAAAGAGAGAGGGGAGGTTGAGGAAGATATTGGTGGCTTCGTGGAGTCGTGGGATCGCCGGAATCATCTCGAATTCTTGCCGGAAATGGAACTTGGGCTAACTCCACTTGTACTTTTCTTTGACTTAGAAATGTTTGAGAATTTTTTTTAACAAGAGATTTCAGAATGAAGAGAGATAGGGTATGGAGTTGTATTTATAGGGTAAAATTAGGATTTTAGAATTGAAGAAAGAATTAAAATGTATTAAAAATAAGATTAAAGAGTGAATTTAAGTTCTCTGTTAATTTATAGAGAAATCAAACAGAACAGGGATAGTGGGGGTAGGCCAAGGGATTGGTATATAGAAAATGGAGGCCGTTCCCTACGGGGGACCCGTCGGCACCGGGAAAATGACCAATCTCGCTGGCCAAGTTGGTGAGGTGAGGGGTAGGATTTTAGCCACGTGTCCAAGTCTGTATAAATACCATTTTGCACATGTTTATTTTCTTAGACTTTTCATTTTTTACGTACAGTGTACGTGTAAACTTTTGGGCTACCAAAATGTTTAAAATAACAATTCAGAAAAATATATGTCGCTGATGGGATTCAAACACAGGGGTTACGTCAAAGCAGTGCAAGGCTTTACCAATGAGCTACAAGTTGTTTCTTACTGTTCTTAATTAAAAACAACATTTAAAGTATCCTCAGGCTTGCAAATACTCCATTCTGTACATTAAATTTTAAAAATTTTTGTACAATAAAGACAGAGTCGTTATATTCTACCCTTCTAATAAAAATTTTGTCCTCGTAATTTACAATTATATGAGGGCTAGTTTACAAACAAGTAAGGGTATCATGCATGCATATCGTCTTCTCTTTCCCACGTTGATTCTTCTGGTGAATCTTTTCTCCACATCACTCAGACCAAATTTACTTCCTTGTTCCGTAGTGTCTTTAACTTTCTGTCCAGGATCTCAACGGGTTGTTGCTCACAAGATAGGTCTGTCTATATAGTGAGCTCGGAGTAATCAAGGATGTGGCTGGGGTCGCTCACATATTTTTGAAGCTGGGATATGTGGAACACGTTGTGCACTCCTTCCAATGAGGGTGGTAGTGCCAAACGATATGCCACATCTTCGACTCATTCGAGTATGTTGAACGGTCCAATAAATCTCGGACTGAGCTTACCCCTCTTGCCAAAGCGAATTACTCCACGGTTTGGAGAGATCTTTAAGAACACATGATTTCCCGGCTGGAACTCCAGATGTCGGCGCTTTGCATCAGCCTAGTGCTTTTGTCTGTCTTGGGCTATGCGCATTATTTCCCTGATCGTGCGAACTACGTCCACAGTTGCTACGACCATCTCTGGTTCAATGAGTTCCCTATCTCCGATGTCGTCCCAACTTAATGGTGATCGACACTTCCTTCCATAGAGAGCTGCAAAGGGTGCCATTCCAATACTTGCTCGGTAGCTGTTGTTGTATGAGAACTCTACAAGATATAAGTGATCTTCCCACGATCCTCCGAAATCTAACATACACGCTCTTAGCATATCTTCTAGGATCTTAATCGTTCGCTCAGACTGTCTATCTGTTTGTAGATGGTAAGCTGTGCTGAAGTTCAGACTCGTTCCCAAGCTAGCTCGCAGACTCTGCCAAAACTGCGATTTTAATCTGGTATCTCAATCGGAGACAATGTAAACTGGTACTCCATGTAATCTTACGATCTTCTGCATGAGTTCATGGGTATCAGTGATAGTACACATTGAAGTGTTAAATCTGTAGGAAATCGGAGACAATGTAATATGAACATTAGGTTAGGCATGAAATCCGAAGTATTTTTAGAGGCTCGTTTTTGTCTGGTGTTCATATTACATCACATGTAACATTCTGCAGTTGCTTAAAATATTTTTAGAGGCTCTAAAAAATTCGACAGAAACTAGGGTTTAGCTTCGATTGTTTCGGATTTGTTTCGGTTTCGTAATACAACTAATATCGTCTAATTCTCTAGCTCGGCTCTGATACCATGTTGGAGTTCCTTAGCACCATCACTAGGTTTTCAATGCATCAAGCATGCAATTTTAAAATTTTCTAAGGTGCTAAAGAACCCTAGCCTAGGATCTAACTAGAGGATTAAGGGTAAAGCAAACATGTAATCAAACATTACATAAGTGAACAAGGAATACAACCTTTGTAGACCGGTCCTTCACTTCAATAGCTCCGTGTAGAAGTCCTTTCGCTCCATGTAGTGATCTCCCGGACTCAAGATAGACTCCACAAAGCGAAATGAACAAGCATGCTTGAATTCTTCGATGCCGAAGATGATCTACGTCGAGGAGACTCTAACCCAAACTACCTCTTCACTAAAATAGGGTTTAGTGAAGCAAACACCCTAAACTAAATGGCTAGTCTAGTAGAGAATGATGAAGTAAGAATTTTTCTCACTTTAGATTAATTTTTCTCACTAGGATTCTTCACCTTCTAAAAACCTAGAAAGCTTAAGGAGATGAAGAAGAAGATGAAGTGGAGAAAAGAATGGTGAATGTCATGAGGTAAGAATTGCAACCATGGGTGAGATTATATCTCATATAACCTTTGTAGAGAATAAACCATGACTAAGAATAATGGTTAGGTTAATAAATATCTCAAGTAATACAAAATAAGTGGACTAAGTCAATGGTTAACACAAGCTTCTCCAAACTTCCAAACATGAAAAATTTCCACTTCATTTTGAATTACTTTAAATAAGTAAAACCCTAATTTATCCAAAGTATGGTGTGAGTCTCATACACCCACGTTGCATGTATAATCAAGCATGACACAATAATATATATCACATATATATTAAGTGTGCATAAGTGAGAAAAAGAAATGTTTAAGTGAGCTAATATTAGTTAATATAAATTAATAAATCAAATATATAATTATACATTAAATCATTAAATCAACACTTGATTTAATAATCCGGCTATATCACATATAACTGACTAATATAATTTATATCATCTTATCGAATCAACACTTGATTCGATAACCCGGCTATATCACATATAACCGACCGATATCACATATCGCGAGATTAGAACACGGTATCACATACACGTATCAATCTCGGTCCCGCACATATCACATATGTTCTCCTACTTCGTTTCACCTGAGCCAGGAAACCTTTGTGTAGGACTCTAAAGACTCGTCAATACGCTGGCAGTAGGCAGTGATCATATCACATGCCCACAAACCGTCAGCGGCACTAGCTGTACGTAAGGGCTCCCAGGTATTAAGCAATCAGAAGATCAATAAGCAGGCTTGCTCATACTCCCATGAATCCAATAAGTAACACTACCGTACAGTCCGGTCTCTTCGTCTGATATGTCGCATATCCAGCCTGGGGGTAGTGAAACGTCAGACCCCAATAGCTTGAGAAGTCGTGCCGATGTTAGGCTCATAGTGGTTCGAGAAACTACTGATAACACTTACCAGTAAATCTCAGCAACCCTGGCCAGGAATTTCCTGTTATAGCCAATCGAGTACAACACAACATCAATCCCCAATACCGGGAGAGACGAAATCCCCTCATATCGCTCATTGCCTCCATGTGACTCGGGACTGTACCCCAAAACCACCTATTTGCAGAACTCAGTAGAGCCGTGGTAGGGTGAAAATCAAAGCACAGTAGGAGACACACAAGTCTCTATGACGATCTCAGGTCTACAGACTAACCTGTACCAGTGTCACCAGAGAACTGCTATCTGACGTGAGGTATAATACCATCTAGGAGTTCTCGGCGAGTCCTGTTCAGTGTACCCAGTCTCCACTGAGCACCTGTGTACATTCTCTGATGTCAAACACTAATGGTTGTGAGATCAACCATCTCCCCATACAGGGTCAAGAATCGTACACACTATTCTACTCTGGAAAATTGATGCCCCGTCTCGATACTCCCACGACTAGGAACAATTGAAGGATGTACTTACTGACTACCTAGGCCCCACTGGTATGATCTCCATCATATTCCTGGAAGTCAAGTACACATCCTAAGGGATTTATCAACATGTAACAGAGAGACAGTGAGTGTACATGTTAAGATAAAGAGTAACCAGATAGCATACTATCATGTCGAGCAAGAAATTCCTCCCTATATATGTCTAAGCCTCCACTATAATATACATCATATGTATAATAATGGCCTCTAGGGCATACATACAACTAACAATCTCCCACTTGCACTAAGGCCAGTTGTTGTAGTATCTCATACCCAACGTCCCATAAAAGTCTCTCGTGGGAAAGGCCTTCGTGAGTGGATCCGTTGTGTTATTCTTCAAGTCAACTCTTCTATCCTCGATCCCCTGGAAGATCAACCATCTCCCTGATCAGGTGATACTGCCTAAGAATTTGTCTGGATTGCTGATGGGACCTGGGTTCCAAGGCCAAAGCCACAACTCCATTGTTTTCACAATACGAATATTGGATGCTCAATGGTAGGAACCATGTTCATCTCATGAACAAGAAATACCCAGACATCCTCTTTGGTAGCATCATTGGTAGCGATGTATAGAGCCTTTATCGTCTAGTTTGCCATGATATCTAGCTTGGAACTCTTCCAACATACCGTCCTTCCACTGAGGGTAAAGACAAAGCCTGAGACTGACTATCAGTCAATCTTATCACTCTGGAAGCTCGAATTGGTAAAGGACTCCCACTGGAGTTCATTGTTACCAAACACCAAGAACACTTCTTTAGTGCTTCACAGCTATCCAGTGATTCTCCCAAGATCCGATTGATTCATGATCACTACACCTAGTGAGTTAGCTACATCTGGTCTGGTACATAATATCACATACATGATAGAGCCTACTACCGAAGCATAGGGTATCTCTTGCACGCGAGATCTCTCTAAATCAGTCTTGGGAGATATCTTTCTGGAACGAGTGATTCCTGAGTAAGTGGGCGAACCACTACGCTCAGAATCCTCCATACTAAACCCCTTTAGTATGGTGTTAATGTATCTGGATTTAGGACACTCCCAACATCCGTGTAGATGTATCTCTATAGATCTCAATCCCCAAGATGTAGTTGGTATCACCCAGATCTTTGATGGAGAATCCTCATGATAAGAGGAGCTTGACCGAGTGTAGCATAAGAAACCCATTTCCTATCAAGAGTATGTTATCTTTGTGCAATACGAGGAAGACAATCATACTCTCTACAACCTTCTTATATATACAAGGTTTATCTATCTTTTTGAAGAAGTCAAACCTTTTGACCTCCATATTAAAATAGATGTTCCATCTCCGCGATGCCTGCTTCAACCAAGCAGCTTGCACATCTTTCCGCTTCCCACTGTCCATGAAGTCCTCCGGATGTCATGTACATGCTCCCTTCTAAATCACCATTTAGAAAAGCGGTCATGATGTGCAACTGCCAGATTTCGCAGTCATGGCATGCAGCGATGGCAAGTAGGATCCGGATGGACTTAAACATAGCTACTGGAGAAAAGGTTTCATCATAAACCACACCTGGTTGTATGACGAAAACTTTTTGCTACAAGTTTCGCTTTGAAAGTCTCAACTTTTCCATCTACACTAAGTATCTTTCTCAAAAATCCACTTACTCCCGTTGGGTTTTACCCCTTCAGGAGCAACATGCAAAGTCCATACTTTGTTGGAGTATATGGATTCCATCTCAGATCGCATTGCACCCAGCCGTTTCACCGAGTCCCCACTCGTGATGGCCTGCCTGAATCTAGTTGGGTCATCATCATCTTCCATGATGCAATCCTCGCTCCCAATATCATTGAGAAAACCGTAGTATCTCTCAGGTGAGTGAGGAACCCTACCAGATTCGCAGAGAGGCTGAGCTTCATTGAAGACTATCGAATCCTCCGGTTCCACTAA
Organism: Agapanthus africanus; assembly: GCA_030015575.1. Lineage (NCBI taxonomy): Eukaryota > Viridiplantae > Streptophyta > Magnoliopsida > Asparagales > Amaryllidaceae > Agapanthus > Agapanthus africanus. The sequence continues at coordinate 469,650,850 of CM057349.1, forward strand.
ATCATCAGTCGTAGTTTTTATAGCTGGAACTCTTTCCAGTTCTACCTCATGACCACTAATTTGTTTTTCAACACAAGAAATTCCTTTTTCTAAAAAGGTGGTCATGTTGAGAAACAAACACTTTTGCTCCTCGGTTTGGTAGAAGATATCCCCTTACATATGTTTGGGATATCCAACAAACTTACAGAACTGTCCTTGCTTCGAGTTTGTCCGGATTTTGCTTTTCAACATAGGCCGGACAACCCCATATTTTAACTTGTTTCAGACATGGTCTCTTCCCATACCATATCTTATATGGAATGTTAGGCATTGATTTGGTAGGAACCTTATTCAATAGGTATGCAGCTTCTGAAGTGCATAACTCCAAAGGGAAAACATGCAACTCAGCAATACTTATCATAGAGCGCTCCATATTCAATAGGGTGCGATTCCTCCACCCCGATACACTGTTGTGCTGTGGTGTATACGGAGGAGTAAGCTGAGAGAGAATCTCATTCTCTTTTGGATAGTCCAGGAATTCCATGCCAAAGTATTCTCCTTCTCGATCAGATCGAATGATTTAATACTTTAACTCGTCTGTTTCTCAACTTCACACTTATATTCTGTGAATTTCTCAAAAGTTTCAGACTTGTGTTTCAACAGGAACATGCGTTCGAATCTTGAGAGATAATCAGTGAATATAAAATAAAGTATGACGAACCAACCCTGGCATGTATAGACATGGGACCGCATACATCACTATGTATCAGTCCCAAGAGTTCAGTAACTCTTTCTCTGTTTCTAGTAAACGGAGTTTTGGTCATTTTATCTTTGAGACATGACTGGCAAGTTTCATAAGATGTAGATTCGAACGGTTTCAAATATGCATCCTTATGGAACTTAGCTAGTCGTGTCGCATTAATATGACATAGTCTACAATGTCACAAGAAGAATTCGTTCATTTATGAACTCTCCCTCTTGTGTGTGTTCCGTATACTTAGAACTGTAGTTTTATTTAGAACGTATATGCTATTTCATAATGTGCATGATCCAATCAACTCTTGATTCAGGACAATGTTCAAAACATTATCCTGTAAATACAAAATTATATCCTTCTTTAACTTAATAAAGAGAACGATGTAATATTGTATATCAGGTTCGGTATGTAATAATATTCGTTCAGAATCAATGTATTTGATAATACAAGGTGATATTTGCCAACTGACTTGGCTGGAACAATTGCACCATCACCCAATCCCAGTTCTCTATCTCTCTAAGCCCATGTAACAGATTACATATGCGGGATCCTGATCTGGTATCATATACCCAGGACGTAGATTATACTGAGAAAAAGTTCTGGGTAACGAACACACCTGAAGAATATGCATCAACATGCTATTTCTTCGATCTGGTGGCATGGGAATCCTGGCATTTCCCTATTTTCTGTTCAGTCTTATAACAATTGTAAGAACGAACGGAACCAACGTTCCTCAGCTCAGTATAATAAGCAGGTTCGGTCAATACATCCATATTATTATCTTGATTAAGGAATGTCACGGTCGCTACCAGGAGAGAGAGAGAGAAGAAAACACTCGGCGTGCGCTCTTTGCAAGATTAGATTGGTTATTTATTTTATCTAATCAGGATGGCTCCCACTGTTTTTATTAAATCTTCCTTCAAACCCTAAAAGGAAAGACTAGCCGGGATTAATTACACCCTACAAGTTCGCTAACCGTTTAGCTAAGTCAGTGTCGGTACTTTCAGGGAGGTTCCCCGTGCTTTCGCACGGACCTAATTAATGTAAATCTCGTTTTCCCAGAGGCATAACCTCGTTGATACCTTTCTAGACACCTAATAGGTTAGCTAATTGTAAAGTGCAAAACTCTCCCAGGAGTAACATTTACTCGCAGTGGGTATCGGGATCCAACTATCACATAGAAGGTATGCAATCTCATTGCAAATTTCAACACTTGAAACTCCCGATAATGGTTTTTACCCCTAGTGGCTTATGACCTTGGCTATGGTCAACAAATCACAAGCACTAGTCAAGTTCTACCTGTCATTTCGTGATTAATTAGACCCACCCACATGATCCTTGGCTATGGTCAACAAAGCCACATGACTGTCCTAATTAATCGCATCATATGCGGTGTAGGAAAACATCACTTAGCTACCGTACACTACGCCTTGGCTATGGTCAATAAAAGCAACACGAATACTAAATACTCTACTTCTTAAAATGACGGAGGGTTGCGGATGGTTTTTAAGAAAACATTTAACGCTTTGAACTTGATATCGTTGTAGAATCAAATGGTTTAAAAGGAGTGGCTTAAACTTCGCATTTTGAAACCTGCTTTTTCATAAAAAGGCCGAGTAAGTTTCAAATTCGATTCTGCAACATCTTTTGGGTTTATTTTCTTCCATTAATCTCATTAATGAAATCCCATCATTTATACTTCCTAAGCAACACAGATAAGAAACAAAAATAGAACGTACGCTTATGTCATCCGCATTCGCCACAGTGTCCCATTATGCACCGTTAGGTTACTTAACTAACGACATAGCGGGGTGGGACTAGTGCGGGTGCAAAATATAACCAACATTTATTATATATCACATATATAATATATCCATTCGTCTTAGAATTCTAAGTGATCACATCACAGAGTATCAGCAGCGGAAAACAACATATGAAATATTGGAAATACTAGGATTTCCGTGTTTTAAATTAAGCCAGTAAAAAACATGGATTCTACAGTCGCGATGAATAGTCAAACCCACATCCCTAGACCCCTACGAGAGAGGCAAGCAACACTACCAATTCTAGAGTTAGGAGACCCGGTCTCGACTCATGGTCTCCCATTGGACCTTAGAACCCGGTTGCTTGTGTTCCCCTCCTTGGGTCTATCCTAATGCGGAAAAGTAAATAATATACATCAAAGGTGACATCATCCTCAATCCGGAAGTGCCATAATAAAAGAATATTACATATAAGTTTTTTACATGAATGAAAATGAAAAACTCTCATCGCACATAAAAACCCCCGGCTATTCAAACACGACGATCCAATATAACATATCACAGCACCACATAACATCACATGTCATCAACGTAAGTAAATATGCTTATCCCAATCGTCGTTGACGTATAGCAAGGAAAACGGCGATACACCACATATTACACTTACGGTCGCAGAAAAGAAATTGAAAAACTACAACAATTGGAATCCCCAACATGCTTAGACATTATAAACTCAATGTATCACATACTTCGGATTTCATGCCTAACCTAATGAATTCCGTAGACATCATAAACTTGTAATATCTCATATTCCGAATTTCATGCCTAACAATTATAAACCACGCATTTTAGTCTCGTTATTGAAAACACTTTCCAATAACAAGTCGGGCAATTCAACAAGATTCCCGGCATCCTAATCGAGTTCTCGTCGGAAAGTTTAGTAGACGGCCGCACCCCTGATGCTCGACGAAGTGCACTTAGGAGGAACACCGCGGCCGCATGCACCGGAACGGATGCTTTTGGCAACGGGGTTCTCCTACAGTCACTTGGTCAGGGCTATAGGGCGTGGCTATCTAGTAACGTTACCCGGCGAGTATCCGCGTACACTACGTGATTGAGACAGACTTTTGATCCACATCAAAATCCCGTGGCAACCGATCAAATGAGACTAAATTGCTAGATTTATAAAATTCAAATCAGTTTTTACAAAACCGATTATTGTGGATTCCAAATATTGTATCACATTTCACAGATAGCTAGATGATGTTAAACCTTTCGATCGAATCAACAAACACCCACATTTCTCAGAGAGCTCAACACTTGAGCAGAGTTAAAAAAACATCCAAAAAATGCCACAGTAGCTACGGACCAACCGTAGAAGGGTCAACCCTTGTCTTACCTATGACGCCGCGGAACTACTGCAAATCCTACGGTTTAGCCGCGGTTCCGACGGTCATAGAATCGAGTTAGGGTTTCGTTCTTCTAGAGGGTCCATAATTACCTGCATGAATTTTCGAATATTTTTAACTCGGAAAATTTCAACTTTTGGAAAATTTCCAGCGAGGGAGAAAATGGGTTATTGATATTCGTTCGAACTTTTTAACGTCGTCTAAATTACCCGAATCGATGTTAGAATTACGACTACGAAACACTCCGAATTGCTTTTACAGAAAGATAACATCACATGCGATCTTAGTAAAAACAAACAATACCTGAAACACTAAACCCCAGAGACTAGAGCACCAAACCAAAATGAGGCCATTTCCATACCCATGTTGGGGTAAAAATTTACACCCCGGTTGACCAAGTCAAAATCCAAGTCAACCCCAAGCCAAGTGGGCCCAAGCCCAGACCCAGTGGGCCCATGCCCGAGTCGAGCCCGAACATGAAGCGGCCGGCCTCCTCCACGCCAAGATAAAATTTTTGTAATAAATAATCTTGTTGCATTTTCTTTTATTTTATGGATAAATGTAAGAAAATGGGCATAAAGCCAAATTTTTGTAAAGCCCATGGCTTATGTGCAAAAAGAAATGGCACATGAGCCATGAAATAGGCAAAATGCCATTTTGTGAAGCCCAAGGGGGCTATGTGTAAAATGTATGGCCTATAAAGGCAAAGATAATAAAATATCTCAAAAAACTTTTTCTCTCTCCAAAAAAAATTAGAGCTGAGCTCTTTCTTCCTTCTTCAAGGTTCCAAAACCTTCTTCTTTCTCTTGAATTAAATCAAGAGTTTTACTCTTCCTTTTTCAAAACTAAATAGTTTTCCACCACAAAACCCACAAAGGGGAACTTGGATCTGCCATCAGATCTTAAAAAGGAGAGATTTTGAGATTTTACATCTCTTGATCTTTAAGATCCAGCAAGCAACAGGAGGAAGAAGAAGAACCCTTCCATTAACCCAAAAAAAAAAAAAACACACTCAGGAGTCTAACTCCTCTTTGATTTCTCTTCAGAGAAATCTTTTTAGGCTAAAAGCCTGTTGTGTGCGCAAGTCGCCCGCGTGCCGACACGTGGCGCGCGCGCTTGCGCAACTGCGCAAGTGCGCAAGGCGCCCGCGTGCCGACACGTGGCGCGCGCGCTAGCGCAACTGCGCAAGTGCGCAAGTCGCCCGCGTGCCGACACGTGGCGCGCGCGCTTGCGCAAATGCGCAAGTGCGCAAGTCGCCCGCGTGCCGACACGTGGCGCGCGCGCTTGCGCAAATGCGCAAGTGCGCAAGTCGCCCGCGTGCCGACACGTGGCGCGCGCGCTTGCGCAACAACGCAAGTGCGCAAGTCGCCCGCGTGCCGACACGTGGCGCGCGCGCTTGCGCACCTGCGCATCCCTTGGATGTCTTTTCCCCCTCTTTTGTGTACATATATACACATATACATATGTATACAAATTTATACATACACGTACTCCACGACACTGTCCCTGTTAGAAAAAAATTTCTAACGGGGCGCTGCCCCGCACCCCGCAAGGGGGCTGCTAGCCCCCTTGACCCCCAGCCCGCTATCCGGGTAGCGGGACCCCCGTAAAAACTCTGCGTGGCTCCCGATATATCCAAACTCCCATTTCAGAATTGAACACACGTATACTGCACATTGAGTTCGCATGACCAGTTTAACCCGTTAATCGGAGGTTCCCTCGCCCCAAAGGCGATGGGTAATTAACGGCAGCTTAGTCCGCGGCTGCCGGAGATTCGGATCCCCACCATCATTAAACCCCGGCCTACCCTAGGCCGGGGGAATCTGTAGTACGCCCGACAAGCGCGCGCGTATTCCTATCTCAATGGGGTGACGAAAAACACCCTACAGATTCTGGCACGCCCGGTGGGACCCTTCTCTCCTCCCATATTTCGGGTTAAACGTTCATGCGAACTCAATCAATACACATATCGATTGCCTATACTGAAATGATGTTTTCTTTTCGTGCAGCAATCAAATTTCGTCGACAATGTCTCCCAAGACGAACTCAGCTTCCAATGTGACCCCGATTCCGTACGTGGTCAAGATCAACGCTCGTGTGGTTCTCCCCGCGAGCCTCAGTCGACAGTGGGAGGAACCGCCCCGCCAGTTTGGCTCCGTCATCATCTACCCTGCCGGGAGCGCTCATCTGGCAGGGATCCCAGCGGAACAGGTGGCCAAGCCGGTCTCGAGGGGCAAGAGGCCGAATGTCGTGATCGCCAAGGCACCACAACCGAAACTCAAGACGGTGTGTGAACGATTCTCTGGTGCTCCAGCGGGGGGCAAGAACTCCGGTACAAGGGGCAACATCCAATGTTGCGGACGAGCTCACGCGATTACTCCAACAAATGCACAATCGAGCGTATCTCCAAGGCCTTCCATCGCCCGGTCTGCGACGTCTTCCCAAAGAGTTGAAGTCTGCCAGGTGCTTAGAACAGAAAAGTTAAGGCAGAAGCGGCTCAGGTATCGAGCCAACAAGAGGGCCAAGGCTTCGGCCAAATGGAATCATGTGAAGTTCCAAGTGCAGGGTTTCCCCGCGACGACGGCTGAGTCGGACGTAAGAATCAGCAATTCCTTCGAGCCTCTGAAGTGGGTTCAGAAAAACGCCATGACCGCCAGAATCAAGAAGACAGCGGTCCGAACAGTGCTACAAAGAGACGTGTCCCGGCCCCAACGGAAGAAGTATGACACTGTCTCATCAAGAATCTATCAAGCGCTCTGTGCCGCACGAAAGCAGCGGGGCAAATCCAGAAAAGAAGCGCCATCACCATTCAAGAAATTGGTTAAGCCAGACGCCTTCAATCGACTACCAGCTACCGAAACAAGGGGGTCAAGACAGCGATCCACGAAATCAACTGCCAATGATAGAAAGACGGCCGGATACATCATCCATACGGTCTATATGGCGGGAGGACGCCCCAGCGACAACCTTCGCAGCAAAAGCAAGGATGGGGCCACCACATCCCAAGCTCAATCTAGCCCGAATGTGGTTGCCGCTGCCCAAGAACAGCCGCCCCCGCTGGATGAAGAAAACCCTCTCGATGAGGATGATAGGCAGAAAGACCCCTCGATCCATGCAGAGTCAAGCTCGGACAGCGAGGAGGAGCCGACTTTCCGCCCCAGGACTGCGGAGCAAGAGCTGCTTCAAGAGCTTCGAAAACAGCTCAGGAGCAAAGATAAAGAGATGGCCAAGCTCTATTCGAAGATAGACGACTTAACGAACGTGGTGATGCAGCTTACGGCTCAAATTGCTCGAGCGCCTCCCAATCAAGCACAAGCCGCTACTAATCAGCCGGGTGATGACAATCTGAGGCAGCCAATGCCTGTTCCTTCGGGTCCAAGACTGGTCGAGCCACATGAGAGCCGTCCACACTCCGCTTCTGGGGATGCCTTGGCCCCAGATAATACTATCCCGCTAACACAGGATCGAATAATGGATTTGGTCACCAGCAAGGTTAAAACATTGGTGGCCGAAGCTGAAGCTCAGAAAGAAATCGGCAGTAGCGGGCGGCCATACCCCGCGCAGTATGATCTGATTGAGTTCCCAAGCGGCTACGTCATTCCTAAGTTCGGAAGATTTGATGGAACGGGGAATGCAAATCAGCACGTCGCCCACTTCAAAGCATCGTGCGGAAATACAGGGGGCAATGACGCGCTCCTTCTTCGTCAGTTTGTCAACAGCCTGACCGGTGTCGCTTTCGACTGGTACGCGAGCATACCAGATGGGTCCGTCATTACCTTTGCCCAAATGGAGTCTCTGTTCCGGCAAAGGTTCATGAGCGTCAGTGATAAAATCTCCATAGCCGACCTTGTGAGGACTAAGCCGGGGAAGAATGAAGGCAACACCGACTTTATCGCCCGATGGCGTAATCTCACAGTCAAATGCGAACCGCCGCTGGAGCAGGACCAGTCCGTCAGCCTTCTCATTGGGAACCTCAGCAATTGGATGGTCCCATTCTTGTGTACAGCGGGCCTCAAGACATTTCAGGAGCTAACCAAGAAAGTCCAAATGCTGGAACGCTCAAAGCAAGAGTCCCCGCCGGACTCTCAGAGAGACAAAACCTGGAAAAGCAAGAGGGACGACAACCGTAGAAGCGGGAGTTCCAGCAGTACCAATGTCTTCAATGCCTCCGACAATGAAGAAAAGCGAAGGGCGGGCGAATCCAAAACCAACCGGTCTCGAAAGCCATTGCTGGGAGGAGATGGGCCTTCCCTAGAGGAGAAGAAGAACAAGGTTTACTCTTTCAGAAGGGACAAGGTCCGTAAGATATTTAAAGATGCCTTGAACAACGGCTTACAATTGCCGGAGTCGAAAAGACCCCAAGAAGCAAAAATGACCGACAATCCTCTGTATTGCCCGTACCACCGAGTAGTGAGCCATGCGATCGAGGATTGCTATATCTTCAAAGACTGGGTCGAGAAGCAGTACAAGGCTGGAGAGATCGAGCTATCCAAAAGCGTGTTGGTGAACAATCAAGTTGCAACCGCCAACTTTATACAGACGGAAGCCGAAGCCTTCTGGGAGCAGACAGCCGAACCCGCGGCCCTAAGAAATGAAACTGACTCATCGCGGCCTCCGTGGAGTACGCACATATCTAATAAGACGAAGAAGATGCTAAAGCTACTTCAGAAAGAGCCCAGGATGGAATGGGAAGAACAGAAGAAGCCTACCAGTCCAGCTGCCTATGCGGCTCCATCAGGCTCAAAATCCAAGAAGCTGAAGAAGAAGAAAAGTGCAGCTCGGCGCGAAAAAGAGTCTGTAGGGAGATCAACCATTCAAAAATATATCGATTCTCTCGAAGAATATGAACAAAAGGAAAGAACATTGATTCAATTGAAGGAGTTCTTCCCTGTACAAGCGGCTGAAATTCTGGAGGAGTTAGAAGAAGACTCCAATAAAGAGATCCCAGTAGTGACCTGCTACGCCATCCATCTTGGCAGCGACTCCGAGGATGATCTTTGTTTTCCCGAAGAGGATGAGGAGCTCGCCACAACGACCAATCAAATCCAGCTCAGAAGCGGCAGGGCTCTACCGCCGAATCAGGGCAACGCCCCAAAAGGGAAGGAAAAACAAGTCGCTAATGAAGAAGATGGCAGAGAACCGGCTGATGAAAACATAAGTCCTTCCTCGGTGGACTATAATGTCTTGGCGCATCTCCGGAAGCTTCCGTCTCTCCTGAGCATCTACGACGCCTTGGTCCTATCTAAGGAGCTTAGAGATGTTCTCATCCATGCTCTGCAAAACCCCGAGCGGTATCAGGCTCACTTTGCGGAAATTAACATGAAAGAAGCCCAGCATGCTTTGTATGCCGCCGCAGTCACATTTAAGGATGAAGACTTGCTACTGGGAACGGCGGAGCATAATCGGCCGCTTTACGTGACCGGGTACAGCGACGGAGATCGAATTAATCGCATATTGATTGATCCGGGGTCCTCAGTGAACATCATGAACTTGCGAACTCTGAAGAGTTTGTCAATGGACGTCCGACACCTGTCAAGGGAAAGGATTGTCATTCAAGGCTTCAACCAAAATTGCCAGCAAGTTCTGGGGTCTATAGCTCTGCCAATCAAATTTGGGGATCTGCAAACTGAAGCTAAGATATACGTGATCGACGCCGACACGTCTTATAAGATTCTCTTGGGGCGGCCGTGGCTCCACGATTACGGCATCATTCCATCAACTCTCCATCAATGCATGAAGTATACTAAAAATGGCGAAGAAAGACGCATTGACGGAGACATCCAGCCGTTCGGTGTGCATGAAGTCCGCTATGAAGATTCTCGGTACTTTATGAACCACCAAAATGCTAAGCCACAACTGACTGAAGATAGACCGGCCCCAAGACCCAAAAGCAAATCTGCGCCGGTTGTCACTTTCAAAAGTAAAAACGCCCAAGTGCGCCCGCATTTCGGTAGCGACACTGACGAGTCCGACGCTGGAAGCCCGTCCTCCCATAAAACTCGTCCTCGTTTCGGCAGCGATACAGACGAATCTGTTACTGAAGGCCCATCTAGCAGCAAAGTCCGCCCTCATCTTGGCAGCGACACTGAAGAGTCGGAGGAAGAGGACCTGCCATGCAACAGCGATGCAGATTGGACCCCTATGCAACAAGAGAAACTACGAGAGACCTTCGAAGTTGCAGAAGGGTCCCTAGCCGTGACAAGGGTACCAGAGCAAATGTGCAAAGAGCTCGATGCATTATCAATCTCTACCGTGGACCAGCTGAAAACTTTCTACGTTCCCGGGAAGAAAAGTGGACAGAAGGGCATCTTGTTTTATGGGTCAAACCCCGTTGCGCACCCGGACGATTTGTCTGTCGCGTGCCTTCCATATGAGAGAGGCATAAGAGCCGTCCTCAATCCCAGATACTATGCGCCCGAGATGCGGGAATACTTTAAGAAGTGCGGATGCCGGTTATATCAAACGGAGTCCGAAGCAAAGTTTTACGAAGGGCTATGGCATCCGCCCCAGGTCCGAGCACTCATCGATGGACGAATTCCAGATAGACGGGGCATAGGCTACATTCAACCTGATTCCAAAGCATGCTACATGATCCATGTTGGTGAGGCCAGCGAAAGATCAAATGATGACGACGAGATAGCCGAGCCAGAAGAAGCTCCTCAAGAGCTCGAAGATGGAGGACAAGCAACCTTTGACGAGCTAACCGAGATTGACTTAGGAACGCCCGATAATCCAAGGCCGACCTACATCAGCTCACTTTTGTCGGAGGAAATGAAAGCGCAGATAATTGCCCTGCTGCATGAGTTCGTCGACTGCTTCGCGTGGACATACAAAGAAATGCCTGGCCTTTCCCCTGAAGTGGCCGTACATAAGTTGGCTATATCTCCCGATGCTAAACCAGTCAAACAAGCTCCTCGAAGAATGAGAAGGGAGTTGGAAGAAAAGGTCATTGAGGAAACCAAGAAACTCATCGATGCCGGCTTCATCAGAGAAGAGAAATATGCGGACTGGATCGCATGCATAGTCCCAGTCAAGAAGAAAAATGGGCAGATCCGAGTCTGTGTCGATTTCAGGGACCTCAATAAGGCATGTCCTAAAGATGACTTCCCGCTACCGGTCATGGAAATGATGGTCGATGACACCTCAAATTACGAGCTGTTCACCTTTACGGATGGCTCGTCTGGATACAATCAGATCAAGATGTCGCCTGAGGATGAGAAGCACACAGCATTTCGAACCCCGATCGGAATATATTGCTACAAGGTAATGCCATTCGGACTGAAGAACGCAGGTGCTACATATCAAAGGGCGATGACTAATATCTTTGATGACCTAATCCATAAAGTCGTCGAATGTTATGTTGATGATTTGGTCGTCAAGACTAAAGCCAAGGCCGATCATATCCAAGATCTCAGGACCGTTCTCACTAGACTGAGAGAATACGATCTGAAGATGAATCCTCTGAAGTGCGCTTTTGGCGTGTCATCGGGAAAATTCCTGGGCTTCATAGTTCGACATCGAGGGATCGAAGTTGACCCATCAAAGATAAAGGCCATCATGGAGATGCCTCCTCCGAAGAGTCTGACGCAGCTAAGATCTTTTCAAGGCAATCTTGCTTATATACGGAGGTTTATCTCAAATTTATCAGGGAGATGTAGGCCCTTCTCAAAGCTCATGAAGAAAGGAGCTCCTTTTATCTGGGATGCCGAATGTCAAGCAGCGTTCGAAAGCATCAAACAATACTTGTTGCACCCTCCAGTGCTGGCTGCTCCCATTCCAAATAAACCGTTGATTCTCTACACTGCCGCGCTAGATGAGTCACTCGGTGCGCTCCTCGCCCAGAATAACGAGGAGGGAAAGGAAAATGCCCTCTACTACCTCAGTCGAACTCTAGTCGGGGCGGAACACAACTATTCCCCAATCGAGAAGCAATGCCTGGCTCTGATATTTGCTGTGAAGAAGCTGAGGCACTATCTGCTCGCTCATCGGGTTATGCTGATCTCCAAGGTCGACCCGCTCAAACACTTGATGACCAAAGCAAGCCTAGCCGGCAGAATGGCAAGATGGGCTGTCATGCTACTTGAGTTTGACATAGTTTACACTCCTCAGAAAGCAGTAAAAGGGCAAGCTCTTGCAGACTTTCTCGCTGCTCATCCCATACCAGAAGGGTCGCCACTAAATTGTGAGTTACCCGACGAACAAGTGCTGCATCTCGAGAATGACGAGCCATGTTGGGAGCTCTACTTCGATGGGGCCTCATCGATAAGAACCTCCAGTAAATCAAGCGTCCCGGAGATAAAAGCAGGGATAGGATTGGTGTTTATCACACCATCAATGGGAACCCTACGGCGTTCTTTTGCTCTCACCGAGCCTCGCACAAACAATGAGGCCGAGTATGAAGCTCTGATAGCTGGTTTGGAGCTCGCCATAGAAATGGAAATCCTTCGGCTACGGGTTTACGGTGATTCCCAGCTTGTCGTCAACCAAGTAAGCGGCGACTATAAGATATACAAACCCGAGTTGGCTCGATACAGAAGCCGGGTGGTGGAACTCATGAAACGGTTCACTTATATCGAACTAACAAGAGTCCCTAGAGCATTGAACGGAAAAGCCGATATACTCGCTCGCCTAGCCAAGGAGCTGGCTGATCCTGACATGGACGAAATTCTGATCACAGTCAGGAGCCGACAAATTCTACCCCCAGTCTCTCTACGAGAAGAGGAAAGCGCGGAACAGAAGAGCAGTCCTGCGGAAGAAGCTTCGATCATCCAAGACGCGCCCGATTGGAGAGAACCCTTCATAGAGTACCTCCGATACGACAAGCTGCCCGAAGAAAAATCTGCGAGGATTCAGCTGAAGAAAAGAGCTCTCCGATACGTGTTTGTAAATGACACGTTATACCGCAGGTCATACGACCAACTATGGCTCAGGTGTCTGTCATTGGCCGAAGCCCAAAAGGTCATGAAAGATGTCCACTCGGGCGTTTGCGGTGCTCACCAATCTGGCCCCAAGATGCGACTTCAAATCAAACGGCTTGGGTATTACTGGCCCACCATGATACGGGATTGCGGAGAGCATGCAAAGAAATGTTATATCTGCCAAATTCATGGTGATTTTATTCACAAGCATCCCAATCCATTGCATCCTACAGTGGCGTCGTGGCCCTTCGAAGTCTGGGGCACCGACATTGTTGGCCCAATTGATCCTCCGTCATCCAAAGGCCATCGGTTTATACTGGCCGCGACAGACTACTTCTCCAGATGGGCTGAAGCTGTCCCGCTAAAAGAAGTTAAGACAAAGGATATTCTGACATTCTTCCAGCATAATATTCTATACCGCTTCGGTACACCAAGAAGAATCATTTCTGACAATGGGCCTTCTTTCAAGAGCTTCGATGTCTCAAGGTTCGCTACTCAGCACAAGATAGACTGGAGATATTCCTCTATCTATAATCCAAGAGCCAATGGGCTAGCCGAAGCCTTCAATAAGACTCTATGCAAGCTCCTGAGGAAAAATGCTTCAGCCAACAAGAGAGACTGGAATCTCAAACTTCACGAGGCGTTGTGGGCATATCGTACCACGCACCGTACTCCAACACAGTCCACTCCATACTCATTGCTCTTCGGAGTGGAGGCGGTCCTCCCCCTCGAAGTCGAAGTCCCAAGCTTAAGAATGGCCGTCCAACATGAGTTGACGGAGGAAGAAAACGTGCTCCTTCGACTTGAAGAACTCGATGCCCTCGAAGAAAAGAGGCTCGCGGTGCAGCAAAATCTGGAGCTATACCGAGCCCAAATGTCACGGGCCTATGACAAGATAACTCGTCTCCGCGCTTTCAAGAAAGGTGAATTGGTGTTGGTCCTCAAAAGACCGATCATCCCCAATCGACATGCCAAGGGAAAATTCGAGCCGAACTGGGAGGGACCATACGTCATCGAGAAAGTGTTCGACGGAGGATCCTACCAACTAATAAGTGCCGAGGGAGAAAGGCCCATGCCACCCATCAATGGCCGATATCTCAAGAAATACTACACATGAATGCTCCAAGTCGCAGGCGAATTGAGCACATCGGCCCTACGGTCTGGATCAGACATCCTGCAAAACCGTATACAATCCACGGGCGTAAATGACCCCTATTTCTCCCAAATCCTGCCGGTGAGACTACTTTTAAAGTCCCACCAGCGGCAAAAAAAAAAAAAACAACAAACAAACAAAAAAAAACGGTATGTCCACAAGCAAAACGGGCACGGATGAAAACCCGAAAGGGCTCCGTGAGTAAAAACAGCAGGACAACCGGCGAGTCTGTGAAAACCCGAAAGGGCGCAAACTCGTGAAAAGAGATGAAATACAGTCGCAAGGACCTCTCGACTTTGTGAGGAGAAAACCCCTGCGTGAGATCCTTACGACTCACAAAGGAGCAACACACTTAGGAATCCTTACGATTCCTAAGGAGAAAATACACCTGCGGGATCCTTACGACTCGTAGGGAGAAAATGCTTTTATGGGACCCTCACGGCCCATAAAATTGAAAAGCCTTGGGTGGTAGGGACCCAAACCTATCTCCTAAGCCATCGTTCCCCAACGGGCAACGGCAAATGATGAGTCGCTCCTGGCATTTCGCTTCAGTGTTAGCGGTGCTGATGCCGACCAAAAAACCCAAATCCCAAGTCCTCCCAAGGCAAATGATGAGTTGCTCCTGGCATTATTCCAATGCAGCAATGCTGATGCCAAACAAGATCCAAATTCCAAGTCCCCAACCCCAAAGTGGCGAATGATGAGTCGCTCCTGGTACCATATTCCAGTGCAGCGATGCAGACGCCAACCAAATTCCAAATCCCATACCCCAACGGCGAATGATGAGTCGCTCCTGGTACCACATTCCAGTGCAGCGATGCAGACGCCAACAAATCCCTGAAATCTTTCTGGCCCTACGGTCTGGATCATACATCCTGCAAAACCGTATACAATCCACGGGCGTAAAACAATCCCAATCTCTCCTAAGTCCTACCGGTGAGACCACATTCAAAGTCCCACTAAAAAAAAAATAATAATAAAAAAAAAAAATAAAAAAAAAGGGGTATGTCCACAAGCAAAATGGGCACGGAGGAAAACCCGAAAGGGCTCCGTGAGTAAAAACAGCAGGACTGCCGACGAGTTTGTGAAAACCTGAAAGGGCGCAAACTCGTGAAAAGAAGATGAAATGCACTCTCAAAGTCCTCTCGACTTTGAGAGGAGGAAATTCCCGCGTGAGATCCTTACGACTCACAAAGGAGCAACACACTTAGGAGTCCCCACGACTCCTATGGAGAAAATACGCCTACGAGATCCTTTCGACTCGTAGGGAGAAAATGCTTTTATGGGACCCTCACGGCCCATAAAATTGAAAAGTCTTAGGTGATAGGGATCTAAACCTGCCTCTTAAGCCATCAATTCTCAAATTCTCTCGGGGCAAATGATGAGTTTCTCCTGGCATTATTCCAGTGCAGCAATGCAGATGCCAAACAAAAACCAAAATCCCAAAATCCTCTCCATGACAGATGATGGTTCGCTCCTGGTACCAAATTCCAGTATAGCGATGCTGATGTCAACCCAAGCAAAATCAACAAGTCAACTTCCACCCGACACCGCAAGAAGCGGAGCAAGTCAAGTCTACCCCTGACACTGCAAGAAGCAGAGCAAGTCAAATCAAGCATCGACCGTCCAAGTCGCTAAAAGGGCAGCAACGACCGTCCACGTCGCAAAAAGGGCAGCATCGACCGTCCAAGTCGCTAAAAGGGCAGCAACGACCGTCCACGTCGCAAAAAGGGCAGCACCGACCGTCCAAGTCGCTAAAAGGGCAGCACCGACCGTCCACGTCGCAAAAAGGGCAGCATCGACCATCCACGTCGCAAAAAGGGCAGCATCGACCGTCCAAGTCGCTAAAAGGGCAGCAACGACCGTCCACGTCGCAAAAAGGGCAGCATCGACCGTCCAAGTCGCTAAAAGGGCAGCAACGACCGTCCACGTCGCAAAAAGGGCAGCATCGACCGTCCAAGTCGCTAAAAGGGCAGCAACGACCGTCCACGTCGCTAAAAGGGCAGCACCGACCGTCCAAGTCGCAAAAAGGGCAGCACCGACCGTCCACGTCCCTAAAAGGGCAGCATCGACCGTCCAAGTCGCAAAAATGGCAGCATCGACCGTCCACGTCGCTAAAAGGGCAGCAACGACCGTCCACGTCGTAAAAAGGGCAGCACAGGATTCCTACAAAGCGGGAACCAGATCACTCCGGGCCAGGGAAACGTCTATCACGGACACTCCGTCTCAGAGACATGTCAAGCAACGACCGTCCATGTCGTAAAAAGGGCAGTGCCAGCTTCCCAAAAGGTGGGAACCAAATCAAGCCGCCTCCACGTGAAAGAAAATCCATCAATTTCATGCACACGACCTACATATGTGGTGTGCATTTATTGATGGGGGGCAATTTGTTGGGGTAAAAATTTACACCCCGGTTGACCAAGTCAAAATCCAAGTCAACCCCAAGCCAAGTGGGCCCAAGCCCAGACCCAGTGGGCCCATGCCCGAGTCGAGCCCGAACATGAAGCGGCCGGCCTCCTCCACGCCAAGATAAAATTTTTGTAATAAATAATCTTGTTGCATTTTCTTTTATTTTATGGATAAATGTAAGAAAATGGGCATAAAGCCAAATTTTTGTAAAGCCCATGGCTTATGTGCAAAAAGAAATGGCACATGAGCCATGAAATAGGCAAAATGCCATTTTGTGAAGCCCAAGGGGGCTATGTGTAAAATGTATGGCCTATAAAGGCAAAGATAATAAAATATCTCAAAAAACTTTTTCTCTCTCCAAAAAAAATTAGAGCTGAGCTCTTTCTTCCTTCTTCAAGGTTCCAAAACCTTCTTCTTTCTCTTGAATTAAATCAAGAGTTTTACTCTTCCTTTTTCAAAACTAAATAGTTTTCCACCACAAAACCCACAAAGGGGAACTTGGATCTGCCATCAGATCTTAAAAAGGAGAGATTTTGAGATTTTACATCTCTTGATCTTTAAGATCCAGCAAGCAACAGGAGGAAGAAGAAGAACCCTTCCATTAACCCAACAAAAAAAAAAACACACTCAGGAGTCTAACTCCTCTTTGATTTCTCTTCAGAGAAATCTTTTTAGGCTAAAAGCCTGTTGTGTGCGCAAGTCGCCCGCGTGCCGACACGTGGCGCGCGCGCTTGCGCAACTGCGCAAGTGCGCAAGGCGCCCGCGTGCCGACACGTGGCGCGCGCGCTTGCGCAACTGCGCAAGTGCGCAAGTCGCCCGCGTGCCGACACGTGGCGCGCGCGCTAGCGCAACTGCGCAAGTGCGCAAGTCGCCCGCGTGCCGACACGTGGCGCGCGCGCTTGCGCAACAGCGCAAGTGCGCAAGTCGCCCGCGTGCCGACACGTGGCGCGCGCGCTTGCGCACCTGCGCATCCCTTGGATGTCTTTTCCCCCTCTTTTGTGTACATATATACACATATACATATGTATACAAATTTATACATACACGTACTCCACGACACTGTCCCTGTTAGAAAAAAATTTCTAACGGGGCGCTGCCCCGCACCCCGCAAGGGGGCTGCTAGCCCCCTTGACCCCCAGCCCGCTATCCGGGTAGCGGGACCCCCGTAAAAACTCTGCGTGGCTCCCGATATATCCAAACTCCCCTTTCAGAATTGAACACACGTATACTGCACATTGAGTTCGCATGACCAGTTTAACCCGTTAATCGGAGGTTCCCTCGCCCCAAAGGCGATGGGTAATTAACGGCAGCTTAGTCCGCGGCTGCCGGAGATTCGGATCCCCACCATCATTAAACCCCGGCCTACCCTAGGCCGGGGGAATCTGTAGTACGCCCGACAAGCGCGCGCGTATTCCCATCTCAATGGGGTGACGAAAAACACCCTACAACCCAAAAACCGGCCAGGCCGGATTTTTAAGCATTTCGCCGAGTCAAACCTGGTGGAATGGGCTCGTTTTTGTCTGTTGTTCATATTATATCACATGTAACATTCTGTAGTTGCTTAAAACATTTTTAGAGGCTCTAAAAAATTCGACAGAAACTAGGGTTTAGCTCCGATTATTTCGGATTTGTTTCGGTTTCGTAATACAACTAACATCGTCTAATTCTCTAGCTCGGCTCTGATACCATGTTGGAGTTCCTTAGCACCATCACTAGGTTTCCAATGTATCAAGCATGCAATTTTAAAATTTTCTAAGGTGCTAAAGAACCCTAGCCTAGGATCTAACTAGAGGATTAAGGGTAAATCGAACATGTAATCAAACATTACATAAGTGAACAAGGAATACAACCTTTGAAGACCGGTCATTCACTTCAATAGCTCCGTGTAGAAGTCCTTTCGCTCCATGTAGTGATCTCCCGGACTCATGATAGGCTCCACAAAGCGAAATGAACGAGCATGCTTGAAGTCTTCGAGGCTGAAGATGATCTATGTCGAGGAGACTCTAACCCAAGCTACCTCTTCTCTAAAATATGGTTTAGTGAAGCAAACACCATAAACTAAATGGCTAATCTAGTAGATGATGATGAAGTAGGAATTTTGCTCATTTTATATTAATTTTTCTCACTAGAATTCTTCACCTCCTAAAAACCTAGAAAGCTTAA
The DNA here is from genome assembly GCA_030015575.1 of Agapanthus africanus. Lineage (NCBI taxonomy): Eukaryota > Viridiplantae > Streptophyta > Magnoliopsida > Asparagales > Amaryllidaceae > Agapanthus > Agapanthus africanus. The sequence goes on from CM057349.1 coordinate 469,669,401, forward strand.
GGAGATGAAGGAGAAGATGAAGTGGAGAAAAGAATGGTGAATGTCATGAGGTAAGAATTGCAACCTGGGTGAGATTATATCTCATATAACCTTTGTAGAGAATAAACCATGGTTAAGGATAATGGTTAGGTTAATAAATATCTCAAGTAATACAAATTAAGTGGACTAAGTCAATGGTTAACACAAGCTTCTCCAAACTTCCAACCATGACAAATTTCCACTTCATTTTGAATTACTTTAAATAAGTAAAACCCTAATTTATCCAAAGCATGGTGTGAGTCTCATACACCCATGTTGCATGTATAATCAAGCATGACACAATAATATATATCACATATATATTAAGTGTGCATAAGTGAGAAAAAGAAATGTTTAAGTGAGCTAATATTAGTTAATGTAAATTAATATATCAAATATATAATTATACATTAAATTATTAAATCAACACTTGATTTAATAATCCGGCTATATCACATATAACCGACTAATATAATTTATATCATCTTATCGAATCAACACTTGATTCGATAACCCGGCTATATCACATATAACCGACCGATATCACATATCGCGAGATTAGAACATAGTATCACATACACGTATCAATCTCGGTCCCGCACATATCACATATGTTCTCCTACTTCGTTTCGCTTGAGCCAGGAAACCTCTGTGTAGGACTCTAAAGACTCGTCAATAGCTGGCAGTAGGCAGTGATCATATCATATGCCCACAAACCGTCAGCGGCACTAGCTGTATGTAACGGCTCCCAGGTATTGAGCGATCAGAAGATCAACAAGCAGGCTTGCTCATACCCCCGTGAATCCAATAAGTAACACTACCGTTCAGTCCGGTCTCTTAGTCTGATATGTCGCATATCCAGCCTGGGGGTGGTGAAACGTCAGACCCCAATAGCTTGATAAGTCATGCCGATGTAAGGCTCATAACGGTTCGAGAAATTACTGATAACACTTACCAGTAAATCTCAGCAACCCTGGCTAAAGATTTCCTGTTATGGACAATCGAGCACAGCACAACATCAATCCCCAATACCGGTAGAGACGAAATCCCCTCCTATCGCTCATTGCCTCCATGTGACTCGGGACTGTACCCAAAAACCACCTGTTTGCACAACTCAGTAGAGCTGTTGTAGGGTGGAAATCAAAGCACAGTAGGAGACACACAAGACTCTATGACGATCTCGGGTCTACAGACTAATCTGTACCAGTGTCACCAGAGAATTGCTATCTGACGGAGGTATAATACCATCTAAGAGTTCTCGGCGAGTCCTGTTCAGTGTACCCAGTCTCTACTGAGCACCTGTGTACATTCTCTGATGTCAAACACCAATGGTTGTGGGATCAACCATCGCCCCATACAGGGTCAAGAATCGTACACTCTAGTCTACTCTGGAATATCGATGCCTCGTCTCGATACTCCCACTACTAGGAACAATTGAAGGATGTACTTACCGATTACCTAGGCCTCACTAGTATGATTTCCATCATATTCCTGGAAGTCAAGTACACATCCTAAGGTTTTTATCAACATGTAACAGAGAGACAGTGAGTGTACATGTTAAGATAAAGAGTAACCAGATAGCATACTATCATGTCGAGCAAGAAAGTCCTCCCTATATATGTCTAAGCCTCCATATACATCATATGTACAATAATAGCATCTAGGGCATACATACAACTAACAAAATCTTACTTAGATTCATACTTACCTCTATGTATTTCTTTTCTAAGGTCTCGGTAGATTGGCCAACTCGAAATGGGATGAAATTTGCCTACTTGGTGAGTCGATCCACAATAACCCATACTGTATCGTTACCTTTCGTGCTGTGAGGAAAAGCAGTTATGAAATCCATAGTAATGTGCTGCCATTTTCATTCTGGGATAGGTAACGGTTGAAGTAAACCAGCAGTCCTGTGATGTTCAGCCTTTACTTGCTGACACACCAAACATTTGGCTACGTTTCTGGATACTTCACGCTTCATTCCATACCACCAGTAATGTTGCCGCAGATCTTTGTACATCTTTGTACCACTTGTGAGATTCTTTCATCAACTCTTCCCGAACAGGACCTTATTGTTGGATATGTATGCCCTAGGGGCCATTATTGTATAGTACTAGTTTGTATAATATATTTTGGAAGCTTGGGATATATATATATATATATATATATATATATATGGGTTTACGACAGTCTTGCTCAATATAGTAGTATGCTACTTGGTTTGTTTCTATCTTAATATGTGTATATGTTTCTTTTAACATATCGCTGATACATATTGATGGAGCCCTTAGGATCTTTGCTTGACTACCGGTGTTGTGATGGCGATCACACTAGTGGGGGCTGGGTAGTCTACAAGCATATCCTTATTTTGGTCCCTAGTCATAGGATTATCGAGACAGGGCATCGATACTCCAGAGTAGACTGGTGCATACGCTTCTCGTCCCAGCAGGGGAGATGGTCTGTCCCACAGCCATCAGTACGTCGTACTGGAGATAGTATCCAGGTGCTCGTCAGGTTACGAGTACACTGGACATGACTCGCTGGGAAATGTTGGTTGGTATTATACCTATCGTCAATTAACAGTTCCCAGGTGACATGAGTACAGCTTAGTCCGCTAACTTGATATTGTCACTTCGCCTCGAGTGTGTTCCCACTGTTCTTAGATTACTACCTTACCACGGCTCTATTGAGTGTTGCAAATAGGTAGTAGTTGGGTGCAGTCCTGAAGCACTTGGAGGCAGTGACGGTTAGACAGGATTCGTCTCTTCCGGTATTGGGAGTTGATATTGCTCCGTGTCTAGGAGAGCCATTACACATAGTCGTCCTTGACCAGGGCAAGCGAGAATTACTGGTAGTGTTTCCAGTAGTTTCTCAGGGTGTTCTGGGCTACACTCCAACATGACTTGTACCGCTATTAGGGGACTGATGTTTACCGCCCTCCTAGGCCTGCCATGCGATACTCTCAGACGAACAGACCGGACTGTACGGAGATTGTCACATTCAGGCTCAGTAGGAGTTCGGATGGGTTTACCTCATCGGCCTTCTTATCGACATTTACCTGGGGACCATTACGTACAGCTAGTGCCACTTGCGGTCTGTGGTTAAACCTACTGCCAGCGTAGTGTCGAGTCTTTAGAGTCCCATACAGAGAGTTTCCCTGCACTGGGCGAAAGGTGTAGAGGCCGTATGGTTTTACGGCAGGGCTACGATCACTTACGTGCACTTGTGCGCGTATGCTGTTCGGGCAGACGATGCTAGTGGGCTTTGGTTTAAGCCGGATCCTAGTATTGTATGGATGGATTAGTTTTGTCTTCTGTGCATTCGCATTCTACGGAATGCGGATGCGGGTGTGTATGCACAGTTGTGAGGAGCGAAGAAGGAGGAGGTGCCTCATTAGGGTTTTTACCGTTGGTTCGATCAAAACCATTATGAGGTGATGAAAATATTTAATAATCTTTTTAATGATAATTATGTTATGGCTAATTGCTTTGAACTTTTGACCATGCTTGACCATGTTGACATTTTGACCATTGTTGACTTGGATCTTTCATGAGAGCACTAGACTCTTCTTTTGCTTTTTGCTTTATCAAGACATGATAATGGTCAAATCAATCTTAGCCATCATAATTATGATAAAACATTGGTTTTTATTTTTCCATGGTTCATTATTCTTTTGGGATTCTCTCTCTTCATTTTGGAGCTCCCATGGTTCCTCCTCCTTCTTCCTCTTCTTGATTTTTCTATAGCTCTCATGTGTTGAGAAAAATAGAAAAAAAATAGACAAACAAATCCATCACCATCTTCTACATCACCTAGGACATCAAGAGTAGCATACTTGTTGCCCTAGTTACCTCATCTTGAGGTGGAGCTCGGATTACAAACTCTCGGATGGATCATCTTCGACTCAAAAAGGCCACGGAGGTGACCAAGATCCGGATCGATCCTTGGAGCTTGCGTGGGCGAGGAGGAAAGCGGAGAGAAGACCCGAAGGACTTGGTTAGTGAGGTATAACCACTCAACATAGTAGCTAGAACTTGTTGTTAGAATGTTTGTTTTGTTTAGCAAAGATCCTTCTTGGTTGGTCCATGTCACCTTTGTGAGAAAAATTTGATTTTTACCTATTCCGCCTCCCGAAAGAACCGGGGTAGGTAACGTAGACCTAACAGTGGTATCAGAGCCTAGCTAAACAACAACTAACTGTTAGCAAAGTGTTTAGAACTTCAATCCGGAAAAAATCCCGAAAACATACCAAAATATTGTATTTTCTGTCGAATTTCAAAACTGGCCTAAAAATATTTCCTCAGACATGAAAATTACAAGTAGGGTTTTCTGAGAAATCTGTAGAATTTTGGGCGCCTGAACCGTTCATTGGACCGTGGATCCGCGGCCGATCCAAGCGATCCGCCGCGGTTCCGTGGTCGAGTTAACTCGGTGGCAGGCCAAAATTCTTCTGGGGTTCTCTGTTGTGGTTTTGTGTATTCTGGGAATTTTTGTTTTTGCCCAGATTTGTCTGAGTACTGGATTTTACTTGGGGTAGATTCAAATACAGTTATTGATCGAAATTCTACAAACTTTTGCTAAATGGTTATATCTGTAATGTGATATATGCACTGAACATCGACTAATCGCTATACGTCGATTAGTGGGGGTTGCGCATATCTGTGATCTGTAATGTTGTTGGATTGTGTATATGAACTTGTTGGATTGTCGCGGATGAATAGCCGGGGTTTTGTGAGATGAGAGTTTCTTTATCTTTCATTTGATGTAATATGTAAATTGATGTAATATTATTTTTATGGCCGCACATCCGGGATGAGGTTGTAGCCGCCATTGTATATTATTTCTTTTACTGTTTTTGCTCCTAGGATAGACCCAAGATGGGGTGCACAAACTACCGGGTACTTTGAAGTGCCGAGTGGCCTACTCACGTTGTTGAAGGAGGTTGCTTCACTTCGGGTACTATGCGGGTAGTTTGCCGCACCCGTAGGGGTCTAGGGTGGGGTTTGGCTATTCATCGCAACCGTGTAATCTGTCTTTCGTTGCAGGCTCGAACGAAACGCGGTTTCCTAGTATATCCAATGTGTTCATCTATGATCTGGAATAGCTATCATTGCATCTGACGAATGTATATATCTATATATGATATCTAGTAGGCGTTGCTTATGTTTTGCATCCGCGTTAGTCCAGCCCCCGCTCTGTCGTTAGTTAAGTAACCTAACGGGTGATGATGGGGCCCCGTGGCGAATGCGGATGGCATAAGCGTACGTCATATTTTCGTTATTTTCTACAATGGTAGGATTAATTGATGGGACACATTATATTAATGCAACAAAAAAAAAATAAACCAAAAAGATGTTGTTGGAACAATTTTCAAAAAGCTATTTTTGCAAGGACATTCTCTTTTGTTTTGCACAGAGGTATTCGGTTATGAATGCCCAGCACCTCATTCGACGAGGCAAGGGCTGAGATCCCTTCATCGGGACTGACCCCTTGGACAAAAGTTTCCGTCAGGGTAATAACTTCACTATAGTCAATTATTCTTGCTTTGCATTGAGGTATTCAGTTTGGAATATCCTGCACCTCATTCAACGAGGAAAGAGCCGAGATCCCTTCACAGGGAGTGACCTCTTTAGCAAAAATTTTCGCCACTATATTTTTAAAAAGGCAATCATGTTCCTTCAACGATATCAAGTTCATTACGTTAACGGGTTTTTCGCCAAAAACCCAGCCGTAGCCCTCCGTCATTTCTTACAAGTAACACTTAGTATTCGTGCTGCGTTTGTTGACTCCGTCAAGGCGTATTGTACGGTAGCTGAGTGGTGCTTGTTTGTAGCAGTATATGGGATTGGTTAGGACAGTCGTATAATCTTGTTGACTCCGTCAAGGGTTATGCGGGTGGGTTTAATGCAATCCAGATAATGACGGGTTGAACTTGACTAGGACTCTTTGATTTGTTGACTCCGTCAAGGTCACTTGGGTCCTAGGGGCAAAAGTCCACATCGGGAGTTTCTAAAGAAACTGAAACTTGCAGATTTAGCATACTTTCTGGAGTGTGGTGACTAGAGTGGATTCCATCTAGGTCATCGCACAATGATAGTTGGATCCCGATCCCACTGATGAGTTGGATTACTCTCGGGAGATTATTTCACTTAACAATCAATGCTATAAACCAAGTAGGTGTCTAGAACGGTGTTAGCGGGGCTACGCCTCGAGGGAAAAGAGGTTATTTAATTAAGGAACTTCGCGAAAGCATTGGAAAACCTCCCTCGAAGTACCAACACTAGCCTGGCTGAAAGGTTAAGCAAGTATTGTGATGTGCGATTAATCCTGACTAGTTCTTTTTTTAGGGTTTGAAGAATAATTTGAGGAAACAGTGGGAGCCATCCTAGTTAGATAAATTAATAAACCAATCTAATCTTGCAAGAGCGCACGCTGAGTGTTTCTTTTCTCTCTCTCCAGGTAGCAACCATTTCACGCTCTAATCAAGATAATAAAATGTATCGCTTGACCGATCCGAATTCTTATTCGAGGCTGGAGAACGTCGGTTTGGCTCTAACTTATGACAATTGTCACAAGTATGAGCAAGGAAAAGAGAATTGTATGGATTCCAAGGAGACCCAGTTGAAGAAGAAGCATAGTTTTGAATCTACTTCAGGTGTTCTTGTAATTGAGAACTGCTTTACGGTCAGCCCTACCTTCTGGGTACTTGATACCGGATCAGGATCTCATATCTGTAATTTATTGCAGAGACTGAGAAAAAGTAGGAAAGTTGTACCTGGTGATATGTCGCTCAGGGTAGCGAACGGAGCACAAGTTAATGCTGCAGCCGTCGGTGAATATCACCCAGTGTTGCCAAATGGCAATACTATGATTTTGAACGATTGCTACTATGTACCTTCCATGGTTTGCAACATCATATCCATTTCTTTACTCAATAAAGATGGATATAACTTTATTCTTGATAGAAATATCATGAACATTTACCTTCATAAGGTACTGGTTGCAGAAGGTGCACTGTGTAATGGTATCTACGTTCTAAATCAGAATACAGTTCTCAATGTACAAAACACACGCAAGAGGAAGAATTCAGATATGAATGAATCCTACTTGTGGCATTGTAGACTTGGTCATATCGGAGAGAAAAGACTAAGTAAGTTTCATAAAGATGGACTCTTGAATACGTTCGAGTTCTCATTTTATGAAACTTGTTAGTCTTGTCTCAAAGGAAAGATGACCAAATCTCCGTTCACCGGACATGGAGAAAGAGCAACAGAGCTCTTGGGACTCATACACAGTGATGTATGTGGTCCAATGTCTGTACATGCAAGGGGTGGGTTCTCATACTTCATCACATTCACTGACGATCTCTCTAGGTTCGGATATGTGTATCTGATGAAACACAAATCTGAAGCTTTTGAGAAATTCAAGGAATTCAGAAACGAAGTAGAGAACCAGACTGGCAAAAGTATCAAGATCCTCCGATCGGATAGGGGAGGGGAGTACTTAAGCACGGAATTCTTAGATTACTTAAAAGAGAATGGAATTCTCTCTCAGCTTACTCCTCCTTATACACCACAGCACAACGGTGTATCGGAGAGGAGGAATCGTACCTTATTGGATATGGTTCGCTCCATAATGAGTAGTGCCGAGTTGCCTCTTTCATTTTAGGGATATGCACTTCAGACAGCGGCATACCTACTGAACTACATTCCATCCAAATCTATGCCTAAGACTCCATAGGAAGTATAGAGTGGAAGAAATCCATATCTTAAGCGATTTAAGATATGGGGTTGTCCGGCCTATGTGAAAACACAGAAACCGGACAAGCTAGAGGCACGGTCAGTTCTATGTAAATTTGTGGGATATCCTAAAGATTCACTAGGATATTTGTTCTACCACACTGAGGAACAGAAGGTGTTTGTATCTCGCCATGCTACCTTTTTAGAAAGGGAGTTTCTTGCAAAAGAAACTAGTGGGATTTCGGTAAAACTGGGAGAAATCCATGAACCACAAAATGTAACTGAAAATTTGGAGGAACCACTGGATTCAATAACCCCAGACGAACCTTAGCCACTCCGCAGATCTGGTAGGATTTCTCATCCGCCCGAGAGATACTACGGTTTTCTCATAGACGGGGATCGAGAGGATTGCATCTTAGAAGAAGATGACCCTACCAGTTTCAGGCATGCCATTATCAGTAAGGACTCTGATAAGTGGCTGGATGCTATGCAATCCGAAATGGAGTCCATGTACACCAATAAAGTGTGGACTTTGGATATTGCTCCACCTGGGGTAAAACCCGTTGGATGCAAATGGATCTACAAAAGGAAACTTGGTGTAGATGGGCAGGTGGAAACCTATAAGGCTAGACTCGTTGCAAAAGGTTTTCTTCAAAGACCTGGTATGGACTATGACGAAACTTTTTCTCCAGTAGCTATGCTCAAATCCATTCGGATCCTACTTTCCATTGCTGCCTTCCATGACTATGAAATCTGGCAAATGGACGTTAAAACGGCTTTTCTAAACGGCTGTTTGGAAGAGTGCATTTACATGGATCAGCCAGAAGGTTTCGTAGACAGTGGGAGCAGCGGGAAGGTGTGCAAGTTGCTTAAATCTATTTATGGATTAAAGCAGGCATCGCGGAGATGGAACATCTGTTTTGATGAGGCAATCAAGGAATTTGATTTCATCAAGAACGAAGATGAACCTTGTGTCTATAAGAAGATTATAGGACGAACTGTCGTGTTCCTAGTCTTGTACGTGGACGGCATTCTTTTGATAGGAAATGACATTCCTATGCTACAATCGGTCAAGCTATTCTTGTCACAACGGTTCTCCATGAAGGACCTGGGTGATACCTCGTACATTCTGGGGATCAAGATCTACAGAGATAGATCCAAGAGACTACTGGGACTTTTGCAGTCCAGGTACATAGAGACCATACTAAAGAGATTCAGTATGGAAGATTCCAAGCGCGGTAACATACCCGCATTACACGGAATCACCCTCTCCAAGAAGATGTCTCCTAAGACTGACGAGGAGAGGGTTCGCATGAGCACTATACCCTACGCTTCGGCGGTAGGATCTATAATGTATGCGATGCTATATACAAGACCAGATGTAGCTTACGCGCTGAGCGTGGTGAGCCGATATCAGTCAGACCCAGGTGAGGACCACTAGACGGTAGTAAAGAACATTCTAAAGTACCTGAGAAGGACTAAGGAGATGTTCCTGGTTTACGATAATGGAGACCTCAGGGTCGAGTCTTTTACCGATTCAAGCTTCCAGAGTGACAAAGATGACAGCAAGTCTGTCTCGGGTTTTGTGTTTACCCTCAACGGAGGGGCGGTGTGTTGGAGGAGTTCCAAACAGGATACCGTCACAGACTCGACGATGGAGGCTGAATACATTGCTGCAAGCGATGCCGCAAAAGAGGCGGTCTGGATGAAGAAGTTCATTAGGGAACTTCAGGTGGTTCTGTTCATTGTTGACCCAATACCTTTGTATTGCGATAACAATGGGGCTATAGCTTTAGCGAAGGAACCAAGGTCCCATCAGAAATCCAGACACATCTTAAGGCGGTATCACCTGATCAGGGAGATCATTGATCGCCAGGAGATTGAGGTACGGAGAGTGGACACAAAAGACAACACGGCGGATCCATTCACAAAGGCCCCTCCTCAAACAAAGTTCGAGCGACTTTTTGAGCTATTGGGTATGCGGTACGCCAGCAGCTGGCCTTAGAGCAGACGTTGGGTATGCGGTACACCAATTACTGGCCTTTAGTGCAAGTGGGAAATTGTTGGATATGTATGCCCTAGAGTCCATTATTGTATAATACATTTTGGAAGCTTGGGATATATATATATATATATATATACGGGTTTACGACAGTCTTGCTCAATATAGTAGTATGCTACTTGGTTTGTTTCTATACCATCAGTGCGTCGTACTGGAGATAGTATGCAGGTGCTCGTTAGGTTATGAGTACACTGGACAGGACTCGTCGAGAACTGTTGGTTGGTATTATACCTATCGTCAGTTAACAGTTCCCAGGTGACATGAGTACAGCTTAGTCCGCTAACTTGACACTGTCACTTCGCCTCGAGTGAGTTCCCACTGTTCTTAGATTACTACCCTACCACGGCTCTATTGAGTCGTGCAAACAGGTAGTAGTTGGGTGCAGTCCTGAAGCACTTGGAGGCAGTGACGGTTAGACATGATTCGTCTCTCCCGGTATTGGGAGTTGATATCGTGCTATGTCTAGGAGAGCCATTACACATAGTCGTCCCTGGCCAGGGCAAGTGAGAATTACTGGTAGTGTTTCCAGTAGTTTCTCAGAGTGTTCTGGGCTACACTCCGACATGACTTGTACCGCTATTAGGGGACTGACGTTTACCGCCCCCTAGGCCGGCCATGCGATACTCTCAGACGAACAGACCGGACTGTACGGAGATTGTCACATTCAGGCTCAGTAGGAGTTCAGATGGGTTTACCTCATCGGCCTTCTTATCGACATCTACCTGGGGACCGTTACGTACAGTTAGTGCCGCTTGCGGTCTGTGGTTAAACCCACTTCCAGCGTAGTGTCGAGTCTTTAGAGTCCCACACAGAGGTTTCCCTGCACTGGGCGAAAGGTGTAGAGGCCGTATGGTTTTACGGCAGGGTTACGATCACTTACGTGCACTTGTGCGCGTATGCTGTTCGGGCAGACAATACTAGTGGGCTTTGGTTTAAGCCGGATCCTAGTATTGTATGGATGGATTAGTTTTGTCTTCTGTGAATTCGCATTCTACAGAATGCGGATGCGGGTGTGTATGCACAGTTGTGAGGAGCGAAGAAGGAGGTGGTGCCTCATTAGGGTTTTGACCGTTGGTTCGGTCAAAACCATTATGAGGTGAGGAAAATATTTACTAATCTTTTTAATGATAATTATGTTATTGCTAATTGCTTTGACCTTTTGACCATGCTTGATCATGTTGACATTTTGACCATTGTTGACTTGGATCTTTCATGAGAGCACTAGACTCTTCTTTTGCTTTTTGCTTTATCAAGACATGATGGTGGTCAAATCAATCTTAGCCATCATAATTATGATAAAAGATTGGTTTTTATTTTTCCATGGTTCATTAATCTTTTGGGATTCTCTCTCTTCATTTTGGAGCTCCCATGGTTCTTCCTCCTTCTTCCTCTTCTTGATTTTTCTATAGCTCTCATGTGTTGAGATAAATAGAAACAAAATAGACAAACAAATCCACCACCATCTTCTACATCACGTAGGACATCAAGAGTAGCATACTTGTTGCCCTAGTTACCTCAGCTTGAGGTGGAGCTCGGATTACAAACTCTCGGGTGGATCGTCTTCGACTTAAAGAGGCCGCGGAGGTGACCAAGATCCGGATCGATCCTTAGAGCTTGCGTGGGTGATGAGGAAAGCGGAGAGAAGACCCGAAGGACTTGGTTCGTGAGGTATAACCACTCAACATAGTAGCTAGAACTTGTTGTTAGAATGTTAGTTTTGTTTAGTAAAGATCCTTCTTGGTTGGTCCATGTCACCTTTGTGAGAAAATTTTAATTTTTACCTATTCCGCCACCTCGAAAGAACCGGGGTGGGTAACGTGGACCTAACACTTATGGTACACACAATCTGCTTCCGTATCTTAAAGATCTGTCTTCATGGATGATGGAGTCTGTTCGTAGTCCACTTTCTACTTGTTCTCGGATCTTTTGCAACTTGGCATCATTTGCTTGAGCTATTTTGATCTGGTTGACAATAGTAGACTGAACTTGTAAGTTCATCGAATACGTAGCGTTACCTGGCATAACCATTTCTATCTCCATCTTGTCCAATTCCTGCTGTAGCTTTCACTGCTCGGTGAGATTCATTGCTAATGGTTGGCGACTAAGTACATCAGGAACTACATTCACATTCCCAGGATGATATTGTAGGTTGATGTTGAAGTCCGCCATGAGTTCTAACCATCTTCTCTGCCGCATGTTCAATTCTTTCTGAGTAAACACATATTTCAGACTTTTGTTGTTCGTGTATATATCTACTTGTTCTCCAAAAAAATAGTGGCGCCAAATCTTAAGTGCAAAGATAACGGCCGCGAACTCAAGATCGTGCTTTGGATAATTGCGCTCATGAACTTTCAGCTGTCTTGATGCATAAGCTATTACTTTTCCATGCTGATGTAGAACACATCCTAATCCCTTACCGGATGCATCACAATGCAAACGAAACTTCTAGATTGGTTCAGTATTACGAGAATAGACGCTGATGTCAATCTCGACTTGAGTTCTACAAAAACTTGTTCACATATTTCTGACCACACGACTGCTTCATCTTTACGTGTGAGCTTGGTTAAGGATGCTGCAATCTTCGAGAAACCTTCGATAAATCTTCGGCAGTATCCTGCTAAACCCAAGAAACTTCGAATGCCCTTCACTATCTTTGGTGTTGTCCATTCGCTTACTGCTGATACTTTAACTGTATCTACTGAGATTCCTTCGCTTGAAACGATATGCCCGAGAAATCTGACTTGATCTAGCCAAAACTCGCACTTGCTGTATTTGGCATAGAGCTAATCCTGTCGTAAAGTCTTCAGGACAATTCGTAAGTGCTCGGCGTGTTCTTTCCGACTCTTTGAATACACCAAGATGTCATCGATGAAGATGACAACGAACCTGTCTAGGTACTCTTAGAAAACTTGGTTTATCAGATTCATGAATATGGCTGGTGCATTAGTCACTCCAAATGGCATCACGAGATATTTATAATGACCATGGCGAGTCCTGAATGCCGTCTTTGGAATATCACACTCTTTGACCTTTACCTGATGATAATCCGAACGAAGATCTAACTTAGAGAAAACGCAAGACCCACTTAGCTGATCGAACAAATCGTCGATGCGTGGAAGTGGATACTTGTTCTTTATCGTCACTTAGTTGAGAGCTCTATAATCAATGCACATTCTGTATGAACCTTCTTTCTTCTTCACAAGCAAAATTGGAGATCCCCAACTTGAAGTCCTGGGACGAATCCATCCTTTCTTCAAAAGTTCGTCCAATTGAGTATGGATCTCCTTCAATCCTTCTGGACTTAACCGGTATGGAGCTTTGATCACCGGTTTTGCACCAGGTACTAAGTCAATACTGAATTCAAGAGCTTGATCGAGAGGAAAACCTGAGATGTCTTCAGGAAATACATCGTCGAACTCTCGAACTACTTCTGCCTTATCTTCTTCCGCCTGATGTGTTGCAACCACTGCTTTCTTTGGTTTAGCTTTTTATGTGCTAGGCTCCAGGATACGGTCTCCACTCTTGAAATAAAAGAACGGATGATCTGAAATCTCGAACACCACCCTCCTTTTACGACAGTCGATGGTAGCGAAGAAAGTTCCTAGCCAATCCATACCCAAAACAACGTCGAAGTTCGGTATGTCCAGCACCTTGAAGTCAGCTTAAAATTCTTTGCTGCAGACGACCATTGGACAGAGATCGTATCCCATAATTGCCTTTAGAACGCCGTTCCCAGAACTGACATTCCAGCTAGATACGAGCAGTTTAACTAGAATCGCATTAGTTCGGACGAACCGTTGCGATATAAAGCAATGTGATGCTTCAGTATCGAAGAGTGCTAGTGCAGGTAGTGAGGCTACTAAGATTGTATCTAAGTTGTGTGGAATATGTTTAGGTATAGGAAAAGATATATATTGAGGTATATAAAGATTGAAAAGGTTTTGAAAGAGTAGGAGTTACCAGTGATGACTTGGCCAGTGGCTTCAGCTTCTTCCACACTCATTATGAAAGCCTGTCACCTAGATATATTCCTCCTTGCTGGAGGAGCATTCCTTTGTCCGTTCCTCTGTCCTTGAAGTAGGTTTCTTTATGCCTGATGGAACTGATGAGGAGGAGGAGCAGTAAGTCCATGATGAGGTGGAGCTGGGAGAGCAAGACGAGGTGTAGGTGCCTGGATAGCTGGCCGCTGCGGATAAGTGATTGCTGGTCGAGGTGCAGGAGCTGGGATGAGACGATGTGGGCAATCCCCAATAGAATGAGTGGATGCACCACAAACTAAACACAGGTGGTTAGCACGTCTGTAGTCCTTTACCAAGTGTCCATTCCTTTTGCAGTAGAAACAAAAGACTGGACTGGGCTGGTTAAATGGTACTCCCGATCTCCTGGGTACAAACTGTGGCCCGGAAGAGGCTCCTCCTGCTATCTAAGTAGCAGGGCGCTTCACACCGGCAGATTGAGGTCTGTCCTTCTTCTTCACTACTGCCTCATATCTTCGGGCAACCTTCAGTGCAAGGTCGTGGGTTGGGAAATCCCCTGTACCTAGAGCAGCTTGGATCTCCTGGTCCAACCCTTGTTGAAATTTTTGAGCTCTGATATCAGCAGTCGGTATGAGGTGTGCCGCAAACCTGTTATGGTCTTGTGTTAGCTGTGTAGTATGTGATATTAGGAAATTGAATATTGAGATATATCTTACCTGCTAAGCATGGTAAACTCAGAATCGTATTCATCCACAGATTTGCTCCATATAGAGCCTTGTTATAAATGAATGAACTGCTATTCTATGTCGAAACGGGAAGTCTCGGAAAGGATTTCACGTCGAACATCTCGCGAAACGTCCTCCATTCAATCGGTTGGGCGAGTCGGCTTCTCTAGCTTTCCACCAGACTCTGGCATTATCTGTGAGTTGCAGTTTTGCAATTCTCATCCAATCAATCTATGGCACTTGTGCTGCTGCCAAGTCATCTTCAATAGATTGAGCCCATTTTTTTGCCTCTAGGGGGCTCTCTTTCCCAGAGAAATGTTTAGGGTGCAGTGCCCGGAATTGCTTCACTCTGGGTGCCTCGGATTCTGGGCGGTTCAGGAGGATGGCAGTCTGCTGCTGCTGATCCTCCAAGAGGCTCTTTATTGCCTCAAGCAATACTGTCTACTCGTTGATAGGAGCTGCTACGGTAGATGGTAGTGGTAGAGGTGGCGGGGTGTTGCCATTGAGATTCGTGCTCGTATTGTTGGGAGAATCTATAACCTTGAAAGAAAAATAGGGTTAGGATAGATTCAAGGAATATGAAATGTAAAGAACGTTTAGTTGCTGATTCATATAATTCTTTTGATATATTGCCTAGGTTTCCATGTAGAACTAACCTGTATTGGCCACCAACAAAACCTGTCACGCCCCGCTTCCCGATGTACGGGGAAGGAGACGTGACGAGGCCCGCGACATATTTACTCTGAAATAAATACGTTAAGCGTAAATAAGCAATATAAGTAAAAGCACAAGAAATGACAATAAATATAAATAAACAACAACTTTTTATTGATAACCATTCTTTACATACAACTGAAAAGTAAAGTACAATGAAAGAAAACGATGCTTAAACAGTGGCATGAACAGAAAAGAAAATAGTATAAGTAGGAACTAGAACTCTGGCTTTTTAGTGAACTGCTTCAAATCGTCCTAGCTGGGCTCGATCTCCTAAGAGTCGGTTCCTTCTGACAACATTCCAAAGAAAGATAAGACAGGAATGTCGTCAGCGAACAAGCGCCCGGTAAGTCCTAAAAGATATAGTAGAATAGACAAGTAGAGTGAATCGAACTGATAAAGAATGTGTTAGTTATGCTAACGTAGTTGTTTGTAACTTGGTACAAAATGTGCCAGTGTATACGAGAGGAGTCCAACTTGTTCCGTGGACTAAGGTAACATGTAAGTATAAGGCCCCGTCAAAACCCATGGGACAACGGCACAGGATGTTCATGTAGGTGTCTTTTAGTGACCATCATCGTGCTACTTTTAACACATTCCGTACCAGTCTACCCCATTAAAAACTCCGTGATGTATATTGTATTGAATTAGAGTTATCAGACTTGCCGAAATCATGGTATAAGTTATTCGTGTAAATGGTTCAGGATGTAAACGGATAGTCATGTAGTCAAGTTCAGGATATATCCATGGTTCAGTCAAGTCAAGTCATGTTGTATACTTGATAAAATTCTGCTATTTATGTTCAGTCCAAGTATATATTGGATTTATGTTGAATTGGAGTTATATTTGGATTGTATTCATGTTTAGACCGAGACTCAGATTGAGTCAGACACTTAAATATATTGGATTTCTGAATTAGGTTTTGGAGTTATCGGTAACTGCTGCATATGGAAGGTAGGATTTGTGTCTTTTTTCAAGACAATTACCATTGATAACTCCGTTTTACTTTTCTACCTTATATAGGCAAGCACCCATTTTCTCCAGCTCTCTGAGACTTAAGAGAATTGGTCCCGCTTAAACCTATATTTACTAGGGTCTTTATTGTAATTTAATATAACTTGAAGGGTTTTTATGAAAAATATTTTTAGTATACTTTCAAAATAAATCTCAAGTATTTATTTATTTTCTTTAGAGTTGTCATGGATGTGAATTTTATAGAATGAAGTATATTAATGAATATATAGTTTGAATAGTTCAAGATATTTTAGTGTAAACTTGACTTGTAATGATTCCTGATGGTATTTTCATAAAACTTGTAATTCTTTTATTTTTTTTAGAAAACATGGAATTTATTATATATTGAAAATATGTGATTTGATAATATTTATATAATTATTAAAAATAAATTTTTATTATTAAATAGAAATTCTCATTTTTCTTAAAAATTGTATTAAAATTCCATCGAGATCGTATACTCCGTGAGGAGGTCTGCATCTCGCCATACTAGTCCGATAGATGTACTATAACCCGCACCATCCTATTCGGATTCCCCAAAAATGGGTTGTAGAGGCACAATCACAAGGAATTTAAAATAACACAATTTAAAGAAATCTGGTTTTTAATAGTTTAAGGTATTTTGATGAAAAGTTGTATTTGTCCCAAAAATATTGTTAAAAGAGAACCGTTCTATGTCAAGATATGTGTATGTGAGAGGTATGTCACTACCTTGTGAGGTTTTCTAAAGGTAAGCTAAGCAAAAATGATTAAAATATGTCATGTGTAGAGTTTATGGTATTTAAACGAAACATATAATATAAAGTTATTTAACATGATCTTTTCAAGGTGAAAATTGTTCTAATTATTTGTTTCATGATTGAATAACAAAGTATACTGATATGAATGAATGATTCTTAAAGAAAATTGTAATTTTAAAGATTTTAGAAATGAATGTCGGTATAACCGACATGATTTGAAAAGAAGAAGTTTTATGGTAGAAAGATAGGAAAAGAGGTGGGACTTATGAGTTAAAAAGAGAGAGGGGAGGTTGAGAAAGAGATTGGTGGCTTCGTGGAGTCGCGGGGTCGCCGGAATCGTCTCGAAATCTCGTCAGAAATGGAATTAGGGCTAACTCCAGTTGTACTCTTCTTTGACTTAGAAAATTTTAAGAATTTTTTTGATAAGAAATTTCAGAATGAAGAGGGCTAGGGTATGGGGTTGTATTTATAGGGTAAAATTAGGGTTTTTGAATTGAAGAAAGAATTAAAATGCATTAAAAATAAGATTAAAAAGTGAATTTAAGTTCTCTGTTAATTTATAGAGAAATCAAACAGAACAGGGGTAGTGGGGGTAGGCCAAGGGATTGGTGTGCAGAGAATGAAGGCTATTCCCTACGGGGGACCTGTCGGCGCCGGGAAAATGACCGGTCTCGCCGGCCAAGTTGGTGAGATGAGGGGTGGGATTTTAGCCACGTGTCCAAGTCTGTATAAATACCCTTTTGCACATGTTTATTTTCTCAGACTTTTCATTTTTTCGTGCAGTGCACGTGTAAACTTTTGGGCTTCCAAAAAGTTTAAAATAACAATTCAGAAAAAATATATGTGGCTGATGGGATTCGAACACAGGGGCTACGTCACAGCAGTGCAAGGTTTTACCAATGAGCCACAAGTTGTTTCTTGCTGTTCTTAATTAAAAACAACATTTAAAATATACTCAGGCTTACAAATACTCCATTATGTACATTAACTTTTAAAAAAATTTATACAATAAAAACATAGTCGTTACAATCTATTTTACCAAAAATAGATATAACCAAAATGAGGTGTCCCCTTTTAGAAGCATATCTTGTAAAATTACAAGAATGCCTTCACCATATATACATACCCGTATTCGTACTGCAAAAAATACGAATACCAAGCAATAAATCCAATAATATAACATTAGAATTGGCTTAATCCTAATCCCACCAGGATTATCCGTCCAAACAACATCCGTGTAGCTAGTACACGTATATGATCAGAACCCTGCACATAAAACCATACGGTTTCTACATCGTTTTTCTTGAACCAGGAAAACTCTCTGTGTGAGACTCTAAAAACTCGACAGTACGCTTGAATTGGGTTTAACCATAAGTCCGTCAGTGGCACTAGCTGTGCGTAACGGTTACCTTGGTACCTGTCGAAAAGAAGGCCGACGAGCGAATTCATCCGAACCCCTACTGAGCCTGTCCGTGACAATTTTTGTACAGTCCAGTCTATTCGTCTAAGAGTATCACATGCCGGGTCTAGGGGTGGGATCACATCAGACCCGTAATAACCTGACAAGTCATGCCGATGTGACTCAAAACCATCCGAGAATCTACTGGTCCAACCACCAGTAATTCTCAATCCGTCCTGGACAGGGACTTATGGTGTTAGCCAGTTCTCGGCGAGTCCGTCCAGTGTACTCACCCCCAGTGAGAACCTATATACAATCTTTGGTGCACCTTATTAATGGCCGCGTGTCACGCCCCGCTTCCTAGTAGATGGAAAAGGTGAAGTGGCAAGCCCGCGACGTATTTATTCCAAGAAGGTCATTTCTCAAAATAAATATGCTAAGCGTTTATAAGCAACATAAACTAACAAGAATAAACAAAAGAATGAAATCTAACTTTGATTTATTACATTCAAGATTCATAATTGACAAAATATCTGAATACAAGATATTTAACATGATAAGCCTTAACAAGGAGGCATACATAAATAAAGCGAAATGAAATGAAAAGATGAATGAAACTATACGTCTGTTTGTGATGCGAACTGGTTGTACTCCTTTTCGACCACTTCTATTTTCTCTCTCTCAATATCACCTGACGAACATTCCAAGAATAGAAAGAAGTGGGTGGAATACCCGTCAGCGAACTAACGCTCGGTAAGTCCCCAAAAGGATGGTGTGATGTATATAAATGAAATGCATGGTGTAATATGATATGTGGTATAGCATTGATATAAATCATGAACATGTAAACAAGTATAATAGTGTACATGGTAATGTGTATGTCAACTATATCAGCATGGAAATGTAACATGAGCATAGCAAACAAGTATAGCATGGCCGTAGAGTGTGGGTATAGTGAACATGAAGTGAATGTAAGTGTCCTAAACGGTCTCTAAAAGAGTAAAATTAACTAACGTGAGTTCAAGTGTGAATGTCAACCAATTTCAAGAGTATTCTCGAACCCAAGGCTATCGTCCAGGGGCAAGGAATCACGGGCCCAAAATAGCGGGACTTCAATTGTTATTGAAGTATTCCAAACCCAACAGGCTATTATCCAGGTGCTTGGAAACACGGGCCCTCATTCATGAATTTGTGATGTACCGTTTCAGCCCGGTACCACAACAACGTTATTGTACCGTTTCAGCCCGGTACCACAACAATGTTATTTATTATAATGAGACTCATGAGATTTCGTTGGATTCATACTCAAACTACCCTAACACCCCGTGTATATTGGTTTTTGATTAAAACTACAAGTCTTGCCCAAATCCATGAATACATAAGCGATTGCAATTCAAGTATCGAGTCGAGTTCAAGTATTCAAGTCAATTGTTCATGTATTCATATCAAGTGTTCATGTCAAGTTATTACATATTCATGGTTCGGGTCAAGTCGAGTCAAGTGTGTAATAGCTTTATGTCAAACATATAATATCTAATTATGTATTTATGTACATACGAAAATTAAGAGATCACGAAAAATAAGGTATACATGTTTGAATAGCATGAAATGAGGTAAGCACATTATTCGAGTAACTACGATAAACAATGCTGTAAAGAAATATTATGTACGACTAATTAATCAAGTCAAACGAATGCGGAATATAAATAGAAATATGGATCTAAGTGTTTTGCATGCGTGAGTTCCAGTTTCACTTAAATTCTACTACCGGTTTGGGAGATATATCCGTTTTCGTATCGTCGAGCAAAACAAATTAGAATCTGTTCAATACCGTCATATATTTTTAAAATGCAGTTTGGGTTAATTTCCATCGGGTTTCAGGTTACAAAGATTAATAGAAAATTGTATATCTTTCGATGTACTTATCCAAAACACTAAGATTCATGCGATTTGGATTTCTGAAGCTTTAGTTATGATCGTTTTAAAATCAGCGTTTAAAACAGAAATTCAGATTTCTGGACTGCAACTATATGTTATATTGCAAAGCATATATCGAGTTGTTTCATGCGTTTATAAATAACATAATATACAGAAAATTATAGCTTTATCAATTGTGCATCTACACATCTAAATTTTATCACGAACGGATATCGGGAGTTCGAGTTATGTCCTATTTAAAAACAGTGTGCGAATCAGGATAGATTCTGTCCAGATTCGTCGCTTAATATTGTAACACAGTTTTCCATATTTTACGTCAGTTTTCAATAAAATCTTAAAACTAAGAAAATCTAGATTATTCGATGTAAATATCCAAAAAACCTGAATTTTCTCAATTTGGATAAGGTAGACCAAATTATGTGTCTAAGAAGTTGACCAATAAATGTAGTTTTCTGTTTTTACGAACAGTGAATAAAAACGATATAATTCCTAAACCGTTATGTGGTTCGATCTAAAATTTTACAGCATGTAAAAAAAACATATATTCTATCATATGTAAATTTCTTGAAATTTCCAGAAGTAAAAATTAATTTCTAAAAATTATTTTAAAAATAAAGATATTGATATGTCATATATGAGAATGAGGAAATCATGGTATTTATTCGTAATTTCATTTTTTTTTACAAATTTTAAATAAAGTAATTTAAAATACAACAACAAACGATACAATCCTAATTAGTCATTATGAAATCTTAACATATGCATTGAGAGTAATGAAAAAGACTTTACAAACTATATATGTATGTATATTTGTGTGTGTTCATTATTTATATGTGTATCCATTTAATTAATTATTTAGGGACTATGATATGATAAGGAAAGTTTTTTTTGTGGAAATATGACAAGAGAAAGATAGAAAGAAGGAGATGGAGGGAAGGAAAGAAAGAAGGGACTTACATACACAAGACGGTATTGTTACCGGGCTTGTCTATCCGCCGATAGCCTCGCGTTTCTAGCGAGTCTTTCTTGAGAATTTCTTCATGTTCTTCTTCGGGGAATCTAGATGAAGGGGAAGATGGGAAAAGATAGAAATGTGTGACGAAGAAGGAAAAAAAAGAGAAGTGGCATATAAAAAAGATTTATGGGCACCATAATTCTAATAAATTATAGCTCATAACCATTCTAATTATTTTGGGAGTTAAAAGAAAGATAAAATGAAAGGTTTCATTTGTAGCTTATGAGAGAGTAAAAAAATAGATAAAAATATTTGGAAGAATGGGGATTTGAACATGTGACCTATGGAATAAGAATGCAAGGATATAACCAATGAGCTACAAGTTTGCTTATACACATACTTAATTAGAATTAAATATATACTGTTGCTTGAAAAGAAAGTGGGCTTTTGGGCTCATAGTTTTATAAAAGAAAATAAAAATGATATTGGATTTGGGTTATGGGCTGGATCAGGTCTTGCGTTTAATTTGAAATAGGTTAAGATTTAGTTTAAATAAATGAGTTTAGGAAAAAATATATGGAATAATAAAATAATATATTTAATAGAAAATAAATATACGGAAAAGTACTAAGAATTAATAAATACAATATTTTATTAAAGAAAGAAAACATGAAGGTATAGTAATATTGGGGTCGTTACACCGCGGGACCAACCATCGCCCTTCGTCAGGGTATAGATATGTTTACACTAGTCTACTCTAGAGTATCGCATGACTAGGTACATTTTAAGGATGTGCTTATCGACTACCCAGCTCCCACAAGTATGATTTCCATCACAACGCTGGTAGTCAAGCAAGGATCCTATGGGCTTTATCAACATGTATACGAGATATGAAATAACAAGTAAAGCATATCACATGTTAAGAAAAAGACAAACAAAATAGCATACTATTTTATGGAGCAAGATTATCCTGTACATACATATCCCTAGCATTCTATACAATGAAGACCTCTAGGGCATACATATCCAACAATCTCCCACTTGCATTAAGGTCTGTAATCGGTGTATTAAGCACCCAACGCCTGCACTAGAGCCAGTTGCTGGCGTATCTCATAACCAACATCTCGAACAGTCTCCCGAACTGGACTTGAGGGATAGCCTTGGTGAATGAATCTGCCGTGTTGTCTTTTGTATATACTCTCCGCACCTCGATCTCCTGGCGATCCATGATCTCCCTGATCAGGTGATACCGCTTGGATTTATGATGGGACCGTAGTTCTTTTATCAAAGCCATGACTCCATTGTTATCACAATACAAAGGTATTGGATTAGCAATGGATGGAACCACCTGAAGTTCAGAAACGAACTTCCTTATCCAGAATGTCTCTTTTGCGGCATCATTAGCAATGATGTACTCATCCTCCATCGTCGAGTCTGCTACGGTGTCCTGTTCAAAACTCTTGCAATAGACTGTCCTTCCATTGAAGATAAACACATAACCTGAGACGGATTCAGAGTCATCCTTATCTCTTTAGAAGCCAGAGTCGGTAAAAGCCTCAATCTGGAAGTCTCCATTACTGTACACCAAGAACATCTCCTTAGTCCTTCTCAGGTACTTAAGAATGTTCTTTACTGTTATCCAATATTTCTCACCTGGGTTGGACTGATACCTGCTTACGACGCTAAGTGCGTAAGCTATATCTGGTCTGGTACATAATATCACATATATTATCGACCCTACCGCCGAAGCGTAGGGTACTATGCTCATGCGAGCCCTCTCCTCATCAGTATTGAGAGATATCTCTTTGGAGAGGGTGATTCCGTGACAAGCGGGTAAGTTACCGCGCTTAGTTACATCCATACTAAACCTCTTTAGATGGTATCGATGTATCTCGAATGTGAAAGTCCAAACATTCTTTTAGATCTGCCATGATAGATCTTAATCTTCAGAATGTATGAGGTATCACCCAGGTCTTTCATAGAGAATTTTTGTGACAAGAACAGCTTGGCCGATTGCAGCATAGGAATATCATTTCCTATCAGGAGAATGTCATCTACGTATAATGAGGAATACCACAGTTCTCTCTGCAATCTTTTTATAAATGCAAGTTTCATTTACGTTTTTGATAAAGTCAAATTCCTTGGCCGTCTCATCGAAGCAGACGTTCTAACTCCGCGATACCTGCTTTAATCCATAGATGGATTTAAGCAACTTGCATACCTTTGCGCTGTTCCCACTGTCTAAGAAACCCTCTGGTTGATCTATGTAAACACATTCTTCTAAACTTCCATTTAGAAAAGCGGTTTTAATATCCATCTGCCAGATGTCAAGGTCATGGAAGGCAGCAATGAAAAGTAAGATCCGAATGGATTTAAGTATAGCCACTGGTGAAAAAGTTTTGTCATAGTGCAATCCTGGTCTTTGACGAAAACCTTTAGCAACAAGTTTAGCTTTGTAGGTTTTTACCTGTCCATCTACACCAATCTTCTTTTTGAAAATCCATTTGCATCGTACGGGTTTTACCCCATTAGGAGAAAAATCAAAAGTCCATACTTTGTTTGTGTACATGGATTCCATCTCGGATCGCATAGCATTCAGTCACTTCACCGAGTCTCTATTCGTGATGGCTTACTGAAAACTAGTCGCTCATCATCGTCGATGATGCAATCCTCTCGATCCCCATCTACCAGAAAACCGTAGTATCTCTCAAACGGATGAGACTTCCTACTAGATCTATGGAGTGGCATAGGTACATCCGGTTCCATTGAAATCTCAGGTTCTACTAAGTTTTCAGTAATAGTTTGTGGTTCTGGAATTTCTTCCAGCTCTATTGCACTCCCACTTATATCCTTTTCAAGAAATTGAGTTTCCATGAAGTGGGTATGATGAGAAACAAAGACCTTTTATTCCTCAGTATAATAGAAATAATACCTCATAGAGTTCTTGGGGTATCTCACAAATTTACACAATACTGAACGTGCCTAGAGCTTGTCAGCATGAACCTTTTTGACAAAAGCAGGACAACCCCATATCTTAAGATAATTAAGACATAGTTTCTTCCCACTCCACATTTCATATGGAGTGGTAGGCACAGACTTAGTTGGAACCTTATTCAATAGGTATGCAGCAGATTCTAGTGCATAACCCCAGAAGGATGGCGGCAACTCAGCATTACTCAACATAGAACGCACCATATCAAGTAAGGTACGATTCCGTCTTTTTGATATACCGTTGTGTTGAGGTGTATATGGTGTTAGTTGTATGTATGCCCTAGAGGCCAGTATTGTACAGATGTTGTATATTATATTGGATGCTTGGACATATATAGAGATGACTTTCTTGCTCGATATGGTAGTATGCTATCTGGTTACTCTTTATCTTAACATGTACACTAGTCTCTTTATACTGTCTTATAGTTACATGTTGGTAAAGCCCTTAGGATGTGTACTTGACTACCTGGACTATGATGCGGATCATACTAGTGGGGACATGGTAGTCCATAAGTACATCCTTCAAGGTCCCTAGTCGTGGGTGTATCGAGACGGGGCATCGATATACCAGTGTAGACTAGCATATACGCTTCTCGACCCATGTGATGGGCGATGGATGATCCCATATCCATTGGTGTTTGACATCAGAGATGGTGTACGGGTGCTCAGTGGAGACTGGGTACACTGGACGGACTCGCCGAGAACTCCCAGATGGTATTATACCTCACGTCAGATGGCAGTTCTCAGGTGACACTTGTACAGGATAGTCTGTAGACCCGAGATCGTCATAGAGTCTTGTGTGATTCCCACTATGCTTTGATCTCCACCTTACCACGTCAATGAGGGCGTGCAAAACGGTGGTCTTTGGGCACAGTCCCGAGTCACATGGAGGCAATGAGCGATAGGAGGGGTTTCGTCTCTCCCGGTATTGGGGGTTGATGTTGCGCAGTGCGCGATTGGCCGTAGCAGGGAAGTCCCTGGCCAGGGCTGATTAGAGATTTGCTGGTAAGTGTTACCAGTAGTTTCTCGATCCGTTATGAGCCTCACATCGGCGCGACTTATCGGGTTATTGGGGTCTGACGTTTACCACCCCTAGACTTGATATGCGACATATCAGACGAAGAGACCGGACTGTATGGTAAGTGTTACTGGTCGGATTCGCAGGAGTGTGAGCGGGCTAGCTCGTCGATCTTCTGATCGCTCAATACCCGGGTGGCCGTTACGTTTAGCAGACCGCTTGCGGCTTGTGGGTGCTTGATATGATCATCATCTGCTACCGGCGTATTGACGAGTCTTTAGAGTCCTACACAGAGGTTTCCTGGTTCAAGAGAAACGAAATAGGAGCGCATATGAGATGTGTGCAGGACCGAGAATAATGCGTGTATGTGATACCGCATTTCATTCTCGCGATATATGTTTTCGATTGGTTATATTCGATATGACCTAGTTATCGAATCATTGATTCGATAAATCGATACATTGAATACTAGTCGGTTATGTGCGACATGACCGGATCATTGAATCAAATGTTGATTTAATGATTTAATGTATAATTATATATTTGATATATTACTTTGTATTAACTAGTATTGGTTCACTTTAAACGGATTTTTCTCACTTGGTGTGCACATTGTATATGTGATATGTTTTGTGTACACTTGTTTGTATCATGATTGATGATGCATAATAACTTGGCTTTGTGTGAAGAATTGAACCATGGTTATGATAAGGGTTAGGGTTTTTGATTATTCACTTAATTATTCATCCATTATTTATTCATTTAATTAGGTGAAAGAAAACAAAAAGGGATTCTTTTCTTCATGAAGCTTATTGAAGCTTCATGAAACTTTGACCAAAGTCATCCCTTTTGTCTTCATCCTTAACCCTAACCACTAATCTAACCTTGGTCAATTCTCTACACATAACCATGGTTTACTTTATGATAAGTATTGATTTTCCTTTTTATTTCAATTACTTATCATAACATTATCATCATCTTCTTCATCTTCTTCTTCTTCTTCAAGCTTGCTACATCAATGGCAACTTGAGTTCTAGTGAGAGAAATCCAAATTTAAAGTGAACCACCTCCTATTTCTTCATCCTCTACCTCTTGCCAAGTGGTTTTGGGTGTTTTCTTCACAAGTTTCACTTCTTGGTGAAGTCGGAGCTTGAACTAGTGCAACCTCGACGTAGATCGTCTTTGACACGAAGCCGACGACCTTGCTCGCCCGTTTTCCGATGAAGCCGACGAACGAGTCGAGGATTCATTATGGACAGCGAGGGCATGATCACGTGGAGCTAAGGAGGTGGAAATCCGGATCTACAAAGGTTGTAGCATCTAACCTATAGTTAAATAGTTAACTAGTTTTCCGTTTCGCCTAAACATCTAGTCTAAGATCCGTAGTCTAGGGTTTCTCGGCACCATTTTTTTAAATTGGCATGTTCGATGCCTTGTGAGATCTCACTAGGGTGCCCAGGAACCTTTCAATGGTATCAGAGACTAGCTAGAGCCTTAGGCGAAGTCTAGACGGACTTTGAAGTTCGATCGAACCAAAAATCCGAACCCAAAATAGCTCTCTGGACTTTTTCCAATTTCTGGGATTTTTCAAGATTAAAAATTCCCAAAAAATTCAGCAGGTAATATTATGAGTTACTGTGAAACACGTGTCGATAACTCCACAAAGGAGGCGCGGAACCGCGGCCTCCACCATGGGATTAGCGGCGGTTCCGCGGCCACTTAGTGGTGTTACACCACGTGGCTTGCACAGTAATTCGTTTCCTGTAGTGCTGAGTCTTCTGGAAATTTTTAATAATTTTTCAAGAGTTGAATTTTCTGGAGTTGTTTTGGGGATTCGGTATTTCGATCGGATTATCAAATTTCGTCTTTTGTGTATTTCCGGATAATTTTCAGAATATGTTAAAAAGTTCGACCGGATATAAATACCCAATTTTTCCCCTGTAGGGAAATTTCCAAGTGTTGGATTTTTCCGGAGTTTAACGACGTTCTAAGTAGTGCAAGTAACGCGATGGACCCTCTAGAAGACAACAAACCTTAACTCGATTATGTGACCATCTTGAACTGCCCTTTGAACCTTCGGGTTTGGGGCAGTACGGCGTGCCACATGTGAGGCGTTGGCTTGACCCTTCTACGGCTGGACCGTTGGTACTGAAGCACGAACTGAATGTTGCTAGACTTATTTCATGTGTTGGACTGTATCGGGAAAACTTGGGTATTCGACTGTTCGATCGGAAAGTTTAACATTTTCCGTTTATCTGGAATGTGATACAATAATTGGAATTCACAAACAGTTATGAGATAACTGAATGAATGTTATAAATTTAGCAGTTTAGTCCCATATGATATTGAAAAGAGTTTTCGATAATGAGACTAAAATGCGGGATTTATATCTGTTAGGCATGTGATGTCTAAGTATTTCATTTGATTAGGCATGCGATGTCTAAAGAAGTTGCGGATTCCAACTGTTGTAGTTTTACACTTTCTTTTCTGTGACCGTAAGTGTAATATGTGAATCGCCGATTTCGTTGCTATACGTCAACGACAATTGGGGTATGCATACTTACTTACGTTGATGACATGTGATGTTATGTGTTGCTGGATATGTTATATTGGATCGTCGTATTCGAATAGCCCGGGGTTTTTATGTGAGAAGAGTGTTTTTCATTTTCATTCATGTAAAAACTTGTATGTAATATTCTTTTATTTGGGGCACTTCCAGGTAGCGGAAGATGTCACCTTTTGTATATTATTTACTTTTCCGCATTAGGATAGACCCAAGGAGGGGAGCACAAGTAACCGGGTTCTGGGGTCCAGTGGGAGACCAACTCGAGGAGTCGAGTCCGGGTCTCCTAACCCTAGAATTGGCAGGGTTGCTTGCCGCTCTCGTAGGGGTCTAGGGGTGTGGGATTGGCTATTCATCACGACCGTGGAATCCGTGTTTTATACTGGCTCGTATTGAAAACACGGACGTCCTAGTATATCCAATATTTCATATGTATATTCTGCTGCGATATCTGTGTTGTGACTCTGTGATGGATGTAATATATAGTATATATGATATATTATATATAGACGTTACTTATGTTTTACACCCGCACTAGCCCTGCCCTGCTCTGTCGTTAGTTACCTAACCTAACGGTGCACTAGGGGACATCGAGGCGAATGCGGATGGCATAAGTGTACGTCATATCTATCTGTGATGTTTAGGTATTTAAATGATGGGACTTCATTAATGTGATTAATGAAAGATAAGAAACCTTAGATGTTGTAGAATCGAATTTTAAAATAAAACAGGTAGCTACAGTTCTTGCTTTGCACAGCGGTATATATGATATACCCCGCACCTTATTCGATGAGGAAAGGACCGAGATCCCTTCACCGGGAGTGACTCCTTTAGCAATAACTGGCAGATGCTATAGACTCGGTTTGCTTTTGACTGCTTTTGGTTTTTTGCTTTGCACAGCGATATATATGATATATCCCGCACCTCATTCGACGAGGAAAGGACCGAGATCCCTTCGCCGGGAGTGACTCCTTTAGCAAAACTAGAAAAGCCTCAAAATCACTCCTTTTTAAAAACTTCATTTGATTCTACAACGATATCAAGTTCATTACGCTCATGGTTTTCAGAAAAACATGGCGTAGCCCTCCGTCATTTCAGATGAGTAGTAGTTAGTATTCGTGCTACGTTTGTTGGCCTGCGTCAAGGCGTAGTGTGCGGTAGCTAACTAGTATTTATCTGCTTATGCATATGATGCAGATTGGATTAGGGTAGTCGTGCGACTTTGTTGGCCTGCGTCAAGGGTCGTACGGGTGGGTTTAATTCAATCAGGAAATGACGGGTTGAACTTGACTAGCGCACTATGGTTTGTTGGCCTGCGTCAAGGTCATAGCACGCTTGGGGCAAAAGCATTATCGGGAATTTCAAGTGTTGAAATTTGCAATGAGATTGCATACCTTCTATGAGATAGTTGGATCCCGATACCCACTGCGAGTAAGAGTTACTCCTGGGAGAGTTTTACACATTGCAATTAGCTGATCAAGTAGGTGTCTAGAAAGGTGTCAACGGGGTTACGCCTCTGGAAAAACGAGGTTTACATTAATTAGGTTCGTGCGAAAGCACGGGGGACCTCCCTCAAAGTACCGACACTGGCCTGGCTGAAAGATTGGCGAACTTGTAGTGTGTAATTAATCCCGGCTAGTCTTTCCTTTTAGGGTTTTGAGGAAGATTTGATAAAAAGCAGTGGGAGTCATCCTGATTAGATAAAATAATAACCAATCTGATCTTGCACGAGCATACGCTAAAGTGTTTTCTTCTCTCTCTCTCCAGGTTGCGACCAGTTCATGCCTTAATCAAGATAATAATATGGATGTATTGATCGAACCCGCATGTTATACTGTGCTGGGGAACGTTGGTTCCGTTCTTTCTTATAAGAGTTATAGGAATGAACAGGATATAGGGGAATACCAGGATTCCCATGCCACCCGAATGAAGAAAGTACATGTTGATGCATTTTCTTCGGGTGTGTTCGTTACTGAGAACTGTTTCTCCATTTGCTCTACGTCCTGGGTATTAGATACCGGGTCAGGATCCCATATATGTAATCAGTTACATGGGCTTAGGAAAGGTAGAGAACTTGGAGAAGATGATAAAGACATTAGAGTTGGAAATGGTGCAATTGTTGCAGCTAAGACTGTCGGGGAATATCACCTTGTATTACCAACTGGTGATACATTGGTTCTGAACGAATGCTATTACATGCCGAACCTGATATGCAACATTATATCGGTTTCTTTACTGAGTAAAGAGGGATATAATTTTGTATTGCAGGACAATGTTATGAACATTTTCCGTGACCAAAAGTTGGTTGGATCAGGCACGTTATGCAATGGCATTTATGTTCTAAATCAATCAACAGTTCTGAGCATAACAAACACACACAAGAGGAAGAGTTCAGAACTGAACGAATCCTTCTGTGGCATTGTAGACTGGGTCACATCAATGTGACACGACTAGCTAAGTTGCATAAAGATGGATATTTAAATCCGTTTGAATTTTCATCTTATGACACTTGCCAGTCATGTCTCAAAGGCAAGATGACCAAAACTCCGTTTACAGGACACCGAGAAAGAGTTACCGAACTCTTGGGACTGATACATAGTGATGTATGCGGTCCCATGTCTACACATGCCAGGGATGGTTCTTCATACTTCATTACATTCACTGACGATCTCTCTAGATTCGGGTATGTGTTCCTGATGAAACACAAATCAGAAGATTTTGAGAAATTTAGGGAATATAAGCAAGAAGTTGAGAACCAAATCGGAAAAAGTATTAAAATCCTACGATCTGATCGAGGAGGAGAATACTTAAGCAATGAATTCCTGGACTTCCTAAAAGAGAATGGGATTCTCTCTCAGCTAACTCCTCCATATACACCACAGCACAACGGTGTATCAGAACGGAGGAACCGCACCCTATTAGATATGGTGCGCTCTATGATGAGCACAGCTGAGTTACCTATTTCCTTCTGGGGATATGCACTGGAAACAGCTGCAGACCTATTGAATATGGTTCCCACCAAAACCGTGCCGACCACTCCATATGAGATATGGAAAGGAAAGAGACCATATCTTAATTATGTTAAGATATGGGGTTGTCCGGCCTATGTAAAAATGCAAAATCCGGACAAACTCGCGGTAAGGTCCATTCTGTGTAAGTTTATTGGATATCCCAAACATTCGCGAGGGTATATCTTCTACCACCCTGAGGAACAAAGAGTGTTTGTTTCTCGGCATGCCACCTTTTTAGAAAAGGAATTTCTTGAAAAAGAGATTAGTGGTCATGAGGTAGAACTGTAAGAGGTTCCAGCTGCACAAGCTACAACAGAAGATCTGGTGGAACCAGAGGATTCCATAGTTCCCGATGAACCCCAGCCACTCCGCCGATCTAGTAGGGTTCCTCGCCAACCTGAGAGATACTACGGTTTTCTCATGGATGGAGGGAGCGAGGATTGCATCATGGAGGATGATGACCCAACTAGCTTCGAGCAGGCCATCACGAGTAGGGACTCAGTGAAATGGCTGGATGCTATGCGGTCCGAGATGGAATCCATGTACACCAACAAAGTATGGACTTTGGAAGTTGCTCCTGAAGGGGTAAAACCTATTGGGAGCAAGTGGATCTTCAAGAAGAAACTTGGTGTAGATGGGAAAGTGGAGACTTTCAAAGCTAGACTTGTAGCAAAGGGTTTTCGTCAAAGACCAGGTGTGGACTATGACGAAACCTTTTCTCCAGTGACTATGCTTAAATCCATCCGAATCATGCTTGCCATTGCTGCCTTTCATGACTACGAAATCTGGCAAATGGATGTTAAGACCGCCTTTCTAAATGGTGATTTAGAAGAGTGCGTGTACATGACTCAGCCAGAGGGCTTCGTAGACAGTGGGAGCAGCGGGAAGGTGTGTAAGCTGCTTAAATCCATTTATGGATTAAAGCAAGCATCGCGGAGTTGGAACATCTGCTTTGACGTCATTATCAAAGAGTTTGATTTCGTCAAAAATCCAGATGAACCTTGTATCTACAAGAAGGTGGCAGAGAGTAAGGTTGTCTTCCTCGTATTGTACGTGGACGACATACTCTTGATAGGAAATGATATTCCTATGCTGCAATCGGTCAAGCTCTTCTTATCACAAAGATTCTCGATGAAAGATCTTGGTGATGCCCCCTGCATATTGGGAATTAGGATCTATAGAGATAGATCCAAACGGATTTTGGGATTGTCCCAATCCAGGTACATTGACACCATACTAAAGAGGTTTAGTATGGAAGAGTCCAAGCATGGGAACTTGCCCATGATCTCTGGAGTCACTCTCTCCAAAGAGATGTCTCCCAAGACTGATTTGGAGAGAGCTCGCATGCAAGGGATACCCTATGCTTCGGCAGTAGGCTCTATCATGTATGCGATGCTATGTACCAGACCCGATGTAGCATACTCACTAAGTGTAGTGAGCAGGTATCAAGCTGATCCTGGAGAGAGTCACTGGACAGCTGTGAAGAGCATTCTCAAGTACTTGCGAAGGACTAGAGATATGTTCTTGGTGTATGGTAACGGAGAACTCCAAGTGGAGTCCTTTACCGATTCGAGCTTCCAGAGTGATAAGGACGACTCTAAGTCGCAGTCGGGCTTTGTTTTTACCCTTTACGGAGGGGCGGTTAGCTGGAAGAGTTCCAAGCAGGAAACCGTGGCAGACTCGACGATGGAGGCTGAATACATCGCTGCCAACGATGCTGCCAAAAAGGCTGTCTGGATCAAGAAGTTCATTACTGAACTTGGAGTGGTTCCATCCATTGAGCGTCCAATACCTTTGTATTGCGATAACAATGGAGCGGTGGCTTTGGCCAAGGAACCCAGGTCCCATCAGCGGTCTAGGTATATTCTGAGGCGGTATCACCTGATCCGGGAGATAGTTGATCGCCGGGAGATCGAGGTCAGGAGAGTTGACACGAAGAACAACACGGCGGATCCACTCACGAAGGCCATTCCCCAGACACAGTTTGAGAGACTCTTCGGGATGCTCGGTATGCGATACTACAGCAGCTGGCCCTAGTGCAAGTGGGAGATTGTTAGTTGTATGTATGCCCTAGAGGCCAGTATTGTACAGATGTTGTATATTATATTGGATGCTTGGACATATATAGAGATGACTTTCTTGCTCGATATGATAGTATGCTATCTGGTTACTCTTTATCTTAACATGTACACTAGTCTCTTTATACTGTCTTATAGTTACATGTTGGTAAAGCCCTTAGGATGTGTACTTGACTACATGGACTATGATGCGGATCATACTAGTGGGGACATGGTAGTCCATAAGTACATCCTTCAAGGTCCCTAGTCGTGGGTGTATCGAGACGGGGCATCGATATACCAGTGTAGACTAGCGTATACGCTTCTCGACCCATGTGATGGGCGATGGATGATCCCATATCCATTGGTGTTTGACATCAGAGATGGTGTACGGGTGCTCAGTGGAGACTGGGTACACTGGACGGACTCGCCGAGAACTCCCAGATGGTATTATACCTCACGTCAGATGGCAGTTCTCAGGTGACACTTGTACAGGATAGTCTGTAGACCCGAGATCGTCATAGAGTCTTGTGTGATTCCCACTGTGCTTTGATCTCCACCTTACCACGTCCATGAGGGCGTGCAAAACGGTGGTCTTTGGGCACAGTCCCGAGTCACATGGAGGCAATGAGCGATAGGAGGGGTTTCGTCTCTCCCGGTATTGGGGGTTGATGTTGCGCAGTGCTCGATTGGCCGTAGCAGGGAAGTCCCTGGCCAGGGCTGATCAGAGATTTGCTGGTAAGTGTTACCAGTAGTTTCTTGACCCGTTATGAGCCTCACATCGGCGCGACTTATCGGGTTATTGGGGTCTGACGTTTACCACCCCTAGACTTGATATGCGACATATCAGACGAAGAGACCGGACTGTATGGTAAGTGTTACTGGTCAGATTCGCAGGAGTGTGAGCGGGCTAGCTCGTCGATCTTCTGATCGCTCAATACCCGGGTGGCCGTTACGTTTAGCAGACCGCTTGCGGCTTGTGGGTGCTTGATATGATCATCATCTGCTACCGGCGTATTGACGAGTCTTTAGAGTCCTACACAGAGGTTTCCTGGTTCAAGCGAAACGAAATAGGAGCGCATATGAGATGTGTGCAGGACCGAGAATAATGCATGTATGTGATACCGCATTTCATTCTCGCGATATATGTTTTCGATTGGTTATATTCGATATGACCTAGTTATCGAATCATTGATTCGATAAATCGATACATTGAATACTAGTCGGTTATGTGCGACATGACCGGATCATTGAATCAAATGTTGATTTAATGATTTAATGTATAATTATATATTTGATATATTACTGTGCATTAACTAGTATTGGTTCACTTTAAATGGATTTTTCTCACTTGGTGTGCACATTGTATATGTGATATGTTTTGTGTACACTTGTTTGTATCATGATTGATGATGCATAATAACTTGGCTTTGTGTGAAGAATTGAACCATGGTTATGATAAGGGTTAGGGTTTTTGATTATTCACTTAATTATTTATCCATTATTTATTCATTTAATTAGGTGAAAGAAAACAAAAAGGGTTTCTTTTCTTCATGAAGCTTATTGAAGCTTCATGAAACTTTGACCAAAGTCATCCCTTTTGTCTTCATCCTTAACCCTAACCACTAATCTAACCTTGGTCAATTCTCTACACATAACCATGGTTTACTTTATGATAAGTATTGATTTTTCTTTTTATTTCAATTACTTATCATAACATTATCATCATCTTCTTCATCTTCTTCTTCTTCTTCAAGCTTGCTACATCAATGGCAACTTGAGTTTTAGTGAGAGAAATCCAAATCTAAAGTGAACCACCTCCTATTTCTCCATCCTCTACCTCTTGCCAAGTGGTTTTGGGTGTTTTCTTCACAAGTTTCACTTCTTGGTGAAGTCGGAGCTTGAACTAGTGCAACCTCGACGTAGATCGTCTTTGACACGAAGCCGACGACCTTGCTCGCCCGTTTTCCGATGAAGCCGACGAACGAGTCGAGGATTCATTATGGACAGCGAGGGCATGATCACGTGGAGCTAAGGAGGTGGAAATCCGGATCTACAAAGGTTGTAGCATCTAACATACAGTTAAATAGTTAACTAGTTTTCCGTTTCGCCTAAACATCTAGTCTAAGATCCGTAGTCTAGGGTTTCTCGGCACCATTTTTTTAAATTGGCATGTTCGATGCCTTGTGAGACCTCACTAGGGTGCCCAGGAACCTTTCATATGGAGGAGTAAGCTGAAAGAGAATTCCATTCTCTTTTAGATATTCCAGAAACTCGGCACTTAAGTATTCATCATCCCGATCAGATTGGAGCATCTTGATACTTTTGCCGGTTTGCTTTTTCGCTTCATTCTTATACTCCTGGAATTTCTCAAAGGTCTCGGATTTATGTTTCATCAAAAATACATGTCCATGCATTGAGAAATCATTGGTGAAAGTAATGAAATAGGAATAACCACTTCTTACATGTGTAGACATTGGCCCACACACGTCGCTGTGTATGAGTCCCAGGAGCTCAGTAGCTCTTTCTCCGTGTCCAGTGAACTGAGTTTTTGTCATCTTTTCTCTGATACATGATTGAAAAGTTGAATATGATTGATACTCAAACAAATCTAAGTATCCTTGTTTATGTAACTTATTCAGTCATGTTTCATTGATATGACCAAGTCTACAATATCATAAGAAAACTTGGTTTGATTCCGAAGCCTTTCTTTTTAGTGTGTTTTGGATGTTGAAAACTTGATGTGATTGAGAATATATATTCCGTTATTAAGTGTACCCGACCTAACCATTTCATGATTTAGGTGAATATTTATGACATTGCTTTCAAGTGCAAAATTATATCCTTCATTTGATAACAAAAAACAGATATAATATTACACATCATACTAGGTATACAAAAGCAGTTACACAATAACAAAATATGTCCACTTGCCAATCCTAGGTGATATTCTCCTACTGCAACAATATGCACACTGGTTCCGTTACCAACCCTGAGGGTCATATCACCTTTTCTCAAAACTCTACGGCTTCTCATTTCCTACAATGAATTACAGACGTGAGATCCTGATCCGGTATCCAATACCCAGGAAGTAGAGTTTATAAAGAAATAGTTTTCAATCACAAACACATCTGAAGCCAAAATCATAAATTGCTTCGTGTCTTTATTCTTAGCTTTCAAAGCCCGGCAATCTTTCTTCCAATGTCCTTTTTTCTGACAATAGAAGCATTCTTCTTTTGTGGCTGCTCCCTTTTCTTTTTCCTTTTCCTTTCCCTGCACTTTCTGTACACCTTCCTTCGGATTGGTAAGGGCCTTCTTCTTCTTCCCCTTGGCCTTAACCTTGGATCTAGCAGAAGAAGAATCCCTAATAAACAGAGCGGGTATTTCCTTAGATTTCTTCAAGATTCCCTTTGCCACCCTCAACATGTTGAGGAACTCAGGAAGTGAAACTTCCAGTTTTTGCATATTGAAATTCAATATGAATTGGGCATAGGTGGAGGGAAGGGACTGTAGAATCAAGTCGGTGTACAATTCATTCTCCAACGTAGTTCCCAGTTTCACGAGTTCTTCTATGAGAGTAATCATCTTTAGGATGTGGTCTCCAACAGATAATCCGATAGCCAATCTCTCTTGAAACAATTTCTTCGAGGTCTCATATCTTGTGATACGAGACTGCTCTCTATATAAATCTTTGGTATGGAGAAAGATGGAAGCAAGGTCTATCTTCTCGTGCCGCCTCTGATATTCATTATCCATGGAGGCTAGCACGAGGCACTTGGTTTTCACACAATCAAAATCCCAGGTCTTACGGACCTCAATGTCCGCGACCAAAGATTCTGGACCTGGAACGGGGGGCTTTCACCGTGAGGACGTATGCAACCTTATCATATGTAAGAGCCACATGGACATTCCTCAGCCAGTCTTTAAAATTTGCCCTTGCGAGTTTATTTTTATCTAGTATTAGCTTAAGTCTAGTCATGGTCGCTGCAATTAGGAGAGAGAGAAAAGAAACACTTAGCATATGCTCTTGCAAGTTTAGATTGGTTTTTAGTTTATCTAAACCGGATGGCTCCCACTGTTTCCTCGAATTCTTCTTCATACCCTAAAAGAAGAATTAGTCAGGATTAATCGCACCCTACAAGTTTGCTTATCTTTCGGTCAGGCCAGTGTTGGTACTTCGGAGGGAGGTGCCCTATGCTTTCACATGGGCCTAATTAAATAACATCGTTTTCCAGAGACGTAGCCATGTTAACACCTTTCTAGACATCTACTTGATTAGGTAATTGCAAAGTGAAAAATTCTTCCGAAGAGGAGCGGATACTCACAGTAGGATCAGGACCCAATTATCATTGTGTGATAATTTTGAAGGAAGCCTACCAAAAATACTACACTCTAGAAGGTATGAAATAATAGCAAGTTTCCTGTATGTTTGAAACTCCCGATATAGTTTTTGCCCCGAGCGCTTATAACCTTGGTGACGGTCAAAATATCATAGGTCGCAAGTTAAGTTCAATCCGTCATTGTCCAGATTAATCTAGACCCATTCGTACAAGCCCTTGACGATGGTCAAAATAGTTATACGCCTGTCCTAGATTAATGTATCTATCTATAGTACAGCTAAGCACCCACTAGCTACCAAACACTATGCCTTGGCGAAGGTCAAAACACATAGCATGAATACTAGTAGATACCTATCTGAAATGACAGAGGGCTACGGCTGGTTTTGGCGAAAACCGTTAACATAATGAATTTGATATGGTCGAAGGAACCGAATAGATTTTGAAAAGGAGTGGTTTAAGCTCCGCTTTTAAAAGTTATTTTTGAAGAAAACCGAGTGGTTTTGCACTTGTTCCAACGACGTCATATTTTAGGTTTATTACTTTGCATTAAGTGAGATTAATGCGGTCCCATCAATTAACCTTATCACACCACAAAAAGAACGAAAATAGAATGTACGCAAATGTCACCAGCATTCGCCACGGGGCCCTGTCATGCATTGTTAGGTTACTTAACTAACAGCATAGCGGGGACTGGACTAGCGCGGATACAAAACATATACAACATTCATTTATACATACATACATACATACATACATACATACATATATCCATCACAAGTATGATAAGTAACATCAAAGAAAACTAATAAACAACATGAATAGAGGATAATTTTGGAGCCTCGAGTTTCATTTGAGCCATAAATGAAACTCGACGTTTCCTGTCGTGTGGATAGCCTGTGCAATGAAGAACCTAAACCCCTACGAGTGCGGAAAGCTACCCACCAATCCTGGAAGCGAAGCAACCCCAATCAACAAAGTGAATGGGCCACCCAGCACTTCACTGAATCCGGTAACTTGTGCACCCACCGTGGGTCATCCTATACCCCTTACGAGTGCGGTGAGTAGCCCATCAATTCGTAAGGCACCCTGGTCTCAACGCCATGAGATGGGGCCCCGTTACCCTCTAGAATCTGGCTACTCGAGCACTCCTCCGCGGGGTAATCCTAGTGCAGAAAAAGAAAAATATATACAACGGTGACATCGACCTCAACCCGGCCTTGTCCTGATAAAAGAATATACAAACGGGCGGAAACAACAGTCCACATGTCAGACGCTCGCCCCGCAATAATGAATATACATATGAATCAACATTGTACTACAACCATTGCACAATAGGTCATCCACCATAACAAATTATCCATAACAACAACGCAACACAGAACATCAACGCGAATATCATGTTCGTAAACTAGTCTGATTGTACATATAGCAATCAGTCGGGTTATACCGCTCAATGATATTCACGGTCGCAGAAACAAATACACAAATAAGCAAGAATTTAGAATTTCGATCGATTAAAACTTTCCGCATTTACCCCATGTACAAACCAGTAAACAAACAAATATGAGCAAAATCCAAATGTACCAAAAATCATATTTCCATGAACCTGAACACCAAAAAAAACTTGGAGCACCTTAGCCACAATTAGGCCGCGGATCCACGGCCAAATGACCTATTTGGCCGCGGATTAGCATTCTAATTAGGAGCTCATGTGCTCAAATTTTTTTCTTGGCTTTAGAAAAGCCTACATATAATTTTAAGGTCATCGAAAATATTTTGTGAACAACTTTAAAAATCGAACAGCAAGCTAGTAATGGAGATGCAATTCGAATAATTTCTGTCGATCAAAGTTCTAAATACGTGCTAAATAACCAGTTAAGATTTAAGTAGGCTCTGATACCACTGTAAGTCGATATGACACACCCCACAAACCTTGTGGAGAGGCGGAATTTACAAAAAGTGATTTTAAGACAAGTAACATCGACTAAACTTCTAAGATCATTCAAAAAACTTAACTAACTAAACTCACAAGGTTCTAAACTACTATGATAGTGTTTTATACCTTGATGATTCTAATCCTTCGGGTTTTCTTCTCCTCTTCTTGAGCTCCTAGAAGGTACGGATCACGCTTGATCGTCGGCCTCCTCGTGTCAAAGTCGATCCACCCGAGTTTCTATGGTTCAAGCTCTAATCTCAAGAATGAGATAACTAAAGTACCTAATTCGCTAATCTAGGTAGCTTAGAAGATGTAGAGAGTTAATTGGACAGGTTTATCTCAAAGAACCCTAGGATTCACAGCACATGTGAGGGTTAGGATTTGAGGAAGAAGAAGGAGAACAATGGAGAAAGAATGCAAGTGTAGAAAAATGAGTGTGTAAATGAGCAAGTGAAGAATGGCTAAGTCTTTTACAAAAATCAAGCATGCATTATTTTTCCATAGAAAAATGCAACCATGCTTGAATAGTAAAGGAAAATGAATAAACTAAAGAATTAGCCATGCTTCAAACCATGCCACAAATATCTCCATTTTCCACCTCATTATCTATTTTACCAAAAATAAATATAACCAAAATGAGGTGTCTCCTTCTAGAAACATATCTTGTAAAATTATAAGAATGCCCTCACCGTATATACACACCCGTATTCGAACTGAAAAAAATAAGAATACCAAGAGATAAAGATAATCCAATAATATAATACTAGAATGCGGTTTAATCCTAAGCCCACTAGTATTATCCGTCCGAACAACATCCATGTAGCTAGTGCACGTATATGATCGGAATCCTACACGTAGAACCATACGACCTTTATATCGTTTCGCCTGAACCAGGGAAACCCTCTGTGTGGGACTCTAAAGACTCAACAGTACGCTGGAAGTGGGTTTAACCACAAGTCCGTCAGTGGCACTAGCTGTACGTAACGGCTACCCAGGTACCTGTCGAAAAGAAGGCCTACGAGCGAACTCATATGAACCCCTACCGAGCCTGTTCGTGAAAATCTCTATACAGTCCGGTCTGTTTGTCTAAGAGTATCGCATGCTGGGTCTAGGAGGTGGATCACGTTAGACCCTTAATAACCTGACAAGTCGTGCCGATATAGCTCAAGACCATCCGAGAATCTACTGGTCCAATTACCAGTAATTCTTAATCCGTCCTGGCCAGGGACTTATGGTGTTGGCCAACTGAACACAGTACGACATCGACTTCTTATACCGGGAGAGACGAATCCCCAAAAATCTATCACCGCCTCTATGTGGCTCGGGACTGTACCCAAGTAAAACCTGTTTGCATGACTCAGTAGAGCCATGGTAGGGTAGTAATCAAAGCACAGTAGGAATTCAAACGAGACAAATGACGACCTCAGGTTGACAGACTATTTGCACTCATGTCACCAGAGAACTGCTATCTGACGTTAGGTATAATACCATCTAGCTAGTTCTCGGCGAGTCTATCCAGTGTACTCACCCCCAGTGAGCACATGCATACAATTTTAGGTGCATCTCACCAATGGCTGCGGGACCAACCATCGCCCTTCGTCAGGGTCTAGATATGTATACACTAGTCTACTCTGGAGTATCGATGCCCAGTCTCGATACTCCCATGACTAGGGACATTTTAAGGATGTGCTTATCGACTACCCAGCTCCTACAAGTATGATTGCCATCACAACGCTGGTAGTCAAGTAAGGATCCTACATGCTTTATCAACATGTATACGAGATATGAAATAACAAAGCATATCACATGTTAAGATAAAGACACACCAAATAGCATACTATCATTTCGAGCAAGATTGTCCTGTACATACATATCTCTAGCATCTTATACAATGAAGGCCTCTAGGGCATATATATCCAACAATATATATAAATGCTATATATGTTTTGCACCCACGCTAGCCCTGCCCCCGCCTTACCATAAGTTACGTTACCTTACGGTGAAGACCCGAGGCCCCATGGCGAATGTGGATGGTGTATATGTGCATTTTATTTTCTTTTCATACTTTTTTGTGATTGTGTGAAAAGATGCTAAGTAATGAGATTATCTAGATGATATGATTGCATTGATTTGAATTAATGAAAAGATAATAAACCTAAAATACATTGTAGGGACCAAATATCAGATATTTTGGTGTTATAGTCAAATCTTTTGCTTTTTACAGAGGTTTTTAGTTAGGAATATCCTGCACCTTATTTGACAAAGAAAGAGCCTAGATCCCTTCACAGGAGTGACCTCTTTGGCAAAACATTGTGTTACTACAAATTTTCAAATTGTATAGCCGTAGTTTTTTGCTTTGCATCTAGGTATTCGGTTAGGAATATCCTGCATCTTATTCAATGAGGGAAGAGCCTTGATCCCTTTACCGGTAGTTCGCTCTTGAGCAAAAGTTTATGTTACTATAAATTTGTAAAACCACTCGGCTCCTACGATGAGATCAAGTTCATTACGTTAAAAGTTTTCTTCAAAACCAGCCGTAGCCCTCTGTCATTTCAGGAAGTAGAGTACTTTAGTATTCGTGCTGCGTTTATTGACCTCCGTCAAGGCGTAGTGTATGGTAGCTAAGTGTTGTCTTCTTGTTTGCATGTGATGTGATTAGCTGGGATAGTCACATAGCTTTGTTGAATTCCGTCAAGGCCTTATGCGGGTGGATTCGAATTAATCATGAAATGTCGAGCTGAACTTAACTAGTAGCCTATGGTTTGTTGACATCCATCAAGGTCATAGATTGTTAGGGGTAAAAACCGATATTGGGAGTTTCAAGCATTGAAACTTACAATGAGATTGCATACTTTCTATGGAGTTGGGTGACTTGTTGGCCTCCGTCATGGTTACCATGCTATGATAGTTTGGATCTCGATTCCTACTGTGAGTAACTGTCACTCCCGAGAGATTTTCAGATGACCCCGGCTAATTCTCCTTTTAGGGTTTGAAGGAGGATTTAGCAGAATAGTGGGAGCCATCCTGATTAGATAAATATGCCAATCTAATATTATTAGAGTGCACGATGAGTGTTTCTTTTCTCTACCTGGAAACGACCTAAGACTGACCTTAAACTAAAAACTCGTAAACCATGTTAACCGAACCTTTTT
Source organism: Agapanthus africanus (assembly GCA_030015575.1). NCBI lineage: Eukaryota > Viridiplantae > Streptophyta > Magnoliopsida > Asparagales > Amaryllidaceae > Agapanthus > Agapanthus africanus. The sequence goes on from CM057349.1 coordinate 469,711,750, forward strand.
ACAATCAATGGTTTTGGAATGTCATGATTACCCTATTTCACGACATAGTCGCATATGTCCTTACCCCTCCCACTTCCCCTTTTGCTTCCTCCAAAACACTCTGTATTTGATACAGAGATCCATATTGTATGGAAGGCTATATCGTATAGTTACATACAAACTCGGAGAAAGTGTTTCAGTCGAGGATGGTCACTGGTTCTGAAGAAAGTGAATTGTATATGATATAATTCATCTGTCTCTCCTCTCCATCTTATCTTAAGTTTATGAGCTCCTTAAATAAGGAGAACATACCAGTTACACTTGTTGGATAATCTTCTTCCAATCCCGATACTGGAGCTTAAAGGAAGGGTAAGAAGAAAACCAACTAGTATAAGTCCAGTATACACAAGGGAAGAAAGAGAGCCATTCAAAAGGGGTCGAAATGAGCGGAAAGGAAAATACAATTATTGTTATGACCCTGGATAGTGAAGGAGGCATTACAAGGAATACCCGACCACCCCTTGAAACATTTCGATGTTTCATGTTTTCTATGTGATTGTAATAAAAAAATGTTTTCCAATTAATCCTGACTCATGGGTATATAGATACCGGATTAATATCCCACATTTGTAAGTTGTTACAGATATTGAGAAGGATTAGATTATTGGAAAGGTGATTTGATCTTTAATGTCGGATATCGGAGCAATTGTTGCTATTAGGGAAATCACCTGGTTTTGCCTTTTGGTAAATTTTTGGTTTTGAATATCTGTTATTATGCACCAATTTTTTAAAACTTATATATCCATCTCTTTATTTGATAAAGTGGAATATAAATTTTCAAAAATTATGCTGTGAACATTTGCCTTTATCATTTGATGATTGGGTAAGATGCATTGAATAATGAGATATACATTCTTAACCAAAATACAGTTTTCAAATTACAACACACAGAGTATGAGTTAGTGAACTCATAGGGATTATACATAATAATGTATGTTGTCCGGTGTGCGCACGGACAAGGGGTTGGTACTCATATTTCGTTCCGTTCTCCTATGAGTTCTCTGATTTTAGACACACATTCTTATTGAAATGAATAGTCCAAAGATCTTGAGAAGTTTATACGGTATAAGAATAAAGTTGAGAACCAATTGTTGGAAGTATCAAGATTTTTCGAAGTGTTCAAAGATGTGGATACTTATACTAGGTATTCCATAGTTATATAATTGAGAATTTGATTCTCTCTCAGATTGCTCATCCACGAGTGCGCTCCATGATGAGTAATGTTGAATTGCCTTTTTCGATTAGGGGATGTACTGGAAATAGCGTATATAAAACTTTCCCCTTACAAAATATCTACCAATCAAATGACATCATTGCCAGCCAAACGGCTCAGTTAGTTACTTTGTTATTCGGGTTATTCTTGTCTATATTTTAAAAAAACTAAAAACCATAAAAAAAACCATATTGTTATTTTTGACGGTTTTGTTAAGTGTGCAAGAAATCTAAGAGTATTGGTGTGGTCCAACAGAAGTCTGGGAACTAGAACTAGAATCTTAGGAGTGTAAAAGATCAGTGCCAAAGAATTAGGAAGTTTTGCTTAAAGATGACCGCCAAAACGCGGCCACCCTAGTTCACCAAAAAGAGGGCTATTTCCCTCAAACTCCCTGGTTTTCTTCCTCTCTTCTCTAATCCCCTTTCTGTAAGTCTAATAAACCGTTTTCTTGTGCAGAATTCTTTATAGTTGCACCGCCAAAAATAAAAATTTGAGTGTTTTAGATTTTTGATTATTTATTGCTTTGGTTTCAATTAATACGGACTTAAGAGGAAAAAACCCAAATCAAGATTAGGTGGGGAAATCATTACCCTTCCTAAGCCATAAAAATCATGAACCAAGCATAAGTACCACCTTTTACATGAATTAAAAAATATCTAGACAAAACCCTTACGAATTTTCCCCCTCATTTAGAACAAAAGAAGGTTGTGTGTAATCTATCATTTATCGGTGTTTTTCTTATGGTGTCTTTGACAAGTGTTTAGAGACAAAAGTCTCGCAAATTGAGGAGGTTCTTCGTAATTAAGGAATTTGGCGAAAACCTTAGAAACCCTCTCTTCCTCACTTGCACTTACCTGGATACAAGATTAACAAAGAGATGGTAGATGATTTATCCTGCAACTCGTCTTTTGGAAGTCTAGGAGCGGTCTAGTGACACTAGACCTTGGTGACCCTAGATAAGGATTGTTATATAATTGGTTGTGATTGTTTTTGAGTCAAGTCCCCTCTCTTTCATTCTTTTCAAAAAAATTTTTATGAAAACTTGCCTCCATTTTTCACCCATTTGCAACCATTTTTCACTTACACTACATTCTTGAACTTCGTTTCCTTACTCTCACATTCTAAACACGCTTTGACAAACACTAAATTTATTTAGTATATGTTCGTTTGGGTGCGGGATCCTAGTGATTGCTTAGTCCACGTTACCATCATTACTACCGACTTTTCTATCGACCCCAAAGTCGATACTTCCACTTCGTACCCTTTATCCTTACCGGTCGACTCCGAGGTTAACTATATTTCACCTTCTCCTTCACCTATTTCGTCTTTCAAGGTGGCCAGTCCTCCACCACCTCTTGATCAAAATATCACACAATCTAACACTTTACCCCCCCGTTCCGCATATCGCTCTTAAGAAGTGGTGTTATCTTACATGCGTCCCTCTTCCGAGTTGTCTCTCACTTCCTTCTTCTAATGGCGATAACTTTGAGATCAAATCGCAACACATCAACATGTTGCGCAAATTCCATAGGATTGAATATGAAGATATTTTTCTCTTCATAAACAAATTCGAGCAAGTTTGTTCGATGATGCGCATGACCCAATTTTTCGACGATGCTATAAAACATCGATTTCTTCTTTTCACTTTAAGCGATTTAGTTGAAAAGTGCTTTTATAGCATTCATGTCTCTTCGATTTCCATGTGGGGAGAATTTGTTAAGATTTTCCTTTAGAAATTCTATCCTAATTACAAAACTTTACGCATTCGAACCGAGATCAATCAATTCACTCAACTTCCTAACGAACCATTTTGGATGTATTTCGATCGGTTTAAAGATCTTCTTGTGCAATGCATTCACCACGAAATGGAAAAATGGCGGCTATGTCAAATTATCTATGAGGGCATTGACGTTCCAACTAAACAACTGCTTGAATCTATGTGCCAATATCATTTTATGGATAAATCCGACATTGAGGCATGGAAATTCTTCGCACGAAGCCGATCCAATCTTCCGCATCTTCTAATTCTAGGAGTGGGATCCACCAAGTTGATGCCTCGATTGCCATGAAGGCCGAAATGGCTGCTCTCCAACGTAAACTTGAGGCGCTTGAAGGAAATTTTTTAACTCTTACCCCTCCTCATAGTCCTTTCTTGAAAAATGTGTGTGCTTGTTGTTTTGATCCTACACACTTGACTGAAGAGTGCCCGCTCTTAGTCCTCCATTTCAAGGTCAAGAGCAATTGAATGCTGCATTTCAATAAAGACCTAGAAATGATCCGTACTATTCAACATACAATCCGAGAAGGAAGAATCATCCTAATTTTGCCTGGAACCAAAACCAACAAATGTTTCAAGGCCAAAACCAATTTCCACGGCCGGTTCCTCCTCAACAACAATAACCACCACCATTTCAACCACCATAATTTCAGCAACTCTTTCAATAACAACAATTTTAAAATCCGGCTAACAGCTTTGCACTCTTTAACAATTCTTTTCCTCCATAAAATAGCAATCTTGTTCCACCCGATAATGATAAGATCTCTTCACTTGAGAGAAGCATTGAAGCTTTCGTGAAAAAATCCATTCAAACCTCTGCTAATCTAAATTCGTCAATTCAATCTCTTGTGCAACACACTGCTTTCCGCGGTCAAAACATCAAATTGATAAAAGCCCAAATTGCACAGTTGAATGTGGCGACGAGTGAAAGAGAGAAAAGGAAACTTCCTTCTCAACCAATACCTAATCCCGAGCACCCACATAATGCACATATCATCCTTGATCAGCAAAATCATAATGTGAGTTCCGTAACAATGTCGAGATCCAAAAGAATATTGAATAACAAGTTTGGCACACCAGTTGATGTCGATAATGAAACCAAGACGAAAACTTCTTCTGTTCCACCTATCTTATCTTTCGAGCCCGTTCTCTCTCCATCAGGCTCCAATTCTGCTTCTTTGGACGAACCCATTTCTCACTCCAATCAAACACCAGTTTTGGGATCTGTTCCACCTTTACTATGAACTCCACAAAAGTTGGACTCAACCCTTTTTACAAAAGCACTTTTTCCAAACAGGTTGAGACCCAAAAAACTAAGTTCATGAATGGATAAGGTTATGGAGCTGTTTACGTAAGTTACTATTAATATCTTGCAACAAATCTGCTTTTTCTGCAGCATTGTAAGTATGCGGTGCAATTGTTGCAACAATTGCGGCCAAACGGAAGAAAAAAATCAAAATTTTCAAGTGAATACATGCACCGATTACTATCAAGGTCAATATTTATAAGTAATTGCAAAAAGAAAAGAGAGCAAGGTCTAGAGGCTACAACCTTTATAGCGCGTTATCCACCTCTCCTTGGACTCTGATTAGTCTCCATGAAGCCCAAAACAAGCTTGCTCGATGATCTCCTTGCCGAAGATGATCCACCTTGAGATAATTCCAACACAAGCTTTAGCTTAAAATTGATCTTATCAAAATGAAGCAACCCACTAATTAAACTTGCTAGGGATGATTAATAGGAGATATAGAATAATTAGCTCACTTAACTTTTCTCTTTACCACTTTTTCACTTGAATAAAATCAAGAGAGATAGTCATGGAGGATAAGTGTATGAAGAAGATGAGAATAGCTTAATATGAGAACAAAAAACCAAATGAGTCATCAAAAGTGAGTCATCAAAGAAAATTCTACAACCATCTTACAAACACGACTCATTCTCTTATATTTGAAATTAAATAAAAGAATAAATATGTTCTCATTTAATTCATACAAATTTTATACACCCATCTCAAATGTATCAATATACATATCACAATATTTATATCAAATATAAATTTTAATAAAGAGAAGAAAATAATAAAGTGAGCATGATATTAGTTAATATATAAATATATCAATATATCAATATATATTTAATTATTAAATCAACACAGGATTTAATAATCCGGCTATATCATATATATATCGGCTAATATCAATAAACACTCGATTAAAATACGTGTATCACATACACGTGTTTAATCGAATACTTGCATGTATCTACATATGTGCCCTACATCATTTTTCCTGTACCGGGAAACCTTTCTGTGGGACTCTAAAGACTCGACAATACGCTGGCAATAGGTTAGGATCATATCCATAGCTCATAAGCACGTCAGCGGTACTAGCTACACGTAACAGATACCGAGGTATTGATCGAAAAAAGTCAACGAGCAAGCTCATCTGAACCTGCAAAATCTATCAGTGACATTACCGTACAGTTCGGTCTTTTCATATAAGAGTATAGTATATCGGGTCTAGAGTTGGGAATCTGTCATACCCCAATAACTCGATAAGTCATGCAATAGAGGACTCATAACCAACCGAAGATACAATTGATAACACTTATCGGTTTATCTACCCTGCGATAGCCATCGACTTATGGTTGTAGTCATGTCCTGCACAGCGCGCCATCAACTCTTTATACCGGGAGAGACGAATCCCTTCGACTGCTCACTGCCTCCACGTGCTTCGGAACTATACCCAACAAAAGCTTGTTTGCATGACTCCTTTGAGTCGTGGTTGGGTAGAAGTCTATGTATGGTGGGAAAACACATGAGACACTATAACGATCTCATATCCTATGGACTACCCTGTACCCATGTCACCAGAGAACTGCTGCCTGACATCGATATATCATCAATTAGGAGTTCTCGGTGAATTCGTCCAGTGTAACTTATCCAATTAGCATCTATATATAATGTTCGATGTCAAACACTAATAGCTGCAGGATCAACTATCGCCCTCCAACCGGGTTAGAAAACGTACACACTAGTCTAAACTGGAGTACCAATACCCAGTCTCGATACTCCTGCGACTAGGGACATTTAAGGATGTACTTATCGACTACCCAGGCCCCATTAGTATGATCTCCATCATCGTCCTGGTAGTCAAGTAAAATCTTAGGGCTTTATCTCATATCTAAACGATACATGATAGTGAATAAAATGCATCACATGAAAAATAAAGACAAACCAGATAACATACTATCATCTCGAGTAAGATTGTTCTCTCGTATATGACCTCCTTCAATTACAATAATTGTCTTGAGGGAACCTATATCCAACAATCTCCCATTTGCACTTAAGGCCAATTATTACGATATCGCATACCCAACTTCTATACAAACAGTTTTGCAATCAGCATCCAGCGCCACGAATACCTTAGTATCCCACCTGGAATTCTTTCCAATATACGGATTCTCAAAAGAGGGTAAACTTATAACTCTCGACAGATGTTCTGTCTTCCATGTTACTTGGGAAGTAAGAATCGATAACCATCTCTTTCAGGAGGTTGTTATTACTATATATCAAGAACATCAAATACTCTTCATTGCTACCCCATGTTTCTCCAGGATTGGACTGATATCCATATCCTATATGGAGAAACACATGTGACCACCATTGTTTTACTAATTTGTAGCATAGGAATACCACTTTCTATCATAAGTATGCCATCCACATACCATATAAGGAATCTAACAATACTCCCTACTACCTTTTTATAAATACCAGGTTCATCTTTTATTTTGATAAAGTCAAACACTTTGACCGTACCATCAAAACATATGATCCTTCTCCGCTATGCCTGTTTTAGTCTAAAGATAAACTTAAGCAACTTTCATGCTTACCGCTGCTCTCAATGACTAAGATAACCCTATGGCAGAGTCAAATACACGTACACCTCTAAATTCAATTTATAAAAATGTTATAGTCATCCACATACCAGATATCATAGTAATGAAAGACAACAATGCCAAGTTTTATCCGTATGGACTTCAGCGCGGACACTGAAATAATAGTTTCATCAAATCCACTACAGGTATTTGATGAAAACATTTTACTACAAGTCTAGCCTTATCATGTTAGTACCTTTCCATTTGCACTGATCTCGCAAGATTTACTCGCTCATAATGGGTTTTTACCCCTTCAGGAGCACCCAACAAAATCCACACTTTTTTGCAGTGCATGGAGTCCAACTAGGATAACTCGGCACCCAACCATTAGTCAGAAGCCACCACTTCCTATGGCCTATTGATTACTCATAGGGTCATCATCATATGATGCAAGCCTCCCTATCACTGTTTATGAAGGAACCGAAGTATCTCTCAGACGGTTGAGGCCACCTACCAAATATGTGGAGTAGGATAAGGTTTTCCAGTTTCTACTAAATCTTCAGTAACCGTTTGTGGTTTTGGAATTACTTTCAGTTTTACCATACTCCCACCAATTTATTTTGCAAGAAATTCCTTTTCTAAAAGGGTGGGGTGTTGAGAATAAAACAACTTTTGATCCAAAAAATGGTAGAAAGTTAATCTCTCGTTAATGCCCGGGATACACACAAACTGCCATCACTGAAACGTGTTTTGAGTTTATCCGGATTCTGGTTTTAAGTATAAGCCAGACAACTCAACATTTTAACAATCTTAAGATGATAACCCATTATATTTCACATATAGAATTTGAGGTACTGATTTAGGTGGAACGGGTATCAATTAATATGCATTTATTTCTAGCACATCTCTTAATCAAAAAAGGCGATTTGGCATTACGCATCATGGAGTGCATCCGCGAATGAGCAATCTGAGAGAGAATCAAATTCTCAACTATATTACTACGGAATACCTAGTATAAGTATCCACATCTTCGAACACTTCGAAGAATCTTGATACTTCCAATGTTTGGTTCTCTACTTTATTCCTATATTTTATGAACTTATCAAAATCTTTGGACTTTGTATTTCAACAAGAATGCGTGTCTAAAATCAGAGAACTCATAGGAAAATGGAACAAAATATGAGTACCAACATTTTGTCCGTGCGGACACCGGACACCATACATCATCATGTATAAGCCCTATGAGTTTACTAACTTGTAATTTGAAAACTGTATTTTGGTTAAGAATATATATCTTGTTATTCAATGCACTTCACCCAATCATCAAATGATAAAGGCAAATGTTCATAACATAATTTTTGAAAATTTTTATTCCACTTTATCAAATAAAGAGATGGATATATCAATTTTTAAAATTTTCTGGATAATAACAGATATTCAAAAACCAAAAGTTTGCCGAAAGGCAAAACCAGATGATTTCCCAATAGCAACAATTGCTCCGATATCTGATATTGAGGATCAAATCATCTTTCCAATAATCTAATCTTTCTCAGTATCTGTAACAACTTACAGATATGGAATATCAATCCGGTATCTATATATCCAAAAGTCAGAATTAATTGGAAAACAATTTTCGATTACAATCACATAAAAAACATGAATCATCAAAATGTTTCAAGGGATGGCTGGGTATTCCTTGTAATGCCACTTTCACCGCCCAGGGTCATAACAATAGTTGCATTTTCCTTTCCGCTCATTTCGTCCTCTATTGTTGTCTCTCTTTCTTACCTTGTATATACATGACTTATACTAGTTGGTATTCTTCTTTCCCTTTCTTTTAGCTCCAATATCGAGATTGGAAGAAGACCATCCAACAAGCGTATTTGATATATTCTCCTATTTAAGGAGCTTTCAAACTTGAGATAAGGTGGAGAGGAGAAACAAATGAATTGTATTATATACAATTCACTTTCTCCAGGACCAGTGGCTATTCTCGACTGAAACGCTTTCTCTGATTTTGTATGTAACTTTACGACATGGCCTTCCATACAATATGGATCTCTGTATGAGATACAGAGTGTTCTGGAGGAAGTAAAAGGGAAAGTGGGAGGGGTAAGGACATATGCGATTATGTCGTGAAATAGAGCAATCATGACATTCCAAATCCTTTGATTGTAAAAAGGTTCGGTTAACTTGTTTTATAAGTGTTTAGTTTAAGGTCGGTCTTAGGTCGTTGTGAGAGAGAGAGAGAGAGAGAAAAGAAACACCCGCCGTGTATTCTATCAAAATTAGGTTGGTATATTTATCTAATCAGGATGGGTTACACTGTTCTGTCGAATCCTCTTTCAAACCCTAAAAAGAGAATTAGCCGGGATTATATCCCGAGAGTAACTATTACTCATAGTGAGAATTGGGACCCAACTATCACGGCGTGGTAAGCTTGACTAAAGATCAACAAATTACCCCACTACATAGAAAGTATTCAATATCATTACAAGTTTCAACAGTTGAAACTCCCGATATCGTTTCTGCCCCTAGGACTCTAGGATCTTGACTAGAGGCCAAAAAATCAAATAGTCCTAGTCAAGTTCAATCCATCATTTCATGATTGGTTTAGACCCACCCGTACAAACCCTTGACTAGAGGTCAACAAAGTTATACGACTATCCTAACTAATCGCATCTCATACTGTCATGAAGACATCACTTCGCTATTGTACATTACGTCTTGACTAGAGGCCAACAAACGTAGCGTGAATACTAAGTACTTAAATTCATGAAATGACAGAGGACTACGACCGGTCTTGAAGAAAACGTTTAACGTAATAAACTTGATGTCATTGAAAGAACTGAATGGCTTTGCAAATTTATAGTTTCGTAGACTATTGTTTAAGTATGGATTTCCCATGAAGGGATCAAGGCTCTTACCTCATTGAATGGGATGAAGAATATTCCTAAGCGAATATCTCGATGCAAAGCAAAAGACCGCGGCTATTTAATTTTCAAATTTATAGTAACACAATCTTTTGCCAAAGAGGTCACTCTCTGTGAAGGGATCTAGGCTATTTCTGTAAGTGTACACTAGCTCCTCTACAACAGTTTTAAACTAAAGCATGTGGGCAATTTTAAAAAACTAGAGAGCTAAGTATATAAATCATGAATCGAACTAGAGATTAGGGTTACAAAAGGAGCAACTAGGGATAAAAACTAAGTGAATGAGAACTACAACCTTTGTTGTCCGGTCCTTCACTTCAATTGCTCCGTGTAGAAGTCCTGGAGCCCCTCTATAGCTCCACTTGAAGTTGGAACAAGGTTGCGTGAGGTCTTCTTCGTCTATGATGATCCACAACGAAGCTTCTCTCACATTAACTATTACTTCATTTAACCAATGAAGAAGTGAAGATAACAACCTATACTAGTTTGCTATTCCAGTCTAGGTTGATGAAGTAGGGGTTTTTCTCACTAAAAAATCTTTCTTTTTCTTCTCCTTTTCTATCTTAGAAAATATCTAGAGGAAGATATGAGGAGAAGGATGAACTTGGCAAGAGCTAGAATGAACTATGGAGATAATATGGATATTTAAAAGATAAAATGAATAGAAACAAGATAAGAGAATGAGTCACGGTTGCTAGATATTTTAAGAACTATGTAGAAGCCATGACTCATCTCTAGATATTTTCTTTTTCATTTTATATTTATCTAAATATTTATATTATCTCTAATGTGATTCTTGTATTGCCTTATCCCATGTATCATCAACCATGAAACATACATACATACATACATACATATATATACATACATACATACATATACATATACATACATACATATATATAAAGGGATTTTAATGAGTAATTAGTCATTTTATTAAATCAACACTCGATTTAATAATTCGGTCATATCACATATAACCTGACTAATACAAAAAATGCTAGATTAAAATACGGTATAATATACTCGTAGTTAATCAAGCTCCTACACATATCTCCATATGTGTCCTACTTCGTTTCGCTTGAGTTTGGAAACCCCTATATGGGACTCTTAAGACTCATCAATACGCTAGCAGTAGGTAATGATCATATCAGATACCCACAAGCCGTCAGCGGTACTAGATGGACATAACGGCTATCCAGGTATTGAACAAATAGAAGATCAACAAGCAAACTTGTTTAGACTCCCGTAGAGCCAACAAGCAACACTTACCGTACAGTACAGTCTCTTCATCTGATATGTCGCATATCGAGTCTGGGGTTTGGAATCGTCAGACCCCAATAACTCGATAAGTCACGCCGATGTGTGGCCTATAACCAGTTGAGAAACTACTGATAACACTTATTAGTAAATCTCATCAGTCCTGACCAGGGACTTACGGTTATAGCCAATCACGCATAGCACAACATCAACTCCCAATACCGGGAGAGACGAAACCCCTCCTATCGCTCACTGCTTCCATGTGTCTCGGGACTGTATCCAAAATCCACCTATTCGCACGACTCAGTAGAGCCGTGGTTGGGTGGAAATCAAAGCACAGTGGGAAGCACACAAGACACTATGACGATCTCGGGTCTACAGACTAACCCGTACAAGTGTCACCAGAGAACTGCTATTTGACGATAGGTATAATACCATTTAGAAGTTCTCGGCGAGTCCGTTCAGTGCACTCAGTCTCTAATGAGCACCTGTATACAATCTTTGATGTCAAACACCAATGAATATGGGATCATCCATCGCCCCAATTACAGGGTTAAGAAACGTATACACTAGTCTACTCTGGAATATCGATGTCCTATCTCGATACTCCTACGACTAGGAACTGTCAAGGATGTGCTTGTGGACTACACATGCCCCACTAATATGATCTGCATCATAGTCATGGTAGTCAAGCTGACATCTTAAGGGCTTTATCAACATGTATCAAAAGGCAGTAAACACAAAATAGTGAACATTTTAAGATAAAGTGCAACCAGATAGCATACTATATTGTCGAGCAAGAAAGCCCTCTAAATATGTGTGTGTGTGTGTGTGTGTGTGTGTGTGTGTGTCCAAGCACCCACTACAATATACAATAATGCTCTCTAGGGCATTTATATACCTAACAATCTCCCACTTGCACTAAGGCCAATTATTAGCGTATCTCATACCCAACATCTTAAAAAGTCGCTCAAATTGCGCCAGTGGAAGGGCTTTGGTGAGTGGATCAGCGGTATTGTTCTTCATGTCAACTCTCCGTACTTCGATCTCGCGATGATCAACTATCTCCCGGATCAGGTGATATCGTTTCAGAATATGTCTGGAACGCTGATGGGACCTGGGTTCCTTGGCCAATGCCATAGCCCCATTATTATCACAATACAAGGGTATTAGATCAACAATGGTTGGAACCACTCTAAGCTCTGTGATGAACTTCCGCATCTAGACAGCTTCCTTGGCAGCATCATTTGCAGCAATGTACTCAACTTCCATCATTGAGTCTGCAACGGTGTCCTGTTTGGAACTTTTCCAACAAACCGCCCCTTCATTGAGGGTAAATACAAAACCCGAGATAGACTTGCTGTCATCCTTATCACTCTGGAAGCTGGAATCGGTAAAGACCTTCATTTGGAGATCCCCATTACCAAACACCAAGAACATTTCTTTAGTTCTTCGTAAGTACTTAAGAATGTTCTTCACAGCTGTCCAGTGTTTCTCCCATGGATTGGATATATATTTGCTCACTACACTTAATGCGTAAGCTATATCTGGGCGAGTACATAATATCGCATACATAATATATCCTGCAGCTGAAGCGTAGGGTATAACACTCATGCGAGCCCTCTCTTCATCATATTTTGGACAAAAGTCTTTGGAAATGGTGATTCTGTGACAAGAGGGTAAATTACCTCACTTGGAATCTTCCATACTAAACCTCTTTAGTATGGTGTCTATATACCTAGATTGGGACAATCCTAACAATCTCTTAGATCTATCTCTACAGATCTTAATGCCTAGAGTGCACGAGGCATCACCCAAGTCTTTCATGGAAAACCTTTGTGATAGGAATAGTTTGACCGATTGGAGTATAGGAACATCATTTCCTATCAAGAGAATGTCATGAAAGTATTCCTTAGCACCACTACTAGGTTTTAACAAGCATCAAGTATACAATTTAAAAAATCTAGTGTGCTGAAACATGCTAACCTAGAATTGAACTAGAAAATTAGGGTTTGTAAACATGTAAACAAGTTTTACACTAAGTGAATAAAGAATACAACCTTTGTACACCGGTCCTTCATTTCTAAAGCTCGAAGTAGTAGTCCCTAGAACGCTTCTTGGGCTACACTTGGTGAAAGGAACGAGCTTCCTTAGTCATCTTCGGGGCCGAAGATGATCCACCTTGAAGTATCAATAACTCAAGCTACCTCTTCACTAATCAAAAGATTAGTGAAGCAAACAACCTATACTAGAGAGCTAATGAAGTGTAGGTTGATGAAGTAGGAATTTTGCTCACTTTAGAATTTCTTTTCTCTTTTTATTTTCCAACTCAAGAAAATCAAGAGGAGGAAGAAGAAGAACTAGGGTAAAAGAAATATCTCAAAGATATATGTAGAGAGTTAACCATGGCTAAGGATAAAGGTTGGGTTATAAAATATCTAGAGTAAAACAAAATTAGTGGAATGAGTCATGGCTTCTACATACTTCTATAAGCATCTTAATCCATGCTCATTTCCACTCATTTTCTTTTACTCTTAATAAATAATCACCCCAATTATCTTTAGGTTTAGTGTAAGTCTCATACACCCATCTTCTGAAAGTCTACCCTAGTACCACTACAAGGTCCAAGTGGCATCAAGCATTCCTAATTTTAAATTTTTCGGTGCTAGGTTAGACTTAACCAAGATCTAACTAGAACTATTGGGGTTTAACCTACGATGATATGTAAACTATAAGAAGTGAAGATAGTTATACCCTTATAGATCGAGTCCTCCACTTCACATGCTCCATGTAGTAGTCCACGCGACTCCACCAGGCTCCACTTGAGGGTTTGGACGAGCTTCCTCCGATGACCTTCGTGCCGAAGATGATCCACGCGAAGCCCGCTAGCTCAAGCTACCTCTTCACTAATCTCCTATTAGTGAAGTAAACATGCCACACCAAAGTGCTAGTTTGGTGTGGGATGGTGAAGTAGGGGATTTGAGGCTCATTAATTTGTGTTCAAGCTTCATGATTCACATCACATGTGAGGGTTGAATCTTGAACCATGGTGAGAGGAAGAAGAAAATGAGAGCAAGAGAGCAACATAAGAAATGATTAAGTGTTGAGAATGAGATGAGTGAATGGAAACCCCTTGAGCTTCACTCATTAAAGCATGGAAAATAGCAATATAAAATTGCAACCATACTTGAATAGTGAGTCAAGATGAATAAAGAAATATAAAAGCCATACCTCACCATGCTCCTATTTTCCACCTCAATTTCTATTTTTCTCAAAAATATAAAAATACACCATGCTTCATTATTATATATATATATATATTATGAAGAATAATTAGCGAGCTAATGATATTAGTTAAGATATAATTATATCACATATAATATATATCACATTATTAAATCAACACTTGATTTAATAATCCGGTTATATCACATATAATAGACTAATATCATTTATCTATGTATCACATTATCAAATCAACACTTGATTCGATAATCTGGTTATATCACATATAACCTTACTTGATAACAGATAACTGCCATATTACAATACGGTATCACATATACGTATTTAATCAGGCCCACACACATATCACATATGTGTCCTACTTCGTTTCGCTTGAACCAGGAAACTTCTATGTGGGACTCTAATGACTCGTCAATACGCCAGCAGTAGGTGATGATCACATCAGTCACCCATAAGCCGTTAGCGATACTAGCTGGACGTAATGGCTACCCAGGTATTGAGCGATATAAAGATCAACAAGTAAGCTTGTCCATACACTCCATGAAGCCTATCAGTAACACTACCGTACAGTCCAGTCTCTTCGTCTAATATGTCGCATATCAAGTCTAGGGGTAGTAAATGTCAGACCCCAGTAATGTGATAAGTCATGCCGATGTCTGGCCTATAACTGTTCGAGAAACTACTGATAACTCTTATCAGTAAATCTCAGCAGCAGCCCTAGCCAGGGACTTCCAGTTATAGCCAATCGAACACAGCGCAACATCAACCCCCAATAACGGGAGAGACAAAACCGCTCCTTTCGCTCATTGCCTCCATGTGTCTCGGGACTGTACCCAAAATCCACCTGTTTGCACAACTCCTTTGAGCGTGGTAGGGAGGAAATCAAAGCATAGTGGGAGCCACACAAGACTCTATGACGATCTTGGGTCTATAGACTAACCTGTACCTGTGTCACCAGAGAACTGCTATCTGACGATAGGTATACTACCAACTAGGAGTCCTCGGCGAGTCCTGTTCGGTGAACCCATTCTCCAATGAGCACCTGTGTACAATCTTTGATATCACACACCAATGGGCGTGAGATCAACCATTACCCTCTAAGGGACAAGAAACGTACACACTATTCTACTCTGGAATATCGATGCTCTAGTTTCAATATTCCCTCGACCAGGAACTGATTAAAGGATGTACTTTTGGACCACCCTGGCCCCACTAGTATGATCATCATAATCCTGGTAGTCAAGTACATATCCTAAGGGCTTTACCAACATGTGAGAGACAGACAGTATAATAATACCAGTCTACATGTTAAGATAAGATAGCATATTATCATGTCGAGCAAGAAAGTCCTCTATATATATGTCTAAGTATCCACTATATCAACAATAATGGCATCTAGGGCATATATATTCCTAACAATCTCCCACTTGCACTAAGGCCAGTTGTTGTAGTATCTCATACCCAACATCCCAAAAATCTTTCGAATCGCATTTTGGGGGTTGGCCTTTGTGAGTGGATCCGCTGTGTTATCCTCTGTGTCAATTCTCTTGACCTCGATCTCCCGGAGATTAACTATCTCCCTGATCATGTGATACTGCCTAAGAATATGTTTGGATCGCTGATGGGACCGGGGTTCTTAGGCCAAAACCACAGCTCCATTGTTATTAAAATACACAGGTATTGGATGCTTAATGGTATGAACCTCACTAAGTTTATCTCATGAACTTATTCATCCAGACAGCCTCTTTGGCAGCATCGTTGGTAGCGATGTAATCAACCTCTATCAACGAGTTTGCTACGGTATATAGCTTGGAACCCTTCCAAAATACCGTCCCTCCACTGAGGGTAAAGATAAAACTCGAGACCGAATTTCAGTCGTCCTTATCACTCTAGATACTTGAATCGGTAAAGGACTCCACCTAGAGTTCACCGTTACTATACACCAAGAACATTTCTTTAGTCCTTCTCAAGTACTTAAGAACGTTCTTCACAGCTTTCCAGTGCTTTTCCCCAAGATCTTTTTGATACTTACTCACTACACCTAGTTAGTAAGCTATATCCGGTCTAGTACACAACATCGCATACATGATAGAGCCTACCGCCTAGCATAGGGTATCCGTTGGATGCGAGCTCTCTCCAAATCAGTTTTAGGAGACATCTCTTTGGAGAGAGTGAATATGCGGGTACATTACCACGCTTAGAATATTCCATACTAAACCCCTTTAGTATGGCATCTATGTACCTTGATTGGGACAATTCCAACATCCATTTAGATCTTTATCCCCAGGATCTAGGAGGCATCAGTTAGATCTTTCATGGAGAACTTGTGTGACAAGAGGAGCTTGACCGAGTGTAGCATAGGAACATCGTTTTCTATCAAGAGTATGCCATCCACGTACAATACGAGAAAGACAACCTTACTCTCTACAACCTTCTTATATATACATGGTTCATCTATCTTTTTGATGAAGTCAAACTCTTTGACAGCTTCATTAAAATAGATGTTCTATCTCCGCGATACCTTCTTAACTCCGTAGATGGATTTAAGCAGCTTGCACACGCTTCCGCTACTCCCATTGTCTATGAAGCCCTCTGGTAGTGTCATAAACATGCTCTCTTTTAAATCACCATTTAGAAAAGCGTTTTTGATATCCATCTTCCAGATTTCGTAGTCATGGCATGCAACAATGGCAAGTAGGATCCTAATGGACTTAAGCATAGCCACTGGAGAAAAAGTTTCATCACAGCCAACACTTGGTCGTTGACGAAAAACCTTTTGCTACAAGTCTAGCTTTGAAAGTCTCAACTTTTCCATCTACACCAATTATCTTCTTAAGATACACTTGTTCCCGATGGGTTTTATCCATTTAGGAGCAACTTCCGAAGTCCATACTTTGTTGGTGTACATGGATTCCATCTCAGATTGCATAGCATCCAGCCATTGCATAGAGTCCCCACTCGTGATGGCCTGCTCGAAACTAGTTGGGTCATTGTTCAGTTGATAAAACTGCACATTTGTTATTACATTTTTCCTACCATTTCCATATTTAAAAAGGTCTTTATTATAATATATCATACATATGAGGGTTTATGTGTAAAAATACTATTTTCCATGTGTTGATATATTATAATTAGCATTTGGTAGGAAAATGTATGCAAATAATATCATTGACCAAATCCTAGTAGAACAAAGTCTACTAAATATTATTTGTTGAGTTGTTGTGCAGAATTTTCAGGTCTAAAATCAAGGAAATCAAGTTGTTAAAGCTAAACCTGCCTAATTAAGAAATCAAAATTAAGAAATCAATTCTGGCAGAAGAAAAGAAAAGATTTCCAAATTCTGAAGGTTCCAAGGATCGCCACATGTCACAACGAGCCAGCCCCAGAAGTTTGATCAAAGGGTATGATCATCAGGCCGTGGATCCGCGGCATGAGCCCCTTGATGCCGCAGATCCGCCGCGTTAAAGTGGAGTTAAGGGATTGAATTTCTCTGTGTGGATCCTAACTGCTATTCCCCAATTTAGGCATCTAACTTTCTGACTTTGGGACTATAAATAAAGACCGAGAGCCTCTTGGAAAAAGGATCAAGCCGACGAGATCACGAAGTCCAAGACGGCTCACGCATCCAGGCTGATCATCAACTGTTCGTCTACCTCCTTAGAAGAGATCGAGAAGCAACTAGTAATTGTAATCATTTTCTAAGGAATCACAGTGTAATGAATATTGTTGATTAATAAAGGTAGCTTTCTTTTTCTTATTCTATTTCTTCGTAGTTTAATTATGCATTTTCTCTCCATCTCTTTTTCTCCCAACATGCGCGAGTAATTCTCCGCTTGTTAGGGTTCGTAGGATTAGGGTAGGCTAATTGATGATGAACATCCCTAAACCCTTTTTAAGTCCTATAAAGTTTATGAACTTTATCAAAAGAATCATTAACATCCTAATCGGGCGCGCTAACAATTTTTTGTTAGTTCCGACCGCGATTAGAGATTAGATTAATGATTGTTTTGGTAAAGGCTAGATATGAACGGAGTTCTGTGTCGAGATAAGGGTTAAGAGTGGGATTTCTTTTCCCTCCAGAAACCCTAATCTACACGCATCACCGTCGTTCTAGTTATAAATCTATTAAAGGATAAAAAGGGTAACTTTTAATTAATCGTCCATAACTACTAAATCCTAACGAACCCTACAAGCCCTCTTATTATATTAACTACATCCCTAAGATAATCTAGATCTATATTTTTGCATTCTTGCTTAACGTAGATCTAGAAACCATTCACAAAATTCTTTATCCCTGCTCTCTTTCGCAACACAACTGAAGTAAGAGTAAAAGATTCAACGTTTCCCTGAAGACGACCCGTACTCATCTCGGTTTAGCTACGCGCGACACCGTTATTGATTGCGGTTAACTACTACACATAAAATTCTAGATCAATCAAATGGCGCCGTTGCCGGGGATACGTGCGTAATTTTTTTTTCTTACTATTTGTGTTGAATTCTTAGACGATTCATATCATTATTAAAACAAAACTGCAAATTGCATATTTAACGATTTGTGCGTGAATTTTTTGCAAGGAGATCTGGAGTCACAGACTTGAGGAAACAGGAGATCTAGGGTTCCAAACTTCTCTGGTATCTTTCTTAACTCCTTCTCTCTCCTCTAAAATCCAATAAAATCTATTTTCTGCAGAATTCTTTGCAAAACAGCGCCGCTCAAAAATCTTTTTGCAAAGTTTTGTGATTGGTTTTGTTTTGCATATTTTAATACGGACTTTAAGGGGCAAAAACCAAATCAAGATTAGGTGGGGATTTCATCACCCTTCCTAAGCCCCACAAATCACAAACCGAGCATCTAGATCAACCCTTCATTAATTTAAAAAATATCTAGACCAAACTCTAAGGACTATCGCGCTCAATAAGGACAGAGGAAGGTCGTGGGTAATCTATCGTTTATCCGCATTACTTTTGTAGTGCCTAGGCAAGTGTGCTAAAGGCTAGTGGTTTTTAATTAGGCCCACTACTGTGGTTCCTTCCCACTTACCTGGCACTTACCTGGGTACAAGAGTAGTACGGAGGCGGTTGAGGATTGATCCTGCGGCTTGTCCTTTGGAAGTCTAGGAGCGGTCTAGAGACTGGACCTAGGTAACCTTAGTTCTAGGGTTGCTTGTGCATTTTAGAGTGATTTATCTTGTGTCCCACTTTTTTCAAAACAAACCAGTTTTAAATCACTCACACGCTGCCACTTGCGTTAAACCCGCTTAGTGCATGCTCGGCTGGACACGGGATCCTAGTGCCCGTCTTGTCCGCGTTCCTGCTATCGACGCCGAAGTCGGTACTTCTTCATCTTCTTTTCCCCCACCACACACCACGACCGAGATGGACGGCACTCCATCAGATTATAACACCACGCTGCCACCGCCCGTAGGTGCGCAGAATCCACCGCACATCTCTCTCCAAGAGAGATGCTATCCTATCCGTGGTCCTCTTCCCACTTGTCTATCTCTTCCACCACCTAACGGGGATAATTTCAAAATTAAACCCCACTACATCAATCTGCTGCCCAAATTTCACGGGCTTGAGTCGGAAGACGCGTACGTTTTCATCACCAAATTCGAAAACGCATGCACAATGATGGGTACTTCACAATTGAATTTATATGCTATGCGCTTACGTCTTCTCCCATTCACATTGTGAGACTTGGCAGAAAAATGACTTTACAATACTGCCGCACACTCTATCACTAATTGGGATGAATTCGTCATAGCATTTCTTAAGAAGTTTTACCTAAACCATAAGACTGCCCGTGTTAGAAGCGAGATCAACCAGTTCACCCAGCTTCCCAATGAACCATTTTGGAAGTGCTTTGAACGTTTCAAGGATCTTCTTGTCCAATGTTCTCATCATGGAATCAATAGATGGGATTTATGTCGGATTATATATGAGGGCATTAATCCAGCGACAAAGCAGATGCTTGAAACAAATTGTCAATGCAATTTCATGTCTAAAGACGACGGTGAAGCTTAGAAATATCTGGAAGACCTTGCTGAACACACTTTGCAGTGGGAAAGCGTAAGACCACCTTCTTCTAAGGGAAGTATTCATCAGCTCGATGTTTCCATCGCAGTAAAAGCCAAAATGGCAGCGATACAGAAGAAACTCGACGCTATTGAGAACAAATTCTCATCCTTCTCCCTAAATCAGGTCACGCTTCCTAAGACCGTCTGTGGTTGCTGTTCGGATCCTTCACACTTAACGGAAGAATGTCCTATGAATGCTTCATTTCAAGCTAATGCTGCTTTTTAGCAGTGACCTAGAAACGACCCTTATTCTTCCACGTACAATCAAGGATGGAGGAATCATCCTAACTTTGCTTGGAGTCGAAACCAACACAGCAATTATCAAAGACTTCCTCCACAGCAACCGCAACCACAGAATCAGCCCCTCTTTCAGTCACAAAATTTCCAAAATCCGGCCAACATTTCTACACCACAAGTGGCCGGTACTGACAACTCACTTGCACAAACCTTGGATTTGTTCATGAAACAATCCATGCAATTGTCGGCTGAGATGAAGTCTTCTATTGATTCCATAACGAAAAACTCCGCCTCCCATGGTGAGAGTATTAAATCAATAGAAAACCAAATCGCACAGTTAAACGCCGCAATGAGTGCGAGAGAAAAAGGGAAACTCCCATCTCAACCCCTACCGAATCCTGGCCATTCACAAAATCATAATGTGAATGCCATTACTACGTTGAGATCAGGGAGAGTGCTGAATAACCGAGTGGGTGAGCAATGTGATGATATTAGTGACACCAATGATACCCCAGCTTCTTTTTCTTCCCCTAATTCGTCTAGTCTCCTACCTTCATTCGAGCCTATTCTCCGTTTTCCCCAAGGCTCGAACCCTTCGCCCATTTCCTCGAATCTACCTAAAACGATCCCCACTCCAATTCTGGGATCCACTCCATCCCCACAACCCTCTCCAATGTTGGACCAAACCCTTATTGATAAAGCACCTTATCCAAACAAGTTAAGGGGCAACAGACCAAGTCCACAAATGGAGAAGATTGTGGAAATTTTTAAGCAAGTTAACATAAACATTCCTCTCCTAGATGCTATTCAACAAGTTCCGTCATATGCGAAAATCCTAAAGGACTTGTGCACCAGGAAGAGAAAAGTTCAAGTACTAAAAAAGTTTTCCTTGCGAGTAATGTGAGCACAGCTTTTACACAACAACTACCCAAGAAAC
Organism: Agapanthus africanus; assembly: GCA_030015575.1. Classification (NCBI taxonomy): domain Eukaryota; kingdom Viridiplantae; phylum Streptophyta; class Magnoliopsida; order Asparagales; family Amaryllidaceae; genus Agapanthus; species Agapanthus africanus. The sequence continues at coordinate 469,733,345 of CM057349.1, forward strand.
GAAAGGACCCCGGAAGTCCTACAATTTCTATTTCTATTGGGGGTAAAAATATCAATCGTGCTTTACTCGATCTTGGTGCTAGTGTTACTTGCTTCCGTATTCTGTTTATGAGCAATTAGAGATCGGAGAGTTAAAACCTGCGCATTGCACTTTTCAGATGGCCGATCGATCTATCACCCAACCAAGGGGTGAGCTAGAGGATGTGTTAATCAAAGTCAGGGAATTCATATTCCCTGTGGACTTTATCGTTATAGATACACAACCTGTAGCAAACCCACGCAATTCAATTCTCGGTGATACTCGGTTGACCCTTTTTGGCCACTTCCGACGCAGTAATCAATTGTAGAAACAGCTCTATGACCCTATCCTTTGGAAAAAAGTCAATTGAGCTTAACATTTACAAGTTGGGAAGTGAACCCTCCGAACCCTATGCTCATGTGTGTTCTGTCGAATTAATGAATGTCGACAGCAGTGAATTTGATCAATCTCATGATACTGACTCTTTTCATATGTTGTTGTTTGATCTAACCATGTACTCTTCCACCGAGTTGTCCGGGTCAACATCTAACGCTGATGAGGAACTTTTTATAGAGTCTGACGATCACCCCATTTTTTCTGATGACATTAATCTTCGGGGTATCGATGAATGCTTTGAGGAAATTTTCGCTGATGAACTCGCATTTTTAAAAGATACGGGTGTTGAGATGAATCAAATCCAAGATAAAGAAATTGAACCTCCACCCCTTCTTCTGGACAATCATGATAATGCGAGTAATCCATCATTACTATCACTGTGTCGTCTCTCCAAATTGAGACGCAATCCTTTTCCATACCTCTTATCACCTCCCCACTTCTTCTTGTCAAAAGGTGACATGTTCTTCCACCAAACTTGGTGCTTCATCGATAAATTTTTTGAATGGTTGGTGTTAACCTTCGGTCTTTGCAAAGCTTGGTATTGACCAATAACCTTGACCCCCTCGTGTGATTTTAAAAGATTAACATAGTTTAACTCAAGTTTGGAGGGGATATTTTGGCTCTTGAAAGAAAATGATTTTTACAAAATTGTGAGCCAAAAATAAGTTTGGGGGAGGATTTTCACTTTCATATATTCTTGCCCCCATTAATAATTTCCTCCCAAGTCTACAGGTTTTTGAGCTTAACGGATGATATCAGTGAGGACACTGCTGTAAACAGGTTTGGGGGAGGTTTGTACTTACTTACACATCAATTTGCATCATACTTTGCATAAGCACAACATTTTCAAAAATTTAAATTTTTTTTTATAATAAAAGAGTAGAAAGTGAAAAATTACATCCAAAAGATAGGAATAGTTTAAGAAAACCAAGAAAATTAGAAGTTTTCTTAAACGAACTGGTAATAAGTAGTTATGAGCTGTTGTCCCAAGGGTTAGTAAGATGAAGGAAGTCACTAATCTGAGGATAAAAATAAATCTGAAAAATAGTTTCTATTCTGGAAGCCAAACATTTGAATGTTGATACCCTACAATATTCACTTACACACGTCTTGAAACTCGGGATAGTAGAGGATACCTTGAAATGCTCTTGTCTAAAAGCCAAAGTATGAAGAAAAAAAATGAAGAAAATATAAAAATGGTGAAAAGAAAAAAAAATGAATACTGGTTTTGTTATCGCCAAGGTAGCAATTAAAAAATATAGCGAGGGTGCCTCTTCACCTAGTGCCCTAAGGCCAACTGGTCTGGGAGTCACTGCTAAGCCTTAGGTGGTGCAAGACGAGGAAAATATTATCACCGAATCAGCAAGCACATGAGTAACCGGTCGGTTAGTACCTCAAGAAGTATTAACGGTCGCAAGAAAATGTGTGAGCAAATCTAAATATTCATCAAATTAAAAAGTACTTAGGTACATGAACAAGAGTATGATAGCTTGAATTGAATTCTCCGAGTGTAGGGATGTTCTATTCACACACGTAGGGGTATATGATCGATGTTTGGATGAAAGGTAGGAATGAAGAATAAAGATGATGTTTTATTTAGGGATAATGTGATTTCTAATATCTTTTCATGACTATTAAGATAGGGCTCATGACAACCGAAAAGCTAGTATAGCTGGAAACTCTTATTTTCAAAGTCTTTCTTTTATGGTTCTTATCTTTATATGTAAATTTCACCGTCTCTCTTTTATTATTGGATTTTGTGGGTGTAATCCGCTGAAAACCCTCAGGAGACAACACTCCTCCTACTAGGGACACCTAGAGGTTTAACGGCTTGTTGCACGTGCTCAGTGCAATCGTGTCTGCCTACGAAAGTGTGCTTAGTTTTCTCCTTTCTTTTTCTCCTCCTCTTGAATAAACTTGTTTGCTCGGGACGATCAAAGATAAGTTTAGGGGTATTTGTTTAGTTGATAAAACTGCACATTTGTTATTACATTTTTCACACCATTTCCATATTTAAAAAGGTCTTTATTATAATATATCATACATATGAGAGTTTATGTGTAAAAATACTATTTTCCATGTGTTGATATATTATAATTAGTATTTGGTAGGAAAATGTATGCAAATAATATCATTGACCAAATCCTAGTAGAACAAAGTCTACTAAATATTATTTGTTGAGTTGTTGTGCAGAATTTTAAGGTCTAAAATCAAGGAAATCAAGTTGTTAAAGCTAAACCTGCCTAATTAAGAAATCAAAATTAAGAAATCAATTCTGGCAGAAGAAAAGAAAAGATTTCCAAATTCTGAAGGTTCCAAGAATCGCCACATGTTACAATGAGCCAGCCCCAGAAGTTTGATCAAGGGATATGATCATCAGGCCGCGGATCCGCGACATGAGCCCCTTGATGCCGCGGATCCGCCGCGTTAAAGTGGAGTTAAGGGATTGAATTTCTCTGTGTGGATCCTAACTGCTATTCCCCAATTTAGGCATCTAACTTTCTGGCTTTGGGACTATAAATAAAGACCGAGAGCCTCTTGGAAAAAGAATCAAGCCGACGAGATCACGAAGTCCAAGACGGCTCACGCATCCAGGCTGATCATCAACTGTTCGTCTACCTCCTTAGAAGAGATCGAGAAGCAACTAGTAATTGTAATCATTTTCTAAGGAATCAAAGTGTAATGAATATTGTTGATTAATAAAGGTAGCTTTCTTTTTCTTATTCTATTTCTTCGTAGTTTAATTATGCATTTCTCTCCATCTCTTTTTCTCCCAACACGCGCGAGTAATTCTCCGCTTGTTAGGGTTCGTAGGATTAGGGTAGGCTAATGGATGATGAACATCCCTAAACCCTTTTTAAGTCCTATAAAGTTTATGAACTTTATCAAAAGAATCATTAACATCCTAATCGGGCGCGCTAACAATTCTTTTTTAGTTCCGACCGCGATTAGAGATTAGATTAATGATTGTTTTCTTAAAGGCTAGATATGAACGGAGTTCCGTGTCGTGATAAGAGTTAAGAGTGGGATTCCTTTTCCCTCCAGAAACCCTAATCTACACGCATCACCGTCGTTCTAGTTATAAATCTATTAAAGGATAAAAAGGGTAACTTTTAATTAATCGTCCATAACTACTAAATCCTAACGAACCCTACAAGCCCTCTTATTATATTAACTACATCCCTAAAATAATCTAGATCTATATTTTTGCATTCTTGCTTAATGTAGATCTAGAAACCATTCACAAAATTCTTTATCCCTCATCTCTTTCGCAATACAACTAAAGTAAGAGTAAAAGATTCAACGTTTCCCCGAGGACGACCCGTACTCATCTCGGTCTAGCTACGCGCGACACCGTTATTGATTGCGGATAACTATTACACATAAAATTCTAGATCAATCAGTCATCATTTACCATGATGCAATCCTCGCTCCCACCATCTATGAGAAAACTATAGTAACTCTTCATTGAGCTTGCAACCTACCCATTGCAAACTGAATTCCACAACTCCGGTTTTGAATGTCAAATGGCGCCGTTGCCGGGGAGATGGTAACGTTTTTGTTTTTGTTATTTCGGGTTAATCTTGTGAATATCCATCTAACACTTTTTCAAAACAACATAAAAATTTCAAAAAAAAACCAAAACCAAAAAAAAAAAACTAACATTCTTAACCCATTTTGCTCTCTGGATTTTATACCTGCAAGCACTCTGGATTTGAACTGAAAAGATTTTGCGGAATTGCGAACGGCGAACGTGGGGAGCAAAGTGTACATTCAAGGTCAAGGTGATTAAGACGTATAGTGCCAAAGATCCGGGTAGTTTGACCCGCGCAAGCGAACATTTCAAGCTATTCGGATTTGCTTCAACGGGGGTTTCTTAACCCGAAAACTTATCGGTACGTATTTCTTAAACACCTTCTTCTCAAATCCGATGCATCCACTATCTATCTTTGCAGGATTCTTTGCAAGTTCGCTAGTAAACGCTAAAAATTGACTAACCGTATTTGTTGCGGTGCCGTGCTTAAAGTAAAAAACGATTGTTTGATTCTTTATAGAATTTTTTGATTTGTGCATTGCATACATTAATACGGACTTAAGGGCAAGCGAACCCCACAACATACGGTAAAGGATTTCATCACCTTTTCCGTGGCCCACAAATCACGAAACTGAGTATAAATGTTTACCCGCACAAATTTTAAAAGAAACTAGACTTTAAGCCTTAAGGACTTCGTGCTCACTAGGAGAAGTTAACTGTGTTTAGAACCTCGCTTAACGATATATTGTTTACGGGGTGTCTAGGAAAGTGTTAACGGTGAAACCGCCAAAAAAAGAAAGGGTTATTTAATTAAAGACCTTCGTGAAAGCGTCGGAAAACCTCCCCTTATCTCTGCACTTACCTGGCCTCGTGATCAGTATATCTTGAGCCCGTTTCTCGACACAGTTTTACTTCGCCAATCAAATTCTTGAGCAGGTCTAGTTGACCTAGGTGAACCCTAGACCGATTAGGTGCGTGGTATTTTTGTGTCATGATTGTTTTTTTTCCAGATTCTTTTTGTATGTATATTTCATTCTTTTGTTAATAACTAACTAAAAAAATATTTAAAAAAAATTTTAAAAAAAATCACATTCTTTTTCCCCTCCTTTTCTCTTCTTTTCTTTCTTTCTCTCTTCATATCATGGGTACCCCACCTCGCAAAACTCTTGCCGAACTTTGGTACTCACAACCAGACATCACTTCTTACGGTTCTTGCTTTGGTCGAATTTCAAACGACCCCTCCATGCCCAAAATCTCTTTGAAAGATCGGATAGACGTGTCTAGGACTACTAATTGGACTCCGCAATCCACTTTGTATCAACCGTTTCAACCTTCACCACCTTCTTACGTTGGTACCCCTTTTTCAAGTCTTGTTGTACCTCCAAGACCTATGTCTATTGCAGAACGTATTGAACAATCCCGTAGCCGATCTTTCACTCCTGACACCACTTCAAATTCTTGGGATCAAAAATTTCATTCACCTTCTTATCCAAATGTTGATCCTACCCCTGTCCAACCATTCAATTCCTACCAGTCCTACCCAACTTTTGCACCTTCCCTAAACATTGCTTCTACACAGCCGTTTGAGAATTTTCAGTATCCTAACAACTTTGAATCTTGTATTGAAACCCCTTCACAACCCTTGTCTAGCTTAGAACAGTCGTTGGAAGACTTTAGGGTAGCGTCATACCAACAGATGATGGATTTGAATGCGTCCATGGCTGCCCTCATACAACCTAGTGAACCGGTAGCTAGTTTCCAACTAGCTCCTAATTTTCCAATGTATGATAAGGTGGTAGGACAGGGTGAGAATTTGAGTGGTGAGAGTGAGCTGTACCCCCTTCCAAGTCAAACCTACCCGCCACAAATTGAATCCCACAACTCCGGTTTTGAATGTCTATCTAATGTTCCAAACGATTCACCGATTGAAGATAGAAGGGTTAATGAGTTGTGCGACTTTGTAGTGTTTGATTTGCCCGATTGTGAAGGGATCTTGCCAAGTGAAACCGATCCCAAACCTTTTGATCTCTACACCTCTATCTTAGAACCAGAATTGATTGAAATCCATGCTTTTGATGAGGTGTCTGAGAATATTGATTTTCACTTGATTGAGGATATTGACGCTGGGAATATTTTGGATGATGAACCCATAGATTTGGCTGAATTTTTCTCTCCAATTCATCATCCCGAATCATTAAATGTTTTCCCCGAACCCCATATACGTCTGGATTTTGAGGATAAATGCATGGATGTGCTGAATTTTGAGGAAAATCTTGAGGATATTTTTGAGGATGAACCAGTTTTGTTTGATGAGTCGGATTTTCCAATTCATCCTGTCCTTGTCATTGATTGTGTACACCCTCCTGAACCTTTACCTGATACCCTTCCTTAAACCCTTCCCTCCATTCTTTCCATCGTTCTGACCTCGCAAGTAACCGTATCACTTCCATTTCCATTGTCTGGTTTACCAAGTTCGGCTTACCCATGGTTTCTCATGAATCTTGAGGGATTTGACCCCATTTCTTGACGGGTTGAGAGATTAGCACAATCGCTTTTTACACATCAGTCATCACAAATTGTGCTAATCTATTCACTCCATTTTCACCCTCAAGTTCGTACTCCACTTCTTTTTCCCTTCGGCCATTCTTCTTCTCATATACCGAGAGCATATCCCGCTTCTATCTCCATACGGTCTCGCGTATTCTCTATTTCTTTCCTCACCATATTCTTTCACCAACCAGCACACTACAGAGATAGAATTTTTGAATAGTTTGTGTTAGCTTTTGGCCTTTGTAAGGCCTTGTATAGATTGAAACTGTTCTTTCCCCCTGATCCTGAACTTCAACGCTTAACCGTGGAAACACTGTTTTATTTAAGTTTGGGGGGACCTTTTTGTGTATATATTTTTGGTTTTCTTTTTGTTCTGTATATAATTTTCTTTTAGGAAGCGCCGACAATTTTGACCCTCTTGGTGTAGCCTGACAGTGAGGGCACTGTCAAGTTTAAGTTTGGGGGTGTGCTCGATAAGTTTTCTTCCTTCGCATTCATTTGTATATTCTGCATTTGCATACCTTATTCAAAACCCACAAAAATCGAAAATTTTCTCAAAAACATAAAAACTTTGTCGTCAAGTTAGCTAATATGGTAACTCAGATTTTTATTCCAAAAGCTTAGTTGATACGTTAGAAATAACTAAATCCTAGGCTTAGAAATTGAAAACCCTAAAAATAACCCTCATTCTGTTTAACTTTGGTAAGTATACGTCCTTACAGTTTTTTTTGAGAAATAGATAATCTTGGGTTCAGTTCTTGAGTTAAGTCAAGATGAGGGGAAAGTATTGAACCTTTACCGAAGGATAAGTCTGAAAAATAGTTTTTATTCTTGAGTTTAAATTTAGAAAGTATATACCCTACAAACTGCACTTACACGCATCTTGAAACTTGGGATAGTAGAGGATACCTAGAAATACTCTTGCCTGAAAACCGGTATGAAAGGAAAAATGGTATTTAAAGCTAAACACCTTAAAGGGCATCATTGAAAAATATATCCGGTCTTGAAAAGAAAAAGAAAAATAAAAGAAAATATAAATAAAGTCAAGACCTGGAAACTTCTAATTACGCTTTAAGCTTACACATTCAGTAATCGACTGTTAGTGCCTCAAGAAGCATTAATAGTCGCATGAAAGGTGTGTGAGCAACACCGTCCATCCTTAATGAAAAGAAATAGTATTAGGTATTAGGGCAAGGGTACTATAGCTTGAATTGAATTCTTAAGTGTAGGGGTGAAAATTTACACACACGTAGGGGTATATAATCGATATTTGGAGGAAAGATAGAAATAAAGAATAAGACTTATGTTTTCTGTAAGTTGATAAAAATCCCTGATTTGAGACCGCACTTTAGAAGGAAAACTCAGGAGATACCGAGATCTTTCTAAACTTTTTTTTGGAACGTATATAATCTAGGGTTAAATAGAAATGAGGTGTGAAGCATTAGGGTTGGATATTTCTAACTTAGGATGATAGAATTTTTAACCTAGATACTAAACTGTAGGAGTAGAATCGATGTTAACTTATGAAACTAACTTGACGGGATTTTATGGGTAGTATCCGCTGAAAACCCTCAGGAGACAACACTCCTCCTACTAGGGACACCTAGAGGTTTAACGGCTTGTTGCATACGCTCAGTGCAATCGTGTTCCCTGTAAAAGTGCGGTTAGGATTCTCTTTTGTGAATAAATGGTTTTGCTCGGGACGAGCAAAAGATAAGTTTGGGGGTATTTGTTCATCACAGAAAACTGCATTTTATACCGCCCATTCTTATGCTCGTTTGTTTATAGATAGGTGCTTTTAATCCGTATTTGCTACATATTTACAGGTTACATGTTCCCAGTCTAAAATAATACAAATCAGACAAAATCTCTACAGTTATGCCAATATCCAGAACATCTGTCACAGACAGATAAAAGCCGGGTTCCAGTCATCCGTATCCGTCCAGTGCCGTGTACCAGCTCCAGAGACAAGACATATGACAGTGGTCATTCGTGTCTTGGACAAGCACAAAGCACGAGAGGGAAAAGCACAAAGCACGAGACAAGCACAAAGAACGAGACAAGCACAAAGCACGAGAGGGACAAGCACAAAGCACGAGAGGGTATGGTGCATTCAATGCATAAAGTGTTGATGTGATTCAAAAATTCAAAGATTCAAACTTCCCTCCAAACTTTAGGTGCATTCAAATTCAAATTAAAGAAAATGTCTTGTTTTGCCTATAAAAGGAAACCATTGGGTAAGTAAGAAGGAGTCCAATTTTGCCATACATTGTATCATTGTTTTGCTTAGCTTCCCCTTGAGATCCTTGCCTTCTCTTGATCTTTCAACCTCTTCATTGAGCTTGAAGGTTTAAGGGTTGGTTATTGATTTCAAGGGTTGTATCTTTATATGGAATCAATAAACCTCTTCTCTTTTTTGTGCCTTCATTCACCATGAGTTCTTTGCCTCTTCTTGATCTTGCAACCTCTTCATTGAGCTTGCAAGTTTAAGATTTGGTTATTGAACCCATGTCTTGTTTTGGGTTCCATGGTTCTTAGTATTTTCTTTCTTGCACTTTTCTTTCTTGCTCTTTTACATTCATGCAATTTATTACCTTGCTTTACTTTCTTGCACTTTAAATTCCATGCACTTACTTACTTGTAATCTTTTCTTTTCTTTATTCTTTTGTTCTCTCTTTTTGGTTTGTTTTGTAAATGGTTGTTAATATGGTGTTGTTAGGAAGAAATATGATATTGTAAGTTAACGTTTCGTTCCTCATTTCCTTTTCCCGTTATTTTCCTTTGAACTCCGCCCAAATGTTACGCAAGCGCTCCGTTAGGCACCTTACCCTACCAAAGTAACGGTGATTCCTAACTGTGAACGGTTGCGTTCGGTTTGGCCGGAGGCGAAAGCAAGAGACAAGAACGGAAGGACAAGGGTCAATAAGCCGGATTCCATGAATACCGTGCTTAAATCCCCTAATCCACGTTGTTGCCGGTTGCTCTAGCTTCAATTGGTCAAGACTCGGCTCAAAGGTTTTGAATACGGATTTCCTTAGCTTACACTTTCGTATCTTATCCTAACAACTTTACTTGTGCATATAACACATGGGGTAAATAAGAATAATTCCACCCTCGCGCATTAACTCGTAATGGCAAGAACGTAAAATGCTCCGTCTCCCTGTAGATCGACCCGTGCTCATCGCGGCTAGCTGCAAAGCGACACCGTCCTGATTGCGGTTAAAACTTTAATTCATATCAATCAGGACTATTAAATCCTTCGGTTTCACCAAATCGTCAGTTATGGTTTGTGCTGCTGGAACTACTTCCAGTTCTACCTCATTACCACTAATTTCTTCGCAAGAAATTCCTTTTTTAAAAAAGTGTCCTGTTGAGAAATAAACACTTTTGTTCCTTGGTGTGGTAAAAGATATATCCTAGCAAAAGTTTGGAATATCTTACAAACTTGCACAGAACTGACCTTGCCTCGAGCTTGTCCGGATTTTGTGTTTAACATATTCCGGACAACCCCATATCTTAACTTGTTTAAGAGACGGTCTTTTCCCATTCCATATCTTATATGGAGTGGTAGGCAACGGATCTGGTCGGAACTCTATTTAATAGAAATGCAGCTATCTCAAGTGCATAACCCTAAAAGGAAATAGGCAACTCAGTATTACTCATTATACAGTGCACCATATCTAATAGGGTGCGATTCCTCCGTCCCGATATGCCATTGTGCTGTGGTGTATACGGAGGAGTAAGCTAAGAGAGAATCCCATTCTCTTTTAAAGAATCTCGGAATTCCGTGCTCAATTATTCACTTTCTTGATCAAATCGAAAGATTTTAATACTCTTACCTGTCTGGATCTCTGCCTCGTACTTATATTCCTTGAATTTCTCAAAAACTTCAGACTTGTGTTTCAACAAGAACACATATTCGAAGCTTGAGAGATCACCGGTGAATAAAGTATGAGAAACCATTCCTAGCATGTGTAGACATAGGACCACATACATCACTATGTATCAGTCCCAAGAGTTCAGTAGCTCTTTCTCCGTTTCCAGTAAACAGAGTTTTGGTCTTCTTGCCTTTGAGACATGACTGGAAAGTTTCATAAGATGTAAATTCAAACAGATTTTAATATGCATCTTTATGTAACTTAGTTAGTCTTGTCGCATTGACATGACCTAGTCTATAGTGCTACAAGAAGGCTTCGCTCATTTCTGAACTGTTTCTCTTGTGTGTATTCTGTACGTTAAGGACTGTACTTTGATTTAGAACGTATATACCGTTACACAACGTATTAAACCCAATCAACACTTAATTTAGAAAAATGTTCACAACATTTTTGGTACGTAATAACAGTCGCTCGGAATCAATGTATTACCAGTTAGTAATACAAAGTGATATTCGCCAACTGGTTTAGATGCAACAATTGCTCTGTTCCCTACTTTAGGGACTTATCACCCTTTCCCAGTTCTCTACCTTTTTTTAGCCCATGTAACAAATTACATACGCGGGATCCTGATCCGGTATTTAATACCTAGGACGTAGAGTAAACTGAGAAATAGTTCCCGGTTACGAACACACCTGTAGGAGACGCATCAACATGCTTCTTCTTCGTACGGGTGGCGTGGAGATCCGGGTATTTCCCTATTCCTTGTACAAACTCATGACAGTCATAAGATAGAGCAGAACCTACCACAGTATAATAAGTAGGTTCGGTCAATACATCCATATTATTATCTTGATTAAAGCGTATCAATTGGTCGCTACCAGGAGAAAGAGAGAAGAATAATCACTTTGTGTGTGCTCTTGCAAGATTAGATTGGTTATTTTATATAATTAGGATGGCTCCCACTGTTTTTATCAAATTTTTCTTCAAACCCTAAAAGGTAAGATTAGCCGGGATTAATTATATTCTACAAGTTCACTAACTGGTTAGCCAGGCCAGTGTCGATACTCCGAGGGAGGTTCCCCGTGCTTTAACACGGACCTAATTAAAATAAACCTCGTTTTCCTAGAAGCATAACCCCATTGACACCTTTCTAGTCACCTACTGGATTAGCTAATTGTAAAGTTCAAAACTCTCCCAGGAGTAACTCTTACTCGTAGTGGGTATCGAGATCCAACTATCTCATAGAAGATATGCAATCTCATTGCAAATTTCAACACTTGAAATTCCCGATAATATTTTTCCCCTAACGTCCTATGATCTTGACAAAGGCCAACAAATCATAGGGCGTTAGTCAAGTTCAACCCGCCATTTCCTGATTGAATTAAACTCACCCGCACGACCCTTGACAAAGGCCAACAAAGTCGTATGACTACCCTAATCCGATCGCATCATATGGTTACAGATAAGCACTAATCAGCTACCGCACATATGCTTTGACAAAGGCCAACAAACGCAACATGAATACTAAATAGCACTTATCTGAAATGACAGAGGGCTACGCAGATTTTTAAGAAAACCATGAGCGTAATGAACTTGATATCGTTGTAGAATATAGTGATTTTGAAAAGGAGTGTTTTTGAGGTTTTTGCTAGTTTCGCTAAAGAGGTCACTCCCGGTGAAGGGATCTCAGCTCTTTCCTCATCGAATAAGGTACAGGATATTCAGGAATACCACTATGCAAAGCAAGAACTAGAGAAGCTATCAACAAAAAAAAACCGAGTGGGTTGTAGCATTTGCTAGTTTCGCTAAAGAGGTCACTCCCGGTGAAGGGATCTCGGCTCTTTCCTCATCGAATGAGGTGCTGGATATTCATCAAGGAATACCACCGTGCAAAGCAAAAACTAGAGCTGCCCTTTTTGAAAATTTGATTCTACAACATCTTTAGCTTTCTTTCTTTTTTATTAATCTCATTAATGAAGTCTCATCATTTTATATTTCCTAAATATTACAGAAAAGTGAAACGAAAATAGAACTTATGCTTATGCCATCCGCATTCGCCACGGGGCCCCGTCATGCACCGTTAGGTTACTTAACTACCGGTAGAGCGGGGGCTGGACTAGCACGGGTGCAAAACATAAACAACGTTTATTATATATCATATATATAATATTACATTCTTCTCAAGCAATTATATGATTACATCATAGAACCAAGCAGCAGAAGCAACATATAAAATATTGGATATACTAGGGTGTTCGTGGTTTAAATTTAGCCAGTAATGTAAAACACGGATTCCACTGTTGTGATGAATAGCAAAACCCAAATCCCTAGAATCCTACGAGAGAGGCATGTAACCCTACCAATTCTAGAGTTAGGAGACCCGGTCTCAACTCCTTAAGATGGTCTCCCACCGGACTCTGGAACCCGGTTACTTATGCTCCCTGCCTTGAGTCTATCCTAATGCGGAAAAGTAAATAATATACAACAATGGTGACATCATCCTTAACCCGGAAGTGCCCCAATAAAAGAATATTACATACAGATTTTACATGAATGAAAATGAAAACTCTCATCTCACATAAAACCCCCCGGATATTCATTCACGATGATCCAATAAATCATATCACCAGCAACACATAACATCTCATGTCATCAACGTAAGTAAATACGCGTATCCCGAAACTTGTTGACATATAGCAACCAGATCGGGATACCCCACATATTACACTTACGGTCGTAGAAAAGAAATTAAAAAACTAAAATAATTAGAATTCGTATATCCTTAGACATCATAAACCCGAAATATCTCATATTCCGGATTTCATGTCTAACATATAAACCTCGTATTTTAGTCTCAAATTGAAAACACTTTTCAATCACTTAGCAGGGGATTCAACAAGATTCCCGACTACATTATCGAATACTCTTCGGAAACTTTAGCAGATGGCCGCACCCCCGATACCGTCGACGAAGTGCACCAAGGCGGAACACCGTAGCCGCGAGCACCCGAGTGGGTGCTTTTGGCAACGGGGTTCTCCTACAGTCACTTGGTCGGGGCTATGAGGCGCGGCTGTCTACTAGAGTTACCCGGCGAGTGTTCGCTTAAAATACGCGATAGCGACGAAGTTTTGATCTGAATCAAAACTTCGTGGCAACCGATTAACCGAGACTAAAATATTAGATTTACAATATACTAACTAGTTTTCGCAAAACTAATTATTTGGATTCTAAATATTGTATCACATATCATCAAGATCTATACAACGTTAAATATTTTGACCAGTTTATCAAATTTCCATAAAATCCAGAGACCTCAACAACTTGAGAAGCATTAAAAATACCTAGAGAGTGCTAAATGACACCATGGATCAGCACAAGAAAAATGGACCCTTAACTCCCTAAAACGGTGGTGGAACCGCGGTCAAACAAGGGTTTTGGCGGCGGTTCCGCGGCGCTTTAGGGGAGTTGGGGCTCCAAATTTCTTGGGGCTCCATAGAAAACCCTGCAAATTTTTTTGGATATTTTTAATAACGAAAATTTCAACATTTGAAAAAATCGACAGAAAGCATGAAAATTTGCGGGTTTCGAAACTGATCGAATAGTTTAACGTCGTAACGACCTATCCAAAAGTTCTAGCTTGGCTCCGATACCATGAAAGTGTTTATTAGCACCTCGACTTAGTTTAAACGGGCATCACACATGCAATTTTAAATTTTTCTAGGTGCCAATTAACACTAACCTAGATCTTAACTAGAAATTAGGGTTTCTACTTGATGATATGAACTACTAAAGAGAAGGAAAGAATGTTATACCTTCGTAGATCGAGTCCTTCACTTCACATGCTCCGTGTAATAGTCCACGCGACTCCACTAGGCTCCACTTGAGGGTTTGGACGAGCTTCCTCCGATGACCTTCGTGCCGAAGATGATCCACGCGAAGCCCGCTAGCTCAAGCTACCTCTTCACTAATCTCTTATTAGTGAAGTAAACACGCCATACCAAAGTGCTAGTTTGGTGTGGGATGATGAAGTAGGGAATATGAGGCTCACTAATTTGTGTTCAAGCTTCATGATTCACATCAGATGTGAGGGTTGAACCTTGAACCATGGTGAGAGGAAGAAGAAGATGATAGCAACATAAGAAATGACTAAGTGTTGAGAATGAGATGAGTGAATGGTAACCCCTTGAGCCTCACTCATTAAAGCATGGAAAATAGCAATATAAAATTGCAACCATACTTGAATAGTGAGTCAAGATGAATAAAGAAATATAAAAGCCATACCCCACCGTGCTCCTATTTTCCACCTCAATTTCTATTTTTCCCAAAAATAGAAAATACACCATGCTTCATTATATATATATTATATATATTAATATATATTTTATGAAGAATAATTAGTGAGCTAATGATATTAGTTAAGATATAATTATATCACATATAATATATATCACATTATTAAATCAACACTTGATTTAATAATCCGGTTATATCACATATAACTGACTAATATCATTTATCTGTGTATCATATTATTAAATCAACACTTGATTTGATAATCTGGTTATATCACATATAACCTGACTTGATAACATATAACTGCCAGATTACAATACGGTATCATATACACGTATTTAATCAGGCCTACACACATATCACATATATGTCTTACTTCGTTTCTCTTGAACCAGGAAACTTCTTTGTGGGACTCTAAATACTCGTCAATATACCGGCAGTAGGTGATGATCACATCAGTCACCCACAAGCCGTCAGCGGTACTAGCTGGACGTAACGGCTACCCGGGTATTGAGCGATATGAAGATCAACAAGCAAGCTTGTCCATACTCACCATGAAGCCTATCAGTAACACCACCGTATAGTTCGGTCTCTTCGTCTGATATGTCGCATATCAAGTCTAGGGCTGGTAAACGTCAGACCCCAGTAACGTGATAAGTCAGGCCGATGTCTGGATTATAACGGTTCGAGAAACTACTGATAACTCTTATCAGTAAATCTCAACAGCAGCCCTGGCCAGGGACTTCCAGTTATAGCCAATCGAGCATAGCGCAACATTAACCCCCAATACCGGAAGAGACGAAACCCCTCCTATCGCTCATTGCCTCCATGTGACTCGGGACTGTACCTAAAATCCACCTGTTTGCACGTCTCCTTTGTGCGTGATAGGGAGGAAATCAAAGCACAGTGGGAGCTACACAAGACTCTATGACAATTTTGGGTCTACAGACTAACTTGTACCAGTGTCACAAGAGGACTGCTATCTGACGATAGGTAAACTACCAACTAGGAGTTCTCGTCGAGTCCTGTTCGGTGTACCCATTCTCCAATGAGAACCTGTGTACAATCTTTGATGTCACACACTAATGGCCGTGGGATCAACCATCGCCCTCTAAAAGACAAGAAACGTACACACTGGTCGACTCTGGAATATCGATGCCCTAGTCTCGATATTCCCTCGACTAGGAACTGATTAAAGGATGTACTTTTGGACCACCCTTCCCCCACTAGTATGATCTCATTATAATCTTGGTAGTCAAGTACATATCCTAAGGTCTTTACCAACATGTGAGAAACAGACAGTATAATAATACCAGTCTACATGTTAAGATAAAGGTAACCAGATAGCATACTATCATGTCGAGCAAGAAAGTCCTCTAAATATATGTCCAAGCATCCACTATATCAACAATAATTGCCTCTAGGGCATACATATTCCTAACGTGTTCTATGTATCATCCACTATGACACAATAGTACAATATATATATATATATATATATATATAGTACAATATATATATATATATATATATAGTATAATATATATATATATATATAAATATATATATATATATATATATATATATATATATGTATGTATGTATGTATATCACACATACATATCATTATATGTACAAGAGAAGAAATTCTGTTTAGTGAGCTAATATTAGTTAATATATATTAATATATCAAATATATAAATATATATCAAATTATTAAATCAACACTTGATTCAATTATCTGGTTATATTATATATAACCAACTAATATCACTTATATGTATATCAGTTTATCAAATCAACACTTGATTCAATAACCAGGCTATATCACATATAACCGACCATATCAAATATACGTATAATAAATCATCAAATCAACACTTAATACAATTATCCGGTTATATCATATACAACCTAACCGATATTAAATATCACGTGATTAGAATATGGTATCACATACTCGTTTTTAATCAAGCTCCTGCACATATCACATGTGTGCCCTACTTCGTTTTGCTTGAGCTAGGAAATTTCTGTGTGGGACTCTAAAGACTCGTCAATACACCAACAGTAGGTAATGATCACATCAGTTACCCACAAGCCGTCAGCGGTACTAGCTGGACGTAACGGCTACCCAGGTATTGAGCGAATAGAAGATCAACAAGCAAACTTGTCCAAACTCTCATGAAGCCTATAAGTAACACTTACCGTACAGTCCGGTCTCTTCGTTTGATATGTCGCATATCGAGTCTGGGGTAGAAACGTCAGATCCCAGTAACTTGATAAGTCATGTCGATGTGTGGCTCATTAACGGTTTGAGAAACTACTGATAACACATACCAATAAATCTCATCAGTCCTGGTCAGGGACTTGCTGTTATAGCCAATCGAGCATAGCGCAACATCAACTCCCTATACTGGGAGAGACGAAACCCCTCGTATCGCTCACTGCCTCCATGTGACTCGGGACTATACCCAAAATCCACCTGTTTGCAAGACTCCTTTGAGCCATGGTAGGGAGGAAATCAAAGCACTATGGGAATTACACAACACACTATGACGATCTTGGTTCTACAGACTAACATGTACCATTTTCACCAGAGAACTGCTATCTGATGATAGGTATGGTACCATCTAGGAGTTCTTGGTGAGTCCTGTTCGGTGTACCCATTCTCTTATGAGCACCTGTGTACAATCTCTAATGTCAAACACCAATGGTTATAGGATCAACTATCGCTCTATACAGGGTTAAAAAACGTATACACTAGTCTACTTTGGAATATCGATGCCCTATCTCGATACTTCCTCGACTAGGAACTATTAAAGGATGTACTTGTGGACTACACATGCCCTACTAATATAATCTGCATCATAGTCCTGGTAGTCAAGCTAATATCCTAAGGGCTTTATCAACATATATCAGAGAGACAGTATAATAATACAAGTGTACATGTTAAGATAAAGAGCAACCAGATAGCATACTATCATGCCGAGTAAGAAAGTCCTATATATATATGTCCAAGCATCCACTATAATATACAACAATGGTCTCTAGGGCATACATATTCCTAACAATCTCCCACTTGCACTAAGCCCAGTTGTTGTAGTATCACATACCCAACATCCTAAAAAGTCTCTCAAATTGCGCTTGGGGGAGGGCTTTCGTGAGTGGATCCGCCGTGTTGTTCTTCGTGTCAACTCTCCTGATCTCGATCTCCCGGCGATCAACGATCTCCCGGATCAGGTGATACCACCTCAGAATATGTCTGGATTGCTGATGGGATCGGGTGTTAGTTGTATGTATGCCCTAGAGGCCAGTATTGTACAGATGTTGTATATTATATTGGATGCTTGGACATATATAGAGATGACTTTCTTGCTCGATATGATAGTATGCTATCTGGTTACTCTTTATCTTAACATGTACACTAGTCTCTTTATACTGTCTTATAGTTACATGTTGGTAAAGCCCTTAGGATGTGTACTTGACTACCTGGACTATGATGCGGATCATACTAGTGGGGACATGGTAGTCCATAAGTACATCCTTCAAGGTCCCTAGTCGTGGGTGTATCGAGACGGGGCATCGATATACCAGAGTAGACTAGCGTATACGCTTCTCGACCCATGTGATGGGCGATGGATGATCCCATATCCATTGGTGTTTGACATCAGAGATGGTATACGGGTGCGCAGTGGAGACTGAGTACACTGGACGGACTCACCGAGAACTCCCAGATGGTATTATACCTCACGTCAGATGGCAGTTCTCAGGTGACACTTGTACAGGTTAGTCTGTAGACCCGAGATCGTCATAGAGTCTTGTGTGATTCCCACTGTGCTTTGATCTCCACCTTACCGCGTCCATGAGGGCGTGCAAAACGGTGGTCTTTGGGCACAGTCCCGAGTCACATGGAGGCAATGAACGATAGGAGGGGTTTCGTCTCTCCCGGTATTGGGGGTTGATGTTGCGCAGTGCTCGATTGGCCGTAACAGGGAAGTCCCTGGCCAGGGCTGATCAGAGATTTGCTGGTAAGTGTTACCAGTAGTTTCTCGACCCGTTATGAGCCTCACATCGGCACGACTTATCGGGTTATTGGGGTCTGACGTTTACCACCCCTAGACTTGATATGCGACATATCAGACGAAGAGACCGGACTGTATGGTAAGTGTTACTGGTCGGATTCGCAGGAGTATGAGCGGACTAGCTTGTCGATCTTCTGATCGCTCAATACCCGGGTGGCCGTTACGTTTAGCAGACCGCTTGCGGCTTGTGGATGCTTGATATGATCATCATCTGCTACCGGCGTATTGACGAGTCTTTAGAGTCCTACACAGAGGTTTCCTGGCTCAAGCGAAACGAAATAGGAGCGCATATGAGATATGTGCAGGACCGAGAATGATGCGTGTATGTGATACCGCATTTCATTCTCGCGATATATGTTTCGAATGGTTATATTCGATATGACCTAGTTATCGAATCATTGATTCGATAAATCGATGCATTGAATACTAGTCGGTTATGTGCGACATGACCGGATCATTGAATCAAGTGTTGATTTAATGATTTAATGTATAATTATATATTTGATATATTACTTTGCATTAACTAGTATTGGTTCACTTTAAACGGATTTTTTCTCACTTGATGCACATTGTATATGTGATATACTTTTGTGCATATATTTGTATCATGTTTGATGATACTTGATAATGTGGTTAAGTGTAAAGGGTTAAACCATGGTTAAGTGATGATTAGGGTTTGGGTTTTTCATTTATTTATTTGTTTATTTATTTAGAAACGATTAAGTTGAGAATGGTGGCTCATTTTGGAGTTATATTGAAGCTTCTTGAAGCTTTGACAAAGTCCACCATCCTTATCTCATCCTTAACCCTAACCACTCTAACTAACCTTGGTTTAATCTCTACACTTGACCATGGTCAAGATATGATAAGTATTCATATTAGTTTTATTTTTAAAATAGAACACTTATCATTCTTGCTTGATCTTCATCTTCTTCTTCTTCTTCAAGCTTGCTACAACAATGGCAACTTGAGATCTAGTGAGATAAATCCAATTCTAAAGTGAACCCACCTCCTATTTCTTCACCCTCTACCTCTTGCCAAGTTGTTTTGGGTGTTTACTTCACAAGTTTCACAAGTTTGTGAAGTCGGAGCTTGAGTTTGTGCAACCTCGACGTAGATCGTCTTTGACACGAAGCCGACGACCTATTCCGCACGTTTCTCCGATGAAGCCGTCACGAGAGTTCAAGCTTCAAGATGGACAGCGAGAGGACGCCCTTGCGGAGCCGTGGAGGTGGATATCCGGATCTACAAAGGTTGTAATTTCCGTATCCCAGTAGTTAAGTGTTAACTAAGTTTTCATTTCGCCTAAACATCTAGTTTAAGATCCGTAGTCTAGGGTTTCTCGGCACCAAAAATTTTAAATTGGCATGTTCGATGCCTTGTGAGACCTTACTAGAGTGCCTAGGAACCTTTCACTGGTATCAGAGCCTAGCTAGAGCCTTAGGCGAAGTCTAGACGATGTTTGAAACCCGATTGTCCCGAAACCCTAATTTCCAAGGTGCTCTCTGGACATTTTCCGAAATTTTGGATTTTTGTCAATTAAAAATATTCAGAAAATCATGCAGGGTGTTATATGAAATACTGTGAAATTCGAGGGCTTGATTCGACTTTTCCACCGCGGAACCGCGGCACGAGCTGTACATGCGCGGCGGTTCCGCGGCGGTACTGTTCCCTTTTTTAATTTTTAATTCACAGTAATTCATATATTTGTATATTATATTTTCTGGGTATTTTTATTGTGACTTCACAGAAGAGTATTTTGGGGTTGCTTTGGGGATTCGTTTATTCAATCGGGTTATCAAATTTTTGTCTAAGTGGATTTCCAGATAACTGTGGAATATGTTAAAATGTTTGACCGGATACAAATACCCAACTTTTCCCCTGCCGGAAAAATTCCAAGTGTTGGATTTTTCTGTGGTTAAAAGACGTTCGAAGTAGTGCAAGTAACGCGATGGTCCCTCTAGAAGACAACAAACCTTAACTCGATTATGTGACCGTCTTGAACTGCCCTTTGAACCTTCGGGTTTGGGGCAGTACGGCGTGCCACATGTGAGGCGTTGGCTTGACCCTTCTACGGCTGGACCGTTGGTACTGAGGCATGAAGTGAATGTTTTTGAACCTATTTCATGTGTTGATCGGTGTCGGGAAAACTTGGGTGTTCGAATGTTCGATCGGAAAGTTTAATATATTCTATTTATCCGGAATTGGATACAATAATTGGAATTCACAAACAGTTATGAGATAACTGGATGAATGTTATAAATCTAGCAGTTTAGTCCCATACGATATTGAAAAGAGTTTTCGATAAGGAGACTAAAATGCGGGGTTTGTAACTGTTAGGCATGTGATGTCTAAAGAGGTTGCGGATTCCAACTGTTGTAGTTTTACACTTTCTTTTCTGTGACCGTAAGTGTAGTATGTTCATATCGTCGGTTTCGTTGCTATACGTCAAAGACAATTGGGGTATGCATACTTACTTACGTTGATGACATGTGATGTTATGTGTTGCTGGATATGTTATATTGGATCGTCGTGTTCGAATAGCCGGGGGTTTTTATGTGAGATGAGTGTTTTACATTTTCATTCATGTAAAAACTTGTATGTAATATTCTTTTATATGGGGCACTTCCAGGTAGCGGAAGTTGTTACCCTTTGTATATTATTTACTTTTCCGCATTAGGATAGACCCAAGGAGGGGAGCACAAGTAACCGGGTTCTGGGGTCCAGTGGGAGACCAACTCGAGGAGTCGAGTCCGGGTCTCCTAACCCTAGAATTGGCAGGGTTGCTTGCCGCTCTCGTAGGGGTCTAGGGGTGTGTGATTGGCTATTCATCACGACCGTGGAATCCGTGTTTTATACTGGCTCGTATTGAAAACACGGACGTCCTAGTATATCCAATATTTCATATGTTTATTCTGCTGCGATATCTGTGTTGTGATTCTGTGATGGATATAGTATATAGTATATATGATATATTATATAGACGTTACTTATGTTTTGCACCCGCGCTAGCCCTGCCCTGCTCTGTCGTTAGTTACCTAACCTAACGGTGCAAGAGGGGACATCGAGGCGAATGCGGATGGCATAAGTGTACGTCATATCTATCTGTGATGTTTAGGTATTTAAATGATGGGACTTCATTAATGTGATTAATGAAAGATAAGAAACCTAAGATGTTGTAGAATCAGATTTTAAACAAAAAGGGTAGCCACAGTTCTTGCTTTGCACAGCGGTATATATGATATACCCTGCACCTTATTCGATGAGGAAAGGACCGAGATCCCTTCACCGGGAGTGACTCGTTTAGCAATAACTGGCAGATGCTACAGACTCGGTTTGCTTTTGACTGCTTTTGGGTTTTTGCTTTGCACAGCGATATATATGATATATCCCGCACCTCATTCGACGAGGAAAGGACCGAGATCCCTTCACCGGGAGTGACTCCTTTAGCAAAACTAGAAAAGCCTCAAAATCACTCCATTTCAAAACTTCATTTGATTCTACAACGATATCAAGTTCATTACGCTCATGGTTTTCAGAAAAACCTGGCGTAGCCCTCCGTCATTTCAGATAAGTAGTAGTTAGTATTCGTGCTACGTTTGTTGGCCTGCGTCAAGGCGTAGTGTGCGGTAGCTAACTAGTATTTATCTGCTTATGCATATGATGCAGATTGGATTAGGGTAGTCGTGCGACTTTGTTGGCCTGCGTCAAGGGTCGTACGGGTGGGTTTAATTCAATCAGGAAATGACGGATTGAACTTGACTAGCGCACTATGGTTTGTTGGCCTGCGTCAAGGTCATAGCACGCTAGGGGCAAAATATTATCGGGAATTTCAAGTGTTGAAATTTGCAATGAGATTGCATACCTTCTATGAGATAGTTGGATCCCGATACCCACTGCGAGTAAGAGTTACTCTTGGGAGAGTTTTACACATTACAATTAGCTGATCAAGTAGGTGTCTAGAAAGGTGTCAACGGGGTTACGCCTCTGGGAAAACGAGGTTTACATTAATTAGGTTCGTGCGAAAGCACGGGGGACCTCCCTCAAAGTACCGACACTGGCCTGGCTGAAAGATTGGCGAACTTGTAGTGTGTAATTAATCCCGGCTAGTCTTTCCTTTTAGGGTTTGAAGGAAGATTTGATAAAAAGCAGTGGGAGCCATCCTGATTAGATAAGATAAATAACCAATCTGATCTTGCACGAGCTTACGCTAAAGTGTTTTCTTCTCTCTCTCTCCAGGTAGCGACCAGTTCATGCCTTAATCAAGATAATAATATGGATGTATTGACCGAACCCGCATGTTATACTGTGCTGGGGAACGTTGGTTCCGTTCATTCTTATAAGAGTTATAGGAATGAACAGGATATAGGGGAATACCAGGATTCCCATGCCACCCGAATGAAGAAAGTACATGTTGATGCATTTTCTTCGGGTGTGTTCGTTACTGAGAACTGTTTCTCCATTTGCTCTACGTCCTGGGTATTAGATACCGGGTCAGGATCCCATATATGTAATCAGTTACATGGGCTTAGGAAAGGTAGAGAACTTGGAGAAGGTGATAAAGACATTAGAGTTGGAAATGGTGCAATTGTTGCAGCTAAGACTGTCGGGGAATATCACCTTGTATTACCAACTGGTAATACATTGGTTCTGAACGAATGCTATTACATACCGAATCTGATATGCAACATTATATCGGTTTCTTTATTAAGTAAAGAGGGATATAATTTTGTATTACAGGACAATGTTATGAACATTTTCCGTGACCAAAAGTTGGTTGGATCAGGCACATTGTGCAATGGTATTTATGTTTTAAATCAATCAACAGTTCTGAGCATAACAAACACACACAAGAGGAAGAGTTCTGAACTCAACGAATCCTTCTTGTGGCATTGTAGACTGGGTCACATCAATGCGACACGACCAGCTAAGTTGCATAAAGATGGATATTTAAATCCGTTTGAATTTTCATCTTATGACACTTGCCAGTCATGTCTCAAAGGCAAGATGACCAAAACTTCGTTTACGGGACACGGAGAAAGAGTTACGAACTCTTGGGACTGATACATAGTGATGTATGCGGTCCCATGTCTACACATGCCAGGGATGGTTCTTCATACTTCATTACATTCACTGATGATCTCTCTAGGTTCGGGTATGTGTTCCTGATGAAACACAAATCAGAAGCTTTTGAGAAATTTAGGGAATATAAGCAAGAAGTTGAGAACCAAACCGGAAAAAGTATTAAAATCCTACGATCTGATCGAGGAGGAGAATACTTAAGCAATGAATTCCTGGACTTCCTAAAAGAGAATGGGATTCTCTCTCAGCTGACTCCTCCATATACACCACAGCACAACGGTGTATCAGAACGGAGGAACCGCACCCTATTAGATATGGTGCGCTCTATGATGAGCACAGCTGAGTTACCTATTTCCTTCTGGGGATATGCACTGGAAACAGCTGCAGACCTATTGAATATGGTTCCCACCAAAACCGTGCCGACCACTCCATATGAGATATGGAAAGGAAAGAGACCATATCTTAATTATGTTAAGATATGGGGTTGTCCGGCCTATGTAAAAACGCAAAATCCGGACAAACTCGCGGCAAGGTCCATTCTGTGTAAGCTTATTGGATATCCCAAACATTCGCGAGGGTATATCTTCTACCACCCTGAGGAACAAAGAGTGTTTGTTTCTCGGCATGCCACCTTTTTAGAAAAGGAATTTCTTGAAAAAGAGATTAGTGGTCATGAGGTAGAACTGGAAGAGGTTCCAGCTGCACAGGCTACAACAGAAGATCTGGTGGAACCAGAGGATTCCATAGTTCCCGATGAACCCCAGCCACTCCGCCGATCTAGTAGGGTTCCTTGCCAACCTGAGAGATACTATGGTTTTCTCATGGACGGTGGGAGCGAGGATTGCATCATGGAGGATGATGACCCAACTAGCTTCGAGCAGGCCATCACGAGTAGGGACTCAGTGAAATGGCTGGATGCTATGCGGTCCGAGATGGAATCCATGTACACCAACAAAGTATGGACTTTGGAAGTTGCTCCTGAAGGGGTAAAACCCATTGGGAGCAAATGGATCTTCAAGAAGAAACTTGGTGTAGATGGGAAAGTGGAGACTTTCAAAGCTAGACTTGTAGCAAAGGGTTTTCGTCAAAGACCAGGTGTGGACTATGACGAAACCTTTTCTCCAGTGGCTATGCTTAAATCCATCTGAATCATGCTTGCCATTGCAGCCTTTCATGACTACGAAATCTGGCAAATGGATGTTAAGACCGCCTTTCTAAATGGTGATTTAGAAGAGTGCGTGTACATGACTCAGCCAGAGGGCTTCGTAGACAGTGGGAGCAGCGGGAAGGTGTGCAAGCTGCTTAAATCCATTTATGGATTAAAGCAAGCATCGCGGAGTTGGAACATCTGCTTTGACGTCGTTATCAAAGAGTTTGATTTTGTCAAAAACCCAGATGAACCTTGTATCTACAAGAAGGTGGCAGAGAGTAAGGTAGTCTTCCTCGTATTGTACGTGGACGACATACTCTTGATAGGAAATGATATTCCTATGCTGCAATCGGTCAAGCTCTTCTTATCACAAAGATTCTCAATGAAAGATCTTAGTGATGCCTCCTGCATATTGGGGATTAGGATCTATAGAGATAGATCCAAACGGATTTTGGGATTGTCCCAATCCAGGTACATTGACACCATACTAAAGAGGTTTAGTATGGAAGAGTCCAAGCGTGGGAACTTACCCACGATCTCTGGAGTCACTCTCTCCAAAGAGATGTCTCCCAAGACTGATTTGGAGAGAGCTCGCATGCAAGGGATACCCTATGCTTCGGCAGTAGGCTCTATCATGTATGCGATGCTATGTACCAGACCCGATGTAGCATACTCACTAAGTGTAGTGAGCAGGTATCAAGCTGATCTTGGAGAGAGTCACTGGACAGCTATGAAGAGCATTCTCAAGTACTTGCGAAGGACTAGAGATATGTTCTTGGTGTATGGTAACGGAGAACTCCAAGTGGAGTCCTTTACCGATTCGAGCTTCCAGAGTGATAAGGATGACTCTAAGTCGCAGTCGGGCTTTGTCTTTACCCTTTACGGAGGGGCGGTTAGCTGGAAGAGTTCCAAGCAGGAAACCGTGGCAGACTCGACGATGGAGGCTGAATACATCGCTGCCAACGATGCTGCTAAAGAAGCTGTCTGGATATAGAAGTTCATTACTGAACTTGGAGTGGATCCATCCATTGAGCGTCCAATACCTTTGTATTGCGATAACAATGGAGCAGTGGCTTTGGCCAAGGAACCCAGGTCCCATCAGCGATCCAGGCATATTCTGAGGCGGTATCACCTGATCCGGGAGATAGTTGATCGCCGGGAGATCGAGGTCAGGAGGGTTGACACGAAGAATAACACGGCGGATCCACTCACGAAGGCCATTCCCCAGATACAGTTTGAGAGACTCTTCGGGATGCTCGGTATGCGATACTATAGCAGCTGGCCCTAGTGCAAGTGGGAGATTGTTAGTTGTATGTATGCCCTAGAGGCCAGTATTGTACAGATGTTGCATATTATATTGGATGCTTAGACATATATAGAGATGACTTTCTTGCTCGATATGATAGTATGCTATCTGGTTACTCTTTATCTTAACATGTACACTAGTCTCTTTATACTGTCTTATAGTTACATGTTGGTAAAGCCCTTAGGATGTGTACTTGACTACCTGGACTATGATGCGGATCATACTAGTGGGGACATGGTAGTCCATAAGTACATCCTTCAAGGTCCCTAGTCGTGGGTGTATCGAGACGGGGCATCGATATACCAGAGTAGACTAGCGTATACGCTTCTCGACCCATGTGATGGGCGATGGATGATCCCATATCCATTGGTGTTTGACATCAGAGATGGTATACGGGTGCTCAGTGGAGACTGAGTACACTGGACGGACTCGCCGAGAACTCCCAGATGGTATTATACCTCACGTCAGATGGCAGTTCTCAGGTGACACTTGTACAGGTTAGTCTGTAGACCCGAGATCGTCATAGAGTCTTGTGTGATTCCCACTGTGCTTTGATCTCCACCTTACCACGTCCATGAGGGCGTGCAAAACGGTGGTCTTTGGGCACAGTCCCGAGTCACATGGAGGCAATGAACGATAGGAGGGGTTTCGTCTCTCCCGGTATTGGGGGTTGATGTTGCGCAGTGCTCGATGGCCGTAACAGGGAAGTCCCTGGCCAGGGCTGATCAGAGATTTACTGGTAAGTGTTACCAGTAGTTTCTCGACCCGTTATGAGCCTCACATCGGCACGACTTACCGGGTTATTGGGGTCTGACGTTTACCACCCCTAGACTTGATATGCGACATATCAGACGAAGAGACCGGACTGTATGGTAAGTGTTACTGGTCGGATTCGCAGGAGTATGAGCGGACTAGCTCGTCGATCTTCTGATCGCTCAATACCCGGGTGGCCGTTACGTTTAGCAGACCGCTTGCGGCTTGTGGATGCTTGATATGATCATCATCTGCTACCGGCGTATTGACGAGTCTTTAGAGTCCTACACAGAGGTTTCCTGGCTCAAGCGAAACGAAATAGGAGCGCATATGAGATATGTGCAGGACCGAGAATGATGCGTGTATGTGATACCGCATTTCATTCTCGCGATATATGTTTTGAATGGTTATATTCGATATGACCTAGTTATCGAATCATTGATTCGATAAATCGATGCATTGAATACTAGTCGGTTATGTGCGACATGACCGGATCATTGAATCAAGTGTTGATTTAATGATTTAATGTATAATTATATATTTGATATATTACTTTGCATTAACTAGTATTGGTTCACTTTTAACGGAGTTTTTCTCACTTGATGCACATTGTATATGTGATATACTTTTGTGCATATATTTGTATCATGTTTGATGATACTTGATAATGTGGTTAAGTGTAAAGGGTTAAACCATGGTTAAGTGATGATTAGGGTTTGGGTTTTTCATTTATTTATTTGTTTATTTATTTAGAAAGGATTAAGTTGAGAATGGTGGCTCATTTTGGAGTTATATTGAAGCTTCTTGAAGCTTTGACAAAGTCCACCATCCTTATCTCATCCTTAACCCTAACCACTCTAACTAACCTTGGTTTAATCTCTACACTTGACCATGGTCAAGATATGATAAGTATTCATATTAGTTTTATTTTTAAAATAGAACACTTATCATTCTTGCTTGATCTTCATCTTCTTCTTCTTCTTCAAGCTTGCTACAACAATGGCAACTTGAGATCTAGTGAGATAAATCCAATTCTAAAGTGAACCCACCTCCTATTTCTTCACCCTCTACCTCTTGCCAAGTTGTTTTGGGTGTTTACTTCACAAGTTTCACAAGTTTGTGAAGTCGGAGCTTGAGTTTGTGCAACCTCGACGTAGATCGTCTTTGACACGAAGCCGACGACCTATTCCGCACGTTTCTCCGATGAAGCCGTCACGAGAGTTCAAGCTTCAAGATGGACAGCGAGAGGACGCCCTTGCGGAGCCGTGGAGGTGGATATCCGGATCTATAAAGGTTGTAATTTCCGTATCCCAGTAGTTAAGTGTTAACTAAGTTTTCATTTCGCCTAAACATCTAGTTTAAGATCCGTAGTCTAGGGTTTCTCGGCACCAAAAATTTTAAATTGGCATGTTCGATGCCTTGTGAGACCTTACTAGAGTGCCTAGGAACCTTTCATCGGGGTTCCTTGGCAAAAGCCACAGCTCCATTGTTATCATAATAAAAGGGTATTGGATGCTCAATGGATGGAACCACACCAAGATCAGCTATGAACTTCTTCATCCAGACAAGCTCTTTGGCAGCGATGTATTCAGCCTCCATCGTTGATTTTGCCACGTTATCTTGCTTGGAACTCTTCCCGCATACCGCCCTTCCATTGAGGGTGAATACAAAATCCGAGACCGACTTACTGTCATCTTTATCACTCTGGAAGCTCGAATCGGCAAAGGACTCTACCTGGAGTTCACCGTTACCATACACCAAGAACATTTCTTTAGTCCTTCTTAAGTATTGAAGAATGTTCTTCACAGTTGTCCAGTGATTCTCCCCAGGATCTGATTGATACCTGCTTACTACACTAAGTGCGTAAGCAACATCCAGTTTGGTACATAATATCGTATACATGATAGACTCGACTGCAGAAGCATAGGGCATCCCTTGCATGCGAGCCTTCTCTAAATCAGTCTTGGGAGACATCTCTTTGGAGAGAGTGATTCCTGAGCAAGCGGGTAAATTATCATGCTTAGAATCTTCCATGCTAAACCTGTTTAGTATAGTGTCAATATACCTGGATTGGGTTAATCCCAACATCCGTTTAGATCTATCTCTATAGATCTTAATCCCAGGATGTAGGAGGCATCATCCAGATCTTTCATGGAGAACTTATGTGATAAGAAGGGCTTGACCGAGTGTAGTATAGGAACATCGTTTCCTATCAAGAGTATGTTATCCACATACAATACAAGGAATACAACATTACTCTCTACAACCTTCTTTTATATACAAGGTTCATCTACGTTTTTGATGAAGTCAAACTCTTTGAGTGCTACATCAAAACAGATGTTCCAGCTCCACGATGTCTGCTTTAATCCGTAGATTGATTTATGCAGCTTGCACACCTTTCCGCTGCTCCCACTGTCTACGAAGCCCTATGGCTGTGTCATGTACACGCTCTCTTCTAAATCACTATTTAGAAAAACGGTCTTGACGTCCATCTACCAGATTTCGTAGTCATGGTATGCAGCAATGGAAAGTAGGATTCTGATTGACTTAAGCATAACCACTGGAGAAAATGTTTCATCATAATCGATACCAGGTCGTTGACGAAAACCTTTTGCTACAAATCTAGCTTTGAAAGTCTTAACTTTTCCATCTACACCAAGCTTCTTCTTAAAGGCCCACTTGCTCCTAATGGGTTTTACCCCTTCAGGAGCAACTTCCAAAGTCCATACTTTGTTGGTGTACATGGATTCCATCTCAGATCGCATAGCATCTAGCTATTTCACAGAGTCTCGACTTGTGATGCCTGCTCTAAACTAGTTAGGTCATAATCTTCCATGATGCAATCCTCGCTCCTACCGTCTATGAGAAAACCGTAGTATCTCTCAGGTGGATGAGGAACCCTACTAGATTTGCGGAGTGACTGAGGTTCGTCGGGGACTATTGAATCCTCCGGTTCTACCAAATCATCAGTTCTACCTCATTGCTACTAATTTCTTTCATAATAAATTCCTTTTCTAAAAAGGTGGCATTCCGAGAAACAAACACTTTTTGTTCCTCGGTGTGGTAGATGATATACCCTCGCGAATGTTTGGGATATCCAACAAACTTACACAGAACAGACCTTACCCCGAGTTTGTCCGGATTTTGCATTTTAACATAGGCCGGATAACCCCACATCTTAATGAAATTAAGACTTGGTCTCTTCCCCTCCCATATCTCAAATGGAGTGGTTGGCACTGATTTGGTTGTAACTCTATTCAATAGGTATCCAGCTGTCTCAAGTGCATAACCCCAAAAGGAAATAGGTAAATCAGCAGTACTCATCATAGAGCGTACCAAATCTAATAGGGTGCGATTCCTCCGCTCCGATACACCGTTGTGCTGTGGTGTATACGGAGGAGTAAGCTGAGAGAGAATCCCATTCTCTTTTAAATAGTCATGGAATTCCGTGCTTAAGTATTCTCTTCCCCGATCAGATCGAAAGATTTTAATACTTTTACCCGTTTGGTTTTCTAATTCGTACTTATATTCCTTGAATTTCTCAAAAACTTCAGATTTGTGTTTCAATAGGAACACATATCCGAATCTTGAGAGATCATCGATGAATGTAATAAAGTATGAGGAACCATTTCTGGCATGTGTAGACATAGGACCGCATACATCACTATGTATCAGTCTCAAGAGTTTATTAGCTCTTTCTCTGTGTCCTGTAAATGGAGTTTTGGTCATCTTCCTTTTGAGACATGACTCGCAATTTTCATAAGATGTAAATTCGAACAGATTCAATTATCTATTTTTATGCAACTTAGCTAGTCTTGTCGAATTGATATGACCAAGTCTGCAATGGCATAAGAAGGCTTCGTTCATTTCTGAACTTTTCCTCTTGTTTGTGTTCTGTATACTTAGAATTGCGTTTTGATTTAGAACGTAAATACCATTACACAATGTACCAAACTCAATCAACATTTGATTTAGGAAAATGTTCATAATATTTTTCTCTAATGAAAAGTTATAACCTTCTTTATCTAATAAAGGAATGGATATAATGTTGCACATCATCGATGGTACGTAATAACAGTCGTTCAAAATCAATCTATTTCAATTTGGCAATACAAGGTGATATTTGCTGACAGCTTTGGTAGCAACAATTGCTCTGTTCCCTACTCTGAGAGACATATCACCCTTTCCCAGTTCTCTACTTCTTCTTAACCCTTATAACATATTACAAATATGGGATCCTGATCCGGTATCTAATACCCAGGACGTAGAGCAAACTGAAAAACAGTTCTCGGTAACGAACACACTTGAAGAAGATGCATCGGCATGCTCTTTCTTCATTCGGGTTGCATGGGAATCCTGGTATTCCCTTATTCCTTACTCGGACTTATAACAGTCATAAGATAGAGCGGAACCAACGTTCCCCAACTCAGTATAATAAGCGGGTTCGGTCAATACATCAATATTATTATCTTGATTAAGGCGTGTCATGGTCGCTACCTGGAGAGAGAGAGAGAGAAGAAAATACTTTAGCGTGCACTCTTGCAAGATTATATTGGTTATTATCTTATCTAATCAGGATGGCTCCTACTGTTTTTATCAAATCTTCCTTCAAACCCTAAAAGGTAAGATTAGTCGGGATTTATTACACCCTACAAGTTTTCCAATCGATCGGCCAGACAGGTATTAGTATTCTGAGGGAGTCTCCCCATGCTTTCGCATGGAACTAATTAAATAACCTCGTTTCCGCAGGGGCATAACCCTGTTAACACCTACTGGACCGGCTAATTGTAAAGTGGAAAACTCTCTCAGGAGTAATATTTATTCGCAGTAGGTATCAGGATCCAACTATCTCATAGAAGGTATGCAATCTCATTGCAAATTTTCAACACTTGAAATTCCCAATATCTGTTTTTACCCCTAACGTCCTATGACCTTGACGGAGGCCAATAAATCATAGTCCGCTAGTTAAGTTTAACCTGTTCATTTCGTGATTGAATTAAACTTACCCGCATGACCCTTGACGGAGGCCAACAAAATCGTACGACTACCTTAATCCAATCGCATCATATGCTGCAGATAAGCACTAATTAGCTACCGCACACTATGCCTTGACGGAGGCCAACAAACATAGCACGAATACTAAATAGTTCTTATCTGAAATGACTGAGAGTTACGACAGGTTTTTAAGAAAACATTTTGCGTAATGAACTTGATATCGTTGTAGAACCTAGTGATTTGAAAAGGAGTGGTTTAAGCTCCGCTTTTAAAATCGAGTGTTTTTCAAAATAAACCGAGTGGGTTGTAGCATTTGCTAAAGAGGTCACTCCCGGTGAAGAGATCTAGGCTTTTTCCTTATCAAATGAGGTGCTGGATATTCATCAAGAAATACCACTATGCAAAGCAAGATATAGAGTTACCTTTTTGAAAATTTTGATTCTACAATATCTTTAGGTTTCTTTCTTTTTCATTAATCTCATTAATGACGCCCCATCGTTTATGTTTTCTAAACATCAAAGAAGAAACGAAAATAGAACGTACGTTTATACCATCCGCATTCGCCATGAGGCTCGTCATGTACCGTTAGGTTACTTAAGTAACAACAGAGCGGGGGCTGGACTGGCGCGGGTGCAAAACATAAGCAACGTTTATTATATATTATATATATAATAATAGCATTTGTCTCATGCAGTAATATGATCACATCACAAAATAATAGCAGCAGAAGAAAAAATATGAAATATAGGATATACTAAGAGGTCCGTGTTTTAAATTAAACCAGTAAAAAATATGGATTCCACGACCGTGATGAATAGCCAAACCCACATCCCTAGACCCCTACGAGAGTGGCAAGCAACCCTGCCAATTCTAGAGTTAGGAGACCCGGTTTCGACTCCTCGAGATGGTCTCCCACTGGATTCTAGAACCCAGTTACTTGTGCTCCCCACTTTGGGTCTATCCTAATACGAAAAAGTAAGTAATATACATCAATAGTGACATCATCCTCAACTCGGACGTGTCCCAATAAAAGAATATTACATACAATTAATTATATGAAAGAAATTTCAGAAAACTCTCATCTCACGCTAAAACCCCCCGGCTATTCAGTCACGATGATCCAATACAACATATCACAGCAACACCTAAACATCCCATGTCATCAATATAAGTAAATATGTGTATCCCGAATGTCGTTGACGTTTGAAACAGACTTTCCAAGTACTTGAAGTACTTAAATACTGTTTAATAGATGAAAATAGTAGGATTTCTAATACCGTTCCATGCAATAACATCATTTTGAATCCATTCCATTTGAACTGGTGCTTTCTACATCACAATTATTGTGAAGAGACATCCATAATAATTAGCATTGGACATTTTTTTTGGTGAAATTATGTCTATTTAAATATGGACCACACATAAAAAAATCTAGTCAAATTTTAATTGTTCATCTTAACTCCTTAGTTATAAGATCAGCTAAGCCCTATTTGGCCACTCTATGAGCGACTGTTCACAGACATTATGAAGAAACCGTTTCTGAAGGAGATACATTAGTTATATTTATATATGAAAAATCCCGATCTGGTGACATAACGCAAGGTCTTCCAAAAGTGGAACAAATCTTAGAAGTGCGTTCGATTGGTTCAATATCGATGAACCTTGAAAGGAGAGTTGAAGGTTGGAACGAACGTATACCAAGAATTCTTAGAATTCCTTAGGGATTCTTAATTGGAGCTGAGCTAACCATAGCCCAAAGTCGTATAGCAACGAGATCGGCGATACACTACATATTACACTTACAGTTGCAGAAAAGAAAAACTACAATAATTAGAATCTGCAAACACCTTAGACATCATAAACACGGAATATCTCATATTTCAAATTTCATGCCAAACACAATAAACCTTGCCTTTTTGTCTCAAATTGAAAACACTTTTCAATAACTTAGTCGGTTAATTCAACAAAATTCCCAATTACCTGATTGAATGCTCGTCGGAAGATTTAGTAGATGGCCGCACCCTTGATGCCGTCGACGAAGTGCACTTAGGCGGAACACTGTGGCCGCGAGCACCCGAGTGGATGCTTTTGGCAACGGGGTTCTCC
Organism: Agapanthus africanus; assembly: GCA_030015575.1. Taxonomy (NCBI): domain Eukaryota; kingdom Viridiplantae; phylum Streptophyta; class Magnoliopsida; order Asparagales; family Amaryllidaceae; genus Agapanthus; species Agapanthus africanus. Next base: position 469,767,489 of record CM057349.1, read on the forward strand.
TAAAGTCACTTGGTTGGGGCTATGGGGCATGGCTATTTAGTAGTGTTACCCGACGAGTGTTCGCATACTATACGAGATTGCAATGGAGTTTTGATTCGAATCGAAACTCCGTGGCAATCGATCAAAAGATACCAAATTGCTAGATTTACAAACGCAAACTAGTTTTCACAAAACTAATTATTGTGGATTCCAAATATTGTATCATAGATCAATATAATCTAGGCGATATTAAACATTTCGATCGATTCATCAAACACCCTCAAATCACAGAGACCTCAACAACTTGAGTCTCACTAAAAATATCCAGAAAGTGAAAAATAACAAAATGGAGCAGCACAAGAAAAATGATCCCACAACTCGTCAAGATAGCGGCGGAACCGCGGCCAAACAAGGGTTGGGGCCACGGTTCTGCGGCTCCTTGATGGAGTTTGGGGCTCGAACTTCTTGGGGCTTTATAATTTAACCTGCACGATTTTCTGACTATTTTTAATATGGAAAAAATCCAACTTTTGAAAAATTGGACAGAAACTTGAAATTAGGGTTTCGAAAAAATCGATCAAACACTTTAATGTCGTTTAGACATATCTTAATGCTTTAGCTTGGTTCTAATACCATAAAAGTATGCCTTAGCACCACTACTAGGTTTTAACTTTTAGTGTATATGCCATAGAGGACATTACTGTATCATACTAGTTTGTATATTACTTAATGGAAGCTTGGGATATTCACCTTGTATATGACATTCTTGCTCAAAATAGTAGTATGCTACTTGGTTTATTTCTACTTTAATGTGTGCATGTGTTTCTTATAGCATATCGCCTTTACACATTAGTAGAGCCCTTAGGATCTTTGCTTGATTACCAGCTTTGTGATGGCAGTCACACTCGTGGGGGCTGGGTAATCCACAAGCACATCCATATGCAGGTCCCTAGTCATAGGACTATCGAGACAGGGTATCGATACTCCGGAGTAGACTAGCGTATGCGCTTCTCATCCCAGCTTGGGAGACGGTCTGTCTCACAGCCGCCAGTACGTCGTACTTGAGATAGTATGCGGGTGCTCGTTAGGTTACGAGTACACTGGACAGGACTCATCGGGAACTGTTGGTTGGTATTATACCTATCGTCAGTTATCAGTTCCCTAGTGACATGAGTACAGCTTAGTCCGTTGACTTGACACTGTCACTTCGCCTCGGGTGTGTTCCCATTGTTCTTTGATTACTACCCTACCACGGCTCAAAGGAGTCGTGCAAACAGGTAGTTTTTGGGTGCAGTCCCGAAGCACTTGGAGGCAGTGACGGTTAGACAGGATTCGTTTCTCCCGGTATTGGGGGTTGATATCGCGCTGTGTCTAGGAGAGCCATTACACAAAGTCCCTGGCCAGGGCAAGCGAGATAGACTGGTAGGTTTCCAGTGTTATCTCAGGGTGTTCTGGGCTATACTCCGACACGAATTGTACCGCTATTAGGGGACTGACGTTTACCGCCCCCTAGACCCGCCATGCGATACTCTTAAACGAACAGACCGGACTGTACGGAGACTGTCACATTCAGGCTCAGTAGGAGTTCTGATGGGTTCGCCTCGTCAGTCTTCTTATCAGTATCTACCTGGGGACCGTTACGTACAGCCAGTACCGCTTGCGGCCTGTGGTTAAACCCACTGCCAGCGTAGTGTCGAGTCTTTAGAGTCCCACACAGAGGGTTATTCGCCTTTGGGCAAAACTGAGTAGAGGTCGCATGGTTTTGCGACGGAGTTCGTTCACATCCGCGCACTTGTGCACGTTTGGTGTCCGGACAGTCATTGCTAGCGGGCTCTGGTTTGAGCCAGATCCTAGTATATGTTTTGGGGTTAGTTTTATCTCATTGTATTCGTGTTCCTCGGAACACGAATGCGGGTGTGTATGCACAGTCTTTTGAGGCGGAGGAAGAGGATTTTCATTAGGGTTTTGGAACGGGTGTGTATGCACAGTTGACAGTTTTCTTTTTCCAAACCCTAATGAATATATGATATATCAATTAATAATACTAATTAAATGAAATTGAGTTATGGTTAGGGTTGTTGACTTGTTGACCATGGTTGAAACATTGACCATCATCATTTCACTCCAAAGATGCTCTTTGATCTTTGCAAAAACATTTAATGTGAAGTGATATTGGTCTTATCAAACCAACCATCACCTTTTTCATTTTGATTAATATTATTAATTGGATTAATTCACATATATTGGTTATGGTTGTAAAACTATTATCATTATATCATTCTCATTCTCTCTCATCCTCTTCCTCTCTCTCAAAGCTCTCCCCTCTCATGAGTTGAGAACCTTTCAGATTGAGATAAAACCTTCAAAATTACTCTCTACTCTTTCTAAGGTTCTAGGTTTAGCACACCAAGCACCTTAGTTGCTTCTAGTTTGAGGTTGGAGCCAAAGGTAGAGGCCCTCGGGTGGATCTTTCTTCGGCAAGAGAAGGCGACGAGGAGAACCCGTTCTTTCACTCCAAGGAACAAGAAGAGAAGGACTTCAAGACTTAGGTATAACCCCCTTTCCGAGTAGCTAACTCTTTTAGCTTGGTTGTTAGTTTATGTTTCGCAAAGATCCCTCCTTTGGTTAGTCCATGTTGCCTAGTGTTGTAAAAATCGAATTTTTCATAACGTTTCCGCCTCCCCGCAAGCACCGGGGTGGGCAACATGGACTTACAGTGGTATCAGAGCCTACTTAAACACAAACTAACTATTTAGCAAAGTATCTAGAACTTCGATCGAAAAAAATCGCAAAACACATTTTCTAAAACCTAAGTTTCTGCCGATTTTTATTTCTGCTCCAAAAATAATAAATCATGTACCAAAAATCGGCTCAGGCTTTTCTAAGAACAGGCAAGAAAAATGATCCAGTGAGTCGACCAACTCACCGTGGTTCCCTGCCGCGGATCCGCGGCCGAGTTGACTCGGTTGTGGATCGTTTCTCCTGCAGTTTTCTTCTGATGGTGTTTTGTGATTTTTGAGATGGTTTGTTTCTGCCCAGAATTTCCAGAGAACAAGTTAGTTTTTGGGGTGGTCACAAATCCGTATTTTGATCGAACTTCTTTACACTTTGGCAAATGGGTTATATCTGTGATGTGATATATGTATTGAACGTCTGCTAATCGCTATACGTCGATTAGTGGGGGTTATACATATCTGTGATCTGTAATGTTGATGCTTTGTATATATGAATTCGTTGGATTGTCACGGATGAATAGCCGGGGGTTGTGAGATGAGAGTTTTCTTATTCTTTCAATTCTTGTAATATGTAAATTGATGTAATATTATTTGTATGGCCGCACAACCGGGTTGGGGTTGTAGCCGTCATTGTATAATTTCTTTTACTGTTTTTGCTCCTAGGATAGACCCAAGGTGGGGTGCACAAACTACCAGGTATCTCGAAGTGCCGAGTGGCCTACTCACTTTGTTGAGAGAGGTTGCTTCGCTTCGGGTACTTAGCGGGTAGTTTGCAGCACCCGTAGGGGTCTAGGGTGGGGTTTGGCTATTCATCGCGACCGTGTAATCCGTTCTTCGTTACAGGCTCGTACGGAGTGCGGATTCCTAGTATATCCAATGTGTTCATCTGTGATCTGGAATGGCTATCATTGCATGTGACGAATGTTTATATATATCTATATGATATCTATTTAGGCGTTGCTTATGTTTTGCATCTGCGCTAGTCCAGCCCCCGCTCTGTCGTTAGTTAAGTAACCTAACGGGTGATGACGGGACCCCGTGGCGAATGCGGATGGCATAAGCGTACGTTATATTTTCATTGTTTTCTGCAATGGTAGGATTAATTGATGGGACACATTAAAATTAATGCAAGAAAAATAAACCAAGTAAAAGTCGTTGGAACACTTTCAAAACCACTCGGTTCTTTTCAAAAACAACTTTTAAATGTGGAGCTTGAACCACTCCTTTTGAAAGCTATCTCGTTCCATCGATTATGTCAACTTCACTACGTTCATGGTTTCGCCAAAACCATTCGTAGTCCTTCGTCGTTTCACATGAATGGTCAATAGTATTCAAGCATGTATGTTGGCCAAAGTAAAGGCATAGTGATTGGTAGCTATTGGGTATTCATGTGCAGTATAGATAGATGTGTTGGTTTGGGACAGTCGTATTGCCATGTTGGCCAAAGTCAAGGGTAGGTACGGATGGGTTCAAATTAACCTGGAGAATGACGGGTAGAACTTGACATGCGACTTATGATATGTTGGCCAAAGTCAAGGTCATAAGAGCATGGGGCAAAAATCATCATCGGGAGTTTCTAAAGAAACTGAAACTTGCTAGCGCTGCATACCATTTGGAGTGTGATGATTCTGGTAGGATTCCTTCAGTTTTGTCACGCGATGATATTTGGATCCCGATCCTACTGTGAGTATATGCTACTCCTCCGGAACTTTTTCACTTAACGATCAATGCTATAAACCAAGTGGGTGTCTAGAAAGGTGTTAGCGGGGCTACGCCCACAGGGAAAAGAGTTTATTTAATTAAGGAACTTCGCGAAAGCGTTGGAAAACCTCCCTCGAAGTACCGACACTGGCCTGGCTGAACGGTTAAGCAAGAATTGTACGGTGAGATTGATCCTGACTAATTCTTCCTTTATGGTTTGAGGAGGGATTCGAGAGACAGTGGGAGCCATCCTGTTTAGACAAATTAAAAACCACTCTAAACTTGCAATAGCATCATGCTAAAGTGTTTCTTCTCTCTCTCCTAGCCGCAGCGACCAAATATCATGACTGGACTTAAGTTACTTCTAGATAAAAACATACTGACAGGGCTAAACTACAAAGATTGGCCCAGGAATGTTAAAATGGCAATCACTTATGACAAGTTGGGGTATCTCCTTACCACCAAAGCTCCCCCTGTCCCAGGTCCCAAAACCAGCGTCGCGGATAGGGAAATCCGTAAGACCTGGGAAATCGACTGCGCGAAGGCCAAGTGCCTCGTGTTTGCCTCTATGGACAATGAACATCAGAGGAGGCACAAGAATATAGACCTCGAATCCATATTTCTCCATATAAAAAACTATATGGAGAGCAATCCCGTATCGCCAGATACGAAGTGTCGAAAAAGCTGTTTTCGGCGAGATTGGCCGTCGGATCATCGGTAGTAGAACACGTGCTTAAGATGATTGGCTACATAGAGGAGCTCGCGGACCTTGGGACCACGTTGGAGAATGAGCTCTATACAGACTTTAATTCTCCAGTCCCTTCCTTCCACTTACGCCCAGTTTATCCTGAACTTCAACTTGCAGGAAAAGGAAGTTGAACTTTCAGAACTCCTCAACATGCTGAGGAGTGCAGAGGGCACCCTACAGAAAGGTAGGGAAACATCCACTTTGTTTGTAGGAGGATCTTCCTCTTCTAGGTCCAAGGCGAAAGCCAAGGGAAAGAAGAAGAAAACCCCCGCCAAACCAAGGGGCGGTGTTAGTAAAGTGGATACGAAGGGAAAGGCAAAGGCAACAAAGGTAGCGGGAAAGCTTGTGAATAAGGAAGAATGCTTTTACTGTCACAAGAGTGGACACTGGAAGAAAGATTGCAGGGCTTGGAAGGTCAGAACCCAGGATCTGAAGCATGTTGCGGCTTCAGCTTCAGGTGTGTATGTTATTGAAAACTGCCTATCAATAAACTCTACATCCTGGGTATTGGATACCGGGTCAGGATCTCATATCTGTAATTCTTTGCAGGCATTGAGAAAGCGTAGGGTTTTGAAGGCAGGTGATATGACCCTCAGAGTTGCAAACGGAGCTAGCATGGATGCTGAAGCCGTGGGGGACTATCACCCAGATGGTCATGTTTTGGTTTTACGTAATTGCTTTTTTATACCCAATGCAACTTGTAATATCATTTCTGTATCTTTAATATCTAAAGAAGGTTATGAATTTGCATTTGTAAGTAATGTTGTAAACATTCACCTTAATCAAGTTCTGATTGGGTCAGATACATTAAGCAATGGTATATACGTATTAAACCAACCACAGATTTTCAATGTCCAGAATACACACAAAAGAAAGTCTCCGGAAACAAATCAGGCTTTCTTATGGCATTGTAGACTGGGTTACATCAATGAGAGAATGTTGACGAAGTTACATATAGAAGGATATTTGGATCCGTTCGAATATCAATCATATGCAACTTGTCAATCCCGTCTCAAAGGAAAGATGACAAAGACTCCGTTCACTGGACACGGAGTAAGAGCGAGCGAGCTCTTAGGATTCGTACACATCGACGTGTGCGGTCCAATGTCTACGCATGCACAAAGCGGTTATTCCTACTTCATTACTTTTACGGATGACTTTTCAAGGTACGGATATGTCTTCTTAATGAAACATAAATCCGAAGCCTTTGGAAAATTCCAGGAATATAAGAATGAAGTAGAAAAACAAACAGGCAAAAGTAGCAAGACACTGAGATCTGATCGAGGTGGTGAATACTTGAGTGCCGAGTTCCTGGATTACTTAAAAGAGAATGGAATTCTCTCTCAGCTTACTCCTCCATACACTCCGCAACATAACGGTGTATCGGAGAGACGGAACCGAACCTTATTGGATATGGTACGGTCCATGATGAGTAACGCTGAGTTACCGCGATCATTCTGGGGATATGCACTAGAATCAGCTGCATACCTTTTGAACCGAGTTCCAACTAAGACTGTGCCTACTACACCATATCAGATGTGGTGTGGGAAGAGACCCTATCTTGATCACATTAAGACATGGGGATGTCCAGCTTTTGTCAAAAAGCAGCATGCGGACAAACTCGAGACACTCTCAGTACGGTGCAAGTTTGTGGGATATCCAAAGAACTCCAAGGGATATTTCTTCTATTGCGAAGAGGAACAGAAGGTTGTTGTTTCTCGTCATGCCCACTTCTTGGAAACTCAGTTTTTGGAGAATCAGATAAGTGGGAGCGCAATAGAACTGGAAGAAATTCCAGAACCACGAGCTATTACTGAAAGCTTAGTAGAACCAGAGGGTTTGAAAGATCAGGACATTCCTACGCCGCTCCGCAGAACTAGTAGGCAGTCTCATCCGCCCGAGAGATACTATGGTTTTCTCATATACGGGGATAGAGAGGATTGCATCATTGATAGTGATGAGCCGACTAGCTTCCAGCAGGCCATTCAGAGCGTTGACTCGGTAAAATGGCTGGATGCAATGCGGACCGAAATGGAGTCCATGTACACCAACAAAGTATGGACGTTGGACGTTGCTCCAGATGGGGTAAAACCCATAGGATGCAAGTGGATCTTCAAAAGGAAGATTGGTGTAGATGGACATGTTGAGACCTATAAAGCTAGACTTGTTGCAAAGGGTTTTCGTCAAAGACCTGGTTTGGACTATGACGAAACCTTTTCTCCAGTGGCTATACTGAAATCCATTCGGATCCTTCTTGCCATTGCTGCCTTCCACGATTATGAGATTTGGCAGATGGACATAAAGACCGCTTTTCTAAATAGAAATTTAGAGGAGTGTGTCTATATGGACCAGCCATAGGGTTTCATTCAGAGTGGGAGTAGCGGAAAGGTGTGCAAGTTGCTTAAGTCCATCTATGGACTGAAGCAGGCATCGCGGAGTTGGAACATCTGTTTTGATGAGACGGTCAAAGAATTTGGCTTTATCAAAAATCCAGATGAACCATGCATCTATAGTAGATTTGTAGCAAGAACTGTAGTATTCCTCGTTTTATACGTGGATGACATTCTCTTGATAGGAAATGACATTCCTATGCTACAATCTGTCAAAGGGTTCTTGTCACACAGGTTCTCCATGAAAAACCTGGGTGATGCCTTATACATTCTGGGGATCCGGATCTATCGTGACAGATCCAAGAGGATATTAGGACTTTCACAGTCCAGGTACATCGACACCATACTGAAAAGATTCACTATGGAAGATTCCAAGCGCGGTAATCTACCGGCTTGTCACGGGATCACCCTCTCCAAAGAGATGTCTCCTAAGACTGATTTGGAAAGGGACAGCATGTCTATTATACCCTACGCTTCTGCGGTAGGCTCTATAATGTATACGATGTTGTGTACCAGACCGGATGTAGCTTATGCACCGAGTGTGGTAAGCCGGTATCAGTCAAACCCTGGGGAGAAACACTGGATAGAGGTAAAGAACATTCTCAAGTACCTGAGAAGGACTAAGGAGATGTTCTTGGTGTATGGTGAAAAAGACCTCCAGAGGCCTTTGCTGACTCCAGCTTCCAGAGTGACAAGGATGATTCCAAGTCCATGTCGGGTTATGTCTTTACCCTCTATGGAGGGGCAGTGTGTTGGAAGAGTTCCAAACAGGAAACCGTTGCTGACTCAACGATGGAAGCGGAATATATTGCTGCTGCTGATGCCGCAAAAGAAGCCGTCTGGATAAGGAAGTTCCTAATAGAACTTCAGGTGGTTCCGTCCATTGTTGATCCAATACCTCTGTATTGCGACAACAACAGGGCTATAGCTTTAGCGAAGGAACCCAGGTCCCCTCAGAAGTCCAGACACATCTTGAGGCGGTATCACCTGATCAGGGAGATCTTGGGTCGCCAGGAGATCGAGGTTCGGAGAGTTGCTATGGAAGATAACACTGCTGATCCATTCACGAAGGCCTTACCCCAGACTCAGTTCGAGCGGCTGATCGAGATGATAGGTCTTCGATACGCCAGTACATGGCCTTAGTGCAAGTGGGAGATTGTTAGTGTATATGCCCTAGAGGCCATTACTGTATCATACTAGTTTGTATATTATTTAATGGAAGCTTGGGATATTCACCTTGTATATGACATTCTTGCTCAAAATAGTAGTATGCTACTTGGTTTGTTTCTGCTTTAATGTGTGCATGTGTTTCTTATAGCATATTGCCTTTACACATTAGTAGAGCCCTTAGGATCTTTACTTGATTACCAGCGTTGTGATGGCAGTCACACTCGTGGAGGCTGGGTAATCCACAAGCACATCCTTATGCAGGTCCCTAGTCGTAGGACTATCGAGACAGGGCATCGATACTCCGGAGTAGACTAGCGTATGCGCTTCTCATCCCAGCTTGGGAGACGGTCTATCCCACAGCCGCCAGTACGTCGTACTTGAGATAGTATGCGGGTGCTCGTTAGGTTACGAGTACACTGGACATGACTCGTCGGGAACTGTTGGTTGGTATTATACCTATTGTCAGTTATCAGTTCTTAGGTGACATGAGTACAGCTTAGTCCGTTGACTTGACACTGTCACTTCGCCTTGAGTGTGTTCCCACTGTTCTTTGATTACTACCCTACCACGGCTCAAAGGAGTCGTGCAAATAGGTAGTTTTTGGGTGCATTCCCGAAGCACTTAGAGGCAGTGACGGTTAGACAGGATTCGTCTCTCCTGGTATTGGAGGTTGATATCGCATTGTGTCTAGGATTGCCATTACACAAAGTCCCTGGCCAGGGCAAGCGAGATAGACTGGTAGGTTTCCAGTGTTATCTCAGGGTGTTCTGGGCTACACTCCGACATGAATTGTACCGCTATTAGGGGACTGACGTTTACCGCCCCCATAGGCCCACCATGCGATACACTTAAACGAACAGACCGGACTGTACGGAGACTGTCACATTCAGGCTCAGTAGGAGTTCTGATGGGTTCGCCTCGTCAGTCTTCTTATCGGCATCTACCTGGGGACCGTTACGTACAGCTAGTACCGTTTGCGGCCTGTGGTTAAACCCACTGCCAGCGTAGTGTCGAGTCTTTAGAGTCCCACACAGAGGGTTATTCGCCTTTGGGCAAAACAGAGTAAAGGTCGCATGGTTTTGCGACGGAGTTCGTTCACATCCGCGCACTTGTGCACGTTTGGTGTCCGGACAGTCATTGCTAGCGGGCTCTGGTTTGAGCCAGATCCTAGTATATGTTTTGTGGTTAGTTTTATCTCATTGTATTCGTGTTCCTCGGAACACGAATGCGGGTGTGTATGCACAGTCTTTTGAGGCGGAGGAAGAGGATTTTCATTAGGGTTTTGGAACGGGTGTGTATGCACAGTTGACAGTTGTATTTTTCCAAACCCTAATGAATATGTGATATATCAATTAATAATACTAATTAAATGAAATTGAGTTATGGTTAGGGTTGTTGACTTGTTGACCAAGGTTGACTTGTTGACCATGGTTGAAACATTGACCATCATCATTTCACTCCAAAGATGCTCTTTGATCTTTGCAAAAACATTTAATGTGAAATGATAATGGTCTTATCAAACCAACCATCACCTTTTTCATTTTGATTAATATTATTAATTAGATTAATTCACTTATATTGGTTATGGTTGTAAAACTATTATCATTCTATCATTCTCATTCTCTCTCATCCTCTTCCTCTCTCTCAAAGCTCTCCCCTCTCATGAGTTGAGAACTATTGAGCTTGAGATAAAACCTTCAAAATTACTCTCTACTCTTTCTAAGGTTCTAGGTTTACCACACCAAGCACCATAGTTGCTTCTAGTTTGAGGTTGGAGCCAAAGGTAGAGGCTCTCGGATGGATCTTTCTTCGGCAAGAGAAGGCGACGAGGAGAACCCGTTCTTTCACTCCAAGGAACAAGAAGAGAAGGACTTCAAGACTTAGGTATAACCCCTTTTCCGAGTAGCTAACTCTTTTAGCTTGGTTGTTAGTTTATGTTTAGCAAAGATCCCTCCTTTGGTTAGTCCATGTTGCCTATTGTTGTAAAAATTGAATTTTTCATAACGTTTCCGCCTCCCCGCAAGCACCGGGGTGGGCAACGTGGACTTACATTAACAAGTATCAAGTATACAATTTTAAAAATCTAGTGTGCTGAAACATGCTAACCTAGAATCGAACTAGTGAATTAGAGTTTGTAAACATGTAAACAAGTTTTACACTAAGTGAACAGAGAATACAACTATTGTAGACCGGTCCTTCATTTCTAAAGCTCGAAGTAGTAATCCTTAGAACTCTTCTTTGGCTCCACTTGCTGAAAGAAACGAGCTTGCTTAGTCGTCTTCGGGGCCGAAGATGATCCACCTTGAAGTATCAATAACTCAAGCTACTTCTTCACTAATCAAAAGATTAGTGAAGCAAACAACCTATATTAGAGGGTTAGAGTAGTGTAGGTTGATGAAGTAGGAATTTTGCTCACTTTAGAATTTATTTTCTCTTTTTATTTTCCAACTCATGAAAATCAAGAAGAGGAACAAGAAGAACTAGGATGAAAAAAATATCTCAAAGATATATGTAGAGAGTTAACGGCTAAGGATCAAGGTTGGGTTATAAAATATCTAGAGTAAAACAAAATTAGTGGAATGAGTCATGGCTTCTATATGCTTCTACAAGCATCTTAAGCCATGCTCATTTCCACTCATTTTCTTTTACTCTTAATAAATAATTACCCCAATTATCTTTAGGTTTAGTGTAAGTCTCATACACCCATGTTCTATGTATCATCCACCATGACACAATAGTATAATACACACACACACACACAAGAGAAGAAATTCTTTTTAGTGAGCTAATATTAGTTAATATATATTAATATATCAAATATATAAATATATATCAAATTATTAAATCAACACTTGATTCAATAATCCGGTTATATCATATATATAACCGACTAATATCACTTATATGTATATCAGTTTATCAAATCAACACTTGATTCAATAACCCGGCTATATCACATATATAACCAACCATATCAAATATACATATAATAAATCATCAAATCAACGCTTGATTCAATAATCCGGTTATATCATATACAACTTAACCAATATCAAATATCACGAGATTAGAATACGGTATCATATACTTGTATTTAATCAAGCTCCTGCACATATCAAATATGTGCCCTACTTCGTTTCGCTTGAGCTAGAAAACCTCTGTGTGGGACTCTAAAGACTCATTAATACGCCAGCAGTAGGTAAGGATCACATCAGTTACCCACAGGCCGTCAGCGGTACTTGCTGGACGTAACGGCTACCTACGTATTGAGCTAATAGAAGATCAACAAGTAAATTTGTCCAAACTCCCAAGAAGCCTATAAGTAACACTTACCGTACAGAAGTCCTACTAGATCTACGGAATGTCTGAGGCTCGTTGGGTTATATCAAAACTTTAGGTTCAACCAAATCGTCAGTAATTGTTTGTGGCTATGGAATTTCTTCCAGTTCTACCGCATTGCCAATAGAATCATTTGTAAAAAATTCATTTTCTAAAAATGTGGCATATTGAGAAACAAACACTCTTTGTTCCTCCTTGTGGTAGAAAAGATATTCATATGAATGTTTAAGATATCCTATAAATTTACATAAAACTGATTGTGTCTCGAGTTTGTCTGGATTCTACTTTTTAACAAAAGCAGGACAACCTCATATCTTAACTCGTTTAAGAGATGGTCTCTTCCCATACCATATCTCATATGGAGTGGTAGGCACGGATTTGGTCGGAACCCTATTTAATAGATATACCGCAGTCCCCAATGCATACCCCCAAAAGCAAGTGGTAACTCAGCATCACTCATCATTGAGCGTACCATATCTAATAGGGTACGATTCCTCCGCTCTGACACACCATTGTCTTTTAGTAAATCTAGGAACTCTGTACTTAAGTACTCTGCTCCTCGATCTGATCGAAGTTTCTTGATACTCAATCCAGTTTGTTTTTCTACTTCAATTTTATACTCCTTGAATTTTTCGAAAGCTTCAGACTTATGTTTCAATAATAACACGTGTCTAAATCTCGAGAAATCATCAGTAAAGGTTATGAAGTATGAATAACCGCTTCTTTCATGTGTATACATTGGTCCACATACATCACTGTGTATGAGACCTAAGAGTTCAGTAGCTCTCTCTCCGTGTCCAGTAAATGGAGTTTTGGTCATTTTACTCGTGTGCAATACTGACAAGTCGCATAAGATTTATATTCAAACGGATTTAAATATCCATCTTTATGTAGTTTAGTTAGTCTTGTTTCATTAATATGACCAAGTCTACAATGCCACATGAATGCTTCATTTATATCTGAAGTCTTTCGTTTGTTTGTGTGCTGGATGTTAAAAACTGTGAGTTGATTCAGGATATAGATTCTATTATTTAATATACCATACCAATCAACTGTTGATTTAGGTTAATGTTCATAACATTATTTTGCAATACAAAATGATATCCTTCATTGTTTAACAAAAATACAGATATTATATTACGTAACATAGTCGGTACAAAATAACAGGAATTCAAAATCAATATCCCTAAAGGCAACCCTAGATGATACTCTCCTACCGATGCCGCATCAACACTTGAACCATTTCCAACACGGAGAGTATGATCACCTTTCTTCAAAACGTTGCTATTTTGCAATCCCTGCACACAATTGCAGATGTGAGATCCTGAACCGGTATCAAATACCCAGGATGCAGAGTTTATTGAAAAACAGTTTTCGATGACAAACACATCTGAAGCGGAAGCATCGTCATGCTTCTTCTTCTTGAGATCGGCGAGGTACTCAATACAGTTTCTTTTCTAATGCCTCGTCTTGTGGCAGTAGAAGCATTCTCCCTTTCCTGATCCCACAATCCCTGATTTGTCTTTCCTCTTCGCCTTTTTAACTCCACCTCTCGGTTTAGTGGGTTTCTTCTTCTTCTTTCCCTTAGTTTTGGCTTTTGGGATGGAAGAGGATGATTGCCCAACAAATAGAGCGGGAGTTTTCACTGTCTTGAGCATGCTCTCTGTACTTCTCAACATATTGAGAAGTTCAGGAAGTGATTTCTCCATGTTGTGCATATTGAAGTTCACTATAAATTGAGCATAGACGGGGGGAAGAGACTGTAGAACAATATCAATATATTGTTCATTTTCCATGGTCTATCCCAGGTCATTAAGTTCTTCAATAAGCCCTATCATCTTTAAGACATGATCTTCTACGGGTGTACCAGCAGCCATCCTCATTGAAAACAACTTTCGTGAGGCTTCCTAACTAAGAGCATGAGACTGCTCCCCATATAACTCTTTTGTATGGAAAAAGATGAATTGCACATCCATCTTCTCATGTTGCTTTTGATGTTCATTTTCCATCGAAGCTAACATGAGGCATTTGGCTGTGGCGTAGTCGATATCTTATGTTTTGCGGATCTCCTTATCCGCAACAGATGAATCAGGGCCTGGAAGGGAAGGGGCTGGAGTAGTAAGGACGTATGTAACCTTATCATAGGTAGGGGCAATGTTCACGTTCCTCAGCCAGTTTTTATAATTAGGCTCTGTCAGTTTGTTTTTCTCTAGTAGAAGCTTAAGTCCCGTTATTGGTATGTGCCATTAGGAGAGAGAAGAAAACACTCAGCGAAAACTCTTGCATGATTAGATTGGTTAAATATCTTATCCAATCGATGTCTCCCACTGCTTTTATCAAATTTTCCTTCAAGCCCTAAAAAGAAAATTATCCAGGATTAATTATATTCTACAAGTTCGCTAACTGGTCAGCCAGGCCAGTGTTGGTAATCCGAGGGAGGTTCCCCATGCTGTCACACGGACCTAATTAAAATAAACCTCGTTTTCCTAGAGACATAACCCTATTGACACCTTTCTAGACACCTACTGGATTAGCTAATTGAAAAGTGTAAAATTCTCCCGGGAGTAACTATTACTCACAGTGGGATCGAGATTCAACTATCAAAATAGAAGGTATGCAATCTCATTGGAAATTTCAACACTTGAAATTCCCGATATAGTTTTCACCCATAGCGACTTATGACCTTAACTATGGTCAACAAATCATAAGCCCTAGTTAAGTTCTACCCGTCATTTCATGATTGATTTAGACCCATTCGTATGACCCTTAACTATGGTCAACAAAGTCATACGAATGTCCTAATCGATCGCATCATATGCTTTATAGGAAGACATCACTTAGCTACCGTACACTACGCCTTAACTATGGTCAACAAACGTAGCACGAATACTAAGTACTCTACTTCCTAAAATGGTGGAGGGCTACGAAAGGTTTTTATGAAAACCTTTAACGTATTGAACTTGATATCATTGTAGAACCGAGTAATTTGAAAAAGGAGTGGTTTAAGCTCCGCATTTGAAATATTTGCTTTTTCGTAAAAAAATCCGAGTATGTTTCAAATTTGATTCTACAACATCTTTAGGTTTCTTTTTCTTTAACATTAATCTTATTAATGTTGTCCTATCATTTAAGCTCCTATTCATCATAGAAGAAACGAAAATAAAACACACATATATACCATCCGCATTCGCCACAGGGACCCGGGTTTTCACCGTAAGGTTACTTAACTTATGGCAAGGCGGGGTCAGGACTAGCACAGATGCAAAACATATAAAGTGTCTACTAGTATATCATATAAATAAGTAACATTCGTCTCACGTAATTATATGATCTCATCACATCACAGAAAGCAGCAGAAGCAGATATATGAAAATATAAGATATACTAGGAACTCTGTGTTTTAAATTAAACCAGTAATGAAAAACACGGATTCCACGGTCATGATGAATAGCCAAGCCCACATCCCTAGACCCCTACGAGAGTGGCAAGCAACCCTGCCAATTCTAGAGTTAAGCGACCGGTCTCGACTCCTCAAGATGGCCTCCCACTGGACTCTAGAACTCGGTTACTTGTGCACGTTACCTTGTGTCTATCCTAAGGAAAAGTAAATAATATATATCAAATAGAGACAACAACCTCAACCCGAAAGTGTCCCAATAAAAAAATATCACATACATTTATATACATGAATGAAAAATAAAAAACTCTCATCTCACATAAAAACCCCGGGCTATTCATTCATGATGATCCTGTATAACATGTCAGTACAGCAATATAATAACATCACATATCATCAACATAAGTAAATATGCGTATTCATATGTCGTTGACGTATAGCAACGAGATTAGGGATACAACTACATATTACACTTACGGTCGTAGAATAGAAATGAAAAACTATAATAATTAGAATCCGTATCATCCTTAGACATCATAAACTCAGATTATCTCATATTCCGGATTTCATGCTTAACCCAATAAATCTTGCATTTAAGTCTCGAATTGAAAAACTTTTCAAAACTAAAGTCGGGTAATTCAACAAGATTCCCGATTATAGTTCGCGTACGATACGAGATTGCAACGGAGTTTTGATCCGAATTGAAACTCCGTTGCAATCCATCAAATGAGACTAAAATGCTAGATTTACAAAAATCTAACTAGTTTTCAAAAAACTAATCAATGTGAATTCCAAAAATTATATCACATATTGATAATGTCTAGATGATGTTAAACATTTCGATCGACCTTTCAAACACCAGAAAATCACAGACACATCAACACCTTGAGCCATATTTAAAATTCCCAGATAGCCAAAAACATAAAAATAGAGCAGCACAAGAAACGCGAGCCTTTATCTCTTCAAGTTTTCGGCGGAACCGCGACCAAACCAGGGTTTAGGCAGTGGTTCCGCGGCGAATTTGACGAGATAGGGTCTCGTACTTCTTGAGGCACCATAAAATAACCTGAATAATTTTTTGAGAATTTTTAATCTGTAAAATTTCAACGTTTGAAAAATTGGACAGAAAGCTTGAAAATTAGGGTTTCGAAATATCGATCGAACACTTTAACGTCGTTTAAACTATGCCTAAAGATCTAGCTTGGCTCTGATACCATGTAAGTGTACACTAGCTCCTCTACAAAGGTTTTAAACTAAAGTATGTGAGCAATTTTAAAAAACTAGAGAGCTAAGTATACAAATTATGAATCGAACTAGAGATTAGGGTTACAAAAGAAGCAACTAGGGATAAAAGCTAAGTGAATGAGAACTACAACCTTTGTTGTTCGGTCCTTCACTTCAATTGCTCCGTATAGAAGTCCTAGAGCTCCTCTATAGCTCCACTTGAAGTTGGAACAAGGTTGCGTGAGGTCTTCTTCGTCTATGATGATCCACCACGAAGCTTCTCTCACTTAAACTATTACTTCATTTAACCAGTGAAGAAGTGAAGATAACAACCTATACTAGTTTGCTATTCTAGTCTAGGTTGATGAAGTGGGGGTTTTTCTCAGTAAAAAATCTTTCTTTTTCTTATTTTTTTCTAACCTAGAAAATATCTAGAGGGAGATATGAGAAGAAGGATGAACTTGGCAAGAGCTAGAATGAACCATGGAGATAATATGGATATTTAAAAGATAAAAATGAATAGAAACAAAATAAGAGAATGAGTCATGATTGCTAGATATTTTTAGAACTATGTAGAAGCCATGACTCATCTCTAAATATTTTCTTTTTCATTTTATATTTATCTAAATATTTATATTATCTCTAATGTGATTCTTGCATTGCTTTGTCCCATGTATCATCAACCATGATATATATATATATATATATATATATATATATATAAAGGGATTTTAATGAGTAATCAGTCATTTTATTAAATCAACACTTGATTTAATAATTCGATCATATCACATATAACCCGACTAATACCAAAAATGTTAGATTAAAATACGGTATCATATACTCGTAGTTAATCAAGCTCCCATACATATCTCCATATGTGCCCTACTTCGTTTCTCTTGAGTTTGAAAGCCCCTGTGTGGGACTCTTAAGACTCGTCAATATGCTAGCAGTAAATAATGATCATATCAGATACCCACAAACCGTCAGCGGTACTAGCTGGACATAACAGCTACCCAGGTATTGAATGAATAGAAGATTAACAAGAAAACTTGTTCAAACTCCCGTAGAGCCAACAAACAATACTTACCATATTGTCCGGTCTCTTCGTCTGATATATCGCATATCGAATTTGGGGTTTGGAATCGTCAGACCCCAATAATTCGATAAGTCACGCCGATGTGTGGCCTATAACCAGTCGAGAAACTACTGATAACACTTATTAGTAAATCACATCAGCCCTGGCCAGGGACTTGCGGTTACAGCCAATCGTGCATAGCACAACATCAACTCCTAATACCGGGAGAGACGAAACCCTTCTTATCGCTTACTGCCTCCATGTATCTCGGGACTGTACCTAAAATCCATCTATTCGCACGACTTAGTAGAGCCGTGGTTGGGTGGAAATCAAAGTATAGTGGGAAGCACACAAGACACTACGACGATCTCGGGTCTACAGACTAACCTGTACAAGTGTCACCAGAGAACTGCTATTTGACGATAGGTATAATACCATCTAAGAGTTCTCGGCGAGTCTGTTCAGCGTACTCAGTCTCTAATGAGCACCTGTATACAATCTTTGATGTCAAACACCAATGGATATGGGATTATCCATCGCCCTAATTATAGGGTCAAGAAACGTATACACTAGTCTACCCTCGAATATTGATGCCCTGTCTCGATACTCCCACGACTAGGAATTATCAAGGATGTACTTGTAGAATACACATGCCCCACTAATATGATCCGCATCATAGTCATGGTAGTCAAGCTGACATCCTAAGGGCTTTATCAACATGCATCAAAGGACAGTAAACATAAAGTAGTGAACATGTTAAGATAAAGTGCAACCAGATAGCATACTATCATGTCGAGCAAGAAAGTCCTCTCTCTCTCTCTATATATATGTGTCCAAGCATCCACTACAACATACAATAATGGCCTCTAGGACATACATATACTTAACACTTTCCTCGTCGAATGAGGTGCGGGATATTCCGAACCGAATACCACTGTGCAAAGCCAAAGATTCGACCATAACACCACAATAGTGGATATTTGGTTTTTACAACATGTTTTAGGTTTATTGTCGTTGCATTAATCCGAATCAATGCAATCCCATCAAATACATAATCATATTACCTAGTGATCAGTCGAAAATATTGCATTTTTAACACATCAATTTCCCTACTATTTGCAATCATCTAAAGGTGTTCGGTATAAATATAGCACATATTAGCAATTTGTCTGTAAAATACCAAATAACATATGTTATACATTATAACCGGCATTTTGAGGGAAATTGTGTGTTTATTATTGCACGCATGATCTTTTTATATCACAACACTTGTCATGAGATTGTGTGCAGGAAATTCCAGAAGAAAAGCCGAAACTGCTAAAAGTGCTGATAAAAATACGCCAAGTCTAAGACTTGTGATCTGGTAGTGACAAGAAAGGATTATAAGATTCCAGACATCAGAAAACATCCACAAAGACAGCACCAAATCACCCTGGAAAAATCATACAGCAAGCCTTCTATACGGCCGTGGATCCGCGGCCAAATGGGCCTAGTCGCGGCGTATCCGCGGCCATGGTGACACGTCATCGACAGTATGTTTTCTCAGGCTTCTCCTTTCAATGGAAAACTTCTTCAAAACACTTTAAAACTCCAGAGATCTCCAGAAGCTTCCGTCATAACAGCCAAGCTTCTCATGCAAGACTTGTACCTACCAAGCTTCTCTTGTAAGCTACATAACTAACTCATTCTAGAAGGTTCTACTCAACTACCAAGCTTGCAAGAGAAGCTAAACCTAGCTTAGCTTCTAAAGGAAGCTAAACCTAATCAAGCTTCTAGGGGAAGCTAAAGGAGAAGGCTATATAAAGGGACCCATGGCTTCATTACAAAGGTTGTTGAAGGTTGTTCACCAATTCCAAACACAAGTTGAGTGACACAACTTGTGCATCCAAATCCTAGCCCAAATACAATCCAAAGCCAATTCAAGATCACCGAGTACCAAATCAAGCGAGAAATCAACAATCCTTTTTGAGGCGACACCGATCTTCATCCGAGCAAGTAGTCCAAGACGATCCGCGACTCATGAAGACGATGCGAAGCTCAATACGACGATCTAGTTCTCGCCTCAATTTTTGTAGTCTTTGAGCGAAGTGTAACAAAATGTTGAATAATAAAAGGTGAAGATCTTTATTCTTGCTTTCTTTACATTCTTGCATTGTAGAGTTTCTTGATCTTTGATTCATTTAATTTCATGATATTTGAATGAAAACTCCGCTCGTGGAGGAATCGAGAAAATTAATAGATGATGATGATGATTAAATTCTTGAACGATTCTTAAGTCTTATGAGTTTTGTAAACTTTAGGAAATTGAATCATCGACAACCTAGTTTCGAGCAAGATGCTTTCTTGAATGTTTTCGCTCTTAATTAGAGATCAACGATCGATGATTGAATTTCCTAGAGGCTAGAATTTGAATGAAAATCAACGAAAGGACAAGGGATAGATGATGAAACCCTAGTTTCCGCAAGAGATCCCTAATTCTCGTTGATCAACATCGATCTAGCAACAAATCATCAATGGATAAGAATACATAATCACAAGTCTTCATCCTCACTATCGATTCGATCGATTCCTACGAGCCTCTCTACAAATCTTGATAACTAATTCAATTTGGACAATTCTTGATTCTCGATTCTTGATCTTTAGTATTTCTTGATAATTAGATCTAGTTCTTTAAAAATTCTTGAAACTAAATTTCAAAATTCTTGAATCATTTTCTTTTCTCCTTTAATTTTCGACTCAACTAAAACAAATACAAGCAAATCTCACTTTCCCTGTGGACGATCCGCACTCACTAACGAACCTAAAATTGACACCGTTATTGATTGCGGTTTACAAATTTCTTTGGTAGTGAAACATCATTTCTATTATACGACACCGAATAAGTGATCAATCAAATGGCGCCGTTGCCGGGGATAGTGTGCTAATTTGTTCGTTTTTGAAATTTGAGTTGAAAGATTTATTAATTCATCGGAATTTTTAGATCAAAATTCGCACAAACACTAAACGATTCGTTATGATTTATTTCAAGGCAATCTGGAATCTGTGGAGCAAGTGGAAATTTTTTTTTGAATATTCTAGAGAGTTCAGTGAGTGAACAGAAGCATTTGTACCAAATTTTTGTGCAGGGAACTCAACATAGCACTGTGTTTCCGCGGCCAATACCAGCATCTCGAGGAGGATCCGCCGCACATTTAGGGTTTCAGTGCACGAAATTTTTCAGGTATAATTCTCACTTTCTTATCACTTCCTTGATATGCTCCATTAACAAATTTCTGCAGGTTTCTTTGCAAAAATTCGCAGCGCCGTAAAAAGCAAAAATTGTGCGTGTTTGATCTTGGTTGTTTGCATTTTTAATACGGGAAATTAAAGGGCAAAGACCAAATTCAGATTGGGTGGGGAGTTCATTACCTTTCCTAAGCCCCAAAAATCACAAAACGAGCATCCGCATTACCCTCATTAACTAAAAAAATATCTAGACATGACTCTAAGGTCCGTCGCGCTCACTTAGGACAGGAGAAGGTCGTGGGTAATCTATTGCTTATCCGCGTTTCTTTTGTGGTGTCTAAGGCAAGTGTGTCTAAGGCAAGTGGTTACTTAATTAGACCCACTACTTACATAGTGGAGAACCTCCCACTTATCTCGCACTTACCTGGATACAGGAGGGACAAACAGGTAGTAAAGGATTGATCTTGCGACTTGTCTTCTGGCAGTCTAGGAGCGGTCTAGAAACTTGACCTAGGTGACCACTAGAACTAGGGTTGCTTGTGCATTGTTGTGATTTGCATTTTTTTTCAAAAATCCGTATCCTTTTTAAAACAAACACCACTTCACATTTTCCTTAGTTATCTTAACGCTGCCACGTGTGCTAAACCCTTTAGTGCATGCTCGACTGGACACGGGATTCTAGTGCCCGTCTTGTCCGCGTTCCCCCGATCGACTCCGAAGTCGGTATTTCTACGTCTACTTCTTCTTTACCCACCACCACACCCACATCGATGGGCGGTTCTCTATCGAACTTCTTTACCACTACTCTGCCGCCGTCCGCAGGTGCGCAGAATCCACCCCGCATCTCTCTCCAAGAGAGATGCTATCCTATGCGAGGTCCTCTTTCGACCTGTCTCACCATTCCACCAGCCAACGGGGACAATTTTGAAATAAAACCCCAATACATCAACCTTCTACCAAAATTTTATGGTCTCGAGTCTGAAGACGCATATGTCTTTATTACCAAATTTCAAAATGTATGCGCTATGATGGGTACTTCACAGATTTTTGTGGATGCTATGCGTATTCGTCTTCTTCCATTTACCTTGTGCGATATAGCCGAGAAGTGTCTTTATAAAACAACCGCACATTCTATTTCGAATTGGGAAGAATTCGTCGCAGCATTCCTAAAGAAATTCTACCCCAATCATAAGACAGCTCGAGTCCGTAGCGAAATAAATCAATTCACCCAGCTTCCAAATGAACCATTCTTGAAGTGTTTTGAACGCTTCAAGGATCTGTTAGTTCAATGTCCACATCACGGAATCCCTAGATAGGATCTATGCAGAATCATATATGAGGGCATTAATCCTACCATGAAACAGAACCTTGAATCCATGTGTCAAGGCACTTTCATGACTAAAGATGATGGTGAAGCTTGGAGATTCTTAGAAGATTTCGCTGAAAAATCTTTACAGTGGGAGAGTGTAAACCAGTCATCGTTTAGGGGTGGCATTCACCAAATTGATGTTTCCATAGGAGTTAGAGCTGAAATGGCAGCAATGCAAAAGAAGCTCGAAGCTATGGAACATAAATTTTTAGCAGCCTCCCTAAATCCGATGTCACTCCCCAAAACTGTATGCGGATGTTGTTCTGATCCATCACATCTTACGGAAGAATGTCCATTGAATTCTCCGTTTCAAGGTCATGAGCATACCAATGCTGCTTTCCAACAAAGACCTAGAAATGACCCGTATTCTTCCACATATAATCAGGGTTGGAGGAATCACCCTAACTTTGCTTGGAACCAACAACACCAACAACACAATCAAAACACGGTTCCAAATCAAAATAATTTTCAAAGGGCTCCTCCACCACAGCAGCTACCACTTCAACTAACTCAGCACCCCTACCAGTCACAAAATTTTCAAAACCAGGTCAACATACCTGCACCGTCTAATCCTTTGCAATTAACTGGTTCTGACGAATTCTCTTCATTCGCACAAACCATGAATTTGCTCTTGTCAAATTTCATGCAAGTTTCGGCTGAAATAAAGACTTCCGTCGATGATATAAAGAAAAACTCCACCTCCCAAGCGGAGAGTATAAAATCGATGGAAGCAGAAATTGCACGATTAAAAGCCAAAATGAGTGCGAGAGAAAAAGGGAAACTTCCGTCTCAACCCTTACCGAATCCTGGGCATTACAATGTAAATGCCATCACAACGTTGAGATCAGGAAGAGTACTGAATAATCATGTTGGGGAAGAGATTGATGATACTGAAAAATCTATCAATAATACCCCGGCTGAGACCTTTCCTTCCACACACACTTCTACTTTTGATCCTTGTTCTTCTACTCCACCGCTTTCTTGCGAGCCTATTCTCCGTTTCCCTCAAGGCTCGACACCTCAGCAAACCTCTTCTAGTCCACCAAAGACGATCCCCACTCCTATTCTGGGATCACGCCCACACACACCACCTTCTCCAATGATGGACTCAGCTCTTATTGCTAAAACTCCTTATCCGAATCAGTTAAGGGGTAACAAATCAAGTCCACATATGGAGAAGATTATGGAAATGTTCAAACAGGTTAACATCAACATCCCTCTCCTAGATGCTATTCAATAAGTCCCCGCTTATGCGAAAATTCTTAAAGATTTGTGCACTAGGAAGAGGAAAACTCAAGTGCCAAAGAAGGTCTTCATGACTAATAATGTTAGTACTGCTTTTACCCCACAGTTACCAAAGAAACGTAAAGACCCAGGATGTCCTACAATCTCGATTTCTATTGGGGGTAAAAACATCAACCATGCTTTACTAGACCTGGGCGCAAGTGTTAACCTGCTTCCATACTCTGTTTATGAGCAGTTAAGGATTGGAGAGTTGAAAATAGCTCATTGCACTCTCCAAATGGCAGACCGTTCAATCACCAAACCTAGGGGTGAACTGGAGGATGTGTTGATAAAAGTCGGGGAATTTGTTTTCCCTGTGGACTTCATTGTTCTCGATACACAACCTGTAGCAAACCCACAGAGCCGAATTCCGGTGATTTTGGGTCGACCATTCCTTGCCACTTCCAATGCTGTCATTAACTGTCGAAACGGTTCAATGAACCTATCATTTGGAAAAATGACAATTGAACTGAACATCTACAAAATTGGAAGTCAGCCATCTGAACCCTCTGCTCATATACTTGATGTTTGCTCTGTCCACGAGATTGCTCCCGAAAGTTGCGAAGTTGATGAACTTTGCTTTGAAGATCTCGACGACACTAGCACATCAATGTTTGATCTTGCACATCCTAGTGAGGACACATTTTCCACGCTTAAGTCCGACACTTTTGACTCATCGCCTTCCGAGTCTGTATCCTATGCAGGCTACGAGCTTCTTGACTCTGAGTATCATTTGATGACCCCACCTTCTATTATTTCTCCGCCAGCATTAGATCTCAAACTTTTACCTTCTCATTTTAAATATGCATATTTAGGTGAGAATGAGTCTTTACCGGTTATCATATCCGCTTCTCTGGCATCAGAGCAAAAGAATGCGCCTTTAACGGTATTGAGATCTAATCAGCAGGCGTTTGGTTGGACAATGGCGGACATCAAAGGGATTAGTCCCTTGATTGCTGAACATCATATACATTTGATGGATGAAGCCAAGCCAACCCGAGAACCACAGAGACGGTTGAACCCCGTCATGAAGGATGCGGTGAAGAAAGAAATCGTCAAATGCCTTGACAATGGTATCATTTACCCAATCTCCGATAGCCAATGGGTGAGTCCAATTCATGTCGTCCCTAAGAAATCTGGCATCACAGTCATTACCAATGAGGCTAATGAGTTAATCCAGACACGTGCTCAAACTGGGTGGCGTGTATGTATTGATTACAGAAAACTCAATGCCGCAATGAGGAAAGACCACTTTCCTCTACCTTTCATTGACCAGATGCTGGAACGCTTACCCGGACGTGACTATTATTGCTTCATGGACGGATACTCTGGCTATAATCAGGTCCCTATTGCCAAAAAGGATCAAGATAAAACCACATTTACTTGTCCTTTTAGTACCTTTGCTTATAGACGCATGCCCTTTGGGTTATGCAATGCTCCCGCTACATTTCAGCGGTGTATGATGGGGATATTCTCGTACATGGTCGAGAATTTTTTGGAGATTTTCATGGACGATTTCTCGATATTCAGAGATTCTTTTTCTGACTGCCTATCTCATTTTGACGTAGTTCTTACTCGTTGTAAAGAGAAGAACTTAATCTTGAATTGGGAAAAATGTCATTTCATGGTCCAAGAGGGAATTGTGCTTGGATATATTATTTCACGAAAAAGCATTGAGGTTGACAAAGCCAAAATTGATGTCATTCAAAACCATCCTCATCCCAAATGCGTCAAGGATATCCGATCTTTTCTTGGCCATGCAGGCTTTTACAGGAGTTTCATTAAGGATTTTAGCAAAATTGCTAGACCTTTAACTCTTCTCTTGGCCAAGGACACAACCTTTCACTTTGACTCGGATTGTGAGGCAGCATTCGACTCACTCAAACACTCTCTCACTACAGCCCCCGTTTTATCATCTCCAGATTGGAACCACCCATTTAAGTTTATGTGTGATGCATCGGATTTTGCAGTTGGTGCAGTCTCAGGACAACACATTGAAAAGATGCCATACGTGATCTATTATGCAAGTAAGACCTTGAACGGTGCTCAAAGTAATTATACAACTACCAAAAAAGAACTTTTGGCAGTTGTATTTGCATTAGAAAAATTCAGGCCTTACTTGATTGGCTCACCAATTGTTGTGTACACTGACTACTCCGCCTTGAAACATCTTTTGGCGAAGAAGGATGCTAAAGGTAGGCTAATACATTGGATCCTTCTATTACAAGAATTTGATCTTGTTATTAAGGATAAAAAAAGATGTGAAAACGTTGTAGCCGACCATCTGTCGCGCATCTCTTCTTCATCTGTGACCCTGCCGATCAATGATTCTTTTCCAGACGAACAACTCTTAAAAGTATCCACTGAACCTTGGTTCGGGGATACTGTGAATTATCTTGCTACGGGACTTATTCCCCACGAATGGTCAAAACAGGACAAACGTCGATTTCTATCCCAAGTAAAACACTTTTACTGGGATGAACCCTATCTGTTTAAGTATTGTCCTGACCAGATCATTCGCAGATGTGTCCCTAATGATGAATTCAAGAGTGTTCTATCCTTTTGTCATGATCAGGCATGTGGGGGTCACTTTGGTCCTCGAAAGACGGCGGAGAAGGTTTTGCAATGCGGTTTTTATTGGCCGACTTTGTTCAAAGATGTATTTGATCATTGCAAAATCTGTACACAGTGTCAATACACGGGTAGGATTTCCCGGAGAAATGAGATGCCACAGCAACCTATCTTAGTGTTTGAAATTTTTGACGTTTGGGGCATTGATTTTATGGGTCCCTTTCCCAACTCCTTTGGAAATCTGTACATACTACTTGCGGTTGATTACGTCTTAAAGTGGGTTGAAGCTATTCCTTGTCGCACTAATGACAAAAAGTTTATCATTAGGTTCTTAAAAGAAAACATCTTTTCGCGATTTGGACACCCACGCGCTATCATCAGCGATAACGGGACACATTTCTGCAATCGGTCTTTCGAGACTTTGATACGGAAATATGCAATCAACCACAAACATTCCACACCCTATCATCCCCAAACGAGCGGGAAGGCTGAGGTTTCTAACAGACAAATCAAACAAATTTTAGAGAAGACTGTAGCTAAAAATAGAAAAGATTGGTCGACCAAATTGACGGATGCTCTTTGGGCATTCCGAACTGCATATAAAACTGATCTAGGGATGTCTCCTTACAGGTTAGTGTTTGGAAAGGCTTGTCACCTGCCGGTTGAGATTGAGCACAAAGCAATGTGGGCCATTAGAGAAATCAACTTTGACTTAAATCAAGCCTGCAACTTTCGGAAGCTGCAATTAAACGACCTAAGCGAACTCCGCGATGAAGCTTATGATAATGCTGTAATTGTAAAGAACCAGACTATGGTGTTTCACGATAAAAATATTTTGAGAAAAACTTTTACACCTGGTCAATAAGTCCTTCTTTATGATTCACGACTCCATCTTCATGCAGGTAAGCTACGATCTCGGTGGAAAGGACCTTTTGTTGTGCGGTCTGTATACCCGCACGGGACAGTTGAGGTTGAAAATGTTAAAAACGGTACATTTTTCAAAGTAAATGGACATAGATTAAAGCCGTATTTTACCACTGACCCCACGGAGGAGCTTCTGTTTTTACAGGAGCCGATTTATCTTGATTAAAATTCCTCCGTCTCACCTCCATGTCTTGTAATTACTGTATCATCTTTTGAATGGAGGTGAGTGAAAAGAATAAGTTTGGGGGAGGATTTTCACGATCATATTTATTGCCCCCATTAATAAATTTCCTACCAAGCTTACAGCTTTTTGTGATTTAGCGGATGGCAACAGTGAGGACACTGTTGAAAACAAGTTTGGGGGAGATTTGTGCTTATTTTCGCATCATTTGCATATTACTTTGCATAACACAAAACATTTAAAAACCTATAAAAATTTTAAAAAAATTTCAAATGATAAAAATATTTAATATTTAATTTTGTACATAAATAAGATAATAAAAGATTAGATAGTGAAAAATTACATCCAAAAGATTGGAAAAATTTAAGAAAACCTAGAAAATTAGAAGTTTTCTTAAACAAACTAGTAATAAGTAGTTATGAGCCGTTGTCCCAAGGGTTAGTAAGATGAAGGAAGTCACTAATCTGAGGATAAAAATAAGTCTGAAAAATAGTTTCTATTCTGGAAGCCAAACATTTGAACGTTGATATCCTACTATTCGCACTTACACACGTCTTGAAACTCGGGATAGTAGAGAATACCTTGAAATGCTCTTGTTAAAAAGCCAAAGTATGAAGGAAATAATAATGAAGAAAATATAAAACGGTGTAGAAAAATGAACACTGGTTTTGTTATCGCCAAGACAGCAATAAAAAATATAGCGAGCGTGCTTCATCACCTAGTGCCTTAGACTAACTGGTCTGGAAATCATTGCTAAGCCTTAGGTGGTGCAAGACGAGGAAAATACTAATACACCTAATAAGCAAGCACAGGAGTAATCGGTCGGTTAGTACCTCAAGAAGTATTAACGGTCGCATGAAAAATGTGTGAGCAATCTCATCTAAATATTCATCAATTAAAAAGTACTGAGATAGATGGACAAGAGTATGATAGCTTAAATTGAATTCTCCGAGTGTAGGGATGTTTTTTACACACACGTAGGGGTATATGATCGATGTTTGGAAGAAAGATAAGAATGAAGAATAAAGACGATATTTTATTGAGGGGTGATGTGAAATCTAACATTTTTTTCATGACTATTAAGATAAGGCTCATGACAATCGAAAAGATAGTGTAGTTGGAAACTCTAATTTTCAAAGTCTTTCTTTTACAATTCTTATCTTTATATGTAACTTTCACGGTCTTCCTTTTATTATGGGATTTTGTGGGTAAAATCCGCTGAAAACCCTCAGGAGACAACACTCCTCCTACCAGGGACACCTAGAGGTTTAAAGGCTTGTTGTACGTGCTCAGTGCAATCGTGTTGCCTACGAAAGTGTGCTAGTTAGTTTTTCTTTTTCTTTATTTTCTCATTCTCTTTCTAATAAAACAAGTTTGCTCGAGACGACCAAAATTAAGTTTGGGGGAATTTGATCAGTCGAAAATATTGCATTTTTAACACATCAATTTCCCTATTATTTGCAATCATCTAAAGGTGTTCGGTATAAATATAGCACATATTAGCAATTTGTCTGTAAAATACCAAATAACATATGTTATACATTATAACCGGCATTTTGAGGGAAATTGTGTGTTTATTATTGCACGTATGATCTTTTTATATCCCAACACTTGTCTTGAGATTGTGTGCAGGAAATTCCAGGAAAAAAAAGCCGAAACTGCTAAAAGTGCTGATAAAAATACGCCAAGTCCAAGACTTGTGATCTGTCAGTGACAAGAAAGGATTATAAGATTCTAGACATCAGAAACATCCACAAAGACAGCACCAAATCACCCTGGAAAAATCATACAGCAAGCCTTCTATACGGCCGCGGATCCGTAGCCAAATGGGCCTAGTCGCGGCGGATCCGCGGCCATGGTGACACGTCATCGGCGGTATGTTTTCTCAGGCTTCTCCTTTCAATGGCAAATTTCTTCAAAATACTTTAAATCTCCAGAGATCTTCAGAAGCTCCCGTCCTAACAGCCAAGCTTCTCATGCAAGCCTTGTACCTACCAAGCTTCTCTTGTAAGCTACATAACTAACTCATTCTAGAAGGTTCTACTCAACTACCAAGCTTGCAAGAGAAGCTAAACCTAATTAGCTTCTAAAGGAAGCTAAACCAAATCAAGTTTCTAGGTGAAGCTAAAGGAGAAGGCTATATAAAGGGACCCATGGCTTCATTACAAAGGTTGTTGAAGGTTGTTCACCAATTCCAAACACAAGTTGAGTGACACAACTTGTGCATCCAAACCCTAGCCCAAATACAATCCAAAGCCAATTCAAGATCACTGAGTACCAAATCAAGCGAGAAATCAACAATCCTTTTTGAAGCGGTGCCGATCTTCATCCGAGCAAATGGTCCAAGACGATCCGCGACTCACGAAGACGATGCGAAGCTCAATTCGACGATCTAGTTCTCTCCTCAATTCTTGTAGTCTTTGAGCGAAGTGTAACGAAATGTTGAATAATAAAAGGTGAAGATCTTTATTCTTTCTTTCTTTACATTCTTGCATTGTGGAGTTTCTTGATCTTTGATTCATTTAATTTCATGATGTTTGAGTGAAAACTCCGCTCGTGGAGGAATCGAGAAAATTGATAGATGATGATGATTAAATTCTTGAACGATTCTTAAGTCTTATGAGTTTTGTAAACTTTAGCAAATTGAATCATCGACAACCTAGTTTCGAGCGAGATGCTCTCTTGAATGTTTTCATTCTTAATTAGAGATCAACGACCGATGATTGAATTTCCTAGAGGCTAGAATTTGAATGAAAATCAACGAAAGGACAAGGGATAGATGATGAAACCCTAGTTTCCGCAAGAGATCCCTAATTCTCGTTGATCAATATCGATCTAGCAACAAATCATCAATGGATAAGAATACGTAATCATAAGTCTTCATCCTCACTATCGATTCGATCGATTCCTACGAGCCTCTCTACAAATCTTGATAACTAATTCAATTTGGACAATTCTTGATTCTCGATTCTTGATCTTTAGTATTTCTTGATAATTAGATCTAGTTCTTTAAAAATTCTTGAAACTAAATTTAAAAATTCTTGAATCATTTTCTTTTCTCCTTTAATTTTCGACTCAACTAAAACAAATACGAGCAAATCTCACTTTCCCTGTGGACGATCCGCACTCGCTAACGAACCTAAAATTGACATCGATATTGATTGCGGTTTATAAATTTCTTTGGCTGTGAAACATCATTTCTATTATACGACACCGAATAAGTGATCAATCACCTAGCATCTTCTCATACAATCACGGAAAAGCATGAAAAAAAATAGAATGCTCATATACACCATCTGCATTCGCCACGGGCCCCCGGTCTTCACCGTAAATTTACTTAACTTATGATAGGACGGAGGCAGGGCTAGCGTTGGTGCAAAATGTGTGTGTATATATATATATATATATCATCACAGGCAGAGAATCAACATTACAGGAAGGTGATAAATATCATCACAGTTGGGTAATCACATCATAAGAAAGAAATGAACATCATAGAATAGGAATGGTCGGATCACCTAGGAATCCCGCATTTCGTTCTAGCCATAAACGAAACGCGACATTCCCCGGTCATGTGAATAGCCCATGCATAGCCAAAAATACACCCCTACGAATGCGGCAAGCTACCAGGCAACCCAAGAAATGAGGCAACCCAACACCATCATTGTTCCCCTCCGAATGGTGGCGCGACATGACGTCCTGCCTGAGATTCGGGGCAGATGCTAATTGGTGCTATCCGTCCACCTCTCCGAAGATGCCAAGTTGATTTATGGCACCGTGTATCGAAGGTTTAAACGGATGCGTCTGATGTAGCAGACTTCGTCAGATTCCCTCTCGCTTGAGGGGTTTTTGATTGTGGGGGCGCTCTTCCCTGCAGGCGCAAGCCCCTGCAGTTAATTACGCTACCGCACTGCGGTGACCACTTTCTCCTTCTCCAGATGGTCACTTCGTGTCATGTGTGTTTATTTTGTGTTTAGTTGCCCGTGGATTGTATACGGAGACTGAGTTATGTCGTCGCCCGTAGGGCGTGGACTAGTCCAAATCCGTATTTATCTTAGATTTGGGTTTGGGGGTTTGGGTTTAAGGATACGTAGCCTCATTTGAGACTAAGATCAACTTAAACGTTTGTCAAGGATACGTCAGTCTAGTTTTTAGACTAAGATCTACTTAACGGGATCGTTTAGATCCAACAAGAGAGCAATTAAGGGAGCCCTGTTGTTTAGTTTAGTGACATTGCGGTCAATAGGTAGTTTAAGGACATTGCAGTCCAATGTTAGTTTTAAGACGTTGCGGTCAAGGTTAAGGACGCCATAGTCCGTGGATTTAAGGACTCCACAGTCCTATATTAGTTTTAAGACATCTCGGTCAAGGTTAAGGACGTCATAGTCCGTTGTTAGTTTTAAGACATTCCGGTCAAGGTTAAGGACGCCATAGTCCATGGGTTTAAGGACCCCACAGTCCAGAGTTAGTTTTAAGACATCTCGGTCAAGGTTAAGGACCTCATAGTCCATGAGTTTAAGGACCCCACAGTCCGAAGTTAGTTTTAAGACATCTCGGTCAAGGTTAAGGACCTCATAGTCCATGAGTTTAAGGACCCCACAGTCCGTATCAATATATGGTCATCGGGACCCGTCACCTCTTTGAAGACGTTGAAGAATTACAACGCCAAATATCAAAGGAGTAAAGAGATGTACCCTTAAACCAAGATGGATTAAACAGTCTCTGGCCCAGTTTGGGAACAGGACCAATTAATTATGTTATGAGCCCATCAGCCCAGTCAAGTTTGAATTGAGGACTTATGGCCATCTTGGGCTAAGTCCAATCACATTTGGAACATTGGCTTTCTGTTGGTTCATTGAAGGAGAGGCTTTGCCTCTAGCCTCTTAGCCAATTGGGCTAAAGTTAGTGTTAAACACTAAAGACCAGCAGCGTTGAACACTGGGAATAAGTTAGTGTTTAACACTAAAAGAAAGTTGGTGTTAAACACCAGCAACAGGGGGTTCAAATTAGTGCTTAAACACTTAAACAAATCAGTGTTAAACACTGGCAACAGAGATCTCAAATTAGTGTTAAACACTAAGATAATCGGTGTTAAACACTGGTGACAGAGATTTTAATTTAGTGCTGAACACTAAGAAAATTAATGTTAAACTCTGTTAACAGAGATTTAATTTAGTGTTAAACACTAAGAAATTCAGTGTTAAACACTGCAAGAAAAGCTCTTCGATTAGTGTTGAACACTAAGGCAAAACAGTGTTAAACACTGGATTCAGAGGTTCCAATTTATTGTTAAACACTAATGCAAGAGGGGTCACGTGGTAGCACGTGAGAGCGCCCTCCTCCTTTTTGTTCTGTTGAGAGTATTGAATACTTTTGGAGCATCACGTGCTGTCACGTGATGGGCATTTAAGTGTTTTTCTGTTAGAGCTTCTGCCAAGGGGTCACGTGGGGCACGTGAGGCGTTGCCTCAAAGCCCTTCTCTGTGGATCTTTTCAGGGGTCACATGGTAGCACGTGACCCTGCCTTTTTGCAATTTCTGATTAAATTCTTCATTAGATCCCCATTGTCTTCTGAAGAATTATATTCTCTGATAGAGTTGAACTCTGATTTTCTTGTAGGAATTAAATTCCTCATATATGTGAAGAATTGAGTTCTGTCATAGGGTTAAGCCCTAATAATAATTTTAAAGGAACTAAATTCTTTCTTTCTTTAGAGAATTACTCTTAGATAGGGTTAAACCCTAATTTATATTCTGAGGAATTAGATTCTGTCATAGGGTGAAACCCTAATTTCTTCTTTCTTAAGGGAATTAAATTCCTGTTATTTTAACAGAACTAAATTCTTAACTAGGGTTAAACCCTGATTCTGTTCATTTTGAAGGAATTATATTCCTACAACATAGGGTTAAACCCTAATTCATCTCAAAGGAATTAAATTCCTATAATTCTGCGAGGATTAAATCCTCAAACTTTCATTCCTTCTCTATACTTTGGATCTGCATGGCAAGATCTCAACCCAATGAAAATTAAATTCTCTATTCATGGGGAGATGTGCACTTTGCAGATCCTTTACTCAAGAGAGAACTAAGTTCTTTTTAATATATAAGAGTTAAACTCTTTTGAGAATTAAATTCTCTTTTAGAGGCCTTCCCTTTCTTACCTAAGGTTTTCTTCTGCCGAAGATCTAATTCTTCCAAAGTCTTAGGGCTTTTTTTTTTCTTTTTCCTTGTCTCTTTCTCTCTGTGTATCCCCCTCTCTCTGTATCTCTTGGCTCCTATTTATAGGATAATAAGCTGGATCAATTAGTTTTGGTGAATCTTTCATTGAGAGATTTGATTTGTATTCACCATTCGTTTGGACCTTTGGATTATTAGGTGAATTTTATTCACCATTGGGTTTTAAATCCAAAGATTTTCCTTTGTTATTTCGATTAGATTTTACGGGGAAATCTTTCCAAGTTCAAGATTTTTCCATAAATAGATGATATTTAATAACCTTTAAATCTTTAGTCCAACCGGTTTCAAATAATCATTCTCGTTTGGAAAGATTTGGATGCTTTTCAGAATTTAATTCTGTTAAATAAATAGGCTCTGAAAGCCGGTCACGTGTGGCCGTGTGACCCTTGGTCACGTGTAGGCACGTGACCCCTGGAACTAGCTTTTCTTCTCCTTTTGCGCTCTGTTTTCTGGCCACTGTTCGACAGTCACGTGCCAACACGTGACCCCCGGTTACGTGTGAGCACGTGACCCTTTCTGAAACCTTTTCTTCGATTTAATCAGGGAATTGAATCTGCCTTTGTCGCTTCTTTTAAATGTCACGTGCTAACACGTGACTGCTGGTCACGTGCTAGCACGTGATGCCTCATTCGTAAGCCTTCCTGATTTTAAATCAGGAAACAAATGCCCCCACAACGTTGTTCTCACGTGTTTGCACGTGAGTGCAACGCTGTCACTTAGGTGACCGTTGGATTCCTCTGGGGATTTGGGGAGATGAAGCGTCCCCATCACCTCCTATAAATGTTCATGTCCTTTCAGAAGAGCCTTCACTTTGCTCATCTCCTTCCTTTGAGAACTTTTTCTGAGAATTTAATTCTCTTCCAGAGCTTAGTTCTCTGCCTTGAAACATTTTCAGAGTTTAACTCTGTTTAAAAAGACTCTCTTTCCTCAGGTAATGGTGATCGATGCGCCTTCATTTTGACAAAACTCGCTGGAATTTAAATCCACATCAAGGGCTTCACTCCTTTTTTAACAAAGAACCCATTTTTCTTCAAGTTCTTTAACCAAAATATGAGACCACTTAACCTTCAACAGTAGATCTCTTAGGGTTTAGATGATCTTTAGGGAAATAATGGTGGCGGTTAAAATCTATGGAATTTAATTCCATCCCAAAAAAGTTTCTGGGAATTTAATTCCCTTTTCTTAGTAAGGAATTTAATTCCTATGAAGAACTCAGTTTCTTCGCATGGAGGCTTCTTAGGGTCTCTTTGTTCGAGGTTGTCATTCCGCGATTAATGGGACAGAAGCTCTGTAACAATTCTCATGACCTTATTCCAGGTATCATGGATGCCCGTATGTATGGTCTTGACGAAATCATCTCCTATGGGAATATTCGTGCACTGGGCCGCAGTCAGAACCAGGAGTTCACCAATGCTCAGTGCGCTGAGATCATGAGCCGCTTCGGCGAGTACAACCATCGGCTACTCCCTCGTCGCTCTTCTCTTCTGAGGCTGATCGTGCTGGCGATCTGGGAGGCACTCCCTCTCTTCTGCACCAGCATGCCACTCAGAGCATTGGATGCTGCCGAGGATAAGATACATTCGGTGTATCTGATGAGTCTAATCTCGAAGAGAAAGCGCGACAACCTCATTGATCTCTTGCACCAGGCATTTCAGCAGTCGGCCATACTTGCCGCCTATCGGAGGGTGGAGGACATTCGCGAGGACCCCGACGCTTGTGATCGTGAGAGAAAACATACTCGGGCGGTTCGAAATGCTTGGAGGATCTTGGACAAAGTCAAGCTTGAGTTTCTTAATCCGTGCCCCGCGTCTGAGGTCTTGCCATTGTAATCGTTTTCTTTTCATTTTGTATGGACTTCTTAAAGCATGAATGATAAGCTTTATCGTGCTTTTCTATGTTTGCATGCCTTTCTGTGGGATTTTATCATTTTTCTATTGTTGTTGTTGCTATTCCATTTTTAGTGCACGTCAAGTTTGGGGCTCACGTGTTCTGCGGACAATTTATCTTGATCTCTTTGCAGGGCAACGATGGCTTAGGATTCAGGGTTAAGATCTGCTTCCTAAGACTTTTGCGCCTTATGAGTCATGAGGGTCTCATAAAGAGTTTTTTCTCCCTACAGGTCGAGAGGATCCCATAGGTGTAAGTTCTTCTTAAGAATCGTGAGGACTCTTAAGCGGGTATTCCCTTAAGAGTCGTAAGGATCTCACAAGAGAGTTTTTCTTCCTTACAGGTCGTGAGGACCTGCAAGTGCTGGATGTGGTCGCCCTTATCCGTGTTTTACGAGGTCAGGGGTTGCTCAAGGTATCGTAGTTTAAAGACGTCGCGGTCAAGGTTAAGGACATCATAGTCCGTGGATTTAAGGACTCCACAGTCCGATGTTAGTTTTAAGACATCACGGTCAAGGTTAAGGACGTCATAGTCCGTGGATTTTAAGGACTCCACAGTCCGATGTTAGTTTTAAGATATCACGGTCAAGGTTAAGGACGTCATAGACTGTGGATTTAAGGACTCCACAGTCCGATGTTAGTTTTAAGACATCACGGTCAAGGTTAAGGACGTCATAGTCCGTGGATTTAAGGACTCCACAGTCCGATATTAGTTTTAAGACATTACGGTCAAGGTTAAGGACGTCATAGTCCGTGGATTTCAGGACTCCACAGTCCGATGTGTGGTTGCGGGGACCCGTCACCTCTTTGAAGACGTTGAGGAATTACAACGCCAGGTATCAAAGGAGTGAAGAGATGTACCCCTAAACCAAGGTGGAATCAATATAGAATCAGGGTGGTTGATCGTTAGTTTTAAGACATTACGGTCGAGGTTAAGGACATCATAGTCCGTGGATTTTAAGGACTCCACAGTCCGGTGTTTGCTCTGGATGCTTCACATGGGTTCACTGCCGTGCTTGGCGAGGACCAGGCTCCGCTCCGGGAGTTTTCCGCGGGGTCAAAGAGTGACGTTATCTGCGTTCCACGTAACCAGGAATTTTGCACTAGATGCTTCACACGGGTTCACTGCCGTGTTCGGCGAGGACTAGGCTCCGCTCTGGATGCTTCACACGGGTTCACTGCTGTGCTCTGCGAGGACCAGGATCCACTCTGGACGTTTTCCATGGGGTCAAAGAGTGACGTTATCCGCGTTCCACGTAACCAAGAATTTTTCACTAGATGCTTCACACGGGTTCACTGCTGTGCTCAGCGAGGACTAGGCTCCGCTCTGGATGCTTCACACGGGTTCACTGCCGTGCTCTGCGAGGACCAGGATCCGCTCTCGATGTTTTCCACGAGGTCAAAGAGTGACGTTATCCGCGTTCCACGCAACCAGGAATTTTGCTCTGGATGCTTCCCACGGGTTCACTGCCGTGTTCTGCGAGGACCAGGCTCCGCTCTGGACGTTTTCCACGGGGTCAAAGAGTGACGTTATCCGCGTTCCACGTAACCAGGAATTTTGCACTAGATGCTTAACACGGGTTCACTGCCGTGTTCGGCGAGGACTAGGCTCCGCTCTGGATGCTTTCCACGGGGTCAAGAGTGACGTTATCCGCGTTCCACGTAACCAGGAATTTTGCACTAGATGCTTCACACGGGTATATTGCCGTGCTCGGCGAGGACTAGGCTCCGCTCTGGATGTTTTCCACGGGGTCAAAGAGTGACGTTATCCGCGTTCCACGTAACCAGGAATTTTGCTCTGGATGCTTCCCACGGGTTCACTGCCGTGTTCTGCGAGGACCAGGCTCCGCTCTGGACGTTTTCCACGGGGTCAAAGAGTGACGTTATCCGCGTTCCACATAACCAGGAATTTTGCTCTGGATGCTTCCCACGGGTTCACTGCCGTGTTCTGCGAGGACCAGGCTCCGCTCTGGACGTTTTCCATGGGGTCAAAGAGTGATGTTATCCGCGTTCCACGTAACCAGGAATTTTGCACTAGCTGCTTCACACGGGTTCACTGCCGTGTTCGGCGAGGACTAGGCTCCACTCTGGATGCTTTCCACGGGGTCAAGAGTGACGTTATCCGCGTTCCACGTAACCAGAAATTTTGCACTAGATGCTTCACACGGGTTCACTGCCGTGCTCGGCGAGGACTAGGCTCCGCTCTGGATGCTTCACACGGGTTCACTGCCGTGCTCTCCGAGGACCAGGATCCGCTCTGGACGTTTTCCACGGGGTCAAAGAGTGACGTTATCCGCGTTCCACGTAACCAGGAATTTTGCTCTGGATGCTTCCCACGGGTTCACTGCCGTGTTCTGCGAGGACCAGGCTCCGCTCTGGACGTTTTCCACGGGGTCAAGAGTGACGTTATCCGCGTTCCACGTAACCAGGAATTTTGCACTAGATGCTTCACACGGGTTCACTGCCGTGCTCGGCGAGGACTAAGCTCCGCTCTGGATGCTTCACACGGGTTCACTGCCGTGCTCTGCGAGGACCAGGATCCGCTCTGGACGTTTTCCACGGGGTCAAAGAGTGACGTTATCCGCGTTCCACGTAACCAGGAATTTTGCTGATTGTATCCGCATTTCACGGAATGAAGGTTTGACTGTTAGTGATATGTATATCGCCGAGCCATGGAACTAGGGGTTGCCGCTGCTTCGCTTTGTTTGAAGTTGTGTCCGTCGTTACGAGACGAGTGTTGGGATGATCTCTAGGTTGCTTGCGGCCCGTCGAGATTTAGCTTCTTTCTTTGATGAAACCTGGAGGGAAGTATGATCACTTCTATGTTTACGCCCTTGGATTGTATACAGGGTATGATGGAACATCACCTGTAGGGCATAAATTAATTTTTTTTTATTTTATTTCATTTCTTTTTCCGCGATGCTCCATCATTTCAGCTTTTATATCATGAAGGTCGCGATTGCCCTATCATTTCGGATATTTTTCGCGGTGCCCAATCATTTCGGCTATTTATTTTATTTTTACTCGATGCTTTTTATTGCGAGTTGCCCCATCATTTCGGCTATTTTGCGTGCATACATTTTTACTTGCTGCTTTTTATTGCAAGTTGCCCCATCATTTCGGCTATTTCGTATGCACTTGCGGCGTACTGGCTTTTCGCCATAAACCCGAAATTAGAAACCGATCTCGGCATCAGCATCGCTACAACTGGGATATGGCCAGGAGCGGATCATCATCTGCCTCTGTCGATGTTGAACAAAGGTGGCTTAGCAGACAGGGTTAGGGTCCTGTCGACTAAGGCTTTTGACTTCATGAGCCGTAAGGGTCTCATAAAGGTATTTCTCCCTACAAGTCGTGAGGATCTTGTATGTGTATTTTCTCCCTAGGAATCATGAGGATACCTAAGTGTATGTTCCTCTGTAAGTCGTAAGGATCCTACAAGAGGGTTTTCTCCTTATAAGTCGAGAGGACTCATAAGGGTTGTTCATCAAATGGACGTATCCCTAGTCGCGGGCGGGACTTTATTGGGGAAACGTTTATTCGTGCCCGTGGATTGTATACAAGGGTCAGTATTAGCCGCTTGTAGGGCATTGTCGAAGGTTATGGGGGAATTTTGCTTAAGCACAGGTTTAGGTCTCTGTAACTTAAGACTTTCAAGTCTTATGCGCCGTGAGGGTCCCATAAGAGAGTTCTCCTTGCGAGTCGTGGGGATCTCGCAAGTGTATTTTCTCCTTAGGAATCGTGGGGATCCCTAAGTGTGTTGCTCCCTTATGAGTCGTAAGGATCTCACGCGGGTGGTTTCTCCTTACAGGGTCGTGAGGACCCTGCAAGTGTCCTTTAACGAGGTTGCGCCCTTTCGAGTTTTCACAAACACTCGCCGGTAGCCCTGCTGTTTTTACTCACGGAGCCCTTTCGGGTTTTCATCCGTGCCCATTTCGCTTATGGACATACCGTTTTTTATTATATATTTTCTTCTTCTTCTTTTTTTTACGAGGTCGCACCCTTTCGGGTTTTCACGAACACTCGCCGGTAGCCCTGCTGTTTTTACTCATGGAGCCCTTTCGGGTTTTCATCCGTGCCCTTTTTGCTGATGGACATACCGTTTTTATTTATTATATTTTTTTTCTTCCTTTTTTTTATCTCGTCAGCCTAAGGATGCTGCGGTAGTAGTTAAGGACGTTTCGGTCCGTCGTTAGTTTAAGGACGTTTCGGTCCGTCGTTAGTTTAAGGACGTTTCGGTCCGTCGTTGAGAGGGGCAGTTACTACTTATAGAGCTTGAGCTTAGGAAGATAGCGAGCGGACATAGTCGTCGTCGTCTATCATTGACCTAGGCTGTGACTCCTTAAGCGTAGTATTTCTTTAGGAAGCGGCCGTTTATTGGCCTGAAAGGCCTCTCACCATGCATATCCATGAGTAGATAGGCTCCACCCTGGTAGACTATGTCTATGATGTACAAGCCTTCATAGTTTGGCTCGAATTTTCCCCGCTTGGCGCGATAGGGGATCATAGGCCTTTTGACCACTAGCACGAGTTCGCCTTGGCGGAATGTCCTCGGTCGGGTCAATATTTCATACGAGCGCGTCATCTTTGCTTTATAAGCTTCCAGATTTTGTTGCGCTATGAGCCGGGTTTCATCGAGGGCGTCAACCTCCTCAAGCCGAAGGTGAGCATTTTCTTCGTCTGTCAACTCGTGGTGAACTGCCACTCGTAGAGAAGGTAGCTCTATCTCGAGGGGGAGTACCGCTTCCGTACCGAATACGAATGCGTATGGCGTCGTGTTCGTGGCCGTCTTGAACGTAGTCCGATATGCCCAAAGAGCCTCTTGCAGTCTCTCGTGCCAGTCCTTCTTACTTCGGGACACTATCTTTTTTATGATCTTTGTCAAGGTCTTATTGAAGGTTTCGGCCAGACCGTTAGCTTGTGGATTATAGACTGAGGAGTATCTCCAGTCTATATTATGTTGTTGCGCGAAGCGGCTAATCTTGTGGCTTCTGTAGGCTGGCCCGTTATCGGAGATAATCCACCGTGGAGTTCCAAACCGATAAATGACGTGCGTCTTGAAAAAGTGGAGGATATTCTCCGTCTTCACTTCCCTCAACAGTATTGCTTCTGCCCATTTGGAGAAGTAATCAGTCGTCGCCAGGATGAAACGATGTCCCCTGGACGATGCTGGTTCGATGGGGCCGAGTATGTCAGTTCCCCACATTTCGAATGGCCAGCTAGCCACCGTTGGATGTAGCGGATTCGGATGCTGGTGGATGAAATCCCCATAGATTTGGCATGAGTGGCATTGCTTCGCATACTCGAGGCAGTCCTGGATCATCGTGGGCCAGTAGTAACCCATCCGTTTAATTTTTAACTTCATCTTCGGGCCTGCTTGATGAGAACCACAGATTCCGTCATGAACTTCCTGAACGACTCTTTCTGTTTCGTCAGGTCCCAGGCATCTCAACCACAGAGAGTCAAATGACCTTTTGTACAGAGTATTATTGACGAAAGCCAAAGATAGAGCTCGTTTCATGAGCTGATGTCTTGAGGACGCTTCGTCGGGCATTCGGTGGGACTTAAAGTAGTCTATGAAGACTTCCCTCCAGTCCTCAGCCTTCTCATGGTCTTTTATTTGTAGGGTTGTCTGTTCAGTCTCTTTCTTTTCTTCGGATGATTCTGGAGATATTCCTGCTGGGGCGAGCACTCGACGGCTTTGTACCATGATTTTAACGTCCTCGAGGTTCTCGTCAGCCAGTTCTTTAGCGAGCTTAGCTAACGCGTCCGCTTTGCTATTTTCCGCGCGTGGTATGCTTTCCAAAGTATAGGAGGGAATTTGGGTCAACAGTTGTTGCACCTTTTCACCGTACTTCATCAACTCCGTTTTGCACGTTTGATAGTCGCCGTTTACTTGACTAACGACCAGTTGAGAATCCCCATATATTAGGAGGTTTTCAATTCCCATGTCAATGGCGATCTCGAGGCCTGCTATCAGAGCTCCGTATTCGGCTTCATTGTTCGTCCACGGTTCCATCAAGGAGAAAGCGAAGCGCATTATCCCTCCTTGTGGAGTTACGAAGATAAGGCCTACCCTCGATTTGATCATTGGGGTACTTTGCTTGCGCTTCTTTACGGAGGACGCTCCATCGAAATAAAGCTCCCATCGAGTATCACCGCCGTCGATCGCATCAAATGCATGTTCGTCCGGCAAATCGCAGTTCAGAGGAGAACCGGCAGGTACTGGATGCTCAGCAAGGAAGTCGGCGATGGCTTGACCTTTCACTGCCTTAAGAGGCCGATATGTTATTGAAAACTCCATCAGGAGAAGGGCCCATTTAGCGAGTCTCCCTGTCAATATGGCGTTTGACATTAGATATTTTAGGGGCTCCACCTTTGATATAAGACGGACTTCATGTGCCAATGCATAGTGCCTGAGTTTTGTTGTCGCAAAGATTAACGGCAGGCAATGTTTTTCGATCGGGGAGTAATTGCTTTCTGCCCCCAGAAGAACTCGGCTTAAATAGTAGAGCGCTCTCTCCTTCCCTTGGTCGTTTTCTTGTGCCCATAATGCGCCTAAAGAACCTTCTAGGGCAGTTGTATAAAGAATGAGAGGCTTTCCCTTAACCGGGGCAGCCAACACTGGAGGGTTCTGCAGGTACTGCTTGATCTCATCCAGTGCGCCTTGGCATTTGTGATCCCAAATGAACGGGGTTCCCTTCTTCATCAGGTGGCTGTAAGGACGGCACTTGCCTGACAGGTTGGCGATAAACCGCCGGATGTACGCGAGCTTTCCTTGGAGAGACCGTAGCTGTTTGAGAGTCCTTGGGGGTGGCATCTCCATAATCGCCTTGATCTTAGATGGATCTATTTCAGTACCTCGGTGTCGGATGATGAATCCCAGGAATTTACCCGAGGAGACTCCGAATGCACACT
The DNA here is from genome assembly GCA_030015575.1 of Agapanthus africanus. Lineage (NCBI taxonomy): Eukaryota > Viridiplantae > Streptophyta > Magnoliopsida > Asparagales > Amaryllidaceae > Agapanthus > Agapanthus africanus. The sequence continues at coordinate 469,809,843 of CM057349.1, forward strand.
TGAGTGGGTTCATCTTTAAGTTGTATTGCCGAAGGCGTTGAAATACAGTCTTTAGATGCTCGAGATGTTCCTCGTATGATTTGCTTTTAACCACGAGGTCGTCGATATAGCACTCGACGATTTCGTGTATAAGGTCATCGAAGATCTTCGTCATGGCCTTCTGATAAGTAGCACCGGCGTTCTTTAAACCGAAGGGCATCACCTTGTAACAAAATATCCCTAAAGGGGTCCTGAAGGCGGTGTGCTTCTGGTCTTCGGGATGCATCTTTATTTGATTATACCCTGATGAGCCATCCATGAAGGAGAAAACCTCATGAGTGGACGTATTATCTATCATTAGCTCGGTGACTGGCACCGGGAAATCATCCTTCGGGCAGGCTTTATTGAGATCCCGAAAGTCCACGCATATGCGCACCTTCCCATTTTTCTTCATCACCGGGACGATGTTAGCGATCCATTCAGGGTATTGAACCTTCTGGATGAAGTCGGAGTCAATTAGCTTCTTGACCTTGGCGTTGATGCTCATCTCAAGCTCGAGCCGCATTCTTCTCGGCGCCTGTTTAATTGGCTTGACGATCGGGGATATCGCCAATTTGTGTACAGCAACTTCTGGATCTAATCCCAGCATTTCGGAATAGTTCCATGCGAATCAATCTCTATGCTGTATAAGGACGTCTTTTAATGCAGCCACCCTCTCTTCAGATAGTAGCTCGCTAACGAATGTCGGTCGCGGATCGTCTGCCAATCCCAACTCAATCTTCTTGAGGTTATCTGCAGTACTATGTATGCCATCTTCCAGTTCTTTCGGAGCCGGCGGAAATTCTGAGATCACGTTGTCATTGCTGTTCTCAAAGCACCAGGGAATGTCATCCATGTTCTCGGGCTCTTCTTTTACTATTGTAATCACGTGACAAGTGCGAATCCGCTTCCAAGACCAATGTAGATCTGGCTCTGCTCTTGCGGCTTTGGGTTCGTGCTTTTGTGGCGGCGTTACCCTCCAGCTGCTGGATAAAGCAAATCTGCCTTGTTGGTACTGGTCTTCGACCCAGTTCTTGAAGGTGAAGCAGTTTTCGATAGGGTATCCTACGGCTCGGTGATAAGAGCAATAACCCGGATGAGAAACTTTGTTAGCTTGCTCAGGGTGCTTAGACTCCGGAAGCGCGATCATTTGAGGTTTCATAGCGAGCTCGAGTAACTTCTTCGTCTTGTCTCGAGGGAAGGAATACGCTCGACTCATCTTCTTCGTGAGGGACAAATCCGGACCGCGCAATGCCCGCTCGCATGAATCTTTAATCCTGCGTCATTGTTGTCGACTCCTTTTTCTGCTTCTTGACTTACTTCTGCCTTTGCATCGGGCCTTTTGCACAACGAGTTGACAGGGAGGAGCATCTTCGTCTTTCGCAGCTTGTTGAAACAGACGTTGCGTCCTGGCCTTCTCGTAGATGGCCATCTCGCGGTTGTGATCTTCCCGAGCCGTTTGACCCGCTTTCCTGATAAGCTTGCCCGTTCGTTCTTCAAATGACGGACTCGACATTTCGCTCACGGGATCCAGTTTTGACGAGGGGTTAGCATTCCCCGACAGGGTGTCCTCCTCCTCATCGAAGTTATATATGGCGTAGCTGCCATGGACTCGCTCCCGTTTCCTGGATCTCACATATCCAAGCCCAAGCGTTTCCATTCTCCCGTTGGGCAATTTGCGCTGAGTCCCAGGGACATTCCAAATCTTGTTGTAGAACTGAGCTTATCGAACAGTCTGTTTTAAGGGTACTCCTTGGCGCTTCAATAGCCTCCTTAGTCCATTTGTGTGATATCTGGGCAAATGGATGGGTTGGAGCCTGTCGAGTGTAGCATCCGTGCCATGCCATATCTCTTTCTCCACTCTCGTTTCTGTGGATTGGTAGAATAGGATCATCTTTTCATCCATTCGCCTGGGACCCATTCGCCTGGGAGGGACGTAAAACGTCTGTAGGTCCTGCACATTGTGAGCTTGAAGTGTGTCGAGATCCTTATAGTGTTTCCGCGGCACCATAGTGATTTGCAAACTCTGCTCATCGCCAGGGGATGCTTGTATTGACGGCCGACTGGAGAACACGGCATTAACCTCATCTTCCGAGTCACTTCCGAAGATCAACATGGGGGCGGACGGTCCCGGGTTGTTGCGTCGAGATGGCCCAGCATAAACTATCTCTTCTTCTTCGGTGTCGCTCCCGAAAACAGGGATGGTGGCGACGGCTTTGTTCTCCGGCTTGCGACACCTTTCTGTATCCTCGAAATCTGGCAAAAAGTACTTCGCATCTTCATACTTGCGGACTTCGTTCACGGAAAATGGGTTCAGCTCACCTGTTACGGTATACTCAAAACCATCCTTAAAGTACTTCATACACTGATGCTGTGTAGAAGGGATGATGTTGTACTCGTGTAACCAAGGGCGACCGAGCAAGGCGTTGTAGCAGGTCTTGGCGTCAATGATGTGAAACTTGATGTCCGTGACGAGCAGTCCGAAGCGTAATATTAGTATTACAGATCCGAGAGTCCTTGATGACTGGGAGTCGAAACCGGAGATGGTAATTTTGTCACGAGCGAGGTGCTGCATGCTCATGCAGATTTCCTTTAACACCCGAACGTTAAGGAGATTGACGGAGGATCCATTATCCACCAGGATCTTGCCTATCTTGATATCATGGCGGTATCCAGAGACATATAGGGGACGGTTGTGGTCACACGTCCCGAGGAGAAGATCTTCGTCACCGAAAGTGACGTCGGCCGTGTGCACTTCTTCCAGTTCATCCTTCATTCTTTCCGCGGCGAGGAAGGCTTGGAATTGCTCGGGTTCTTGTAATGCCTTGATTAATGAATCTCGCGCTTCTTTTGATAATAGGAGGGCATCGAGAATACTGAGCTGAGAAGGTAGCTTCCTTAGGTGCACTAGGATGTTGTAGTCTACCTTACCCTTCCTGGGAGGGTCCTTGGCAGTCAGCTCTTTCATGACTTGGTCATCTAAGGCGATATCCTTAGTGACCTTTTCCTTTCCCTTATCGTTTCTATTTGCGGGCCCGAGATTCTTTTCCGGGAGCGTGCGATTGCGCAGCTGAATGTTTTCGCAGGCTTCTGGTTCTTCCTCTTTCCCTAAGACGGATTCTTTAAAGAGAGGGCCCAGAGCCATTTCCTCATCAGAGTCGCTCCCAAAGGTGAGAACTTGTGATCCTCCGGCGTTGACCATGTAACAGTTGCCGGTAGTTCTTTTATGCCCTTCGGTCGTACTTCTTTGCTCCCGACGGGTTCTGCGTTTCATTCGCTTAAAATGTTGTCGGTGAGAAACATATCCCTGCCACCATATCTTAAAAGCGTCGCACTCCTCAGTAGGGTGTGAAATTTTCCGATGATATGAGCAATAATTAGGGTGCCTCTTCGCCCCATAGAGCGTGTTCTCTTCCGAGGGTGGTAGCTTCATTCCCATTGACATGGCTTTGGCAAACCTTTTCCTCGTCTTGGATACGTTTTTATTCGCATCGTATGTTTTTTGATCTGGCGGGAGTGCTTCGACTCTTTCGTTTAGTCGCTTGCATTTGGCTCCTTCCGATGCAGCCATCTCACGCTCCTGATCGGCTTTACTTTTCGAACGAATCTCGTCTAGAAAGGCGTCGATCATTTCGTCTGTCGGCCACACAAGCTCCGATTCGGGCTCTGCTCCTAGTTTCTCAGTGCCAGGGGTTTTCTCATCTTCCGAGTGGGAAATTACATGACAACTCGCTACATATTCTTCGGATTCATCCGACGAGCTTTCTCCATCATCTTCCTGCTGGAAGGCGTGGTTGAGGAACTCTTGCAGTGTGACGGGAGTCCGTGCCTTTTGATTGTACTCTTCTAGCGCGTTAATCTATTTCTGCAAATCCGTGCGCTTGTCTCCAGGCTTCATGGGCTTCTTGGGTTTCTTCTTCTTTTTCTTCGAAGATTTTGACGGTTGGGCGTGAGTATTTAGGCCATCACCACCGATCTTTGTAGTTGGGCGTGGCTTCAGCATCCCTTCAATGATTTGAGGTTCAAGCAGGTTATTCCATTCGACTGCCGGACACGCATGAAGATCACTCAGCATCCTTTTGGTTTTAGCCGATAGAACGACCTCCCATGGAGCTTCTTCAATAAAGGAACAGGTTGCCCCTGGTGTATCTGCTTTCTTGGGAGTATGCGGCTGTGGCGGGTTCACCTTCCACTTTTCGGACAGCGCAAACTTTCCCTGGAGGTATTGATCTTCAATCCATCCTTTGAAGACGAAGCAATCCTCAATCGGGTGGCTTACCGTTTGATGGTAAGGGCAATAATTGGGGTTATTCACCTCAGTGGGTTGTGGCGGTCGCCTTGGATTTGGCAAGTTTATAAGTCTGTTGCGTATTGCCAGCTTGAATAACCATTTCGTCTTGTCCAGCGGGAACGAGTAGGGGCGCTTCATCTTCACATTATAATATCGCCTTCTTTCTTCTAGTGGATCCGCCAGCTTTAGGGCAATGGGCTGCTGCTGAGCATTCGCAACGAAGGTTGCTTTCCCTTTACCTTTGTCATTCCGAGGCTCTGGCTTCGGGGGAGACGGTCTGTGACCAATCTGGTCCATCTGGGCCAACTTGTCGATCAAAGCCTGAAACGTGGTCGGCTTAAAGAACACCATGAACTGGGAGATAGTTGCATGAGGGTCTAGAGTTCCCACGAACATGCCTACCGCGGGCGCTTCCTCAATGCGTTGCTCGCATTTCGACCATAAATTTCGCCAGCGTATAGCATACCGGACCCACGTTTCGCCTGGTTTCACCCTGGAATTAATTAATGCTGTTATTGGAGTGCGTTCGCTGGCGCTTGCGAATCGCTGAGTGAATAGCAACTCCATTTCAGCGAACGTCTTGATAGAATCGTTCGGGAGTTCCGAATACCATTCGAACGCTGTTTCTGACAAGCTGCCCACGAACTGGCGAAGCAACAGTTTATCATCACCACCGGTGTTACCGCAAAGGGCCCTGAACTGGGCAATATGTTGGTGGGGATTGCCGGTCCCCTTATACACGTGGAATTTCGGTATTGTATAACCCGGCGGATATTTGATTTGGTCGTACCAGCTTGGATACGGTCGCCCCGTTTTTATGACTTGACCAGCTGCCTCAGTCGCATGATGAACCCGGATCTGCTGGGCTATATGGTCGTTCAAGTCAGCCTTAGAGATTGTCTCCTCTTTGGCCGTTGAAAAAGCCGGTAGTGGATTTGACATTTCTCCCCTGTCGTCTTCAAGGACGATCAGAGGATCCTCAGCAGGTGGGTCTTGTTGGATCATCATTCCCACCATGTCCTGGAATAAGTGGGCTATTTTCTTTATGTTGGCCGCTTGTTCCGCAGCCTCTTTATCTTTCTTTTCCAATATCCTCCGGAGGAACTCGGTGTCGGTTTCCTGTTCTTGTTGCTGATCTGAGGACGTTTCAGAGGTTTCTTTTGGCCCAGTGAGTGCGGCCATAGCGTTCATCATCTCTTGGAGCTTTTGCTGTTGCTCTTGAGCTTTAGTCACTGACCGCGTGTGCGGTCTATGACCTGTTGATATGCGGCTGTCTTCTTTCCCTGACGCCATGTATACAGTATGGACCATCCTGCCCCCAGCCTTAGGACGTCTTGGCTCAGCACTTTTAGCTTTCGTTGAAGGCCCGGGGATCTTCTCTGGCCTCTTCTTCTTATGAGCAATGGAAGTTGAGGGGGCCGTTGAAGTGGGCACCCAGACAGCTTTTCGTGGCTTAGCCTGGTGACTGACTTCCTGTTGGATTTTCAGCTTCTTGTGTTGGCGGGAGACATTTGGATCAATCACCGAGTTTCGGGTCTGCCGCCAGACTTTATAGATTTTGGAAGACAGCCGTTGAGGAGATCGGGGCTGTTCTGGCTTTACTTCTACAGCCCTTTTTTAGCGGATGGGGAGACCTCTTTAGCACCGCGGTAGGAGAATTCCTACGCACCTTATTTAGCATCTCGAAGCTATTCCCAGTTGGAACAGCAGCATTAACTTCTGTCGTCGGGGCTGGAGGAGTTAGCCCAGGAGGGGAGTCGCCTCCGGCCTTCCTCACTCGGCGCCAGTAACGACGTCGAGCGTGTCGTGCTGATGGAATCGGCTTGGTGATGGCGATAGCCTCGTCTTGCCCCCTGTGTAGGTGGGGGGTCGCTGCTAGTGTCAGCCTGTTAAAGACTGATGTCCTTTGGGTAGCAGGAGCGGGAGCTGGAACAGTCAATCTTGTAAAGACCGACTTTTTGACAGGAGAAGCCGCCTTGACGACTTCAGGAGCAGGACTGGTTATTTTCTCAGGAGCAGCCTTCTCTGGGATTGTGTTCACACCGTAATATTGTATTATTATATTCCTTATTCTTATTCTTTTTACAAATAAACAGGTGCTTTTGACGCATGTCTGCTACATATTACAGGTTACAGGTTCTTGGAGCGAAAACAGTGAAAAAGACAAAAGACGACACAAAAGGGGGACTTTGACCAACAAACAGAAGACTCTTGATCAAGCCGACATCAAAGATAAAATTCACAAAGTACAAGGCAATGCAAGGTCCAAGATTACAAAGCGAACGGTTAAAAGTCCACCGCAATTATTCACTGGAGATCTGGAAGAAACATAGAAGCTATTTTAATAAAGAACCAAATAAAAAGGAAGCCCAAAGATCCAAGGCCCAATACTTTCTTTTAAAGAGACAGAGACATAAAATTTTACCAAAGCTTGAAGTCTAGTTTGACTAGGTCTTCCTAAGGATATTTTGGTAAATGTAGACATGCAAATCAATTGTAACCTAGGTTTCCTATTCTCTATAAATAGGAACTCTACTCATTGTAATTTCTCATGCCTCCTTTTAATAATAAATCGAGAATTCTTTATGGAGAGTATCGGTGTTTCTTTTCAATTCATGAATTCAGATCTGACAACCCTGCGTTGATGATTGGAGAGATGCATCTGTAAGTAGATTTAATTCCTTGCTCTAGTTTAGATTTCAATTCTTGCCCTAGGTAATTTTTATTCTCTGCCCTAGATAAATGTTCTTCAATTCAATTCCCTAATGAGTGAGTAGTTTTCTCGCTTGTTAGGGTTAGGAATGGGGAAGGATTTGAGAGACGAAGATCTCTCATTTCTTTTCTTTGCCAATCTTTTATGAAAATTAGAACTCCATGCATACCTTCTTATTCCGCTCCCTACGGCACTCTACCCTCGAGGTAACGGTGATTCCGTAGTCTAAAGGCCCAGATTTTAAGGTTTTCCATGGAGGTTAGGGTAAAGATTAAGAAAGGAAGGACAAGGATCTAGAGGAAGAATCAATCATCCCAATCATCCTAATCCCCTTTGTTAAGATTTACCATAACACTAATATGATATCTTTAATTAAAGGCAATGGAAAGAGATATAGATCTTTGTTTACCAAATTTTCCCTAAACCTAATCCTAGCAAGTTTCTAATCCTAGTATCATACAACTTCAATTTTTAGATTTAATAATCAATCCGAACACCCTTCGGAATTAACTCGTTAGCGCGATTAGGAAATTCACAATATCCCTGTGGACCGACCCGTACTCACCGGCTAGCTGCAAAGCGACGCCGTTCTTGATTACGGTTACAAATATTTTTGATCTATCTTTTAGAAAGCGCAAGCAAGCTAAATCAATCAATCAAATGGCGCCGTTGCCGGGGATGGCGTAGTAATTTCCTTTTTGCAATTTCGGGTTAATCAAAATTCAAAAAATCATAAAAATCTGAAAAATCACAAAAAAATATAAAAATATATCATCTGTTATTTTTGGAAAGGGTATTTTTGTGTGAGTTTTGCAGGATCTACGAACAAATTCGGATTTGGAAATCTACAGAGATCGAAACAGCAAGTATCAAATTCGAACAAACAGAGAAATATCACAACAGAAAACAGAAGAAATTTGGAGGACCGAGTCAACAAGTCAACTGCGCGATCTGCAAAAAAAAAAAAAAAAAAGGCGGCCGCTTCCGGCCGCGGAACCGCCGCGCGACCTGCCTGCGACCGCGGAACCGCGGCATTTTGGTCGGGAAAGAAAAAAAAAAGAGCGGCAGAAGCGCGGTAAAAAAAAAAAATCTGTAAGTCTTCTGATCTCCTCCTCTGCAAATCTCCGATATATCTTCTGAAAAATCTCCTGCAGGATTCTTTGCGCTTAAAAAAAAATCTTTTCCCTTCCAAATAACAAATCTTGTGCAGGATTCTTTGCGCGCGCTTAAAATAATAATTGATTGCAAGTGATCTTTTCTAATTTGCATATCCTTAATTTTTTTGCTAAAAATATCTTTCCAAATAAAGAGCAAGCGGAAAAAGGAAAATTTTAATTAGAAATTTGCAAATCTTGAAATTCACATAAAATATTTGATTGCAAGTGATTTACTGTTTTGCATATCTTTAATTGGACTTTAAGGGGCTTTTTGACCAATTCAGATTGGGTGGGGATTTCATCACCCTTCTCAGGACCCCAAAAATCATATAAAGCATTTGCATTGACCAATCTTTAATTAAAAAATACTAGACTCAGCCCTAAGGACATCGCGCTCAATAGGACAGAGGACTAGTATAGGCATCGGCCGTTTATCCTAACCTGTCTTTGCGGTGCCTAGGCAAGTGTGTCAAGGCTAGTGGTTTTTAATTAGGCCCACAGTGTGGTTCCTTCCCACTTACCTGGCACTTATCTGGCCGCAATTGGCGGTGAAGAGGCGGTTTGAGGTCCTATTTCTAGCCCTTTGGAACTGTAAGGAGCTGTCTAGCTGACCTAGGTGATCCTAGATCTAGGTCTGATTGTGCATTTCTAGTTGATTACATTTGTGTCTAAGCCCTTTATCGAAATTTCTTTTCTGCAAACAGTTCTAAATAAAGAGAAAAAGGAAAAAAAAGGGACAAATCTTTTATAGAGAACTTGCAAACTTTTGCCGCAAATAAATCCTTGCACCATCACCCAACTTTCTTTCTTTCATCCTTTCTTCTAACATGGGTACCCCACATAATAAATCACTTGCCGAACTTTGGTATCCCGAAGCTAATTTTGCGTCGTTCGGCAATTTGTTCGATCAATTTAAAGACGGTCCTTCCATGCCTAAAATATCTTTGAAAGATCAAATAGAGGCATCTAGGAGAAACAATTCGACTTTTCAGCCCACTTCGTGTCAACCAAGTCAATCTTTACCACCTCCATATTTTGATACCACTTTTTCAAGTCCTTCTGTCACTCTTAAGCCGATGTCCATTGCTGAGCATATTGCTCAATCTCGCAGCCGATCTTTCACCCCTCTCCACTCATCTAGTTTTAGGGATCCGCATGACTATTCACCTTTTTATCCATATGTTGACCCTACCTCTGTCCAATCACCCACTTCCTACCAGTCCTACCCGACTTTTCCACCGTCACTAGACAATGTTTCTATACAGCCTTTTGGGAGTTTCACATATCCAAACAATTTCGAATCTTTTGACGAAACCCCCTTACCACCAAAGTCTAGTTTGGAAGAGGCGTTGGAGGCGTATATCGCAGCAACAAACAAAATGGTTAGGAATGTGGAAGCGTCCGTGGCCGCCCTTATGCAACCTGCTGAACCGGTAGCTAGTTTCCCGCTAGCCCTAAATTTTTCAATATATGAGGAGGCGGTTGAACTGAGTGAGAATGGGAGAGGATTTCCAAATCAAACCTACCCATACCCAATTGAAGCCCACAACTCCGGTTTTCCATCGATTGTCCCAAATGATTCATCAGTTAAGGATAAAAATGAGTTGTGTGATTTTGTAGTGTTTGATTTGCCAAATTATGAGGAACCCCCTTCGAGTGAAACAGCACCCAATCCGTTTGACCTTTACACTTCCACTCTAGAACCTACATTGATAAACATCCATGCTTTTGAGGAGGTGTCTAAAGAAATTGACTTTCACTTGATTAAGGATATAGACGACGGGAATATTTCGGATGATGAACCTGTCGATTTAATTGAAATTTTATGTTCAAATCATTATCCCGAGTTATTAAATGTTTCTCCCGAATCTCATATGCGTCTTGATTTTGATGATAGTGGCATGGATGAGTTGAATATTGAGGAGAATTATGAGGATAATATTGAGGAGAGTAGTGAGGATCATATTGAGGTTGAACCATTTTTCTTTGATGTGTCGGATTTTCCAATTCATCCTCTTGAACCTTTACCTAAATCACCCTCCCTCTTTTCCATCATTCCGACCACGCCTCATTTCACACTTAACGACTGTGAGCTTGAAAACTTTTCCTTCGAATCTGACACAGTTCTCACAGCCGATGACACTTACAAGTGTTTCACTTTTTCGGACGATGTTGAAGTCTCACCGGCCGAGTTTGAGTCCTTTGCATTTTTAGATGAGTTAGTCAATCCATCAGACTCGGTTGCTTACAGTCGTTTCGAACCATTGATGGAATCTTTCCAGCTCGACACAGTTTACTACGGTGAGAATGAGACCATCCTTAAGTCACTCCCTTTCGTCCTTCCTATTGTTCCGACCGTGCAAGTGACCGTTACGCTTTCATCTCCTATACCAAGTTCGGCGTACCTATGTTTTCTTCCGAATCTTGAGGGATTTGATCCCATTTCTCGACTGGTTGATAGGTTAGCGCAATCGCTTTTAACATATCGGTCATCACAAATTGCGCTAATTTATTCACTCGCTTTACACCCTCAAGTTCGTACTCCACTTCTTTCTTCATTCCGCCATTCTTCTCCCCCACCGAGACCATATTCTCTTCTTCCTACACGGTCTCGCGTGTTTCTCATTTCTTTCTTCTACAACCCATTCTTTCACCAACTCGACCATTACCACGATAAGATTTTTGAATGGTTGGTGTTAACTTTTGGCTTGTGTAAGGCCAAGCTTAAGTTTGGGAGGAACCTTTGTATATATGTATATATATATATATATATATATTTTTGTTTTCTTTTTCTATAAAAAAAAAGAAAAAAAAACTTTCAAAACATTAAAAAATATATAAAAAATTATAAATAAATAAACAGGGGAATGCCAGCATTTTGACCCTCTTGGTGTAGCATGACAGTGAGGACACTGTGAAGTTCAAGTTTGGGGGTATGCTCGGTACGTCTTCTTCCTTCGCATTCATTTGTACATATTTTTGCATTTGCATACTTATTTTGAAAACCCATAAAAATTGAAAAAATTTCAAAAATTATAAAAATTATTGTATTCAATTTTGGCCTAATTGACTTGAGTTTGACAAATAGGTTAACTAGCTAGGAACAACTAGATCTTAGACTTAGTAAATTAAAAACCCTAAAAATAACCTTTCTTAAAGTTTAACGGTAGAAATTATATGTCTTTATAGTTTATTTAGAAATAGTCAAATTTTGAGTTAATTTTTTGGGCTAAGTCGAAACAAAGGAAAAGTATTGATGTTCTTATTAGAGTATAAGTTTGAAAAATAGTTCCTAGCTTAAATCTAGATTCTGAAAATGTATACCCTACAATTTGCACAATCACGCACCTTGAAACTTGGAATAGTAGAGGAGACCTTGAAATGCTCTTGTCTGAAGTCCTTAGTACGAAGAAATGAAATAAAAAAATACAAGTGTGAATAAAGAATAAAAAAAATGAACACTGATTTTTGTGATTACTTAAAGCTGCAAAAATAGAAAAATATTTAGCGAGGGTGCTTCATCACCTAGTACCTTAGACCAACTGGTTTGGGAGTCACTGCTAAAAGCCTTGGGTGTTGCAAGACTAGGAATTACGCTTTAAAGTGCAAACATATCTTGTAATCGGTTGTTAGTACCTCAAGAAGTATTAACGGTCGCATGAAGGATGTGTAAGCAAAATTCAATTAAAAATTCACCAATTAAGAAGTGCTTTGGACAACGGACAAGAGTATGATTGCTTGATTTGAATTTCCAAGTGTAGGGGTGATCTATACACACACGTAGGGATATGTGATTGGAGTTTAGATGAGAGAAAGGAGTGAAGAATAGAACTTGTATCTTTAGTAGAGTTGATAAAAATTCCTAAGTGGAGATGGAACCCTAGAAGGAAAACTTAAGAGATGCCGAAAGCTAAGTAAGTCTATAGAACATATATAATATTAAGTTAAATGATAAGGAAGTGTGAAGAATATGGGTGGATAATTTGCAAGTCAAAGATAATAGAATTACTTGTTAGAAAATCTAATTGGAGAACAAAAGTTAATGGGCTGAACTGATAGGATTTTGTGGGTAGTATCCGCTGAAAACCCTCAGGAGACAACACTCCTCCTACTAGGGACACCTAGAGGTTTAATGGCTTGTTGCACGAGCTCAGTGCAATTACGTTTCCCTGCGAAAGTGCGGTTAGGATTTTAGTGAATAAAAATAAGTTTGCTCGAGGACGAGCAAAAGATAAGTTTGGGGGTATTTGTTCACACTTTAATATTGTATTATTATATTCCTCATTCTTATTCTTTTTACAAATAAACAGGTGCTTTTGACGCATGTCTGCTACATATTACAGGTTACAGGTTCTTGGAGCGAAAACAGTGAAGAAGACAAAAGACGACACAAAAGAAGGACTTTGACCAACAAACAGAAGACTCTTGATCAAGCCGACATCAAAGATAAAATTCACAAAGTACAAGGCAATGCAAGGTCCAAGATTACAACGCGAACGGTTAAAAGTCCACCGCAATTATTCACTGGAGATCTGGAAGAAACATAGAAGCTATTTTAATAAAGAACCAAATAATAAGGAAGCCCAAAGATCCAAGGCCCAATACTTTCTTTTAAAGAGACAGAGACATAAAATTTTACCAAAGCTTGAAGTCTAGTTTGATTAGGTCTTCCTAAGGATATTTTGGTAAATGTAGACATGCAAATCAATTGTAACCTAGGTTTCCTATTCTCTATAAATAGGAACTCTACTCATTGTAATTTCTCATGCCTCCTTTTAATAATAAATCGAGAATTCTTTATGGAGAGCATCGGTGTTTCTTTTCAATTCATGAATTCAGATCTGACAACCCTGCGTTGATGATTGGAGAGATGCATCTGTAAGTAGATTTAATTCCTTGCTCTAGTTTAGATTTCAATTCTTGCCCTAGGTAATTTTTATTCTCTGCCCTAGATAAATGTACTTCAATTCCCTAATGAGTGAGTAGTTTTCTCGCTTGTTAGGGTTAGGAATGGGGAAGGATTTGAGAGACGAAGATCTCTCATCTCTTTTCTTTACCAATCTTTTATGAAAATTAGAACTCCATGCATATCTTCTTATTCCGCTCCCTACGACACTCTACCCTCGAGGTAACGGTGATTCCGTAGTCTAAAGGCCCGGATTTTAAGGTTTTCCATGGAGGTTAGGGTTTAAGAAAGGAAGGACAAGAATCTAGAGGAAGAATCAATCTTCCCAATCATCCTAATCCCTTTTGTTAAGATTTACCATAACACTAATATGATATCTTTAATTAAAGGCAATGGAAAGAGATGTAGATCTTTGTTTACCAAATTTTCCCTAAACCTAATCCTAGCAAGTTTCTAATCCTAGTATCGTACAACTTCAATTTTTAGATTTAATAATCAATCCGAACACCCTTCGGAATTAACTCCTTAGCGCGATTAGGAAATTCACAACATCCCTGTGGACCGACCCGTACTCACCGGCTAGCTGCAAAGCGACGCCGTTCTTGATTGCGGTTACAAATATTTTTGATCTATCTTTTAGAAAGCGCAAGCACGCTAAATCAATCAATCAGATTGTAGGCCCCATCGTGGGCCCACAGGAGCTCTGGCCCAATCTGGAGAAGACTGAGGCACTGGTGTTGGGCGACCCGTTGAGAGAGGCCGCGGCAGGTGTAAGCCGATCAAAGACCGACTTCTTGGTAGCTTCCGTTGTCAGCACAGGAGCGGTGAAGCTTGTCGGCAGGAGCATGGTCCCAAAAAACAACCCTGTGGTGGCTCTAGTGACCTGTTCCACGGGCATTATGAATAGCGAAGCAGCTTGGGGCCCGTAGGCTATACCTCCTGGCGAGGCGGAGCGCTGGTTGCAATTGCAGCCGGAGCATTTCGCACAAGTGGAACCCATTGATTCTTAGCCTTCTGCAATAAGCAAGACGCCAAATCTTAGTACCTTGAAACCCAAAGGCAACCATTAGCGAACCGTGTTTGGGTTCGCAAACACGACACACGAAGTGTGGAGTGGAAAGAGGAAAAGGTCCCACCGGGCGTGCCAGAATCTGTTCCCCTCCGAATGGCGGCGCGACATGACGTCCTGCCTGAGATTCGGGGCAGATGCTAATTGGTGCTATCCGTCCACCTCTCCGAAGATGCTAAGTTGATTTATGGCACCGTGTATCGAAGGTTTAAACGGATGCGTCCGATGTAGCAGACTTCGTCAGATTCCCCCTCGCTTGAGCGGTTTTTGATTGTGGGGACGCTCTTCCCTGCAGGCGCAAGCCCCTGCAGTTAATTACGCTACCGCACTGCGGTAACCACTTTCTCCTTCTCCAGATGGTCACTTCGTGTCGTGTGTGTTTATTTTGTGTTTAGTTGCCCATGGATTTTATACGGAGACTGAGTTATGTCGTCGCCCGTAGGGCGTGGACTAGTCCAAATCCATATTTATCTTAGATTTGGGTTTGGGGGTTTGGGTTTAAGGATACGTTAGCCTCATTTGAGACTAAGAACAACTTAAACGTTTGTCAAGGATACGTCAGTCTAGTTTTTAGACTAAGATCAACTTAACGGGATCGTTTAGATCCAACAAGAGAGCAATTAAGGGAGCCCTGTTGTTTAGTTTAGTGACATTGCGGTCAATAGGTAGTTTAAGGACATTGTGGTTCAATGTTAGTTTTAAGACGTTGCGGTCAAGATTAACGACGTCATAGTCCGTGGATTTAAGGACTCCACAGTCCGATGTTAGTTTTAAGACATCTCGGTCAAGGTTAAGGACGTCATAGTCCGTTGTTAGTTTAAGACATTCCGGTCAAGGTTAAGGACGTCATAGTCCATGGGTTTAAGGACCCCACAGTCTGGAGTTAGTTTTAAGACATCTCGGTCAAGATTAAGGACCTCATAGTCCATGAGTTTAAGGACCCCACAGTCCGAAGTTAGTTTTAAGACATCTCGGTCATGGTTAAGGACCTCATAGTCCATGAGTTTAAGGACCCCACTGTCCGTATCAATGTATGGTCATCGGGACCCGTCACCTCTTTGAAGACGTTGAAGAATTACAACGCCAAATATCAAAGGAGTAAAGAGATGTACCCTTAAACCAAGATGGATTAAACAGTCTCTGGCCCAGTTTGGGAACGGGACCAATTAATTATGTTATGAGCCCATCAGCCCAGTCAAGTTTGAATTGAGGACTTATGGCCATCTTGGGCTAAGTACAATCACATTTGGAACATTGGCTTTCTGTTGGTTCATTGAAGGAGAGGCTTTGCCTCTAGCCACTTAGCCAATTGGGCTAAAATTAGTGTTAAACACTAAAGACCAGCAGCGTTGAACACTGGGAATAAGTTAGTGTTTAACACTAAAAGAAAGTTGGTGTTAAACACCAGCAACAGGGGGTTCAAATTAGTGTTTAAACACTAAAACAAATCAGTGTTAAACACTGGCAACAGAGATCTCAAATTAGTGTTAAACACTAAGATAATCAGTGTTAAACACTGGTGACAGAGATTTTAATTTAGTGCTGAACACTAAGAAAATTAATGTTAAACTCTGTTAACAGAGATTTAATTTAGTGTTAAACACTAAGAAATTCAGTGTTAAACACTGCAAGAAAAAGAAAAGCTCTTCGATTAGTGTTGAACACTAAGGCAAAACAGTGTTAAACACTGGATTCAGAGGTTCCAATTTAGTGTTAAACACTAATGCAAGAGGGGTCACGTGGTAGCATGTGAGAGCGCCCTCCTCCTTTTTGTTCTGTTGAAAGTATTGAATACTTTTGGAGCATCACGTGCTGTCACGTGATGGGCATTTAAGTGTTTTTCTGTTAGAGCTTCTGCCAAGTGGTCACGTGGGGCACATGAGGCGTTGCCTCAAAGCCCTTCTCTGTGGATCTTTTCAGGGGTCACGTGGTAGCACGTGACCCTGCCTCTTTGCAATTTCTGGTTAAATTCTTCATTAGATCCCCATTGTCTTCTGAAGAATTATATTCTCTGATAGAGTTGAACTCTGATTTTCTTGTAGGAATTAAATTCCTCATATATGTGAAGAATTGTGTTCTGTCATAGGGTTAAGCCCTAATAATAACTTTAAAGGAACTAAATTCTTTCTTTCTTTAGAGAATTACTCTTAGATAGGGTTAAACCCTAATTTATATTCTGAGGAATTAGATTCTGTCATAGGGTGAAACCCTAATTTCTTCTTTCTTAAGGGAATTAAATTCTTGTTATTTTAACAGAACTAAATTCTTAACTAGGGTTAAACCCTGATTCTGTTCATTTTGAAGGAATTATATTCCTACAACATAGGGTTAAACCCTAATTCATCTCAAAGGAATTAAATTCCTATAATTCTGCGAGGATTAAATCCTCAAACTCTCATTCCTTCTCTATGCTTTGGATCTGCATGGCAGGATCTCAACCCAATGAGAATTAAATTCTCTATTCATGGGGAGATGTGCACTTTGCAGATCCTTTACTCAAGAGAGAACTAAGTTCTTCTTTTTAATATATAAGAGTTAAACTCTTTTGAGAATTAAATTCTCTTTTAGAGGCCTTCCCTTTCTTACCTAAGGTTTTCTTCTACCGAAGATCCAATTCTTCCAAAGTCTTAAGGCTTTTTTTTTCTTTTTCTTTGTCTCTTTCTCTCTGTGTATCCCCCTCTCTCTGTGTCTCTTGGCTCCTATTTATAGGAGAAGAAGCAGAATCAATTAGTTTTGGTGAATCTTTCATTGAGAGATTTGATTTGTATTCACCATTCGTTTGGACCTTTGGATTATTAGGTGAATTTTATTCACCATTGGATTTTAAATCCAAAGATTTTCCTTTGTTATTTCGATTAGATTTTACGGGGAAATCTTTCCAAGTTCAAGATTTTTCCATAAATAGATGATATTTAATCACCTTTAAATCTTTAGTCCAACCGGTTCCAAATAATCATTCTCGTTTGGAAAGATTTGGATGCTTTTCAGAATTTAATTCTGTTAACTAAATAGGCTCTGAAAGCCGGTCACGTGTGGCCACGTGACCCTTGGTTACGTGTAGGCACGTGACCCTTGGTCACGTGTAGGCACGTGACCCCTGGAACTAGCTTTTCTTCTCCTTTTGCGCTCTGTTTTCTGGCCACTGTTCAACCGTCACATGCCAACACGTGACCCCCGGTCACGTGTGAGCACGTGACACTTTCTGAAACCGGGGGTCACGTGTGAGCACGTGACCCTTTCTGAAACCTTTTCTTCGATTTAATCAGGGAATTGAATCTACCTTTGCCGCTTCTTTTAAATGTCACGTGCCAACACGTGACTGCTGGTCACGTGCTAGCACGTGATGCCTCCTTCGTAGGCTTTCCTGATTTTAAATCAGGAAACAATCATCATGAGGGGGCCGCTCGACAATTTATTGAATCCAGTGACTTAAGCACTCCTTCGTGGGTCTATCTTATACCCCCTACAAGCGCGGAAAGAAACCTGCCAATCCTAGACTCGAGTGACCCAATCCTAACTCCTTGAGATATCTACCCGTTGCAATCTAGAAACCGGCCGCTCGTACGCTTCTCTATGGGTTAAACCTATAATCTGTATTATACAACGGCGGCAACGATCGCAATCTGATCGTGTCCTAACAAATAATAATACATCAAGTGGTGACTACGGCCACATGCGAACTACGAAGTCCCGAAACGAAGAATATACATATAGCAGAAACGGCGGCCACAAGTTGGAGCTCGTCCTGAACAAATGAAAATACAAGATGGCTACAAGTATGAATGGAAATAACACTTATCGAAACACCACACTTCCGTATAGGGGTTATTCATTTCGCAACAATCCAGACACATTCAGTACATACCAACATCTCAGACTCACTTGTGCAATTCCATCGAATTGATTACTTATCAATTCGCCAACGTTGCACACCATCTATCACTATATGTCATCAAACTAACCCGATCGAACACTTCATCGAGTTAATTTGAAACCACAATAAACTATTTCAAAACCCACAAGTCTGGTAACTTGAAATTCCAAAAACCAAATTCCAAGATCAGCCTGACACCAAAAACCGCCACATTTCTTGCAAATTTCGAATCCTGTAGGACCTGAAAAGTGCTCGAGACCTTAGGAGGACCTCAGGCAAGACCTAGGGGCCCTTAGGGGTTGTAGGTGCCCCCCCAGACCACAAAAATTGTGGCCATGGGTCGGCTGCTGGACAACGAGCACCCTTATGGGTGTTCGCTGTCCAACCCCACACCAAGATCACTTTGTGGTGGTCTCAGGTGTGGGGGGAACACCCAATCCCCCGGGGTCACCCTCAAGCCCTCACGGGGCTTTCGGTCCAAACCGAGATCCTCGGGGCCCAAGAAAACCATGTAATAGTCGTTGGTTTTGGCAGTTTTAAAAAAACCGTTTTTACAAAAATGGTTTTCATCAATAAATTTGCCGCAAAATGCAATTAAATGTGAATGATCGGCTTTGATACCATGTAAGTATGCGGTGCAATAGTCACAACAATTGCAGACCAAGCGGAAGCAAAAAATCAAAATTTTCTAGTGAAGCCATGCACCAATTACTATCAAGATCAACATTTACAAGTAATTGCAAAAAGAAAAGAGAGCAAATTCTAGAGGTTGCAACCTTTGTAGCACGTTAGCCACCTCTCCTTGAACTCCGTCTAGTCTCCACGAAGCCAGGAACAAGCTTGCTCGATGACCTCCTTACCAAAAATGATCCATCTTGAGATAACACCAACACAAGCTTTAGCTTAAAATTGATCTTATCCAAATGAAGCAACCCACTAATTAAATTTGCTAAGGATGATTAGTAGGAGATGTAGAATAATTAGCTTACTTAACTTTTCTCTTCTCTTTTTCCACTTTCTCACTTGAAAAAAATCGAGAGAGATAGCCATAGAGGATAAGTGTATGAAGAAGATGAGAATGGCTTAAGATGAGAACAAAAAACCAAATGAGTCATCAAAAGTGAGTCATCAAAGAAAACTCTACAACCATCTTAAAAACATGACTCATTCTCTTTTGTTCGAAATTAAATAAAAGAATAAATAAGTTCTCATTTAATCCATACAAGTCTTATACACCCATCTCAAATGTATTAATATACATATCACAATATTTATATCAAATATAAATATTAATAAAGAGAAGAAAATAATAAAGTGAGCATGATATTAGTTAATATATAAATATGCATTTAATTATTAAATCAGCACTTGATTTAATAATCTTGCTATATCATATATATACTGGCTAATATCAATAAACACCCGAATAAAATACGTGTATCATTTACACGTGTTTAATCGAACACTTGCATGTATCTATATATGTGCCCTACATCATTTCTCCTATGCTGGGAAACCTTTATGTGGGACTCTAAAGACTCGACAATACGCTTACAGTAGGTTAGGATCATATCCATGGCCCACAAATACGTCACCGGTACTAGCTTCACGTAACGGCTGCCGAGATATTGATCGAAAGAAGATCAATGGGGAAGCTCATCCGAACCCTGCAAAGTCTATCAGTGACATTACTGTATAGTCCGATCTCTTTGTTTAAGATTATCACATATCGGGTCTGGGGTTTGGAATCTGTCAGACCCCAATAACTCGATAAGTCATGCGGCAGAAGACTTATAACCAACTAGAAATACAATTGATATCACTTATCAATTTATCTCCACTACGATGGACATCGACTTGTGGTTGTAGTCATGTCTTGCACAGCGCGACATCAACTCCCTATACCGGGAGAGATGAATCCCCTTGACTGCTTACTACCTCCACGTGCTTTAGGACTATACCTAACAAAAACCTATTTACACGACTCCTTTGAGCCATGGTAGGGTAGAAGTCTAAGTATAGTGGGAACACACATGAGACACTATGGCGATCTGAGGTCCTAAGGACTACCTTGTACCCATGTCACCAGAGAACTGCCGCATGATATTAGTATATTACCAACTAGGAGTTCTCGGTGAGTCCATCCAGTGTAGCTCATCCAATGAGCACCTATATAAAATCCTCGATGTCAAACACCAATAACTGCAGGATTAGCTATCGCCCTCCAACCAGACCAGGAAACATGCACACTAGTCTAAACTGGAGTACCGATGCCCTGTCTCGATACTCCTACGACTAAAGACATTTAAGGATGTACTTATCGACTACCCAGGCCCCACTAGTATGATCTCCATCATCATCCTGGTTTTCAAAAAAACAAGATAGTATACTATCATCTCGAGTAAGATTGTTCTCTCGTATAGGTTCTCCTTTAATTACAATAATTGCCTTAAGGGCACCTATATCCAACATATCCTTCTCTTAGATGCTATCCAACAAGTCCTATCTTATGCAAAATTTCTTAATGACTTGTGCACTAAGAGAAAGAAAACTCAAGTACCAAAGAAAGTCTTTTCAGCTAGCAGCGTGAGTGATGCTCTTACCAATGTTTTACCTAAAAAAATGTAAGGACCCTGGTTGTCCTACAATTTTAATAACTATTAGGGATAAGAATATGAACTGCGCTCTTCTAGACCTCCGTGCTAGCTTTCACTTGCTGCCTTACTCTGTATATGAACATCTTAGTGTAGGGGAATTGAAACCCATACATTATACACTCCAGATGGCCGATCGATCAATCACCCACCCTAAGGGTGAGCTTGAGGATGTGTTAATTAAAGTCTGGGATTTCATTTTCCCCATGGACTTCATCGTCTTAAAATACACAGCCTGTAGCTAATCCCTGGAATCAAATTCCGGTGATTCTCGGTCGGCCATTTCTTGCGACGTAGAATGCTATGATCAATTTGTTAAGCCCTTGTGCTTGCGCCACAAGACTTGTGTCAAGGCGGAAGGGAAACCAAAACTTTTATTCAAGCACAAGTAACCAAAACCCTAGAATCGATTCCAAACACTTAAATAGGCAACATAAGAGAGCTAAACTAAAATTTTAGGGGGCTAGCTACCTTTGTAGCACGTCCTCCTAATTGCAGAAGACCCATACGAAGCTCCATGGACTCTAGATAGGTTCCAAAGACATCGGGGATAAGTTTGCAAGCCGATCAAACTTGCTAAAGATGATCCACTAGAGAGAATCCAAAATCAAGCTCAAGCTTCACTATGGTCTATACTAAGTGAAGCAACTAGCACACTAAGCTTGCTAAGAATGATGTGTTAGGGATGCAGTGAAGAATCTTTTGATTTCTCTCTTTGTCTAATTTTCTTTTCTTTGGAAACCTAGCACTCAAGAAGAAGGAAAAAGAAGATGAGTATCAAAACTTAACCTTATTCTCTTTTACCTTTTCTTTTAAGCATTTGTGGAGAAGGGGGTGGATGTGTGAGTCACACATATGACTCACACACCCACACTCTTCACAAAGCTTCTTTAAAGAACCAAGAAAGTGTATGTGTACACATACACACAAATGTATGTATGTATGTATGTATGTATGTATGTATGTATACATATATACAAACTCCCAAATATGTATTAAAATACAGGTCTCTGTATTCGTACAAATACCCGTATTCACATCAAAATACAAATACCGTATTTGTATAAATACCCATATTCGAATCAAGATACAAATACCCGTATTCATACAAATATTCATATTCATATAAATACTCATATTCATATCAAAATACAAATACTATATTCGTATAAAAATATGAATACCAAAAGAGAGAAAATGAGAGATATAATACTAACTCATATATATAATCCGGCTATCTTTTAAACCCGCTAATATTATCAAAACGCTCGATTAAAGTACGTGTATCAAGT
Organism: Agapanthus africanus; assembly: GCA_030015575.1. Lineage (NCBI taxonomy): Eukaryota > Viridiplantae > Streptophyta > Magnoliopsida > Asparagales > Amaryllidaceae > Agapanthus > Agapanthus africanus. The sequence goes on from CM057349.1 coordinate 469,831,817, forward strand.
ACACATATTTAATAAAATTTCCGTACGTATCAAAATACGCCCACTACATCGTTTTGCCTGAACCGGAAAACCCTATGAGCGGGACTCTAAAGACTCGACAATAAGTTGGTAATAGTTATTGGAGATAATCCATAACCACATGCACATCAGTGGCACTAGCTGTACGTAACGGCTACCCAGGTATTGAATGAAAGGAAAGTCGACAAGCAAGGTCATCCGTACCCATACTGATCCTGTAAGTGACACTCTCCATACAGTCCAGTCATTTCTCCTAAGAGTATCGCATACCGGTTCGAAAGGTTCGATAACGTCAGACCCCTAATAATCAGATAACTCATGCCGATGTAAAGCTAATCACTTACCGAGAAACTACCGATCTCCTATTAGTAAATCTCATCCACCCTAACTAGGGATTTTCGGTGATTGCCAACCGAACACATCGCGATATCGACTCCCTAAATTGGGAGAGACGAATCCCTTCCGATCGCTCACTGCCTCCATGTAGCTCAGGACTGTACCCAACTAAAACCTGTTTGCATGAATCAATAGAGCCGTGGTAAGGTAGTAATCTAAGTACAGTAGTAACTCACACGAGACAAATGACAATCTTAGGTCAACAGACTACCTATACTCATGTCACCAGAGCACTGCTATCTAACGATAGGTATAGTATCATCTAGAATTTCTAGGTGAGTCCATCCGGTGTACTCACCTCCAGTGAGCACTTGTATATAATCTTAGGTGCAACACACTAATGGCTATAAGACCTGCCACTATCCGTTGTCGGGGTTTAGAAACATATACATTACTCTACTCTGGAATATCGATACACAGTCTCGATACTCCCACGACTAAGGACATTTAAGGATGTGCCTATGGACTACCCAGCTCCCATAAGTATGATCGCTATCATAACTCTGGTAGTCAAGCAAAGATCCTATGGGCTTTATCATTATGTATTAGCGACACGTAATAACGAGTAAAACGTATAAGCATTAATGATAAAGACAAATCAGATAGAATATTATCATCTCGAGTAAGACTATTCTAACCGTATAGGTCCTCCTTTAATTGCCATGATTTTCTACCTGCAATTACAATAATTTCCTTAAGGGCATTATATCTAACACAATTTTGGGAATGGTTCCATGAACCTATCTTTCGGAAAAATGACATTTGAACTCAGTATTTTTAGGTTAGGGAGTCATCCCTCTGAACCATCCGCTCATATACTAGATGTTTGCTCCATCCATGAGATCTCTCCTTACAGCTGTGCATTTGAGGAGTTTCTGTTTAATCACGATGATTCTGACGCCACTGGTGCGTTCTTGTTAGATCCGACTGCTTCCGACGCCGAAGAGCATATGAGTGTTTAACCTTCATTGATGATCTTGAGTCTTGGGACTCGTCTGTTGATGAGTCACCTTCTGAGTTTGAATCTTTTGTCTTTACGAATGAGTTAGTTGAACGATCCAATATAGAAGGGCTTTCTCTTGTTCCAAAGCTAGAAATGCTGAGATGATAACCGAGAGCATCTAGTTCTCACCCAAGTACACATACTTAAGGTGGGACGGCAAAAACTTTAGTTTATGTGATGGTAGAGCAACAATGGAAGGTAAGGTCGGGGACCGATGCTTGAACTCGAAGGATTCTAAGAAGGGTTCAAAGTGAGTGTACGAAACAGAATTGGATGGTTCAACTGTTAGTTATATGTATGCCCTAGAGGCTATTATTGTACATGTGATGTATATTATAGTGGATGCTTGGACATGTATAGAGAGGACTTTCTTGCTCGACATGATAGTATGCTATCTGGTTGCTCTTTATCTTAACATGTAGATTAGTATTATGATACTGTCTTACTCTCACATGTTGGTAAAACCCATAGGATGTGTACTTGACTACCATGATTATGATGGAGATCATAATAGTGGGGCCAGGGTAGTTCGTAAGTACATCCTACAATTGTTCCTAGTCATGGGAGTATCAAGACGGGGTATCGATATTCCAGATTAGACTAGCGTATACGTATCTTGACCCATATGATGGGCGATGGATGATCCCACATCCATTGGTGTTTGACATCAAAGATAGTATACGGGTGCTCAATAGAGACTGGGTACACTGAACAGGACTCACCGAGAACTTGTAGATGGTATTATACCTCATGTCAGATAGCAGTTCTCTGGTGACACTGGTACAAGTTAGTCTGTGGACCCGAGATCGTCATAGTGTCTTGTGTGATTCCCACTGTGCTTTGATTTCTACCTTACCACGTTCAAGAGAACATGCAAAACGGTAGTTTTTGGGTATAGTCCTGAGTCACATGGAGGCAATGAGCGATAGGAGGGGATTTCGTCTCTCCCGGTATAGGGGGTTGATGTTGCGCTGTGCTCGATTAGCCATATCAGGAAATCCCTGGCCAGGGTTGCTGAGATTTACTGGTAAGTGTTATTAGTAGTTTCTTGAACCGTTATGAGCCTGACATCGGCATGACTTATCAAGCTACTGGGGTCTGACGTTTACCATCCCTAGGCTAGATTTGCGACATATCAGACGAAGAGACCGGACTATACGGTAGTGTTACTTATTGGATTCACAGGGGTATGAGCAGGCATGCTTGATTATTTTCTGATCGCTCAATACCCGGGTGGCCGTTACGTCTAGCACACCGCTGACGGCTTATGGGTGACTGATATGATCACCACCTACTGCCGGTGTATTGATGAGTCTTTAGAGTCCTACACAGAGGTTTCCTGGATCAGGCGAAATGAAGTAGGAGCACATATGTGATATTTGCGGGGCCGAGATTAATACGTGTATGTGATACCGTATTTTATTCTCGCGATATATGATATCGGCCGGTTAAATGTGATATAGCCGGGTTATTGGATCAAGTGTTGATTCGATAAATTGATACAGATATTAGTCGGTTATATATGATATAACCGGATTATTAAATCAAGTGTTGATTTAATAATTTAATGTATAATTATATATTTGATATATTAAATTACATTAACTAATATTTGCTCACTTAAGCATTTCTTTTTCTCACTTATGATACATTTAATATATATGTGATATATGTTAATTGTATTGTTTTCTTTTTGTGCATACATAATATATATGTGATATATATTAGTGTATCATGTTAGATGATACATGCAACATGGGTGTATGAGACTTATACCATACTGATGATAATGTGTAGGTTTTATTTATAAAAGTAATTCAAAATTAGTTGGAAATTAGTCATGGTTGAGCTTAGTGGAAGCTTATGGAACCATTGACTTTGTCCACTAGTTTTGTTTTACTTAAGATATTTGTTAACCTAACCATTATTGTTAGCCATGGTTTAGTCTCTACATGAGTTAGTATATGATACTAACTCACCCATGGTTGCTAGGATCATCTCATGAGTTTATTCATTCATCACTTCATCTTCTTCTTCATCTCCTTCAAGCTCTCTTGGTTTTGAGGAGGTGAAGAAAATTAGCGAGAAAAATATTTCTAAAGTGAGCAAAATTCCCACTTCATCATCCTCTACTAGACTAGCTATTTAGTTTAGGGTGTTTTCTTCACTAATACCTAATTAGTGAAGATATAGCTTGAGTTGGTGTCTTCTCGACATAGATCATCTTCGGCTTCGAAGACTTCAAGCAAGCTTGCTTCTTTCACCTTGTGGAGTCTGACGAGAGTCCGGGAGATCACTACTTGGAGCAAAGGGACGTCTACAAGGAGCTATTGAAGTGAAGGACCGGACTACAAATGTTGTAATCCCTACTCACTTCTACATGTAAAGTTGTTTACATTATAGTTTTCGTATGATTCTCTAGTTAACATCCTGGTTTAGGGTTCTTTAGCATGGCAATTTTTGAAAATGGTATGGTAGATGCCTCCCGAAACCTTACTATCGTGCTAGGTAACCCTGCATCAACTAACTCATTCGCAAAGATAAAAGATTCTCTCGGTTATTATCTCAGCTTTTCTAGCTTTGGAACAAGAAAAAGCCCTTCTATCCGTTTTGCGATCTAATCAACAAGCTTTTCTCGTTGAACCATCCAATTCCGTTTCGTACACTCACTTTGAACCCTTCTTAGAATCCTTCGAGTTCAAGCATCGGTCCCCAACCTTACCTTCCATTGTTGCACCACTGTCACTTAAACTAATGTTTTTGCCGTCCCATCTTAAGTATGCATACTTGGGTGAGAACGAGATGCTCTCGGTTATCATCTCAGCTTTTCTAGCTTTGGAACAAGAGAAAGCCCTTCTATCCATTTTGCGATCTAATCAACAAGCTTTTGGATGGACTATGGTGGACATTAATAGGATTAGTCTCTTGATTGTAGAACATCATATACATATGATGGAGGATGCCAAACAAGCCCAGGACCCACAAAGACGGTTGAAACCTTTCATGAAAGAGGCGGTTAAAAAGGAAAACTTCAAGCGCTTAGATAGCGGTATATGATTGGTGTATTTAATGCATATTTTATATCCATATTTATCTTTATTGTTCCTATTTAATCATACTCCTAGTATGATATAGTGATAAATGTAGATTATAGTGTTTAAGGTGCAAAAGTATATAAAAGACGTATTACATGCGTTGGATGTGAACAACTTAATGCAGAAATTGATACAAGGGCGAAAGTTATCGATTAAACAGAGAACCAAAAAAAACACAAGATCAAACCAAGTCTGCACAACAAAATTAGGCCCAAGATCTTACCAAAAGTCAGGTTAAGCTGGTTTTGTTTAGGGTTTAGCCGGTTTTTAGATGAGTTAGGACTTGAAATTTTAGGGTTTCTGGAAGATTTGAAAAGATTTCTTTCCATACATTGTTATCGGCCATAAAACCTATATATACTGCTGTATAATTATTTTAGGGTTTTATCATCTCTTTTGGTTAGCCATCGTGGTTTTTGAGAGGATCAAGAATATTTGTAAGTTTATTTCAGTATGAATTTCTCTTTATTTAATTTTTCTTCTTCTTTTATGATGTCTAGCTATGTTTTTATCTAGGTTTATGAATTATTCCTTCTATGATTGGTGTATGTTTTTATCTAGGGTTTCATTTTGGATCAATGCTCCCACTTCCTACCCTCGGTGCTTCAATGCTGAAGGAGGAATCCCAAAAGAAGTTTGTCTTCCATAGGCTGGTCATCAAGCTTCAGCTTTTCCAACAGCATCAGTATTCATACGATTGGCACCTGCTAAAGGACAAGACCAACACCGGGGATATAATAGTCATGCTCTGAAAGAAAACAGCAGGCAAGCCCAGCAAGTTCCTATGACTGAAGGAGCTCCGGTTGAAGGACATGATCGATGTCGATATTGGCGTTAAATAAGACAAGCAGGGGTTAGTTCTCTGTCCAGCTTGATTCTACCCGCTCCAAATCCAATGGTGAATGCTACTGTTCCAACCGGAAATAGTTTCGATCTGCTGCTAAGGGTCAGACAAAATTTCCCCACAATAGTATTGAAGAAATCTCCACTGCCCGTGAAGATCCAAGGAGAGCAGAACCAGTTTGCTCTCCAAAAATACTTTCCTCATCTATATATAAGGTGTGGGAGGAGGTGAAGAACTCCGTCGTTGTCTGCAGCTCTTCTCCCGAGTTCAAAAAAATGAAGCATCGGCCAAACACTGACAACTCTCCATCCAAATACAGGGGGACTCATCCCAAGACAGTTCCTGCAATGAGGGTTCCTCCTAAAGCGGCTTTCCAAAGAAAGTTCAAGCGCCCAAGGCAAACTCCAATGGCCGACACCCTAAACACCCCAAGTCTAAGGACATGGTAGTTCACACAATCCGTATGGTGAGCTCCGAAGATGAAAGTTGAGTTTTTGTTAGTCACAGGCCACATACTCAGTCTCTAACAAAGACTCAGTGGCATCATGAAAAGCAGCAGGAGATTCTTGCTCAGGCGGCAGAACTCGTTAGTCCATCGTCTAAAGTAAACCCAGAGGACGCACACGAAAAAAGGATAAGACAGGGGTCGGATATTGACTTCCTGAAGCACGTTCTCAAAAAAAAGATGAAGAAACGGAGGAAATGACCGCTAAAATTAATAAGATGGCCCTCCTATTTCAGAGCATGGTCAGGATGATGGCTCAGCCTGAACAGTCAGCAAAGGAACCGCCGGTAGATATTACCGACGACAAGATGCGCACATCAAATCTTCCGCAAATCCCGCAAGCAGTGAAGGAGGAGATGATCTCCAAGTCACAGCTGGATGAATACATTGCCCAGCAGTTCAAAGCACATCAAGCCAATGAAACTGCAGACAAACTGATCAAGACTGGTCGACCGTATCTGGCATGCTATGACCAGAAGCAGTACCCTCCAGGATACATATTTCCAACATTCTGTATATACAAAGGGATCGGAAATCCTCGCCAGCACATTGTGCAGCAACACTTGAGGAGCTGATATGCTGCTTCTCCAACAATTCGTCAGCAGTATGGTAGGCACTGCTTTCAAATGGTATTCGGAGCTTCCAAACAACTCCATAAAGACCTTCAATGAAATTTATCTTCTCTTCTATGAAATATTCGCCAGTACAAATAAACGCACTACCATGACGATGTTAATCAATGAAAGGGTTAGACCGAACGAGACATGGGTCCAATATGCTACCTGATATCGAAACCTTTGGTCTAAATATGAGCAGCGGATAGACGAAGCTCTATCCATTACAATGTTTGTGGCTACTATATACCGACATTCGCAGGGGTATCCGTTCATGGCTTTTTTCAAGCCTGTTACCTTCCAAGAGCTTATGGATAAATTACGATTAGATCAAATGGGTCAAAGTCCTTCCTTATCTGATGAAGACTTTTGAAATGACAAATGTAATGGAAAAGCGGCGTTTGTCGCCAATGTTCAACAATAAGCGAGCGGCCTTAAAGCACCTGGTCGCCAAAATAACGACCGCGTGGGTCCCACCCTTGAAAAGATTGGGACGTAGATATTTATTCCCCTGAAACATATATAGGGGGCATCTTGCTCTTTTAATGAAAAGAAGAAGAAGGCGAAGAAACAAGTCCAGCTTGTCGAATATGCAGACAGCCAAATGAATATGAAAAATATATCGATACGCTAGAGGAATATAAACAGAATGCACGTTTGTCGGTGTCTTCAGCATCCCTTCAAAATACGGATTCCGAGGAAGAAGAAGAAGACTTAGACGAACAAGTGACATGATATCTCATTATTTTCTTTATGAAGAAATAGCTTTGTCAGCATCAGAACATTGATGAGCAGGGGGCAGGTGCCATTTAAAGTGCTTGGTATTTCCCATATGACAACCTGATTGCCGTGATGATAAAGCAGTCCAAAAAGGTGAAGATAGCTTAAGGTATGAAATGACCATTTATGAAAAAGCCAGATATGAAAGCAAGCAATGGAAGGGAAGGGTTATATAATTCTCCAACAAAACTAATAATGGACCGAAATGTCTCTAAACTAGTACGTCACCCCATGTATGGTGATGTTGGACCACAATGTCCCTAAACTAATATGTTGCCGTACTGTATGGATCATATAATCAACCGTATACAATCTACGGGCTCAAACGATCCTTAGCTTCATCAAGTTCCCATGGCGAGGTTGTACACCGAGTCCCACCGACAAGTGATGTTAAACCACCATCTATGAAGCTTCGTAAAAAAAACGGCATGTTCATAAACAAAATGGGCACAGATGAAAACCCGAAAGGGCCCCGTGAGTAAAAACAGTAGGACTGTCGGCGAGCTTGTGAAAACCCGAAAGGGCTCCGTGAGTAAAAACAGTAGGACTGTCGGCGAACTTGTGAAAACTCGAAAGGGCGTAAACTCGTTTTAAAAAAAGAAAATATACACTTGCAAAATCCTCTCAACTTGTAAGGAGAACATCTAAGTGAGATCTTTACGACTCATAAAGGTGGCGACACTAAGGAATCCTAAGATTTCCAAGGATCACCTTGACTCGTAAGGAAAAAACACCACTCTATGAGACCATCAGGGCTTATAGAATTCAAAAGCCTTAGGTTACAGATTTTAACATGTTCCAAAACCATCATATAACTCTTTAAAATAACCCTACATGTAGTTCGATTTCGACTCTTGTATACAATCCATGGGCACAAACAAATATAAACAAACCCAAGTTTCATATGGTGGACGACACTTGTAAGACCTCTCGACTTCCAAGGAGAAAAGTACTCTTGTAGGATCCTTACGAGTTACAAGATTCACTTGGGAGTCCTCACGATTCCTAGGGAGAAAATGCACTTATGAGATCCTCTTGACACATAGGGAGAAGATAACTTTTCAAGACTCTCATGGCTTGTAAACATTGAAAAGTCTTAGTTGACGAGGTCCTAACCCCATCTTCTAAGCCACCTTTGTCCAAAAAAAGCAATGGTAAATGATGAGTCGCTCTTGAAATTATGCTTCAGAGTTAGAGATATTGATGCGAGACGACATCCAGAATCCCATGTCCCATATCCTCGACCCCTAAGTTGTTAAACTGGGAAATAAAAAAAAGACGATAAAATGAAATAACCGAAATGATAGGGCAACTCGAAACAAAAATCAGAAAGTGAAAATTAAAAAAATAGCCGAAATGATTGGGTAATTCGCAATAAAAATCAATGAGTAAATATAAAATAAATATCCGAAATGATTGGGCAGTTGTGACTTTTGTGATAAGAAAAGCTAAAATGATAGAGAATCGCGGAAATAAAAAAAGAGAAAATAAAATTTTTCTACCCTACAAGTAGGTTAATAATGACTCTTGTATACCATCCATGGGCATAAACAAATGAAAATAAGCAATGTGGTCCACCAAATGCTACCAAGCAAGGGAATCGTCGATGATTGTCCAAGTCTGGGTGGCACCATATGCAAGCCCAAATACTACCAAGAGCTACTTTATCTCCGGGGGTTTAATCACAACTTAAAATTCAAGTCAAAATGAAACAGGGTGGTGGCATCGACTTAGCATTAAGTCTCGATGGCAGTACATACAACCTAGGGATTACTTCGACGTTTCTTCTTATTCCAGCAGAATATAGGCGCAATGTTAGCAAGGTAGAGTGGTGGCAATTTCCTAACTCCAAGTATTGATGGCAAAGTATACAGCCTAAAGACTATATGGACGCTTCCTTATTCCAGCAGAATACGGACGCGACGTCAGCAAGGACCATAAGGTCAAAATGATAGCGGAGTAACGGCATCTTCCTAACTCCAGGTATCAACGGCAAGATATGAAGCCTAAAGGCTGATTCAACGCCCTTCTTATTCCAACAGAATACAAACTAGCATCAACAAAGACCAAAAGGTCAAAATGAAGCAGGGTGATGGCATCTCCTATCTCCTAGTCTTGACGGCATAAATATAGCCTAGAGACTCCTAAGCCATCGCTGCCCTGTGGCCGGTCTCAAAAATTGACAATCGTATACTATCCATCGGCCACACACGAAAAATTTGCATCCAAGACATCTTTCATTGGCTAACCAAACTACCAATGAAGAGAAAAAACCGCTAGTATGTCCTCTCGACTCAGGAGAAGAAAAAACTCCTATGAGATCCTTACGACTCACTAAGGGAAAAACACTTAACGGTCCTCATAATTCCTAAGGAGAAAATACACCTACGAGATTCTCTCGATTCGTAGGGAGAAAAGACCTTTATGAGATCCTCATGACTCATAAAAATTGAAAAGCCTTGGGTGATAGGGATCTAAACCTCTTTCTTAAGCCATCTAATATATAACAGCGATAAGCTTAACACTGTTGCACCCACGTGCAAGGCACGTGAAAGCAACGGTAAGGGGCATTTGTTCCTTTATAAAAAAATAGAGGGCAACTCCCACATGTTAAACACATAAGAAATCACGTGCCAAGCACACGAGCATCTGCTGCAGTTAGGATTAAATCCTATAATAGCATCCATGTGTTAAACACATGAGCACTTGAGCGCTGGAGCTCAAAATCGAAGTGGTTCGCTTCAGGCAGAATCAAATTCTACGTGGAAAAATATTTTCCTGATTTTTTTAAAATAAGAAAGATCTTCTCTGTTAAACAGAGAATTCTCGGATCAAAGATCCAATGGTGATTAAAAAATCACTGATTAATCAGAAGATAGAATTAAATTCTATATTAGGAAAATATTTTCCTAATCTTGTTAAAATAAATAAGAAATATTTTCTGTTAAACAGAAAGTCACTGGATCAAAAATCCAACGGTGAATAAAATTCCTTAAATGATCTTTAAGATCAATTAAATCAATTGATATCTCTCAATGAGAGATTTACTCAAATTAATTGATTTTTCTTTTCTCCTATATAAAGGACCTGAGACTTCAAGTCGCATATACACAATACCCCATAAGCTCTACAAAAACCGAGAATTTAATTATTCTGGAAGATCATCATCAACCTCTCAAGCCCTAGGTAAAAACAAGAGAGAAATATGTCTCTTTTTAGCTATCTTGCATATAAAAACAAGGTTTAACCATTTAAAGAACTTAGTTCTTTCTCTAGATCTAAAATCCATAAGATAAGTCCCCCACAAAAAAAATTTAATTCTCACAAAGAGATCTTGATCTTAAACTCAGGATCTAGAGAAGAACTTTAATGTTTTCCCATCATCATACAAAAAAGAGAAGAAAGAAGACGAAGTTTTATCTCCAGGAACTTAGTTCCTTCAAATAATCAAGAACTTATATTTTATATGAACAAGATCTTCAAGTTCTTAAAGAACTTATTTTCCCTTGATCCCAGATCATCAAATATCGATCTTGGTGATCGTTAATGGTCAAAATACCATTAACAGAAACTTAAGCTTCTCTGAAACTTAAGTTTCAAAAATAGACAGAGATTAAATCTCCGAAGAAGAAGCGCCTCACGTGATATGCACGTGAGTGCCAAAGAACAAATCAAAGAGGAGTGTCTCACATGATATCCACGTGAGTGCCCAGAAGCTCAAAGATTCAGCATCCCATATGATAGCACATGAACATCCAAGAAAACAACAGCTCTCGTGATAGCACATGACCACCCAAGAAAATAATGCCTCACGTGATATCCACGTGAACATTAGAAACTCAACGGCTCACTTGATATACATGTGAGCGCTATATAATTGAGTGCTTAGCACTGCTGAGTGATATAGAAACCTAATTTTAGCCTCAAATTGGCTAAGTCTGTGAAGTTTAAATTTCTTTGAGATTATATGTTCACATGTTTAAGTTGATCTTAATCTAAAACAAGATTAATGATCCTTAAACCCCTTAACTGATGGCGGATAATACCTAAGTTCACTCCAAATCTAATATATACAGATTTGGACTAATACAAGCCTTACGGGATACAACAATATTAGTCTCCGTATACAATCCAAGAGCAACCCCAAAATAAATAAATTATAATACGACACGAAATGATGCACATGGAGAAGGAGAAAGTTGTTATTGCTTTGCGACAACGTAATTAACCGCAGGGGCTTGTGCATGTAGGAAAAAGTATCCCCACAATAAAAAACCCCTTACATATGAAGGCGAATCTGATAATTTTGCTAAAACGGCCATGTCCATCCAAACCTTCGATATACGGTGCCATAAATCAACCTGGGATTTTCGGAGAGGTGGATGGATATTTCCAAATAGCATCTTCCCCTAAATTCAGGCTGGACGTACTCCCCGCGCCTCAGTTCTTTATTTCCAGTGGTAAACAGGTAGTATTACCGACAAACTAGTTAGTTTAATGATAGATTGACAACCTTAAGAATTAACTAGAGAAGGTAAAGATGAAGTTCTTATTATATATGTTCAATCTAATTAATTTAGGGTAGATTAGACTATTCCAATAAAAAAAGATAAATTATCAATTGACAATCTTTGAGTTATTAAGTAGAAGGGAAGATCTAAATATTTCTATATTAATTAGAACTTGTTATTTAAATTTATTACTAGATGATTTTATTGATTGATAGGGTATTGCCATGATCATATGATTTATACTTTCATTATGGATTGATATTTTATTGTGATGAACATATTCTCTATGCTCTCTTGTAATTGACAGATAATGGATTTAAAGATAAAAAATTATAAAAGAATAGATATTATTTAAAACACCATGATTAGAAAAGATAATTCAAAATCATAAGCTTTTCTTTATATTTGAAATGTTTTTTAAATGTGCACGTTATTTTCTTTTCATATTTGCTTTTAATTAGTATAATTAAACGAATCCAACTTTTTATTTTAATTCATTTTAAATTAATTAAAATTCTCATCCACCTTGTGGTTCGACCCGTAAGTATTACAACTGATTGACTGTGCACTTGCAGTTTAAAATTTAGAGCCTAATATAATCTCCATTAGTAGCATTTACCCAATATCTGATAGTAAGTGGGTCATTCCGATACATGTTGTCGCCAATAAGTCTGGTATCACGGTCATAACCAACGAGGAAAATGAGTTGATTCCAACTCGTACTCAAGCCGGATAACGGGTATGTATCGATTACCGGAAACTCAATGCCGTGACGAGGAAAGATCACTTTCCTCTGCCTTTTATAAACCAGATGCTAGAATGCTTGGTTTGACATGAGTGCTACTGCTTTCTGGACGGTTACTTAGGCTAAAAATAGGTTCCCATCACCGAAAAGGATCAAGACAAGACCACTTTTCCTTGTGCATTCGGGACATTTCCATACAGCCGCATGCCTTTTGGGTTATGCAATGCACCTGCTACCTTTCAATGGTGTATGATGGGCATATTCTCTGACATAGTTGAGAATTTTTTGGAGATTTTCATGGACGATTTCTCTATTTTTGAAGATTCCTTCGATGAGTGTTTACACCATCTTGATGCTGTTCTTACGTGGTGTAGGGAAAAAAAACCACACTTTGAATTGGAAAAAATGCCATTTCATGGTTAAAGAAGAGATAGTCTTAGGACATATCATTTCTCAAAGCGACATTGAGGTAGACAAAGCAAAAATTGATGTCATTTCTAATCTACCTCCACCCACTTGCATCAAAAATATATGATCGTTTCTTGGCCATGCCGGTTTCTATAGACAGTTTATCAAAGATTTTAGCAAAATTGCTAGGCAATTGACCCTGCTCTTGACCAAGGATACCACGTTTGACTTCAGCTTGAATTGTCTCACTACTTTTAACTTGTTGAAATGCTTTCTCATTACTACTCCAGTTCTCCACTCTCCCGACTGGAATCACCCTTTTGAGCTTATGTGTGATGTATCTGATTTTGCTATCGGTGTGATCTTAGGACATCACATCTATAAGATACCATATATAATCTACTACGTGAGCAGGACCCTAATTGATGCTTAGATGAACTACACAACAAACAAGAATGAATTTTTGGCGGTTGTGTTCGCTTTACAAAAATTCAAACCTTATCTCATTGGCTCACCAGTCGTTGTTTATACGATCATGCAGCTTTATGGCACCTTTTGGCAAAGAAGGATGCTAAATCTCAGCTCATTCGTTTGATCCTCTTGCTTCAAGAGTTTGATCTTGTCATTAAGGATAAACGAGAATATGAAAATGTTGTAGCCGACCATCTCTCATGCTTTTCTTCTTCACCGACAGTACCATTATCGATTAACGATTCGTTCCCTGATGAGGGCCTCTTGGCGGTATCATGCGAATCTTGGTTTACGGATATTATGAACCACTTAGCCATGGGATTGACACCTAGTGAATGGTCCAATCAGGAAAAGCATCGATTTTTGTCCCAAGTTAAACAATTTTACTAGGAAAATCCATACCTATTCAAATATTGTCCAGATCATATCATTCGCCGATGTTTACCCGACGATGAAGTCAAGAGTGTGTTGTTCTTTTACCACGATCAAGCATGTAGCAGACATATTGGTCCTAAGAAAACAGCGAAGAAAATCTTGCAATCTCGCTTTTATTGGCCAACGTTGGTCAAAGATGCAAATGATTATTGTGAAACTTGTATCCGCTGTCAGCATTTAGGACGAATCACCCTGAGGAATGAGATGCTGCTCCAACCAATCTTGGTTGTGGAGATATTCGACGTTTGGGGAATAGACATTATGGGGCCATTTCCTAACTTTTTTGGGAACTTATACATCTTGCTGGCGGTTGATTATATGTCCAAATGGGCCGAGGCTATAGCGAGCCGGACGATCCACAACAAGGTTGTCGTTGAGTTCCTTAAAGATAATATCTTTTCCCGGCTCGGGTACACTCGCGCTATCAATAATGACAACGGGACACACTTCTGCAATCGGTCTTTTGAGACTTTGATACAGAAATATTCAATCAACCACAAACTATCCATACCCTATGATCCCAAATATGCGACCAAACCGAAATTTCTAACCGACAGATCAAGAAAATTTTGGAGAAAACGATTTCCAAAAACCGTAAGAATTGGTTAAGTAAGCTAACGGATGCTCTTTAGACATTTCATAAAGCTTATAAGACCGATTTAGGTATGTCTCCTTATAGCTTGTCATCTTCCTGTCGAAATTGAATATTGGACAATGTAGGCCATCAAGAAACTGAACTTTTATCTTGGCCAAGAGGTTATCGATCGAAAGCTACAATTAAATGAACTGCAAGAACTCCGATATGAAGTGTATGATAACACGATTATTGTTAAGAACCCGACGAAGGTGTTTCATGATAAACGACTTTCACGCAAAACTTTCACAACTGGACAATAAGTCATTCTTTACGATACCCGACTTCTTCTTCATTCGGGTAAGCTCAGATCTCGTTGGACTGGACCTGATCAGTCGAAAATATTGTATATTTTAGCCGGCAATTTCCTTAACATTTGCATACATTTAGAAGTGTTCGGCATTCATATTCTACATATTAGCAAATCTGTCACAAAAGATGAGATTGCATGTATTAGACTTTTAAACCGACACTTTAAAGGAAATTAACCGTATTTCATGGCATCGCATCATTTCTGTATTTGCGCAACACTTGTCTTGAGTATGTGCAGGAAATACGGAAGGAAAACCAAAGAGCTGATCAACATTACGCCAGTTAAATCATTTCAGATCTGGTAGCATTTTAGAGGGAGAAATACAATTCTATATATCAAAAAGAGGTCCATACATCAGACCCAGCAATCCACAGAAAGCACAAGTCCCAAGGCCCCAAGTGCGCCGCCCTTCCGCGGCAGAAGCTTGCATATGCCGCGCAAGCGCGGCGGTTCTGCCACGTCATCAGTCAACTTTTTGGGAATAATCTCTATCTCTGGTCCCACAGTGCTTTATGATACTTCAAACACCAGAATTCTCTCGAAGCTACTACAGATCAGAATTGAAGATTAAGAAGGCTAATCCTAAATTAAGCTCCTAATTAATCCTATTCTAGAAGCTCCTCCTAACTAATTACATCTAGAACCTTCTCCCCTAACTAACTTTTGGAGGGAAATTTGAATTCCCTCAACAAACTTTAGGAGGGAAACTTATAATTTGAAATTCTAGATCTAGGGTTAGTTATCTATAAATAGGAACCTAAACCTAGGGTTAAGGGTTGTTCATCATTAGGACAATTCTACACCATCTTCTTCCACAAGTTTCGTGACAAAGCTTGTGCGAAACCCTAACCCTAATTCCACTCTAAATCCAAGATCTTGAGTACCAAATCAAGCGAGAAGCCTTCAACCTTTTAGGAGCCGAGCCGATCTTCAATCGGGCAAGTGATCCAAGCCGATCCGTGATCCACGGAGACGAGCGAAGCCAAGTCGACGATCAAGTTCTTCCTCTTGTAGTTCTCGAGTGATTGTAACAAAATTGTTGATATAAATAAAAGGTGAAATTCTTTTATCTTGCTTTCTTTTAATTCTTGCATCATGATTAGATCGCAATTTGTAATTGTTGTTCTTGTTGTGATGTGTGAGTAAAACTCCGCTCGTAAAGGAGTCGAGACGATTGTAGAAGGATGATGTAACAAATCTTGATACTATTTTTAAGTCCTACGAGTTTGTAAACCCTAGCAAGTTCAAGAATCGACAACCTAGTTTCGTTGCGATGCTTCCTTGATTGTAATCGCTCGAAATTAGGGATCTACGATCGTTTCTTGAATTTACTAGAGGCTAGAATATGAATGATATCAATGAAGGAACAAGAGATAAGATGAAACCCTAGTTTCACAAGAAGTCTCTAATTCTCATCGATTATCATTGATCTAGTATCAAATCATCGAAGGATAAGAATACGTAATTGTAAGATTACATCACATCTATAGATCCGATCGATTCCTACGAGCCTCATTTCGATTCTTGAGATTTAGTTTGGAAAAATCATCAAACGATAAATTCTTGATTCTATCTTTTTAATGCTTTCATAGATCTAGTTTTTTCTCTTTCTTGAACTTTAAATACAAATCTTGAATTATTTGTTTTCTTTTCTTTAATGTTTCGACTCATCTAATTCGAAAGACGAACGATTACACTTTCCCTGAGGACGATCCGCACTCACATACTAACTACAATCCGACACCGTAGTTGATTGCGGTCAAATAATTTTTGGTTGTGATTTCTTTACCATTTCATACACACAACGAGAATTTATCATCAATCAAATGGCGCCGTTGCCGGGGATCGCGCTAATTCATTTGCATTTTTAGTTTGAAGTGAAAGAATTATTACGTTTTACTTCTTGAAATCAAAATTCGTACAAACTCTTACACGTGTGTTGTGATTTGATTGCAAGGTGATCTGGAGCATTCTGTTCTGTGGAAAAATTTGTTTGAATATACCAAAGAGCTGGAGATAGTAACAGGAGCTTGCTGAAGAAAAATTGTTCACTGTTCCCAAGAACTGACCGCTCATCCGCGGCATATATATGGTTTTTGCGGCGGAAGCGCCGCATACTTGAGGGTTCTCTGGAAAATTTTCCAGCAGGTATTTTCTGTCTCTCTCCCCTCTCTCTTTTTAGCTCCAATTAACCCTTTGCTGCAGGATTCTTTGCAAATAAATCGCAGCGCCGCAAAGCAAATTAGAATTGTGCGT
The DNA here is from genome assembly GCA_030015575.1 of Agapanthus africanus. NCBI lineage: Eukaryota > Viridiplantae > Streptophyta > Magnoliopsida > Asparagales > Amaryllidaceae > Agapanthus > Agapanthus africanus. The sequence continues at coordinate 469,848,845 of CM057349.1, forward strand.
GTTTTTGGTTTCTTGGTTGTTTGCATTCTAATACGGAAATTTAAGGGGCACGGCCAAATCCAAATTAGGTGGGGATTTCATTACCCTTCCTAGACCCCGAAAATCGTCAAACTTGCATCCGCATTACCCCCATTAACTAAAAGAAATCTAGAGAAGACTCTAAGGACTGTCGCGCTCAATAGGACAAGAGAAGGTCGTGGGTAATTCATTGCTTATCCGCGTTTTCTTGTGGTGCCTAAGGCGAGTGTGTCTAAGGCTAGTGGTTATTAATTAGGTCCACTGTAGTGGTGGTTCCTTCCCACTTACCTGGCACTTATCCGGCCACAGGGGGACAAAGAGGCAGTGGAGGATTCTATCCTGCGACTTGTCTTTTGGCAGTTAGGAGCGGTCTAGAGATCGGACCTAGGTGACCATTAGATTCTAGGGTTGTGTGTTGCATTTGTTTTGTTGCATCATTTTTTCAAAAGTCCGTATCACTTTTCAAAACAAACACCGCATTCATATCATTTCCCCTAATTATAAATTCACGCTGCCACTTGTACTAACCCTTTTTAGTGCAAGATAGGCTGGACAACGGGTTTCTAGTGCCCGTTAAGTCCGCGTTTCCTTTCATCGACCCAAAAGTCGGTATTTCTACATTTACCCTTTCTTTTACCCACTACCACACCCACATCGATGGATCCACCTCCATCGAACTTCTTTTCCACTACCCTGCCGCCGTCCGTTGGTGCGCAGATTCCACCTCGCATCTCTCTCCAAGAGAGATGCTATCCTACACGAGGCCCACTTTCCACCTGTCTTTCCATACCACCAGCAAACGGGGAAAATTTTCAAATAAAACCCCAATACATCAACCTTCTACCAAAATTTCACGGTCTCGAGTCTGAAGACGCATACGTGTTTATCACGAAATTTGAAAATGTATGCGCAATGATGGGTACTTCACAGCTTTCTGTAGATGCTTTACGTCTTCGTCTTCTCCCATTACTTTGTCCGATTTAGCCGAGAAGTGGCTATATAACACTACCGCACATTCCATTTCAAATTGGGACGAATTCGTCAAAGCATTCCTTAATAAATTCTACCCACATCACAAAACAGCTCGAGTCCGTAGCGAAATCTATCAATTCACCCAGCTTCCAAATGAAACATTTTCAAAATGTCTTGACCGCTTCAAGGATCTGTTAATCCAATGTCCACATCACGGCATCCCGAGATGGGATCTTTGCCGAATCATTTATGAGGGCATTACTCCTTACACAAGACATACCCTTGAATCCATGTGTCAAGGCAACTTTATGACTAAAGATGATGGGGAAGCCTGGAACTTTCTAGAAGATTTCACTGAAAAATCTTTACAGTGGGAGGGTGTGAGTCAATCGTCTAGGGAAGGCAATGATATTTCCATAGGAGTTAGAGCTGACATTTCGGCTATGCAAAAGAAACTTGAAACTATGGAAAACAAATTTTTAGCCGCCCTAAGTCAAATGTCACTCTCCAAAACTGTATGTGGCTGCTGTTCTGATCCGTCTCACTTGACGGAAGAATGCCCGTTTCAAGGTCCTGAGCATACCAATGCCGCATTTCAAAGACCTAGAAACAATCCATCTTCCTCCACATATGATCAGGGTTGGAGGAATCATCCTAACTTTGATTGGAACCAATCCCAATTTCAAAATACGGTTCCAAACCAAAACAATTTCCAAAGGGTCCCTTCACCACAACAGCACCCACCACTTCAATTGAGTCAGCACCCCTTCCAAGCACAAAATTTCCAAAATCCGGCCAACACTTTTGCACCGTCTAGTCCTTTGCAATTGACCGGTACAGATAATACCTCTGCACTAGCACAAACCTTGGATACTTTCATGAAACAATCCATCCAAGGGACGGCAAGTTTGCAATCTTCCGTCGAGAATGTAATGAAGATCATTATTTCTCAAAATGATAATATCAAATCGATGGAAGAACAAATTGCACAGCTAAAAGCTGAAATGAGTGCACGAGAGAAAGGGAAACTTCCAGCTCAACCTTTACCCAATTCTAGCTATTCACATCATGTGGATGAGATCACGTTGAGATCTGGAAGAGTGCTTGACCATCACCTTGGGGAAGAGTTTGATGATACTAATAAATCAATCAATAACACCCCGGCTGAGACCTTTTCTCACACACACACTTCTTACCCCAGTTCTTCTACCCTACCTTCTTCCGAGTCTATTCTTCGTTTCCCAAAAGGCTCGCCACTACAGCCCACCTCTTTTACCCCTCCACGGACGATTCCCACTTCTATTCCGGGATCGGTTCCACACCCACTTCCTTCTCCTATGATGGACCCAGCGCTTATTGCTAAAGCACCTTATCCTAATCGGTTAAGGGCTAACACACCGAGTCCACATATGGAGAAGATTATGAACATTTTTAAGCAAGTAAACACCAACATCCCTCTCCTAGATGCCATCCAACAAGTTCCGTCTTATGCGAAAACTCTTAAGAACTTGTGCACTAGGAAGAGGAAGAATTCAGTGCCCAAGAAGATTTTTATGGAAAAAACAATAGACACGGCTTTCCCCCAACAATTACCGAGGAAACATAAGGATCCAGGGTATCCTACTATTTCCGTTTCTATTGGGGAAAAACACATTAACCGTGCTCTATTAGACCTTGGCGCTAGTGTTAACTTGCTTCCATATTCAGTCTATGAGCAACTAGGGATCGGAGAGTTAAAGCCAACCAATTGCACTCTCCAGATGGCTGACCGATCAATCACCAAACCTAGGGGTGAACTGGAGGATGTGTTAATAAAAATCGGAGAATTTATATTCCCGGTAGATTTTATTGTAATTGATACACAACCTGTAGCGAACCCACGGAATCAAATTCCGGTGATTTTAGGTCGCCCCTTTTTGGCCACTTCCAATGCTATTATCAACTGTCGTAATGGTTCTATGACCCTATCTTTCGGGAATAGGTCAATAGAGCTGAACATTTACAAGTTGGGAAGTGTACCCTCCGAACCTACTGCTCAGGTATGTTCTGTCGACTTAATGGATATCGACAGCAGCGAATTTGATGATCCTCCTGATATCGATCTTGACTCTTTTCATATGTTATTGTTTGACCCAACTATGTATCATACACATACGGACTCTTCCACCGAGTTGTCCGGGTCAACAATTAACACCGATTATGAACTGCTTTTAGAGTCTGAAGATCACCCCGCACTTTGTGATGACATTATTCTTCGGGGCATTAATGGAACTTTTGAGGAAATCTTCGCTGATGAACTCGCATTTTTAAATGACACGGGTGTTGAGATGAATCATGTCCCAATCACTGAAATTGAACCTCCACCCCTTCATATGGACTGTAAAAAGAATGTGAGTAATCCATCATATACACTGCATCGTCTCTCCAATATGAGACGCACACACATTCTCTTCCACCACTTAACCTTTCCCCACTTCTTCTTCCACCAACCCGAGCACTGCATTGATAAAATTTTTGAATGGTTGGTGTTAACATTCGATCTTTGCAAAGCTTGGCATCGACCATTGATTTTTGACCCCCACTTGTGATTTTAAAAGATTAACATTGCATAACTCAAGTTTGGGGGGGTATAATCGGGCTCTTGAAAATAAAATTTTTACAAAATTTTGAGCCAAAAATAAGTTTGGGGGAGGTTCTTCACTTAAATATTTTGCCTCCACTAATAATTCCTCCCAAGCTTACAGGTTTTTCGAGATTTAGCAGATGCCAACAGTGAGGACACTGTTGAAAACAAGTTTGGGGGAGGTTTGTGCTTATTTGCGCATCATTTGCATATCATTTGCATAAGCACAAAACATTTTTTTTTTTTTGAAAACCTATAAAAACTTAAAAATTTTCAAAATTATAAAATTATTTTTTGTATATAAATAAGATAATGAAAGTTTAGATAGTGAAAAATTACATCCATGAGATTAGAAAAATTTAAGAAAACTAAGAAAGTTAGAAGTTTTCTTAGACGAACTAGTAATAAGTAGTTATGAGCCGTTGTCCCAAGGGTTAGTAAGATGAAAGACGTCACTAATCTGAGGATAAAAATAAGTCTGAAAAATAGTTTCTATTCTGGTAGCCAAACATTTTGAACGTTGCTACCCTGCTATTCGCACTTACACACATCTTAAAGCCTGGGATAGTAGAGAATACCTTGAAATGCTCTTGTCTTAAAGCCAAAAGTATGAAGGAAATAAAAAGAAAAAAAAATGATGAATAAAGAAAAATATAAAGTGGTGAGAAAAATGAACTCTGGTTTTGTTATCACCGAAGGCAAGAAAAATGTATAGCGAGGGTGCTTCTTCACCTAGTGCCCTAAGGCCAACTGGTCTGGGAGTCACTGCTATGCCTGAGGTGGTGCAAGACGAGGAAAATACACCAAGTAAGCAAGCACATGAGTAATCGGTCGGTTAGTACCTCAAGAAGTATTAACGGTCGCATGAAAGTGTGTGAGCAATCTCATCTAAATATTCATTAATTAAAAAGTACTGAGGCTGATGGGCAACAGTATGATAGCTTGAATTGAATTCTCCGGGTGTAGGGATGTCTTTACACACACGCAGGGTTATATGATCGATGTTTGGAAGAAAGATAGGAATGAAAAATAAGACGATGTTTTATTGAGGGAGGACGTGATTTCTAACATCTTTTCATGACCATTAAGATAGGGCTCATGACAACCGAAAAGCTGGCTTAGTTGGAAACCCTAATTTTCAAAGTTTTTCTTCTACAATTCTTTTCTTTAAATGTAATATTCATGATCTTTCTTTTATTATTGGATTTTGTGGGTGCAATCCGCTGAAAACCCTCAGAAGACAACACTCCTCCTACTAGGGACACCTAGAGGTTTAAAGGCTTGTTGCACGTGCTCAGTGCAATCGTGTTGCCTACGAAAGTGTGCCAGTTAGTTTTTCTCTTTCTTTATTTTCTCCTTCTCTTTTTAATAAAACATTCGCTCGAGACGATCGAAATTAAGTTTGGGGGTATTTGATCAGTCGAAAATATTGTATATTTTAGCCGGCAATTTCCTTAACATTTGCATACATTTAGAAGTGTTCGGCATTCATATTCTACATATTAGCAAATCTGTCACAAAAGATGAGATTGCATGTATTAGACTTTTAAACCGACACTTTAAAGAAAATTAACCGCATTTCATGGCATCGCATCATTTCTGTATTTGCGCAACACTTGTCTTGAGTATGTGCAGGAAATACGGAAGGAAAACCAAAGAGCTGATCAACATTACGCCAGTTAAATCATTTCAGATCTGGTAGCATTTTAGAGGGAGAAATACAATTCTATATATCAAAAAGAGGTCCATACATCAGACCCAGCAATCCACAGAAAGCACAAGTCCCAAGGCCCCAAGTGCGCCGCCCTTCCGCGGCAGAAGCTTGCATATGCCGCGCAAGCGCGGCGGTTCTGCCACGTCATCAGTCAACTTTTTGGGAATAATCTCTATCTCTGGTCCCACAGTGCTTTATGATACTTCAAACACCAGAATTCTCTCGAAGCTACTACAGATCAGAATTGAAGATTAAAGGCTAATCCTAAATTAAGCTCCTAATTAATCCTATTCTAGAAGCTCCTCCTAACTAATTACATATAGAACCTTCTCCCCTAACTAACTTTTGGAGGGAAATTTGAATTCCCTCAACAAACTTTAGGAGGGAAACTTATAATTTGAAATTCTAGATCTAGGGTTAGTTATCTATAAATAGGAACCTAAACCTAGGGTTAAGGGTTGTTCATCATTAGGACAATTCTACACCATCTTCTTCCACAAGTTTCGTGACAAAGCTTGTGCGAAACCCTAACCCTAATTCCACTCTAAATCCAAGATCTTGAGTACCAAATCAAGCGAGAAGCCTTCAACCTTTTAGGAGCCGAGCCGATCTTCAATCGGGCAAGTGATCCAAGCCGATCCGTGATCCACGGAGACGAGCGAAGCCAAGTCGACGATCAAGTTCTTCCTCTTGTAGTTCTCGAGTGATTGTAACAAAATTGTTGATATAAATAAAAGGTGAAATTCTTTTATCTTGCTTTCTTTTAATTCTTGCATCATGATTAGATCGCAATTTGTAATTGTTGTTCTTGTTGTGATGTGTGAGTAAAACTCCGCTCGTAAAGGAGTCGAGACGATTGTAGAAGGATGATGTAACAAATCTTGATACTATTTTTAAGTCCTACGAGTTTGTAAACCCTAGCAAGTTCAAGAATCGACAACCTAGTTTCGTTGCGATGCTTCCTTGATTGTAATCGCTCGAAATTAGGGATCTACGATCGTTTCTTGAATTTACTAGAGGCTAGAATATGAATGATATCAATGAAGGAACAAGAGATAAGATGAAACCCTAGTTTCACAAGAAGTCTCTAATTCTCATCGATTATCATCGATCTAGTATCAAATCATCGAAGGATAAGAATACGTAATTGTAAGATTACATCACATCTATAGATCCGATCGATTCCTACGAGCCTCATTTCGATTCTTGAGATTTAGTTTGGAAAAATCATCAAACGATAAATTCTTGATTCTATCTTTTTAATGCTTTCATAGATCTAGTTTTTTCTCTTTCTTGAACTTTAAATACAAATCTTGAATTGTTTGTTTTCTTTTCTTTAATGTTTCGACTCATCTAATTCGAAAGACGAACGATTACACTTTCCCTGAGGACGATCCGCACTCACATACTAACTACAATCCGACACCGTAGTTGATTGCGGTCAAATAATTTTTGGTTGTGATTTTTTTACCATTTCATACACACAACGAGAATTTATCATCAATCAGGACCATTCTTGGTGCGGTGTGTATACTCGCACGGTGCTGTAGATTTGAGAAATCCAAAAGTCGGTTCACTTTTTAGAGTGAACGGACATCGATTGAAACCATTTTTTCCCGCCGAACCATCGGAGTAGCTCATGTTGCTATAGAAGCCGGTTTACCTTTACTAATTTTCCTCCGTTTATCCTTCACACTTCGGTTTTTCTGCCATAAACAGTGGGGACACTGTTTCAAATAAGTGTAGGGGGCATGTATATATTGTTTTATTTTTCTTGTGAATATTTTATTTTTCATGAATATTCTTGCCTTGTGAATATTCATTTTATAAATTAAAAAATTGAGAGATAAAAAAATTAATGAGTTGTATAAAAAACGAAAAAAAAATGTATTGAAATATCTCCAAGAGATTGTGAATTTTTAAATAAATCTTTTCCAAAAATAATAATCTTTCATATAAAAATGTTTGAAAAAAAATTTGGAATGTTTTGGAAGCTTGTTGAGAGGGGATTGATGCAAATCTCTTCTATTTTGTGCAAATAACAAGTTTGGGGGGTTCAAATGCAAAAAGAAAATAATACAAAAAATTCAAAGGATCTTTTTTGACCCCCCTATTTTAACGCTGCCCATCACATCTCTCTTTCTCTTACTAACTTGAGCCACCCAAAATCTCCAATTCTCAAATCCCTAGCTCCTCCAGAAGTCGCCGCCCCCAAATCGAAGCTCCGACCGTCGATCGGTGGCTAACTGAACTACCGCAACCACCAATCGACGGCCTTTTGGTGTCCCTACTCCCTGAAAACTTCAGGAGATGTTTGTCTTCATCTTCTCTCTCTGTTTTTAAATTCTGAAATATTTAGGGTGTTCGGATGGTGCATAAAATTTGTTTTGAACATGATTTTTCACAAGTTTTTGTAAACATCTTTACATCTAAGTGAATAAGGAATACAAACTTTGTAGACCGATCCTTCACTTCAATAGCTCCGTGTAGTAGTCCCTTCGCGCCAAGTTGTGATCTCCCGGACTCAAGAATGACTTCATAAGATGAAAGGAGCAAGCTTGCTTGAAGTCTTCGAGGCCGAAGATGATCTACGTCGAGAAGACACCAACTCAAACTATCTCTTCACTAATTTGGAATTGGTGAAGAAAACACCCTAAACTAAATGGCTAGTCTAGTAGAGGATGATGAAGTAGGAATTTTGCTCATTTTAGAATTTATTTTCTCACTAATTTTCTTCATCTCCCCAAAACAAAAAGAGCTTGAAGGAGATGAAGAAGATGATGAAGTGGAGAAGAGAATGAAAACTCATGAGGTTAGAATAGCAACCATGGGTGAGTTAGTATCATATACAAACTCTTGTAAAGGCTTAACCATGGCTTAAGGTAATGGTTGGGTTAATAAATATCTCAAATAAAACAAACTTAGTGGTCTAAGTCAATGGTTTTACAAGCTTCCACTAAGCATGCAACCATGACTAACTTCCAACTAATTTGATTTACTTGAAATAAATAAAACCTTTCATTAACCTAAGTATGGTGTGAGTCTCATACATCCATGTTGCATGTATAACTAAGCATGACACAACAATATATATCACATATATATTATGTGTGCACAAAAAGAAAATAATACAATTAACATATATCACATATATATTAAATGTATCATAAGTAAGAAAAAGAAATGCTTAAGTGAGCAAATATTAGTTAATGTAATTTAATATATCAAATATATATAATTATACATTAAATTATTAAATCAATACTTGATTTAATAATCCGGCTATATCGCATATAACCGACTAATATCATATGTATCAATTTATCGAATCAACACTTGATCCGATAACCCGGCTATATCACATATAACCGGCCGATATCATATATCGTGAGAATAGAATATGGTATCACATACACGTATTAATCTCAGTCCTACACATATCACATATGTGCTCTTACTTCGTTTCTCCTAAGCCAGAAAATCTCTGTGTAGGACTCTAAAGACTCGTCAATACGCCGGCAGTAGGTGGTGATCATATCAGTCACCCACAAGCCGTCAGCGGTCTGCTAAAAGTAATGGCCACCTGGGTATTGAGCGATCAGAAGATCATCAAGCATGCCTGCTCATACTCCTGTGAATCCAATAAGTAATACTACCGTACAGTCCGGTCTCTTCGTCTGATATGTCGCATATCCGGCTGGGGGTGGTAAACGTCAGACCCTAATAGCCCAATAAGTCATGCCGATATGAGGCTCATAACGGGTCGACAAACTACAATTAACACTTACCAATAAATCTCATAACAGCCCTGGCCAGGGACTTCCTGTTATAGCCAATCGAGCACAGCGCAACATCAAACCCAATACCAGGAGAGACGAAATCCCCTCCTATCGCTCATTGCCTCCATGTGACTCGGGACTGTACCCAAAAACCACCGTTTTGCACGTTCTCTTGAACGTGGTAAGGTGGAAATCAAAGAACAGTGGGAATCACCCAAGACTTTATGACGATCTCGGGTCGACAGACTAATCTGTACCAGTGTCACCAGAGAACTGCTATCTGACGTGAGGTATAATACAATTTAGGAGTTCTCTGCGAATCCTGTTCAGTGTACCCAGTCTCCACTAAGCAGCCGTATACTATCTTTGATGTCAAACACAATTGGATGTGGGATCATCCATCGCCCATCATATGGGTCAAGATACGTATACGCTAGTCTACTCTGGAATATCGATGCCCCGTCTCGATACTCTCTCGACTAGGAACAATTAAAGGATGTACTTGCCGACTACCCTGGCCCCATTAGTATGATCTGCATCATAATCCTGGTTGTCAAGTACATACCCTAAGGGCTTTACCAACATGTTATAGAGAGACAATAAGTGTACATGTTAAGATAAAATGCAACCAGATAGCATACTATCATGCCGAGCAAGAAAGTCCTTCCTATATATGTCGCAGCATCCACTATAATATACTTCATATGTACAATAATGGCCTTTAGGGCATACATATAACTATCAATCTCCTACTTACACTAAGGCCAGTTGTTGTAGTATCTCATATCTAACGTCCCATAAAAGTCTCTCGTGGGAAAGGCCTCGATGAGTGGATCCGCTGTATTATCCTTCATGTTAACTCTCTTGACCTCGATCCCCTGGAGATCAACCATCTCCCTGATCAGGTGATATGCCTTAGAATATGTCTGGATCACTGATGGGACCTGGGTTCCTAGGCCAAAGCCACAACTCCATTGTCACCACAATGGTAGGAACCATGTTCATCTCATGAACAAGAAATACCCAGACAACCTTGTTGGGGTCAAAATTTGCACCCCGGTTGACCAAGTTAAAGTCAAGGTCAACCCCAAGCCAGGTGGGCCCAAGCCCAGATCAAGTAGGCTCATGCCCGAGTCGAGCCTGAACATGAAGCGGCCGGCCCCCCTTTATGCAAATAAAAAATCATGTAATAAATAATTTTTATGTAGCTTTTTATGCATGAATGGGTATAAAGCCAATTTTTTGTAAGCCCGTAGCTTATGTGCAAAAAGAAATAGCACATAGGACATGAGATGGGCAAAATGCCATTTTGTAATGCCCAAGGGGCTATATGCAAATATGTAAGCCTATAAAAGGCAACATGATGATGAATAAAGGATAGACTTTTTTCTCTCTCCCCAAAAAGAATCCAGATCTGTGATCTTTCTCTTTCCTCAAGGTTCTAAAACCTTCTTCTTTCTTTTGAATTAAATCAAGAGTTTTACTCTTCCTTTTATAAAACTAAATAGTTTTTCACCACAAAACCCACAAAGGGGAGCCTAGATCTTCCATTAGATCTCAAAAAGGGAAGATTTTTAAATCTCACCCCTTTCTCCAAGATCCAGCCAAACGACAGGAAGAAGAAGGAGACCCATCTCCAGAAACCCCACTTTGGGGAAGATCCAGGGCTCAAGGGGAGAAGCCCCTTCATCAGCTTCAAAATACCCTAGGAGTTTAACTCCTCATATATATATATATATGTATGTGTATATATATATATATATATATATACATACATACATACAAAATAATAAGTGCTCTTTTCTGGGAGTACAACTCCCATTGCAGGGACCAAGTCCCTTTTGCCGTCCGAACGCCCATGTGCTGACACATGGGGTGCGAGTGCTCAAAACGCTAGCGCCCTTGCACTCAAAGCGCTAGCGTCCAAAGCGCAAACGCCCGAGCGCCCACTTGCTGACACGTGAGGCGCTGGCACTCAAAGCGCCAGTGCCCAAAGCGCTAGCGCCCGAGCACCCACGTGCTGACACGTGGGGCGCTAGTACTCAAAGCGCTAGCACCCTTGCGCTCAAAGCGCTAGCGCCCAAAACGCTAGCACCCGAGCGCCTACGTACTGACACGTGGGGCGCTAGCGCTCAAACTGCTAGCACCCAAAACGCTGGCGCTTTTTCCCATGCATCTTTTGTTGCCATTTCCTTTTTTTATTTTATATATATGTATATATACACACATACATACTTCATGACACTGTCCCTGTTAAAAAAAATTCTAACGGGGCATTGCCCCGCACCCCGCAAGGGGGCTGCTAGCTCTCTTGACCCCCAGCCAGCTATCCGGGTAGCGAGACCCCCGTAAAATCTCTGCGGGGCCCCCGATATATCCAAAACCCTTCAAAACAGGCACATTGCACATTGAGTTCGCATGACCAGTTTAACCCGTCATTCGGAGGTTCCCTCGTTCCAAAGGCGAGGGATAATTAACGGCAGCTTAGTCCGCGGCTGCCGGAGATTCGGATCCCCACAATCAATAAACCCCAGCCTACCCTAGGCAGGGAGAATCTGTAATGCGCCTGACAAGCGCACGCGTATTCCCATCTCAATGGGGTGACAAAAAACACCCTACAGATTCTGGCACGCCCGGTGGGACCTATCTCTCCTCCCATATTTCGGGTTAAACGTTCATGCAAACTCAATCAATATACATATCGATATTTATACTAAAACAATGCTCTTTCATGCAGGTTTTCAAGCAATCAATTTTCAACAATGTCTCTAAGGATCAGCTCAGCTCTCGCCACAGCTCCCATCTCTTACACGATGAAGATGGACGCCAGGACGGTCCTCCCGGCCAGTCTCGGATGACAATGGGAAGAGCTGCTGCTACCATTTGGCTCTATTCTATTCGTGTCCACTAACGCCATCCCTGCTCCTTAAGCCCCGGTGACAGACAAATCGGTCTCGAAAAGCAAGAGGCCAAATGTGGTGGTCTCGAAGGCGCCCCAACTCAAACGCAAGTCGGTGTTTGAACGACTTTCCCTGACCCCAGCTGAGGGCAAGGCCATCAACACGAACAAAGCAACGAGGTGTCTCGAGCAAGATCCAGCGGTTCCCTTGACAACTGCTCGATCAGGTGTCTTCTCTAAGCTCCCCGCTAATCGACTCATGGTGGCTTCCCAGGAAATGGATGCCCGCCAAGCCCTTAAAATTGAGAAGCTAAGGCCGAAAAGGCTCAGATATAGAGCCAACAAAAGGGCTAGGGCTCCTGCTAGGCTGAACCTCATGAGGTTCGAAGAACAGGGTTACCCCACCAAAGATGAGGAAATAGCTGGATATGTGGTCCACACTGTCTACATGGTGGGCACGCGCAGCAAGAGTAAGGAAGGAGCCACCACATCCCAAATCTAATCTGGTGTGAATACGGCTGCCACACTCCAAGACCAGCTTCCTCTGGAAGGTAATGAAGACCCTTTCGATGAGGATGATAGGCAGAAAGACCCTTCGGTCCATGAGGAGTCGGGCTCGGAAAGTGAAGATGAGCCAATCTTCCATCCCAAGAACGCGGAGCAGCAGCTTCTCCAAGAGCTCCGAAAATAGCTCAGAAGCAAAGACAAGGAGATGGCCAAGCTCTACTAAAAAATTGATGACTTGACAAATGTCGTCTTACAGCTCACGGCCCAACTTGCCTCTCAGCCGCCCAATCAGGCGCATGGCTCTGCTCATGAACTTGGAAACGGTGTCCTGAAACAGCCGACGCCTGTTCCCTCAAATCCAAAAGTGGGCGGACCGCGTGAAAATTAGTCGCATTCTATCTCGGGAAATGTCTTGGCTACCGATGACAGTATCCCGCTAACTCAAGATCAAATCATGGATTTGGTCGCCAACAAAGTCACAACATTGGTAGCCGAAGCTTAAGCGCAAAAAGATGTTAGCAGTAGCGGGAGACCATATCCTGCTCAGTATGATCTGGTAGAATTTCCTAGCGTCCATGTCATCCCTAAATTCGGAAGATTCGATGGGACAGGAAATGCGAATCAGCAGATCGCCCACTTTAAAGCCTCATGCGGGAATACTGGGGCCAATGATGCGCTTCTCCTTCGCCAGTTTGTTAATATCTTGGCCGACGTTGCTTTCGACTGGTACACGAGCATACCGGATGGCTCCGTCACAACTTTCGTCCGAATGGAGTCTCTGTTTCGGCAGAGGTTCATGAGCGTCAGCGATAAGATCACCATTACCGAGCTCGTAAGGACCAAGACAAAGAACAACGAAAGCAGCATAGATTTTATAACTCGATGGCGCAATCTCTCCGTCAAATGTGAACCGCCGATAGAGCAGGACCAATCTGTCAGTCTCCTTGTCGGAAATCTCAACAATTGGATGGCCCCATTTCTATGTACCGCGGGTCTCAAAACATTCCAAGAGCTGACCAGGAAATTTCAGATGCTGGAGCGCTCAAAGCAGGAGTCCTCCTCGGATTCCTAAAATAACAATAGGTCCTGGAGAAACCGAAAGGACGAAAATCGCAAAGGCGGAAACTCCGATGATTCTGAATCTTTCAACACTTCGGCTAACCGAAATAATCTAGGGATGAGCGGGCTTAGTGCCAACCAGCCTCGGAAGCCAGTGTTCGGAAAGGGAGAAGAATCTCCACTGAAAGAGAAGCTGGATAAGGTCTATTCCTTCAGAAGGGACAAAATCCGTAAAATATTCAAAGACGCCCTGAGAAACGGTCTACAACTGCCAGAGTCAAAAAGACCGCAGGAAGCAAATATGACCGACGACCCTAAATACTGCCCCTATCACAGAGTGATAGGTCATGCCATTGAGGACTGCTTCGTCTTCAAAGATTGGGTCGAAAAGCAATACAAGGCAGGAGAGATAGAACTGTCTAAAAGCGTGTTAACAAACAGTCCAACTGCGACCGCCAATTTCATACAAACGGAGACCGAAGTTTTTCGTGAAACTGATTCTCTCAGACATTTGCCTTTCTTTGAAAACAATGGACCACCACGTCATTAAATTGGGAACAGTCGACCACCAAGTCATCAAACTGGGAACAATCGACCTCTAAGTCGTTAAACTGGGAATGTAAAAAAAAATTGTGTAAATAAAAAAAAAGTGTAAATAAAAGAAAAATAAAAGCCGAAATGATAGGGCAACTCGCAATAAAAATCAGCGAGTAAAATAAAGATAAAAATAAAGCCGAAATGATGGGGCAACCGCGAATAAAAGCCGAAATGATAAGGCAATCGCGATCTTCGCGGTAAGGAAAGCTGAAATGATAGAGCAATCACGGTAATACAAAAAAAAAACAAAAAAAGGCGAATGATGAGTCGCTCCTGGTACCATATTCCAGTGCAGCGATGCAGACGCCAACCAAAATCCGATTTTCTAAAATTCCCCAAGCCCTACGGGTGGTCCCCCAAATCGACTACCGTATACAATCCACGGGCTCAAATAATTCTCATCACACTCATGCCCCACCGCAATCACCAGTCCGTCGGCCAATCTCCGTCCTTGGAATTATGCTCCACTAGGAAGACCCACTCATGTGTCCTCACGATACATGAGGAGAACAAACCTTCGTGGGATCCTTACGACTCACGAAGGAAAAACACACTCATGAGTCCTCACGACTCCTAAGGAGAAAATACACCTGCGGGATCCTTACGACTCATAGGGAGAAAATGCTTTTATGGGACCCTCACGGCCCATAAAATTGAAAAGCCTTAGGTGATAGGGACCTAAACCTATCTCCTAAGCCATCGCTCACCAACAGGCAATAGCGAATGATAAGTTGCTCCTGGTACCATATTCCAGTGCACCGATGCAGACGCCAACCAAATTCCAAATCCCATATCCCAAGTGGCGAATGATGAGTCGCTCCTGGTACCATATTCCAATGTAGCGATGCAGAAGCCAACCAAATTCCAAATCACATACCCAAACGGCAAATGATGAGCCGCTCTTGGTACCATATTCCAGTGCAGCGATGCAGACGCCAACCAAATTCCAAATCCTATACCCCAACGGCGAATGATCAGTCGCTCCCGGTACTATATTCCAGTGCCGCGATGCAGACGCCAACAAAGTCCCAAAATTTTTCCGGCCCTACGGTCTTGATCATGCATCCTGCAAAACCGTATACAATCCACGGGTTTAAAACAATCCCAATCTGTCCCAAGTCCTACCGGCGGGACCACATTCAAAGTCCCACCGGCGATTAAGATTCCAAAAACGGTATGTCCACAAGCAAAATGGGCACGGATGAAAACCCCAAAGGGCCCCATGAGTAAAAACAGTAGGAGAAAGGGCGCAAACTCGTGAAAAAGAGATGAAATGCACTCGCAAAGTCCTCTCAACTTTGTGAGGAGAAAATTCCCGCGTGAGATTCTTACGACTCACAAAGGAGCAACACATTTAGGAGTCCCCACGACTTCTAAGGAGAAAATACACCTACGAGATCCTTTCGACTCGTAGGGAGAAAATGCTTTTATGGGGACCCTTACGGCCCATAAAATTGAAAAGCCTTAGGTGGTAGGGATCTAAACCTGCCTCTTAAGCCATCAATTCCCAAATCCTCTCGGGGCAAATGATGAGTTGCTCCTGGCATTATTCCAGTGCAGCAATGCAGATTCCAAACAAAAACCAAAATCCCCAAATCCTTTCATGGAAAATGATGATTCGCTCATGGTACCATATTCCAGTATAGCGATGCCGATGTCAACCCAAATCAAATCCAACCAACGACCTCCTCGTCGGAATTATGCTCCGCCTCGGAATCAAGTCAACCAGCAAGCTCTGTGTCGGAATCATGCTTCGTCTCAGAATGTGCACCCCGTGTCGAAATCAAGTTTCGCCTCGGTGTATTTGCCTTCCCTGTCGAGATTATGCTTTGGCTCAGAATCAACCAGCGACGTCCTCATCGGAATTATGCTCCGCCTCGGAATCAAGTCAACCAGCAAGCTCTGCGTCGGAATCATGCTTCGTCTCAGAATGTCCAACCCGTGTCGAAATCATGC
This sequence comes from Agapanthus africanus, assembly GCA_030015575.1. Taxonomy (NCBI): domain Eukaryota; kingdom Viridiplantae; phylum Streptophyta; class Magnoliopsida; order Asparagales; family Amaryllidaceae; genus Agapanthus; species Agapanthus africanus. Next base: position 469,864,969 of record CM057349.1, read on the forward strand.
TTCGCCTCGGTGTACCTGCCTTCCCTGTCGAAATTATGCTTCGTCTTGGAATCAAGTCAGCTAACAAGGTCTGTGCCGGAATCATGCTCCGTCTCAGAATGTTCCCCGCGTCGAAATCATGCTTCGCCTCAGAGTATTTGCCTTCCCCCTGTCGGAATTATGCTTCGCCTGGGAATCAACCTCTGCATCGAAATTATGCTTCGATCAGAATGTTTGCCGCTCTTCGGAATGATGCTCCGATCTTTGGAATCATGCTCCGTTCTTCGGAATGATGGTCCGATCTTTGGAATCATGCTCCTCTTCAGAATGATGCTCCGATCTTTTGAATCATGCTCCGCTCTTCGGAATGATGCTCCGATCCTCGAAATTATTCTCCGACCCTTCGGAATGATGCTCCGATACTCGGAATTATGCTCCGATCCCCGGAATTATGCTCCGATCCCCGGAATTATGCTCTGATCCCCGGAATTATGCTCCCGGGATGATGCTCCGCCCCTGGAATGATGTTCCACCTCGAAGTCCAACTTCAAGATCCATCAATTTCGTGCACACAACTCATGCATGCGGTGTGTATTCATTGATGGGGGGCACTTTGTTGCGGTCAAAATTTGCACCCGGGTTGACCAAGTCAAAGTCAAGGTCAACCCCAAGCCAGGTGGGTCCAAGCCCAGATCAACTAGGCTCATGCCCGAGTCGAGCCCAAACATGAAGCGGCCGGCCCCCCCTTTATGCAAATAAAAAATCATGTAATAAATAATTTTTATGTAATTTTTTATGCAAGAATGGGCATAAAGCCAATTTTTTGTAAGCCCATAGCTTATGTGCAAAAAGAAATAGCACATAAGACATGGGATGGGCAAAATACCATTTTGTAATGCCCAAGGGGCTATATGCAAATATATAAGCCTATAAAATCCAACATGATGATGAATAAAGGATAGACTTTTTTCTCTCTCCCCAAAAAGAGTCCAGATCTGTGATCTTTCTCCTTCCTCAAGGTTCTAAAACCTTATTCTTTCTTTTGAATTAAATCAAGAGTTTTACTCTTCCTTTTATAAAACTAAATAGTTTTTCACCACAAAACCCATAATGGGGAGCTTGGATCTTCCATTAGATCTCAAAAAGAGGAGATTTTTAAATCTCACCCCCTTTCTCTAAGATCCGACCAAACGACAGGAAGAAGAAGGAAACCCATCTCCAGAAATCACACTTTGGGGAAGATCCAAGGCTCAAGAGGAGAAGCTCCTTCATCAGCTTTAAAATACCCTAGGAGTTTAACTCCTCATATATATATATATATATATATATATATATATATATATATATTTACACACACACACACAAAATAATAAGTGCTCCTTTCTGGGAGTATAACTCCCATTGCAGGGACCAAGTCCCTTTTGCCGTCCGAACGCCCACGTGCTGACATGTGGGGCGCTAGCGCCCTTGCGCGCAAAGCGCTAGCGCCTGAGCGTCCACGTGTTGACACGTGAGGCGCTAGCGCTCTTACGCTCAGAGCGCTAGCGCTCTTCTGCTCAGAGCGCTAGCGCCCGAGCGCCCACGTGCTGACACGTGGGGTGCTAGCACTCTTGTGCTTAAAGCGCTAGCACCCAAAGCGCTGGCGCTTTTTCCCACGCATCCTTTGGTTGTCCTTTCCTTTTTTTTATTTTATATATATGTATATATACACACACACATACTTCAGGACACTGTCCTTGTTAAAAAAAATTCTAACAGGGCGCTACCCCACACCCCGCAAGGGGGCTGCTAGCCCTCTTGATCCCCAGCCCGCTATCTGGGTAGCGGGACCCCCGTAAAAACTCTGCGGGGCCCCCGATATATCCCAAACCCTTCAAAACACACACACTGCACATTGAGTTCGCATGACCAGTTTAACCCGTCAATCGGAGGTTCTTTCGCTCCAAAGGTGAGGGGTAATTAACGGCAGCTTAGTCCGCGACTGCCGGAGATTCGGATCCCCACAATCAATAAACCCCAGCCTACCCTAGGCAGGAAGAATCTGTAATGCACCTGACAAGCGTGCGCGTATTCCCATCTCAATGGGGTGATGAAAAACACCCTACAAACCTCTTTGGTAGTATCGTTGGTAGCGATGTATTCAGCCTTTATCGTCTAGATTGCCACGGTATATAGCTTGGAACTCTTCCAACATACCGTCCCTCTACTGAGGGTAAAGACAAATCCCGAGACCGACTATCATTCGACCTTATCACTCTAGAAGCTCGAACCAAGAACATTCTTTTAGTGCTTCTCAAGTACTTAAGAACGTCCTTCACAGCTTTCCAGTGATTCTCCCAAGATCTGATTCATTCCTGATCACTACACCTAGTGAGTTAGGTACATCTGGTCTGGTACATAACATCGCATACATGATAGAGCCTACTGCCAAAGCATAGGATATCCCTTGCACGTGAGCTCTTTCCAAATCAGTCTCAGGAGACATCTTTTTGGAGAGAGTGATTCTCGAGTAAGTGGGCGAACCACTATGCTTAGAATCCTCCATACTAAACCTCTTTAGCATGGTGTTAATATACCTGGATTTGGGACACTCCCAACATCTGCTTAGATCTATCTCTATAGATCTCAATCCCCAAATATAGTAGGAATCACCCAGATCTGTCCTGGAGAATCCTCGTGATAAGAGGAGCATGACCGAGAGTAGCATAGGAAACCCATTTCCTATCAAGAGTATGTCATCTACGTACAATACGAGGCAGACATCCTTACTCTCTACAACATTCTTATATATACAAGGTCATCTTTCCTTTTGATTAAGTCAAACTCTTTGACTGTCACATCAAAACAGATGTTTCAACTCCGCGATGCCTGCTTCAACTAAGCAGCTTGCATATCTTTCCGCCGCTCCCACTTTTTACGAAGCCCTCTGGCTGTCATGCACACGCTCTCTTCTAAATCACATTTAGAAAAGCGGTCATGACGTGCAACTGCCAGATATCATAGTCATGCTATGCAGCGATGGCAAGTAGGATCCGGATGGTCATAAGCATAGGCACAGGAGAAAAGGTTTCATCATAATCCACACCTGGTTGTATGACGAGAACCTTTTGCTACAAGTCTAGCTTTGAAAGTCTCAACTTTTCCATCTACACTAAAGTATCTATCTCATAGATCCACTTGCTCCCGTTGGGTTTTATACTTTCAGGAGCAACATGCAAAGTCACCACTTTGTTGGTGTAAATGGATTCCATCTCAGATCGCATTGCATCCATCTGTTTTACAGAGTCCCCACTCGTAAAGGCCTGCTGAATCTAGTTGGGTCATCATCATCCCTGATGCAATCCTGGCTCCCACTATCACTGAGAATAATCGCATTATCTCTCAGGTGGGTGAGGAACCCTACCAAATTCACGGAGAGGCTGGGGTTCGTTGGAGACTATTGAATCCTCCGGTTCCACTAAATCATTAGTCGTAGTTTATACAGCTAGAACTCCTTCCAGTTCTACCTCATGACCACTTAACTGTTTTTCAAGAATTCCTTTTTCTACAAAGGTGGCATGTTGAGAAACAAAACACTTTTGTTCCTCGGTTTGGTAGAAGATATTCCCTCACAAATGTTTGGGATATCCAACAAACTTGCAGAACTGACCTTGCCTCGAGTTTGTCCGGATTTTGCTTTTCAACATAGGCCAGACAATCCTATATCTTAACTTGCTTAAGACATGGTCTCTTCCCATATTATATCTCATATAGAGTGGTAGGCACTGATTTGGTGGGAACCCTATTCAATAGGTATGCAGCTTCTCAAGTGCATAACTCCAAAAGGAAATAGGCAACTCAGCAGTACTCATCATAGAGCATACCATATCTCATAGGGTGCGATTGCCCTATCCCGACACACTTTTGTGCTGTGGTGTATATGGAGGAGTAATGCTGAGAAAGAATCTCATTCTCTTTTAGATAAACCAGGAATTCCATGCCCAAGTATTCTTCTCCTCGATCAAATCGAAGGACTTAATACTTTTACCCGTCCGGTTCTCAACTTCAAGCTTATATTCTATGAATTTCTCAAAAGTTTCAGACTTGCGTTTAAACGGGAACATACGTCCGAATCTTGAGAGATGGTCAATGAATATAATAAAATACGAAGAACCAATCCCTGGCATGTGTAGACATGGATCGCATACATCAACATGTATCAATCCCAAGAGTTCAGCAACTCTTCCTCCATTTCCGGTAAACGGAGTTTTGGTCACTTTACCTTTGAGACATGGCTGGCAAGTATAATAAGATGAAAGTTCGATCGAACGGATTCAAATATTTATCCTTATGTGTCTTAGCTAGTTGTGTCGCATTGATATGACCTAGTCTATAATGCCACAATAAGGATTCGTTCATTTATGAACTTGTCCTCTTGTGTGTGTTCCGTATACTTAGAACTGTGGTTTGATTTAGAACGTATATGCTATTTCATAGCGCGCCTGATTCAATCAACTCTTGATTCAGGACAATGTTCACAACATTATCCTGCAACAAAAGATCATATCCTTCTTTATCTGATAAAGAGACTGATATAATGTTGTATATCAGGTTCGGTATGTAATAATATTTGTTCAGAATCAATGTATTCTGTAATACAAGGTGATATTTGCCAACTGACTTTCCTGCAACAATTGCACCATTCTCTACACTTAGAGACATATCACCCAATCTCAGTTCTCTACCTATCCAAGCCCATGTAACAAATTATATAGGTAGAATCCTAATCCGGTATCATATACCCAGGACGTAGAGTATACTGAGAAACAGTTCTCGGTAATGAACACACCTGAAGAAGATACATCAACATGCTCCTTCTTCCATCGGGTGGCATGGGAATCCTGTCATTCCCTTATTTCCTGCTTAGTTTTATAACAATTATAAGATAGAGCGGAACCAACGTTCCCCAGCTCAGTATAATAAGCAGGTTCGGTCAATACATCCATATTATTATCTTGATTAAGGCATGTTATGGTCGTTACCAGGAGAGAGAGAGAGAAGAAAACACTCTGCTTGCGCTCTTGCAAAATTAGATTGGTTATTATTTTATCTAATCAGGATGGCTCCCACTGTTTTTATCAAGTCTTCCTTCAAACCCTAAAAGGTAAGACTAGCCGGGATTAATTACACCCTACAAGTTCGCTAACCGTTCAGCCAGGCCAGTGTCGGTACTTTGAGGGGGGTTCCCCGCACTTTCGCATGAACCTAATTAAAGTAAATCTCGTTTTCCCAAAGGCATAACCTCGTTAACACCTTTCTAGACACCTAATGGGTTAGCTAATTGTAAAGTGCAAAACTCTCCCAGGAGTAACTCTTACTTGCAGTGGGTATCGGGATCCAACTATCTTATAGAAGGTATGCAATCTCATTTCAAATTTCAACACTTGAAATTCCCGATAATGGTTTTTACCTCTAGTAGCTTATGACCTTGGCTATGGTCAACAAATCACAAGTACTAGTCAAGACCCGTCATTTCGTGATTAATTAGATCCACCCACATGACCCTTGGCTATGGTCAACAAAGTCATATGACTGTCCTAATTAATCGCATCATATGCTGTGTAGGAAGACATCACTTACCTATCGTACACTGCGCCTTAGCTAAGTTCAACAAACGCAGCACGAATACTAAGTACTCTACTTCCTAAAATGACGGAGGGTTGCGGATAGTTTTTAAGAAAACTTTTAACGCTTTGAACTTGATATCGTTGTAGAATCGAGTGATTTTGAAAATGAGTGTTTTTGAGGCTTTTACTAGTTTCGCTAAAGAGGTCACTTCCGGCGAAGGGATCTCGGCTCTTTCCTCATCGAATGAGGTGTTGGATATTCTACAAGGAATATCGCTATGCAAAGCAAACACTAAAAAAGCAATAAAAAATGAAACCAAGCTGGTTATAGCATCTGCTAGTTTCGCTAAAGAAGTCACTCCCGGTGTAGGGATCTCGGCTCTTTCCTTATCGAATAAGGTGCTGGATATTCTACAAGGAATACCGCTAGGAAAAGCAAAAACTAGAGCTACCCTTTTTGAAAATTTGATTCCACAACATCATTAGGTTTATTTCTTTTCATTAATCTCATTAATGAAGTCCCATCAATTATGCTTCCTAAGCATCACAGAAAATGAAACGAAAAAAGAACGTACGCTTATGCCATCCGCATTCACCACAGTGTCCTGTTATGCACCGTTAGCTTACTTAACTAACGGCATAGCAAGGCGGGACTAGCGCGGGTGCAAAACATAAGCAACGTTTATTATATATCATATATATAATAAGCCATTCGTCTTAGAATATGCAGTGATCACATCACAGATATCAGCAGCAGAATATAACATATGAAATATTAGATATACTAGGATTTCCGTGTTTTATATCAAGCCAGTAAAAAAACACGGATTCCACGGTCGCAATGAATATCCAAAACCACATCCCTAGACCTCTACTAGAGTGGAAAGTAACCCTCCTAATTCTAGGGTTAGGAGACTCGGTCTTGACTCTTCGAGATGGCCTCCCACTGGACCCTAGAACCCGGTTGCTCCCCACCTTAGGTCTATCCTAATGCGGAACAGTAAATAATATATATCAATGGTGACATCATCCTCAACCCGGAAGTGCCCCAATAAAAGAATATTACATACAAGTTTTTACATGAATGAAAATGAAAAACTCTCATCTCATATAAAAACCCCAGCTATACAAACGCAATGATCCAATATAACATATCACAGCAACACATAACATCACATGTCATCAACGTAAGTAAATATGCGTATCCCAATTATCGTTGATGTATTGCAACGAAACTAGCGATATACCACATATTACACTTACGGTCGCAGAAAAGAAAGTGAAAACTACAACAATTGGAATCGTCACTACCCTTAGACATCATAAACTCGGAATATCACATATTCTGGATTTCATGCCTAACAATGCAAATCTTACATTTGGGTCTCATCTATGAAAGCACTTTTCAAAGGAAGTCGGGTAATTCAACAAGATTCCCGATTCCATCCGAGACCGAAATGTTAAACTTGCACGCAACTAATTACTTTTCACAAAACTAATTAGTGTATATTCCAATTATTATATCACATTCTCAGATAACTAGACGATTTTAATCTTTCCGATCGAATCAACAAACACCCACATTTCCGGGAGTGCTCAACACTTGAGCGAAGTTAAAGAATACCCAAAACATGCCATAATATTTATGGGCCAACTGTAGAAGGGCCAGCCCTTGCCTCACCTATGGCACCGCGGAGCTAGCAACCAAACCCTAGGATTTGGTCGCGATTCCACGGTCATAGAATCGAGTTAGGGTTTTGTTCTTCTAGAAGGTCCATAGAATTACTTGAATGATTCTTCGAATATTCTTAACTCGGAAAATTCCAACTCTTGGAAAATTTTCAGCGAGGGAAAAATTGGTTATTGATAATCGTTCAAACCTTTTAACACCATCTAAAATACCCGAAACAAGGCAAGAGTTACGAATACAAAACACTCCGAATTGTTTTTACAGTAAGATAACATCACATGCAATCCTAGCAAAAACAAATAAAACTTGAAACACCAAAACCCAGAGACTGGAAAACCAAACAAAAACGAGGCCAATCCCTCACTAAAGACCCGGCGAGCTCGGACATTCTCTTATTGTCACCGGCCAAAAACCAGTGGATTGGGCTCGTTTTCCTCTGGTGTTCATGTTACATCTCATACAACATTCTGCATTTGCTTAAAAAAATTTTAGAGGCTTTTTTAAAATCGACAGAAACTAGGGTTTAGTTTCGGAGTTGTTTCGGTTTCGTAATTCTACAAATATCGTGTAATTCTTTAGCTTGGCTCTGATACCACTGCTGGGTTCCCTAGCACGACAACAAGGTTTTGGAAGGTATCGTCCATGCCGTTTTCAAAAATTTGCCATGCTAAAGAACCCTAGACTAGAATCTTTAACTAGAGAATCAAACGAAAACTAGAATGTAAACATCTTTACATATAAGTGAACAAGGAATACAACCTCTGTAGATCGGTCTTTCACTTCAATAGCTCCGTGTAGTAGCCCCTTCGTTCCAAGTAGTGATCTCTCGGACTCAAGAATAACTTCACAAGATGAAAGGAGCAAGCTTGCTTGAAGTTTTCGAGGCCGAAGATGATCTACGTCGAGGAGACACCAACTCAAGCTATCTCTTCACTAATTTGGAATTAGTAAAGCAAACACCCTAAACTAAATGACTAGTCTAGTAGAGAATGATGAAGTAGAAATTTTGCTCACTTTAGAATTTATTTTCTCACTAATTTTCTTCATTTCCCCAAAACCTAGAGAGCTTGAAGGAGATGAAGAAGATGATGAAGTGGAGAAGAGAATGAAAACTCATGAGGTTAGAATTGCAACCATGGATGAGTTAGTATCATATACAAACTCTTGTAAAGACTTAACCATGGCTTAAGGTAATGGTTGGATTAATAAATATCTCAAATAAAACAAACTTAGTGGACTAAGTTAATGGTTCTACAAGCTTCCACTAAGCATGCAACCAAGACTAATTTCCAACTAATTTGATTTACATGAAATAAATAAAACTCTTCATTAACCTAAGTATGGTGTGAGTCTCATACACCCATGTTGCATGTATAACCAATCATGACACAACAATATATATCACATATATATTATGTGTGCACAAAAAGAAAATAATACAATTAACATATATCATATATATATATATTAAATGTATCATAAGTGAAAAAAGAAATGCTTAAGTGAGCAAATATTAGTTAATGTAATTTAATATATCAAATATATATAATTATACATTAAATTATTAAATCAACACTTGATTTAATAATCCGGCTATATTACATATAACCGACTAATATCATATGTATCAATTTATCGAATCAACACTTGATCCGATAACCCGGCTATATCACATATAACCAGCCGATATCATATATCGCGAGAATAGAATACGGTATCACATACACGTATTAATCTCGGTCCCGCACATATCGCATATGTTCTCCTACTTCGTTTCCCCTGATCCTGAAAACCTTTATATAGGACTCTAAAGACACGTCAATACGCCGGCAATAGGTGGTGATCATATCAGTCACCCACAAGCCATCAGCGGTCTGCTAAACGTAACGACCACCCGGGTATTGAGCGATAAGAAGATCATCAAGCATGCCTGCTCATACTCCTATGAATCCAATAAGTAACACTACCGTACAGTCCGGTCTTTTCGTCTGATATGTCGCATATCCAGTCTGGGGGTGGTAAACGTCAGACCCCAATAGCCCGATAAGTCATGCCGATATGAGGCTCATAATGGGTCGAGAAACTACTGGTAACACTTACCAGTAAATCTCATAACAGCCCTGACCAGGGACTTCCTGTTATAGCCAATCGAGCACAGCGCAACATCAAACCCAATACCGGGAGATACGAAATCACCTCCTATCGCTCATTGCCTCCATGTGACTCGAGATTGTATCCAAAACCCACCATTTTGCACGTTCTCTTGAACGTGGTAAGGTGGAAATCAAAGCACAGTGGGAATCAAGACTCTATGATGATCTTGGGTTGACAGACTAACCTGTACCAGTGTCACCAGAGAACTGCTATCTGACGTGAGGTATAATACCATCTAGGAGTTCTCGGCGAGTCCTGTTCAGTATACCCAGTCTCCACTGAGCATCCGTATACTATCTTTGATTTCAAACACCAATAGATGTGGGACCATCCATCGCCCATCATATGGGTCAAGATACGTATATGCTAGTCTACTCTGGAATATCATTGTCCCGTCTCGATACTCTCTCGACTAGGAACAATTAAAGGATGTACTTGTCGACTACCCTGGACCCACTAGTATGATCTGCATCATAATCCTGGTAGTCAAGTACATACCCTAAGGGCATTACCAACATGTTACAGCGAGACAATAAGTATACATGTTAAGATAAAGAGCAATCGGATAGCATACTATCATGTCGAGCAAGAAAGTCCTTCCTATATATGTCCCAGCATCCACTATAATATATATCATATGTACAATAATGGCCTCTAGGGCTTACACACAACTAACAGTTTTAACATACGAAGTTCACGTTGCATACTTTAACACCACTATTTATCGTCGAAGACTGGACCGAGACATTGGAACGTCTAGCCTAAATTTAGGGGCAGATACTATTTGGGCATATTCATCCACCTCTCCAAAGATACCAAGTTGATTTATGGCACCGTATATCATTGGTTTGGACAGATGCGACCGATGTAGCAGATTTTATTAGATTCCCCCTCGTTTGTGAGAGTTTTTTGATCATGGGGACGCTCTTCTTTATAGGCGCAAGCCTCTGCGGTTAATTACATTATCGCGTTGTGATAACCACTTTCTCTTTCTCTATTAGTTCACTTCGTGTTGTTTTGTGTTTGTTTTATTTTGGTGTTGCCCGTGGATTGTATACGGAGGCTAATTTATGTCGTCGTCCGTAGGGCGCGAATTAATCCAAATTCGTATATTATAGATTTGGGTTTGGGTCAAGGCTTTGCTTGACAGGGTCTACGTTGGTAGCTTGGTTTGCCAATGGGAATGAACTTAGGATGCATTTCTCACATTTGTGAGGTCCATCCGTTCATATGATATTTGGGTTTGATTTAAGGATCTTTATTCATATTTGAGACTAAGATTAACTTAGAAACAAATGAGCATATAGGCTCAATTATTTTAGTTTAAGGACATCACAGTCCATTATCGTTGTGTTTACGGCGAATATTAGTTTAAGGACACTTCGATCCAACATTACCATTTTGCACGCACATGTATTTGTTACATGGTAGAGTGAACGACGGTGACATGGAATGCATCCAATTTAGGGTGCAATCCAATTTGAAGTGTGCACGTCAATTTGGAAGTGCATCAATATAGGATGTATCATTACCTGTCTTGATGAAATTTTACATCAAGTTGGGACGAGAAAAGAGTGTTGGTTTTCGGGACCCGCCACCTCTCTGAAAATGTTGAGAAATTATGACAACATATATCAGAGGTGTAGAGAGATGTACCCTTAAACCAAATCCTGTATTTAAGGGAAAAGATCATGGTGGACCTGAGAATCGTTAATCATATTTGAGACTAAGATTATCTTAGGTGATATGGGATGAATATCATTTTGGATATCATCAATGAGAGATCATGAGTCATGTTTGAGACTAAGATCAGTTTAGAAATCACGAGCATATGGGCTCGCTTGATTTGAAATCAAAGAGGTTTAAATTCAGAAAACTTAGCTAATTTAGACTGAGTTTGGGTTTCTGTAATACCTAGCAATGCTAAGCACTTCAGACATATATCGCCCACGTGTGTTTCACGTGAGGCGCTGAAATAGTGCTAAGCTCTAATCTTTTGTGGCACTCACGTGTGTTTCACATGAGGCGCTCAATTTTTAGTTTCTTTTGAGCGCTCACATGTGTTTAACGTGAGGCACTAAGTTTTGGCGCTCACGTGTATTTCACATGAGGCGCTAAGTTTTTTTGGAGATTTAATCTCTTTTGATATTTTTAGAGAACTTAAATCTCTGTTAATGGTATTTTGACCATTAACGATCACCAAGATCACTATTTTCAGGATCTGAGATCATGTTCTTTAAGAACTAAGTTCTTCTTTCATTTCAACCTTGTTCTTCCCTGAATGTTTGATTCTCAAGAACAAGATCTTTTCGATGAGAATTAAATTCTCAACTTTTGGGAGACTTTTCTTGTGAATCTCAGATCCAGACAAAGAACTATATTCTTTTAAAGGGTTAAACCCTTCGATAGGTAAAAGTGATGTTTTGATCTCTGTGTTTTCTTTACCTAGGGTTTTGAGAGGAAGACGATCTTTCTTTTTTATTGAGAATTAAATTCTCTGTTGTTTTTGGTACCTTTTAAAGAGCTTTCTGTATTTTTACAGAATCTTTTGGGGGGTCTCCTTCTTTTTTCTTTTTCTTCTTAGATTTAATTTCTTTACTCCTATTTATAGAAAAAGAGAAAAATCAATCTGTTGGAGGAAAACTCTCATTGATAGATCATGATTGATTTCATAATTAATCGAAATTGATCTTAAAAATCAACCGGTGAATTTTATTCACCATTGGATTTTTAATCCAAAAGCTCTCTGTTTAACATTAAAGATTTTTTGTTTGTTTTAACAAGATTAAGAAAATATTTTCCTAAAATTGAATTTTATTCTATCATATGAATATTTTGTTAGTTTAAAAAGATTTGAATTTTATTCTATCAGATGGTTTAATTGGTGATTTTATAATCACCGTTGGATCTTTCATCCAAGGGTCTTCTGTTTAATAGAGAGTATCTTTCTGGTTTGAGAATGACCAGGGAAATATTTTTCCCAAATAGAATTTAATTTCATCATATAGAATTTAATTTCATCATATATAATTTAATTCTGTTATTGGATTTTTGATCCAACAGAGAATATCTTCCTTATTTAGAAAAATCAGGGGTTTATTTCCCTTAATAGAATTTTAGTTCTATTTTTTGATGATTTTAAATCACCATTGGATTCTTGATCCAACGGCTCTCTATCTAACAGAGAATATTTGATTAGGGAGATATTTTTTTCCAAATAGAATTTAATTCTATCATTTGATAATTTATTATCATCATTGGATCTTTGATCCAACGACTCTGTTTAACAGAGAATATCCTAGATTTTAGAGAAATATTCCCCACGTAGAATTTTAATTCTACCATCTTTAATTTGGGAGCTAATGCTCCTTTGCTATGCACGTGGACGCCATCTGAGAATTTAATTCTTTTATAAATAGTCACTCACGTGCTTTACACGCCGGTGTCCACATGTGTTCCACGTGAGGCACCACTATAGGATTTATTCCTAACAGAGGCTAGCGCTGGTGCCCACGTGGGAAACACGTGAGGCGCTCATATTTTAAACACATGGGAACCAATATAGGATTTAATCCTATCTGAGGCGGTACCTACATGCTTTGCATATGGGTGTACGTGTTTAACACATGGGAGTTTTCCTTCATTTTTATAAGGTAACAACAAGTTCTGAGCTAAAAAAATTTTGGCGGGATCAAATGCCCCACAGTACTTTGCCCATGTAAGTTTGTACATGGGTTAAGTTGTGCAAAGTAATGCATTATCATAGAATTGACAGTTTAGGAGACAAGTTTATGATTCCTGTCGCTTAAGACTTTTTCATCTTCATGAGCCGTAAGGGTCTCAAGAAGTTTTTTCTCCCCATGAGTCGTGAGGATCTCATTGGTGCGTATTCTCTTTAGAAATGCGGGGATTCCTAAGTTTCTTTCTCCTTCGTGAGTCATAAGGATCTTATGCAGGTATTTCTTTTTACGAGTTAAGGGGACCCGCAAGCGGCTTCTTCACTTTATTGGCGAATGTGGCCCGTGGGTAGTATACAAAAGTTAGTTTGGACTTTCTTATCGGGCAACGATTACTTAGGAAATAGGTTTTGATATGTCGTCTAAGACTTTTCAAATTTATGACCCGTGAGGGTCTCATAAATATATTTCTCACTACGAATCGAGAGGATCTCATAGGTGTATTTTCTCCTTAGAAGTCGTGAGGACTCCTAAGTGCTTTTTCTCTTGAGAGTTGTAAGGATCTCACAAGAGAATTTTCCCCTTATGAGTCGAGAGTACTCGTAAGTGGTTTCTCCTTCTCATAGGCATGCGACTTTGGAGAATGCAACCCGTGGATAGTATACAAGAGTCAGTTTGGATCTATTTGTAGGGCCATAATGCTTAGTAAACAGGTTGATATTCCCTTCACCTAAGACTTTTCAACTTTATGAGCTGTGAGCGTTTCATAAAGTTGTTTTTCCTTACGAATCGAGACGAGTCGAGAGGATCTCGCATGTGTATCCTAACGTGAAATATAGATAACACATTTTTTTAATAGAGGTCCGTTAGGTTTGTGGTACTAGGTTTAAGTCTATTGTACCGTCACGTAGGCTGATGTGTTTCTCGATATGAAGTCCTTTAGGTTGCTACTCGAGTAGCCCCGCGACTATCGTATCTCTGATCCCTTCTGAGGTTGTACAAGACATTTTCAAGTAATCTTCTTAGATTATATTATCTTCGGAAGAACAAGCGTTAGGTATTTGCCGTGGTGCTTTTTATTTGAGGTTAAGATCAATTTGGAACCTCGATGAGTCATAACCGTACCCTTCTGGGGTGTGATGATCTCCAATGGTCTTTAGGTTTTGTATGTATTGTCATCAAGACCCGAATCTTGGAATATACCGTCACTTCATTTTTGCTTTGATGATGTCACACCGATTCTTTGCTGAAGTAGGGCAGACATCCATATGACCTCTATTCTCTATATATTGCTATCGAGATCTGAAGCTAGGGATGTGTCGTTACTCCTCTTTTGTTCGACCCTTGGGTCTTTGTTGACATCGCGTCTGCACCCTGATGGTATGAGAAGCACGTCGAGTCGATCTCTAGGCTATAGATGTTGCCATCAAGATCTGGAGTTAGAAATATGCCATCGGTCCACTTTTATTTGACCCTTGGGTCCTTATTGACATTGCGTCTGCATCCTGTTGGCATGAGAAGTACATCGAGCTGAAGATAGTATTTTGCCATTACTCCACTTTGATTTGACCCTTGGGTCCTTGTTGATGTCTCTTCTGCACTGTGAAGGAACGTCGAGCTGGAGTTAGGATTTTGCCATTGCTTCATTTTAATTTGGCTCCTTAGAGCCTTGTCGACACCACTTCTGTATTCTGTTAGAATAAGAGAGCCATCAAATTAATCTTTAAGCTGTAGATGTGCCATCAAGAATCGGTTCTTCTCATGATGGGAAAATATGACGTTTTTTTCATTTCTGCCCATAGATTGTATACAGTCGGTATGGACCTACCTCCAGGGAAGGAAAGTTTTATTTTATTATAGATTTTTATTTATTTATTTCAGCGATTCTCTATCTTTTCAGATTTTTATATTGCGAAAATCGCGATTGCTCAATCATTTCGGCTGTTTTTCACGATGCCCAATCATTTCGATTATGTCATTTATTATTATTATTATTATTATTATTATTATTATTATTTTTACTAGCTATTTTTATTGCAGGTTTGATACCAATCTTGGCATCAGTATCGCTACAATTGGAATATTGCCAAGAGTGAATCATCATTTGCCTTTGTTGATTTGAATAAAGGAGGCTTAGCAAGCAGGGTTAGGATCCTGTTGACTAAGCCTTTTTGACTTTATGAGCCGTAAGAGTCTCATAAAAGTATTTCTCCCTACAAGACGTGAGGATCTTGTAGGCATGTTTTCTCATTAGGAGTCGTGGGGATTCCTAAGTGTGTTTTCTCTTATAAGTCGTAAGGACCTTACAAGAGTATTTTCTCCTTGTAAGTCAAAAGAATTTACAAGTGTCCTTCACCATATGGGGATATTTCTCGCCATCGGTGGAATTTTTATGAGAACATATTTTGTTCATACCCGTGGATTGTATATAAGAGTCAATATCGGACTACTTGTAGGGCAGCTTAGGAGGTATGATGGCTTAAGGACAGATTTGGATTTCTGCAAATTAAGGCTTTTGAATTTTATGAGCCATAAGAGTTTCATAGAGGGAATTCTCCTTACGAGTCATGAGGATCACGTAAGTGTATTTTCTCCTTAGATATCGTGTAGATTTCTAAGTGTGTTGCTCCTTTGTAAGTTGTAACGATCTCACGCAGGTATTTTCTCCTTAGAAAATCGAAAGGACCCTCCAAGTATATTTTTTTTTAATTTCTTTTTACGAGAATGCTCCCTTCTGAGTTTTCACAAGCTTGTCGGTAGTCCTGCTGTTTTTACTCACGATGCCCTTTCGGGTTTTTATCTGTGCACATTTCGCTTGTGGACATACTGTTTTTTGTTTTTTTGTTTTTGTATTTTTATTTTTAACGAGTTTGCGCTCTTTCGGTTTTCATAAGTTCGTCGGTAGCCCTGTCGTTTATACTCACGGTGCCCTTTCAGGTTTTCATCCATGCCCGTTTCTCTTGTGGACATACATTTTTTTGTGAATGGTGAAACTCTCTAAAGTAGTTTTGTCGCAGGTAATCCATCTGTTTGCCGGTGGAACTTGGAGATGGCTTCACCGCTGGAGTAGCTGTGTAGCCAGTGGGACTTGAATTGTAACTTTCACCATTGGGATATCGATTGCAATATAGATCTCAAGCGAGCATATCGCCATATTTAAGGCGACGCGTTAGTTTAGAGACATTTCGGTCCATCATCGACGTATTTGGGACGACGAGCTAGTTTAGGGACGTTCCGGTGCATCATTCCCATGTTTTGGACGAAATGCTAGTTTAGAGATATCTCGGTCCATTATCGCCATGTTTGAGGCGATGCGCCATGTTTAGGGACGTTTCGTTCTATAATTTATCATTCGGTCGGAAAGTTGCATAACTCATCCCATCCAACTCTTGTATGCTGAGGCGCTGCTGCCTGCCCTTTGGACACTTCACATCTCAAGCTATTTTCACCCTCTTGGACTGCTTCTTTTTTATCATAGCAATCGGTTGTTTTTACGGGAACTACCGGTCTCTTTACACGGCATCTGCTCCGTGCTTATTAGTGTCGCTTTCTGATGTTGACGGAGCATTTTTTCATATACAAAGGAATAAGATATCATGTCACTCGTCCTGCTGTGTCTTCTTCTTCCTTGGAAGAATGAACTTGACCTAGAAGCTTTTTCCCCTCGTCATCCATTTTAGGAGTGGACATAGCTTTTATGTCCCATTCATGATTTTTGGTTCAAGTGGGCTATTCCACATTATTGCAGGACCCACTTATAGGTCCTTTAATATCCTTTCTGTTTTTTTGAAGAAAAGACTATCTCACATGGAGATTCTTTCGCCAGCGAGCAATATGCCCCCTGCGTATATTTCGAGAGAGTTAGTATTCGCATCCTAAACTTTTGAAAGGTAGAACCCGTGTTGTCGCTATTATGGCGACAACTTGCTTCAGAGCCGCTCGTTCTTTGTTGAGCGTTGGCGACAATCGCCACCTTGCCTTTTGCTTTTCATACATCTTCATTGGAAGAGAAAGGGTCTCGTCTCATCTGATCCAATCGAGTCATTTTATCTATGAGCTCTTAGAAGGTCGTTGGCTTGAAGAAGGCTATGTATGGGAACACCTTTGAATTTTGGTCAAGGGTGGCTATGAACATTTCCATGGCTGGAGCTTCATCGATACGTTGCTCGCATTTTGACTAAAGATTTCGCCATCGGGTAATATATTGAACCCAGGTTTCATTTGGTCTAACCCTTTCGTTGACCAACACCGTCATGGTAGTGCGTTTATTCGCACTGGTGAATCTCTGACAGAAGAGCATCTCCATCTCGTTGAAGGTCTTCATGGAGTCATTTTGGAGTTCCGTATACCATTCGAAGGCGATGCCCACCAGACTGCTGACGAATTGTCGGAGGAGCGGTATGGTAAGTGTATATGTGCTCCTTGCCATGTCAACTGTAGCTATGCGGAATCAAAAACAGCAAACTCTTGAGCACAAAACACTAAATCTCCAGGATACAAGCCCAAATACTACACTGAACAAACCCTAAGTAGTGTTTTAACTACTCGGTTAAGAATACAATTTTTGTAGACAGCCTTTCGGGTCTTGAAAGGTGGACTCCACAAGCCCTTTGGGTTGATGGAACGAGCTTTCGAATCCGAACTTCCATGTTAAAGACGATCCACCCGAGAATTTCGATTTAAGCGATAGTTTCGTCCGAAGCAACTAAACATCAAGTCTTACTAAGATAAGATGTTTAGAGTGGTTTTGTTTATAAACTAGATGCTCTCTTTTAATCCTCATAAATCAAGTGAAGAAAATGAGGAGGAAGAAGAAGAGGTAGCAACTCAAGAATTTTCTTCAAGTGATGAAAATGATCAACCTTTCACAAAATATCTCTCACCCTCTCACTTATCCCTTCACACCCAAAACAAAAGAGTGGGTGGGCTTGATGACTGTTCACCGCCGAAAGATAGGGATCGATACGCTGGGACGTTTGGCCTGAATTTTAGAGGCAGATATTATTTGGAATTCTCCATCCACCTTTCCAAAAATACCAAGTTGATTTATGACACCATATATCGGAGGTTTGGACAGATGTGACCATTGTAGCAGACTTTATCAGATCCCCTTCGTTTGTGAGGGGTTTTTGATTGTAGGGATGCTCTTCCCTGCAGGCGCAAGCCTCTACAATTAATTACGTCATCGTGTTGTGATAACCACTTTCTTCTGCTCCAGCGTTTCACTTCTTGTCGTGTGCATTTTTTTTTATTTTGGTTGCCCGTGGATTGTATACAGAAACTAGTTTATATCGTTGCCCGTAGGGCGCAGATTATTCCAAATCCGTATATTTTAGATTTGGGTTTTGGATTTAAGTCATAATTTTCCTTTAGCTTAAAAATATTTTGTTTGGTTTAAGAACCGTTAATCTAGTTTGAGATTAAGATCAACTTAAACATATGAGTGTTTGGGCCCAATTTATTTTTAACTAAGGGTACATAAGTCTTATTTGTGAATAAGATCAACTTAGCAATATTTTAAGGATCCTTAAATTCTATTAAGGTCCAACAACAGAGCATTTGGGCTCAACTATAAGAGACTTAGCCAATTTAGGCTTAGTCTATTCAGTCTCTCTTTTTTTTGTTCAAAAGTGCCGAGCACTTATTTGGACTCTGTTTGTTCAGCTCTCCTTTTTTATGCAAAAGTGCTAAGCACTTATTTGACGTTCACATAGGTATCATGTGAAGCCTTCGGTTATGTGTGATGCCCACCATTCAGTGCTAAGCACTCAATTATATATATAGTGCTAAGCACTTTTTTTGGCGTTCACGTGAAGAGCACGTGCGGTGTTGGGCGCTGCCCAATTAGTGCTAAGCATTTAGCCGTTTTGGCTATATATGGAGTGCTGAGCACTTTTTGTGTGGCGCCCACGTGAGGCGCTGCCCAATTAGTGCTAAGTACTCAACCGTTTTGGCTGTATATAAAGTGCTAAGCACTTTTATTCAGCTTCCACGTGTATTTCATGTGTGGCGCTGGCCTTCTGCTTTGGGCGCCTACGTGTTTCCCATGTGAGGCGCTAGGCACTGTTGGAAGGGAGCCCACATGGAAAACATGTGAAGTGCTAATCTCTTTTCTTTTTTAGTGATTAAATCTCTGTTAATGCCGTTTTGGCCATTAATGATCATCAAGATCTCTATTTTGAAGATCTTAGATCGTTTTTTCTTCATTGGAGAACTAAATTCTTCTTTTCTTTTTATAAGAACTAAGTTCTTTATGTAGAGTTAAATCCTAATTTCGGAGGAATTAAATTCCCAGAACACATGTTCTTTTTCTTTTTCTTTTGTTTTTAATATAGTTCTTTTCTGAATCTTTGATTCTCAAGAAAAAAATCTCCCCGATGAGAATTAAATTCTCAACTTATGGGAGACTTGTCTTATGAATCCTTGATTCAGAAAAAGAACTAAGTTCTTTGAGAAGGGTTAAACCTTTATGTAGGTAAAAGAGATATTTTGATCTCTGTATTTCTTTTACCTAGAGTTTTGATGAAGAAAGTCTTCTTCTTTTCTTGAGAATTGAATTCTCTTTTGTTTTGAAAGCTTTCTGCCCTTATTAGAAGACTATGGGGAGTTCCCTCTATCTGAAACTTGAAGTCACGGGTATTTTATATAGTTGAGGTAAATTGTTAATTAGTTTTGAGAAAATCTCTTATTGAGAGATTTCAATTGATTTAATTGGTCTTAAAATTGATTTAGGGCATTTTACCCACCGTTGGATTATTGATCCAAGTGTACATTCAAGTCTAAGGTGATTGCAAAGTACAGTGCCAAAGATCCGGGTAGTTTGACCCGCGCAAGCGAACCTTTCAAGCTTACCGGATTTGATTCAACGGGGGTTTCCTAACCCAAAACTTAAACGGTACGTACTTTACTAACACTTTCTTCTCAAATCCGACGCTTCCAATATACTATTCTTTGCAGGATTCTTTGCAAGTTCGCTAGCAAACGCTAAAAAATTGACTAACCCGTATTTGTTGCAGTGCCACGCTTAAAAAAAAACAATTTTTTGATTCTTTATAGAATTTTTATTGAATTGCGCATTGCATACATTAATACGGACTTAAGGGCAAGCGAACCCCACAACATACGGTAAAGGATTTCATCACCTTTTCCGTGGCCCACAAATCACGAACTTGAGCATAACGTTTACCCGCACAAATTTTAAAAGAAATTAGACTTTAAGCCTTAAGGACTTCGCGCTCACTAGGAGAAGTTAACTGTGTTTAGAACCTTGCTTAACGGTATATTGTTTACGGGGTGTCTAGGAAAGTGTTAACGGTGCAACCGTCAAAAGAGAAAGGGTTATTTAATTAAGGAACTTCGCGAAAGCGTTGGAAAACCTCCCCTTATCTCTGCACTTACCTGGCCTCGTGATCAGTATCTTAAGCCTGTTTCTCGACACAGTTTTACTTCGACAATCAAGTTCTGGAGCAGGTCTAGTTGACCTAGGTGAACCCTAGAACGATTAGGTGTATGGTATTTTTGTGTCGTGATTGTTTTTGTCCATATTCTTTTTTTTATGTATATTTCATTCTTTTGTTAATATCTAAAAAAAAAAATTAAAAAAAAAATCACATTTTCCCCCCTCCTTTTCTCTGCCTTTCTTTCTTCCTCTCTTCATATCATGGGTACCCCACCTCGCAAAACTCTTGCCGAACTTTGGTACCCACAACCAGACATTACTTCTTACAGTTCTTGCTTTGGCCGAACGTCAAACGATCCCTCCATGCCCAAAATCTCTTTGAAAGATCGGATAGACGCGTCTAGGACCAACACTTGCCCTTCGCAATCCACTTTGTATCAACCTTTTCAACCTCCCCCACCCGCTTATGTTGATATCCCTTTTGCAAGTCGTCCTTTGTCCATCGCTGAACGTATTGAACAATCCCGTAGCCGATCTTTCACTCCTTTCACCACTTCAAATTCTTGGGATCAACAATTCCATTCACCTTCCTATCCCAATATTGATCCTGCTCCTGTCCAGCCATTCAATTCCTACCAATCCTACCCTACTTTTTCACCTTCGCTAGACATTGCTTCAGAACCGCCATTTGGGAGTTTCCAGTATCCAAACAACTTCGTATCTTTTACTGAAACCCCATCACAACCTATGTCTAGTCTGGAACAGTCGTTGGAAGACTTTAGGGTAGCGTTGTACCAACAGATGATGGATTTGGATGCGTCCATGGCCGCCCTCATACAACCTAGTGACCCGGTAGCTAGTTTTCAACTAGCTCCAAATTTTCCAATGTATGAAGAGGCAGTCGGACAGGCTGTGAATTTGAGTGGAGAGAGTGAGCTGTACCCCCTTCCAAATCAAACCTACCCATCCCAAATTGAATCCCACAACTCCTGTTTTGAAAGTCTATCGAGTATCCCACATGATTTATCAATTGAAGATAGAATAATGAATGAGTTGTGCGACTTCGTAGTGTTTGATTTGCCCAATTGTGAAGGGTCCCTTCCAAGTGAAACCATACCTAATCCTTTTGACCTCTACACCTATATCTTAGAACCAGAATCGATTAATATCCATGCTTTTGATGAGGTGTCAGAGAATTTTGATTTTCACTTGATTGAGGATATTGACGCTGGGGATATTTTGGATGATGAACCCGCAGATTTGGCTGAGTTTGTCTCTTCAAATCATCATCCCGAGTCATTAAATGTTTTTCCCGAACTTCATATGCGTCTTGATATTGATGATAAAGGCATGGATGAGCTTAACTTTGAGGAGAATTCTGAGGATAGTTTTGAGGATGAACCAGTTATTATTGATGAGTCGGATATTCCAATTCATCCTATCCCTTCCACTGACTGTGTACACCCTCCTGAACCTTTAACCGATAACCTTCCTCAACCACTTCCCTCCATCCTTTCCATCGTTCTGACCTTGCAAGAACCCGTCTCGCTCTCATTTCATATGTCTGGTTTACCAAGTTTGGCGTACTCATGCTTTCTTACGAATCTTGAGGAATTTGACCCAATCTCTCGCCGGGTTAATAGATTAGCACAATCGCTGTTTACACATCGCTCATCACAAATTGTGCTAATCTATTCACTCCATTTGCACCCTCAAGTTCATACTCCACTTCTTTTTCCCTTCCGCCATTCTTCTTCCTCTCATATACCGAGACCGTATACCACTTCTATCTCCATAAGGTCTCGCGTATTCTCCATCTCTTTTCTCTACGCCTTCTTCCACCAACCGGTACTTTATAGCGATAAAATCTTTAAATGGTTGGTGTTAACTTTTGGCCTGTGTAAGGCCTTGTATAGCTTGATACTGTTCTCTTTCCCCCCTAATCCTGAATTTCAACGCTTAACAGTGGAAACACTGTTTTACTTAAGTTTGGGGGGGGACTCCTTTTTTGTATATATTTTTTGTTTTCCTTTTTTTGTATATAATTTGTTTCTAGGGAGCGCCGACAATTTTGACCCTCTTGGTGTAGCCTGACAGTGAGGGCACTGTCAAATTTAAGTTTGGGGGTGTGCTCGGTAAACTTTCTTCCTTCGCATTCATTTGTATATTTTGCATTTGCATACCTTATTAAAAACCCACAAAAATTGAAAAATTTTCAAAAAATATAAAAACTTTGTCGTCAAGTTAGCTAATAGGGTAACTTAGATCTTTATTCCGAAAGTTTAGTTGATATGATAGAAATAACTAAATTCTAGGCTTAGGGATTGAAAACCCTAAAAATAACCCTCATTCTGTCTAACTTTGGTAAGTATACGTCCTTACATTTTTTTTTGAGAAATAGGTAATCTTGAGTTGAGTTCTTGAGTTAAGTCAAGATGAAGGGAAAGTATTGAAGCTTTACTGGAGGAAAAGTCTGAAAAATAGTTTCTTTTCTTGAGTTCAAATTTAGAAAGTATATACCCTACAAACTGCACATACACGCACCTTGAAACTTGGGATAGTAGAGGATACCTAGAAATACTCTTGCCTGAAAGCCTAGTATGAAAGAAAAAAAGGTATTTAAAGCTAAACACCAAAAGAGCATGTTGAAAAATATATCCGGTCTTGAAAAAGAAAAAGAAAAAGAAAAAGAAAAATAGAATAAAGTCAAGACCTGGAAACTGCTATTTACGCTTTAAAGTTCACACATTCAGTAATCGGTCGTTAGTGCCTCAAGAAGCATTAATAGTCGCATGAAAGGTGTGTGAGCAAATCCGTCCATCCTTAATGAAAAGAAGTAGTATTAGGTATTAAAGCAAGGGTATTATAGCTTGAATTGAATTCTTAAGTGTAGGGGTGCAAATATACACACACGTAGGGGTATACAATCGATGTTTGAATAAAAGATAGAAATAAAGAATAAGACTTGTGTTTTCTGTAAAGTTGATAAAAATCCCTGATTTGAGGCATCACTTTAGAAGGAAAACTCAGGAGAACCAACATCTTTCTAAACTTTTTTGGAACGTATATGATCTAAGGCTAAATAGATAGGAGGTGTGAAGCATTAGGGTTGGATATTTCTAACTTAGGATAATAGAGTTTCTAACGTAATAACTAAACTGTAGGAGTAGAATCGACGTTAACTTATGACATTAGCTTGACGGGATTTTGTGGGTAGTATCCGCTGAAAACCCTCAGGAGACAACACTCCTCCTACTAAGGACACCTAGAGGTTTAACGGCTTGTTGCACATGCTCAGTGCAATCGCGTTCCCTGCGAAAGTGCGGTTAGGATCTTATACTTTTTTGTGAATAATTGGTTTTGCTCGGGACGAGCAAAAGTTAAGTTTGGGGGTATTTGTTCATACCAGAATACTGCATTTTATACCGCCCATTCTTATGCTCGTGTGTTTATAGGTAGGTGCTTTTAATTCGTGTTTGTTACATATTTACAGATTACAGGTTTCCAGTACAAATATTGCAAATCATGACAAAATCTCCACAGTTACACCAAATACAGAACATCTGTTGACAATAGATAAAAGCCGGGTTCCGGTCATCCATATCCGTCCAGTGCTGCATACCGGTTCCTGAGACAAGACATATGACAGCGGTCATTCATGTCTCGGACAAGCACAGAGCACGAGATGGGCAGCACAAGAATCAATGGGTGCACGGAGCTCGAGGGAGAAAAGGTCAAAAGTATTATTTTTGTTGCCACTTTGGACCATTGCAAATCTGATGCAACTGTGGAAGCATACTGCAATTTGGTATATGTATAACAACACAGGACAACAAACCAGGAAACCCCATAAAATACGACGACCCAACTCATCAAGACGGCCGCGGATGCGCGGCCAAAGGGGGATCTTGGCCTCGGATCCGCGGCCATGTCAGCTCCTCACTCTGTCGTCTTTTGGGGGTAGTTTTGGGACTTCATATTGAGACAGATTGTTGCCCTAGGTTTTCAGTTCACCTCCTATAAATACCCCAGAACTTTCCAAACTTTAGGTGTTCATTCTTTTGTTCCTCTTTGGTAGTCTTTTGTATAGTTTTTCTTCTTCTTCTTCGTTCTTTTTCCATGAAAATTGTAGTGAGAGCTTTTTGAGTGGGAGATCAATGAAGATGAGGGTTTTGTATCATTCTCTTTTGTTTCTTCTTCCCCTTGAGATTCTTGCTTTCTCTTGATCATTCAACCTCTTCATTGAGCTTGAATGGTTAAGGGTTAGTTATTGATCTCAAGGGTCGTATTCTTTCATGGAATTAGCACTTCATTTCACATGCGTTCTCTACCCTTCCCTTGATCTTGCAACCTCTTGATTGAGCTTGCAAGTTTAAGGGTTGGCTATTGATCACATGCTTGTCTTGAGTCCTAGTTTCTTGTTCTTTTTATCGCTTTTTATTACTTGCTTATTATCTTGCTTTTCTTTCTTGCAATTTTATTCATGCACTTAATTACTTGTAATCTTTTCTTTTCTTTGTTCTTTTCTTTTTGTTCTCTCTTTTTGGTTCTTTTTGTGAATGAATGTAATTATCTTTGTTAAGAGAAAAATACGGTATTCTAAGTTAATGTTTCTTTGCCCATTTCTTTTTCCCGTATTTTCCATTGAACTCCGCCCAAACCATACACAAGCGCTCCGTTAGGCACCGTACCCTGACAAGGTAACGGTGATTCCTAACCGCGACCGGTTGCGTTCGGTTTGGCCGGAGGCGAAAGCAAGAGACAAGAATGGAAGGACAAGGGTAAATAAGCCGTATTCCACGAATACCGCGCTTAAATCCCCTAATCCACGTTGTTGCCGATTGCTCTAGCTTCAATTGGTCAAGACTCGGCTTAAAGGTTTTGAGTACGGATTTCTTTAGCTTATAATTTCGTATCTTTTTCTTAACAACTTTATACTTGCAAATAATACATTTAGGATAGAATCGAATAAAACATATACTCATTCTTTATTGACTCGTCTAAAACAAGAAAGGACATACAACCTTCTCCCTGTGGATCGACCCGTGCTCAACCGGCTAGCTGCATAGCGACACCGTCTTGATTGCGGTTAAAACTTAAATTCTAACAATCAGCAACACCGACTAAACTCCAGGTTCTTAACAAAAACCTTAACTAGCTATATTTACTTGGAAGTTTAACTACTGTAAGAGTTTTATACCTCCTTATTAACAAGTCCTTCGGATCTTCTTCTTCTACTCTTCTTCTTTAGCTCCTTGAAAATCGGATCACGCTTGAAATGTCAGCCTCCTCATGTCGAAGATGATTTACCTGAGAGTCTATATTTCAAGCTCCAACCATTAAACCGATATAACTAGTGTACCTAGTTTGCTAAGCTAGGTAGTCTAGAAGATAAAGAGTATCTAATGGAGTATTTTATCTCAAGAGACCCTCTGGTTCACAACTTGTTCAGTCGAAAATATTGCATATTTGATGGAACATTTTCCTTAAATTTTTTAAGTACTTAAAGGTGTTTATTGTAAATATAGAACATATGAGGGTTTATCTGTAAAATCGTCTTTATCATATGTTTCTACATTATAATTAACATTATGAAGGAAAATATATGCATATAATATTTATATGATATTTTGATAATTTAAATATGCATATCATATCAAATATCCCTAATCAATATTCTTAAAATATTGTATCATACAAATGGTTGGGATAATATCTAAAAAATAATAACAAATATTACTAGTATTATGAATTGAGATATTGTGCATATTTAGCTCAGGTCTGGAATCCTCAAGATCCCAGATGTCGGAATGAAATCTGCCAGAATATAGAAGCAAATCGAGAAATTTAGCAACGGTAGAGACTCAGAGTTAGATTTTCAAAATCCAGATATCAAAAAGATCTGCACATGTCAACAGAAGAGCCTACAAGAATTTTCAAGTTTCGATTCCACTAAACCGCCACGGTTTAGCGGCGAAAAATACATATTTGCGGCGGATCCGCAGCGAATCTAGGGCCGTTGGATGCGAGATTTTGGTGATTGGATCGTGACTGCATATCTTAACCTATAGAAACAAGGGTTTCTGCTTCTGAGCTATTTAAAAGACCGAGAGCTTCACATTCTAAATCATTACCTTTTACCACGAAGCAAATCATCAACAAGATCAAGAGATCCAGGACAGGTCCACGAATCGACGTGATCAAGCGACGTGAATAATCGACAGAACATCTACTTTCTACGAGATAGAGATCGAGAGAAACTTCTTCATCTTGTAATCTAAAATTCGAAGGATTTGTACTTGTTAATATTGATTAATAAAGGTAGATCATTTGCTTAATTCTCTTTGCATTTTACTTTCTGCACTTAAATTCTGTATTATGATTTCCTTCTCTATCCTTTCTTCTTATTCTCAAAACATGCGTGAATAATTCTCCGCTTGATGGGGTTCGTAGGATTAGGGTAGATCAATGGATGATAAAATATTATAACTTCTTTTACATCTTATAAAGTTTATAAACTTTAGCAAAAGAATTGTTAACATCCTAATCGGGCGTGCTATCAAATCATTGATAGTCTCGACCGCGATTTGAGATTAGATTAACAATTGTTTTGGTAAAGGCTATACATGAATAGAGGTCAATAAAAAGATAAGGGTTAAGAGTGGGAACCCTATTCCCTCCAAAAACCCTAATCTTCATTCACCACTATCGATCTAGTTTTAAATCTATTAAAAGATAAAAGGAGTCATATTTTATATTCATCCATGTCTACTAAATCCTATCAACCCTACAAGCCTTTTCCTTATAAATTCTACATCCGTGTTCAACATAGATCTAAACCAAATCATCTCTCTTTTCAATCATCTCGTCTAAAGCAAGTAAGAGCTTCCACGCATCTCTGCGGATGACCCGTACTCATCTCGGCTAGCTACATACGACGCCGTTATTGATTGCGGTATACTACTTTACACTTTCCAAAAAAACATCAATCAAATGGCACCGTTGCCGGGGATACGTGCGTAATTTTTTTTCTTGCTATTCGGGTTGATTTCTTATTAAACCCAGCGAACATAATATACACAAGAACCAAAACCATATATTGTGTATTTAACGATTAGTGTGCGAATTTTGCAAGAGGATCTGGGACACTAGAGCGAGAAAATCGAGATTCACAGACTTTCTACAAAGCCCAGAGGAGAAAAGGAGGCCACTGAAGAAAACTCAGCAGACGAACCCACCATTGCGCGGCGGAACCGAGGCAGAAGCAACCATTTTGCCGCGGTTGGACGGCGGCTCTGTTGATTTGTGCCCCCAAAATCCTCTGGTATTTCCTCATATCTTTCTCTCTTCTGTAGAAATCCAATAATTTTATTTTCTGCAGGATTCTTTGTAAAATATCGCCACTCAAAAATCTTTTTGTGTGTTTTGATATTGGTTTGTTTGTGCATATTTCTAAAAAGTACTTTAAGGAGCAATACCAAAATTCAGATTAGGTGGGGATTTCATCACCCTTTCTTAGGCCCACAAATCACAAAACGAGCATCTACATAACCCTACATTAATTAAAAAATATCTAGACCAAGACTCTAAGAACCGTCGCGCTCAATTATGATAGAGGAAGGTCGTGGGTAATCTATCGCTTATCCACATCTCTCTCGTTATATCTAAGGCAAGTGTAATTAAGGAAAGCGGTTACTTAATTAGGCACGCTATTTCGGTGATTCATATAGCGGATACCTCTCACTTACTTAGCACTTACCTGGCCACAAGAGTGATAAAGAGGTGGTAGAGGATTGATCCTGCAGCTTGTCCTTTGGAAATCTAGGAGCGGTCTAGTGACATGACCTAGGTGACCCTAGTCTAGGGTTTTGATTGTGCATTTTTGTGATTTGTTGAGTCAAGCCTCACGTCCGACACTTTTTCTAAAAATCCCCCTTTTAAATCGTTCTCACATATGCTGCCACTTGCGCTAAACCCGCTTAGTGCATGATCGGCTGGACACGGGATTCTAGTGCCCGTCTTGTCCGCGTTTCTATTATCGACTCCAAAGTCGGTACTTCTTCATCTTCTTTTTCCCCTCCACCCACCACATCCACCGAGATGGACGGTTCTCCATCAGATTTTACCACCACCACCCTGCCATCACCCGTAGGTGCACAGAATCCACCGTGCATCTCTCTCTAAGAAAGATGCTACCCGATACGTGGGCCCCTTCCTACTTGCCTATCTATTCCACTAGCCAATGGGGATAATTTTGAAATAAATTCCTACTTCATCAACTTGTTGTCTAAATTTCACAGTCTTGAATTTGAAGACGCATATGTTTTCATAACCAAATTCGAAAACGTATGTGCAATGATGGGCACTTCACAACTTTCTGTGGATGCTATGAGATTGCGTCTTCTCCCTTTTATCTTATGCGATCTAACAGAAAAATGGCTTTATGACACTGATGCACACTCTATTTCCAATTGGGATGAATTCGTTATAGCATTCCTTAAGAAATTTTATCCTAATCATAAGACCGCCAGTATTCGAAGCGAGATTAACCAGTTTACCCAACATCCCAACGAACCATTTTAGAAATGTTTTGAATAGTTTAAAGATCTGATTGTCCAATATCTTCATCACGAAATCAATAGATGGGACCTGTGCCGAATTTTATATGAGGGTGTTAATCCAGCGACAAAACAGATGCTTGAAACCATTTGTCAATGTCATTTCATGTCTAAAGACGATGGTGAAGCTTGGCAATTTCTTGAAGATCTCGCTGAACAAACTTTACAGTGGGAAAGCGTTAGACCACCACCATCTTCATCTAGGGCAGGCATCCATCAGCTCGATATTTCCATCGCAGTAAAAGCCGAAATGGCAGCGATGCAAAATAAACTCGAAGTTATGGAAAACAAATTTTCATCAGCCTCCCTAAATCAGGTTACGCTCCCCAAAACCTTGTGTGGTTGCTCTTCCGACCCATCACATTTGACGGAAGAATGTCCTTTGAATCCTCCATTTCAAGGTCAAGAACAAACTAACGCTACTTTCAGTAACGACTTAGAAATAATCCTTATTCTTCCACATACAATCAGGAATGGAGGAATCACCCTAATTTTGCTTGGAACCAAAACCAAATTCAAATTTAAAATTCATTCCCAAGCCAAAATAACTATCATGGGCCTCCCCTACAGCAATAGCAGCCACCACACTAGAGTTAGCACCCCTTTCAACCACAGTCTTTTCAAAATCCAGCCAGCAATTCTGCATTTTATAATAATTCTTTCCAAATGGCTGGTACCGAAAAATTCTCTGCACTTGAACAAAACTTGGATACGTTTATTAAACAATCGTCACAAACGATGGTTAATTTAATGTCTTTTATCCAAACGTTAATACAACACACCGCTTCCTACGGTGAAAGCATAAAATCGAAAGAAGCACAACTTGCATAGTTAAATGCCGCGATTAGTGAGAGAAAAAAAGGGAAACTTTCATCTTAACCCCTACCGAATCCTAGCAAAAAACAAAGTCATAATGTGTGTGCCATAACCACGTTGAGATCGGGAAAAGTGCTGAATAACCAAGTGGGTGAACATGTTGATATTGATGATACCCGGCCTCTACTTCTACTCCTATTTCGTCTAGTCCACCCTCTTCTTCCGAGCCTATTCACCATTTGCCCCTAGGCTCGAACCCTAAGCCTATTTCCTTAAGTCAACCTAAAACGATCCCAACTCTAATTCAGAGATCCATTCCATCCCAACAAACTTCTCCACAAAGGTTGGACACAACCTTTATTGATAAAGCACCTTATCCAAACAGGTTAAGGGGCAACAGACCAAGTCCACAAATGGAGAAGATTATGAAAATTTTTAAGCAAGTTAACATAAATATTCCTCTCATAGATGTTATTCAACAAGTTTCGTCTCATGCAAAAATTCTAAAGGACTTGTGCACTGGGAAGAGAAAAATTCAAGTGCCAAAAAAAGTTTTCCTAGCGAGTAATGTGAGCACCGCTTTTACCCAACAAATACCCAAGAAACGAAAGGACCTCGAGAGTCCTACAATATCTATTGTTATTGGGGGTAAAAATATCAATCGTGCTCTACTCGATTTAGGTGCCAGCGTTAACTTGTTTCCGTATTTTGTCTATGAGCAGCTAGGTATCAGAGAGTTAAAACCGGCGTACTGCATTCTTCATATGGCTGATCGATCTATCACCCAGCCTAGGGATGAGTCAGAGGATGTGTTAATCAAAGTCGAGGAATTTATATTCCCTATGGACTTCATAGTTATTGATACACAGCCTGTGGCAAACCCACAAAACCAATTCCCGATGATTCTAGGTCAACCTTTTCAAGCGATTTCCAACGCAATAATCAATTGTCGTAACGGTTCTATGAACCTATCCTTCGGGAAAATGTCAATTGAGGTTAACAATTACAAGTTGGGAAGTGAACCCTCTGAACCTTATGCTCATGTATGTTCTGTCGAAACGATAGATTCCGACAGTAGCGAACTTGAAAAGCTTCACGATACTGATCTAGACTCCCCTTGTGCGTTGTTGTTTGATCTTGATATTTATTATACACATAAGGACCCTTCTATCGATAAGTCCACACCCAAGTTCGAGTACTTTGACTTGTCGAATGAGTTAGTCGAGCTGCCCGGGTCAACATCTAACACAAATATGAACCTTTTACGGAGTCCGAGTATCAGCCCTTTCCTTCCGATGAGATTATCATTCAGAATATTGATGAAAGATTTGAAGATATTTTTGCCGATGAAATCGCATTTCTTGAAGACATGGGAGTTGTGATGAATCATCCCTTATCCGAAGAAGTTGAACTGCCACCCGAGAATGCGAATATTCCATCCATTCCTTATCTTTCATTTTCTCGTTCTTAT
Organism: Agapanthus africanus; assembly: GCA_030015575.1. Classification (NCBI taxonomy): domain Eukaryota; kingdom Viridiplantae; phylum Streptophyta; class Magnoliopsida; order Asparagales; family Amaryllidaceae; genus Agapanthus; species Agapanthus africanus. The sequence continues at coordinate 469,896,379 of CM057349.1, forward strand.
CCACCATCACTGTTTTGTCTCTACCAACCGAGACGTAAACCCATTCTATTACACCTCTTATCTCCTCCCCACTTCTTTACGTTTATAGGTGATATATTCTTCTACCAACCTTGGTGCTACATTGATAAAATATTTGAATGGTTGGTGTTGACTTTTGGTCTTTGTAAAACTTTATATTGACCAATAACTTGACCCCCGCACTTTATAATTTTAAAATGCTTAATACTATTCTACTCAAGTTTGGGGGGAGAAAAATATTTTGACTCTTTGAAGAAAATAGATTTTTACAAAATTGTGAGCCAAAAATAAGTTTGGAGGAGATTTTCACTGTCATTTATTCTTGTCCCCTTTAATAATTTTTCCTCCCAAGTCTAAAGGTTTTTTAGCTTAAAAGACGACTTCAGTGAGGACATTGCTGCAAATAGGTTTGGGGGAGGTTTGTGCTTATTTACGTATCATTTTATATTTATACTAATATAAGCAAAAAAAATTATTTTTTGAAGAATGAAAGTTTGAAAGTGAAAAATTACATATAAAAGATAGGAAGAGTTTAAGAAAAGTAAAAAAAATTAGATGTTTTATAACAAAGCTGGTAATAAGTAGTTATGAACTGTTGTCTCAAGGGTTAGTAAGATGAAGGAAATTGCTAATCTTAGGATAAAAATAAGTCTGAAAAATAGTCCATATTCTTGAGGCCAAACATTTGAACGTTGATACCCTACTTTACGCAATTGCACACATCTTGAAACTTAGGATAGTAGAGGATACCTTGAAATGCTCTTGTCTAAAATCCTTGGTATGAAGAAAAATAAAAATAAAAAAAGAAAATATAAACGGTGAAGAAAAAAATGAACACTGTTTTTGTAATCGCTTAAGGCAGCATAAAAAAATATAACGAGGGTGCTTTATCACCTAGTGCCTTAGACCAACTGGTTTGGGAGCCACTGCTAAGCCTCAGGTGTTGCGAGTTTAGGATATTTCTAATTATGCCTAAATAAGTGAGCACATTTAGTAATCGGTTGGTTAGTATCTCAAGAAGTATTAATGGTCGCATAATGAATGTGTTAGCAATTCCATCCTAAAAAATTCACCGACTAAAAAGTACTAATGTAGATGGACAAGAGTATAATAGCTTGAATTGAATTCTCTAAGTGTAGGGATGTTTTTTACACACACGTAGGGGTATATGATCGATGTTTGGAAGAAAGTTAGGGAGGAGGACTAAAGGCGATGTTTTATTGAGGGATGGTGTGATTTCTGACATCTTTTCATGACCATTAAGATAGGGCTCATGGCAACTAAAAAACTAGTGTAGTTTGAAACTCTACTTTTCAAGTTCTTTCTTATATATGTCCTTATCATTGTATGTAACTTTCATAATCTTTCTTTTATTATGGGATTTTGTGGGTGTAATCCGCTGAAAACCCTCAGGTGACAACACTCCTCCTACTAGAGACACCTAGAGGTTTAATGGCTTGTTGCACGTGCTAAATGCAATCGTGTTGCCTACGAAAGTGTGCTGGGTTTTTCTTTTTCTTTTCTTCTTTCTCTCTTGAATAAGTAGTTTGCTCAGGAAAATTAAAGTTAGGTTTGTGGGTATTTGTTCAGTCGAAAATAGTGCACATTTGATAGAGCATTTTCCTTATTTTTGTTAAGTACTTAAAAGTGTTTATTGTAAATATAGAACATATGAGGGTTTATCTATAAAATAATCTTTATCGTATGTTTCTACATTATAATTAACATTATGAAGGAAAATGTATGCATATAATATTTATATGATATTTTGATAATTTAAATATGCATATTATATCAAATATCCCTAATCAATATTCTTAAAATATTGTATCATACAAATGGTTAGGATAATATCTCAAAAATAATAACAAATATTACTAGTATTATGAATTAAGATATTGTGCAGATTTAGCTCAGGTCTGGAATCCTCAAGATCCGAGATGTCGGAATCAAATCTGCCAGAATATTGAAGCAAATCGAGAAATCTAGCAACGGCAGAGACTCAGAGTTAGATTCTCAAAATCCAGATATCAAAGAGATCTACACATGTCAACAGAAGAGCCTACAAGAATTTTCAAGTTTCGATTCCACTAAACCGCCGTGGTTTAGCGGCCAAAAGCACATATTTGCAACGGATCCGCGGCAGATCTAGGGCTGATGGATGCGAGATTTTGGTGATTGGATCGTGACTACATATCTTAACCTAAAGAAACCAGGTTTTCTGCTTCTGAGCTATTTAAAAGACTGAGAGCTTCACATTCTAAATCATTACCTTTTACCACGAACTAAATCACAGACAAGATCAAGAGATCCAGGATAGGTCCGCGAATCGACGTGATCAAGCGACGTGAATAATCGATGGAATATCTACTTTCTACGAGATAGAGATCGAGAGCAAGTTCTTCATCTTGTAATCTAAAATTCGAAGGATTTGTACATGTTAACATTGATTAATAAAGGTAGATCATTTGCTTAATTCTCTTTGCATTTTACTTTCTGCACTTAAATTCCGCATTATGATTTTCTTCTCTATCCTTTCTTCTTCTTCTCAAAACATGCGTGAGTTATTCTCTGCTTGATGGGGTTCGTAGGATTAGGGTAGATCAATGGATGATAAAATATTATAATTTCTTTTACATCTTATAAAGTTTATAAACTTTAGCAAAACAATTGTTAACATCTTAACCGGGCGCGCTATCAAATCATTGATAGTCTCGACCGGGATTTGAGATTAGATTAACAATTATTTTGGTAAAGGCTAGACATGAATAGAGCTCAATGAAAAAATAAGGATTAAGAGTGGGAACCCTATTCCCTTCAAAAATTTTAATTTTCATTCACCACTGTCGATCTAGTTTTAAATCTATTAAAATATAAAAGGAGTCATCTTTTATATTCATCCATGATAACTAAATCCTATCAACCCTACAGGCCTTTTTCTTATAAATTCTACATCCGTGTTCAACATAGATCTAAACCAAATCATCTCTCTTTTCAATCAACTCGTTTAAAGCAAGTAAGAGGTTCTATGCATCCCTGCGGATGACCCATACTCATCTCGGCTAGTTACAAGCGACGCCGTTATTGATTGCGGTAATTCTACAAACAATTTTTCACATCCAGTCATAACTCATGTAAGGGTTAGGGTCTTGAGGAAGAAGGAGAAAAAATATATAGAGAGAGAATGAGCAAATGATCAAGTCTTGAGGCAAGTGAAGAATGGCTCCTACACCTAACTCATTTAAGCATGTAATATTTTCTAATTGAAAATATCAACCATGCTTGAATAGTGAGTCCAAACTAATAAACAAATGCAATGAGCCATACTTCACCCCATGTCATGAATGTCTCTAATTTCCACCTAATTAATCTATTTCTCAAAATAGATAAACCAAATAATGAGGTGTCCCCTTATAGATGCATGTCTTGTAAAATTACAAGAATTCCCCCACCGTATATACATACCCGTATTCCTATTCCGAAAAATACGAATACAATGAGATAATAATAATCCAATAATAAAATACTAGAATCTAGTTTAAACCAAAGCCTACTAGTATTATCCGCTCGAACAACATCCGTGCAGCCAATGCACGTATATGATTGGAACCCTGCCGTAAAACCATACGGCCTTTACATCGTTTCGCTCGAAGCAGGGAAAACCTCTGTGTGGGACTCTAAAGACTCGTCAGAACGTTGGCAGTGGGTTTAACCACAAGTCCGTCAGCGGTACTAGCTGACGTAATGGCTATCCAGGTATTTTTCGATAAGAAGGCCGATGAGCAAACTCATCCGAACTCCTACTGAGCCTATGTGTGACAATCTCCGTACAGTCCAGTCTGTTCGTCTAAGATACTCGCATATCGGGCCTAGGGGGATGGTAAATGTCAAACTCCTAACAGCACAATAAGTCGTGCCGAGATAGAGCCTAATATACCCTGAGAAACTACTGCAGTACCTACTAGTATATCTTGATTTCCCTAGCCCGGGACTTTGTGTAATGTCTTTCCGAACACAGCGCGATATCAACCCCTAATACCGGGAGAGACGAATCCTATCTAACCGCTACTGCCTCTAAGTGCTTCGGGACTGCGCCCAACTACTACCTGTTTGCACGACTCCTTTGAACCGTGGTAGGATAGTAATCTAAGTGCAGTGGGAACACACTTGAGACGAATAGTGATATCAAGTCAACGGACTAATCTGTACTCATGCCACCCAGGAACTGCTGCCTAACGATAGGTATAATACCAACCAGCAGTTCCCAATGAATCCGTCTAGTGTAACTCATAATCCAATAAGCACTTGTATACTATCTCTGGTATGACGTACCAATGGCCGTAGGACAGACCATGTCCCCTGCTGGGATAAGAAGCGTATTCACTAGTCTACTCTAGAGTATCAATGTCCTATCTCGATAATCCTACGACTAGGGAACTATATAAGGACGTGCTTATATTATAGACTACCCAACCCCCACTAGTGTAACTGCCATCACAATGCTGGTAGTCAAGCAAAGATCCAAAGAGCTCTACCAATATGTATAAGCGATATGCTAAAAGAAACACATGCATATATTGAAGTAGAATCAAACCAAGTAGCATACAACCATTTTGAGCATGACAGTTATTATAACTGTTAATATCCTAAGCTTCCAAAATGTAATATACAATCCAGTACGATACAATAATGGCCTCTAGGGCATATATCACTAACAATCTCCCACTTGTAGTAAAGCCATGTATTGGCATATCGCAGACCTATCATCTCGATTAGCCTCTCGAACTGTGTTTGAGAGATGGCCTTTGTGAGTGGATCTGCAATATTGTTCTCTGTCTCTACTCTCCGCACCTTGATCTTCTGGCAATCAACGATCTCCCTGATCAGGTAGAAGCGCCTCAAGATGTGTCTGGACTTCTGATAGGACCTTGGTTCCTTCGCTAAAGCTATAGTGCCAATGTTGTCACAATACAGCGATATTGGATCAATAATGGACGGAACCACCTGAAGCTCTGTCAGGAACTCTTTAATCCAGACTACTTCTTTCGCAGCGTCACATGCAGCGATATACTCCGCTTCCATCGTCGATTCAGCAACGGTGTCCTGCTGTAACGACCGTGTATTCAAATACCTAATAAAATATATTTTTAGTTAAATTTCTACTATCAAATAATTATTTGCGTGTTTCTTTTATATAATAATAATTTTTAAAAGTAGTGTTAATAATTTTCAAAGCATTGAATATGATTAAGGAATATTTCTAAAATCTATTTATTATTTTTATAAGCTTAAAATGTTTTAGAAAGATTTTACAACGCCTTAAAATAATCTACATATTTTTATTATCAATAAAAGTAATTAATTCATAATTAAAAATATTTTAAAGGATAAACTAGATATTCTATAATTTTAGTAACTATCTAAAACCATAGGAACGGTTATATTACTTAGTTTAAGCCCAAAACTATTTTTATATTAAAGATGATAATAAAATATATTTTCTGGAATTTTTCCATAATTTTCCCGTGTTTTAAACTATTTTTAACAAATTTTTCAAAGCCAAATCAATATTTTAAATAATCTGCTGTTTTATTTATTTTTATAAATTTTATTTTAATTTTTTAAAAGCCTTTTAACCTAGACCGTTGGATCACGAGATCCAACGGCCCAGAAACCCTGGCGGCGCCCGCGTGGTGGGGACAACGCGAAAGCGCGTGATCCCCACACACAGCTGCGGGCGAATCACATGGCGACACGTGGAGGCGGCGGGATCATTGGCGGCGCGATCCAGGCCGTTGGATCTCAATCCAACGGCTGAGATTTAAGGCGGCGGGCGCAATCATGAGGAAATCATCAGCAATCATGGCCGGCGCAGATTTTGAGGATTTTTTTAACGTTTTTGGATTTTTTTTGTTACCATTTGAACCCTATAAATAGACACCTTCAAACCTAAATTTCGCACACCACCGAACTCCAAAAATTCTGAAAAAATACCAGTGCCTTCGTATCGATGACGCCGATGCTACGGCTCCATCCAATCGCAGAGGAAAAATCGGGACGCGGAGCTATTGAGGATTTAGTACGAGACTACGTTTCCAACCCTTCGGCATCCGACTCAAACAAAAGGTAGGATCCGCCTTTCTCTCCTTTTCCTGTCACCTTCTTCTATCTCAATAACCCAGTTCCAACTTATAATCATTAACCCCCATTTAAAATGGTGTTATAATATTTTTGCATGCCCCTTTTCCTATTACCCTTAATCATAATAATGTTAACCCATATTTTTAAAACGGTGTTTAAATTTCCTCTGTACACAGAATTATATGGCGCACCCATAATACCTAGAATTTGTCATAACCCATGAATTGTCATTTCCCCTCTGTCATTCCCATACCATAAAAATGATCTCGAAATAGGTTACTTCCACAAGATACTCTCGTTTAATTTAAATATTATATTTGTTTAAAATATCTATAAGAAATAAAGATATGTGAATTAAATATTTTAGATACAGTATACGTATATATTACTTATAAATATTTTTAAAACCCCCTCAACTTTTTAAGAAAGAAAATATTAAAATTTAAATAACGATATCTTTTAAAAAGGGAATATTTAGTATCTTTTAAAAGGTAATTTTAAAATAACACCAATCTAGAACAATGGAAAGGTTGTAGGCATCGATCGTTTATCTAAACCAGACTTTGTGGTGCCTAGGCTAGACAAGTGAGAAAGGTAACTTTAAAAGGCCCGTCTCACGGTGATTCGTGAGCGGATCCCTCCTTTCCTTACTTGTGCTTACCTGGCCACAATTGGCGGTGAAGAGGCGATTTGAGGACCTCATAACTTGTCATTTTGGAATATTAGGAGCAGTCTAGATTTTCAAATAAAAAACCTCTTGCAAAAGATTTTCAAATAAACACCACAACCATTTATCGAAAGGATATTTTCTGAAAAACATTATGCTTTCCAAAATAATAAATATCCCAAATAACATGGTTTTTCTTAGAAGTAATAAAAGATAATTAAACACTATTATTTCTTTTTAACTAAGCTTTCCCTAAGATGACACGAAGTACTTTACGAACTTTAGAAAATAAAATGAGTGGTTGCGGAAGGCCATATTAAACGAGATCAATACTTTTTAATTTCCCAGTTTATGACAACATGACATATACAAAACATGATACGGTTAGGGTTAGAATACGCGGACCTAGGTATGTAATACTTTATGAAGATCCCTGCAGGCAGGGTGAACAGTCCAAAGTGTGGATGACTATACAAATATGAAGATCCCGATATTCCGGGTGAACAGTCCAAAGTGTGGGCGACTATACAAATATGAAAACCCCGATATTCCGGGTGAACAGTCCAAAGTGTGGACGACTATACAAATATGAAGATCCCGATATTCCGGGTGAACAGTCCAAAATGTGGACGACTATACAATGTGGAAATTCCATGCCTAGAGGTATACGCACTAACTCTAATTCGTCAAAACCCTTATACTGAATCACGGGGATGTGTAGTTTGATTAGACAAGGATAATTCGGAACTCGGATTCCCCTACTACTCGATCATGATCCCGGGAAGTGAAACGGTACATTTCACTTCCCCAGTTGTTGTTCCGTGGCCACAATGGAATAATCGCGAGTATCCGGACCCTTGTTTAACAAACTAAAACATTTACAATACCTATTGATACTCAACACCAAACCCACGTCATGCGATATACCTACCTGTTACCTTATCTACCTATGTTCATGAGTCACGAATTATTCAGTATCTTGGATGTGGATATTTTACCAGTTTAGACTTGTTGTTTATTATAGAACTGAGGGGTGGTATTACCTGTGCACTTGAGTGATATTCACGCTAGACAATGCTTCATCGTAGTCATGGGACACCTTTCGGGGATGTTCACGCTACCATATTGATTGCCATTTCAGGCACGAGCACCAGCTCATACCGCTTCCAGCTAGTCATGGGATAACTCAAGGATACGAGTATGTTCACCCGTCAATTCCATCCATACACACCATGTTTAATCTGAAGAACTCTTAGACTGAATATCCGTTTGACTTGACTTGAACCTTTACCAAACATATACAACCTACTCATATTCACATATCTAATTTGTATATAACCTCATACATTTATACACATGTTCATCATATTCATTATATACACATGTTTGTTTCTATACCTTTACTTTCTTATGAGGCAATCCTACCCGAGTATAACTCGCCGACGGACCTTCCTTTTCTTCCTCTATCTTCGGAATGTCCGTCAGATAAGAATGAGTATTACAGCGAAGATCAAGGTGTGAGGCCAACTTATGAAGATTATGCAGACTGGATGATGGAAGATTAGCTAGTTTTAATTTTTTGTTGTTGCCCACATGTTTAGGGCTTTTGTTTCTCCTTTGATGTAATTAAACTACTCAGTTTATTTTACTCTTTCTTTTGGGATGTAATAAAGTTTGGTTAATGGAAATAAAATGCCTTTTTCTTTTATTATTTTTGTTTTGGTACACATCCTGCATGTTATATATTCATACGCTTAACGTAACTGTATTGAATAGACCACCTTCAATACAGTTAGGTTACGGACTTTGCCACGTCATCCTTCACCTTCTTTTGGGAAGCGGGACGTGACTGGTTTTTGTGGTGGCCCATGCAGGTCCTCTTATGTACTAAAATGAAACCGTTAACTGACTTATTATATTTGTGAATCTCATCCATCTATACCGATATCATAGTTTTCTTATGTCTCTTGTCCCTTCCTTGACATTCTGTACCCTGACCATGACCTTTCCTTCTGGTCATGGCAAATCTTTCCAACAAGGATGACATGTCCGATATTACTTTTGAAGCTATATTTGGAGATTCAGACGATGAAGTCGTAGACTCTCAGGCGGTTATGTCCGACAGCGACTCGGAAGACGAATAAGTCGATGCTGCAACTCCGGAGTCTATGACGGCCAACGACTTCAAAGAAGAAGAAGATCCCAGGGAAGAGGATCATATAAAGGATGGGCCAGAAAAAGGAGGCTCCTACAGAAGAAGAAAACCCTATAGAGGGGGAAACGGAGGGCGAGGCGCCTGCCGAGGATGAGTCGAAGGACAAAGTTTTGAGTGAGGAGGAACTCGAGACCGAAGAAACTCAGGAAGTTGTCCCCACAAGGCACCGTGGGAATGGTCATACTTTTCTTAGATCGAGGACCTATCACCACTTGTTGAACTCCCGTAATCGAGACTAATAAGTCTTTTTCCTTTCTTTGGCCGAATAAAATGATGTAAGAATAGTAATGGCATGTCCTTACTTTTCGGTTGTACTCTCCATATTGATGTTGGATAATAAAATCTTAGTTTCGAGCAATAATCTCTCTTGTGTCTCTTGCTCTTCATAGTGTTTCCCTTGCATTAATTGTTGTTCTTTCATGCAAGTTATTATCCTGTCTCATCCCTCAGCCATTTGTAACCTAACCTATTCTGATTTAGACTATGGATGGACGACACCATCACCGCAACCGAAGGGGAAATGGAGTCAATGAAGCCGCTGCTCAACAAGCAGCAATGCTACAAATGCTGCAAGGACTACTGGAGCAACAGCAGCAGCAGACAGCTGCCCTTCATCAGGAGCTACAAGAAAGTAGGCAGCAACAAGCAAAAGTTTTTAAGCAGGCACTGGTCCCAATTCCTCAAGGAGCGGCGGGAGTGAAACAGTTCAGATCACTCCACCCTAAGACTTTTTCAGGGAAGGAAACTCCTTTAGAAGCTGAAGAATGGCTTAAGGGAACAGTCAATGATCTCAGTGCCGCCCAAATTCCGATGGACGCATGGGTGAACATCGCTAAGCTACAACTTACGGATAATGCCAGGATATGGTGGGAGGCAGAGGAAAGTAGATCGAAGGAGCCCATCGACTGGGAAAGGTTCAAATAACGTTTTGATACCCAGTATTTACCCGCCGTAGCACACCTAAAAATGGAACGGGAGTTTATACAATTCCAACAGGGGAGTATGTGGGATAAGTCGGTGGACGAGTACGCTTCGGAGTTCGCAAGGTTAAGTCGGTTCGTGCATCATCTGGTGGCAACCCCAGAACTTTATGCTAAGAGATTCCGACAAGGATTGGACTTGAAGACACAGTCCTCCATGTCTTCTCCTACCTTATCAACTTATGATGGAATTTTAGAGGCGGCACAAAACTTTGAAGACCTTCAGAGACGGATAAGGAAGGATGACCGTTTATCTGGCATTAAGCGACCAGCCAATCAAATTCTTGAGGGATCATCTTCCAGATTCAACGGGAGATCACAACCCCAGAGAGCAGCAGGACCAACTATCTTCAGAAAACCAGCCGTTACATGCAACCATTGTGGTAGGACCGGACACTACATGAGAGACTGTCGTATTTTGAATAAACTTTGCATAGTCTGTGGGTCTCCGGATCATGCCATTGGAGACTGTCCTCAGAGAGGGAGACAATCAGGCCCCGTCAACAAGCCGGCTAATTATGGGGCACCAATACAAGGAAACCAGCCACTTTTCGCCATTAAACCAACCGGTCAAGGGGAAACACCAAAAGGACCACCCTTGCCATCTCAGGAGCGTGTTTTTCAGCAAGCACAAAGGAATGGACCCAAACGTCAGACCTTCACCATGACGGCCGAGAAGGCTGATGCCACGTGGAAAGACAACAGAGGTACTCTTTCTTTTTCTCAACCTTTCTTTGATACCATGCTTAACCATCCTTCGATGCAAATCTTAGTTAAACTCACCATAATTCCTCTAGTTTCCGTAATTTTGACTAGTTGCCTTTATGTGTTATTTTGCAAGTTTTTCCATCAATTCACAACCTCCCTTTAACTTCCAAACTCTTCTATCTGGAAGCAACTACTGATTTTACATTGTCTGATTCCTTGTACCTAAACCCTTCAGAGACTTTCCATGCATCAAGTGATACACCAACTCGCGGGAGCGACACATGCAGCAAAGAGGATTCCTAGTAGCGTTACTAATTTCCGTGCCTAGTAGTAGCTACTCCTTTGAAAATTTCAAGTATGAAATTATTCTAAGGAGGGTAGATCGTAACTATTACAACCATTCTTGCAATTGTTAGCAAACCCAGAAGTTTTAAACATCCACAACGATTTTCGGAGGAGGGAATTGGTGGTGTGATGTATCAGCACGGCAGTATAGTTGCATATGCGTCAAGACAACTAACGACTTGTGAACGCAACTATCATGTTCAGATTTAGAACTGGCAATGGTAATTTTCATCTTGAAGATATAGAAACACTACTTTAAAAAGAACGTGTAGACGCGGATGGTCGAAACACATGAAGCGGATGAGAGGGGTCAAGTCTCATATAGGAGAAGTGCCGATTGGTTGGGAAGACCCTGAAGATGGAGAATTTATAAGATAATAGTAGAAAAAGTGGAGATGATGATTCAATGCAGGAGCGAGGAAAGCTCAGCCCACGACTCATTTTCCGTTTAACATCTCGGAAGGAGACGGTGGGTTTGTGTATAACCTAGTTCTGCTATTTTTCCTTGGAAGGCGTGCATAATGCTAAGAGGGTATGCTAGCAATCCTAGCCATACTTTCGATCGTTCCGAGATTATGGAAAGGTTGGCGTAATCTACAAGCAGCAACCGGTCGGGATACTAGAAAGATGAAATCTTGAGCGACAAAACAATCCAGCTGGCTAGAGCTATATGAAGGAAGAACTACTAGGCAGACATACACGGAAGCGAGAAAACGGGATGAGAGTGGGAGACCAAAATATTTAACCGTGATAATCTCTTCTTAGTGATTTCTTTCTTCTCTTGACCTACCTTCTGAAATTTCGAGGACGAAATTATTTTAAGGAGGGTAGATTGTAACGACCGTGTTTTCAAATACCTAATAAAATATATTTTTATTTAAATTTCTACTATCAAATAGTTATTTACGTGTTTCTTTTATATAATAATAATTTTTAAAAGTAGTGTTAATAATTTTCAAAGCATTGAATAAGATTAAGGAATATTTCTAAAATCTATTTATTATTTTTATAAGCTTAAAATGTTTTAGAAAGATTTTATAACGCCTTAAAATAATATACATATTTTTATTATCAATAAAAGTAATTAATTCGTAATTAAAAATATTTTAAAGGATAAACTAGATATTCTATAATTTTAGTAACTAGCTAAAATCATATGAACGGTTATATTACTTAGTTTTAGCCCATAACTATTTTTATATTAAAGATAATAATAAAATATATTTTATGGAATTTTTCCATAATTTTCCCGTGTTTTTAACTATTTTTAACAAAATTTTCAAAGCCAAATAAATATTTTAAATAATCTGCTGTTTTATTTATTTTTATTAATTTTATTTTAATTTTTTAAAAGCCTTTTAACCTGGACCGTTGGATCACGAGATCCAACGGCCCAGAAACCCTGGCGGCGCCCGCGTGGTGGGGACCACGCGAAAGCGCGTGATCCCCACACACAGCTGCGGGTGAAACACATGGCGACACGTGGAGGCGGCGGGATCATTGGCGGCGCGATCCAGGCCGTTGGATCTCAATCCAATGGCTGAGATTTAAGGCGGCGGGTGCAATCATAAGGAAATCATCAGCAATCATGGCCGGCACAGATTTTGAGGATTTTTTTAACGTTTTTGGATTTTTTTGTTACCATTTGAACCCTATAAATAGACACCTTCAAACCTAAATTTCGCACACCGCCGAACTCCAAAAATTCTGAAAAAATACCAGTGCCTTCGTATCGACGACGCCGACGCTACAGCTCTATCCAATCGCAGAGGAAAAATCAAGACGTAGAGCTATTGAGGATTTAGCACGAGACTACGTTTCCAACCCTTCGGCATCCGACTCAAACAAAAGGTAGGATCCGCCTCTCTCTCATTTTCCTGTCACCTTCTTCTATCTCAATAACCTAGTTCCAACTTATAATCATCAACCCCCTTTTAAAATGGTGTTATAATATTTGTGCATGCCCTTTTTCCTATTACCCTTGATCATAATAATGTTAACCCATATTTTTAAAACGGTGTTTAAATTTCCTCTGTACACAGAATTATATGGCGCATCCATAATACCTGGAATTTGTCATATCCCATGAATTGTCATTTCCCCTCTATCATACCCATACTATAAAAATGATCTCGAAATAGGTTACTTCCACAAGATACCCTCGTTTAATTTAAATATTATATTTGTTTAAAATATCTATAAGAAATAAAGATATATGAATTAAATATTTTAGATACAGTATACGTATATATTACTTATAAATATTTTTAAAACCCCCTCAACTTTTTAAGAAAGAAAATATTAAAATTTAAATAACGATATCTTTTAAAAAGGGAATATTTAGTATCTTTTAAAAGGTAATTTTAAAATAACACCAATCTAGAACAAAGGAAAGGTTGTAGGCATCGATCATTTATTTAAACCAGACTTTGTGGTGCCTAGGCTAGACAAGTGAGAAAGGTAACTTTAAAAGGCCCGTCTCACGGTGATTCGTGAGTGGATCCCTCCTTTCCTTACTTGTGCTTACCTGGCCACAATTGGCGATGAAGAGGCGATTTGAGGACCTCATAACTTGTCCTTTTGGAATATTAGAAGCAGTCTAGATTTTCAAATAAAAAACCTCTTGCAAAAGATTTTCAAATAAACACCACAACCTTTTATCGAAAGGATATTTTCTGTAAAACATTATGCTTTCCAAAATAATAAATAACCCAAATAACATGGTTTTTCTTAGAAGTAATAAAAGATAATTAAACACTATTATTTCTTTTTAACTAAGCTTTCCCTAAGATGACACGAAGTACTTTACGAACTTTAGAAAATAAAACGAGTGGTTGTGGAAGGCCATATTAAACGAGATCAATACTTTTTAATTTCCCAGTTTATGACAATATGACATATACAAAACATGATACGGTTAGGGTTAGAATGCGCTGACCTAGGTATGGAATACTTTATAAAGATCCCTGCAGGCAGGGTGAACAGTCCAAAGTGTGGATGATTATACAAATATGAAGATCCCGATTTTCTGGGTGAACAGTCCAAAGTGTGGGCGACTATACAAATATGAAGACCCCGATATTCCGGGTGAACAGTCCAAAGTGTGGACGACTATACAAATATGAAGATCCCGATATTCCGGGTGAACAGTCCAAAATGTGGACGGCTATACAATGTGGAAATTCCATGCTTAAAGGTATACGTACTAACTCTAATTCGTCAAAACCCTTATACTGAATCACGTGGATGGGTAGTTTGATTAGGCAAGGATAATTCGGAACTCGGATTCCCCTACTACTCGATCATGATCCCGGGAAGTGAAACGGTACATTTCACTTCCCCAGTTGTTGTTCCGTGGCCACAACGGAATAATCGCGAGTATCCGGACCCTTATTTAACAAACTAAAACGTTAACAATACCTATTGATACTCAACACCAAACCCACGTCATGTGATATACCTACCTGTTACCTTATCTACCTTTCTTCATGAGACACGAATTATTCAGTATCTTGGATGTGGATATTTTACCAGTTTAGACTTGTTGTTTATTATGGAACTGAGGGGTGGTATTACCTGTGCACTTGAGTGATATTCACGCTAGACAAAACTCCATCGTAGTCATGGGACACCTTTCAGGGATGTTCATGCTACCACATTGATTGCCATTTCAGGCATGAGCACCAGCTCATACTGCTTCCAGCTAGTCATGAGATACCTCAAGGATACGAGTATGTTCACCCGTCAATTCCATCCATACACACCTTGTTTAACCTGAACCAACTCTTAGACTGAATATCCGTTTGACTTGACTTGAACCTTTACCAAACATATACAACCTACTCATATTCACATATCTAATTTGTATATAACCTCATACCTTTATACACGTGTTCATCATATTCATTATATACACCTGTTCGTTTCTATACCTTTACTTTCTTATGAGGCAATCCTACCCGAGTATAACTCGCTGACGGACCTTTCTTTTCTTCCTCTATCTTTGGAATGTCCATCAGATAAGAATGAGTATTACAGCGAAAATCAAGGTGTGAGGCCAACTTATGAAGATTATGCAGACTGGACGATGGAAGATTAGCTAGTTTTAATTTTTTGTTGTTGCCCATATGTTTAGGGCTTTTGTTTCTCCTTTGATGTAATTAAACTACTCAGTTTATTTTACTCTTTCTTTTGGGATGTAATAATTTTGGTTAATGGAAATAAAATGCCTTTTGCTTTTATTATTTTTGTTTTGGTACACATCCTGCATGTTATATATTCATACGCTTAACGTAACTGTATTGAATATACCACCTTCAATACAGTTAGGTTGCGGACTTTGCCACGTCATCCTTCACCTTCTTTTGGGAAGCGGGGCGTGACACCTGCTTGGAGCTCTTCTAACAGAACGCCCCTCCATTTAGGGTAAAGACATAACCCGACATGGACCTGGAGTCATCCTTGTTACTCTAGAGGCTGAAGTCAGCGAAGGCCTCGGTCTGGAGGTCTTCACTGCCGTACTCCAAGAACATCTCCTTAGTCCTTCTCAGGTACTTGAGAATGTTCTTCACTACTGTCCAGTGCTTTTCTCCTGAGTTTGATTGATACCTGCTTATAACGCTCAGTGCGTATGCTATATCTGCTCTGGTACATAACATCGCATACATTATAGTGCCTACCGCAGAAGCGTAGGGTATAATATTCATGCGATCCCTTTCCAAATCAATCTTAGGAGACATTTCTTTGGAGAGGGTGATCCGTGATAAGGCAGTAGATTACTGCGCTTTGAATCTTCCATACTAAATCTCTTCAGTATGGTGTCGATGTACCTTGACTATGAAAGTCCCAAAATCCATTTAGATCTATCACGATAGATCTAGATCCTCAGAATGTAAGAGGCATCACCCAGGTACTTCGTGGAGAACCTTTGTGAAAAGAATCCTTTGACTGATTGTATCATAGGAATGTCATTTCCTATCAGGAGAATGTCATCCACGTACAAGACGTGAAATACCACAGTTCTCTCTACAATTTTACTATAGATACATAGTTCATCTTGATTTTTGATAAAGTCAAATTCTTTGACTGTCTCATCAAAACAGATGTTCTAATTTTGCAATGCCCGCTTTAATCCATAAATGGACTTAAGCAACTTACACACTCTTTCATCGCTCCCATTCTCTATGAAACCCTCTGGCTGATCAATATAGACACACTCTTCCAAATTTCCATTCAAAAAAGCGGTCTTTACGTCCATCTGCCAAATTTCATAATCGAGGAAGGCAGCAATGAAAAGAAGGATCCAAATGAATTTGAACATAGCCACTGGGGAAAAGGTTTCATCATAGTCCAAACCAGGTCTTTGACGAAAACCTTTTGCAACAAATCTAGCCTTATAGGTTTCAACCTGTCCATCTACACCAATCTTCTTTCTGAAGATCCATTTGCAGCCTATGGGTTTTACCCCTTCTGGACAATGTCTAAAGTCCATACTTTGTTGATGTACATAGAATCCATTTCGGTCTGCATTGCATCCAACCATTTTACCGAGTCTCTGCTCTGAATAGCTTGCTGGAAGCTAGTTGGCTCATTATCATCGATGATGCAATCCTCTCTATCCTCATCTATGAGAAAACCATAGTATATCTCAGACGGATGAGACTGCCTACTATTTTTGCAGAGTGGCGCAGGGATGTCCGGTTCTTTTGAAACTTCTGGTTCCACCATGCTTTCAGTAATAGCTTGTGGTTCTGGAATTTCTTCCAGTTCTATTGCGCTCCCAGTTATTTCTTTTACAAGAAATTGAGTTTCCATAAAGTGGACATGCCGAGAAACAAAGATCTTTTGTTCCTCCGTGTAATAGAAAAGATACCCCCTGGAGTTCTTTGGGTATCCCACAAACTTACACAGTACTGAGCGTGCCTCGAGCTTGTCTGCATGCTGCTTTTTTACAAAAGCTGTACATCCCCATATTTTTAGATACTTAAGATAGGGTTTCTTCCCACTCCACATCTGATATGGTATGATAGGCACTGACTTAGTAGGAACCTTATTCAAAAGATATGCTGTAGATTCCAGTGCATAACCCTAGAAGGATCGCAGTAACCCAGCGTTACTCATCATGGAACGTACCATATCCAATAAGGTTCGGTTATTCCTTTCTGATACACCGTTGTGCTGAGGTATGTATGGAGGAGTAAGCTAAGAGAGAATTCCATTCTCTTTTAAATAATTCAGGAACTCGGCACTTAAGTATTCACCACTTTGATCAGATCTAAGTGCCTTTATACTTTTGCCGGTTTGTTTTTCCACTATATTCTTGTATTCCTGGAATTTCTCAAAGGCCTCGGATTTATATTTCATCAATAATACATGTCCATACCTTGAGAAATCATCCGTAAAAGTAATGAAGTAGGAATAACCATTTCTTGCATGGGTAGATAATAGACCACACACGTCGCTGTGTATGATTCCCAAAAGCTCGGTGGCTCTTACTCCGTGTCTAGTGAACGGAGTTTTTGTCATATTTCTTTTGATACATGATTGACAAGTTGCATAAGACTGATATTCAAACGGATCCAAATATCTCTCTTTATGTAACGTCATCAACCGTATTTCATTGATGTGACATAATCTACAATGCAATAAGAAAGCTTGATTTAATTCTGAAGACATTCTTTCAAGTGTGTTCTTGACGTTGAAAATTTGAGCTTGATTTAATACGTATATACCGTTATCTAGTGTACCTGACCAAATCAAACTTTGATTAAGGTGGATGTGGACGACATCACTTACAAATGTAAAATCATAACCTTCTTTAGAAAGTAAAGATACATAAATGATATTACAAGCCTAGGTACACACAAACAGTTACACAAAATCAAAATCTGCCAACTTGTCAATTCTAGGTGATATTCCCCTACGGATACAGCATCTACGCTCATTCCGTACAGCATCCACGCTCATTCCGTTAGCAACCGTGAGAGTCATATTACCTACCTTAATAATTCTACGGTTTCTCAGAGTCTGCAATGAATTACAGATATGAGATCCTGATCTGGTATCTAGTACTCAGAAAGTAGAGTTAATTAGCAGTCAGTTTTCAATCATAAACACATCTGAAGCCGAAGCCACAACGTGCTTCGAATCCTGGTTTTTGGCTTTCCAAGCCCTGTAATCTTTCTTCTAATGCCCTTTCCAGTGATAATAGAAACATTCCTCCTTCCCTACTATCAGCCCTGAAACTTTTGTCCTGCCCTTTCCTTCTACCTTACTGACACCGCTTTTCGTCTTGGTGGAGGCCTTCTTCTTCTTTTCCTTGGTTTTCGCCTTGCATTTAGAAAAGGAAGATTCCCTAATAAGCAGAGCGGGTGTCTTCCTGGATTTCTACAGGGTGCCCTCAGCGCTCCTCAACATGTTGAGGAGTTCTGGAAGTTAAACTTCCTTCCCTTGAATGTTGAAATTCAAGATAAATTGGGCTTAGGTAGAGGGGAGAGACTGTAGATTAAGTCAGTATATAACTCGTTCTCCAACGTGGTCCTGAGGTCCGCGAGCTCTTCAATATAGCTGATCATCTTAAGGGCGTGGTCCCCTACAGATGACCTGACAGCCAAGCTCGTCTGAAAAAAATTCTTCGAGGTCTTATATCTTACGATACGAGATTGCTTTCCATATAAATCTTTGGTATGGAGGAAGATGGAAGCTAAGTCCATCTTCTCGTATCGCCTCCGGTGTTCATTATCCATTGAGACCAACACGAGGCACTTGGCTCTTGCACTGTCTATTTCCCATATCTTATGGATTTCAACATCTGCGACGGTGGAATCTAGACTTGGGACGGGGAGGGGGCTATGGTAGTAAGGAGGTAGCCCAGCTTGTCATAGGTAATAGCCATCTGGACATTCCTTAGCCAATCTTTATAGTTTGGCCCAGTCAATTTATTATTATCTAACAGTAACTTAAGCCCGGTCATTTTGGTTGCTGCAATTAGGAGAGAGAGAAGAAGCACTCAGCATGATGCTCTTGCAAATTTAGATTGGTTATTAGTTTATCTAAACAAGATGGCTCCTACTATTTCTCGAATCTTCCTTCAAATCATAAAAGAAGAATTAGTCAGGATTAATCTCACCCTATAAATCTTGCTTTACCTTTCGGCCAGTCTAGTGTTGGTACTTCGAGAGAGGTTTTCCAATGCTTTCGCGAAGTTCCTTAATTACATAATCTCTTTTTCCTGGAGGTGTAGCCCCGGTAATACCGTTCTAGGTACCTACTTGGTTTATAGCATTGATTGTTTAGTGAAAAAATTTTCTGAAGATTAGCGGATACTCAAAGTAGGATCGGGATCCAAATATCATCATGTGACAACCTTGAAGGAACCCTACCAAAATCATCACACTCTAAATGGTATGCAATACTAGCAAGTTTCATTTTCTTTAGAAGCCCCCGATGTGGATTTTTGCCCCAGGCGCTTATGACCTTGACGAATGCCAACATATCATAAGACGTAAGTCAAGTTCTACCCGTCATTATACAAGTTAATTTGAACCCACCCATACAAACCCTTGACGAAGGCCAAAATAGCTGTACGACTGTCCTAAATCAGTGCATCTATCTATGCTACAGATGAATACCCAGCAGCTAACAATCACTATGCCTTGGTGAAGGTCAAAATACGTAGCTTTGATACTACTGAATACTCATTTGAAATGACGGAGGGCTACGGATGGTTTTGGCGAAACCGTGAACATAATGAACTTGATATAGTCGAAAGAACCATGATAGCTTTTAAAAGGTGTGGTTTAGGCTCCGCATTTAAAAGTTGTTTTTCAAGAAAACCGAGTGGTTTTGAAATTGTTCCAACGATTTAAACTTTGTTTTTTTTCCTTGCATTAATCAATGTTAATGCGGTCCCATTATTTAACCTTATCATTGCAGAAAACAAACGAAAATAGAACGTATGCTTATGCTATCCGCATTCGCCACGGGGTCCCGTCATGCACCGTTAGGTTACATAACTAACGGTAGAGCTGGGGATAGACTAGCGAGGGTGCAAAATATAAGCAACGTTTATTATATATATATATATATATATATATATATAGCCATTCGTCTCACGCAATAATAGGAATTCTAGATCATATATCACAGATGAATATATTGGATATACTAAGAATTCCGTGTTTCGTTTTAGCCTAGAACGAAAGACGGATTTCACGGTCGTGATGAATAGACAAACTCCACCCTAGACCCTTACGGGTGCGACAAACTACCCGCCAAATTCCTTAAGTGAAGCAACCTCCCTCAATAAAATGAGTAGGCCACTTGGCACTTCAAGAACCCGGTAGTTAGTGCACCCCACCTTAGGTCTATCCTAGGTGCAAGGAAAAGTAAATGAAATAATACAATGGTGGCTAAAATCTCAACTCGGATGTGCCCCCCAAAAATAATATTACTTCAATTTACAAATTTACATGAATGAAAGAAAAGAAAACACTCTTCTTACGTCCCTCGGCTATTCATCCACGATGATCCAATACTTCAAATACACAAACTATCAAAATACAGATATGTGAACCCCCACTAATCGATGCATAGCAATTAGCGGACGTTTAGCAACACATATATAAACTGAAACTTATAAATGATGTTAAAACCGCGACCTCGAAATACTCCGTATTGCCCTAACAAAAATATAATAGAATATGAAATCTGGGCAAAAAACAAACAACACCTAAAAATCTAAATCCAAGATTCTAGAACACTACCAAAAACCCAAGACCCAAATCCCTAATACGGTCGGCGAGGCCGGGGAAAATGAGCATTTGGCCGGCCAAACTTTGGAATTTTTGTCTCTTTTTTCTGTGGTGTTCTAGTTACAACAAGAAGAGCACTCTGCAATTGTTAAAATAATTTTTAGAGGCTCTTTGAAATTTGACAGAAACATGGATTTCGTTTCGACTGTTTCGGAGTTATTTCGGTTTCGTAACTTTAAACATTGTCTAACAAACTAGTTAAGGTCTGAGTAGACTGTGATACCACTGTAAGTCAATGTCGCACACCCTACGCATCCTATAGGGAGGCAAAATTTACAAAAAAACGATTTTTTCCATACTATGCAACACCGACTAAACTCCAGGATCTTAACAGAAAGCTTAACTAGCTATATCTACTTGGAGGTTTAACTACTCGGTAAGAGTTTTATACCTCCTTGTTAACAAGTCATTCGAGTCTTCTTCTTCTCCTCCTCTTCTTTATCTCCTCAAAGATCGGATCGTGCTTGAAACGTCGGCCTTCTCGTGTCGAAGATGATCCACCTGAGAGTCTATTTCAAGCTCCAACCTCTAAACCGAGATAACTAGGGTACCTAGTTCTCTAAGCTAGATAGCCTAAAAGTTATATAGTATCTAATGGAGTATTTTATCTCAAGAGACCCTATGGTTCACAACTTATGTGAGGGTTAGGGTCTTGAGGAAGAAGGAGAGGAAAATATGGAGAGAGAAAGAGAATAAGCAAATAATCAAGTCTTGAGGCAAGTGAAAAATGGCTCCTACACTTCACTCATTCAAGCATGCAATATTTTCTAATTGAAAATATCAACCATGCTTAGTGAGTCCAAACTAATAAAAAAATGCAATGAGCCATGCTTCACCCCATGCCATGAATGTCTCCAATTTCCACTTCATCAATCTATTTCTCAAAATAGATAAACTAAATAATGAGGTGTCCCTTTCTAAAAGTATGCCTTGTAAAATTACAAGAATGCTCTCACCGTATATACATACCCGTATTCGTATTCCGAAAAATACGAATACAATGAGATAATAATAATCCAATAATATAATTCTAGAATCCGGCTTAAACCAAAGCCCACTAGTATTATTCGCCCGAACAACATCAGTGCAGCCAGTACGCGTATATGATCGGAACCCTGCCGTCCGTCAGTGGTACTAGCTGGCAGTGGGTTTAACCACAATTCCGTCAGTGGTACTAGCTGCACGTAACGGCTACCTAGGTATCTGTCGATAATAAGGACGATAAGCAAACTCATTCGAATTCCTATTGAGCCTATCTGTGAAAATCTCCGTACAGTACGGTGTGTTCGTCTAAGATACTCACATATCGGGTCTAGGGGGAAGGTAAACATCAGACCCCTAACAGCGCAATAAGTCATACCGGGGTAGAACCCAATACACTCTGAGAAACTACTGCAATACCTACTAGTAAATCTCGATTGCCCTGGTCAGGGTCTTTGTGTAATGGCTTTCCGAACACAGAGCGATATCAACCCCCAATACCAGGAAAGATGAATCCTATCTACCCGTTACTGCCTCTAAGTGCTTTGGGACTGCACCCAACTACTACCAGTTTGTACGACTCCTTTGAGCCATGGTAGGGTATTAATCTAAGTGCAGTAGGAACACACTTGAGACGAATAGTGATATCAAGTCAACGGACTAACCTGTACTCATGCCATCCGGGAACTGCTACCTAACGATAGGTATAATACCAGCAGTTCCCAATGAGTCCGTCCAATGTAACTCATAACCCAATGAGCACCTGTATACTGTCTCCGGTACGACGTACCAATGACTGTAGGACATACCATCTCTCCTGCTAGGATGAGAAGCGTATACACTAGTCTACTCTAGAGTATCGATAGTATCTTTGGCCCTTAAAATGACTGTCATTTCATCATCTTCTTTTTTCTTCCTTGAAAATTCAATTCTCTTCTCAGAGCTTAGAGCTCTGCCCACAGAACTTTCTTAGAGTTAAACTTTGTCAAAAAAAATTGGTAAGAATTATGACCAAAATTTAACTCTTAAAAGGATCTCTTTTTTGTTTTGGATTTTTAACCCATTAACAGAGCTTGGCTCTTTTCTTGAAATGATCTTTTAGAGATCTTAAAAAACTTTTATTTGGGTAGACCGTGGGTCTTAGAGATCTTATGGTTTTATCCTATTATTGGCTTTGATCCTTGAGGGTTCTCTGGAATTTAATTCCATTTTATTTTCCATGAGGATTTTTGGGATTTAATCCTATCATCGGAGGAATTTAATTCCAGTTTGTATTGCACAGCTTAGCTCTGAGAAATTTTGAAAATTTTTAGGAATTTTATTCCTCTTTCCTATTTTCTTTTTAAGGTTGCACCATTTGGATCTGTTGCAGAACACGTTCTTCTTACAGATTTGGATCTGTTGCAGAACACGTTCTTTGAGAACATTGGGAGTTTTGAACTCCACTGCTTAGTGCAAATTTTCATTTAATGAGAATCCTTTTGGATTCTCACAATTGGTGCATGTCTCATCATTGATGAGGGATCACCTTGATTTTGTAGGGCCTATTGTCCCTTTTTTTGGACTGTGTTGTCTTTACTATTCCATAATGGAGTACAGATTTGGGTGTACTGAAAATGGTAAGGTCTTTAGTTGTATTTAATTACATTGTGCCGATAACTAACTTTCTACGGGTTTTTCTTTTCTGGTACTATGGCTTCCGATCCCTTTTTCCCTTATGTTCGTTCGGAAAGTGCTTTTGCCGATGCGCCTTCAGATCGGGAAGTCTTTGCACTAATCCGGGACTACGACCCAGAGCAGAAGTCTCTTCATCTGTGAAGATCATGGTACAATTATATTATCCGGGGGTGGCGCAGCTTTCCTTGTGTGGTGCCATCAGAACGCACCGACGCAAGCGGAGGGGTTTCAAGTGATTTGACCGTCAGAACCTCGATTCATTATACTGACCCTCCACAGGTCGCATATGCATTGAAAAATGTCAACTAGACCTTGGAAGGTCATCCCCAACCTTCCATGGCGTCGATACCAGTCCATCCGCCGATGGCCCTAGACATTCTAGGGTGTCACATATGTCAAGGAGAAGCGTGTCCTTGGGGTCAGGTTTATATGATATGGGTGACCCCTCGACATCCGATTGGTTATCTGCAGTGGGCCCGTTACATTTTATCGGCCAAGAAGTCGCTGCTGCTGAAAACCGGGTTATACCCAATGATTTACTTATATCTCTTTTATTACCACACTCCTCATGTGTGGTGGGTTAAATCCTTCCTAGAGTAGTGGAATATTCTAACCCACACATTTCTTTTATCGGATCAGGAGGTATCAATTTCGCTGGAGGAATTTTTGGAAATATCCGGGTTACCCGTCAGAAGAGAGCATTATGAGGAGATACTTCCTCCTGACGAGTATGCTTCGCTACTGAATCGGTGGTTATGGGTCTTATCCCGGAAAATGATGTTCAACATAAGTTTTCGAGCTTGATCAAAGTGTTGAATATATATGAGAGCTTATTCTTAGAGTCCGGGGGGCATGGAATTAGCTTTACTAACTTTTTTGCCCGTTTCCTTCATCCGGAGGCTTTATCGAAGAAAGCTGCTAAGTTTACCAAGCTCGATGATCCGTTCGGCTTTAGCTTGGACAAACTGCCGACCGCGGAGGCGGATTTAAAGCAATTCTTTATTCTGGATACCCCAATCGTTCCTTTTGCAGAGATTGCCGCTCTAGACATTGATGAGGAGGCGTTCTTTATGGGGTTCATTGGCTTTTGGCTGAGCTGGTTTGCTCTTCCAATGCACCTTCGCTATATGAGACCATCTGTCTTTTATCCGGCTCATCGCATTACAGCGGGGAAACGTATGGCTATTGGGGTAGAATGATTACCGCATTTGTTTCATGGTCTGAGTATAGCGGCCGACACCGCTCAGCCGGGATTGAAGCCCGTAAATCTTCAATTGCACTACTTCACCTCGTGGATCGAGATACACGTGTTGGGTGCCTTTGGCGTGCATAAACGGCCTAGATTTTACGAAGGATATAACTTTACTCGGGTCATGCAATTGGTCGACGCTTCTTCACCAGACCCAACACGGTGAGAGGCTCGGCAATTGTTTATTCGCCCGCGCATGGTTGGGGACAACATGAGCTTCGTCGACCGGGTCCTGACCATTGGTAAGGAATCCTCCAAAGTAATCCAGCCGCTCCACAATGTCTTCAAGAATGGAGCTTCTGCTTTAAGGGCCCAGGATATTGTTCATTTGTATTCTATCAGGCCAGGTTTCCTCATATTCAGACAGAATGTCTCGGTGTTATTTATGAGATATAACCCACATCGTTTTGCCCAGCAATCTAGTTACAACAAAGGTGTTCCCCTTGAAGCATTTCTCATTGATCCGGTTGCTACAGAAGAGAGCGTTCGCAACGCGGTGCATCATTTTATGCGGCTAAATACGGGGTCTCATTTCCTGATTAGTGAGCCGAGACATATCCCAAAGGCCTCGAATGCTTTCATTGCTTGGTACCAGCATGCAACGGGTGCCGTCTTCAAGAAGAAAAGGTAGATGCTTCTTGACCATAAGGATTCTGTCCCGGCTGGAAATCCTGCGGTTCCTCGGAAGCGACGGGCGGTTATCCGTCCTTCTTTGAGAGAGAGCACCATAGTTGTAGTTCCGTGAGCCTTTCTGGCTAAGCCACGACCAGATGTAAGTGCTCCTGTGACTATGGTGGCTGCAGTGTCCCCTGAGTCGGGAATTAGCTTGGAGATCGGGAATCGTCGTCCCAAGAAGCCTGTCAAGAGAAATCTTTTGTCGTCCAGTGTTGTTGCCAGTTTGCAGAAGAAGAAAAAATCTTTATTCTCGACTGACGTTGTATTTGGTCAGGAGCCTGATGCTCCTTACAGTGAGGGCTTGTCCGAATACGGTACCAATGACGGTCTTTTCGAAGCCTCTATCAATGAAAATGCCGCTACTGATATTCAAGCCGCTATTGAGGCTTCTAAGAGATTAGCCCATGAGCAAGCAGTGATTGCTTCTCTTGCGGCGTCCGGTATATTGACATTCTTCTGTATATATATTATTTTTGAATTTATTATGCTTTATTAAAGCTTTTTTCTTAACAGGAATCTCCATTAAAGAGACCCTCTTGGCGTCCCTCAAGACATTTAAGTAAGAGGAGACGCTTTGCACTTCCATGGGTCTCGATATGATTTGTTTTTTTGACGCCTTTGGATATACATATTTAGCTCATTTTGTTCAAACCCTGACTCCCTTCTTCTTTTTATTATAGGAACCTCCGCAACTTGTGTTGTTCCAAGTGCAATGCTATCCTTAGGTGGTGGTGCGGAGTAGCCTTCGGAGCTACCGGCTACAGTTGAGGTCACCCTAGGGCCGCCACATGAAGCGTCGCTAAAGCAGCTGATGATAGACGTTGCAGTAGATCCGGAGGCCAAGCCTGATCTGGACAAAGACGTTCCTCTGTCGGAGGTTCTGAGGAGATCACTTTGTGCAACTAAAGCTGAGAGGAGGCGCAGAAAGCATGCAGCAAGGGAGCATCAGGCTAACTTGGCCACAGGCACGGGTTCAAGTGATACACGACCCCCTGATGTTCCTCTAGAGGACACTCCTTTTGTCTTGTCCACTGCTCATAGGCAGATTGCGCATTCAGCTCGTGAAGAGGCTGAGCAGTTACTTCAAGGTAAAACGGTGCACGATTCCTTATTTAAAACTAGTAGGAATTATTTACTTTTCCAGGTTTCTTCCCACGGCAATTTTTCTTGAATTATAACACATTTTTCCATGAATGATGTGGCAGGGCCGAGTTTAGGTATTAACGTAGCGAATGAAGTGGTAGCATTTAAAGATTCTGGTGCGTCAGGCCTTCATGCCGAATCAGGCACTGTTCCAATTGCCGCTTCCCTCCTTATTGATCCCCAATATCAGCAAGTGATGCGAGCATGACGACAGCCCTTATTGATTCAGGGGACGAAGGTGTCGATGTTGAATCCATCTCCCCGGTGATGCTGGAAACCGAGGAAGTCGTCATGGTTAGTGGCGCTCCAGACACCGCTATGGTCTCTGCCCCGTCAGGTATTCCTTGTGTTATTTCTTTTAGGTCTCAATCCTGCTAGACATATTCGCTGATATCTCCTTTATTCTGAATATAGGTGTGGTAAACCCTGGCAATGTGCTGATTGAAAAATCATCATCAGCTATTTCCATGACTCACTGCTCCTCCTATCTCTTTTGTACGCCCCCCCCCCCCCGAGTTCGCTCGGAAGGTAAAGATTTCTCATTTTCTTGTTTCAGTATAGATATTATTTCTCAGATTAATTTCTTTACCATATAATGTTGCAATCCTGTAGGAGTTCTTTTTGACCGCTTATGCCAAATGTTAAGCTCACACTTCGCCTTCCAATCGGAATTCGTTCCTCCTTCAGGCGTTTGTTAGTATATTCTCCATGTCTTGTTTCATGTTTTTACGAGTAATCATTCTATTGCTAAGATTCTCGTATTGACCACAGTCTTACGGCTTAAGGGAGAGAACGCAGGAATAGCTAAGCCTCCTACGCTTCCTGATTTACCACTTTTTACTATTGGTATGTTAGATCTCATTCATCATTATTCTTTTTTATTTTTCGGTTGAAATCTGACCCTTCTTTGTGCGTGTTTTATTCTGCAGTAGCTACACCGGCTTTGTCTCCTCTTGAGTCTCGTATATCTATGCCCACAGAGTATTTTGCTAAGCTTCAGTCTTCCGGGGGTGCATCAAATAGCCGGCGGATGCTAAGTGAATTTATTGAAGACCTTAATGTTGAAGCTCTCACTTCTGCTGCGGACTTTGCGGATGAGGTCAACCCTATACTGGCGACGCTTGTGACTATCCACAATGAAGATTTTTTCGGCATTTGGGTTGACTACTGTAAGCGAATTGAGGCTTGTCTCCATGAGATCGAGCAAAACCGTCTTGCGCCTCAAGCATTAACCTTGAAGGCTCAACTAATTGCATGGATCGAGCAAAGTGTCGCTTCCATTCAATACTTCAAGCAAAAGTTGGTCTTGAAGCAAAAGGAACACGAGACGACTTCTAACGAATCCAGCCAATTGCGTGCTCAGGTCAAAGAGAATGCCGCGCAACTGCAAGTTATGTTTGAAAATCTTCAATAATGCGTGTCTAAAGGAATAGCGCTGAGGCAGAAGCTCGACTCTCCGAACAGGGAATGCGAGATTGTGAAGTTACTAAGCAGAAAATTGCTGAGATGCTTTCATCATGCTTGCAACAACGGGCTCAAGTCGAAGTGATGCAAGCTGCAATAGTGGCGCGTGAGGAGGAGCTGTGGCAAGAGAGTGAACGGGTTGCTATTTTATTGAAAGCCCCGCCTTCTTAATGGCTAAAATTGTATTCCCCTCCTTTTTTTATTTAAATTGTATCTTTCAAATATTTTGATTCATGAATAAAGAATATACATTTTTTGCATGCGCTCCTCTGTGTTTGATGCCTTAATTTAGCGCTAATTAGTTTATTCACTCATTTCGGAGTCTTTAGTTTATTCACTCGTTTTGGAGTTTCTAGTTTATGTACTCATATCGGTGTTTGTAGTTTATTCACTCGTTTCGGAGTCTCTAGTTTATTTACTCGTTTCGGAGTTTGTAGTTTATTCACTCGTTTCGGAGTTTGTAGTTTATGTACTCGTTTTGGAGTTAATAGTTTATTCACTCGTTTTGGAGTCTCTAATTTATGTACTCATTTCGGAATTTGTAGTTTATTTACTCGTTTCGTAGTATCTTTAGTTTACCTCCATTGGGTTTATAAGCAAACTGATCCTAACGTTGTATGTATATAACCCCCATTCTTTTTACGACAAGGGTCCGTTTGGTTTGTGATAATAGGGTTTTAGTCCGTGGTACCATCGCGATGGCTGATGTATCCTTCGATATGCAATTTTTAAGCCGTTGTTCGAGTAGCCCGCGACTTTCGTGTCTCTGATCCCTTCGGGGGCTGGAAAAGACGTCTTCAAGTAATCTCCTTAGGTCATATTACCGTCGGAAGAGCAAGCATTAGAAATCTGCCATGACGCTTTTTACTTAAGGTTAAGCTCAATTTGGAGCCCTGATGAGCCATAACCGCACCCTTCTGGGATGGGATGATCTCCAATGGTCTTTTAGGATTTATATAAGTTGTCGTCAAGATCCGAAGCTGGGAATATTCCATCACTTCGTTTTTTGCTTTGACGATGTCGTGCCGATTCTTTGCTGAAATAGGATAGACATCTGTAGGACCCCTAGCTGTATGCATTGCAATTGAAGTTCGGAGCTAGGAATATGCCATTGATCGAATTTCATTTAATAGTTGCGTCCGCATCCTGCTGAAATGAGGGGGAACGGCGGGATATATTCTAAGTTGTATATGTACCATTAAGACTTGGAGCTAGGATTTTGCCATTACTCCCTTTTTTGCTTTGACCCTTGGGTCTATGTTTTTTGATGATGACGTTGCGTCTACATTCTGCTGGAATGAGAAGGAACGCCGGGATAGTCTCTAGGTTGTATATGAACCGTCTAGACTTGGAGCTAGGATTTTTCCATCACTCCTCTATTATTCGACCCTTGGGTCTTTGTTGACGTCGCGTCTGCACCCTGCTGGCATAAGAAGCACTTCGTGTCGATCTTTAGGCTGTATATGTTGCCATCAAGATCTGGCTCTCCCTTTGACGGAGCCTGGTCGGAAAATACGGTTCCCTTTCATTCATTTGTGTCCATCGATCGTATACAAAAGTCAATATAGACATACTTGCAGGACAAAAAAGTTTTGTTTTCGTTTCATCATTTTTTTTATTTCATCATTTTTTATTTCTTTCTGCGATGCTCTATCTTTTCAGTTTTTATATCGCGAAAGTCACGATTGCCTAATCATTTTGGCTATTTATTGCGGTGCCTAATCATTTCGGCTTTTTTTGTTTTTACTCGCTGCTTTTTATTGCGAGTTGCCTTATCATTTTGGCTTTTTTTTATATGCATACTTTTATTGCTTGCTGATTTTTATCGCGAGTTGGGGACTTAGTCCTGATACCCATTGTGGCATCAGTATCGCTGCAACTGGAATATTACCAGGAGCGAATCATCATTTTCCGTGGGGACTTGGAGTTTGACACATGTTTAGGCATCAGTATCGCTACAACTGGAATGTTGTTAGGAGCGAATCATTATTTACCTTTGTCGATTTGAACAAAGATGGCTTAGTAGACAGGGTTATGATCCTGTCGACTAAGGCTTTTGACTTTATAAGCCGTAAGGGTCTTAAAAAGGTATTCCTCCCTTCGCGTCAAGAGGATCTTGTAGGTGTATTTTCTTCTTAGGGATTGTGAGGATTCCTAAGTCCGTTTTCTCTTGTAAGTTGTAAGGATCTTAAAAGAGTGTTTTCTCCTTACACTTCGAGAGGACTTACAAGTGTCGTTCACCATATGGGGACATTTCTCGTCATTGGTGGAACTTTATGGGGGATATATTTATTTATGCCCGTGGATTGTAAACAAGAGCCAATATAGGACCACCTGTAGGGCAATATTAGGGGAATATGATGGCTTAAGAACAGGTTTAGACTCCTGTAGCTTAAGGCTTTTGAATTCTACGAGTCGTGAGGGTCTCATAGGGGGAAATTCTCCTTACGAGTCGTAAGGATCTCGCAAGTGTACTTTCTCCTTAAGAATCGTAGGGATCCTAAGTGTGTTGGTCCTTTGTGAGTCGTAAGGATCTCACGCTGGTATTTCCTCCTCACAAGGTCAAGAGGACCTTGCAAGTGCACACAAATTTTTTTATTTTACGAGTTTGCGCCCTTTTGGGTTTTCACAAACTCCCTGGCCGTCTTTCTATTTTTACTCACGTCGCCCTTTCGGATTTTCATTCGTGCCCATTTCGCTTGTGGACATACCTTTTTTATACGATATGAAACTCTTGAGAATGGCTTCGTCACGGGTGACCCCTTTATCTGCCGGTAGGACTTGGGGTTGCTTCATTGCTGGAGTAGTTGTGCAACTTGTGGGACTTGAGTTGCATCTTTCACCGTTAGGACTTTGATTGCAATATAGATCTCAGGGGAGTGTATTGCCGTATTTGGGGTGATGTATTAGTTTAGGGACGTTCCGATCCATTATTTCCATATTTGAGACGAATTTTTAGTTTAAGGACTTTTTTTGGTCCAGCATTCCCATCTTGGGGACGAACGTTAGTTTAGGGACATCTCGGTCCGTTGTTAGTTTAGGGACATCTCGGTCCGTTGTCATCGTTTTTTGAGGCAACGGAGCTTTTTGGATACCACCCTCGAAATTCTGACTCGGGAAGATAGCGAGCGGACATAAGCGTTGTAATTTATCATTGACCTAAGTCATGACTTGTCAAGCGTAGTATATTTTAAGGAATCAGCCGTTTTTGGCCGGAATGGTCTTTCGCCATGCATATCCATGAGCAGGTAGGCTCCACCTTGGTAGACTTTGTCTATGATGCACGGGCCATCATAGTCCGGCTCGAATTTTCTCTGTTTTGTACAATTGGGGATCATTGGTCTTTTTACGACCAGTACGAGTTCGCCTTGACGGAATATGTTCTCGGCCTGGTCAGTTTTTCGTATGACCGTGTCATCCTTACCTTATAAGCTTCCAGATTTTGTTGTGCTATAAAACTAGTTTTGTCGAGGGCATCGAGCTCCTCAAGACTAAGATGAGCATTTTCTTCATCTATCAGCTCGTATCGAAACACTACTCATAGATAGGGGAGCTCTATTTCCAGTGGGAACACTGCTTCTTTGCCGGACACCAATGAGTATGGTGTTGTATTCATGGCCGTCTTGAATGTTGTTCGGTACGCCCAAAGAGCTTCATGCAACCTTTCGTGCCAGTCTTTTTTGTTTCTGGACACAGTTTTCTTTATAATCTTTATTAAGGTCTTGTTGAAACCTTCGGCTAGATCGTTGGCCTGAGGATTATAGGCTGAAGAGTATTTCCAATCTATTTTATGTCGCTGCGCGAAACGACTGATTTTATGACTTCTATATGCTCGCCCATTTTCCGAGATTATCCGTCGTGGAGTGCTGAACCGATAGATGACATGGGTTCTGAAGAAATAGAGGATATTCTCCGTCTTCTCCTCCCTTAGTGGTACTGCTTCTGCCCACTTAGAGAAGTAGTCGGTTGCTTCCAGTATGAACCGATGTCCTTTAGACGATGCCAGTTCAATGGGGCCAATTATACCGCTTCCCCACATTTCGAACGGCCAGCTAGCTACTGTTGGGTGTAGAGGATTTGGATGTTGGTGGATGAAGTCCCCGTGAATTTGGCACGAGTGACACTATTTCGCATATTCGAGGCAGTCCTGAATCATTGTGGGCCAATAGTAACCCATTTTTTATCTTCAGCTTCATCTTTGGCCAAGCTTGATGAGAAACGCAGAGTCCGTCGTGAGTTTATTGGACGACTTTCTTTACTTACTCGGGTCCCAGACATCTTAGCCACAGACAATCGAACGATCTCCTATATAGAGTATCATTGACGAAGGCGAAAGACAGAGCTCGTTTCATGAGCTGATGTCTGGACAACCCATTTTCGGGTGTTCGTCGGGATTTGAAGTGTTGGATATATGTGCCCTCAAGGCAATTATCGTAGTTACGAGAATGCAATTACAGAATTTGAAGAGGGTCTATACCAAAAATAGTCTTACTCGAGATGATAGTGTGCTATCTGGTTTGTCTTTATTTGTTATATTAATGAAAGATACTAGTTATCACGTACTGCAAATACATGAGATAAAACCCACAGGATCTTTGCTTGACTACCATGATTATGATAAGGGTCATATTAGTGGGGCCTGGTATATGTCCCTAGTCGAAGGAGTATCGAGACTGGGCATCGGTATTCCAGTTTAGACTAGTGTATATATTTCATGACCCTGTACGGGGCAATGGCTGATCCTATAGCCATTGGTGTTTGAAACTGATGATTGTATACAGGTGCTCATTAGATGAGTTACATTGGATGGACTCGCCGAGAACTCCTAATTGGTATTATACCAATGTCAGATAGCAGTTCTCTGGTGACATAAGTATAGGGTAGTCCCTAGACTTGAAATCGCCACAGTGTCTCGTGTGTGTTCCTAATGTAGTTAGATTACTACCCTACCACGGCTCTACTGAGCCGTGCAAACAGATTTTAGTTGGGTACAGTCACGAAGCACATGGAGGCAGTGAGCGGTTGAGGGAATTCGTCACTCTCGGTATTAGGAGTCGATATCGCACTGTGCAGGACACGACTATAGACAGAAGTCCATGGCCATGGCAGTAGAGATAAACAGGTAAGTGTACCGGTTGTATCTCTTTAGTTATGAGTCCTCTGTTAGCATGACTTATCAGGTTATTGGGGTCTGACAGATCCACCCCTCATACCCGGTAAGCGATACTCTTTGACGAAGAGACCGGACTGTACGGTGACTGTCACTTATAGACTTTGTTAGGTCTAGATGAGTGATTGATCGTGCGAAGAAGTAGTATTTCGTAGATAACCACAATACAAACGGTTTCGCTAGTACCTAGCCGCGATGAGTACGGGTCGTCCGCAGGGAAACGTGAACCCTTTTCTTATTTTAGACGAGTTGATAAAAAGATGGGTGATTGGTTATAGATCTAGAGATACGGATATAAAGTTTATAACAAAAAGGCTTGTAGGGTTCATAGGACTTAGTAGTAATGGATTAAAAATTACTCCTTTTATCTTTTAATAGTTTAAAACTATATCAATAGTGATGAATGTAGATTAGGGTTTTTGGAGGGAATTAGGGTTTTTCTACTCTTAACCCTTGTCCTTTCATTAATCTCTATTCATGTCTAGCCTTTAACAAAACAAGTGTTTAACCAATCTCAAATCCCAGTCGAGACCATCAATGAATTAATAGCGCGCCCGATAATATTTGTTTTGCTAAATTTTATAAACTTTAAAATATTTAAAATAAATTAAAAGATTTTCTCATCCATTATTCTACCTTATCCTACAAACCCTAGCAAGCTAGGAATTACTAGCTCATGGTTAGAGATTTAGAAGAAAGATTGAAGAAGAATGAAAACATGATTAAGATACAGAAAAGTAAGTGCAGAAATTGAATGCAGAAATTAATTGCAAAAGAAATAAAAAAAAACTAGCTTTATTAATCAACTATTTCATTTACACTTTTGTTCCTTAGAAAGTAGAATGCAAAAACCCTAGTTTGCTTCTCGATCTCTCTCTTATTAGAGGTAGATGAATAGATGATAATCACTCGGATACGTGGATCTCTTAGATCTCTTGATCTCTTCGGTGATAATTTTCTATGCACAGCTCTCAGTCCTTTATATAGCCCTTGAAACCAGAAACCCTCGATGCCATCTGTGAAGATATACTGTTACGATCCAAGCCACAAAATATCTCATCCTATGGCTCTGATTGCGCCGTGGAACCGCCGCATATATTCTTGTTTGGCCGCGGTTCCGCCGCATCTTGGAGGCAACAAGTTTTGGGAGTTTTTTTTGGTGTTTTGTGCTGATATTTGGAGATATTCTTGATGTCTAGATTCTGAAAATAATGCTCTGAATCTCTACCATTGTTAGATCTCTTGATTTGCTTCTATATTTTGGCAGATTCGGTTCCGATATCTCGATTTGATTTGGATCTCTTACTTGGTTTCTAGACCTGAGCTAATACCTGCACAATATCTTAAATCTAATTGTCAGTATCATTTGAATTTTTTTTGAGATATTATCCTAACCATTTATATGATCCAATATCTTAAGAATATTGGTTAGAAATATTTGATATGATATGCATATTTTAATTACTAATATTTCATTTAAATATTATATGCATATATTTTCCCTAATTATGTTAATTATAATGTAGAAATATATGATAAAAAACTTTTCATAAACAAACCCTCATATGTTCTATATTTACAAAAAACAGCATTTAGTAGTTAACAATAATAGGGAAAATGTTCATTCAAATGTGTAATATTTTAGACTAATCAAATACCCCCAAATTTATTTTTGATCGTCCCGAGCAAACTAGTTATTTAAAGATAGAAAGAAGAAAAAGAAAAATCTAGCACACTTTCATAGGCAACACGATTGCACTTAGCACGTGCAACAAGCCGTTAAACCTCTAGGTGTCCCTAGTAGGAGGAGTGTTGTCTCCTGAGGGTTTTCAGCGGATTACACCCACAAAATCGCATAATAAAAGAAAGATTATGAAAGTTACATACAACGATAAGGAACATATAAAAGAAAGAACTTAAAATAAGTGTTTCAAACTACACTAGCTTTTTAGTTGACATGAGTCCTATCTTTATTATCGTGAAAAGATATCAGAAATCACATCATCTCTCAATAAAACATCGTCTTTAGTCTGCCTCCCTACCTTTCTTCAAAATATCGATCATATACCCCCTACGTGTGTGTAAAAGATATCCTTACACTTAAAGAATTCAATTCAAGCTATCATATTCTTGTCCATCTTTCTTATTACTTTTTAGTCGGTAAATATTTTCAGATGGAATTGCTCACACATTCTTTATGCGATCATTAATACTTCTTGAGATACTAACCAACCGATTACTAAATGTGCTCACTCATTAAGACGTAATTAGTAATATCCTAATCTTGCAACACCTAAGGCTTAGCAGTGACTCCCAAACTAGTTAGTCTAAGGCACTAGGTGATAAAGTACTCTCGCTATATTTTTTATGCCGCCTTAAGTGATTATAAAACCAGTGTTCATTTTTCTTCCCTATTTATATTTTCGGTTATATTTTTGTTTTTATATATTTTTTCTTCATACTAAGGATTTTAGACAAGAGCATTTCAAGATATGCTCTACTATACCAATTTCATGATATGTGCAAGTGCATATAGTAGGGTATCAACGTTTAAATGTTTGGACTCAAGAATAAGGACTATTTTCAGATTTATTTTTATCCTCAGATTAGTAATATCTTTCATCTTACTAACCCTTGGGACAACAGCTTATGACTACCTATTACTAACTTTGTTTTAAAACATCTAACTTTCTTGCTTTTCGTAAATTTTTCCTTCCTATCATATGTATTTTTCACTTTCTAACATTTATTATCAAAAATTTTTTGTGCTTTTATTTAGTATAATACAAAATGATTCTTGAATAAGCACAAACCTCCCCAAACCTATTTGCAGCAGTGTCCTCACAGATGTCATCTTTTAATCTCAAAACCTGTAGGCATAGGAGAAAAAAGTTCTCAATGATTAGTAAAGCGGACAAAAGTCAATGACAGTGAAATCCTCCCCCAAACTTATTTTTAGCTCACAATCGTGCAAAAAAATTCATTTTTTTTCAAGAGCCAAAATATTTTTTTTTCTCCCCCCAAACATGCGTAAAACAACCTTTTAAGCATTTAAAATCATAAGAAGGGGGTGGTAAAATTATTGGTCTATGCAAAACTTTACAAATACCAAAAGTCAACACCAACCATTCGAATATTTTATCAATGTAACAGCATGGTTGGTAGAAGATGATGTCACGGATAGACATGAAGAGGTGGGGAGGTAAGAAGTGTAATAGATATGGTTTACGTCTCAGTTTGTAGAGACGAAACAGTGACGGTGGAAGAAAACGAGAATTAAAAAGATAAGGAGTAGGTGGAATATTCATATTCTCGTATAGGATAAAAAGAATAGGTGGCGGTTCAACTTTTTTTGGTGGGGGTTGATTCATAACAACTCCCATGTCTTTTAGAAATGCGAGTTTTTTGGCAAAAATGTCTTCAAAACTTTCATCAATATTCCGAATGATAATCTTATCGGAAAGAAAGTTATGTTACTCGGACTCCATCTCGACTAACTCGCTTGATAAGTCAAAGGATTCGGACTTGGGTGTGGACTTGTCGAAAGTAGGGTCCTTATATGTATAATCAGCAAGATCAAACAATAACTCACTTGTGGCATTGAGATCAATATTATGAAGCTCCTCAAATTCATATCTATCGGAAGCTATCTTGTCGACATAACACATATCAATTATATGAGCATAAGGTTCGGAGGGTTCACTTCCTAATCTATAAATGTTAAGCTCAATTGTCATCTTCCCAAAGGATAGGTTTATGGAACCGTTATGATAATTGATTATAACGTTGGAAGTTGCTAGAAAAGTTCGACCTAGAATCACCCGAATTTAGTTTTGTGGGTTTGCCACAGGCTGTGTATCTATAACTATAAATTCCACAAGGAATATAAATTCCCCGATTTTGATCAACACATCATCTAGCTCACCCTTAGAGTGGGTGATAGATCGATTGGCCATCTGGAAAATGCAGTGTGCAGAATTCAACTCTCCTATGCCTAATTGCTCATAAACAGAATAAGAGAGCAAGTTAACACTAGCACCTATATCGAGTAGAGCACGATTGATTTTTTTTACCCCAAATAGCAATAGATATTGTAGGACTCCCGGGGTACTTTCGTTTCTTGGGTATTTGCTGGGTAAAAGCAGTGCTCACATTACTTACTAAGAAAACTTTTTAGGCACTTGAATTTTCCTTTTCCTAGTGCACAAGTTCTTTAGAATTTGGGCATAGGCTGGAACTTTTTGGATAGCATTTAGGAGAGGAATATTTATGTTAACTTGCTAAAAAAATTCCACAATCTTCTCCATTTGGGGACTTGGTATGTTGGCCCTCAACCTGTTTTGGAAAGGGAGCTTTATCAATAAGGGTTGGGTTCAACATTTATGGATAAGTTTGTGGGGATGGAATGGATCCCAAAATTGGATTTGGGATGATTGTAGATGGTAATTCCTTCAAGGATATTGGCTTAAGGTTCGAGCCTAGTGAAGAACGGAGAATAGGTTCGGAAGAAGAAAGGGGACCAGACGAAGTAGGAGTAGAAGTAGAAGCTGTGGTATCATCAACATCAACGTGTTCACCAACATGATTGTTCAGCTCTCTTCCCGACCTTAACGTAGTTATGGCGCTCATGTTATGGTTTGGAAGGATAAGATTTTCGCTTTGTGAGTGGCTAGGATTTGGTAGAGGTTGAGATGAAAGTTTCCTTTTCTCTCTCTCACTCATTGCGGTATTTAACTATGCAAGTTGTGCTTCTATCGATTTTATGCTTTCACCATGAGAAGCAGTGTATTGCACTAACGTTGGATAGAAGACGTTAAATTAGCCGTCGTTTGCATGGATTGTTTAATAAACGTTTCCAAACTTTGTTCGAATACAGAGATCCATCGGTACCGACCGTTTGTGATTGGAAAGAATTATTATAAGGGGCAAGATTGTTGGCCAAATTTTAAAAGATTGTTGTTGAAAGGGCTGCTAAATGGGTTGTGGCGGCTGTTGTTGCTGTGGGGAAAGCCTTCGATAGTTATTTTGTCTTAGGATCTGATTTTGATTTTGAGTTTGGTTTTGGTTCCAAGCAAAATTAGGATGATTCCTCCATCTTGATTGTATTTGGAGGAGTAGGGACCGTTTCTAGGTCGTTGCTAAAAAGCAGCATTGGTGTGTTCATGACCTTGTGACGGAGGATTAAAAGGACATTCTTCCGTTAAATGTGATGGGTCATAACAACAACCGCATACGGTTTTAGGGAGCGTAACTTGGTTTAGGAAGGCTGACGAGAATTTGTTTTCTATAGCTTCGAGCTTCTTTAGCATCGCGGCCATTTCGATTTTCACTGCGATAGACACATCGAGCTGATGGATACCTGCCCTAGATGAAGATGATGTTGGTTTAGTGCTCTCCCATTGTAACGTTTGTTCGGCGAGATCTTCCAGAAATTGCCAAGATTCGCCATCGCCTTTTGACATGAAATGAAATTGACAAATGGTTTCTAGCATTTATTTTGTGGCTGGATTAACTCCCTCATATATAATTCGGCAAAGTTGTCATCTAACGATTCTGTGATGAGGGCATTGGACTAGAAGATCCTTAAATCGTTTAAAGCATTTCCATAATGGTTTGTTGGGGAGTTGGAAAAACTGGTTAATCTCGCTTCGAATACGGACGGTCTTGTGACGAGAATATAATTTCTTAAGGAATGCTATAACGAATTAATCCTATTTAGCGATAGAATGTGTGGCAGTGCTATAAAGCCACTTTTATGCGATATCGTACAAGGTAAAAGGGAGAAGACGTAATCACAGTGCATCCCCTAAAAGTTAAGTTATGCTCATCATTGCACATACGTTTTCGAATTTGGTTATAAAAACGTATGCGTCTTCAGATTCAAGCCCATGAAATTTGGGCAACAGGTTGATGAGGTGGAGTTTAATTTCGAAACTATCCCCTTTGGCTGGTGGAAGGGATAGACAAGTAGGAACTGACCCGCGTATGGGGTAGCATCTTTCTTTAAGAGAGATGCCCGGTGGATTCTACGCACATACCGACTTTAGAGTCGATAGAAAAAACACTGATAAGATGAGCACTAGAATCCCGTGTCCAATCGATGATGCACTAAGCGGGTTTAGTGCACGTGGCAGCATGTGTGAGAACGATTGTAAGAAGTTTTTTTTGAAAATGTGTCGGACTTGAGGCTTGACGCAACAAATCACAAAATGAACAATCAATCCCTAAAGCTAGGGTCACCTAGGTCAAGTCACTAGACTGCTCCTAGACTTCCAAAGGACAAGTCATAGGATCAATTCTCTACCACCTCTTTATCACTCTTGTAGCCAGATAAGTGGGAGATATTCACGATACGAATCACCGAAATAGCGGGCATAATTAAGTAATCACTTTCCTTAGTCACACTTGCCTAGACATCATAAGAGAAATGCGGATAAACGATAGATTACGTACGACCCTCCTCTGTCCTAATTGAGCACGACGGTCCTTAGAGACTTGGTCTAGATATTTTTTTAATTAATGTAGGGTGATAGTATGCTCATTTTGTGATTTGTGGGGCCTAGGAAGGGTAATGAAATCTCCACTTAATCTGGATTTAGGTTATTGCCCCTTAATGTCCGGTTTAGATATGCACAAACAAACCGATATCAAAACATGCAAAAATATTTTTGAATGGTGATATTTGCAAAGAATCCTGCAAGAAAAATCAGAATATTGGAGATTTAGAGGATAGAGAAAGATATTAGGAAATTACTTGAGGATTTTGGGGCCCCAAATCCATCAATGTGCCACGGTTCCACCGCTAAACCCACAATTTTGCCGCGGTTCCACCGCAAGGTGGAGGGATCGTTTGCCAATTCTTCTTCAGGGCCCTCCTATACTCCTCTTGTCTAAGTTGAAATCTTTGAATCTCTATTTCCTTGCTCCTGTTGCTTCAGATTCCCTTGCAAAACTCGCACAATAATCGTTAAAAACACGATATGCGGTTTTGGTTCTCGTTTATATTTCGCTGGGTTTAATAAGAAATCAACCCGAATAGCAAGAAAAAAAATTATGACCGTTTCTCCGGCAATGACGCCATTTGATTGATCGTGCGAAGAAGTAGTGTTTTGTAGATAACCGCAATCAAGACGGTGTCGCCAGTAGCTAGCCGCGATGAGTACGGGTCGTCCGCAGGGAAATGTGAACCCTTTTCTTGTTTTAGACGAGTTGATAAAAAGATGGGTGATTGGTTGTAGATCTAGAGATACGGATGTAAAGTTTATAACAAAAAGGCTCGAAGGTTCATAGGACTTAGTGGTAACGGATTAAAAATGACTCCTTTTATCTTTTAATAGTTTAAAACTATATCGATAGTGATGAATGTAGATTAGGGTTTTTGGAAGGAATTATGGTTTTCCCACTCTTAACCCTTGTCCTTTCATTGATCTCAATTCATGTCTAGCCTTTAACAACACAAGTGTTTAACCAATCTCATATCACAGTCAAGATTATCAATGAATTGATAGCGCGCCCGGTAGGAAAGTTAACATTTGTTTTGCTAAAATTTATAAACTTTAAAATGTTTAAAAGAAGTTAGAAGATTTTCTCATCTATTATTTTATCATATCCTAAAAATCTTAGCAAGCTAGGAATTACTCGCTCATGTTTAGAGATTTAGAAAAAAGATTGAAGAAGAATGAAAACATGATTAAGATGCAGAAAAGTAAGTGCAGAAATTGAATGCAGAAATTAATTGCGAAAGAAATAAAAAAAACTATCTTTATTAATCAACTATTTCATTTATACTTTTGTTCCTTAGAAAGTACAATATAAGAACCCTAGTTTGCTTCTCGATCTTTCTCTTGTTAGAGGTAGATGAATAGATGATGATCACTCGGATACGTGGATCTCTTGATCTCTTCGGTGATAATTTTTCATGTACAGCTCTTGGTCTTTTATATAGCCCTTGAAACCAGAAACTCTCGATGCCATCTGTGAAGATATGCTGTTACGATCCAAGACAAAAATATCTCATCCTATTGCTCTGATTGCGCCGCGGAACCGCCGCATATAGTCTTGTTTGGCCTTGGTACCGCCGTATCTTGGAGGCATCAAGTTTTGGGATTTTTTCTGGTGTTTTGTGTTGATATATGGAGATCTTCTTTATGTCTAAATTCTGAAAATAATACTCTGAGTCTCTGTCGTTGTTAGATCTCTTGATTTGCTTCCATATTTTGGCAGATTCGGTTCCGATATCCCGATTTGACTCGGATCTCCTACTTGAATTCCAGACCTGAGCTAATACCTGTACAATATCTCAAATCTAATTGTTGGTAGCATTTGATAATTTTTTGAGATATTATCCTAACTATTTATATGATCCAATATCTTAAGAATATTGATTAGAAATATTTGATATAATATGCATATTTTAATTACTAATATTTCATTTAAATATTATATGCATATATTTTCCCTAATTATGTTAATTATAATGTAGAAACATATGATAATAAACATTTCACAAACAAACCCGCATATGTTCTCTATTTACAAA
Source organism: Agapanthus africanus (assembly GCA_030015575.1). Lineage (NCBI taxonomy): Eukaryota > Viridiplantae > Streptophyta > Magnoliopsida > Asparagales > Amaryllidaceae > Agapanthus > Agapanthus africanus. Next base: position 469,938,163 of record CM057349.1, read on the forward strand.
AAACACCATTTAGTACTTAACAATAGTAGAGAAAATGTTCATTCAAATATGCAATATTTTAAACTAATCAATGAGTTCTTTCATCAACCTGCCTTTATCTTGCTTATACTTGGGTAGCCATTACGTAAAGCTAGTGCCACTGACGAGCTTGTGGGTTAACCCGAAAGGGGTTGAATCTGAAAGTGTTTTAGATTCAATCGGATACGATCCTGTATAACCTACTGCCAGCGTATTGACAGGACTTTAGAATCCCGCAACGAAAATGCCTGCCCAGGCAAAACGCGATTTTTGTTTTCCCGCGGCGTATTGAAAGTGTTTTAGATTCTCTTGCTCTTTACAATTAGCTTGAAACTAGTGCTTGGACGATTTTGGCGTACGACCGATCGCGCTCCAACATAATTTTTGTTTTCTGACCAGCCCCGCTGTCACGCCCTGCTTTCCAGAGTGCGCTAACTACAGTACGTGACAGAGCCAACCATGCTACCTGTAGATAGGAATTATCCCTCCACAGTCGCATTACGACTGTCTATAAGATATCAAGAACAGTAAACTACTAAATCTATCTATCACATGTCCAATAGCCACAAGAACAATAACTGGAGAAGATAGCGGAAACAATAAAGATCCAAGAAATAACTAACCTGTATAAGAGCTATATTAATGAGGTGGTCCTCACTGATCGGCGGTCCTGTCGAATACTCACATGCTATGTCAAGTATCTGGACCATGCAAAACCTAGACGTCAGTACGTCATAATACAAAACAATAGTAACAACCAGGATGTAACGATACAGGTAAACATGAATATAAATAATAACATGGATATGAACAGTGAGGTATGTACATGCATGTAAAGTGCGATGAGTAACATAAACTGTGTTACTAGGTTATCTACTCTAAAGTTTTTGAAATCAATTTAATGGAATCGTCGATGTAACTCAATAGTATCTCGTGCATGCCCGGGACCACGATCAAGATTCTCGGACTGAATTCGAGACATGCCGTTAGGCAGTAAACATGTAACATGTATAGATGAATGATATCAACAGCATCATCCCGGGGCTGGCCTGGCCCATAAAGACTGATCAGTATAAGTATCGAACTGCCGAGTTACAAGTCAGGTTTCATTATTGATTTCCTCTTACCCCCAAGGTTATGTGTTCAAGTCAGGTATTGATAATATGAAACTAATGCCAACACAGGATCAAGCTGGTACAGGTTTTGTCTATGTAGACAACAGGTTACGTCTGTCAGGACAAAAATTCAGGATTTTCGGTATTAGTAACAAGATCAAAGTATCAAGTCAAGTAGTGTATCAGGGCATGTCATGTGGTGCATATGTATCAAATGGATACTAAATGTAAAACTGTAATGAATATCGAATCACGGTTAATGCACGGATGCATAAGTATCTATCTGTGGTAACATTTTATAAGTCCATGACTACGTATGGTGCACACTAGCAAGCACGGTGTACTAATAGAACAGCAATATGATATAATAAGATTCCGGCATGCAACTAGATATGTAATAGACAGTACGGAAACGAACGGATATCAAGAAACAGTAAACTACTCAAGATAAACTTGCCTGATCGGATCCACACAAAATACATGTAATATTTTTATTCATACGTATATAAATATAGTAACATAGCATGTAGAAAGATAAACTTGCCTGATTGGATCTCACGACGGGGTACGTACGCCATGTTCGACGTCGGGTAAACGGAATGATGCACACACACGCATATAGGACTGGACTTGGCTACTCAAGAACGTGACCACGCTAGATAAGTACGATGACTGGGTCACTCAGATCGTCGGCGACGTGCACAATTCCGGCGATCATCGAAAAAACCGAGAATCAAGAGAAGAAGAAGAAGAAGAAGAAAGGAGAATAGGAGTTCTGGGGTTGTGGTGCACTTGATTTAGGATCAAAGACGAGGAGGTGAAGGATGACGATGAGGTCTCCGGCGATGAGGGGTGCGGGTGATGGGTATGGCTACGGCCGGGTGCAGGTTGCAGGGGATGCTCAGGGTGATGAGGAGCTTGTGAAGAGAGAGAGAGAGAGAGAGAGAGAGAGAAGCGGAGGTGAGGAGATGATGAGGGTGAGGTCGGGATGGTGACGATGTCAAGTCGCCGACGGTAGAGGAGATGGGTGCCGCGGTTTCTTAGGTTGAGGTCGGGGATTTGGGGATCTCAGGAGATAGGTTCGTCGGGGTTGTGAGCTCGGAAAAGGGAGAGCAGAAGGAAGAGGTGGTGACGAGATTATGCGGTCGACAACGACGGCGAGGTGAGGTGCATGGGTTAGGGTTCCCATGGGGTTGAAGTCGGGGAAAAGAGATGAAGAAGGGGAGAAAGAGGGGCTGAGTTAGATTTGGTTATATATATATATATATATATATATATATATATATATATATAAGGGACAGAGAGAGGGATGAGAGAGAGATACGGTGATGATTTAGATTAGGATTTATATATATATATATATATATATATAATTAAGAATATATAATATATATTATAGGATTTGTAGCTAATATCAAATCTATTCCTAAAAATACCCGCGTCCTGTCTAAAAACCTAGTTTGAAAATACGGATAATATACGTATCAACCAAAACTATAATGCGATGTCCGGTTAAAGAAAATGCATACCCCCAAGAACAGATGAACGTAAATGCACGCAGCGATCTAAACGAGTCCGTTACAACAAGCAGGAAGTGAACACGATGTACGGATGCAACTATAGGGTATGGGGTAAGATGCAAGCTATGCAATGTATTAAAAATATATTATCAGATTATAATTTGCGTTATTTAAAAATATGTGCAATACTAGATATAAGATACATGTATACAGAATATATGTGTGCACGGATTCTCGGTACTAGCAAGGATATGTCGTAATCAAGAACCAAGACGGGTTTCAAGCATGCGGGTCAGATCAGATACTAAACACAGATACTAAACACTATCCGTACCCAAAACAAATAAAAAAAATCAAGAAATAGTCACAAGATTAGAAAATACTCAAATAGAATATGGTATAAATGAACTAGGGTGTTCCATTATAACCAACTACAAAATAATTTCATTCTCGAAATTCCCGGAACAAGAAAAGACAAGAAAACATGAATCTAAGAAAAGAGGTGTTGAAATTTTTGTCGAATCTCGTATTCTAGTTCCCAAGTTGATTCTCCAAGCGAACGATTTTCCCACGAAACAAACACTACAGAGATCAACTTATTCTTGAGAACCTTTTCTCGTCGATCCACAATCATCATCGGTTGCTCTTTATAAGTCAAATCTTCTCTCACTGTCAATTCCGAGTGATCTAAGATGTACGTCTCATCTCAATCATACTTGCGGAGTTGAGATACATGAAACACGTCATGAACTCTCGCCAAGGATGGTGATAAAGCCAATCGATAATCCACTTCTCCAACGCGCTCAATAATACTAAAAAGCTCCATGAATCGATGACTAAGCCTGCCTCGACTCACAAATCGAATCACTCCTCTGGTCGGTGATATCATCAGGAATACAAGATAACCAACTGCGAACTCTAAAGGTTTTGGTTTTGTATCGGCCCAACTTTTCTGTCGATCATGTGATGCCTTCGTATTATTTCATATCGTATTAATTTTCTCTACGGTTTGCACGATAAGATCCGGTCCCAATAATCTTTATTCTCCAATATCGTCCCAACAGACGGGCGAGCGACACTTGCGACCATATAATAATTCGAATGGAGCCATCTGGATAGTCTTCTGGAAACTGTTATTATACGAAAACTCCACCAAGGGTAAATGATCCTCCCATGAATCCTTGAAGTCTAACATGCATGCTCTCAACATATCTTCAAGAGTTTGGATCGTCTTTCTGACTGATCATCTGTTAGAGGATGATAGGCTGTACTAAACTTTAATCGAGTCCCCAAACATTCCTCTAAACTCCTCCAAAAGTGCGATAAAATTTGGGTATCACGATCAGAAACGATACTCTCGGGTACTCCATGCAATCTCAAAATCTCCTGTATGTACCGTTCTGCTAACGCTTCCGTCGACTGACCAAATCGAAACGGTATGAAATGAGCTGCATTGGTCAATCGATCAACAATCACCCAAACTGCATTATTGCCCCTTGGACTCCGTGATAAAGCTGTCACGAAATCCATGGTTATGTTCTCACTTCCACTGAGGAATCGGAAGTGGTTTTAATAAACCAGCTATCCTTTGATGTTCAGCCATGACTTCCTGACATACTAAACACTTCGATACATAGAGATCAATCTCTCTTTTTATGCCTTCCCACCAGAAATGTTGTCGTAGATATCGTTACATCTTCGTGCCTCCCGGATGTATGGAATAGGTAGAACTATGAGCCTCCTTCATAACTTCTTCACGAACATCACCTTTAGGCACATATAGATGACTACCATATCATAACGAACCGTCTTCATGAATCAACAAGTCTGTTTGAAGTCCCGCTTCTACCTGTTCTCGAAACTTCTGCAACCTTGGATCGTGCGACTACTCTGCTTTAATATTATCGATCAAGTATGACTGTACTTGCAGCTGCATCAACTGTCCTAAAGAATGCGGTAGTATGATCTCCAACTCGAATCTCTAGAAATCATCGATAAGCTCCTTCTTCGCAATCAACATCCGTATTGCTGGCAATCGACTTAGCGCATCCTGCACTACATTAACTTTCCTCGGATGGTATTTTAGATCAAGATCATAGGCTGCCATCAGCTTCAACCATCTACGCTACCTCATATTGAGCTCTTTCTATGTGAACGCATATTTTAAGCTCTTGTGATCGGTAAATACTTCTACCTTTTCACCCAATAAGTAGTGTCTCCAAATCTTCAAAGCAAAAATCACTGCTGCTAGCTCCAATTCATGAGTTGGGTAGTTCTTCTCATGAGTCTTCAATTGTCTCGATGCGTAGGCTATAACCTTTCTATGTTGTATTAGAACATATCCCAAGTCTTTCCCAGATGCGTCGCTGTGAATAACCAACCCTCCGGAACTGTCTGGCACTATCAAAATAGGAGCGGTGGTCAACTTTTGTTTCAACGCTTCAAAAGCTGATACACATCTATCCATCCATATGAACGGTACCACCTTTCGCGTAAGCTTGGTCAAAGGCTAAGCTATTCGAGCGAAATTCTCCATGAATCTTCTACAATATCCGGCGAACCGAAGAAAACTTCTGATCTCCGCTACGTTCTTCGGAATCGGCCAATCATGAACAGTTGTAATCTTTTCAGGGTCAATGGCAATTCCATCTCCGGATACAACATGACCCAAGAACTTCACTTCTTCGAGCCAAAACTCCCACTTGATCATCTTCGCATATAACCTTTCTTGCTTCAATGTTTGCAGTGCGATCTTCAAGTGTTCTGCATGCTCTTCTTGGCTCATCAAATAGACCAGAATATCATCGATAAACACTACTATAAACTGGTCCAAATACGATGAAAAGATTCGGTTCACCAAGTCCATAAATATTGCTGGCGCGTTCGTGACTCCGAATGGCATCACTAATTATTCGTAATGCCCATATCGAGTTCGGAACGCCATCTTGTAAATATCTTCTGATTTTACTTGAACTTGATGATATCCGGATGGAAAATCTAGCTTAGAGAATATCCTCGCGCCATTGAGCTGATCAAATAATTCCCCGATGCGAGGGATCGGGCACTTGTTCTTAATAGTCACCCGGTTTAATTCTCGATAATCGATGCACATCCTCCGTGTGCCATCTTTCTTCTTGACTAGAAGAACTGAAGCTCCCAAGGATGAATTGATGCTGCGAATCTAACCCTTCTCTAACAAATCAGTAACTTGTTTCTTCACCTCTTCTAGTTCCACTGGCGCCATCGGATAATACGTCTTTGAAATTGACGCTGCTCCAGGAACAAGATCAATCGCAAACTCCGCATCTCGTTTAGACGGTAAACTTGAGATGTCTTTGAACACATCCATGAAATCCCGAACTGCTATCAGCGCTTCATCTGCAAATTGTTTAAGAACTTCACCCATCAGTAAACGGTTCCTTTCATCATGAATTTATAAGTTTGTTCTAAAACTTATGAATTATTAGCCCACCACTCTTTCGCTGCGCTACTGGGATAATCTGCAGCGGTTCATCGGAACTCCTCAAAACTGTAGGGTTCCGTAGCACGACTACAAGGTTTTGAGAGGCATCTACCATGCCATTTTATAAAAATTGGTGTGCTATGAAACCCTAACACAAGATCTTAACTAGAGAATTAGGGTTATACATGAATGCAAACAACTTTACATATGAAAGTGAACAAGAAATACAACCTTTGTAGACCGGTCCTTCACTTCAAAAGCTCCTTGTAGTAGTCCTTTCACTCCAAATAGTGATCTCCCGGACTCCAGTAAGGCTTCACAAGGTGAAATGAACAAGCTTGCTTGAAGTCTTCGAGGCCGAAGATGATCTACGTCGAGGAGACACTAACTTAAGCTACCTCTTCACTAATTAGAAATTAGTGAAGCAAACAACCTAAACTAAATGGATAATCTAGTGTAGGTTGATGAAGTAGGAATTTTGCTCACTTTAAAAGTATTTTTCTCACTAATTTTCCCCACCTCCAAAAAACCTAAAGAGCTCTTGGAGATGAAGAAGAAGATGAAGTGGAGAATAGAATGTTTGAGAATAGTAACCATGGGTGAGATAATATCTCATAATGACTCATGTAGAGACTTAACCGTGGCTAATCTAATGGTTGGGTTAATAAATATTTTAAGTAAAACAAAATTGGTGGACTAAGTCAATGGTTCCACAAGCTTCCACCAAGCTCCAAACCATGACTAATTTCCACCTAATTTTAGTTTACTTTAAATAAATAAAACACTTCATTATTATTAGCATGTTGTGAGTCTCATACACCCATGTTGCATGTATCAACAAGTATGACATAATAATATATATCACATATATATTAAATGTGCACAAGTGAGAAAAAGAAATGATTAAGTGAGCTAATATTAGTTAATGTACATTAATATATCAAATATATAATTATACATTAAATTATTAAATCAATACTTGATTTAATAATCTGGCTATATCACATATAACCGACTAATATCATATGTATCAATTTATCGAATCAACACTTGATTTGATAACCCGGCTATATCACATATAACCGACCGATATCATAAATCGCGAGAATAGAATACGGTATCTCATACACGTATTAATCTCGGTCCCGCACATATCACATATGTGCTCCTACTTCGTTTCGCCTGAAACAGGAAATCTCTGTGTAAGACTTTAAAGACTCGTCAATACGCCGGCAGTAGGTGATGATCATATCAGTCACCTACAAGCCGTTAGCGGTACTAGCTGCACGTAACGACCACCCGGGTATTGAACGATCAGAAGATCAACAAGCATGCATGCTCATACCCCTATGAATCCAATAAGTAACACTACTGTACAGTCCGGTCTCTTCGTCTGATATGTCACATATCTAGCCTGGGGGTGGTAAACGTCAAACCCTAATAGCCCGATAAGTCATGCCGATGTGAGGCTCATAACGGTTCAAGAAACTACTGATAATACTTATCAGTAAATCTCAGTAACCATGGCCAGGTATTTCCTATTATGGCCGATCGAGCATAGTGCAACATCAACCCCTAATACCGAGAGAGACGAAATCTCCTCCTATCGCTTATTGCTTCCATGTGACTCGGGACTGTACCCAAAAACCACCGTTTTGCACATTCCCATGAACGTGGTAAGGTGAAAATTAAAGCACAGTGAGAATCACACAAGACTCCATAACGATCTCGGGTCAACAGACTAACCTGTACCAGTGTCACCAGAGAACAGCTATCTGACGTGACGTATAATACCATCTAGGAGTTCTCGGCGAGTCCTGTTCAGTGTACCCAGTCTCCACTGAGCACCCATATACAATTATTGATGTCAAACACCAATAGATGTGGGATCATCGATCGCCCATCATATGGGTCAAGAAACATATATGCTAGTCTACTCTGGAATATCGATGCCCCGTCTCGATACACTCACGACTAGGAACAATTAAAGGATGAACTTATGGACTACCATGGCCCCACTAGTATGATCTGCATCATAATCCTGGTAGTCAAGTATACATCCTAAGGGCTTTACCAACATGTGAGAGCAAGACAGTATCATAATACAAATCTATATGTTAAGATAAAGAACAACCAGATAGCATACTATCATGTCAAGTAAGAAAGTCCTCTATATATATATGTCCAAGCATCCACTATAATATACATCATATGTACAATAATGGCCTCTAGGACATACATATAACTAACAATCTCCCACTTGCAATAAGGCCAATTGTTGTAGTATCTCATACCCAAGATCCCGAAGAGTCTCTCAAATTGTATCTGGGGTATGGCCTTCATGAGTGGATCCGCAGTGTTATCCCGAAGAGTCTCTCAAATCCAATACATCTTGCACCATAACTTATAACAGTTTGAGAGGAAACATGAAGTGTCAATAATAAAGCAATGCTAAACAATTACTATTAATGATACTAATGGTCTGAAGTGAATCATACGCACATAGCAAGTACTAAGTGTATATGTGACATGTCAATATCGATGAGGTATAGTGTAACATATAGATATGTGCGCGTGCAACATGACTCGTCGATAATTTGTGCAGTGTTTTAGCAATTGTTAATCATGACAATTTATATATATGAATGCATATGGTAGAGTTGCTAAATTCAAATTTTATATACAAAGAACAATTATAACTAAACTTAAATTTATGGGCGTATTATGCCATCCGCATAAAATCCCCCGGTAGATGTTTAGTCAACGCACCGGAATATGTCGAATCTACTCGGATATCATCAATCACTTTCCTTTCCTTGCGGCCTCCGAAGTTTCCGTATTCGAATCTAACATTGAAATTAACTTCGTTTAAGAAACGGCTAAACTTCGTTGCGGAAAAAACGTGAAACTACAAGATTTATATACTAAATATGCTATGTGTGAATATTGTGAACAACTCAGAACTTATACTAACTAGAACTAACCCTTCGCTGTTCGTATCAGTGAAACAGTATCGAAATTACGAGATATCCGTATCGTATTAAAATTTTAACCATAAAACATATATTTACTTCCAGATTATATATACTGAAAATATAACATAAACTAGCAATACCATACATCCTAACACATATACAGAGAGCTACCCTAAAAACCCTAACACCCAACTCCCTCACAAAACCGGCGAGCTCGGACAATAATAGAATGTCTCCGGCCAAAATCCGATGAAATGGGTTCGTTTTCCTAAGGGTTATTCTAAGTCCAATTTACAAGATTATGGTAATGTTTGATTTTGTTAAAAGTTATCTAGACTATAGCAGATTCAAACAGAGCCTATACTTATCAAAATACGATATTTCCGATATCCTATTTCAAAATTAAAACAGTACTGAACTTAAGTTGCAGGGTTGAAACTTATACCTATAGAATGATCATTGAAAAAGCCCCTTCCAAGTTGCACAAGCTCAAAGATCCTAACTTGAGGGTGGTGGTGATCCTTAGTACTTAGCTCTCTTCTCGTCTCTTTTTTTCTTTGTTGTTCTAGGATTTCTTTTTCTTTTTAGCTAATTAACTTGTTTCTAATTGATATGTGAACTGAACTAATTTGAAAAGATATGGAGAATGAGTGATGAGTTGTAGGAGGAGGTGTCACCTAGATGAAGTGTGGTGTATCCATGCAAGGAGGTGGTATAAGCATGCAAGGTTCATGCAAGGAGGAGGTGTAGGCATGAAAGTTGGTGGTGGTTTCATGCAAGGAGGATGTGTCACCATGAAGTGTACATGTACATAAGATGTGTCATCTAGGTTGTGATATACCATGAGTACAACTTAACCTAAACCATTGCCTAACCCTTTTTACATAAAAACTGTCACAAATTTCCAATTTCTACAAATAATTAAACTTTTCACAAAACCCCTCATGACACTTATTATTACATAAACAAACTATTTCTTTACTAATTTAACCTACTATATATAAAAAAGTCTTTTATTACAATTAAATTTAATTTAACAATTTTAATTAAATTAATTAATTAATTAATTACTTAAATATTTCAAATTGTTACAATATTCCCCCTTTAAGAAAATTCGGTCCCCGAATTTAAAACTTAACTACACATACCTTCAAAAATATGCGGGAATTGCTTCCGCATCGCATCCTCGGTCTCCCAAGTGACCTCCTCGCTATCTGGTCCTCGCCAAAGTACATTTACAGACGGAAGTACCCTTGATCTCAGTTTCATTGCCTGCCGGTCTAGAATAGCTACCGGCTGCACAGTGAGGATAAATCACGCTCAAGCTGTAAAGTCTGATACTGGATCTCGTGAGAAGGATCGTGAAAATACTTGCGAAGCATAGACATATAGAACACCGGGTGCACATCGGGAAAACTCGGTTGAAATGCTAAATGATAAGCTATAGCACCCACTCTCTCCAGAATCTCATAGGGTCCGACATATCTGGGACTGAGCTTCCTCTTTTTCTCGAAACGCGTCATACCCTTCATCGGAGATACACGAAGGAACACATGATCTCCCACATCAAACTCGAGTCTACGATGACGTCGATCAGCATATGATTTCTGTCTGCACTAGGCCGCTCTCATCCTGTCCTGTATCAACTGAATCTTTTCTGTAGTTTCCTGTACTATCTGCGATCCCAAAATACTACTCTCGCTGAGTTCTGTCCAGCAAACGGGGATCGACACTTTCTCCCATACAAATCTTCGAAGTGTGCCATCTGGATCGTCTCCTGAAAACTGTTGTTGTAGGAGAACTCTATCAAAGGTAAGTGGCGATCCCAACTGCCACCGAAATCAAGACTGCAGGCTCGAAGTATATCCTCAAGAGTCTGTATTGTCCGCTCTGACTGACCGTCTGTCTGCGGGTGGAAAGCTGTACTAAAACTCAATTGGGTGCCTAGAGCCTCCTGAAGTTTCTGCCATAGTCGGCTGGTAAACTGTGCACCTCTATCGGACACTATGCTCGTCGGAACTCCATGCAATCGCACAATCTCGTCGATATAAATCTGGGCATACTGCGCATATCTATAAGTCGTCTTCACCGGAAGAAAGTGAGCTGTCTTTGTCAATTGATCTACAATCACCCAGATGGAATCATACCCTCTGCTGGTCCTGGGCAGACCCACAATGAAATCCATGGAGATCTGCTCCCATTTTCACTCCGGAATGGGCAAGGGCTGCAACTCTCCTGCCGGCCTCTGGTGATCGGCCTTGACTTGCTGACAAGTAAAGCATCTCGAAACAAACTCCGTGACATCTCTCTTCATTCCTTCCCACCAATAGACATCTCGCAAGTCACGATACATCTTGGTGGAATCAGGATGAACACTATATGCTGACCGATGGGCCTCCTCTAAGATCTCACGTCTCAGTCCCTCCGAATCTGGCACACAAAGATGACTCCCAAATCGTAACACTCCACGGTCATCTATCGCGAACTCGGAGTCTCTACCCTGTCTAACCCGATCAATGTTCTCCGACAAGCGAGCATCTGTGGGCTGTGTCTCTCGGATGCGATCCAATAACTGAAGATGAGTGCGAATATGAGCTAACTGTACGCCTGTCGATGTGAACTCAAACTGTACACGGCTATTACATAGAATCTGCCAATCTGCGGAAGACTGTCTCTGTACTGTGCTCAAATAAGATAAGCTACCTCCGGGCCTCCGACTTAAAGCATCTGTTACAACATTCACTTTGCCCGGATGGTAAAGAATCTTGCAATCCTAATCCTTTATGAGTTCCATCCATCGACGCTGCCTCAGATTCAGATCCCGCGGCTGAAAAATATACTTTAAGCTCTTGTGATCTGTGAATATCTGGCACGACTCACCGTATAAGTAATGCCTCCAAATCTTAAGTGCAAAGACCACAGCAGCCATCTCTAAGTCATGAGTAGGATAGTTCTGCTCGTGCCTCTTCAGCTGTCGAGAAGCATAAGCGATGACCCTGCCGTGTTGCATCAACACACAGCCTAAACCCACTCGAAAGGCGTCACAATAAACAACAAAACCACCTGACCCAGAAGGTAAAGATAAGACTGGTGCAGTCGTCAAGCGAGTCTTCAACTACTGGAAACTCTACTCGCACGCCTCTGTCCAAAGAAATGGAACCTCTTTCTTGGTCAACCCGGTCAGCGGTGCAGCGATTCGAGAAAAATCCTGCACAAAACGTCGGTAATAACCAGTCAAACCCAAGAAGCTGCGAACCTCTGTAACTGATACAGGCCTGGGCCAGTGCTGTACTTCTTCGATCTTCTTTAGGTCCACACGTATTCCATCTTTTGTAACTACGTGACCTAAGAAATTCACACTATCCAGCCAGAAAGCACACTTGGAGAATTTAGCGAACAGCTGATGCTCTCTCAAGGTCTGGTGCTGCTCGTGCTCCTCCCGGCTCTGAGAATAAACAAGGATATCATCAATGAATACAATAACGAACTAATCAAGAAATGGCCTGAAAATACGGTTCATCATATCCATGAAAGCTGCTGGGGTATTGGTGAGCCAGAACGACATCACCAGGAACTCATAATGCCTATATCGTGTGCGAAAAGAAGTCTTCCGAATGTCATCCTTCCGAACTCTCAACTGGTGATACCCTGACTGCAAATCGATCTTCGAGAAATAGCCAGCTCGCTGCAGCTGATCGAATAAGTCATCAATACGAGGTAATGGATACCTAATTCGCACCGTAACTCGATTCAGTTGTCTATAGTCGACGCACAATCTCATGCTACCGTCCTTCTTCTTTACGAACAAAATAGGAGCTCCTCACGGCGATACACTCGGACGAACGAGTTCTCTATCAAGCAATTCTTGCAACTGACTCTTGAGCTCCTTCAGCTCCGTCGGGGCCATCCGATAGGGTGGAATAGAAATAGGCCCCGCATCCGGAATCAAGTCAATGCAAAATTCAATATCACATTTAGGCGGCAATCCTGGAAACTCAGCAGGGAACACATCAGGAAATTCTCGTACGATCGGGACCTCAGCGGCTCCCACGTCCTGAATAAATGCTAAGAACCTACGAAAACCCTTCTTCAAGAGTCGTCCTGCACAAAAAGAAGGAATCATGTTGGCAGGAGTGACATTGTAGTCTCTCTGCACAACAAAAATCGGTTCGCCCGGAAAACAGAATCTGATCACTTTCCCCAAACAATCAATATATGCATAACAAGCGGCCAGCCAATCCATACTGTCACGCCCTGCTTCCCAGAGTGCGCTAAGATAGGCATGTGACAAAGCCAACCATGCTACCTGTGGATAGGAAAAATCCCTCTACAGTCACATTACGGTTGTAGAGATATCAAGAACAGGAAAGTAAATAAACTATCTAGTACATGTCCATGAGCCAGAATAAACGAGTCAAGAATAAAATAATGCGGAAGCAATAAATTCAAGTAACAATAACACCTGGAAAGTAAAATTGGATACTAACTGGATCCTTACTGCTCGGCTTAACGGCGGAAGTACTCCTGATCAGCCTGTGACAAAGGTAGAGGATCTGGGCCATGCAAAACCCGACGTCAGTGCGTCATAACATCAAGCAATAATACATCAAGGAGTAGCAAGTCATGCAGGTACGAGTATGAGCGGTAAAATAGGTATAACAGTAACATAAATAATGACAGTGAAGGGTAAGGCACAGGTGATGTGCAGTGAGTAATCTAAACTGGTCTACTGGGTTAACCACTCTCAAGTCTTTGAAATCAATTTGATGAATCATCGATGTAACTCAATAGTATCCCGTGCGTGCCCGGGACCACGGTCTAAGACTCTCGGGCTGAATCCGAGACGTGCCGCAAGGCAGTAAAAGGTGGTATGTAACGACGAATGATGTCAGCAGCATCATCCCGGGGCTGGCCTAGCCCGTAAGACTGATCAGTAAAGGTATCGAACTGTCGAGTTACAAGTCAGGTTTCATCATTGATTTCCCCATACCCCCAAGTTATGTGTTCAAGTCAGGTATTGATAAATATGGAGCTAACGCCAACACAGGATCAAGTAAGTACAGGTTTGTCTGAATAGACAACAGGAAATGTCCATAGGGACAACAAGTTAAGATTGTTGGCATTAGTAACAAGATCAGGTAACAGGTCAAGCTGTGGTACATCAGGTCAAGTCAGGTAGTGTACATGGATCCAAACATATCAAATAGTGCACAATATCAAGTCGTATCACGTAGTGGTGTATCAAGTCATGTCAGGGGGTGCACAAGTATCACGTAGGTACTCATAATCAAACTATAATAAGCATGGGTGCACAAAAACAAGTATGGGATACTAATATAACAATAAAATGGAATAATGTGATGTGGTATGCAAATAGGTATAGATTCAAACATATGGATGCACAGTTATCAATTAGGTTACACTAATAGTTCCAATATTAATTAGGATGCACTTTATTAAACATGGGATGTTACAACAACAGTATTAGGTTATAAATGAGATCGGTAAATGCAGCTATATGTGTTCTATTCTATATGGATGCGCATTGATATCATATGACTTTTAAATGATAAACTAGTTAATGCATGATATTCAATTAAACAATGTGAATGGTTATATTCAATTTGATGCGGTATACTATAGTATGATATGTGACAAGATAGGTTTGCATATTCTAGATATGAAATGATAAGAATGAATGCATACGGTCATTGTAAAACTATGAAATAAGTACTGTGGATGTACGGTTTCAAATTCAATAATTATGTTTATTAAAATAGATGCATAAAATGTAATGTAGCATGTAGCAAGATAAACTTGCCTGAACGGATCTCAGACGGGTGCGTACGGCGCGTACGATGTCGGTAAATGTCGCGACGCACACGCGGGCGTACAGAACTGAGCCAAGCAAAGCAAGAATGTGACCATGTAGGCAGGGGACGTCCACAGGGTTGCTCGGATCGTCGGCAGCGGCACGGCTCCGGCGATCATCGGGAAACATGGATCAAGAAAGAGAAAGAGAAAGAAAAAGAATAAGAAAGAAGAAGAAGGAGAAGAAGAAGGCTGGGGATCTCTGGTATGGCTCTGGGTCAGAGGAGGCTGCAAGGGTGATGAGGTTCGGATGGTCGGCAAGGTGGTCGGGGCTCCGGCGATGGGACAGGAAGATGGCCGCAGTGGGTTGCAGGCAAGGGTTCTTGCAAGGGTTTCTGGGTCGGGGTGATCGGGGTTTGCAGGTTCGAGAAGGCGAGGAGAAGAGGAAGAGGAAGGTCGAGATGATGGTGATGGGATAATGCCGATGGGATCGGCGATGAGGGTGCCGGTCATGGGTGTAGGGTTCGCAGGGGGTTTCAGGTGCAGGCTCGGGAGAAGGAGGTGAGGAGAAGGTGGAGGTTGAGAAGGGGAGATGGTGCGAGAGGAGGTCGACGGTGATGAGGGCGAGCGAGGGGGAGTGCGGTGACATGGGTTTCCCACAGGCGATGGGTCGTAGCCGTCGGGTGAAGGCGGTGAAGATGCAGATGATAAGGTGAGGTGATGGATGTAGGTGACGACGACGAAAGTGGTTGATGACGAGGATGAGTCGAAGGTTGCAAGCGAGAAAGGTTGATCGGCGACGAGATCTGGGTGGAATGGGTTGATGAGGAGATGAATGCTTGGCGATGAGGTCTGCTCTGGGGTGATGAAGGGTGGCGACGGCGAAGAGGTCAGGAAGGCGGCGAAGGCGTGGAGACGAGGCGCGGCGATGAGGTAGGCGAGGGGGCGACGGCTAGGGTTCATGGTCGCGGAAAGAAACGATGAAGAAGAGAAGAAGAAGAGAGAGGAGAGATAGGAACGTGTATGGTGTTTAAAAAAATATTAAAAGGATTTAATATAAATTAGAGGGGAGAGAGAGACTGAGAGAGAAGGAGAGAGAGAGAGATCGAGAAGAGAGAGAGGGAGAGAAAAAGAGATAGAGAAAGATCGAGATGAGAGAGAGAGAGGGGAATGAACAGGAAGAAGAAAGAAAATTGGAAGTATGTGGAGAGAGAGAAAGAGAGAAAGAAAGAAAAAGAGAGAGAAAAAGAAAAGAAAGAAAGAGATATACGTGGGGCCACGAGCCAGAGATATAAAGCTGGGGATGCGCTGGAATATGTAATTGGTGTAGATTTTAACTTTAAAAAGATT
This sequence comes from Agapanthus africanus, assembly GCA_030015575.1. NCBI lineage: Eukaryota > Viridiplantae > Streptophyta > Magnoliopsida > Asparagales > Amaryllidaceae > Agapanthus > Agapanthus africanus. The sequence goes on from CM057349.1 coordinate 469,954,415, forward strand.
TTAAAAGGGTTAAATGTATTAAAAGATTTGTAAGTTACCTATATTCTTAATCGGTTGATTTAAAAAAATTATATTTAGTAAAATTTTGAATTTTGGCGGGATACAAAATGTTCCAAAACGCCCCGGGTCGGGTCTAAAATTCAGATTTAAAATACGAAAAATAAACGTGACTTTCAAAATCTAAAACAGATGCTTAGGTAACGAAAATGCATAACCCAAGAACGGATGCACGTACGTGCGCGTAACCATCCAAACACGTCTCTTTCACTGAACTGGACGAGAACAAGATGCGCGGACGCTACCACGGGGTTAGGGGTATCATGCAAGCCATGTTATGTAATTTTAAAATATTTTCTGTGACTTAAAATGTTATATGGTAAAAGATGCAATGTCAGATAAAATGCAAGTATGCAGTAAACATGAAAGTGCACCTGTCTATGTAACAAGTCAGGATAATTCATAAATATGAATCAACCAAGTTCAAGCAAGCGGGTTGGGTCGAATGCAATAGTAAAAGTAAAATACCATTCGCACCCAAAACCCTATAAATCAAGAAAATACCACAGATAAGTAAATACGGGAACTAGAATTGGTATTAATGAACTAGGTTGTTACATTATACCCAACTACAAAAAGAATTTCGTCCTCGAAATTCCAAGAACAAGAAAAGATAAACAATCAAGAAACTACAAGAATAGATGTGGAAACTTCTGCCGGATTTTATCTTCTCGTTCCCAAGTTGATTCTCCATGTGAGCGATTTCTCCAAGAAACGAGTACAAGAGGGATAACCTTGTTCTTAAGAACTTTTTCCCCTCGGTCCACAATCGACATCGGTCGCTCCTCAAAAGTTAAATCTTCTCGTACAGTCAGCTCCGAATGATCCAGAACGTATGTTTCATCTTGAATATATTTACAGAGTTGAGATACATGAAATACGTCATGAACATTCGCCAAGGATTGCGGTAAAGCCAAACGATACGCCACTTCTCCAACACGCTCCAAAATCTCAAAAGGTCCAACGAATCGAGGACTAAGCTTTCCTCGACTTCCGAAACGAATCACCCCTTTAGTCGTTGATATCTTTAAGAATACCAAATCACCAACGATGAACTCTATAGGTCTTCTCGATGTATCTTTCCAACACTTTTGTCGGTCTTGTGCTGCTTTCATATGATTCCGAATAGTGTTAACCTTCTCAACTGTTTGCACGATCAAATCCGGTCCCAACAATCTTCGTTCTCCAATATCGTCCCAACAAACAGGTGAACGGCACTTGCGACCATATAAAGCTTCGAATGGAGCCATCTGAATAGTCGCCTAGAAACTGTTATTGTAAGAAAACTCCACTAAGTGTAGATGATCCTCCCATGAACCCTTGAAGTCTAACATGCAAGCTCTCAATATATCTTCAAGAGTTTGGACCGTTCTCTCCGACTGGCCATCTGTCTGAGGATGATAAGCTGTGCTAAACTTTAATCGAGTCCCCAAACTTTCCTGTAAGCTCCTCCAAAAATGTGATAAGAAACGGGCGTCTCGGTTGGACACGATACTTACCGGTACTCCATGCAATCTTACAATCTCCTGCATGTACCGTTCTACCAAAGTTTCTGTTGATTGACCAACTCGAAATGGGATGAAATGAGCTACCTTGGTCAATTGATCAACAATCACCCAAACTGCATTGTTGCCCTTTGGACTCCGCGGTAAAGCTGTCATGAAATCCATGGCTATATGTTCCCACTTCCATTGAGGAATCGGAAGTGGTTGCAATAAACCAGCAACTCTTTGATGTTCAGCCTTAACTTGCTGACACACCAAGTGCTTTGCTACAAAGCGGGCAATCTCCCGTTTCATGCCTTCCCACCAGGAATGTTGTCATAAATCTCGGTACACCTTCGTGCCTCCTGGATGTACGGAATATACGGAATTGTGTGTCTCCTTCATAACTTCTTCGCGAATATCTCCTTTTGGCACACACAAACTGCTACCATATCGCAACAAACCATCTTCATGAATCAACAAGTCCGTTCGAAGTCTAGCTTCAACCTGTTCTCGAAACTTCTGCAACCTTGGATTCTGCGACTATGCTGCTTTAATATTCTCGATCAATGATGACTGTACTTGCGGCTGCAACAACTATCCTGAAGAATGCGGTAGCATGATATCCAACTCGAATCTCCGAAAGTCTTCCATAAGCTTCTTCTGTGCCGTCAACATCCGAATTGCTGGCAACCGACTAAGAGCATCCGGCACTACATTAACTTTCCCCGGATGGTACTTGAGATCAAGATCGTAGTCAGCCATTAGCTCCAACCATCTACGCTGCCTCATATTAAGCTCCTTCTGTGTGAACACATATTTCAGGCTTTTGTGATCGGTGAATACTTCGACCCTTTCGCCCAATAAGTAGTGTCGCCAAATCTTCAAAGCGAAAAATCACAGCTGGTAGCTCCAAATCATGAGTTGGGTAATTCTTCTCATATGTCTTCAACTGTCTTGATGCGTAAGCTACAACCTTCCCATGCTGCATCAAAACACATACCAATCCTTTTTCCAGATGCGTCGCTGTGAATCACCAATTCTCCGGAACTGTCTGGTACGGTCAAAATAAGAGCGGTTATCAATCTCTGCTTCAATGCCTCAAAAGCTGACGCACATTTATCCGTCCATACAAACGGTACTTCTTTGCACGTAAAGCTTGGTCAAAGGCTTATCCAAACGAGCAAAATTCTCCACGAACCTTCTGTAATACCCGGCAAGTCCAAGAAATCTTCTGATCTCTGCTACGTTCTTCGGAATCGGCCAATCTCGAACTGCTACAATCTTTTTGGGATCAACGGCGATTCCATCTCCGGACACGACATGCCCCAAAAACTTCACTTCCTCAAGCCAAAACTCACACTTGCTCATTTTTGCATACAATCTTTCTTGCCTCAATATCTATAGTGCGATCTTCAAGTGTTCTGCATGCTCTTCAATACTCTTCGAGTAAACCAGAATATCATCAATGAAAACCACTATAAATTGGTCCAAGAATGGTGAAAAGATTCGGTTCATCAAGTCCGTAAATATCGCCGGTGCATTCGTTACTCCGAAGGGCATCACTAATACTCGTAATGTCCATACCGAGTTCGGAACGCAGTCTTGCAAATATCTTCTGGTTTAACTCGGACCTGATAATATCCGGACCGCAAATCCATCTTCGAGAATACCCTCGCGCCACTAAGCTGCTCGAACAATTCGTCAATGCGAGGGATCGGGTACTTTTCTTAATAGTCACCCGGTTTAATTCTCGATAATCGATGCACATCCTCCTTGTGCCATCTTTCTTCTTGACTAGAAGAACTGGAGCTCTCCAAGGTGAATTGTTGCTGCGAATCCAGCCCTTCTCAAGTAATTCAGTAACCTGTTTCTTGACTTCTTCTAACTCCACTGGTGCCATCGGATAGTACGCCTTTGAGATTGACACTGCACCAGGAACAAGATCGATCGCGAACTCCACATCTCGTTTTGGCGGTAAACCCGAGATGTCCTCAAACATGTCCATGAACTCTCAAACTACAGCTGGCACTTCCTCCTTATCAACTTCCATCGATGAAGGAACATTGCTTGTCGGCCTAGCCCTAAACTCGACTAGCCCGACAGAACTGCTACCTCCAGCAAAACAAACTCCGGATGTCCGGGAATTTGGAAAATCACTTTCTTTGCCCTACAATCAATGTGAGCATGGAAAGTGAGACCATCAATTTCCAAGACAACTTCATAACTGCCGGTATCGGTCACCAAGAAATCTGCAAAACATAAACTTGAAAGCAATGAAACGGAGAGAACCAAGGTAATAGAACGACCATGAAACAAGGAAATGAAACAAGACCAGGACTCCAAGTTACATAAATAGAGAACCGCATTGTAACCATGCTGCAGTTCATAGTTACAATCACATAACACCACTCAAGTCGCCCAAATCCTAGTATCAGAATCAAGGAACAGGGGGAAACAATAGGGAACCAAAAGGTTTCAAGTCGAGATGCAAAGTGGTTTGCATATCGTCAAGGCAAAGGATAAAGACAAAGATATGATTCAAGAATCATGATATCAATGCGGCAGGACATGTTCCTAATCTCGAGTATTCTGATTCGTGTATTGGGTCCAATACCCAACTACAAAAGAATCAAACCTAATTAACCTAGATCATATGGCTCTGATACCAAAAAAACCCTGTCACGCCCCGCTTCGCAGAGTGCGCTAAGATAGGCACGTGACAGAGCCAACCGTGCTACCGGTGAATAGGAAAAATCCATCTACAGTCACATTACGGCTGTAGAGACATCAAGAACAGGAAAGTAAATAAATTATCTAGTACATGTCCATGAGCCAAAATAAAAGAGTCAAGAATAAAATAATGCGGAAGCAATAAATTCAAGTAACAATAACACCTGGAAAGTAAAACTGGATACTAACTGGATCCTCACTGCTCGGCCTAACGGCGGAAGTACTCCTGATCAGCCTGCGACAAAGGTAGAGGATCTGGGCCATGCAAAGCACAGACGTCGGTGCGTCATAATATCAAGCAATAATACATCAAGGAGTAACAAGTCATGCAGGTACGAGTATGAGCGGTAAAACAGGTATAACAGTAACATAAATAATGACAGTGAATGGTAAGGTACAGGTGATGTGCAGTGAGTAATCTAAACTGGTCTACTGGGTTAACTACTCTCAAGTCTTTGAAATCAATTTGGTGAATCATCGATGTAACTCAATAGTATCCCGTGCGTACCCGGGACCACGGTCTAAGACTCTCGGGCTGAATCCGAGACGTGCCGCAAGGCAGTAAAAGGTTGTATGTAACGACGAATGATGTCAGCAGCATCATCCCGGGGCTGGCCTAGCCTGTAAGACTGATCAGTAAAGGTATCGAACTGTCGAGTTACAAGTCAGGTTTCATCATTGATTTCCCCATACCCCCAAGTTATGTGTTCAAGTCAGGTATTGATAAATATGGAGCTAATGCTAACACAGAATCAAGCAAGTATAGGTTTGTCTGAATAAACAACAGGAAATGTCCGTAGGGACAACATGTTAAGATTGTTGGCATTAGTAACAAGAACAGGTAACAGGTCAAGCTGTAGTACATCAGGTCAAGTCAGGTAGTGTACATGGATCCAAACATATCAAGTAGTGCACAATATCAAGTCGTGTCACGTAGTGGTGTATCAAGTCATGTCAGGGGGTGCACAAGTATCACATGGGTACTCATAATCAAACTATAATAAGCATGGGTGCACAAAAACAAGTATGAGATACCAATATAACAATAAAATGGAATAATGTGATGTGGTATGCAAATAGGTATAGATTCAAACATATGGATTGACAGTTATCGATTAGGGTTACACTAATAGTTCCAATATTAATTATGATGCACTCTATTAAACATGGGGTGTTACAACAACAGTATTACATTATAAATGAGATCGTTAAATACAGCTATATGTGTTCTATTCTATATGGATGTGCATTGATATCATATGCCTTTTCAATGATAAACTAGTTAATGCACGATGTTCAATTAAACAATGTGAATTGTTATATTCAATTTGATGCGGTATACTATAGTATGATATGTGACAAGATAGGTTTGCATATTCTAGATATGAAATGCTAAGAATGAATGCATACGGTCATTGTAAAACTATGAAACAAGTACTGTGGATGCACGGTTTGAAATTCAATAATTATGTTTATTAAAATAGATGCATAAAATGTAATGTAGCATGTAGCAAGATAAACTTGCCTGAACGGATCTCAGACGGGTGCGTACAGCGTGTACGATGTCGGTAAATGTCGCGACGCACACGCGGGCGTACAGAACTGAACCAAGCAAAGCAAGAAAGTGACAACGCAGGCAGGGGACGTCCACAGGGTTGCTCGGATCGTCGGCAGCGGCACGGCTCCGACGATCGTCGGGAAACACGGATCAAGAAAGAGAAAGAGAAAGAAAAAGAATAAGAAAGAAGAAGAAGGAGAAGAAGAAGGCTGGGGATCTCTGGTATGGCTCTGGGTCAGAGGAGGCTGCAAGGGTGATGGGGTTGGGATGGTCGGCAAGGTGGTCGGGGCTCCGGCGATAGGACAGGAAGATGGCCGCAGTGGGTTGCAGGCAAGGGTTCTTGCAGGGGTTTCTCGGTCGGGGTGATCGGGGTTTGCAAGTTCGAGAAGGCGAGGAGAAGCGGAAGAGGAAGGTCGAGATGATGGTGATGGGATAATGCCGATGGGATCGGCGACGAGGGTGCCGGTCATGGGTGTAGGGTTCGCAGGGGGTTTCAGGTGCAGGCTCGAGAGAAGGAGGTGAGGAGAAAGTGGAGGTCGAGAAGGGGAGATGGTGCGAGGGGAGGTCGATGGAGATGAAGGCGAGCGAGGGGGAGTGCGGTGACATGGGTTTCCCACAGGCGATAGGTCGTGGCCGTCGGGTGAAGGCGGTGAAGATGCAGATGATAAGGTGAGGTGATGGATGTAGGTGACGACGACGAAAGAGGTTGATGATGAGGATGAGTCGAAGGTTGCAAGCGAGATGGGTTGATCGGCGACGAGATCTGGGTGGAATGGGTTGATGAGGAGATGAATGCTTGGCGATGAGGTCTGCTCTGTGGTGATGAAGGGTGGCGACGGCGAAGAGGTCAGGAAGGCGGCGAAGGCGTGGAGACGAGGCGCGGCGACGAGGTAGGCGAGGGGGCGACGGATAGGGTTCGTGGTCACGGAAAGAAACGAGGAAGAAGCGAAGAAGAAGAGAAAGGAGAGTTAGGGACGTGTATGGTTTTTAAAAAAATATTAAAAGGATTTAATATAAATTAGAGGGGAGAGAAAGAGAGACTGAGAGAGAAGGGGAGAGAGAGAAATCGAGATGAGAGAGAGAGGGTGAGAGAAAGAGATCGAGAGAGATCGAGATGAGAGAGAGAGGGGAATGATCAGGAAAGAGAAAGAAAATTGGATGTATGTGGGGAGAGAGAAAAAGAGAGAGAAAAGAAAAGAAAGAAAGAGAGATATACGTGGGGGCCACGAGCCAGAGATATAAAGCTGGGGATGCGCTGGAATATGTAATTGGTTTAGATTTTAATTTTAAAAAGATTTTAAAAGGGTTAAATATATTAAAAGATTTGTAAGTTACCTATATTCGTAATCGGTTGATTTTAAAAAATTATATTTAGTAAAATTTTGAGTTTTGGCGGGATACAAAATGTTCCAAAACGCCCCGGGTCGGGTCTAAAATTCAGATTTAAAATACGAAAAATTTACGTGACTTTCAAAATTTAAAACAGATGCTCAGGTAACGAAAATGCATACCCCCAAGAACGGATGCACGTACGTGCGCGCAGCCATCCAAACACGTCTATTTCACTGTACAGGACGAGAACAAGATGCGCGTACGGGGTTAGGGGTATCATGCAAGCCATGTTATGTAATTTTAAAATATTTTTTGTGACTTAAAATGTTATATGGTAAAAGATGCAATGTCAGATAAAATGCAAGTATGCGGTAAACATGAAAGTGCACCTGTCTATGTAACAAGTCAGGGTAATTCATAAATATGAATAAACCAAGTTCAAGCAAGCAGGTCGGGTCGAATGCAATAGTAAAAGTAAAATACCATTCGCACCCAAAACCCGATAAATCAAGAAAATACCACAGATAAGTAAATACGAGAACTGAAATTAGTATAAATGAACTAGGTTGTTACACATACCGAGAAGTACATTAAAATATAGCATATCCAGGAGAATCAAATCAACTAACGTATCCCTATCACCAATAGTATGGAACAGGACCTAAATACATGTCGGGCTACAAAAGAATCCCCCACAGGAGTAATCACTACTAGCGGTAACTCTAACAATGACAACTCCCTTCCCCGAGAAGGTGCAAAGTGTGCAGATACGTAAGAGTGTGTAGAACCGGGATCAAATAAAATATGCGCGTCTATGGAACATAAGGAAAGAGTAACTGTCATGACTGTATTGGATGCCTGGGCATCCTGAGGAGTCAAAGCGAAAACCCGAGCCTGGCCCCTACCGGCATCTTGACGTCCTCTCCCTCGGTCTCCTCGTCCTCTCTGAAAATATCCTGCAAAGCCCCGACCTCGCGGTGCAACAGCCTGGCGCATAGTATCAGCTAGTGGAGGAAGTAATGCCATCGAAGTAGAAGGTGGAGGGGGTAAAACAGTCTGCGGAATAACAATCCCTCCATGGCATCTACACTCTCTGGCCAAATGCCCAGAAACTCCACAACTAAAACATGTCAATCGGGGATTCTGCTCCACGGGATATGAGCTGAGCATTTGACTCTAGGCCCAACCTCGACCAAAACTACGGCCTGGAAAGTGTCTGCCTCCACCTCTACCAAACTGCCCGGTAACTGACCCAACAGGTCTGGTCCTCTTTGCTTCAGGAACAATCGTTGCCTCGTTCAGAAGCTCTTCCACTCGCATCGATGCGTCCATGGCCTGTGTATAAGTGTCGGAATGCTGGGAGCCTATAGAAATAAACAATTGTGTATCCAGGCTCCTCACAAATCTCTTCACCCGGTGCTCCTCCGTGGGAACTAAGTATGGAGCATAGCGTGATAACTAGGTGAACTGTAAATCATTCTCTGCCACCGACAAACTCGCAGTTTTCCGCAACGCTTCAAAACCGCTGGCTCTAGCGTCCCTCACGCTCTGTGGAAGAAATCTGGCAAGGAAGACATCAGAAAACTCTGTCCATGACATCGGAGGAAGACCTGCAGCTCTCCCTCTTTATACCGACTCACACCATGTCTGTGCAAGTCCCTCTAATCAAAAACTGGTCAGTTCCACCGACCTCGCATCTGAACATCTCAATGATATGCCAATCCTAGCCATCCTATCAAGAAATTACTGAGGATCCTCTGCTACGTCTGTCCCCATAAACACCGGAGGCCTCAACCTTATGAACTTCGGAAGAGATACCTCCATAACTCTCGAGTCTACAGGTGCGACGGTGTGTACGGGCTGTATAATGGGCTCTACCATCGTCGATGCCTGATCCTGCTTCTGAACACGGGTGGCCTCATTCAACTGCCCCATCGTCTGCTATAAGCCCAACATGCCCTCCTCTATCCTAGTCAGTCTATCAAGAAGAGGAGGATCAACATGCTCTGGTGTCGCCGGAACTTCCTGCACATCAGTCGCCGTCACAGGCGGATCTGTCCTAGCTGCATCTCTGGCTGTGGCTCGCCTAGCTCGCGTAGCCATAGCAACTGTAACAAGAAATAAGAGTTGATAAGGTGTACGAATAAGAGCAGCAATAATAGGGAGTCAAAGGAAGGATTAATCAAGATATATATCCTAAGATTACTTAGGCAGAGTATCGTAACGTAAATATGCCGCAGAACATATGAACGGTACTCCACTCATCCCAAATCACCTACTCCATCAAACCAAAGGTCATCCTACGTAACGAAATTTAAGTCTACTAACTTCAAATCACTACTCGGTTCCGTAAGGTTAATCCTAAGCTCTGAAACCAACTTTGTCATGACCCAATTTTTGTCCGTGACCGGCACTTATATTGTATGACATCTAAAGATGCCGACACAATCCGAGTAAGCCAGAAATCCAAGATCAAAACCCAATTTGCGGAATTTAGAAAATTTCAGTTTTTAAGTTTAAACAACTGATTTTTAAGCATTTAAAAATTTGCCAGAATCTCCCTTTTTAATTATTTATAAAAGCAGTTATAAAGTGTTTAAATAATTTGCATCTCTAGTTGGGAGCGAAATAATGCCAAACGGCTGAAATCAATACACAATAATAGTACGACGCTTAAATCAAAGAATTTCAGGCATAAGTAAAGAAAGCGTAATTTAGCACAACCAAACGATCTCACTAAGTCGAATCTAAAATATATACAAACACGTCTCGTTCTAAGTCAAATATACAGGGTCTGATGGAGTAATACTAGATCCAAAATACATATACCAAAATAGGAGGTTACTATATAGGTAACTCATCTAGCGAAAAGAGCGATAAAAGCTGACAAGTGGATCCGCACCGCCGCTATGCGTCCACGCGACTCATGCAAGGAACTAAGGCACAACGGGGGTGAGTTGCCAACTCAGTGAATAAAACTAACATATAACGGCTTATAATGTAAGTATGACAAACTAGAGCTAACAGCAACAAAGATGAGTATAATGCATGATAACATGTGGAAGCATGAATATGTATTACTAACTGTATAAATCAAAACTGAAATCTCATCAATTATTTCCAAATAAGGTTTATTTTTCCCGTGTCCAATATCGACACAAATCTTCTGTTTTCATCAGGCATCGTTCCCCGAACGATCCTGTCAATCAGTAACACCGGTCGGTATCATCTAGATATCCGTCGTTTTCATAACTATCTTCGGTATCGAGTGTTCTCGCTTGGCTCCCCGCCTCAAATGCGGCTTTCCTGCCCCTCGGTCTCGACCGGGTCCACCATAAATCCGACTGTATAGCCTCCCCACTCAGTCTGGATTACGTATAAATCCGTAACCATATAACCCTCCCACTCGGTTCGAAGAAAAACCAAATCATAAAAACATCTCATGGTGGACATATCATATCAATCATGAAAAATTTGCCGAATATACCACATAGCACATAAAACTCAAAACTAGAAATTCTCGAATCCAATACATCTTGCACAACAACTTATATTAGTTTGGGAGGAAACATGAAGTGTCAATAATAAAACAATGCTAAAAAATTACTATTAATGATACTAAAGGTATGAAGTGAATCATATGCACATAGCAAGTACTAAGTGTATATGTGACATGTCAATATCGACGAGGTGTAGTGTAACATGTAGATATGTGCGCGTGCAACATGACTCGTCGATAATTTGTGCAGTGTTCTAACAATTGTTAATCCTGACAATTTATATATATGAATGCATATGGTAGAGTTGCTAAATTCAAATTTTATATACAAAAAACAATTATAACTAAACTTAAATTTACGAGCGTATTATGCCATCCACACAAAATCCCCCGGTAGATATTAGTCTACTCACCGAAATATGTCAAATCTACTCGGATATCATCAATCCCTTTCCTTTCCTTGCGGCCTTCAAAGTTTCCGTATTCGAATCTAACATTTAAATTAACTTCGTATAAGAAACGGCTAAACTTCGTTGCGGCGAAAACGTGAAACTACAAGATTTATATACTAAATATGCTATGTGTGAATATTGTGAACTACCCAGAACTTATACTAACTAGAACTAACCCTTCGCTGTTCGTATCAGTGAAACAGTATCGAAATTACGAGATATCCGTATCGTATTAAAATTTTAACCCCAAAATAGATATTTACTTTCAGATTTTATATACTTAAAATATAACATAAACTAGCAATACCATACTTCTTAACACATATACAGAGAGCTATCCTAAAAACTCCAACACCTAACTCCCTCACAAAACCGGCGAGCTCGGACAATAATAGAATGTCGCTGGCCAAAATCCGATGAAATTGGTTCGTTTTTCTAGGGGTTATTCTAAGTCCAATTTACAAGATTATGGTACTGTTTGATTTTGTTAAAAGTTATCTAGACTCTAGCAAATTCAAAACAGGGCCTATACTTATCAAAATACGATATTTCTGATATCCTATTTCAAAATTAAAACAGTATTGAACTTAAGTTGTAGGGTTGAAACTTATACCTATAGAATGATCACTGAAAAAGCCCCTTCCAAGATGCATAAGCTCAAAGATCCTAGCTTGAGGGTGGTGGTGATCCTTAGTACTTAGCTCTCTTCTCGTCTCATTTTTTTCTTTGTTGTTCTAGGATTTCTTTTTCTTTTTAGCTAATTAACTTGTTTCTAATTGATATGTGAACTGAACTAATTTGAAAAGATATGGAGAATGAGTGATGAGTTGTAGGAGGAGGTGTCACCTAGATGAAGTGTGGTGTATCCATGCAAGGAGGTGATGTAAGCATGCAAGGTTCATGCAAGGAGGAGGTGTAGGCATGAAAGTTGGTGGTAGTTTCATGCAAGGAGGATGTGTCACCATGAAGTGTACATGTACATAAGATGTGTCATCTAGGTTATGATATACCATGAGTACAACTTAACCTAAACCATGACCTAACCCTTTTTACATAAAAACCGTCACAAATTTCCAATTTCTATAAATAATTAAACTTTTCACAAAACCCCTCATGACACTTATTATTATATAAACAAACTATTTCTTTACTAATTTAACCTACTCAATATAAAAAGGTCTTTTATTACAATTAAATTTAATTTAACAATTTTAATTAAATTAATTAATTAATTAATTATTTAAAATTGTTACACCTGATCTCGATCTCCCGAAGGTCAACTATCTCTCGGATCATGTGATACCAACTCAAATATGCCTGGATCGCTGATAAGACCTGGGTTCCTTGGCCAAAACCACTGCTCCGTTGTTATCGCAATACAAAGGTATTAGATGCTCGATGGATGGAACCACGCCATGTTCGGTTATGAACTTCTTCATCCAGACAGCCTCTTTAGCGACATCGTTGGCAGTGATGTATTCAGACCCCATCATCGAGTCTGCCACGGTTTCTTGCTTGGAACTCTTCCAACAAACCGCCCCTCCATTGAGGGTGAAGACAAAACCCGAGACTGACTTAGAGTCGTCATTATTACTCTGAAAGCTCGAATCGGTAAAGGACTCCATTTGGAGTTCAACGTTACCATACACCAAGAACATTTTTTTAGTCCTTCTTAAGTACTTAAGAATGTTCTTTACAGCTGTCCAGTGATTCTCTCCATGATCTGCTTGATACCTACTCACTACACCTAGTGAGTATGCTATATCGGGCCTGGTACATAGCATCGCATATATAATAGACCCGACTGCCGAAGCATAGGGTATCCCTTACATGCGAGCACTCTCCAAATCTGTCTTAGGGGAAATCTCTTTGGAGAGAGTGATTCCTGAGATCATGGGTAAATTCCCACGCTTGGAATCTTCCATACTAAAGCTCTTTAGTACGGTGTCAATGTACCTGGATTGGGACAATCCCAACATCCGCTTAGATCTATCTCTATAGATCTTAATTCCCAAGATGTAGGAGGCATCACCTGGATCATTCATTAAGAATCTTTGTGATAAGAAGAGCTTGACCGAGTGCAGCATAGGAATATCATTTCCTATCAAGAGTATGTCATCCACGTACAATACGAGGAAGATCACCTTACTCTCTGCCACCTTCTTGTATACACAAGGTTCATCTACATTTTTGACGAAGTCAAACTCTTTGACTGTGACATCAAAACAGATGTTCCAACTCCGCGATACCTGTTTTAACTCGTAGATTGATTTAACCAGCTTGTACACCTTCCCACTGCTCCCACTATCTACGAAGCTCTCTGGCTGAGTCATATACACGCTTTCTTCTAAATCACCATTTAGAAAAGCGGTCTTGACGCCCATTTGCCAGATTTCATAGTCATGGTATACAGCGATGGCAAGTAAGATCCGGATGGACTTAAGCATAGCCACTGGAGAAAATGTTTCGTTATAATCCACACCTGGTCGTTGACGAAAACCTTTTGCTACAAATCTAGCTTTGAAAGTCTCAACTTTTCCATCCACACCAAGTTTTTTCTTGAAGATCCACTTTCTCCCGATGGGTTTTACCCCTTCAGGAGCATCTTCCAAAGTCCATACTTTGTTGGTATACATGGATTCCATCTCAGATCGCATTGCATCCAGCCATTTCACAGAGTCCCCACTCGTGATGGCCTGCTCGAAGCTAGTTTGGTCATCATTAACCATGATGCAATTCTTGCTTCCACCATCAATGAGAAAATCGTAGTATCTCTCAGGTGGGTGAGGAATCCTACTAGATCGGCGAAGAGGCAAAGGTTTGTCAGGTACTACTGAATTCTCTGGTTCCACCAAATGTTCTGTTGCAGTTTGTGCAGCTGGAACTTCTTCCAGTTCCTCCTTGCCACTAATTTCTTTTTCAAGAAATCCCTTTTCTAAAAAGGTGGCATGTCGAGAAACAAACACCTTTTGTTCCTCGGTGTGGTAGAAGATATACTCTCGCGAATGTTTAGGATATCCAACAAACTTGCATAGAACTGACCTTGCCTCGAGATTGTCCGGATTTTATGTTTTCATATAGGCCAGAAAACCCCACATCTTAATAAAATTAAGACATGGTCTCTTTCCCTCCCATATATCATATGGAGTGGTAGGCACTGATTTGGTTGGAACTCTATTCAGTACGTATGCTGCTGTCTTAAGCACATAACCCCAAAAGGAGATAGGTAACTCAGCGGTGCTCATCATAGAGCGCACCATATCTAATAGGGTGTGAGTCCTCCGCTTCGATACACCGTTGTGCTGTGGTGTATACGGAGGAGTAAGCTGAGAGAGAATCCCATTCTCTTTTAGGTAGTCCAAGAACTCATTTCTCAAGTATTCTCCTCCCCGATCAGATCGAAGGATTTTAATACTTTTACCCGTCTGTTTCTCAATTTCTTGTTTATATTCTCTGAATTTCTCAAAAGCTTCAGACTTGTGTTTCATCAGGAACACATGTCCGAATCTTGAGAGATCGTCGGTGAATGTAATGAAGTATGAGGAACCATTCCTGACATGTGTAGACATGGGACCGCATACATCACTATGTATTAGTCCCAAGAGTTCCGTAACTCTTTTTCCGTGTCCTGTATACGGAGTTTTGGTCATCTTACCTTTGAGACATGACTGGCAAGTATCCTAAGATAAAAATTCAAACGAATTCAAATATCCATTCTTATATAACTTAGCTAGTCGTGTCGCATTGATATGACCTAGTCTATAGCCATAAGAAGGATTCGTTCATTTCTGAACTCTTCCTCTTGTGTGTGTTTGTTATGCTTAGAACTGTGGTTTGATTTAGAACGTATATGCCATTGCACAATGTGCCTGATCCAATCAACTTTTGATTCGGGAAAATGTTCATAACATTATCCTGCAATACAAAATTATATCTCTCTTTACTTAATAAAGAAACTGATATAATGTTGCAGTTCGGCATGTAATAGCATTCATTCAGAATCAATGTATTACCACTTGGTAATACAAGGTGATATTCGCCAACTGATTTGGCTACAACTATTGCACCATTTCCAACTCTTATATCTTTATCACCTATTCCCGGTTCTCTGCCTTTCCTTAGCTCATGTAACAAATTACATATATGGGATCCCGATCCGGTATCTAATACTCAGGACGTAGAGCACAGTGAGAAACAGTTCTCAGTTACAAACAGACCCGAAGAAAATGCATCAACATACTTTTTCTTCAATTGGGTGGCATGTGAATCCTAGCATTCCCGTATTCCTGCTCAGTCTTATAACACTTATAAGAAAGAACGGAACCAATGTTCCCCAGCTTAGTGTAATAAGTAAGTTCGATCGATACATCAATATTATTATCTTGATTAAGGCGTGACATGGTCACTACCTGGAGAGAGAGGCTCAGTGTAATAAGCAGGTTCGGTTGATACATCAATATTATTATCTTGATTAGGGCATGACATGGTCGCTACCTGGAGAGAGAGAAGAAAACACTTAGCGTATACTCTTGCAAAATTAGATTGGTTATTATCTTATCTAATCAGGATGGCTCCCACTGCTTTTTATCAAGTCCTTCTTCAAATCCTAAAAGGTAAGACTAGCCGGGATTAATTACACTCTATAAGTTCGCTAACCGTTCAGCCAGGCCATTATCGGTACTTTGAGGGAGGTTCCCCGTGCTTTCGCACGGACCTAATTAAAGTAATCCTCATTTTCCCAGAGACATAACCTCGTTAACACCTTTTTAGACACCTAATGGGTTAGCTAATTGTAAAGTGCAAAACTCTTCCAGAAGTAACACTTACTCGCAGCGGGTATCGGGATCTAACTATCTCATAAAAGGTATGCAATCTCATTGCAAATTTCAACACTTGAAGTTCCCGATAATATTTTGCCCCTAGCTTCCTATGACCTTAACGAAGGCCAACAAACCATAGGCTGCTAGTCAAGTTCAACCCGTACATTACATGATTGAATTAAACCCACCCGCACGATTCTTGACGGAGGCCAACAAAGTCATACGACTACCCTAATCCAATCGCATCACATGCTTTAGCAGATAAGCACTAATTAGCTACTGCACACTACGTCTTGACAGAGGCCAACAAACGTAGCACGAATACTAAGTAGTCCTTATCTGAAATGACGGAGGACTACGACAGGTTTTTAAGAAAACCTTTTGCGTAATGAACTTGATATCGTTGCGGAATCGAGTGATTTTGAAAATGAGTGTTTTTAGGCTTTTACTTGTTTTGCTAAAGAGATCACTCCCGGTGAAGTGATCTTGGCTCTTTCCTTATCGAATGAGGTGCTGGATATTCTACAAGGAATATCACTATGCAAAGCAAGAACTAAAAAAGCAATCAAAAACTAAACCGAGTTAGTTGTCGCATCTGTTAGTTTCGCTAAAGAGGTCACTCCCGGTGAAGGGATCTCGGCTCTTTCCTCATCGAATGAGGTGCAGAATATTCTACAAGGAATACCACTATGCAAAGCAAGAACTAAAGCTACCATTTTTGAAAATTTTGATTCCACAACATCATTAAGTTTCTTTCTTTTCATTAATCTCATTAATGAAGTCCTATCATTTATGCTTCCTAAGCATCACAGATAAAGAAACGAAAATAGAACGTACGCTTATGCCATCTACATTCGCCACAGTGTCTCGTTATGCACCGTTAGGTTACTTAACTAACGGTATAGCGGGGCAGGACTAGCGCGGGTGCAAAACATAAGCAACGTTTATTATATAACATATATATAATAAGCCGTTTGTCTCATCATATAAAGTGATCACATCACAAAATATCAGCAGCAGAAAACAACATATGAAATATTGGATATACTAGGATTTCCGCGTTTTAAATCAAGCCAGTAAAAAACACGGATTCCACGGTCACGATGAATAGCCAAACCCACATCCCTAGACCCCTACGAGAGCGGCAAGCAACCCTGCCAATTCTAGAGTTAGGAGACCCAGTCTCGACTTCTCGAGATGGCCTCCTGCTGGACCCTAGAACCCGGTTACTTGTGCTCCCCTCCTTGGGTCTACCATAATGCGGAAAAGTAAATAATATACATCAATGGTGACATCATCCTTAACCCGGAAGTGCCCCAATAAAAGAATATTACATACAAGTTCTTACATGAATGAAAATGAAAAACTCTCATCTCACATAAAAATCCCCGGCTATTCAAACACGACGATCCAATATAACATATCACAGCAACACATAACATCACATGTCATCAACATAATTAAATATGCGTATCCTAATTTTCGTTGACATATAGCAACGAAACCGGCGATACCCTACATATTACACTTACGGTCGTAGAAAAGAAAGTGAAAAACTACAACAATTGGAATCCGCAACACCCTTAGACATCATAAACCCAAAATATCATATATTTCGGATTTCATGCCTAACCAAATGAAATTTCTAGACATCATAAACCCGGAAAATCTCATATTCTGAAATTCATGTCTAACAATTATAAACCCCGCATTTTAGTCTCGTTATTGGAAACACTTTCCAATAATAAGTCGGGAAATTCAACAAGATCCTCGACATCCTAATCGAATGCTCATTGGAAACTTTAGTAGACGGCCGCACCCCCGATGCCGACGACAAAGTGCACTTAGGAGGAACATCGCGGCCACGAGCACCCGAACGGATGCTTTTGGTAACGGGGTCCTCCTACAGTCACTTGGTCGGGGCTATGGGGCGTGGCTATCTAGTAATGTTACCCGGTGAGTATCCACGTACACTACGTAATTGCGACGGACTTTTGATCCACATCAAAATCACGTGGCAACCGATCAATTAAGACTAAATTTCTAGATTTATAAAATTCAAATTAGTTTTCACAAAACTAATTATTGTGGATTCCAAATATTGTATCACAATAACAGATAGCTAGACGATGTTAAAATTTTCGATTGAATCAACGAGTTCCTAAAATTTCCCAGAGAGCTCAACACTTAAGCATTGTTAAAAAATACCCAGAACATGCCACAGTACCTACGGACCAACTGTAGAAGGCCCAACCCAACCCTTACATATGGCGTCGCGGAACCGCCGCAAACCCTCGGGTTTGGCCGCGGTTCCGCAGTCATATAATCGAGTTAGGGTTTCTTTGTTCTAGAGGGTCTATATAATTACCTGCATGATTTTTTGAATATTTTTAACATGGAAAATTTCAACTTTTGGAAAATTTCCAGAGGGGGGTAATTTTGGGCGTTTAGGAGTTCGTTCGAATTTCTAACTTCGCTTAGACAACGCCTAATGCTCTCCCTTGGCTCTGATACCACTGTAGGGTTCCGTAGTACGACTACAAGGATTCGGGAGGCATCTACCATTCTATTTTATAAAAATTGGTGTGCTATGAAACCCTAAAACAAGATCTTAACTAGAGAATTAGGATTATACATAAATGTAAACAACTTTACATATGAAAGTGAACAAGAAATACAACCTTTGTAGACCGGTCCTTCGCTTCAAAATCTCCTTGTAGTAGTCCCTTCACTCCAAGTAGTGATCTTCCGGACTCTAGTAAGGCTCCACAAAGTGAAATGAACAAGCTTGTTTGAAGTCTTCGAGGCCGAAGATGATCTACGTCGAGGAGACACTAAATCAAGCTACCTCTTCACTAATTAGGAATGAGTGAAGCAAACAACCTAGACTAAATGGCTAATCTAGTATAGGTTAATGAAGTAGGAATTTTTCTCACTTTAGAAGTATTTTTCTCACTAATTTTCCTCACCTCCAAAAACCCTATAGAGCTCTTGGAGATGAAGAAGAAGATGAAGTGGAGAATAGAATGTGTGAGAATAGCAACCATGGGTGAGATAATATCTCATACTAACTCATGTAGAGACTTAACCATGGCTAATCTAATGGTTGGGTTAATAAATATCTTAAGTAAAATAAAATTGGTGGACTAAGTCAATGGTTCCACAAGCTTCCACCAAGCTCCAAACCATGACTAATTTTCACCTAATTTTAGTTACTTTAAATAAATAAAACCCTTCATTATTATTAGCATGTTATGAGTCTCATACACCCATGTTACATGTATCAACAAGAATGACACAAGAATATATATCACATATATATTAAATATGCAAAAGTGAGAAAAAGAAATGCTTAAATGAGCTAATATTAGTTAATGTGCATTAATATATCAAACATATAATTATACATTAAATTATTAAATAAACACTTGATTTAATAATCCGGTTATATCATATATAACCGACTAATATCATATGTATCAACTTATCGAATCAACACTTGATTCGATAACCCGGCTATATCACATATAACCGACCGATATCACAAATCACGAGAATAGAATACGGTATCTCATACATGTATTAATCTCGGTCTCGTACATATCACATATGTCCTCCTACTTCATTTCGCCTGAGCCAGGAAACCTCTGTGTAGGACTCTAAAGAGTCGTCAATACGCCGGCAGTAGGTGATGATCATATCAGTCACCCACAAGCCGTCAGCGGTACTAGCTGCACGTAACGGCCATCCGGGTATTGAACGATCAGAAGATCAACAAGCATGCCTGCTCATACCCCTGTGAATCAAATAAGTAACACTACTGTACAGTCCGATCTCTTCGTCTGATATGTCGCAAATCTAGCTTGGGGTGGTAAACGTCAGACCCCAATAGCCCAATAAGTCATGCCGATATGAGGCTCATAACGGTTCGAGAAACCACTGATAACACTTACCAGTAAATCTCAGCTACCCTGGCCAGGGATTTCCTGTTATGGCCAATCGAGCACAACGCAACATCAACCCCCAATACCAGGAGAGACAAATCCCCTCCTATCGCTCATTGCTTCCATGTGACTCGGGACTGTACCCAAAAACCACCGTTTTGCACGTTCTCTTGAATGTGGTAAGGTGGAAATCAAAGAACAGTGGGAATCACACAAAAATCTTTGACAATCTTGGGTCAACAGACTAACCTGTACCAGTGTCACCAGAGAACTGCTATCTGACGTGAGATATAATACCATCTAGGAGTTCTCGGCGAGTCCTGTTCAGTATACCCAGTCTCCACTGAGCACCCGTATACAATCATTGATGTCAAACACCAATGGATATGGGATCATCCATCGCCCATCATATGGGTCAAGAAACGTATACGCTAGTCTACTCTGGAATATCGATACCCCGTCTCGATACACCAACGACTAAGAACAATTAAAGGATGAACTTATGGACTACCATGGCCCCACTAGTATGATCTGCATCATAATCCTGGTAGTCAAGTATACATCCTAAGGGCTTTACCAACATGTGAGAGCAAGACAGTATTATAATACAAATCTACATGTTAAGATAAAGAACAACCAGATAGCATACTATCATATCGAGCAAAAAAGTACTCTCTATATATGTCCAAGCATCCACTATAATATACATCATATATACAATAATAGCCTCTAGGGCATACATACAACTAACAGAAACATCGTGCATCTGAACGGTCTTGAAGCAGTTGGTACTATTGCAATCAAAAGTTTCTCCTGCGCTTCTCCTTGTACTTCAAAACATAAACGGATTGGTTCTTACGAGATGAGAGGAAAATTATAATGTAGTTGTTGGATTCAAGCTTGCGATAAAACCTAAAATGGTAAGCAATGAAACCGAGAGAAACAAGATAATATAATGACCATAAATCAAGGAAATGAATCAAGAATAGGACTCTAAATTACTTAAATAGAGTACCGCATTTTAACCATGCCATGGTTCATAGTTACAAGCACTTAACTCCATTCAAGTCGCCTAAATCCTAGTATCAGAATCGAAGGAATAGGAAGGGACAACCAATAAGGATTCGGGAGCATTCCTAAGCGGAGATGCAAAGTCATTTCCATATCGTCAAGATAAAGGGTCAAGAGAAAGATAAGATTTAAGAATCACGACAACAATATGGCAGGACATGTTCCTAATTACGGGTTTTCTGATTAGTGTATTGGGTCCAATACCCAACTACAAAAGAATCAAACTTGATTAATCCTAAATCCTATGTCTCTGATACCAAACAAACCCTGTCAAGCCCCGCTTCCCAGAATGCGCTAGCTGCGGTACGTAACAAAACCAACCATGCAACCTATGGATAGGAATCATCCCTCCACAATCACATTACGGCTGTCTATAAGATTTCAAGAACAGTAAACTACTAAATCTATCTATCACATGTCCAATAGTCATAAGAACAATAACGGAAAAAAATTGAAGAAGCGATAAAGATCTAAGGAATAACTAACCTATATAAGAGCTATATCAATGAGGTGGTCCTCACTGATCGGAGGACCTGTCGAATACTCACATGCTATGTCAAGTATTCGGGCCATGCAAAACCAAGACTTCAGTGCGTGATAATACCAAAAGAAACCAGGATGTAACGATATAGGTAAACATGAATATAAATAATAACACGGATATGAACAGTGAGGTATATGTGGGCATGTGAAGTGTGATGAGTAACATAAACAGTGCTACTAGGTTTTCTACTCTAAAGTTTTTGAAATCAATTTAATAGAATCGTCGATGTAATTCAATAGTATCTCGTGCATGCCCGGGACCACGATCAAGATTCTCAGACTGAATTCGAGATGTGCCACTAGGTAGTATACAGGTAACATGTATAGATGAATGATGTCAACAGCATCATCCCGGGGCTGGCCTGGCTCATAAAGACTGATCGGTATAAGTATCGAATTGTCGAGTTACAAGTCAAATTTCATTATTGATTTCCCCTTACCCCCAAGGTTATGTGTTCAAGTCAGGTTTTGATAATATGAAACTAATGCCAACACAGGATCAAGCAGGTACAGGTTTTGTCTATGTAGACAACAGGTTACGTCCGTCGGGACAACACTTCAGGATTGTCGGTATTAGTAACAAGATCAAAATATGAAGTCAAGTAGTGTATCAGGGAATATCATGTGGTGCATATGTATCAAATGGATACCCAATGTAAAACTGTAATGAATATCGAACCACTGTTAATGCACGGATGCACAAGTATCTATATGTGATAGCATTTTATAAGTCCAGGACTACGTATGATGCACACTAGCAAGCACGGTGTACTAATTGAACAGCAATATGATATAATAAGATTCCGGCATGCAACTAGATATGCAATAGACAGTACGGATACGAACGGATATCGAAAAACGGTAAACTATAACATTGGATGCACAATTGAAAATACATATATTATTTTTATTCATATGGATATAAAAATAGTAACATAGCATGTAGCAAGATAAACTTGCCTGATCGGATCTCATGACGGGGTGCATACGCCACGTTCGACGTCAGGTAAATGTCGTGATGCACACACGCGCATACAAGACTGGACTTGGCTACTCAAAAACATGACCACGCTGGATGAGTACGTCGACTAGGTCGCTCGAATCATCGCCGATGTGCGTGACTCTGGCGATCACCGGAAAAACCGAGAATCAAGAAAAGAAAAGAGAAGAAGAAGAAAGGAGAAGAGGAGGTCTGGGGTTATGGTGTATTGGATTTCTGGTCAGAGAAGCAGAGGCGAGGGATGACGACGATGTCTCCGGCGATGAGGGGTGCCGGCGATAGGTGTGGCTGCGGTCGGGTGCAGGTTGCAGGGGATGCTCGGGGTGATAAAGAGCTTGGGAATAGAGAGAGAGAGAGAAAAGCGGAGGTAAGGAGATGATGAGGGTGAGGTCGGGGTGGTGGCGACGTTGAGTCGCCGGCGGTAGAGGAGATGGGTGCCGCGGTTTCTTAGGTTAAGGTCGGGCTATGGGGATCTCGGGAGATGGGTTCGTCATAGTTGTGAGCTCGGAAATGAGAGGAGAGGAAGGAGGTGGTGATATAATTGGGAGGTCAACGGCAACGGCGAGGTGAGGTGTGTGGGTTAGGGTTCTCGTGGGGGTTGAAGTCGGGGAAAAGAGATGAAGAGGGAGAGAGAGGGGGGCTGAGTTAGATTAGGTTTAAAAAAAATATAATATATAATATTTATATGTATATATAGAGAGAAGAAAGAGAGTGACAGAGAGAGGGATGAGAGAGAGATACGGTGAGAATTTAGATTTGGATTTAGTTAAAAATATATATATATATATATATATATATATATATATATATTAACAATTGAGAATATAATAATATATATTATAGGATTTTTAGTTAATATCAAATCTACTCCAAAAAAAACCCGGGTCCTGTCTAAAAATCTAATTTGAAAATACGGATAATATACGTATCAACTAAAACCATAATGTGATGTCCAGTTAAAAAAATGCATACCCCTAAGAACGGATACACGTAAATGCACGTAGCGATCCAAACGAGTACGTTACAACAAACAGGAAGTGAACACGATATACGGATGCAACCATGGGGTATGGGGTATGATGCAGGCCATGCTTGGTATTAAAAATATATTATTAGGTTATAATTTGTATTGTTTAAAAATATATGCAATACTAGATATAAGATACATGTATATAGAACGTATGTGTACACGGATTCTCGGTACTAGTAAGGATATGTCGTAATCAAGAACCAAGACGGGTTTCAAGCATGCGGATCGGGTCGGATATTAAACACAGATACCAAACACTATCCGTACCTAAAACAAATGAAAAAATCAAGAAACAGTCACAAGATTAGAAAATACTCAAATAGAATATGGTATAAATTAACTAGGGTGTTACATTATACCCAACTACAAAAGAATTTTGTCATCGAAATTCCTGGAACAAGAAAAGAAAAGAAAATATGAATCTAAAAAAAAAGGTGTGGAAACTTCTATCGAATTTTGTCTTCTCGTTCCAAAGTTGATTCGCCATGCAAACGATTTTCCCATGAAACAAACACTAGAGGGATCACCTTATTCTTGAGAACATTTTCTAGTCGATCCGCAATCATCATCAATTGCTCTTTACAAGCCAAATCTTCTCTCACTATCAATTCTGAGTGATCTAGGACGCACGTCTCATCTCAGAAATACTTGCAGAGTTGAGATACATGAAACACGTCATGAACACTCGACAAGGATGGTGGTAAAGCCAATCGATAAGCCACTTCTCCAACGCGCTTGATAATACCGAAAGCCCCACGAATCGAGGACTAAGCTTGCTACGACTCCCAAATCGAATCATTCCTCTGGTCGGTGATATCTTTAGGAATAAAAGATCACCAAATGTGAACTCTAATGTTCTTCGTCCTGTATCGGCCCAACTTTTCTATCGATCTTGTGTCGCCTTCATATGATTTCGAATCGTATTAACTTTCTCCACAATTTGCATGATAAGATCCGGTCCCAATAATCTTCGTTCTCCGACATCGTCCCAACAGACAGGCGAGCAACACTTGCGACCATATAATACTTCAAATGGAGCTATCTGGATAGTCGCCTGGAAATTGTTATTATACGAAAACTCCACCAAGTGTAAATGATTCTCGTATGAACCCTTGAAGTTTAACATGCATGCTCTCAATATATCTTCAAAAGTTTGGATCGTTCTTTCAAACTGGCCATCTGTCTGAGGATGATAAGTTGTACTAAACTTCAAATGAGACCCTAAACTTTCCTGTAAACTCCTCCAAAAGTGTGATAAAAATTGGGTATCACGATCGAAAACGATACTCACGGGTACTCTATGCAATCTTACAATCTCCTGCATGTACCGCTCTGCTAACGCTTCCGTCGACTGACCAATTCGAAACGGTATGAAATGAGCTGTCTTGGTCAATCGATCAACAATCACCCAAACTGCATTATTTCCTTTGGACTCGGCAGCAAAGCTGTCACAAAATCCATAGTTATATGTTCCCACATCCACTGAGGAATCGGAAGTGGTTGCAATAAACCGGTTACCCTTTGATATTCAGCTTTGGCTTACCGACACACCAAACACTTTGATACATAGCGAGCAATCTCCCTTTTTTTTTGCCTTACCACTAGAAATGTTGTCGTAGATCTCGGGAAATTTTCGTGCCTCCCGGATGTATGGAATAGACGGAACTATGTGCCTCCTTTATAACTTCTTCATGAATATCTCCTTTAGGCATACATAGACGACTACCATATCATAATGGACTGTCTTCATGAATCAACAAGTCCGTTCGAAGTCCCGCTTCTACATGTTCTCGAAACTTCTACAATCTTGGATCGTGTGATTGAACTGCTTTAATATTATCGATCAAGGACGACTGTACTTGCAGCTGCATCAACTGTCCCAAAGAATGCGGTAATATGATCTCCAACTCGAATCTCTGGAAATCATTGATAAGCTCCTTCTTTGCAATCAACATCCGTATTGCTGGCAACCGACTTAGCGCATCCGAAACTACATTAACTTTTCCCGGATGGTATTTTAGATCAAGATCATAGTCAGCCATCAGCTCCAACCATCTACGCTGCCTTATGTTGAGCTCTTTCTGCGTGAACACATACTTTAAGCTCTTGTGATCAGTAAATACTTCTACCCTTTCGCCCAATAAGTAGTGTCTCCAAATTTTCAAAGAAAAAACCATTGCTGCTAGCTCCAAATCATGAGTTAGGTAGTTCTTCTCATGAGTCTTCAATTGTCTCGATGCGTAGGCTATAACCTTCCAATGCTACATTAGAACACACCCAAGTCTTTCCCAGATGCGTCGCTGTGAATAACTAACCCTCCAGAACTGTCTGGCACTGTCAAAATAGGAGCGGTGGTCAACCTTTACTTCAACGCTTCAAAAGCTGACGCACATCTATCCATCCATATGAATGGTACCTCCTTTTGCTTAAGCTTAGTCAAAGGCTCAGCTATTCGAGCAAAATTCTCCACGAATTTTCTATAATATCTGGCAAGCCCAAGAAAACTTCTGATCTCCGCTACGTTCTTCGGAATCGACAAATCATGAACAGCTGCAATCTTTTCAGGGTCAATGGGTTCCATCTCCGGATACAACATGACCCAAGAACTTCACTTCTTCGAGCCAAAACTCGCACTTGCTCATCTTCGCATATAACCTTTCTTGCCTCAATGTCTGCAGTGCGATCTTCAAGTGTTATGCATACTCTTCTTTGCTCCTCGAATAGACCAGAATATCATCGATAAACACTACTATAAACCAGTCGAAATACGGTGAAAAGATTCGGTTCATCAAGTCCATAAATATTTCTGGTGCATTCGTAACTCCGAATGGCATCACTAAGTATTCGTAATGCCCATATCAAGTTCGGAACGCTGTCTTACAAATATCTTCTGATTTTACTTGAACTTGATGATATCCGAATCGTAAGTCCAGCTTCGAGAATACTCTCGTACCACTGAATCGATCGAATAATTCGCCAATGCAAGGTATCGGGCACTTGTTCTTAATAGTCACCCGGTTTAATTCTCGATAATCGATGCACATCCTCCGCATGCCATCTTTCTTCTTGACTAGATGAACTGGAGCTCTCCAGGGTGAATTGCTGCCGCGAATCCAATCCTTCTCTCGAAATTCGGTAAGTTGTTTCTTCACCTCTTCTAGTTCCACTGGTGCCATCAGATAATACTTCTTTGAAATTGGCGCTGCTCCAGGAACAAGATCAATCGCAAACTCCATATCTCGTTTAGACCGTAAACTCGAGATGTCCTTGAACACATCCATGAAATCCCGAACTGCTATCAACACTTCATCTGCAACTTGTTTATGAATTTCACCCTTCAGTAAATGGTTCCCTACATCATGAATTTGCAAGTTTTTTCTGAGATTTGTAGGTTATTAGCCCACCACTCTTCCGCTGCGCTACACGGATTATCTGCAGCAGTTCATCGGAACTCCTCAAAACATTCAGCATTTGAACGGTCTTGAAGCAGTCGGTACTACTGCAATCAAAAGCTTCTCCTTGTACTTTGAAATGTAAACGGGTTGGTTCTTACGGGACGAGAGGAAAGGTATAACGTGGTTTTTGGATTCAAGCTTGTGATAAAACCAAAACTGGTAAGCAATGAAACCAAGAGAAACAAGATAATATAATGACCGTAAATCATGAAAAAAAATCAAGAATAGGACTCTAAGTTACTTAAATAGAGTACCGTATTTTAACCATGCCGCGGTTCATAGTTACAATCACATAACTCCATTCAAGTCGTCCAAATCCTAGTATCAGAATCAAAGGAATCAGGAGCATTCCTAAGCGGAGATGCAAAGTCATTTCCATATCGTCAAGATAAAGGGTCAAGAGAAATATAAGATTCAAGAATCACGACAACAATATGGCAGGACATGTTCCTAATTACAGGTTTTTTAATTAGTGTATCGGGTCCAATACCCAACTACAAAAGAATCGAACCCAATTAATCCTAAATCCTATATCTCTGATACCAAACAAACCCTGTCACGTCCCGCTTCCCAGAGTGTGATAACTACGGCACGTGACAGAGCCAACCATGCTACCTGTGGATAGGAATCATCCCTCCACAGTCACATTACGGCTGTCTATAAGATATCATGAACAGTAAACTACTAAATCTATCTATCACATGTCAAATAGCCATAGGAACAATAACTGGAAAAGATAGCGGAAGTAATAAAGATCCAAGGAATAACTAACCCGTATAAGAGCTATATCAATGAGGTGGTCCTCACTGATCGGCGGTCCTGTTGAATACACATATGCTATGTCAAGTATCTGGGCCATGCAAAACCCAGACCTCAGCGCGTCATAATACCAAAACAATAGTAACAACCAGGATGTACCGATATAGGTAAACATGAATATAAATAATAACACGGATATGAACAGTGAGGTGTGTGCCGGCATGTGAAGTGCGATGAGTAACATAAACTGTGCTACTAGGTTATCTACTCTAAAGTTTTTGAAATCAATTTAATTGAATCGTCGATGCAACTCAATAGTATCCCGTCCATGCCCGGAACCATGGTCAAGATTCTCGGGATGAATCCGAAGCGTGCCGCTAGGCAGTAAATAGGTAACATGTACAGATGAATGATGTCAGCAGCAGCATCCCGGGGCTGGCCTAGCCCATAAAAAATAATCAGTATAAGCATCGAACTGTCGAGTTACAAGTCAGGTTTCATTATTGATTTTCCCTTACCCTCAAGGTTATGTGTTCAAGTCAGGTTTTAGTAATATGAAACTAATGCCAACACAGGATCAAGCAGGTACAGGTTTTGTCTATGTAGAGAACATGTTACGTCCTTCAGGACCACAAGTCAAGATTCTTGGCATTAGTAACAAGATCAAAGTATGAAGTCAAGTAGTGTATCAGGGCATGTCATGTGATGCATATGTATCAAATGGATACCCAATGTAAAACTGTAATGAATATCGAACCACGGTTAATGCACGGATGCACAAGTATCTATCTGTAATAACATTTTATATGTCTATGACTACATATGATGCACACTAGCAAGCACGGTGTACTAATAGAGCAGAAATATGATATAATAAGATTCCGGCATGCAACTAGATATGCATTAGACAGTACGAATACGAACGGATATCGAAAAACGGTAAACTATAACATCGGATGCACAATTCAAAATACATGTATTATTTTTATTCATATGGATATAAATATAGTAACATAGCATGTAGCAAGATAAACTTGCCTGATCAGATCTCACGACCGGGTACGTATGCTACGTTCGACGTCGGGTAAACGTCATGATGCACACATGCGCGTACAGGACTGGACTTGGCTACTCAAGAACGTGACCATACTTGATGAGTATGACGACTGGGTCGCTCAGATCTTCGGTGACGTGCGCGACTCCGGTGATCACCGGAAAAACCGTGAATCAAGAAAATAGAAGAAGAAGAAGAAGAAAGGAGAGGAGGAGGTCTGGGGTTGTGGTGCACTGGATTTGGGGGTCAGAGAAGAGGTGGCGAGGGATGACGACGAGGTCTCCGGTGATGAGGAGTGTCGGTGATGGGTGGGCTGCGGTCGGGTGCAGGTCGCAGGGGATGCTCTGGGTGATGAGGAGCTCGGGAAGAGAGAGAGAAAGAGAAAGAGAAAAGCGGAGGTGAGGAGATGATGAGGGAAAGATCGGGGTGGTGACGATGTTGAGTCACCGGCGGTGGAGGAGATGGGTGTCGCGGTTTCTTGGGTTGAGGTCGGGGCTGTGGAGATCTCGGGAGATGGGTTCGTTGGGGTTGTGAGCTCAGAAAGGAGTGGGGAGGAGGAGGTGGTGACGAGATTGGGAGGTCGACGGCAACGGCGAGGTGAGGTGTGTGGGTTAGTGTTCTTACGGGGGTTGAAGTCGTGGAAAAGAGATGAAGAAGGAGAGAGAGAGGGGCTGAGTTAGTTTATGTTTTAAAAAAATATAATGTATAATATTTATATGTATATATATAGAGGAGAGAGAGCGACAGAGGGAGGGATGAAAGAGAGATACATTGAGGATTTAAGTTAGGATTTAGTTGAAAATATATTTAAAATATATATATATATATATATATATATATATATTATCAATTGAGAATATAATAATATATATTATAGGATTTGTAGCTAATATCAAATCTACTCCGAAAAATATCC
Organism: Agapanthus africanus; assembly: GCA_030015575.1. Taxonomy (NCBI): domain Eukaryota; kingdom Viridiplantae; phylum Streptophyta; class Magnoliopsida; order Asparagales; family Amaryllidaceae; genus Agapanthus; species Agapanthus africanus. Next base: position 469,984,122 of record CM057349.1, read on the forward strand.
AGGTCATGTCTAAAAAACTAGTTTGAAAATACGGATAATATACGTATCAAGAAAAACCATAATGTGATATCCGGTTAAAGAAAATGCATACCCCCAAGAACGGATGCACGTAGCGATCCAAACGAGTCTGTTACAACAAACAGGAAGTGAACATGATGTACGGATGCAAGCATAGGGTATGAGGTATGATGCAGGCCATGCTAGGTATTAAAAATATATTATCAGATTATAATTTGTATTATTTAAAAATATATGCAATATTAGATATAAAATACATGTATAAAGAACATATGTGTGCACGGATTCTCGGTACTAGTAAAAATATGTCGTAATCAAAAACCAAGACGGGTTTCAATCATATGGGTAGGGTCGGATACTAAACACAGATACCAAACACTATCCGTACCCAAAACAAATAAAAAATCAAGAAATAGTCATAAGATTAGAAAATACTCAAAAAGAATATGGCATAAATGAACTAGGGTGTTACATTATACCCAAGTACAAAAGAATTTCTTCATCGAAATTTCCGGAATAAGAAAAGACAAGAAAACATGAATCTAAGAAAAGTGGTGTGAAAACTTCTGTCGAATTTCATCTTCTCTTTCCCAAGTTGATTCTCCATGTGAATGATTTCCCCACGAAACAAAAACTAGAAGGATCACCTTATTCTTAAGAACCTTTTCTCACCGATCCACAATCGTCATCGGTTGCTCTTTATAAGTCAAATTTTCTCTCACTCTCAATTCCGAGTGATCTAGGACACATGTCTCATCTCAAACATATTTGCGGAGTTAAGATACATGAAACACGTTATGAACAATCTTCAAGAATGATGGTAAAGCCAATCGATAAGCCACTTCTCTAACGTGCTTGAAAATACCGAAAGGCCCCACGAATCGAGGACTAAGCTTGCTTTGACTCCCAAATCGAATCACTCCTCTGGTCGGTGATAACTTCAGGAATACAAGATCACCAACTGTGAACTCTAAAGGTCTTCGTCCTGTATCGGCCCAAATTTTCTTTCGATCTTATGCTGTCTTCATATGATTTCAGATCGTATTAACTTTCTCCACAGTTTGCACGATAAGATCCGGTCCCAATCATCTTCGTTCTCTGACATCGTCCCAACAGATGGGCGAGCGACACTTGTGACCATATAATACTTTGAATGGAGCCATCTGGATAGTCGCTTGAAAACTGTTATTATACGAAAACTCCACCAAATGTAAATGATCCTCCCATGAACCCTTGAAGTCTAACATACATGCTCTCAACATATCTTCAAGAGTTTGGATCGTTCTTTCTGACTGGCCATCTATCTGAGGATGATAGGCTGTACTAAACTTCAATCGAGTCCCCAAACTTTCTTGTAAACTCCTCCAAAAGTGTGATAAAAATCGGGTATCATGATCGGAAACGATACTCACGGGTACTCCGTGTATTCTCACAATCTCCTGCTTTTACCGCTGTACTAAACTTCAATCGAGTCCCCAAACTTTCCTGTAAGACTCATTAACCATGTTGACCGACCTTTCTTCAAAATCGACAGCTTTGGAATGTTTGGATTGCCCTAATCCATGACATAGTCACATATGTCCTCACATATCCTACTTCCCCTTCTACTAACTCCAAAACCCTCTGTATTCAGTACAGAGATCCATATTGTTTGGAAGGCCATCGTATAGTTAGATACGAACTCGATGAAACTGTTTCAGTCTGAGGATGGCTACTGGTTCTAGATTAGATGAATTGTTCTTTTGTCTATCTCTCCTACCTTATCTCAAGCTCGAGAGCTCCTTACATATATGGAGTGTATACCAGTTATGCTTATTGGATAGTCTTCTTCCAATCCCGAAGCTGGTGCTGAAGGAATGGAAAGGAGAAAACCAACTAGCATAAGTTCCGTATACAGGAAGGTAAGATGGAGAGTCGTCAAAAGGGGTTGAAGTGAGAAAAGAAAATTGCAACTACTGTCATGAACCTGGGCAATGAAAAAGGCAATACTGTGAATACCTGACTAACCGCACTGAAACATTTTTTGATGTTTCAGATTTCCCGTGCGTCTGTGTTTTGAGAAACTATTTCTCAATAAACTCTAACTTCTGGGTATAAAGACACCGGATTGGAATCCCACATCTATAGGGCATTACAGATGCTGAGAAGGAGTAGAGAATTGAGAATGGATGATTTTTTCCTCGATGTCAGTTTTCGGAACCATTGTTGCTATTGAGGAAAATCATTAAGTTTTTCCTAAACAGCAAATTTTTGGTTTCTTTTAACCAAAAGAATGTTTTTCAATTAACAGCATACGGAAAATGAGTTAGTGAACTCTAGGGACTTATACATATTGATGTATGTTGTTCAATATCCATACGGAGAAGGGTTGGTTATAGGTATTCTATATTGAGAATGTGATTCTCTTTCATATTGCTCATCCGTTGGTGCGCTCCATGATGAGTAATATTGAGTTGCTTTCTTCAATTTAGGGGATGCATTAGAAATAGATGCATAGCAATCGATACTGGTTGTATCTAAACAAGTGCCTCTTTTCTATATGTAATATAGAATAGTATTCATCTTAATATTGTTAAGATATGGGGTTATCCGGTCTGTGTTTAAAACCATAATCCGGATAAACTCAAGACACGTTTCAGAAATAACAGTCTGTGGGTTATCCCAAGATTTCACGAGGGATAACTTCTATCATTTTTCAAGTTCAAAAGTGTTTTTTTCTTGACTCACCACATCTTTGGTTAAGGAATTTCTTGCAAAAGAAATTAGTGGGAGTATGGTAGAACTGGAAATGGTTCCAGAACCACAAACAGTTATCGAAAGTTTAGTAGAACCTAATGATCCAATTGACCCTAACAGACCATAGCTACTCCGCAGATTTAGTAGGTGACCTCAGCCATCCGAGAGATACTTCGGTTTTCTCATAGACGGTGACTATGAGGCTAGCATCATGTGATGATGACCCTACTAGTTATCAGCATGCCATAGGAAGTGGTGATTTCCGACTGATGGCTGGAAGCCAAGTTATCCAAGTTGGACTCTATGCACTACAACAAATTATAGATTTTATTATGTGCTTCTGAAAGGGGTAAAACCCATAAGAAACAAGCAGATCTTTTGAGATCAGTGCAAATGGAAAGGTATTAACCTAATAAAAGAAAGACTTGTAGTATACAATATTCATCAAATAGCCGATGTGGATTGTGATGATACTGTTACTTCAAAATCTGTGCTGAAGTCCATACGGATAAAATTTGCTAACCGTTGTTTTCATGACTATGATATCTGGTATGAGTATGATTATAACTTATTTCTAAATTGGATTTAGAAGTGTACGTGTATATGACTCTACCAGAGAATTGTCTTAGTCAGTTGGAACAGCGGAAAGTATGCAAAATTGCTTAAGTCTATTTGTAGACAAAAGCAGGCATAGCGGAGGTGGATCATCTACTTTTGATGCAACAGTCAAAGTGTTTGACTTCATCAAAATAAGAGATAAACTGGATATTTGTAAGAAAGCTGTAGGGAGTACTGTCAGATTCTGCATACTGATGTGGATAACATACTCTTGATAAGTAGTGATATTCCTATACTACAATTCGGTTAAACGTTGGTAGTCACTTTTGTTTCTCTTTTTATCGATTATACATATGTCAATGATTCTGTTGACTAGGTCTATAGAGTTAGACCTAGTAAGGGTTTTGGGATTATCCCAATTCAGGTATAATGACACCATTCTAAAATAGTTTATAATAGAGGACTCATAGTGAGGTAATGTACCCACAGGTAATGGGGCCACTCTCTCTAAAATGACGTCTTTTGGGACTGATGAAGAGATAGACTCCCATGAATGACATTCGACATGCTATGGCAATAAGGTCAATCATGCAATGTTATATACCGGACCAGATATTACTTTTATACTAGGTGTAGTAAGCAGACATTAATCCAATCCTAGAGAAACATAGGAATAAGTGAAAAATATATGCGATGTTATGTGGTGTATGGTAATGGCCGACTCTTTCGGGAGGCAATTATCGATTCCAGCTTCCGTAGTAACAAAGGTGACAGAGTATCTGTCGTCCTGAGTCATTAGTTTACCTTCTTATGAGAAGCAGTGTATTGGAAAAGTTCCAATCGAGATACTGGGGTAGTCAAGACGCTAGATACTGATTGTGAATCAGCAGAGGATACATCCCATGTATTTGTTTGGATAAATATGTTCTTTTATGAACAAGGTCCCATCAGCTATCCAAACAATATTCTAAGGTAAGTATTGCTCATTTTCAGGAGCTAATTGATATCCGTGAAGTTGAGATTCAGAGAGATATAGTTAGAAACATATTAGCGGATCCACTCACTGAGGCTATTTCTCGAACACAGTTTGTGAAACTGTTAGTACAGAAGTTGGGTATGCTGTAGCACATGAGATGTGTGCCTGCGATATCGCAATAATTAGCCTTGAGTGCAAGTGGGAGATTGTTGGATATATGTTCCCTCAAGGCAATTATCGTAGTTGCGGGAATGCAATTACTGAATTCGAGGAGAGCCTATACCAATAACGGTCTTACTCAAGATGATAGTATGCTATCTGGTTTGTCTTTATATGTCATGTTAATACAAGATACTAGCTATCACGTACCGCAAATACATGAGATAAAACCCATAGGATCTTTGCTTAACTACCAGGATTATGATAAGGATCATATTAGTGGGGTCTAGTAGTTTATAAGCACATCTTCAAATGTCCCTAGTCAAAGAAGTATCGAGACTGGGCATCGGTACTCCAGTTTAGACTAGTGTATACGTTTCATGACCCAGTACGGGGCAATGGCTAATCCCATCGCCATTGATGTTTGACACTGATTGTTGTATACAGGTGGTCATTGGATGAGTTATACAGTACGGACTCACTGAGAACTCTTAGTTGGTATTATACTAATGTCAAATAGCGGTTTTCTGGTGACATGAGTACAGGGTAGTCCCTAGACCTGAAATCGCCACAGTGTCTCGTGTGTGTTCTCACTGTACTTAGAATACTACCCTACCATGGCTCCACTGAGTCGTGCAAACATGTTTTAGTTAGTTACAGTTCCGAAGCATATGGAGGCAGTGAGCGATCGAGGGAATTCGTCACTCCCGGTATTGGGAGTCGATATCACACTATGCATGACACGACTATAGCCAGAAGTCCGTGGCCACGGAAGTAGAGATAAACTGGTAAGTGTTACCAGTTGTATCTTTTTGGTTATGAGTCCTCTGTCAGCACGACTTATCGGGTTATTGGGGGTCTTACAGATTCCACCCCCAGACCCGGTATGCGATACTTTCTGACGAAGAGACCAGACTGTACTGTGACTGTCACTTATAGACTTTGTTTGGTTTGGATGAATTCGCTCATCGACTTGCCTTTATCTTGTTTATACCTGGATAACCGTTACGTACAGCTAGTGCCACTGACGAGTTTGTAGGTTAACCCGAAAGGGAGTTAAATCTAAAAGTATTTTAGATTCAATCAGATATGATCATGTATAACCTACTTCCAGCGTATTGACAGGTCTTTAGAGTCCCGCAATGAAAATGCCTGCCCAGGCAAAACGCAATGTGACGTACGTATAGCGATAGGTACATGAGTTCGATAAAACATTTATATTGGATATACGTGTTCAATCGGACGACTGTTATACTAGCCGGTTTCAAAGCCGGAATACCAAGTCAAATGTTGACTTGATAATCGTATTGATGATATGGTTTCTAGTATTGTGTATATGATACACACACTCTCTACAGTATATGATACTGAGAAGATATTGATGGCATTTTGTGTATGTGATACATGATGTGTACGTGTATAGGATACTGTTGGAGATAGTGCCCTCAGAGTCAATTATTGGATCACAGGCACGTGATTGCAATGATTGATGGAGGACCTATGCCGGTAGGACAGTCTTGCTCAAGATGATAGTATACTATCTGGTTTATCTTTATCATCGTGTACTGCTTTAGCTGACATTACTGATCAATATTGCACGTTGATAGAGCCCCTAGGATTCTTGCTTGACTACCAGCAGTATGAGAGCGATCATATACGTGAGAGCTGGGGTCTATAAGAACATGCTTAAAAGGTCCCTAGTCGTGGGAGTTTCGAGACAGGGTGTCGATACTCCAGAGTAGACTAGTGTATACAGTCGAGACCTCGACGAGGGGCGGTGGCCGGTCTCACAAGCCACTGGTGTCAGTTGGTTCACCTAAGATGTATACAGGCGCTCATTGGGTTATGAGTACATCGGACATGACTCGTCGGGAACATACTAGTTGGTATTATACCTGACGTCAGATAGCAGTTCCCTGGTGACATGTGTACATGTTAGTTCATCGACCTGAGATCGTCATTTGTCTCGTGTGAGTTCTCACTGTGCTTTGATTACTACCCTACCACGCTCAAAGGAGTTGTGTAAACAGGTTTTAGTTGGGTACAGTCCCGAGCCACATGGAGGTAGTGAGCGGATCTGCAGGGTTCGTCGCTCCCGGTATTGGGGGTGAGATCGCGCTGTGTCTAGGAGTGCCATTACACGAAGTCCTTGGCCAAGGCAGGAGATTTACTGGTAGGTATTCCAGTAGTATCTCAGGGTGTTCTGGGCTACACTCCGACACGACTTGTATCGCTTTTGGGGGTCTGAGTTTTACCAACCCCCTAGGCCCGCTATGCGATGCTCATAGACGAACGGACCGGACTGTACGGATATTGTCCCTGACAGGCTCAGTAGGGTGTCAGGATGAGTTCGCTCATCGACGTCCCTTTTAGTCAATACCTGGTAGCCCGTTACGTATGGCTATACCTCTGACATGCTAGTGGTTAAATCCACAGCCAAAGTATTGGCGAGTCTTTAGAGTCCCCCACAGACAGTTTCTCAAGCTTTGGGCGAAACGTTGTAGAGGCCGTATGATATATGGCAGGGTCCGATCATATACGTGCGGTATTGCACGGATCATGATCGGACGGATCATAGTAGTGGGCTTTGGTTTAAGCCGGATCCTAGTATTAGATTTGTTGGTTTACTTTAGTCTCATCGCATTCGCATTCAGTCGGAATGCGGATGCAGGAATGTATATGCAGGAATGTATATACAGGTGAGGGTTATCCTTGTGATCCGTCACGAGTTTACTTTAGATGTTGCCGGATCTTTTTGTTAGACCAAACATTTGGATTAATGTTTGGATAATGGAATTACTGAGCTAGAATTCATCATGCAATGCATTAAATGTGACATGGACATATAGATGACTCAAGGTCTTATTTCTTGTGCACATGTCATATTTTTTGATTGATTTGTGTGTTGAAATGAGATGGAGAGAGAGAGGGGCTGCCATGGTTAGGTTTTTAGTCTTGTAATTTTTGATATACACTCACTCTCTCACTCTCATTTAGCAACACAACAACAAGAGAAAAGAAAAGAAAAAGAAAAGCTCTTGTTCTTCTTCTTCTTCCTCTATCTCATTGCTTCCACCAATGGCAATATCTCTAACCTCCATCCAAGCTCATGGATGTAAGAGACAAAGTGATCACAACATTCTCTACAACACCTTGGACGCGTCGGCTAGCACACTTCGCGCCCGAGTTGCTTCGGACGAAGCAGGAGCCTGTAAAACGACTTCTCGATATGGTGCCCTTTCCGACGAGGAGGCGAAGACCGGAGATTCCACGAGGAGATCGGGACGGAGGCTGAAGACCGAAGGACACGGATCGCTCGGTATAGCATTCTACCCCTTTCTCGTATTTGCTAGGAGTAGGTTAATGGCCCGATCCGGGATTATTGTGCGCGGTGGTGCCGGTTTCTAGTTTTTAGAAAAGTTTCGTTTCCGGATTCTGGCGTCGGATTGACGGCCGGGGCGCTGCCGTGCACTTATATTGGTATCAGAGCCACGCCATTAACCTTGTCTAGCTTGCTCTAATGTGTTTACAAGTTCGATCGAATGAATTTTCAAAAACCGCGATTTCCTTTGCATGAGTTTCTGTCGAATTTTTTTTGGGCTCGAAAATTTTTTCAGGTTGTTGCAGAATAACATGCAGGGAATTCTAAGAGTTCTGTAAAAATTTGGTAACTTGTTGTTACTGTGCAACCGCGGAACCGCGGCCGAACCCATGCTTGGGCCGCGGTTCCGCCGCCACTTAGACTCCTTGTTGCACCAAATTTTTACAGAGGGTCTTAGACTTGGAAATGGGGGTTTTGGAATATTCTTTATGGGCCCAGATTTTCTTTGAGTGCTACAGTTGTGCTTGGGGCCCACTTCGGTAAAATTGGTCGATAGAATATTTTAAACATGTTATTTCACAGTATTTACATTATATCTGCGACCGTAAATGTCATTTGATCGGTAAATCCAGTCTATCTGCTATAGCCCTTTTAGACGGATTTACGAACGTGACATTCACGTTGATGTTCTGTGTTGTGCTGTGATGTTGCGGATTGGTCGTGGGGGATAGCCTGGATGCAATGGTAGTACAGTTTTGTTTTATATGTACATTTGATATTGCGGGGCGAGCGTCCGACATGTGGACTGCCGTCACTGCCTGTTTGTATATTATTCTTTTGGGGCACGACCGGGGTGAGGTCGATGTACCCGTTGTATATTTTACTTTTCGTACTAGGATTAACCCAAGTTGGGATGCACGGATAGCCGGGTTCTAGAGGGCAACGGGCCCGCATCTTATGGCATTGAGACGGAGGGGGCTTTACTCTAGAATTGGCGGGCTATTCGCCGCACTCGTAGGGGGTATAGGTTGACCAAGGAGGGGTGCCCAAGTTTCCGGATTCCGTGAAGTACTGGGTGGTCCATTCACGTCGCTGAAGGGGGCTGCCTCGCTTCAGGTTTTGGCGGGTAACTTGCCGCGCCCGTAGGGGTCTAGGATTTCATTGCACAGGCTATCCACACGACTAGGGGAACGTCGGGTTTCAGTAGCGGCTCTATGAAACCCGGGGATCCCAGATATCTGTATTGTTCTGTGATGCTTATTACATTTCTGTGATGTTGCATTTTATGACGTCTTGAGCGAATATTATATATTGATATATATACTAGTAGATGTTGTATATATTTTGCATCCGCGCTAGTCCAGTCCCTGCTCTGTCGTTAGTTAAGTAACCTAACGGGTGATGACGGGACTCGGTGGCGAATACGGATGGCATATACGTACATCATTATTTTCGTTCTTTTGTGGTGTGATCAATTGATGGGACTGCGTTGATTCGGATCAATGCAAGCTAAACAAACCTATTCTGATGTTGTTGGAACACTTTTCAAAAAGCTGTTATTGCAAGAACGTTCTCTTTTGTTTTGCATCGTGGTATTCAGTAGGAATATCCTGCTCCTCAGTCGACGAGGCAAGGGCCGAGATCCCTTCACCGGGAGTGACCCCTTGGACAAAAGTTTGCGCCAGGGCAATAACTTCACTATAGCCGATTACTTTTGCTTTGCATCGTGGTATTCAGTTGGAATATCCTGCACCTCATTCTACGGGGAAAGAGCCGAGATCCCTTCACCGGGAGTGACCTCTTTAGCAAAGGTTTTCGTCACTATATTTTTAAAAATTTATCCGGTTCCTTCAACGATATCAAGTTCATTACGTTAAAGGTTTTCGCCAGAAACCATTCGTAGCCCTCCGTCGTTTCATATGGATAGTCAATAAGTATTCAAGCTATGTTTGTTGGCCAAAGTCAAGGCACAGTGATTGGTAGCTATTGGGTATTCATATGCAGCATAGATAGATGCGTTGGTTTGGGACAGTCGTATAGCCTTATTGGCCAAAGTCAAGGGCTTATACGGGTGGGTTCAAATTAACCTGGACAATGACAGGTAGAACTTGACATGTGACGTATGATATGTTGGCCTTCATCAAGGTCATAAGAGCATGGGGTAAAAATTACATCGGGAGTTTCTAAAGAAACTGAAACTTGCCAGATATGCACATACCTTCTGGAGTGTGATAACGTGAGCGGATTCCGTCACGTTATCATGCGATGATAGTTGGATCCCGATTCCCACTAATGAGTTGGTTTACTTCTCGGGTGATCCCGACTAATTCTTCTTTCGGGTTTGGAGAAGAATTTGAGATTACAGTGGGAGGTTTCCTGATTAGATAAAGTGATAACCATTCTGATCTAGGTTAGTGTGCACGCTGAGTGTTTCTTTTCTCTCTCTCTCTCTCTGGCAGCGACCATGACCCGACCCTTGACTATGACTCAGTGACCAAAGTTAACCGAACCTTCTTAAACACCGGCTTTTGGATTGTCAGAGTTGCATACCTCATTGCCACTCCTACTTTTACCCCTTTCTCCAGGACACCCCGTATTACTACGAACGTCCACTTCCATTGGACAAAACCATCGTATGGTTATATACGAACTCGAAGGAATTTATTCGAGGATGGTTTCCGGTTCTGGAGAAAACGAATAGGACTATTCAGTTGTCTTTTCCTTTTACCTTCTCTCAGGTTGCGAGTACTCCTTGGTTTAGGAGATGAAGAAAACCAATTAGCCTAAACGGTGTACAGAAGGTATTAAGTAAAGACAAAGAAAGGGATTAGTAAGAGAGTAAAGTAAACTGTGACTGCTATTCACGACCAAACCAAGTATTTCATTACCACTACCACTTCACCTTTGTATATCTCCAGGACACTCCGTATCACTACGAAGATCCACAGTTTATTGGATACTCCATCGTATGGTTATATACGAACTCGAAGGAATTTGTTCCAGTTCGGGGATGGATTCTGGTTCAGGAGAAATAAGAATAAGGTTTATTCGGTTGTCTTTTATCTTCACCTTCTCTCGCATTGCGAGTGCTCCTAGGATTAGGACAGTACACCCATTATGCTTATATGATAGTCTTCTTCCAAACCATAGGCTGGTGCCGAAAGGTAGGGAAGGAAGAAAACCATTTAGCCTAAGAGGGTGTACAGAAGGTAATGACTAAAGATATATAAAGGGATTTGGAGAGGTGGCAAAGAAATATACGGTTACGGTTGTGAATTTGATAATAGAAGAGGCATTACTAGGAATACCCGGATACCCCATCGAAACATTTCAATGTTTCAGTTTCACTGTGTACTGTTAAAAGAAAACTGATTTCCCAATTAGACACTTGCTCCAGGATATGCATTTACCAGGTATGACTCTCACATCTGTATGGTTTTACAGATGATGAGTGGGAGTAAGTTATTGAGAATTAGGTGATCATCCTCATTATATCGGAATTCGTTGTAATTAGTGATATTTGAGGAAATCGCCTGGGCTGTTTGCCGGATGGCAAATATTTGGTTTTGAATATCCGTTGTTATGCACTAATTTCAAATTGATATATCTGTACGTCTATCTTCATAGAGTGAGATACACCTTTTTGAAATTATGTCGGTGACATTTACCTATATCAGTTGATGGTTAGGTAAGGAGCATTAAACAGCGGTGTAACTCTTCATAACCATAGCACAGTTTTCATGCTACGACACACAGCGAATGAGTTATTAACTCAGGGGACTTATACAGAGTATTGTATGTTGCCCAGTGTCCATTAAGACAGAGGGTTTGGTCCTCGTACTATATTCGGTTTACTTATGACTTCTCTGGTTCTTAGATAAGTGTTTCGTAGAAATACAAGGTCTGAGTTTTGAGAAGATATAGGTATAAGAATAAAGTAGAGAACCAGGTGTTGCAAGTATCAGGATTCTTCAAGGTGATCGAAGATGTAGATACTTGTGTAAGGTATTCAGTTAATAGTAATGATTAAGAGAACTTGCTTCTCTTTCAGGTTACTCATAATTGGAAGCATTCCTAAGTTGAGTAACGCTGATCGGCCTCTCTCCATTTAGTTAACATGCACTGGAGACAGCTGCATGATCTGAATCTGGTTCAATTAAATCAGTGCCTCTGTTTCTGTATTGGATATAGAACAGTTCATATCTTAACGATGTTAAGGTACGGGGAGTCGTCCGGCTTATGCTTAAAACCAGACTCCGGATAACTCAAGGCACATTTCTGTAATGGCTGTTTGTGGGTTGACCCGGGCTATGACGAGGGTTGACTTTCTACCATCTGGAAGATCAATAGTGATATTGTTCTTGACTCGCCACAGTTTTAATAAAAATGGATATTTTCATAAAACAGTAGTGAGAGTGTGGTAGAACTGGAAGTGATTCCAGAACCACAAAAGATTACTGAAAATTTGATAAGAACCTAAAGATTCAATCTGATTTGACATTCCATTGGCCACTCTGCAGATATGGTGGGTAACCTCAGGCACCTGAGAGGTACTCCGGTAGCCTCAAGGACGGTGACAGGGAGGTTCTTGTTTACCCAGACTTGCCATTGCTGTTGTTCCAGACTGTGAGACCCGGCAGGAGGATGCGTATAGCGTCGTTCTAAACTAGCTTTAGAAGTGCGCATGTATATGACTCTGCCAGAGGGTTGTCGTTGTCAGTGGGAGCAGCGGAATCATGGTGGACAAGTGGCTTATATCTGTTTATAGACTAAAGCAGAAATAGCGGAGATAGATCATCTATTTCTGATGTGACAGTCATAGGTTTGACTTCATCAGAATAGAGGATGGATCTGTTAAGAAGGTAGTAGGGTGTGATGTCCTGGTATTTGGATGACATACACAGAGTAGGAAGTGATATTCCTATACTACGATCGGTTATACTTTGGTTGTCACACAATAGGTTTCTCCACATAGGGTTTGGATATAATATTACACATTCTGGTTACTAGATCTATGGTTTTAGATCTAGATTTGGGTAGTTTCCCAATCTGGGTACTTAGACAACATTCTAAGAGTATTTAGAATGGACGACTCCTGGCACGGTAGTATACCTGCAGGTGATGGAGTCACCCTCTCTAAAGGTGTCTTACAGACTAAAGGGGGGAGAGATGTGCATGATTGGCAGATCACTTGCTTGGGCAATTGAGTCAATCATGAGATGTCAAGTACCACACCAGATATTGTTTTTTGCAGTATATGCAATAAGTTGATATTAATCCTATCCTGAAGAAACATTCGGAAGCAGTTTTAGAACATAAGTTGATGTTCTAGGGAAATGATAATGGCAGCCTCTTTTAGGAGACAGTTATCATTCCAGGCTTCCAAGGTGACCTGGACGGCAGAGTGACTGTCAGAGTTATAGTTTTCCCTCTGACGAGGGGCGGTATTTTGGACAGGTGGTCCAGGTGGATACTGAGGGAAGGATGGCGCAGGATACTGATTAAGTTCAGTTGACGACACAGTCTAAGAAGTTTGGATTTAGAGTTCATTTATGAGCTAGATCCCATCAGACATCCAGACATATTCTAAGACAGGTATTGCTTATTTCGGGAGATGGCTTTCTCCGCGAACTTGAGATAAAGAGAGACATAAAAAGAAACATCAGAGCGGATCCACTCACTGAGGCTATTTCTCGAACGCAATAGTTTCGTAAATGGGCTTTGTGAGACTGATTAGTAGAGGAGTTGGGTGTTCGGTATCATACGGGCTGTGAGTATGCGACACCGCAATAATTAGCCTTGAGTGCAAGTGGGAGATTGTTGGAGATAGTGCCCTCAGAGTCAATTATTGGATCACAGGCATGTGATTGCAATGATTGATGGAGGACCTATGCCGGTAGGACAGTCTTACTCAAGATGATAGTATGCTATCTGGTTTATCTTTATCATCGTGTACTGCTTTAGGTGACATTACTGATCACTATTGCACGTTGATAGAGCCCCTAGGATTCTTGCTTGACTACCAGCAGTATGAGGGCGATCATATACGTGGGAGCTGGGGTCTGTAAGCACATCCTTAAAAGGTCCCTAGTCGTGTGAGTTTCGAGACAGGGCATCGATACTCCAGAGTAGACTAGTGTATACAGTCGAGACCCCGACGAGGGGCGGTGGCCGGTCTCACAAGCCACTGGTGTCAGTTGGTTCACCTAAGATGTATACAGGTGCTCATTGGGTTATGAGTACACCGGACAGGACTCGCCGGGAACATGCTAGTTGGTATTATACCTGACGTCAGATAGCAGTTCCCTGGAGACATGTGTACAAGTTAGTCCATCGAACTGAGATCGTCATTTGTCTCGTGTGAGTTCCCACTATACTTTGATTACTACCCTACCATGCTCAAAGGAGTTGTGCAAACAGGTTTTAGTTGGGTACAGTCCTGAGCCACATGGAGGCAGTGAGCGGATCTGCAAGGGTTCGTCTCTCCCGGTATTGGGGGTGAGGTCGCGTTGTGTCTAAGAGTGCCATTACACGAAGTCCTTGGCCAAGGCAGGAGATTTACTGGTAGGTATTCCAGTAGTATCTCAGGGTGTTCTGGGCTACACTCCGACACGACTTGTACCGCTTTTGGGGGTCTGAGTTTTACCAACCCCCTAGGCCCGCCATGCGTTGCTCATAGACGAACGGACCGGACTGTATGGATATTGTTACTGACAGGCTCAGTAGGGTGTCAAGATGAGTTCGCTCATCGACGTCCCTTTTAGTCAATACCTGGTAGCCCGTTATGTATGGCTAATACCTCTGACGTGCTAGTGGTTAAATCTACAGCCAAAGTATTGCCGAGTCTTTAGAGTCCCCACAGACAGTTTCTCAAGCTTCGGGCGAAACGTTGTAGAGGCCGTATGATATATGGCAGGGTCCGATCTTATACGTGCGGTATTGCACGGATCATGATCGGATGGATCATACTAGTGGGCTTTGGTTTAAGCCGGATCCTGGTATTAGATTTGTTGGTTTACTTTAGTCTCATCGCATTCGCATTCAGTCGGAATGCGGATGCAGGTATGTATATACAGGTGAGGGGTGTTGCGCCACTGCAGCGCCCCGGTCTCATACTCGAGGCCAAAATGCGGAATCAAAAATTTTCCTTACTCGGAAACCGGCGCTACCGCGGACAAAGAAAACCCGGATCGTTTACCATTAACCTAATGCTAGCAATCAAGAGATAGGGTGAGAAGTATACCGAGTGATCCGAGTCCTCCGGTCTTCTCGTCATCGTCCCGATCTCCCGCGGAAAGTCTTGCCTCCACATCGTCGCCTCCTCGCCGGAAAGGGCACCACAACGCCTGCGTCTTTTACGGGCTCCCGCCTCAATACCGAGGCAACTCGGGCATGAAGCCGGCAACTCGACATGCTCAAGATATACTGTAGAATGTGTAGTGTAGAGGCTATGTCTCATTTGGGGTTTGTTGCCATTTGAAGATGATGGAGGAAATGAGATAAGAAAAATGGTGCTTGCATTTTTCTAGCATGAATGAGATCAAGAAGATGAAACTCTCAAGAATGAAGAACTCTCTCCTTCTTCTTCTCTCATTCTTTTTCTCCTTTTTTTTTTCTCTTTTCTAATGAAAAACTTATCATACAAGCTGAGAATGGTGGAGGAGGTAATATGAAGCATGAAGGGAGGTGAGTGTAGGAACAATCAAGAGGTGACCATAAACAAACATGACCCATGCTTATTACTTACAACCATACCCTCTTAATAAATGCAAGAGCATGGAGCAAAAGAAATGAAGCTATCATAATAAATCCTTATGCAAATAAATCCTCCACAAAGTGTTATTTGCAAACTTGCAAATAACCCCCTCCACCGGAAAAGTCCGGCCGGGAAAGAACAAAGGAAAACCGGCCGGAACGGAATGCAAACTGGCAACTCCAGAAAACTGGTCCCGTAATAAATTACAGGAAAACCCCGATACTGTGCATACACACCCGCATCTGTATTCCGTCCGGATACAAATGCAATGAGACAAAATCTACACTGTACTAAACTAGGACCGGCTTAAACCAAAGCCGGCTAGTAATATCCGTTCGATCCTGATCCGTGCAATACTGCACGTATCAGATCGAACCCTGCCATATAACTATACGGCCACTAGTACAAACCGTCCGATCCTGATCCGTGCAATACCGCACGTATCTGATCGGACCGTGCCATATCTCCATACGGCCTCTACAGCGTTTCGCCCGAAAGCTTGAGTAACTGTAAGTGTGGTGGACTCTAAAAACTCGTCAATACAATGGCTGTGGATTTAACTACTAGCACGTCAGAGGTATAAGTCAATACGTAACGGGCCACCAGCTATTGACCAAAAGGGACGTCGATGAGCGAACTCATCCTGACACCCTACTGAGCCTGTCAGTGACAATATCCGTACAGTCCGGTCCGTTCGTCTATGAGGATCGCATGTCGGGCCTAGAGGGTTGGTAAAAGTCAGACCCCCAAAGGCGGTACAAGTCGTGTCGGAGTGTAGCCCAGAACGCCCTGAGATACTACTGGAATACCTACCAGTAAATCTCCTGCCTCGGCCGAGGGCTTTGCGTAATGGCTCTCCTAGACACAGCGCGACCTCACCCCCAATACCGGGAGAGACGAACCCCTGCAGATCCGCTCACTGCCTCCATGTGGCTCGGGACTGTACCCAACTAAAACCTGTTTGCACGACTCCTTTGAGCCGTGGTAGGGTAGTAATCAAAGCACAGTGGGAACTCACACGAGACAAATGACGATCTCAGGTCGATGAACTAACCTGTACACATGTCACCTGGGAACTGCTATCTGACGTCTGGTATAATCCCAACTAGCAGGTTCCCGGCGAGTCCTGTCCGGTGTACTCATAACCCAATGAGCACCTGTATACATCTTAGGTGAACCAACTGACACCAGTGGCTTGTGAGACCGGCCACCGCCCCTCATCGGGGTCTCGACTGTATACACTAGTCTACTAATGGAGTATCGATGCCCAGTCTCGAAACTCCCACGACTAGGGACCTTTTAAGGATGTGCTTATAGACCCCAGCTCCAACGTATATGATCGCCATCATACTGCTGGCAGTCAAGCAAGAATCCTAGGGGCTCTATCAGCGTGTAATAGCGACCTGTAAGGTCACCTGAAGCAGTACACGATGATAAAGGTGAACCAGATAGCATACTATCATCCCGAGTAAGACTCTCCTACCGGGATAGGTCCTCCCTCAATCATTGCAATCACGTGCCTGTGATCCAATAATTGACTCTGAGGGCACTATCTCCAACAATCTCCCACTTGCACTCAAGGCTAATTATTGCGATGTCGCATACTCACAGCCCGTGTGATACCGAACACCCAACTCCTCTACTAGTTAGTCTCACAAAGCTCGTTTGCGAAACTATAGCGTTCGAGGAATAGCCTCAGTGAGTGGATCCGCTGTGCTGTTTCTTTCTATGTCTCTCTATATCTCAAGTTCGCGGAGAAAGACATCTCCCGAAATGAGCAATACGTGTCTTAGAGTATGTCTGGATATCTGATGGGACCTAGCTCATAAATGAACTTCAAATCCAAACTTCTTAGACTGTATCGTCAACTGAACTTAATCAGTATCCTGCGCCATGCCACCCTCAGTATTGCCTTGGACCACCTGTCCAAAATACTGCCCCTCGTCAGAAGGTAAAATATAACTCTGACAACCTCCTTGTCGTCCATGTCACCTTGGAAGCCTGGAATGATAACTGTCTCCCAAATGAGGCTGTCGTTATCATATCCCTAGAACATCCACTTATGTTCTAAGACTGCTTCCGACTGTTTCTCCAGGATTGGATCAATATCAACTTATTGCATCTAGTGCAAGAACAACATCTGGTGCGGTACTTGACATTTCATGATTGACTCAATTGCCTAAGCAAGTGATCTGCCAATCATGAGTATCCCTCTCCCCTTTAGTCTATAAGACACCTTTAGAGAGGGTGACTCCATCAACTGCAGGTGCACTACCGTGTCAGGAGTCGTCCATTCTAAATACTCATAGAATGCTGTCAAGGTACCCAGATTGGGAAACCACCCAAATCTAGATCTAAAACCATAGATCTAGTAACCAGTATGTTTGATATAATATCCAAGTCCCTTGTGGAGAAACCACTGTGTGACGACCAAAGTATAACCGATCGTAGTATAGGAATATCACTGCCTACTACCTTATCAACAGATCCACCCCCTATTCTGATGACGTCAAACCTATGACTGTCACATCAGAAATGGATTATCTATCTCCGCTACATCTGCTTCAGTCTATAAATAGACATAAGCCTGATGTCCACCAATGCTTCCGCTGCTCCCACTGACTACGACAACCTTCTGGCAGAGTCATACAGACGTGCAGTTCTAAAGCTAGTTTAGAACGACGCTATACTCATCCTCCTGCCGGGTCTCGCAGCTTGGAACAACAGCAATGGTAATTGTGGGTAAACAAGAACTTCCCTGTCACCGTCCTTGAGGCTACCGTAGTACCTCTCGGGTGCCTGAAGTTACCCACCTTATCTGCGGAGTGGCCAATGGAATGTCAAATCAGATTGAATCTTTAGGTTCCTTATCAAATCTTCAGTAATCGTTTGTGGTTCTGGAATTACTTCCAGTTCTACCATACTCCCACTACTGTTTTCTGAAAAATCCATTTTTAATAAAACTGTGGCGAGTCTAGAACAATATTTCTATTGATCTGCCAGATGATAGAAAGTCAACCCTCGTCATAGCCTGGGTCAACAAACAGCCATTACAGAAACGTGCCTTGAGTTATCCAGAGTCTAGTTTTAATCATAAGCCGGACAACTCCCCGTACCTTAACATCGTTAAGATATGAACTGTTCTATATCCAATATAGAACCAGAGGCACTGATTTAAATGAACCAGATTCAAATCATGCAGCTATCTCCAGTGCATGTCAATTAAATGGAAGGAGGCCGATTAGCGTTACCCAACTTAGGAATGCTTCCAATTATGAGTAACCTGAAAGAGAAGCGAGTTCTCATTACTATCAACCGAATACCATACACAAGTATCTACATCTTCGATCACCTTGAAGAAACCCGATACTTGCTACACCTGGTTCTATACTCTATTCAAATACCTATAACTCCTCAAAACTTAGACCCTGTGTTTCTACGAAATACATGTCTAAGAACTAGAGAAGTTAAAAGTAAACAGAATATAGTATGAGGACCAACCCCTCTGTCCTAATGGACACTGGACAACATACAATACTCTGTATAAGTCCGCTGAGTCTAACAACTCTTTCACTGTGCGTCGTAGGTTGAAAACTGTACTTATGGTTAAGAAGAATTACACCGCTGTTTGATGCTCCTTACCTAACCATCCACTGATATAGGTAAATGTCATCGACATAATATCAAAGGGTATATCTCACTCTATGAAAATAGACGTACAGATATATCAATTTGAAATTGGTGCATAACAGCGGATATTCAAAACCAAATATTTGCCGACCGGCAAACAATCCAGGTGGCTTCCTCAAATATCACCAATTACAACGAATCCTGATATAATGAGGATGGTCACCTAATTCCCAATAACTTACTCCCACTCAGCATCTGTAAAACCATACAGATGTGAGAATCCAACCTGGTAAATACATACTCTGGAGCAAGTGTCTAATCGGGAAATCAGTTTTCTTTTAACATCACACAGTGAAACTGAAACATTGAAATGTTTCGTCGGGGTATCCTGGTATTCCTAGTAATGCCTCTTCCATTATCCAGATTCACAACTGTAACCTTGTAATTCTTTGCCATCTTTCTAAATCCCTTTCTATGCCTTTAGTCATTACCTTCTGTACACCCCCTTAGGCCAAATGGTTTTCTTCCTTCCTTACCGTTCGGCACCAGCCTATGGTTTGGAAGAAGACTATCCAAAAAGCATAAAGGGTGTACTGTCCCAATCCTAGGAACACTCGCAATGCGAGAGAAGATGAAGATAAAAGACACCCGAATAAACCTTATTCCTATTTCTCCTGAACCAGAATCCATCCCCGAACTGGAACAAGTTCCTTTCGAGTTCGTATATAACCATACGATGGAGTATCCAAATAAACTGTGGATCTTCGTAGTGATACGGAGTGTCCTGGAGAAATACAAAGGTGATTTAGGATTGGCGAAGAAATACTTGGTTCGGTTGTGAATAGCAGTCGCAATTTACTTTGCCCTCTTACTAATCCCTTGCTTTGTCTTAACTTAATACCTTCTGCACACCATCGTTATACTAATTGGTTTTCTTCATTCCCTACCGGTCGGCACCAGCCTAAGGTTTGGAAGAAGACTATCCAATTTGCGTAATAGGTGTACTATCTCCTAAACCAAGGAGTACTCGCAATGAGAGAAGGTGAAAAGAAAAGACAACTGAATAATCCTATTCGTTTTCTCCAGAACCAGAAACCATCCTCGAAGTCCTTCGAGTTCGTATATAACCATACGATGGTTTTGTCCAATGGAAGTGGACGTTCGTAGTAATACGGGGTGTCCTGGAGAAAAGGGTAAAAGTGGGAGTGGCAAAGAGGTCTGCAACTCTGACAATCCAAAAGCCTGTGTTAAGTAGGTTCGGTCAACTTGGTCACTGAGTCATAGTCCAGGGTCGGGTCAATGGTCGCTGCCAAGAGAGAGAGAAAAGAAACACTCAGCGTGCACTCTAACCTAGATCAGAATGGTTATCACTTTGTCTAATCTGGAAACCTCCCACTGTACCTCAAATTCTCCTCCAAACCTGAAAGAAGAATTAGTCGGGATCACCCGAGGAGTAAACCAACTCATCAGTGGGAATCGGGATCCAACTATCATCGCATGATAACTTGACGGAATCCACTCAAGTCACCACACTCCAGAAGGTATGCGCATGTCTGGCAAGTTTCAATTCTTTTGAAATTCCCGATGTTTGTTTTTACCCCTAGGACCCAAGTGACCTTGACAATGCCAACAAATCAAAGAGTCCTAGTCAAGTTCTACCCGTCATTATCTTGATTGCATTAAACTCACCCGTACGAGTCCTTGACAATGCCAACAAGACCGTACGACTGTCCTAACCAATCCACTTATCCATGTGACAGAAAAACATTACATAGCTACCGAACACTACGCCACGGCAATGCACGACAAACGCAGCACGAATACTAAGTAATACTAATCTGAAATGACGGAGGGCTACGACTGGTTTTTGGCGAAAAACCTTTAACGTAATGAACTTGATATCGTTGAAGAAACTGGATAGCCTTTTATAAAAATATAGTGACGAAAACCTTTACTAAAGAGGTCACTCCCGGTGAAGGGATCTCGGCTCTTTCTCCGTAGAATGAGGTGCAGGATATTCCAACTGAATACCACGATGCAAAGCAAAAGTAATCGGCTATAGTGAAGTTATTGCCCTGACGCAAAATTCTGTCCAAGGGGTCACTCCCGGTGAAGGGATCTCGGCCCTTGCCTCGTCGACTGAGGAGCAAGATATTCCAAATGAATACCACGATGCAAAACAAAAGTGAACGTCCTTGCAATAACAGCTTTTTGAAAAAAGTTCCAACAACATCAGAATAGGTTTGTTTATCTTGCATTGATCCGAATCAACGCAGTCCCATCAATTGATCACACCACAAAGAACGAAAATATACTGACGTACGTATATGCCATCCGCATTCGCCACTGGGTCCCGTCATCACCCGTTAGGTTAGCTAACTAACGGCAGAGCGGGGACTGGACTAGCGCGGATGAAAAACATATACAACATCTACTAATATATATACCAATATATAGTATTTCGCTCAAGGCGTGAATAAAATGCAACATCACAGAAATGTACAGCATCACAGAACAATACAGATATCTGGAAGCCCCGGGTTTCACAGAGCCGCTGCTGAAACCCGACGTTCCCCTGGTCGTGTGGATAGCCTGTGCAATGAAATCCTAGACCCCTACGGGTGCGGCAAGTCACCCGCCAAAACCTGAAGCGAGGCAGCCCCCTTCAGCACCGTGAATGGACCACCCAGCACTTCACGGAATCCGGTAACTTGGGCACCCCTCCTGGGTCAACTTGTACCCCCTACGAGTGCGTCGAACATCCCGCCAATTCCAGACTGAAGCCCCCTCCGTCCCAATGCCATGAGATGCGGGCTTGTTGCCCTCCAGAACCCGGCTATCCGTGCACCCCTCCGTGGGGTAACCCTAGTACAGAAAGTAAAATATACATACACCGGGTACATCGACCGCAACCAGGTCGTGCCCCAAAAGAATAATACAAACAGGCAGTGACGGCAGTCCACATGTCGGACGCTCGCCCCGCAATATCAAATGTACATAATACACCAAAACTGTACTAGCATTGCATCCAGGCTATCCCCACGACCGATCCGCAACATCACAGCATAAACATAGAACATCAACGTGAAAGTCACGTTCGCAAATCCGTCTAACCGGGCTATAGCAGTTAGACCGGATTTACCGATCGAGTGACATTCACGGTCGCAGATATAATGTAAATACTGTGAAATAATGTGTTTAAAATTTTCCGATTGACCAAAAATTAACAAGTGGGCCCCCAATCAAAACTGTAGCACTCACAGAAAACCTGGGCCCAATTTTAATATTCCAAAACCCCTAATTACAGCCCATAAGCCCTCTGCAAAAATTGGGCACAGTGACGACACCATAGTGCGGCGGAAGCGCGGCCTAAGGTGGGGTTTGGCCGCGCTTCCGCGCTCAGATAGTCGACTGAAGTTGTCGAATTTTTACAGTGGTCTTATAACTCCCTACAAATCATTCTGAGACCACCTGAAAAATTTTTAGACTTCAAAAAATTTCAACAGAAACTGATGTGAAGGAAAAATACGGTTTTTGGAATTTCGGTCGATCGGATAAGCAAAACACATTAGAACTAGCTAGGTAAGGTTAATGGCGTGGCTCTGATACCATGTTGCGCCACGGCAGCGCCCCGGTCTCGTACTCGAGGCCAAAATGCGGAATCAAAAATTTTCCTTACTCGGAAACCGGCGCTACCGCGGACAAAGAAAACCCGGATCGTTTACCATTAACCTAATGCTAGCAATCAAGAGATAGGGTGAGAAGTATACCGAGTGATCCGAGTCCTCCGGTCTTCTCATCATCGTCCCGATCTCCCGCGGAAAGTCTTGCCTCCACATCGTCGCCTCCTCGCCGGAAAGGGCACCACAACGCCTGCGTCTTTTACGGGCTCCCGCCTCAATACCGAGGCAACTCGGGCATGAAGCCGGCAACTCGACATGCTCAAGATATACTGTAGAATGTGTAGTGTAGAGGCTATGTCTCATTTGGGGTTTGTTGCCATTTGAAGATGATGGAGGAAATGAGATAAGAAAAATGGTGCTTGCATTTTTCTAGCATGAATGAGATCAAGAAGATGAAACTCTCAAGAATGAAGAACTCTCTCCTTCTTCTCTCTTTCTTTTTCTCCTTTTTTTTCTCTCTTTTCTAATGAAAAACTTATCATACAAAATGAGAATGGTGGAGGAGGTAATATGAAGCATGAAGGGAGGTAAGTGTAGGAACAATCAAGAGGTGACCACAAACAAACATGACCCATGCTTATTACTTACAACCATACCCTCTTAATAAATGCAAAAGCATGGAGCAAAAGAAATGAAGCTATCATAATAAATCCTTATGCAAATAAATCCTCCACAAAGTGTTATTTGCAAACTTGCAAATAACCCCCTCCACCGGAAAAGTCCGGCCGGGAAAGAACAAAGGAAAACCGGCCGGAACGGAATGCAAACTGGCAACTCCAGAAAACTGGTCCCGTAATAAATTACAGGAAAACCCCGATACTGTGCATACACACCCGCATCTGTATTCCGTCCGGATACAAATGCAATGAGACAAAATCTACACTGTACTAAACTAGGACCGGCTTAAACCAAAGCCGGCTAGTAATATCCGTTCGATCCTGATCCGTGCAATACTGCACGTATCAGATTGAACCCTGCCATATAACTATACGGCCACTAGTACAAACCGTCCGATCCTGATCCGTGCAATACCGCACGTATCTGATCGGACCGTGCCATATCTCCATACGGCCACTACAGCGTTTCGCCCGAAAGCTTGAGTAACTGTAAGTGTGGTGGACTCTAAAGACTCGTCAATACAATGGCTGTGGATTTAACCACTAGCACGTCAGAGGTATAAGCCAATACGTAACGGGCCACCAGCTATTGACCAAAAGGGACGTCGATGAGCGAACTCATCCTGACACCCTACTGAGCCTGTCAGTGACAATATCCGTACAGTCCGGTCCGTTCGTCTATGAGGATCGCATGTCGGGCCTAGGGGGTTGGTAAAAGTCGGACCCCCAAAGGCGGTACAAGTCGTGTCGGAGTGTAGCCCAGAACGGCCTGAGATACTACTGGAATACCTACCAGTAAATCTCCTGCCTCGGCCGAGGGCTTTGCGTAATGGCTCTCCTAGACACAGCGCGACCTCACCCCCAATACCGGGAGAGACGAACCCCTGCAGATCCGCTCACTGCCTCCATGTGGCTCGGGACTGTACCCAACTAAAACCTGTTTGCACGACTCCTTTGAGCCGTGGTAGGGTAGTAATCAAAGCACAGTGGGAACTCACACGAGACAAATGACGATCTCAGGTCGATGAACTAACCTGTACACATGTCACCTGGGAACTGCTATCTGACGTCTGGTATAATCCCAACTAGCAGGTTCCCGGCGAATCCTGTCCGGTGTACTCATAACCCAATGAGCACCTGTATACATCTTAGGTGAACCAACTGACACCAGTGGCTTGTGAGACCGGCCACCGCCCCTCGTCGGGGTCTCGACTGTATACACTAGTCTACTAATGGAGTATCGATGCCCAGTCTCGAAACTCCCATGACTAGGGACCTTTTAAGGATGTGCTTATAGACCCCAGCTCCCACGTATATGATCGCCATCATACTGCTGGCAGTCAAGCAAGAATCCTAGGGGCTCTATCAGCGTGTAATAGCGACCTGTAAGGTCACCTGAAGCAGTACACGATGATAAAGGTGAACCAGATAGCATACTATCATCTCGAGTAAGACTGTCCTACCGGGATAGGTCCTCCCTCAATCATTGCAATCACGTGCCTGTGATCCAATAATTGACTCTGAGGGCACTATCTCCAACAAGGGGTATCCTTGTGATCCGTCACGAGTTTACTTTAGATGTTGCCAGATCTTTTTGTTAGACCAAACATTTGGATTAATGTTTGGATAATGGAATTAGTGGGCTAGAATTCATCATGCAATGTATTAAATGTGATATGGACATATAGATGACTCATGGTCTTATTTCTTGTGCACATGTCATATTTTTTGATTGATTTGTGTGTTGAAATGAGATGGAGAGAGAGAGGGACTGCCATGGTTAGGTTTTTAGTCTTGTAATTTTTGATATACACTCACTCTCTCACTCTCATTTAGCAACACAACAACAAGAGAAAAGAAAAGAAAAAGAAAAGCTCTTGTTCTTCTTCTTCTTCCTCCAGCTCATTGCTTCCACCAATGGCAATATCTCTAACCTCCATCCAAGCTCATGGATGTAAGAGACAAAGTGATCACAACATTCTCTACAACACCTTGGATGCGTCGGCTAGCACACTTCGCACCCGAGTTTCTTCGGACGAAGCGGGAGCCCGTAAAACGACTTCTCGATGTGGTGCCCTTTCCGACGAGGAGGCGAAGACCAGAGATTCCGTGAGGAGATCGGGACGGAGGCCGAAGACCGAAGGACACGGATCGCTCGGTATAGCATTCTACCCCTTTCTCATATTTGCTAGGAGTAAGTTAATGGCCTGATCCGGGATTTTTGTGCGCGGTGGTGCCGGTTTCTAGTTTTTAGAAAAGTTTCGTTTCCACATTCCGGCGTCGGATTGACGGCCGTGGCGCCGCCGTGCACTTACAGATACATGTACTAATACTTATTTAATATATATATTTGATATATATATATTAATTCCCACCATTATAAATTATGTATAAATAAATATACAAATAAATATATATATATAAATGTATATATATCTTTATATATATTAATGTATATGTATTATTATTTATTTAATATATTTAATTAAGTGGTGGGGCCCACCCTCTCTCTTGTGTGTTGACACACATGAGAAAGAGTGGGAGAGAGAGTATGTGTCATCATAATATGACATGGTTGATAATAGATAAGGAAAAGAATTTTTTTCAACATAACATGCCATTCATTTTCTAACCATCTTCTTCTTCCTCACACAAGAATAGCTCAAGCTTTCTTGAAAATAGCAAGTGTTGCCATGGTGAGATATTGTTAAAAGTAGAGGCTACCCATTGTTCGCATCGTCTTCCTCCATGCCTAGCAAGCCTCTGGAGGAAGTTTCTCCGACCGGTGACGGAGTTGGAACTCGGGCAGTCCACTTTCAACGCGGATCATCTACGGCGAGGCAGTAGGCGTGCAGACGCGTTCAGAAGCTCACGAAGTTTAGACAGGGTCTTCCGGGATTATCCGGACACGCTACGAAGGTTGTAGAACCTCTGAACTCTTTCTCTTACTCTTTACAATTAGCTATAAACTAGTGCTTGAACCATTTTGGCCTATGGCCGATCGCGCTCCAACGGAATTTTTGTTTTCCGACCAGTTCCGCTTCTGCTGCGCGCATACATAGGGTGTGCCCGGCCTTACATGAAGTAGTCTATGAAGACTTCCCTCCAGTCGATGACCTTTTCTTCGTCCCCTATTTGAAGGGCTACTTGTTCGGTCATTTCTTTTCTTTCGGATGGCTCTATTTGGTCTTCCGAAAATATATTTGTTGGCGCGAGAACCCTGCGGTTTTGCATAATGATCCTTACGTCGTTGAGATTTTCATCGGCCAATTCCTTAGCCGATTTGGCCAATACATCTGCCTTGCTGTTTTTTGCACGTGGTATACTTTCCAAGGTATAGGCAGGGATTTGTGTTAGCAGCTGCTACACTCTTTCACCATATTTTATCAGCTCTGGATTGCATGTCTGATAGTTTCCATTTACTTGGCTGATGATCAACTGGGAGTCTCTATATATGAGGAGGTCTTTGATTCCCATATCGATAACGATCTCTAAACCTGCTATCAAAGCTTCGTATTCAGCTTCGTTATTATTCCTTGGTGTGGTTAAGGAGAGGGAATAACGCAATATCCCTTCTTACGGAGTCACGAAGATAAGGTCGACCCCGGTTTTGATTATGGGGGTGTTTTGCTTTCGCCGCTTCATGGAAGATGTTCTATCGAAGTAGAGTTCCCTTTGGGAATCATTTTCTTCTTCGGTTGTATCAAACGTATATTCGTCTAGCAACTCGCAATTTAAGGGAGAGTCAGCTGGTATATGATGCTCCGCAAGAAAGTCGGCAATGGCCTTCCCTTTCACTGGTTTAAGGGGACGATACGTTATCGAGAACTCCATCAGGAGGAGGGCCCATTTGGCAAGCCTTCCTGTTAGTATGGTCCTTGACATTAGATATTTGAGAGGATCCACCTTCGATATGAGATAGACCTCATGTGCCAAGGCGTAATGTTTGAGCTTCGTTATTGCGAAGATCAGTGCCAGACAATGCTTTTCGATGGGGGAATAGTTGTTTTCTGCCCCCAAGAGAACTCAACTCAGATAGTATAGAGCTCTTTCCTTTCCTTGATCATTCTCTTGTGCCCATAATGCGTCTAGAGAACCCTCAAGGGCTGTTGTATATAGGATAAGGGGTTTTCCCTTAACAGGAGCGGTCAATACCGGCGGATTTTGCAGGTATTGTTTGATTTCGTCCAGTGCATTTTGGCACTTTTGATCCCAGACGAACGGGGTCCCCTTCTTCATCAAATGACTGTAAGGAAGGCATTTTCTGGAAAGGTTGGCTATGAACAGCCGGATATATGCATACTTTCCTTGAAGAGACCGCAGTTGTTTGAGGGTTCTTGGCGTAGGCATTTCCATAATCGCCTTGTTCTTCCCTCGGTGACGTATGATGAATCCCAGGAATTTACCTGAGGAGACTCCAAATGTGCATTTTAAAGGATTCATCCTCAAATTATACTTCCAAAGATGTTAGAACACTATTTTTAGATGTTCCCAATGCTCCTCATGAGATTTGATTTTCACCACAAGGTCTTCGATGTAGCATTCGACAATCTCATGGATGAGGTCATCGAAGATCTTTGTCATGGCCCTCTGGTAGGTAGAGTCAGCGTTCTTCAGACCGAATGGCATCACTTTATAGCAGAATATGCGCAGCAAAGTCCGGAAGGCGATATGCTTTTGGTCTTCTGGATGCATTTTTATTTGGTTGTATCCTGAAGATCCATCCATGAAGGAGAAGATCTCATGGGTAGAAGTGTTATCGATCATCAACTCAATAACAGGTATTGGGAAGTCATTCTTCAGGAAAGCTTTGTTGAGTTCCTGAAAGTCCACGCAGATGCAGACTGTCCCATTTTTCTTCATCACTGGAACGATATTAGCGATCTAGATGGGATATTGAACTTCTTAGATGAAGCTAGAGTCAATTAGTTTCTTGACTTCAGCGTTGATACCCATCTCAAGTTTGAGTTGCATCCTTCTTGGTGCCTGTTTGACTGGCTTTATGTCCGGCGATATGGCCAGTTTATATACTGCCACTTTTGGATCTAGACCCGGAATTTCAGAATAATTCCACACAAAGCAGTCTTTATACTTCATGAGCACGTATTTTAACGTGGCTACCTATTTTTCAGAAAGTAGTTCACTGACGAATGTTGGCCTCGGATCATTTTCCATCCCTAAGTCAATTTTTTTTGGTTGTCTGCCGATCTTCCAGTTCTTTTGGTGCTAGTGGGAACTCTGAGATCACCTCGTCCTCGTTTTTGCTTGCGAAGCACCTGAAGAGGTCATTCATAATCTTGTGCCCTGCCTCTTTTGATAGTGTTATCATATGGCAAGTACGAGTTCGCTTTCCTTTTTGTTGTCGAGTGATTGATAGATATTTTGCGTGTGCTTAGTTTTAATTACCGCAATCAAGACAGTTTCGCTTGGTAGCTAGCCGGATGAGTACGGGTCGTCCTCAGGGAGATGGAATCTTTTTCTTAGTGTTTTAACGAGTTAAGTCCAAATTGTCCAGGTTTGTTTAAGATTAACTATGTGCTAAATATATGTGATTAAAGAGCTTGTTAGGGTTAGGAATAGGTTAGTTTGAGTCAGGAGTTCGCTCACTTGATTCAATTGCCACTCTTAATATCAGTGTTACGGTAATCGGCAACAACAGGGATTAGCATGACTAGGAAGGAAACTTGCAAGTATAAGCTAGACTTTCCAACACTTAGTTCCTTCCTTTTGGTCCTTGTCCGTCCGTTCTTAGCTCTTAGCCATAACCTCCGGTCAATTCAACCACAACCGGTCTAACTAGGGTGTCACCGCTATCATGTAGGATAGGGTGTCTTAGGGAGCGGATTGTGGTTACCTTGACGGGAGTTCGAATCAAGATGTTAGGTAAAGAAAAGGGTGAAAGAGATTTCCTTCTCTCAAACTTTCCTTTTCCTACCCTAACAAGTTTGAAATTACTCGCCCATTATAAAGAAAATAAAAACAAAACAAAGGAAGAAAAGAGAAAAGTGAGAAATACGGTTTTACAAAATGCAAGCTAACTACTTGGGTCTTCACCTAAGCAAGGAACTCCATTGAGTATCATGGCTTGAAAATGCGAATAAGAGGAAAAAGAAAATAACACAAGAAATAACAACAACTAATTATCAACAAGAAATAAAATTACACTACGAATTAAAATTACAAGACAAGCAAATAAAAGTTACAATATAATGAAATTAAAGATGCAAGATAATAAAAATCCTCATCTTCATTAATATCCACTCAAGAGCTCTCACTACAATTTCATGAAGGAAATATGAAGAAGAAGAAAATACAAGCTAGGCTAAACTAAAATCCTACTCCAAAATTATCTCCAAAATTATATATATTTACAATGGCTCAGAACCGGGCTCTTTATAGGCAGAGACCTGAAACCCTAGGATAATGATCTGAACCCAAATGAAATTACCAATCAAACCCCAAAATCCTATCGACTCCGAGTCAACTCGACCGTGGATCCACCGCATAAGTGTTAATTTGACCGTGGATCCGCAGCTCTTTGGTGGGATTATTTTGTCTTTTTTCTATGAGGATCTTGTGTTGCGCTTTCCTTCTGTTATACAGGCCCAGAATGTCAAGATTCTTCCAAATTTTCTTCAGATTCCAGTACTCAAAAATGGTGGCTTCATTTTCAATTTATTGGACTTTATCTCCCTCGGTCCCCGCGCATTCATTGAATATTGTGCTGCCTCTCTTGTAATCCATGCTTGACCAAGAATGACGACTGTTTTCGTCCTTTCTCTTAAACTGGTAAGCGGCACTGGACAAATACGGATGACTGGAACCCGGCTTTTATCTGTCTGTGATAGATGTTCTGGATTTTGGCGTATCTGTGGAGATTTTGTCTGATTTGCATTATTTTGAACTAGAAACCTGTAACCTGTAAATATGTAGCGAATACGGATCAAAAAGCACCTGCTTACAAACAACGAGCATAAGTGGACGGTAATTAATGCAATATTCTAGTATGAACAAATACCCCCAAACTTATCTTTTGCTCGTCCCGAGCAAAGCCATTTTATTCAGAAAAAGTCCTAACCTCATTTTCGCAGGGAACGCGATTGCACTGAGCCCGTGCAACAAGCCGTTAAACCTCTAGGTGTCCCTAGTAGGAGGAGTTTTGTCTCCTGAGGGTTTTCAGCGGATACTACCCACAAAATCCGATCAAATTGGTCGTCGACACTAATCCTACAGTTCAGTATTCTGTAGGGTTCCTAGGCACTCTAGTGAGGTCTCACAAGGCATCGACCATGCCATTTTCAAAAATTCTAGGTGCCGAGAGACCCGACTACGGATCGTTTGCTAGAAAACTAGGCGAAAAAGCTAACTAGTTAACACTTAACTACAAGATACGGAAATACAACCTTTGTAGATCCGGTGCTCCACCTCCATAGCTTCGCAACGAGGTCCTCTCCGCTGTCCAAATCAAATCCGGGCTCATTCGTCAGCTTCGTCGGAGAATGGGCAAGCTAGGTCGTCGATGTCCATGCCGAAGATGATCTACGTCGAGGCATCGCTAGATCAAGCTCACAACTTCACCAAGTCATGAAACTTGTGAAGTAAACACACTCTACTACTTGGCAAGAGGTAGAGGATGAAGAAATAGGAAGTGGGTAGACTTTAGAATTGGATTTCTCACTCTAATTCTCACTTTGCCATTAAAGCTTGTGAAGCTTTTTCTTGAAGTGAAGAAGAAGAAGAAGATGATATGATAAGTCTTGAATTAAAAATAGAAAAATAAAACAATACTTATCATACTTTTAACTCTAGTTAAGTGTAGAGAATTAACTTAGGTTAGTTAAAATGGTTAGGGTTAAGAATAGGACAAGAATGAAGACTTAGTCAAAGTTTCAAGAAACTTCAACTAAATCCAAAATATGCCACCATTTATCTTTCTTTTTCCTTTTTCCAAAAAGAATAAATAAGAAAGCTAAATGAATAAATAAAAATCAAAACCCTAACCCATTCATTACCATGGTTCATTCTTTACACTTAACCAAGTTTGGCATGCATCATCAAACATGATACAAGCAAGTGCACAAAATCATATCGCATATGCAATGCGCACACCCGAGTGAGAAAATCCATTTTAAAGTGAACCGATACTAGTTAATGCAAAGTAATATATCAAATATACAATTATGCATTAAATCATTAAATCAACACTTGATTTAACGATCCGGTCATGTCGCACATAACCGACTGGCATCATCAATAACAACTTATCGAATCAACACTTGATCCGATAACCCGGCTATATCGCATATAACCGATCAATGTCACATCGCGAGAATTGAATACAGTATCATATACCGTATTATTCTCGGTCCCGCACATATCTCATATGCACTCCTATTTCGTTTCGCTTGAGCC
Organism: Agapanthus africanus; assembly: GCA_030015575.1. Lineage (NCBI taxonomy): Eukaryota > Viridiplantae > Streptophyta > Magnoliopsida > Asparagales > Amaryllidaceae > Agapanthus > Agapanthus africanus. Next base: position 470,015,989 of record CM057349.1, read on the forward strand.
AGGAAACTTCTGTGTAGGACTCTAAAGACTCGTCAATACGCCGGCAGCAGGTGATGATCATATCAAACACCCACAAGCCGCAAGCGGTCTGCTAAACGTAACGGCCACCCGGGTATTGAGCGATCTGAAGATCGACGAGCAAGCCCGCTCACACTCCAGTGAATCCAACCAGTAACACTACCGTACAGTCCGGTCTGATCGTCTGATATGTCGCATATCTCGCCTAGGGGTGGTCAACGTCAGACCCCAATAGCTCGATAAGTCGTGTCGATATGAGGTCTATAACAATTCGAGAAACTACTGGTAACACTTACCAGTAAATCTCAGCAACCCTGGCCAGGGATTTCCTGTTATAGCCAATCGAACACAGCGCAACATCAACCCCCTATACCGGGAGAGACGAATCCCCTCCTATCGCTCATTGCCTCCATGTGACTCGGGACTGTACCCAAAAACCACCGTTTTGCACGCCCTCTTGGACGTGGTAAGATGGAAATCAAAGCACAGTGGGAACCACACAAGACTCTATGACGATCTCGGGTCAACAGACTACTCTGTACCAGTGTCACCAGAGAACTGCCATCTGACGTGAGGTATAATACCATCTGGGAGTTCTCGGCGAGTCCGTCCAGTGTACCCAGTCTCTGCTGAGCACCCGTATATCTCCTCTGATGTCAAACACCAATGGATATGGGATCATCCATCGCCCATCTGTATGGGTCGAGAAGGAATACGCTAGTCTACTCTGGTATATCGATGCCCCGTCTCGATACACCCACGACTAGGGACTTTGAAGGATGTACTTACGGACTACCATGTCCCCACTAGTATGATCCGCATCATAGTCCAGGTAGTCAAGTACACATCCTAAGGGCTTTACCAATATGTAACAGAGAGATAACCAGTATACACGTTAAGGTAAAGATCAACCAGATAGCATACTATCATGTCGAGCAAGAAAGTCCTCCCTATATATGTCCCAGCATCCACTACAATATACATCCTATGTACAGTAATGGCCTCTAGGGCATACATATAACTAACAATCTCCCACTTGCACTAGGGCCATCTGTAGCAGTGGTTGCAGTATCTCATACTCAACCATCCCATAAAAAAAATCTCTCTTTGGGAACAGGCCTTTGTGAGTGGATCCGCTGTGTTGTCCTCAGAATCTACTCTCCTTACCTCGATCACCCTGGAGATCAACTATCTCCATGATCAGGTGATGCGGCCTCAGAATACGCCTGGGTCACTGATGGGACGGGTGTTCCTTGGCATGAGCCACAACTCCATTGTCTCACAATGGTAGGAACGTAGTTCATCTCATGAACCAATATACACCCAAACAGCCTCTTTGGTAGCATCTTAAGTAGCGATGTATCCTGCCTTTATCGTCTAGTATGCCACGGTATCTAGCTTGGAACACTTCCAACATACCGTCCCTTTACTGAGGGTAAAGACAATGCCTGCGACTGACATTCAGTCGTCTTTATCACCCTGGAACCCTTCCAGTGATTCTCCCCAGGATCGATTGATACCATCTCACTACAACTAGTGAGAATCCCATAGATCCATCTCATAGATCCAAAATCCAGGAGTTAGTAGGTATCATTATGATCCTATATGGAGAATCATCGTGATAAACGGAGATTGACCGAGCGTAGCATAGGAAACTCCTTCCCTATCAAGAGTATGTCATCCACGTACTCTACGAGGATCGTCACCATACTCCCTACTACCTTTTTGTATATACAAGGTTCATCTACCATTTTGATGATGTCAAGTTCTTTGACTAATCCATCAAAACAGATGTTCCAACTCCGCGATGCCTGCTTTATCCTATAAAGCATCTTGCACACGTTTCCGCTGCTCCCACTGTCTACGAAGCCCTCTGGCTGTGTACTTATAGACACTCTCTTCTAAATCATCATTTAGAAAAGCAGTCAAGACACCCAACCACCAGATATCGTAGTCATGGTATGTAGCCGTGACAAGTAGTATCTGGATGGACTTAAGCATAGGTACGGGAAAAGGTTTCATCATTATCCACGCCTGGTCAATGACGAAAACCTTTAACAAGTCTAGCTTTGAAAGTCTCAACCTTTCCATGTACACCAAGTAATCTTCTCAAGATATATTTGCTCCTGATGGGGATTTAACCCTTCAGATATAGCAACTAAAGTCCATACTTTGTCGGTGTATAAGGATTCCATCTCAGATCGATAAACGTCCAGCCATTCTCACAGAGTCTCACTCCTGATGGCCAGCTCGAAACTAGTTGGGTCATCATCTCATGATGTAATCCTCGCTCCCACTGTCATAGAGAAACCGAAGTATCTCTCAGGTGGGTGAGGAACCCTACTAGATCGGCGGAGAGGCTGAGGTTCGTTGGAATCTACTGAATCCTTTGGTTCTATCAAATCATGTGCTGTAGTTTGTATAGCCGGAACAGTTCCAGTTCTACATTACAGACCTTGCCTCGAGCTTGTCCGGATTTTGCTTTTAGACATAGGCCGGTCAACCCCAAATCTTAACTAACTTAAGATATGGGCTCTTCCCTTTCCATATATATGAAGTGGTAGGCAACTGATTTGATTCGAACCCTATTCAATAGGTATGCAGCTTCTCAAGTGCATAACTCCCTAAAGGAAATAGGTGACTCAGTAATACTCATCATAGAGCACACCATATCATATAGGGTGTGATTGCTCCACCCCGATATACCATCGTGCTATGGTGTATACGAAGGAGTAATGCTGAGGGAGAATCTCATTCTCCTTTAGAATAGTCCAGGATTCCCGTGCTTTAGTATTCTCCTCCTTGATCTCATCAAAGGACATAATACTTATACCCGTTTTGGTTCTCTACTTCTAAATCATATTCTGTGAATATCTCAAAAGGTTCGGACTTGTGTTTCAACAGGAACATATGTCTCAATCTTGAGAGATTATCAGAGAATGTAATGAAGTACAAAGAACCGGTCTTGGCATGTGTAGACAGGGGACCTACATACATCAACATGTATCATCCCAAGAGTTCACTAACTCTTTCTCTGTTTCCAATAAACGGAGCCATGGTCATCTTATCTTTGTGACATGACTGGCGAGTTTCATAAGATGTAAATTCAAACTAATTTAAATATGCATCTTTATGTAACTCCAGCTAGTCGGGTCGTATTGATATGACCTAGTCTACAATACCACAAGAAGGATTCGTTTATTTCTGAACTCTTCCTTTTGTGTGTGTTCCGTATACTAAGAACTGCAGTTTGATTTAGAACATTAATGCTTTTAGATAACGTACCTGAGCCGATCAACTTTTGATATAGGAAATGTTCAAAACATTATCCAACAATACAAAATTTTATCATTTCTTTACTAATAAAGAGATAGATATGATTTTGTATATCAGGTTCGGTATCTAATAACATTCGTTCAGAATCAATGTATTGGTAATGCAGGGTGACAGTGACCAACAGACTTGGCTGCAACTCTTGCCCCGTTTTCTGCCTCATGAAACTTATCACCCGTTCTCAGTTCTCTACCTTTCTGTAGCCCTATGTAACAGATTACATATCTGGGATCCTGATCTGGTATCACATACCCAGGACGTAGAGTTTACAAAGAAACAGTTCTTTGTAATGAACACACCCGAAGATGATGCATCAGCATGCACTCTCTTCGTTTGGACGGCACGGGAATTCTGGTATTCCCCAATTTCCTGCTCTGTCTTATAACAATTATAAGTTGAAGCGGGACCAACGTTCCCCAGCTCAGTATAACAAGCGGGTTCGGTCAATAATCCGTATTATTATCTTGATTAAGGCGTGATATGGTCGCTACCAGGAGAGAGAGAGAAGAAAACACTCAGCGTGCGCTCTTTCAAGAATAGACTGGTTATTATTTTATCTAATCAGGATGGCTCCCACTGCTTTTTATCAAATCTTCCTTCAAACCCTAAAAGGGAAGACTAGCCGGGATTAATTACACACTACAAGTTCGCCAATCTTTCAGCCAGGCCAGTGTCGGTACTTTGAGGGAGGTCCCCCGTGCTTTCGCACGAACCTAATTAATGTAAACCTCGTTTTCCCAGAGGCGTAACCCCGTTGACACCTTTCTAGACACCTACTTGATCGGCTAATTGTAATGTATAAAACTCTCCCAGGAGTAACACTTACTCGCAGCGGGTATCGGGATCCAACTATCTCATAGAAGGTATGCAATCTCATTGCAAATTTCAACACTTGAAATTCCCGATAATATTTTACCCCTAGCATCCTATGACCTTGACGGAGGTCAACAAACCATAGGCTACTAGTCAAGTTCAACCCGTCATTTCTTGATCGAATTAAACCCACCCGCACGACCCTTGACGGAGGTCAACAAGGTCGCACGACTACCCTAACTCAATCTGCATCATATGCATAAGCAGATAAATACTGGTTAGCTACCGCACACTTCGCCTTGATGGAGGCCAACAAACGCAGCACGAATACTAAACAGCACTTATCTGAAATGACGGAGGGCTACGACAGGTTTTTATGAAAACCTATTGCGTAATGAACTTGATATCGTTGTAGGATCGAATGAATTTTGAAATGGAGTGTTTTTGAGGCTTTTCTAGTTTTGCTAAAGGAGTCACTCCCGGTGAAGGGATCGTCGGTCCTTTCCTCGTCGAATGAGGTGCGGGATATATCATATATATCACTGTGCAAAGCAAAAACTCTTAAAAGCAATCAAAAGACAAACCGAGTGTGTAGCATCTGCCAGTTATTGCTAAAGGAGTCACTCCCGGTGAAGGGATCTCGGTCCTTTCCTTATCGAATAAGGTGCAGGATATATCACATATACCGCTGTGCAAAGCAAGAGCTGTAGCCACCTGTTTTATTTTGAAATTCGATTCTACAACATCTTAGGTTTCTTTTATTTTCATTAATCTCATTAATGAAATCCCATCATTTAAATACCTAAACATCACAGATAGATATGACGTACACTTATGCCATCCGCATTCGCCTCGATGTCCCCTCGTGCACCGTTAGGTTAGGTAACTAACGACAGAGCAGGGCAGGGCTAGCGCGGGTGTAAAACATAAGTAACGTCTATATAATATATCATATATACTATATACTATATCCATCATAGAATCACAACACAAATATCGCAGCAGAAGAAACATATGAAATATTGGATATACTAGGACGTCCGTGTTTTCAATACGAGCCAGTATAAAACACGGATTCCACGGTCGTGATGAATAGCCAAACCCACACCTCTAGACCCCTACGAGAGCGGCAACCAACCCTACCAATTCTGGAGTTAGAAGACCCAGACTCGACTCCTCGAGTTGGTCTCCCACTGGACCCCAGAACCCGGTTACTTGTGCTCCCCTCCTTAGGTCTATCCTAGTGCGGAAAAGTAAATAATATACAAACGGTGACATCTTCCGCAACCTGGAAGTGCCCCAATAAAAGAATATTACATACAAGTTTTTACATGAATGAAAATGAAAAACACTCATCTTACATAAAAACCCCGGCTATTCAAACACGACAATCCAATATAATATATCCAGCGACACATAACATCACATGTCATCAACGTAAGTAAATATGCGCATCCCAATTGTCGTTGACATATAGCAACGAAACCGGCGATATCACATATTACACTTATGGTCATAGAAAAGAAAGTGTAAAACTACAACAGTTGGAATCCGCAACCACCTCAGACATCGCATGCCTGACCAAATGAATTCCTTAGACATCGCATGCCTAACAATTATAAACCCCGCATTTTAGTCTCATTATCGAAAACTCTTTTCAATATCAAGTCGGGCAATTCAACAAGATTCCCGACATCCTGATCGAATACTCGTCGCAAACTTCAGTAGGCGGCCGCACCCTCGATACCGTCGACGAAGTGCACCAAGGCGGAACACCGCTGCCGCGAGCACCCGAACGGATGCTTTCGGCGACGGGGTTCTCCTACAGTCACTTGGTCGGGGCTATGGAGTGAGGCTGTCTATTAAGTTTATCCGGCGAATATCCGCGTACGCTACGTGATTGCGACGGACTTTTGATCACATCAAAATTCCGTGGCAACCGATCAAGTGAGACTAAATTGCTACGTTTATAACATTCATTCAGTTATCACATAACTTATTATGAATTCCAATTATTGTATCCCATTCCGGATAAATAGAAAATGTCAAACTTTCCGATCGAACAATCGAACACCCAAGTTTTCCCGATACAGCTCAACACATGAAATAAGTCTAACAACATTCCGTTCGTGCCTCAGTACCAACGGTCCAGCCGTAGAAGGGTCAAGCCAACGCCTCACATGTGGCACGCCGTACTGCCCCAAACCCGAAGGTTCAAAGGGCTATTCAAGACGGTCACATAATCGAGTTAAGGTTTGTTGTCTTCTAGAGGGACCATCGCGTTACTTGCACTACTTAGAACATCGTTAAACCACGGAAAAATCCAACACTTGGAAATTTCCCGACAGGGGAAAAATTGGGTATTTATATCCGGTCGAACTTTTTAACATATTCTAAAAATTATCCGGAAATCCACACAGACAAAATTTGATACTCCGATCGAAACACCGAATCCCCAAAACAACTCCAGAAAATTCAACTCTTGAATAAATATTAAAAATTCCCAGGAAAACTAGCAAAGAAATCTGAGAATTACTGTGTAAAAAAAAATACACAAAACGACATAGTGGCCGCGGAACCGCCGCACGAGCCATGCTCGTGCCGCGGATCCGCGGCTCAATGATTGAAACAGTGCATAAAAATACACAGTAACTCTTAGATTATTCTGCTTGTTTCTCTGCATATTTTTAATGTGAAAAAACCCCGATTTTAGAATTCGTCCAGAGAGCAATTTTAAGGTTGGGGTTTTGGGTCGTTCGGACTTCAAAATCCGTCTAGACTTCGCCTAAGGCTCTAGCTAGGCTCTGATACCACTGTAGGGTTCCTAGGCACTCTAGTGAGGTCTCACAAGACATCGAACATGCCATTTTCAAAAATTCTAGATGCCGAGAGACCCGACTACGGATCGTTTGCTAGAAATCTAGGCGAAAAAGCTAACTAGTTAACACTTAACTACAAGATACGGAAATACAACCTTTGTAGATCCGGTGCTCCACCTCCATAGCTCCGCAACGAGGTCCTCTCCGCTGTCCAAATCAAATCCGGGCTCATTCGTCGGCTTCGTCGGAGAATGGGCAAGCTAGGTCGTCGATGTCCATGCCGAAGATGATCTACGTCGAGGTATCGCTAGATCAAGCTCACAACTTCACCAAGTCATGAAACTTGTGAAGTAAACACACTTTACTACTTGGCAAGAGGTAGAGGATGAAGAAATAGGAAGTGGGTAGACTTTAGAATTGGATTTCTCACTCTAATTCTCACTTTGCCATTAAAGCTTGTGAAGCTTTTTCTTGAAGTGAAGAAGAAGAAGAAGATGATGATATGATAAGTCTTGAATTAAAAATAGAAAAATAAAACAATACTTATCATACTTTTAACTCTAGTTAAGTGTAGAGAATTAACTTAGGTTAGTTAAAATGGTTAGGGTTAAGAATAGGACAAGAATGAAGACTTAGTCAAAGTTTCAAGAAACTTCAACTAAATCCAAAATATGCCACCATTTATCTTTCTTTTTCCTTTTTCCAAAAAGAATAAATAAGAAAGATAAATGAATAAATAAAAATCAAAACCCTAACCCATTCATTACCATGGTTCATTCTTTACACTTAACCAAGTTTGGCATGCATCATCAAACATGATACAAGCAAGTGCACAAAATCATATCGCATATGCAATGCGCACACCCGAGTGAGAAAATCCATTTTAAAGTGAACCGATACTAGTTAATGCAAAGTAATATATCAAATATACAATTATGCATTAAATCATTAAATCAACACTTGATTTAACGATCCGGTCATGTCGCACATAACCGACTGGCATCATCAGTAACAACTTATCGAATCAACACTTGATCCGATAACCCGGCTATATCGCATATAACCGATCAATGTCACATCGCGAGAATTGAATACAGTATCACATACCGTATTATTCTCGGTCCCGCACATATCTCATATGCGCTCCTATTTCGTTTCGCTTGAGCCAGGAAACCTCTGTGTAGGACTCTAAAGACTCGTCAATACGCCGGCAGCAGGTGATGATCATATCAAACACCCACAAGCCGCAAGCGGTCTGCTAAACGTAACGGCCACCCGGGTATTGAGCGATCTGAAGATCGACGAGCAAGCCCGCTCACACTCCAGTGAATCCAACCAGTAACACTACCGTACAGTCCGGTCTGATCGTCTGATATGTCGCATATCTCGCCTAGGGGTGGTAAACGTCAGACCCCAATAGCTCTATAAGTCGTGTCGATATGAGGTCTATAACAATTTGAGAAACTACTGGTAACACTTACCAGTAAATCTCAGCAACCCTGGCCAGGGATTTCCTGTTATAGCCAATCGAACACAGCGCAACATCAACCCCTATACCGGGAGAGACGAATCCCCTCCTATCGCTCATTGCCTCCATGTGACTCGGGACTGTACCTAAAAACCACCGTTTTGCACGCCCTCTTGGACGTGGTAAGATGGAAATCAAAGCACAGTGGGAACCACACAAGACTCTATGACGATCTCGGGTCAACAGACTACTCTGTACCAGTGTCACCAGAGAACTGCCATCTGACGTGAGGTATAATACCATCTGGGAGTTCTCGGCGAGTCCGTCCAGTGTACCCAGTCTCTGCTGAGCACCCGTATATCTCCTCTGATGTCAAACACCAATGGATATGGGATCATCCATCGCCCATCTGTATGGGTCGAGAAGGAATACGCTAGTCTACTCTGGTATATCGATGCCCCGTCTCGATACACCCACGACTAGGGACTTTGAAGGATGCACTTACGGACTACCATGTCCCCACTAGTATGATCTGCATCATAGTCCAGGTAGTCAAGTACACATCCTAAGGGCTTTACCAACATGTAACAGAGAGATAACCAGTATACACGTTAAGGTAAAGATCAACCAGATAGCATACTATCATGTCGAGCAAGAAAGTCCTCCCTATATATGTCCCAGCATCCACTACAATATACATCCTATGTACAGTAATGGCCTCTAGGGCATACATATAACTAACATATTCTAGCAAGAAACTCTATCATCTTTAACTTAGAAATCATCAACCCTTATTCTTCACACTTCCTTTTCATTTAACTTAAGATCCTATACGTTTTGCCAGTTTATACAGCTCTCAGCATCTCTTGAGTTTTTCCTTTTTAAACGCCATCTCGAATCTGGAATTTTTATCATCTCTACTGAAGATATAAACCATATTTTTCATTCCTATCTTTCCTCCAAATTCCGATCATATACCCCTACGTGTGTGTAAATATCACCCCTACACTTGGAAATTCAATTCAAGTTATAATACCCTTTCCTTAGTACCTAGCACTAGTTCATCTTTATTAATGTTGGACGGATTTGCTCACACGTCTTTCATGCGACTATTATAGCTTCCTGAGGCATTAATCAGCCGATTACTGAATAAGTGAGAATTAAAGCGTAATTAGCAGTTTTCAGATCTTGTACTTTTTTTTTCTTTTTTTTCTTTTTTTTATTTATTTCAAGACCGGATATATTTTTCAATGATACTCTTTTAGTGGTTAGCTTTAAATACCATTTTTTTTCTTTCATACTAGGCTTTCAGGCAAGAGTATTTCTAGGTATTCTCTACTATCCCAAGTTTCAAGGTGCGTGTATGTGTGATTTGTAGGGTAAATATATTTTTAGAATTTGTACTTAAGATTCGGAACTATTTTTCAGACCTACTCTTCAAATAGAGCTTTCAATACTCTTCCTTCAATTCAACTTAGCCCAAGAACTAAACTCACAATTGCTTATTTCTAAATAAACTGCAAGGACGTTTATTTTTTACAGTTAAACTTCAAAGAGGGTTATTTTTAGGATTTTTAATTACTAAATTTAGGATTTAGTTTTTCCTTACTAGTCAACCGTCATGTCAAACTTGAGTCTAAAATGGCCAATATTGATATTTTTTTTTAAGTTTTTCATTTTTTTTAATTTTCCATTTTTTTTTTATCTTTTTATCTTTTTCATTTTTTTTATTATTTTTTTTATAATAATGCAATGAAGAAAAATGCGATACGGAATTTAAATATGCAAAGTAAAAGAACAAATATTTACATGCAGATGCAGAATACAAGGATAACTATTTACAATCAAACCCCACCCCCCAAACTGACCGACAGCAGTGCCCTCACTGCTGCCTACGGCGTCTCCTAGACGCGGCATCACTCGTTTTGGCCTCACTTCTGTCCGTCCCCTGTCCCCTCGATCTCGCTCTTTCCTCTCGTGCCAGTAAGGTAGACATCCCCTGCTCAAGACTCATCAAACTCGGATCAAAATTTGTCAGCATCCCCAACACTCGTTCTACCCCCTATGGGTACGTCGTATTAAGTGTGCTTGCGCAGCGGGGGTTAGCTCTTCATCGCTCGCTGTGGAGCTCGAGCTGGGCTTCTTCGCCATCATATCTTCGGCCGGCTCGGTGCGCGACCATAATCCATGATGTCTTATGTAGGATGTGGAGACACCCTCAAGAAGGGCTCTAATAGGAACCCCACCATGCATGTAAGCTTCAAAGTCCTCAACAGAAAATAAATAGCGACACAATTGTGTCACTAACATCGGGCATAGGTTTGGCAGCCCCCTTGCCGGTGCCAATCGAGTGTAGTAACACATTACACATGTCATAACTAGGGTTTTTGGTCATTAATGTATGAACTATGTGTAGGGATGGGGTAAAATATGTGGTGTTGTGCGAACTTCCGAAAATGTTGTTTTTTGCCTAACGGCACACGGTTAAAACGTTCGCATATAGCGTTCAAACCTGAATGCCCTTCCGAGGCTCCCTAGAACAATCCTCACCCATTAATGGTATGTAGTCCTTAAATCGGAAGGGTTGATCATGTACAAGGATTCGAGGTATCAAAGTGACTTCGTGAATGAATTCCCTATCTATAATAATTTCCCGATCCCCCCACAATAATCGTATGAACCCATATTTTTCGAAACAACCCTCCTCCATACTTTCATAAAAACGCACAACGAGATCCGGAATCGCGAACGCGTTTGGATGTTTAAAAAATGGGAAATTCCATTCGGGTTTTCGGATCTCGTCGCCGAAATAGCTACCATACATGTCATGAGCAAATAATTGGGAAAAATCACATTCAAATTAAAATGTGGGAGCCATGGACAAAACTTGCAGAACTATGAAATTTACAGAGAGTAAAATAGAGATGCAAACCTCCTCTGAAAATTTCAGAGGGAGACGTGGCAAGACGGCGGCGGTTGTGCGGCAGAAGTGGGCTTCGGCGGCGGTTCCGTGGCAGGGAAGGAGGATCTCTGGTGGAGTTTTGGGTGGCGGCTAGGGTTTGTGCTGAGGGATGAATGGAGGCTCGGGTATTGCAGAGAAAAGAAAGAGGGTATTTATAGGGGCTGTTGGATATTTTTACAAAAGCCCTCCCAAAAAGAATAATTATGTATTAAAAAAATAATTTATTTATTTTTTTATTTAATTTTTATTTTAAAAAATATTATAAGTGGGAATTTCACCGGGAAAGAAATAGCCAAACACAATGAAAACAAAATGGTATATACATACCCCCAAAATTATTTGAAACAGTGTTTCCACTGTTTATGGCTAGATAACCGAAATTTGGTGGTAGACAGAGGAAGATTATGCAGGGTAAACCGGCTCCTGCAAGATCAGGAGCTCCTCTGATGGTTCTGCGCTAAGGTACAGTTTCAGTCTGTGTACGTTCACTTTGAATGGTGAACCATCCTTCGGATTCTCGAAATCCACAGCGCCGTGCGGGTACACACACCGCACAAGAAAAGGTCCTTTCCAGCGAGATCGAAGCTTACCGGGATGGAAATGGAGTCGGGTGTCATAAAGAAGTACCTGTTGTCCAGACGTGAAGGTTTTGCGCATAAGATATTTATCATGAAACACCTTCGTTAGGTTCTTTACAATAACCGCGTTGTCGTAAGCCTCATCCCGAAGCTCATTCAGTTCGTTCAGTTGCGGCTTCCGATAGCTGCCCGCGTTGTCAAGATTGAGATTCAGCTCTTTGATCGCCCAAATAGCATGATGTTCGATTTCCACAGGAAGGTGGCAAGTATTTCCGTAAACAAGCCAATAAGGAGACATGCCAAGATCAGTCTTATAAGCAGTTCGAAATGCCCAAAGGGTATCGGTTAATTTCAAAGACCAATCTTTACGGTTCTTGGAAACCGTCTTCTCCAGAATCCACTTGATTTGCGGATTTGAAACTTCGACTTGCCCACTTGTTTGGGGCTGGTAGAGCGTGGATAGCTTATGATTGATTGAGTATTTCCGCATTAAGGCCTCAAAAGACCTATTGCAGAAATGCGTCCCATTGTCGCTAATGATAGCGCGAGGGTAGCCAAACCGGGAAAAGGTGTTTTCTTTCAGGAATTTAACGACGACCTTGTTGTCGTTAGTCCGGCTTGGTACTGTCTCAACCCATTTTGAGACATAATCAATAGCTAAGAGAATGTACAAGTTCCCAAAAGAGTTGGGAACGGCTCCATGAAGTCTATCCCCCAAACATCAAACATCTCAACAATCAAGATTGGTTGGAGCGGCATCTCATTTCGCCTGGAAATCCGGCCCAAGTGTTCGCACCGAAAGTAAGTCTTGCAGTATTCATGTGCATCTTTGAAAAGTTGTGGCCAGTAAAAGCCGCATTGCAAGGCTTTCTCGGCTGTCTTTCTTGGGCCGAAATGCCCGCCACACGCTTGATCGTGGCAAAAAGACAGCACACTCTGGAACTCATTATCAGGAACACACCAACGAATGATCTGGTCTGGACAGTACTTGAACAGGTAGGGGCATCCCAGTAAAAGTATTTTACTTGGGATAAAATCTATGTCTATCCTGACTCGACCATTCGTTAGGTATGAGTCCAGTCATCAAGTAGTTCACAATATCTGCGAACCAAGGTTCGCAAAATATCGTCAAGAGCTGCTCATCAGGGAAAGCATCGTTGATTGGGAGAGGAAGGCGAAGAAGGAAGTCGTGAAAGATGATCGGCTCCTACATTTTCACATTCTCTTTTGTCCTTAATAATAAGGTCAAATTCTTAGAGTAAGAGGATCCAACGTATTAACCGAGATTTTGCATCCTTTTTGGCAAAAAGATGTCGCAGAGCTGAATAATCGGTGTAGACAATGACTGGGGAGCCGATCAGATAGGGCCTGAATTTCTCAAAGCAAACACAACAGCCAAGAACTCTTTCTCGGTTGTCGTGTAATTCATTTGAGCATCATTCAGGGTTCGGCTCGCATAAAAGATCACGTGCGGAATCTTATCGATGTGCTGTCCTAAGACCGCACACATAGCAAAGTTGGATGCATCGCACATAATCTCGAAGGGATGCGTCCAGTCAGGTGAAGAGAGAACGGGAGCAGTGGTCAGTGCACTTCTCAAGGATTCGAAAGCAGTCACACATCTTGAGTCAAAGTTGAATGTGGTGTCCTTAGCCAGAAGAAGAGTCAAGGGTCTAGCAATCTTGCTAAAATCCTTGATGAACCGTCTGTAAAAACTAGCATGGCCAAGAAAGGATCGAATGTCTCTGACGCATTTGGGATGAGGGAGTTTGGAGATGACTTCAATCTTAACTTTGTCAACCTCAATGTCGTTTCGCGAAATGATATGTCCTAAAACAACTCCTTCGCGTACCATGAAATGGCATTTTTCCCAGTTCAAAGTGAGATCTTGATCCTTACATCGGGTAAGGACAGTGTCCAGATGATGCAGACACTCATCGAAAGAATCGCCAAAGATGGAGAAATCATCCATGAAAATCTCCAAAAATTTCTCAACCATGTCTGAGAAAATTCCCATCATACACCGCTGGAAGATAGCGAGAGCATTGCATAGCCCAAAGGGCATGCAGCGATATGCAAACGTGCCGAAAAGACAAGTGAAAGTCGTTTTGTCCTGGTCTTTTCGGCGATGGGAATCTTGTTGTAGCCTGAGTAGCCGTCCAGAAAACAGTAATACTCATGTCCAGCTAATCGTTCGAGCATTTGGTCGATGAAAGGTAGAGGAAAGTGATCTTTCCGCGTTGCGGAGTTGAGTTTCCTATAGTCAATGCACACTCGCCACCCGGTTTGGGTGCGAGTAGGGATCAACTCATTAGCCTCGTTTGTGACGACTGTAATGCCCGACTTCTTAGGGACCACATGTATCGGACTGACCCACTGGCTATCTGAGATAGGGTAAATGATACCACTATCTAGGCATTTGATGATCTCCTGTTTAACAGCCTCTTTCATAACAGGGTTTAATCGCCTCTGTGGATCGCGAGCTGGTTTGGCATCATCCATCAGGTGAATGTGATGTTCAACGATCAGGGGACTAATCCCCTTGATATCCGCCATAGTCCAGCCAAAAGCTTGCCGATTAGATTGTAAGACCGCGAGAAGGGCTTTCTCTTGCTCTAGAACAAGAGAAGCCGAGAAGATGACTGGAAGGGTCTCGTTTTCACCTAAGTAAGCATACTTGAGCTGAGACGGCAGAGGCTTGAGTTCGAGTGTAGGCGGTGAAATGATTGAAGGCAAGATTGGAGAAGATGTCTCGAACTCAAAAGATTCCAACAGAGGTTCAAAGTGAGTGTAAGCGACCGAGTGGGATGGTTCAGATAACGCATCCAAAAATTCGAAAGATTCGAACTCAGGTGGTGACATGCTCAGATCATTTGAAAATGTGAAGCACTCGTGATCGTGGTCAGAAATGGAAGCAGCAACAGAATCAGTGAGGAACGCACTAATGGCGTCGAGATCACTGTAATCAAATAAGAATTCCTCAAATTCACAGTCCTCAGGTGAGATCTCCTGGATGGAACAAACATCTAGTATATGAGCACAAAGTTCGGGTGGCTGGTTCCCTAACCTAAAAATGTTGAGTTCAATTGTCATGTTGCAAAAAGATAAGTTCGTAGAACCGTTTCGAAAATTGATCACAGCATTTGAGGTTGCAAGGAATGGCCGACCGAGTATCACCGGAATTTGATTCCGGGGGTTATACAGGTTGTGTATCCAAAACAATGAAGTCAACAGGGAATATGAAGTCCCCAACTTTTATTAACACATCCTCTAGCTCACCCCTAGGATGGGTGATAGAACGGTCAGCCATTTAAAGTATACAATGTGTGGGTTTCAGTTCCCCTACACCGAGTTACTCATATACAGAATACGGAAGTAGGTTGACATTGGCACCAAGATCCAAAAGAGCGCAGTTGATGTTCTTATCCCCAATGGTGATTGAAATCATAAGACAACCAGGGTCCTTTCGTTTTTGAGGTAAAGTTTGGGTAAGAGCATCACTCACGGTACTAGCTAAGAAAACCTTCTTGGGTACCTGAGATTTCCTTTTCTTAGTGCACAAGTTTTTCAAGATTTTTGCATAGGAGGGGACTTGTTGGACTGCATCTAAGAGAGGGATGTTGATGTTAACCTATTTGAACAACTCCAGAATCTTTTCCATTTATGGATTTTGTTTATTGGACCTCAACCGGTTTGGAAATGGAACGTTTTAGAAAGTGGTTGAGTCCAATGCTTGTGGAGTGGATTGTGGAGTTGGAACGGATCCAGGAGCTGAAGTTTCAGTAGAGTGAGAAGTGGATCCGTTCGGAGGTGCAGAAGAAGAAGAAGAAGAAAAGGCTTTTGAAGAATGGAGAATAAGCTCAGAAGAAGGAGTAGAAGAAACGGTTGGGGTGTCATTATCACCATCAATTGGTGTGCCGATGTTGTTGTTCAGCATCCTTCCAGATCTCAACGTAGTCACGGCACTCACATTATGGTTCTGTTGTTCAAGAGCAACATGTACATTATGTAGGTGACCAGGATTTGGGAGTGGTTGAGATGGAAGCCTTCCCTTCTCTCGCTCGCTTAAAGCCGCATTCAGCTGTGCAGTCTGGGCTTCGATGGACTTGATGCTTTGCCCGTGTGTAGCAATGTGTTATACCAGAGACTGAATGGATGATTGGATGTTGTGTAAGTCGATGTCACGCACCCCACGTGTCCGCGGGGAGATGGAATTAGAAAAAATGATTTTTACGAGCTTCGCAACATCGACTCAAACCAAAGATCGAACACAAACCGTAGCTAGCAAACTACTTGAGGTTTAACTAATCGGATTTGAAGTTATACCTCACGTTACTTGTCCTTCGAGTCTTCATCGCTGTCCTCCACACCTCGTAGGCTCTATGGAACATGGGCACCTCAACGGCCTCCACGAGTCAAAGACGATCCACCCGAGAGTCTATAGTCCGAGCTCCTATCTTGAATCTGAGATAACTACGGCTTCTATTTGCTAATCTAGAAATCCTAGAAGGTGTAGAGTATTTAGATGGATTACTTAGTCACTTTAAACCCTAGGATTCTCAACACATGAGTGCTTTTAGGGTTTGAGGAAGAAAATGAAGACTTGAGGAGAGAGAAGTGATTTGTGATAATGAATGAACTATTCTCATTTGTGAATATCATGAAGCATAATAATATCATCAAAATAAATATCGAGCTAATATTCATCATGCTTCATTTAATTCACTAGATGAATCATCTAATGAGTCATCTAATGAGTCATGGATCATTTAATGAAACTTACACCTCATCCTCCACCTCATTTAGTTTAAATCACAAAAGAAATAAACACAAATGAGCTACCTCCATCTAGAAGCTTCCCGAGAAATTACAAGACCGCCCTTCCCATCCGTATTTCCGAAAAACACGGATAATCTTTGACTGAATAAATCCATCTGTATAATACTAGAATCTGGCTTAAACCAAAGCCCGCTAGTATTATCTGCCCGATCATAGTACGTGCACAAATGTATGTAAGTGATCCCGGCCCTGCCGTAAAACCATACGGCCTCTACACCTTTTTCCTGGTGCAGGGACACTCTCTGTGTGGGACTCTAATGACTCGATACTACGCTGGCAGTGGGTTTAACCACAGGCCGTAAGTGGTACTAGCTGTACGTAACGGTCCCCAGGTTGATGTCGATAAGAAAGACGATGAGGAAACCCATCCGAACTCCTACTGAGTATGTATGTGACAATCTCCGTACAGTCCGGTCTGTTCGTCTAGGACTATCGCATATCGGGCCTAGGGGGCGGTAAACGTCAGACCCCTAATAGCGGTGTAAGTCGTGTCGGAGTAAAGCCCATTACACCTTGAGAAACTACTGGAACCTACCAGTAAATCTCGCTTGCCCTGGCCAGGGACTTTGCGTAATGGCTCTCCATACACAGCGCGATATCAACCCCCAATACCGGGAGAGACGAATCCTGTCTAACCGCCACTGCCTCCAAGTGTTTCGGGACTGCACCCAACTACTACCTGTTTGCATGACTCCTTTGAGCCGTGGTAGGGTAGTAATCTAAGTACAGTAGGAAAACAACCGAGGCGAAGTAGCAGTGTCAAGTCGACGGACTAAGATGTACTCATGTCACCTGGGAACTGCTATCTGACGATGGGTATAGTACCAACCTGCAGTTCCCGGCGAGTCATGTCCGGTGTACTCGCAACCTAACAAGCACCTGCATACTATCTCCAGTACGACGTACTGATGGCTGTGGGACAGACCATCTACCCAACTGGGATGAGAAGCATACACACCAGTCTATTCCGGAGTATCGATGCCCCGTCTCGATAATCCTACGACCAGGGACCTATATAGGATGTTGCTTATAGACTACCCAGCCCCCACTAGTGTGATTGCCATCACAACGCTGGTAATCAAGAAAAGATCCTAAGGGCTCTACTAATATGTATAAGAGATATGTTAAAAGAAACTTATGCACATATTAAAGTAGAAACAAACCAAGTAGCATACTACCATTTTTAGCAAGACTGTCAATACAACTGTGAATATCCCAAGCTTCCATTAAGTAATATACAATCTAGTATGATACAGTAATGGCCTCTAGGGAATAAACACTAACAATCTCCCACTTGCACTACGGCCATGTACTGGCATATCGCAGACCAATCATCTCGAATAGCCTCTCAAACTGTGTCTGAAGAATGACCTTTATGAATGGATCGGCAGTGTTATTCTCCATATCTACTCTCTTCACCTCGATCTCCCGGCGATCTACGATTTCTCTGATCAGGTGATACCGCCTTAAGATGTGTCTGGACTTCTGATGGGACCTGGGTTCCTTCGCTAAAGCTATAGCGCCGTTGTTGTCGCAATACAGAGGTATTGGATCAACACTGGTAGGAACCACCTGAAGTTCTGTGAGAAACTACTTCATCCAGAAAGCTTCTTTTGCGGCATCGCAACCAGCTATGTACTCCGCTTCCATCGTTGAGTCAGCAACGGTGTCCTCTCCAACAGACCGCCCCTCTATTGAGGGTAAAGAAATAACCCGACATGGACTTGGAGTCATCCTTGTCACTCTGGAAGCTAGAGTCAGCAAAGGCCTCTATCTGGAGGTCCTTTCTGCCATACACCAAGAACATCTCCTTAGTCCTCCTCAGGTACTTGAGAATGTTCTTTACTACTATCCAGTGCTTCTCCCCTGGGTTTGCCTGATACCGGCTTACAACGCTTAATGCGTATGCTACATCTGGTCTGGTACATAACATCGCATACATTATAGAGCCTACCGCAGAAGCGTAGGGTATAATCAACATGCGAGCCCTTTCCAAATCAGTCTTGGGAGACATCTCTTTGGAGTGGGTGATTCGGTGACAAGCCGGTAGCTTATCGCGCTTAGAATCTTCCATACTGAATCTTTTCAATATGGTGTCTATGTACCTGGACTACGAAAGTCCCAACTGTTAGTTATATGTATGCCCTAGAGGCCATTACTGTACAGACGATGTATATTGCAGTGGATGCTAGGACATATATAGGGAGGACTTTCTTGCTCGACATGATAGTATGCTATCTGGTTGTACTTTATCTTAACATGTACTCTGATTGTCTCTATGTTACATGTTGATAAAGCCCTTAGGATATGTACTCGACTACTGGGACTATGATGAGATCATACTAGTGGGGCCACGGTAGTCGATGAGTACATCCTATAACTGTTCCTAGTCGAGGGTGTATCGAGACAGGGCATCGATGCACCAGAGTAGACTAGCGTATACGCATCTTGACCCATATGATGGGCGATGGATGATCCCATATCCATCGGTGTTTGACATCAAGGATGGTGTACGGGTGCTCAGTGGAGACTGGGTACACTGGACGGACTCGCCGAGAACTCCCAGATGGTATTATACCTCACGTCAGATGGCAGTTCTCCGGTGACACTGGTACAGAGTAGTCTGTTGACCCGAGATCGTCATAGAGTCTTGTGTAATTCCCACTGTGCTTTGATTTCCATCATACCACGTCCAAGAGGGCGTGCAAAAAGGTGGCTTTTGGGTACAGTCCCGAATCACATGGAGGCAATGAGCGATAGGAGGGGATTCGTCTCTCCCGGTATAGGGAGTTGATGTTGTGCTGTGTTCGATTGGCTATAACCGGAAATCCCTGGCCAGGGTTGCTGAGATTTACTGGTAAGTGTTATCAGTAGTTTCTCGAACTGTTATAGACCTCATATCGACATGACTTATCGAGCTACTGGGGTCTGACGTTTACCACCCCTAGGCGAGATATGCAGCATATCAGACGACGAGACCGGACTGTACGGGAGTGTTACTGTTTGGATTCACAGGAGAATGTACAGGCTTGCTTGTTGATCTTCTGAGCGCTCAATACCTGGGTAGCTGTTACGTTTAGCTGACCGCTTGCAGCTTGTGGGTGTTTGATATGATCATCACCTACTGCCGGCGTATTGACGATTCTTTAGAGTCCTACACAGAGGTTTCTTGACTCAGGCAAAACGGAGTAGGAGCACATATGTGATATGTGAGGGACTGAGGATAATGCGATATGTGATACCGTATTATATTCTCGCGATATTTGATATCAGCCGGGTCATCGGATCAAGTGTTGATTCGATGAATCGGTACGGATAAATATTAGTCGGTTATATGCGATATAGCCGGATTGTCGGATCAAGTGTTGATTCGATAATTTAATGTATAATAATATATTTGATATATTAAATTGCATTAACTAATATTTGCTCACTAAAAGATTCTTTTTCTCACTCGGATAATACATTGATATATATGCGATATATGTTAAATGTATTATTTTATTTTGTTACAATAAATATTGTATATGTGATATATAATATTGTAACATATTATAATTATTAATGCAACATGTTTAGAGGAGTTTAAACATGATTAGGGTTTGGATTAGGGTTAAACCTTCTAGTTGATTCTAGAAGCTTTACTTTGTCTTTGTTAAGATATTATGATAGATATTTGTAAGTGACTCACCCTTTGACCTAACCCAAACCCTAACCCTAGTAAACTCTCTACAATGGTTACTACAACCATGGTTGCATAAATGATTATGATAACTTTTATTATTCATCACAAATAATATTGTTCATCTTCTTCCTTCTTCTTCTTTGCTTGAAATGTTTTCTTGCTTTGATTTTTGTGATGGATAAATATGAGAAAAAGATAAATAAAGAGAGCAAGAATCCTACTTCATCATCCTCATCTTCCCTTGCCATTTAGATGAGGGTGTTCACATCATTTCATGAGTGTTAGCTTGTGTTAAAGAAACTTCAAGGTAGATCATCTTAGTATCGAAGATCGGAAGCAAAGGTTGCGTCTTTCTCTTCGTGGAACCTCTCGAGAGTCCGGATCCCGATGATCGCAGCGAAGGGACCACAACACGGAGCATATGAAGTGAAGGACCGGATCTACAAAGGTTGTAATCCCTCTCACTTAGTATTAAAATGTTTAGCATGTTAGTTTTCGCCTAATCTCTAGTTTAAAGTTCCGTATTCGGGTTGTTCGGCAAGGCTAAATTTTAAATCGGGCATGGTTGATGCCTCGTAGACCCTTGTGCGCATGCCTAGCAACCCTACAGTGGTATCAGAGCCAAGCTAGAGCTTTAGGCGAAGTCTAGACGAAGTTTAAAGTCCGATCGAAACCCGAAACCCCGATAAAACCCGCTCTCTAGACTTTTTCTAAAAACTGGGTTTTTTCCACATTAAAAATGCTTAAAAAATTCAGCAGGGAATTCTAAGAATTACGGTGCAAATTTTTTCCCATGAACAGTAAAAAGTGCGGCGGAACCGCGGCAGAAGCATGCCTTCTGCGGCTGTTCTGCGGCAAATTAGTGACGTCATCATCTCCTGTTTGCACAGTAACTTCTATTTTATTATGCTGGATTTTCTGGGAATTTTTAATATTTATTCAAGAGTTGAATTTTCTGGGGTTGTTTTGGGGATTCGGTGTTTCGATCGGAGTATCAGATTTTGTCTATGTGGTTTTCCGGATAAATTTTAGAAACTGTTAAAAAGTTCGAACGGATATCAATAACTCACTTTTTCCCCTGTCGGAAAATTTTTCAAAAGTTGGATTTTTTCTCGTGTTTAAGAATGTTCTAAGTCGTGCAAGTAACGCGGTGGACCCTCTAGAAGACAACAAACCTTAACTCGATTATGTGACCGTCTTGAATTGCCTTTTGAACCTTAGGGTTTGGGGCAGTACGGCGTGCCACATGTGAGGCGTTGGCTTGACCCTTCTACGGCTGGACCATTGGTACTGTGGCATGTAATAGATGTTTTTAAACTGATTTCAAGTGTTGAGATATATTGGGGAAATCTTGGGTGCTTGATGATTCGATCGGAAAGTTTAACTTTTTCTATTTATCTGGAATGTGATACAGTAATTGGAATCCACAGGTAGTTATGAGATAACTAATTTGAATATTATAAACATAGCAGTTTAGTCTCAGGTGATCGGTTGCCACGGAATTTTGATGTGATCAAAAGTCCGTCGCAATCACGTAGCGTACGCGGATACTCGCCGGGTAAACTTAATAGACAGCCACGCCCCATAGCCCCGACCAAGTGACTGTAGGAGAACCCCGTCGCCGAAAGCATCAGTTCGGGTGCTCGCGGTAGCGGTGTTCCGCCTTGGTGCACTTCATCGACGGCATCTGCGAGTGCGACCGTCTACTAAATTTTGCAACGAGCATTCGATCAGGACGTCGGGAATCTTGTTGAATTGCCCGACTTGATATTGAAAAGAGTTTTCGATAATGATACTAAAATGCGGGGTTTATAATTGTTAGGCATGTGATGTCTAAGGAATTCATTTGGTCAAGCATGCGATGTCTGAGGTGGTTGCGGATTCCAACTGTTATAGTTTTACACTTTCTTTTCTGCGACCGTAAGCGTAGTATGTAGTGTATCGCCGGCTTCGTTGCTATACATCAACGACAATCGGGATACGCATACTTGCTTACGTTGATGATATGAGATATTATGTGTTGCTGTGATATGTTATATTGGATCGTCGCGTTTTGAATAGCCGGGGGTTTTATGTGAGATGAGAGTTTTTTCTTTTTCATTCATGTAAAATTCATTTGTATGTAATATTCTTTTATTGGGGCACTTCCAGGTAGCGGAAGATGTCACCGTTGTATATTATTTACTTTTCCGCATTAGGTAGACCCAAGGCGGGGAGCACAAGTAACCGGGTTCTAGGGTCCAGTGGGAGACCATCTCGAGGAGTCGAGACCGGGTCTCCTAACCCTAGAATTGGCAGTGTTGCTTGCCGCTCTCGTAGGGGTCTGGGGATGTGGGTTTGGCTATTCATCGCGACCGTGGAATCCGTGTTTTATACAGGCTCGTATTAAAACACGGACGTCCTAGTATATCCAATATTTCATATATGTTTCTTCTGCTGCAATGTTCTGTGATGAGATCATATTACTGCCTGAGACGAATGTTTATATTATATATATGAGTTATATGTTATATTGCAGATTTCGTTTCAAAAGAGATGCTTGTGAAGCATATTAAAATGGGACTTCATTAATGAGATTGATGAAATAAAAGAAACCTAAGATATTGTAGAAACTTGTTTATAAAAACTGGTAGCTACGGTTCTTGCTTTGCATCGCGGTGTTCCTTGTAGAACATCCAGCACCTTATTCGATAAGGAAAGGACCGAGATCCCTTCACCGGGAGTGACTCCTTTAGCAATAACTGGCAGATGCTACAAACTCGGTTTGTCTTTTGATTGCTTCTATAGTTTTTGCTTTGCATAGTGGTATTTGTGAAATATCCTGCACCTTATTCAATGAGGAAAGGGCCGACGATCCCTTCACCGGGAGTGACCCCTTTAGCAAAACTAGAAAAGCCTCAAAAACACTCCATTTAAAATCACTCGATTCTACAACGATATCAAGTTCATTACGCAAAGGGTTTTCATAAAAACCTGTCGTAGCCCTCCGTCATTTCAGATAAGGACTGTTTAGTATTCGTGCTGCGTTTGTTGGCCTTTGTCAAGGCGTAGTGTGCGGTAGCTGAATAGTACTTATCTGCTTATGCATATGATGCAGATTGGATTAGGGTAGTCGTGCGACCTTGTTGGCCTTTGTCAAGGGCCGTGCGGGTGGGTTTAATTCAATCAAGAAATGACGGGTTGAACTTGACTAGCAGCCTATGGTTTGTTGGCCTTTGTCAAGGTCATAGGACGCTAGGGGTAAAATATTATTGGGAATTTCAAGTGTTGAAATTTGCAATGAGATTGCATACCTTCTATGAGATAGTTGGATCCCGATACCCGCTGAGAGTAAGAGTTACTCCTGGGAGAGTTTTACACATTACAATTAGCCGATCAAGTAGGTGTCTAGAAAGGTGTTAACGGGGTTACGCCTCTGGGAAAACGAGGTTTACTTTAATTAGGTTCATGCGAAAGCACGGGGGACCTCCCTCAAAGTACCGACACTGGCCTGGCTGAAAGATTGGCGAACTTGTAGCGTGTGATTAATCCCGGCTAGTCTTTCCTTTTAGGGTTTGAAGGAAGATTTGATTAAAACAGTGGGAGACATCCTGATTAGATATATTAGATAACCAATCTAATCTTGCAAGAGCATACGCTGAGTGTTTTCTTCCCTCTCTCTCCAGATAGCGACCATATCACGCCTTAATCAAGATAATAAAATGGATATATTGACCGAACCCGCTTGTTATACTGAGCTGGGGAACGTTGGTCCCGCTCCAACTTATAATTGTTATAAGACAGAGCAGGAAATTGGGGATTACCAGAATTCCCGTGCCACCCAAATGAAGAAAGTGCATACTAATGCATCATCTCCGGGTGTGTTCATTATAGAGAACTGTTTCTCAGTATCCTTTACGTCCTGGGTATATGATACCGGATCAGGATCCCGTATATGTAATTTGTTACATGGGCTACAGATAGGTAGAGAACTGAGAAAGGGTGATAAGTTTCATGAGACAGAAAACGGTGCAAGTGTTGCAGCCAAGTCTGTTGGTCACTGTCACCCTGTATTACCGGAATACATTGATTCTGAACAAATGTTATTAGATACCGAACCTGATATACAAAATCATATCAGTCTCTTTACTAGTAAAGAAAGGATATAATTTTGTATTGTTGGATAATGTTTTGAACATTTCCTATATCAAGAGTTGATCGGTTCAGGCACGTTATCTAAAAGCATTGACGTTCTAAATCAAATTACAGTTCTTAGTATACGGAACACACACAAGAGGAAGAGTTCAGAAATGAACGAATCTTTCTTGAAGCATTGTAGACTAGGTCATATCAATGCGACCCGACTGGCTAAAGTTACATATAGATGCATATTTAAATTAATTTGAATTTACATCTTGTGAAACTTGTCGGTCATGTCACAAAGATAAGATGACCATAGCTCTGTTTATTGGAAACAGAGAAAGAGTTAGTGAACTCTTGGGAATTGATACATGCTGATGTATGAAAGTCTCCTGTCTACACATGCCAAGACTGGTTCTTTGTACTTCATTACATTCTCTGATGATCTCTCAAGATTCAGACATATGTTCCTGCTGAAACACAAGTCCGAACCTTTTGAGATATTCACAGAATATAAGTTAGAAGTAGAGAACCAAAATACGGGTATAAGTATTATGTCCTTATAATGAGATCAAGGAGGAGAATACTTGAGCACGGAATTCCTGGACTATTCTAAAGGAGAATAAGATTCTCTCTCAGCATTACTCGTCCGTATACACCATAGCACGATGGTATATCGGGGCGGAGCAATAACACCCTATTTGATATGATGTGCTCTATGATGAGTACTACTGAGTTTCCTATTTCCTTTTGGGAGTTTTGCACTTGAGAAGCTGCATACCTATTGAATAGGGTTCAAATCAAATCAGTTGCCTACCACTTCATATATGATATGGAAAGGGAAGAGCCCATATCTTAAGCTTGTTAAGATTTGGGGTTGTCCGGCCTATGTCTAAAAGCAAAATTCGGACAAGCTCGAGGCAAGGTCTGTTATGTAGAACTGGAAATGTTCCAGCTATACAAAATGCAGCTGATGATTTGGTAGAACTAAAGGGTTCAATAGTTTCCAACGAATCTTAGCCTCTCCGCCGATCTAGTAGGGTTCCTCACCCACCTGAGAGATACATTAGTTTCTCCATGACAGTGGGAGTGAGGATTGCATCATGAGATGATGACCCAACTAGTTTCGAGCTGGCCATCAGGAGTAGGACTCTGTAAGAATGGCTGGATGCTTATCGATCTGAGATGGAATCCTTATACACCAACAAAGTATGGACTTTGGTTGCTTTATCTGAAGGGTTAAATCCCCATCAGGAGCAAGTATATCTTGAGAAGATTAATTGGTGTACATGGAAAAGTTGAGACTTTCAAAGCTAGACTTGTTAAAGGTTTGCATCATAGACCAGGTATGGATTATGTTGAAACCTTTTCTAAGGATCTATGCTTAAGTCCATCCAGATCCTACTTGCCACGGCTACATACCATGACTACGATATCTGGTGGTTGGGTGTCATGACTGCTTTTCTAAATGATATTTTTGAAGAGAGCGTCTATAAGTACACAGCCAGAGGTCTTCGTAGACAGTGGGAGCAGCGGAAACGTGCACAAGATGTTTTATATAATAAAACAGGTATCGCGGAGTTGGAACATCTGTTTTGATGTGGTAGTCAAAGAGTTTGACTTCATCAAAATGGTAGATGAACCTTGTATATACAAAAAGATAGTAGAGAGTATGGTGATGATCCTCGTAGAGTACGTGGATGACATACTCTTGATAGGGAAGGAGTTTCCTATGCTACGCTCGGTCAATCTCCGCTTATCACAAGGATTCTCCATATAGGATCAAAGTGATACCTCTTAAATCCTGGGTTTTGGATCTATGAGATAGATCTAATTGGATGTTAGGAAACTCACTAGTTGTAGTGAGATGGTATCAATCGATCCTGCGGAGAATCACTGGAAAGGTTCCAGGGTGATAAGGACGACTGA
Organism: Agapanthus africanus; assembly: GCA_030015575.1. Taxonomy (NCBI): domain Eukaryota; kingdom Viridiplantae; phylum Streptophyta; class Magnoliopsida; order Asparagales; family Amaryllidaceae; genus Agapanthus; species Agapanthus africanus. The sequence goes on from CM057349.1 coordinate 470,042,552, forward strand.
AAGTCAGCCGCAGGCATTGTCTATACCCTCCGAGGAGGGACGGTATGTTGGAAGAGTTCCAAGCTAGATACCGTGACATACTAGACGATTAAAGGCAAGATACATCGTTACCAAGGATACTACCAAAGAGGTAGTCTGGATATTTATAAGTTCATGCGATGAACTTCGTTCCTATCATTGTGTGACAATGGAGTTGTGGCTTTAGCCAAGGAACTACCGTCCCGTCAAAAATCCAGATATAATTCTTAGGCAGTATCACCTGATCATGGAGATGGTTGATCTCCACGGAGATCGAGGTTAGGAGAGCAGACACAGAGGACGACAGCGCGGATCCACTCACGAAGGCCTTTTTTCCCAGTAGAGACTTTTATGGGATGGTTGAGTATGAGATACTTCAACCGCAGCTAATTGTTGGGTATGCGATACCATAACAGATGGCCCTAGTGCAAGTGGGAGATTGTTAGTTATATGTATGCCCTAGAGGCCATTACTGTACAGACGATGTATATTGTAGTGGATGCTAGGACATATATAGGGAGGACTTTCTTGCTCGACATGATAGTATGCTATCTGGTTGTACTTTATCTTAACATGCACTCTGATTGTCTCTATGTTACATGTTGATAAAGCCCTTAGGATATGTACTCGACTACTGGGACTATGATGAGATCATCTAGTGGGGCCACGGTAGTCGATGAGTACATCCTATAACTGTTCCTAGTCGAGGGTGTATCGAGATAGGGCATCGATGCACCAGAGTAGACTAGCGTATACGCATCTTGACCCATATGATGGGCGATGGATGATCCCATATCCATCGGTGTTTGACATCAAGGATGGTGTACGGGTGCTCAGTGGAGACTGGGTACACTGGACGGACTCGCCGAGAACTCCCAGATGGTATTATACCTCACGTCAGATGGCAGTTCTCCGGTGACACTGGTACAGAGTAGTCTGTTGACCCGAGATCGTCATAGAGTCTTGTGTGATTCCCACTGTGCTTTGATTTCCATCATACCACGTCCAAGAGGGCATGCAAAAAGGTGGCTTTTGGGTACATTCCCGAATCACATGGAGGCAATGAGCGATAGGAGGGGATTCGTCTCTCCCGGTATAGGGAGTTGATGTTGTGCTGTGTTCGATTGGCTATAACCGGAAATCCCTGGCCAGGGTTGCTGAGATTTACTGGTAAGTGTTATCAGTAGTTTCTCGAACTGTTATAGACCTCATATCGACATGACTTATCGAGCTACTGGGGTCTGACGTTTACCACCCCTAGGCGAGATATGCAGCATATCAGACGACGAGACCGGACTGTACGGGAGTGTTACTGTTTGGTTTCACTGGAGAATGTACATGCTTGCTTGTTGATCTTCTGAGCACTCAATACCTGGGTAGCTGTTACGTTTAGCTGACCGCTTGCAGCTTGTGGGTGTTTGATATGATCATCACCTACTGCCGGCGTATTGACGATTCTTTAGAGTCCTACACAGAGGTTTCTTGACTCAGGCAAAATGGAGTAGGAGCACATATGTGATATGTGCGGGACCGAGGATAATGCGATATGTGATACCGTATTATATTCTCGCGATATTTGATATCAGCCGGGTCATCGGATCAAGTGTTAATTCGATGAATCGGTACGGATAAATATTAGTCGGTTATATGCGATATAGCCGGATTGTCGGATCAAGTGTTGATTCGATAATTTAATGTATAATAATATATTTGATATATTAAATTGCATTAACTAATATTTGCTCACTAAAAGATTCTTTTTCTCACTCGGATAATACATTGATATATATGCGATATATGTTAAATGTATTATTTTATTTTGTTACAATAAATATTGTATATGTGATATATAATATTGTAACATATTATAATTATTAATGCAACATGTTTAGAGGAGTTTAAACATGATTAGGGTTTGGGTTAGGGTTAAACCTTCTAGTTGATTCTAGAAGCTTTACTTTGTCTTTGTTAAGATATTATGATAGATATTTGTAAGTGACTCACCCTTTGACCTAACCCAAACCCTAACCCTAGTAAACTCTCTACAATGGTTACTACAACCATAGTTGCATAAATGATTATGATAACTTTTATTATTCATCACAAATAATATTGTTCATCTTCTTCCTTCTTCTTCTTTGCTTGAAATGTTTTCTTGCTTTGATTTTTGTGATGGATAAATATGAGAAAAAGATAAATAAAGAGAGCAAGAATCCTACTTCATCATCCTCATCTTCCCTTACCATTTAGATGAGGGTGTTCACATCATTTCATGAGTGTTAGCTTATGTTAAAGAAACTTCAAGGTAGATCATCTTAGTATCGAAGATCGGAAGCAAAGGTTGCGTCTTTCTCTTCGTGGAACCTCTCGAGAGTCCGGATCCCGATGATCGCAGCGAAGGGACCACAACACGGAGCGTATGAAGTGAAGGACCGGATCTACAAAGGTTGTAATCCCTCTCACTTAGTGTTAAAATGTTTAGCATGTTAGTTTTCGCCTAATCTCCAGTTTAAAGTTCCGTATTCGGGTTGTTCGGCACGGCTAAATTTTAAATCGGGCATGGTTGATGCCTCGTAGACCCTTGTACGCGTGCCTAGCAACCCTACACCAACATCCTCTTTGATCTATCACGATAGATCTAGATCCCCAGAACGTAGGTGGCATCACCCAGGTCCTTCATGGAGAACTTCTGTGACAAGAATCCTTTAACTGACTGTAGCATAGGAATATCATTTCCTATTAGGAGAATGTCATCCGCGTACAAGACGAGGAATACTACAGCTCACCCTACAATCTTACTATATATGCATGGTTCATCTGGATTCTTGATAAAGTCGAATTCTTTGACAGTATCATCAAAACAGATGTTCCAACTCTGCGATGCCTGCTTTAGTCCATAAATGGACTTAAGCAACTTGCACACTTTACCGCTGCTCCCACTCTGAATGAGTCCCTCTGGTTGATCCATATAGACGCATTCTTCCGATTTACCATTTAGAAAAGCCTTCTTTACATCCATCTGTCAGACTTCATAATTGTGGAAGGCAGCAATGGCAAGAAGGACCCGAATGGATTTGAGCATAGCCACTGGAGAAAAGGTTTCGTCATAGTCCAAACCAGGACTTTGACGAAAGCACTTTGCAACAAGTCTAGCCTTATACGTTTCAACCTGTCCATCTACACCAATCTTCTTTCTAAAGATCCATTTGCATCCTACGGGTTTTGTTGGATATAGTGCCCTCAGAGTCAATTATTGGATCACAGACACGTGATTGCAATAATTGAAGGAGGACCTATACTGGTAGGACAGTCTTACTCAAGGTGATAGTATGCTATCTGGTTTATTTTTATCATCGTGTACTGCTTTAGGTAACCTTACAGGTCACTATTGCACGTTGATAGAGCCCTTAGGATTCTTGCTTGATGACCAGCAGTATGATGGCAATCATATACGTAGGAGCTGGGGTCTATAAGCACATCCTTAAAAGGTCCCTAGTCGTAGGAGTTTTCGAGACAGGGCATCGATAATCCAGTGTAGACTAGTGTATACAGTCGAGACCCCGACAAGGGGCGGTGGCCGGTCTCACAAGCCACTGGTGTCAGTTGGTTCACCTAAGATGTATACAGGTGCTCATTGGGTTATGAGTACACCGGACAGGACTCGCAGGGAACATGCTAGTTGGGATTATACCATACGTCAGATAGCAGTTCCCTGGTGACATGTGTACAGGTTAGTTTATCGACCTGAGATCGTCATTTGTCTCGTGTGAGTTCCCACTGTACTTTGATTACTACCCTACCACGGCTCAAAGAAGTCGTGCAAACAGGTTTTAGTTGGGTACAGTCCCGAGCCACATGGAGGAAGTGAGCGGATCTGCAGGGGTTCGTCTCTCCCGGTATTGGGGGTGAGGTCGCGGTGTGTCTAGGAAAGCCATTACACAAAGCCCTCGGCCGAGGCAGGAGATTTACTGGTAGGTATTCCAGTAGTATCTTAGGGTGTTCTGGGATACACTCCGACATGACTTGTACCGCTTTTGGGGGTCTGACTTTTACCAACCCCTTAGGCCTGCCATGCAATACTCATAGACAAACGGACCGGACTGTACGGATATTGTCACTGATAGGCTCAGTAGGGTGTCAGGATGAGTTCGCTCATCGACGTCCCTTTTGGTCAATACCTGATAGCCCGTTACATATGGCTAATATCTCTGACGTGCTAGTGGTTAAATCCACAGCCAAAATATTGACGAGTCTTTAGAGTACCCCATAGACCGTTTCTCAAGTTTCGAGCGAAACGCTGTAGAGGCCGTATGAAGATATGGCAGGGTTCGATCATATATGTGCGGTATTGCATAGATCATGATCGGACGGATAATACTAGCGGGCTTTGGTTTAAACCGGATCCTAGTATTGTACAGTGTAGATTTTGTCTCATTGCATTTGTATTCGGTCGCAATACAAATGCAGGTAAGTATATACAGTCGCGGGGTTTTCCTGTAATTTATTACGGGAACAGTTTTTTGAAGTTGCCAGTTTGTTTTCCGGTTTCGGCCATTTTCCTTTGTTTCCTTTCTTTGGCTGAAATTTGGTGGAGGGGGTTATTTGCAATTGTGCAATTAACAATTGAGAAGACTTTTGCATCATGATGGTTTCATGATGGTGCACCATCCATTGACTTCATCATGTCTTGACTTTGCTTGATGGTGATGGGATATGATTAAGTTTTTGGAGTGAGCTTTAGTTGTGATGATTATTCCTCATCATCATTTTCTCTCTCTCTTGCATTATTTTTGCTACACTCCCTCTCTCATTCTCTCCTCTCTATGATTCATGGACGTCCATAAGAGGAAGAGGGCTGTCCAAATTGGTGGGGGGATTTTTGGTTTTCTTCATGCTTGCAAAAATCCCCAAGTTCATCTCAAAAATGCTTTCAACTCATTCCTCCACCAAAAACCATGGCAACTTCATACCCCAATGAGACATAGCTTTCTACACTTCATCTACAGTACCCTTGGGCACGTCGACTCGCTAACTTCGTGCTCGAGTTGCCTCGGTCCAGAGGTGGGAGCCCGTAAAAGAACCCGGCGATGTGGTGCCCATCCGACGAGGAGATGAAGACCGGAGATTCCGCGGGGAGATCAGGACAACGACGAGAAGACCGAAGGACACGGATCACTCGGTATATCTCTCTACCCCTTCTCTAGTTTGCTAGGAGTAGGTTAATGGCCCGATCCGGGTTTATGGTCCGCGGTAGCGCCGGTTTAAAATTAAGAAAAAAATTTGTTTCCGCATTTTGGCCTCGTTCAGACGGCCGGAGCGCTGTCGTGGCCTAACATGGTATCAGAGCCACGCCATTAACCTAGTCTAGCTTGCTCTAACGTGTTTAGAACTCGATCGAACAAAAATCCCAAAACCGCGTTTTCAAATTTAACAGTTTCTGTCGATTCTGTTCTGTGCTTAGAAAAATTTTCAATGTGTTACAGAATTACAGGCAGGGTTTTTTATGGAATCTGGGAAATTTTGGTGGAGTGAACTTCCTGTATAGCCGCGGAACCGCGGCCGTACCCCTGGTTTGGCCGCGGTTCCGCCGCAGGAAAGAAGAGTCACTGCACCAAAATTCTTCTGTTGGTTCCTTAGTTGAAAATGGGGTTTTTGGTTATTCTGTTTGGGCCCGGATTTTCTTTGAGTGCTACAGTTGTGCTTGGGGCCCACTTCGGGAATTTTGGTCGATCGAAAATTTTAAACATGTTAGTTCACAGTATTTACATTATATCTGCGACTGTGAATGTCATTTGATAGGTAAATCCTGTCTAACTGCTATAACCCTTTTAGACGGATTTGCGAACGTGACATTCACGTTGATGTTCAGTGTTGTGCTGTGATATTGCGGATTGTCGTGGTGGATAGCCTGGATGCAATGGTAGTACAGTTTGGTTTATTATGTACATTTGATATTGCGGGGCGAGCGTCCGACATGTGGACTGCCGTCACTGCCTGTTTGTATATTATTCTTTTGGGGCACGACCGGGCTGAGGTTGATTTACCCGTTGTATGTATATTTTTTTTACTTTCTGTATTAGGATTACCCCGCGGAGGGGTGCACGGGTAGCCGGGTTCTAGAGGGCAATGGGCCCGCATCTCATGGCGTTGAGACGGAGGGGGCTTCACTCTAGAATTGGCGGGCTATTCGCCGCACTCGTAGGGGGTACAGGTTGACCCAAGGAGGGGTGCCAAGTTACCGGATTCCGTGAAGTGCTGGGTGGTCCATTCACGTTGCTGAAGGGGGCTGCCTCGCTTCAGGTTTTGGCGGGTAACTTGCCGCGCCCGTAGGGGTCTAGGATTTCATTGCACAGGCTATCCACATGACCAGGGGAATGTCGGGTTTCAGCAGCGGCTCTATGAAACCCGGGGATCCCAGATATCTGTATTGTTCTGTGATGCTTATTACATTTCTGTGATGTTGCATTTTATCACGTCTTGAGCGAATATTATATATTGATATATATACTAGTAGATGTTGTATATGTTTTGCATCCGCGCTAGTCCAGTCCCCGCTCTGTCGTTAGTTAAGTAACCTAACGGGTAATGACGGGACCCAGTGGCGAATGCGGATGACATATACGTACATCATTATTTTCGTTCTTTATTGGTGTGATCAATTGATGGGACTGCATTGATTCGGATCAATGCAAGCTAAACAAACCTAATATGATATTGTTGGAACATTTTTCAAAAACCTGTTATTGCAAGGACGTTCACTTTTGTTTTGCACAGTGGTATTCGGTTCTGAATATCCAGCACCTCAGTCGACGAGGCAAGGGCCGAGATCCCTTCACCGGGAGTGACCCCTTGGACAGAAGTTTGCGTCGGGGCAATAACTTCACTATAGCCGATTACTTTTTCTTTGCATCGTGGTATTCAGTTGGAATATCCTGCGCCTCATTCTACGGGGAAAGAGCCGAGATTCCTTCACCGGGAGTGACCTCTTTAGCAAAGGTTTTCGCCACTATATTTTTATAAAAAGCTATGCAGTTCCTTCAACGATATCAAGTTCATTACATTAAAAGTTTTTCGCTAAAAACTGGACGTAGCCCTCCGTCATCTCTTATAAGTATTATTTAGTATTCGTGCTGCGTTTGTTGACTCTGTCAAGGCGTAGTGTACGGTAGCTAAGTGGTGCTTGTTTGTTGTATAAATGGGATTGGTTAGGACAGTCGTGCGGCCTTGTTGACTCCGTCAAGGGCACGTACGGGTGGGTTTAATGCAATTCAGATAATGACGGGTTGAACTTGACTAGGACTCTTTGATTTGTTGACTCCGTCAAGGTCACTTGAGTCGTAGGGGTAAAAACAAATATCGGGAGTTTCTAAAGAAACTGAAACTTGCCTGGCATGCGCATATCTTCTGGAGTGTAGTGACGTGAGTGGATTCCGTCACGTTGTCATACGATGATAGTTGGATCCCGATTCCCACTGATGAGTTGGTTTACTCCTCGGGTGATCCCGACTAATTCTTCTTTCAGGTTTGGAGGAGAATTTGACGTTACAGTGGGAGGTTTGCTGATTAGATAAATCGGCAACCATTCTGATCTAGGTTAGAGTGAACGCTGAGTGTTTCTTTTCTCTCTCTCTTTGGCAGCGACCATGACCCGACCCTTGACTATGACTCAGTGACCAAGTTAACCGAACCTTCTTAAACACCGGCTTTTGGATTGTCAGAGTTGCATACCTCATTGCCACTCCTACTTTTACCCTTTTCTCCAGGACACCCCGTATTACTACGAGCGTCCACTTCCATTGGAAAAAACCATCGTATGGTTATATACGAACTCGAAAGAATTTATTCGAGGATGGTTTCCGGTTCTGGAGAAAACGAATAGGACTATTCAGTTGTTCCAGAACCGCTAACGATTACTGAAGGTTTAATAAGAACCTAAAGATTCAATCTGGTTTGACATTCCATTGGCCACTCCGCTGACATGATGAGTAACCTCAGGCACTCGAGAGGTACTTCGGTAGCCTCAAGGACGGTGACAGGGAGGTTCTTGTTTACCCAGACTTGCCATTGCTGTTGTTCCAGACTGTGAGACCCGGCAGGAGGATGAGTATAGCGTCGTTCTAAACTGGCTTTAGAAGTATACGTCTATATGACTCTGCCAAAGGGTTGTCATAGTCAGTGGGAGCAGCGGAAGCATTGGTGGACAAGTAGCTTATGTCTATTTATGGACTAAAGCGGATATAGAGGAGATAGATCATCTATTTCTGATGTGATAGTCATAGGTTTGACTTCATCAGAATAGGGGATGGATCTGTTAAGAAGGTAGTAGGGTGTAATGTCCTGGTATTTAGATGACATACACAGAGCAGGAAGTGATATTCCTATACTACAATCGGTTATACTTTGGTTGTCACACAGTGGTTTCTCCACATAGGATATAGATATAATATCAGACATTCTGGTAACTGGATCTATGGTTTTAGATCTAGATTTGGGTAGTTTCCTAATCAGGATACTTAGACAGCATTCTAAAGGTGCTTTAGAATGGACAACTCCTGGCACGGTAGTGTACCTGCAGGTGATGGAGTCACCCTCTCTAAAGGTGTCTTACAGACTAAAGGAGAGAGGGATGTGCATGATTGGCAGATCATTTGCTTAGGCAATTAAGTCAATCATGAAATGTCAAGTACCACACCAGATGTTGTTTTACAGTGGATGCAATAAGTTGATATTAATCCAATCCTGGAGAAACGTTCGGAAGCAGTTTTAGAACATAAGTTGATGTTCTAGGGATATGATAACGACAGCCTCATTCGGGAGACAGTTATCATTCCAGGCTTCCAAGGTGACCTGGATGACAGAGTGACTGTCAGAGTTATAGTTTTCCCTCTGACGAAGGGCAGTTGATTGGACAGGTGGTCCAAGGGCATACTGAGGGAGGCATGGCGCAGGATACTGATTAAGTTCAGTTGACGATATAGTCTAAGAAGTTTGGATTTGGAGTTCATTTATGAGCTAGGTCCCATCAGACATCCAAAAAAATTCTAAGACAGGTACTGCTCACTTCGGGAGATGGCTTTCTCCGTGAACATGAGATAAAGAGAGACATAGAAAGAAACATCAGGACGGATCCACTCACTGAGGCTATTCCTCGAACGCAATAGTTTCGCAAACGAGCTTTGTGAGACTGATTAGTAGAGGAGTTGGGAGTTCGGTATCACACAGGCTGTGAGTATGCGACATCGCAATAATTAGCCTTGAGTGCAAGTGGGAGATTGTTGGATATAGTGGCCTCAAAGTCAATTATTGGATCACAGGCACGTGATTACAATGATTGAGGGAGGACCTATACCGGTAGGACAGTCTTACTCAAGGTGATAGTATGCTATCTGGTTTATCTTTATCATCGTGTACTGCTTTAGGTGACCTTACAGGTCACTATTGCACGTTGATAGAGCCCTTAGGATTCTTGCTTGATGATCAGCAGTATGATGGCGATCATATACGTGGGAGCTGGGGTCTATAAGCACATCCTTAAAAGGTCCCTAGTCGTGGGAGTTTTCGAGACAAGGCATCGATACTCTCACAAGCCACTGGTGTCAGTTGGTTCACCTAAGATGTATACATGTGCTCATTGGGTTATGAGTACACCGGACAGGACTCACAGGGAACATGCTAGTTGGGATTATACCAGATGTCAGATAGCAGTTCCCTGGTGACATGTGTACAGGTTAGTTCATCGACCTGAGATCGTTATTTGTCTCGTGTGAGTTCCCACTGTACATTGATTACTACCCTACCACGGCTCAAAGGAGTCATGCAAACAGGTTTTAGTTGGGTACAGTCCCGAGCCACATAGAGGCAGTGAGCGGATCTGCAGGGGTTCGTCTCTCCCGGTATTGGGGGTGAAGTCGCGCTGTGTCTAGGAGAGCCATTACACAAAGCCCTCGGCCGAGGCAGGAGATTTACTGGTAGGTATTCCAGTAGTATCTCAGGGTGTTCTGGGCTATACTCTGACATGACGTGTACCGATTTTGGGGGTCTGACTTTTACCAACACCCTAGGCCCGCCAAGCGATACTCATAGACAAACGGACCGGACTGTACGGATATTGTCACTGACAGGCTCGGTAGGGTGTCAGGATGAGTTCGCTCATCGACGTCCCTTTTGGTCAATACCTGGAGCCCGTTACATATGGCTAATACCTCTGACGTGCTAGTTGTTAAATCCACAGCCAAAGTATTAATGAGTCTTTAGAGTCTCCCACAGACCGTTTCTCAAGTTTCGGGCGAAACGCTGTAGAGGCCGTATGAAGATATGGCAGGGTTCGATCATATATGTGCGGTATTGCATAGATCATGATCGGACGGATAATACTAGCGGGCTTTGGTTTAAGCCGGATCCTAGTATTGTACAGTGTAGATTTTGTCTTATTGCATTTGTATTCGGTCGCAATACAAATGCAGGTATATATATACAGTCACGGGGTTTACCTGTAATTTATTACGGGAACAGTTTTTTGAAGTTGCCAGTTTGTTTTCCGGTTTCGGCAATTTTCCTTTGTTTCATTTCTTTGGGTGAAATTTGGTGGAGGGGGTTATTTGCATTTGTACAATTAACAATTGAGAAGACTTTTGCATCATGATGGTTTCATGATGGTGCACCATCCATTGACTTCATTTGACTTCATCATGGCTTGACTTTGCTTGATGGTGATGGGATATGATTAAGTTTTTGGAGTGAGCTTTAGTTGTGATGATTATTCCTCATCATCATTTTCTCTCTCTCTTGCATTATTTTTGATACACTCCCTCTCTCATTCTCTCCTCTCTATGATTCATGCCTGGCCACAAGAGGGAGAGGGCTGTCCAAATTGGTAGGGGGATTTTTGGTTCTCTTCATGCTTGCAAAAATCCCCAAGTTCATCTCAAAAATGCTTTCATCTCATTCCTCCACCAAAAACCATGGCAACTTCATACCCCAATGAGACATAGCTTTCTACACTTCATTTACAGTACCCTTGGGCACGTCGACTCGCCAACTTCGTACTCGAGTTGCCTCGGTCCAGAGGTGGGAGCCCGTAAAAGAACCCGGCGATGTGGTGCCCTTCCGACGAGGAGATGAAGACCGAAGATTCCGCGGGGAGATCGGGACGACGACGAGAAGACCGAAGGACACGGATCGCTCGGTATATCTCTCTACCCCTTCTCTAGTTTGCTAGGAGTAGGTTAATGGCCCAATCCGAGTTTATGGTCCGCGGTAGCACCGGTTTAAAGTTAAGAAAAAAATTTGTTTCCGCATTTTGGCCTCGTTCAGACGGCCGGGGCGCTGCCGTGGCCTAACAGGTTTTACCCCATCTGGAGCAATGTCCAAAGTCCATACTTTGTTAGTGTATATGGACTCCATTTCGGTCCGCATTGCATCCAGCCATCTTACTGAGTCGCCGCTCTGAATGGATTGCTTGAAGCTAGCAGGGTCATCATTGTCAATGATGCAATCCTCTCGATCCCCGTCTATGAGAAAACCGTAGTATCTCTCGGGTGGATGAGACTGCCTACTACTTCTTCGGATAGGCGCTGGGATGTCCCTTTCTTCTGAAACTTCTGGTTCTACCATACTTTCAGTAACGGCTTGAGGTTCTGGAATTTCTTCCAGTTCTATTGCGCTTCCACTCTTCTGATTTTCTAAAAATTCAGCTTCCAAGAAGTGGGCATGACGAGAAAAAAAAAAACCTTTTGTTCCTCTGCGTAATAGAAACAATACCCCTTGGAGTTCTTTGGATATCCCACAAACTTACACTGTACTGAGCGTGCTTCGAGCTTGTCCGCATGCTGCTTTTTAACAAAAGCTGGACAAATCCATGCCTTCAGGTACTGAAGATAGGGTTTCTTCCCACTCCACATCTGATATGGTGTGGTAGGCACAGTCTTGGTTCGAACCTTGTTCAAAAGATATGCAGTTGATTCTAGTGCATAACCCTAGAAAGATCGCGGTAACTTAGCCTTACTCATCATGGAACGAACCATATCCAATAGGGTTCGATTCCTCCTTTCCGATACACCATTGTATTGTGGTGTGTATGGAGGAGTAAGCTAAGAGAGAATTCCATTCCCTTTTATGTAACCCAGGAACTCGGCACTTAAGTATTCACCACCTCGATCAGATCTCAGTGTCTTGATACTTTTGCCTGTTTGGTTTTCCACTTCATTCTTGTATTCCCGGAATTTCTCAAAGGCCTCGGATTTATCTTCATCAAGAAGATATGTCCATACCTAGAGAAATCATCCGTAAAAGTAATGAAGTAGGAATAACCACCCCGTGCATGTGTAGACATTGGACCCCACACATCGCTGTGTATGAGTCCTAAGAGCGAGCTCGCTCTTACTCCGTTTCCAGTAAACGAAGTCTTTGTCATCTTTCCATGAGACAAGATTCACAAGTAGCATAAGATTGATATTCAAACGGATTCAAATATCTTTCTCTATGTAACTTAGTCAACCGTGTTTCATTGATGTGTTCTAGTCTACAATGCCATAAGAAAGCCTGATTTATTTTCGGAGACATTCTTTTAAGTGTGTTCTGGACATTGAAAACCTGAGCTTGATTCAATACGTATATACCGTCATCTAATGTACCGGACCCAATCAGAACTTGATTTAGGTGGATGTGCACCACATCGCTTGCGAATGTAAAATCATATCCCTCTCTCGAATGTGAGGATACTGATATGATATTACAAGTCAAACTAGGTACATACAAACAGTTACGTAGAATCAATATCTGCCCACTTGTCAAACCTAGGCGATATTCTCCCATGGATTCAGCGTCCATGCTCATTCCGTTCGCAACTCTGAGAGACAAATCGCCTACCCTGATAACTCTACGGTTTCTCAAAGCATGTAATGAATTACAGATATGAGATCCTGCTCCGGTATCTAGTACCCAGGAAGTAGAGTTAATTGACAAACAGTTCTCAATTACAAACACACTCGAGGACGAAGCCACAACATGCTTCGAATCCTGGCTACTGGCTTCCAAAGCCCTGCAATCTTTCTGCCAATGCCCGTTCCCATAACAATAGGAACATCCCTCCTTACCTACACCAAGTCCCAAAACTTTTTCCTTTCCCTTTGCTTCTACCTCACTGACACTGCTTATCGGCTTTATGGTGGTCTTCTTCTTTTTACCCTTTGCTTTCGCCTTGGATGTACAAGAAGTTCCCCCATTAAGCAGAGCGGGTGTCTCCCTGGTTTCTTTTTGGGTGTAAGTAGAGGGTAGGGACTGTGGAAACAAGTCAACATATGTTTCCCAACGTGGTCTCCAGGTCCGTGAGCTTATCAATATAACTAGTCATTGTAAGGAAGTTTTACCCTACAGATGACCCGATAGCCAACCTCGCTTGAAGCAATTCGTTCGAGGTCTCATATCTTGCGATACGAGATTGCTCTCCATATAAATCTTTGTTATGGAGGAAGATGGAAACTAAGTCCATCTTCTCGTGCTGCTTCTGGTATATACCATCAACAGAAGCCAACACGAGGAACTTGGCTTTCGCACTGTCCTTTTCCCTATTCTGACGGATATCCATATACGCGACTGTGGAAACTGGACCTGGGACGGCGGGGGCCTGAGTAGTAATAGGGTGGTCCAGCTTGTCATAGGCAATGGACATCTGGATAGACCTCTGCCAGTCATAAAAGTCAAATTCAGTCATCTTGTTATCTAGATGTAACCTAGTCATGGTCACATGGTCGCTGCAGTTGAGAGAGAGAAGAAAACACTTTAGCATGATACTCTTGCAAGTTTAGATTGATTTTTAGTTTATCTAAACTGGATGGCTCCCACTATTTTTTGAATTCTTCCTCAAACCATAAAAGAAGAATTAGTCAGGACTTATCTCACCGTACAATACTTGCTTAACCGTTCAGCCAGGCTAGTGTTGGAACTTCGAGGGAGGTTTTACGACGCGTTCGCGAAGTTCCTTAATTAAATAACCTCTTTTCCCTGGAGGCGTAGCCCCGCTAACACTGTTCTTGATACCTACTTGGTTTATAGCATTGATCGTTAAGTGACAAATCTCCTGATGAGTAGCGGATACTCACAGTAGGATCGGGATCCAAATATCATCGTGTGATAATGCTGAAGGAATCCTACAACATTATCAAACTCCAAATGATATGCAACACTAGCAAGTTTCAGTTTCTTTAGAAACTCCCGATGTAGATTTTTGGCCCATGCTCTTATGACCTTGACGAAGGCCAACAAATCATAAGTCACATGTCAAGTTCTTCCCATCATTATCCTTGTTAATTTGAACCCACCCGTATATACCCTTGACGAAGGCCAACAAAGTAATACGACTGTCCCAAACCAACGCATCTATCTATACAGCATGTGAATACCCCAGCAGTTACCAAACACTATGCCTTGACGAAGGCCAACAAACATAGCTTGAATACTACTTACCATCCATATGAAATGACGGAGAGCTACAACTGGTTTTGGCAAAACCGTGAACGTAGTAAACTTGACATAATCGAAGGAACCTGATAGCCTTTTTTAAAAGGAGTGGTTAAAGCTCCGCAATTAAAATCTGCTGTTTTTAAAATAACGGAGTGGTTTCTTTTAAATTGTTCCAACGATTTAGCTTTGGTTTGTTTTCTTTGCATTAATATAATGCGTCCCATCATTTATCCAATCATTGCAGAAAACAACGAAAATACAACGTCCGCTTATACCATCTGCATTCGCCACTGGGTCCCGTCATTCACCCGTTAGGTTACTTAACTAATGACAGGGCGGGGCTGGGCTGGCGCGGATGCAAAACATAAGCAACCCCTACTAGATATCATATATAGATATTGTACATTTGTCAGACGCAATAATAGGCATTCCAGATCACAGATGAATATATTGGATATGCTAGGAATTCGCGTTTCATTTGAGCCTGCAACAAAAGACGGATTACACGGTCGTGATGAATAGCTAAACCCTACCCTAGACCGCTATGGGTGCGGCAAACTGCCCGCCTAGTACCAGAAGTGAAACAGTCTCCCTCAACGATGTGAGTAGGCCATTTAACACTTCAAAATACCCGGTAGTTTGTGCACCCCATCTTGGGTCTATCCTAGGAGCAAAAAAACAGTAAATGAAATAATACAACGGTGGCTACTATTAGTTATATGTATGCCCTAGAGGCCATTACTATACATAGGATGTATATTGTAGTGGATGCTTGGACATATATAGGGAGGACTTTCTTACTCGACATGATAGTATCTATCTGGTTGCTCTTTATCTTAACGTGTACACTGATTTTCTCTCTGTTACATGTTGGTAAAGCCCTTAGGATGTGTACTTGACTACCTGGACTATGATGCGGATCATACTAGTGGGGACATGGTAGTCCATAAGTACATCCTTCAAGGTCCCTAGTCGTGGGTGTATCGAGACGGGGCATCGATATACCAGAGTAGACTAGCGTATACCTTCTCGACCCATATAGATGGGCGATGGATGATCCCATATCCATTGGTGTTTGACATTAGAGATGATATACGGGTGCTCAGTGGAGACTGGGTACACTGGACGGACTCGCCGAGAACTCCCAGATGGTATTATACCTTACGTCAGATGGCAGTTCTCTGGTGACACTGGTACAGGTTAGTCTGTAGACCCGAGATCGTCATAGAGTCTTGTGTGATTCCCACTGTGCTTTGATTTCCACCTTACCATGTCCAAGAGGGCGTGCAAAACGGTGGCTTTTGGGTACAGTCCCGAATCACATGGAGGCAATGAGCGATAGGAGGGGATTCGTCTCTCCCGGTATAGGGAGTTGATGTTGCGCTGTGTTCGATTGGCTATAACCGGAAATGCCTGGCCAGGGTTGCTGAGATTTACTGGTAAGTGTTACCAGTAGTTTCTCGAAATGTTATAGACCTCATATCGACACGACTTATCGAGCTACTGGGGTCTGACGTTTACCACCCCTAGGCGAGATATGCGACATATCAGACGAACAGACCGGACAGTACGGTAAGTGTTACTGGTTGGATTCACAGGAGTGTGAGCGGGCTTGCTCGTCGATCTTCTGATCGCTCAATACCCGGGTGGCCGTTACGTTTAGCAGACCACTTGCGGCTTGTGGGTGTTTGATATGATCATCACCTGCTGCCGGCGTATTGACGAGTCTTTAGAGTCCTACACAGAGGTTTTCTGGCTCAAGCGAAACGAAATAGGAGCGCATATGAGATATGTGCGGGACCAAGAATAATGCGTGTATGTGATACCGTATTCTATTCTCGCGATGAATGTATCGATTGGTTGTATGCGATATAACCTAGTTATCGAATCAAGGATTGATTCGATAAGTCGATACATTGGATATTAGTCGGTCATATGCGATATGACCGGATCGTTAAATCAAGTGTTGATTTAATGATTTAATGTATAATTATATATTTGATATATTACTTTGCATTAACTAGTATTGGTTCACTTAAGATGTTTTTCTCACTTGTTTGTGCACATTGTATATGTGATATATTTTTGTGCACAAGTATTGTATCATGTTTGATGATACATGCAAACTTGGGTTAGTGTTTGATTTAAACCATGATTTAGTTACTGGTTAGGGTTTTAAATGTTTTATTTATTTTCTTTATGCATTTATCTTTTTGGGCAAGAAAGAAAATGGTGGCTTATTTTGGTATTTACTTGAAGCTTCATGAAGCTTTGAAAAGTCATGACCATTTTGTTTCTTTCCTTAACCCTAACCATTTAACTAAACCCTAGTTCATTCTCTACACTTAACCATGGTTGCTAATATCATAAGAATCATTTTATTTTCTATTATCTATTATGCTTATCATATTCTTCTTCTTCTTCTTCTTCTTCAAGAAGAAAGAAGCTTGCTAGCTTCAATGGTGACTTGAGAAAAAGAGTGAGAAATCCAAATCCAAAGTGAACCCACTTCCTATTTCTTCATCCTCTACCACTTGCCAAGTAGTATAGGGTGTTTTCTTCACAAGTTTCATGACTTGGTGAAGTTGGAGCTTGATCTTGAGTTGCCTCGACGTAGATCATCTTCGGCATCGAAGTTGACGACCTAGCCCGATCATTTCTCCGACGAAAACATCGCCAGAGTCCGGATTCCGATGATCGCAGCGAGGGGACATCGTCACGGAGC
Organism: Agapanthus africanus; assembly: GCA_030015575.1. Classification (NCBI taxonomy): domain Eukaryota; kingdom Viridiplantae; phylum Streptophyta; class Magnoliopsida; order Asparagales; family Amaryllidaceae; genus Agapanthus; species Agapanthus africanus. The sequence goes on from CM057349.1 coordinate 470,059,755, forward strand.
TAAGGAAGTGGAGGACTGGATCTACAAAGGTTGTATTTCCCTTCCCTTAGTGATAATTGTTATCTACTTGCTTTTTGTTTCGCCTAAACTCTAGTCAACGATCGCATTAGGGTTTCTCGGCACCGGAAATTTTAGAATTTGGCATGGTTGATGCCTTGTGGAACCTCCTTAGTGTGCCTAGGAACCCTACAGTGGCATCAGAGCCTAGCTAGAGCCTTAGGCGATGCGTAGACGAAGTTAGAAACCCGATCGAACCCGAAACCCTAACACAAAACCCTTCTCGGTACATTTTTTGAAATCTGGGTTTTTTCCAAATTAAAAATATGCAGAAAAATAAGCAGGGTTTTCTATGAGTTACTGTAAAGCACGTGTCCATGAATCGACTAAAGAGCCACGGAACCGCGGCCCCACCCTGGTATTTGCGGCGGTTCCGCGGCCATAAATAAGCTTCTTGCCACGTTCTTTGCACAGTAATCCCCGTCTGTAATGCCTGTGTTTTCTGGGTAATTTTAATTACTACTCAACAGTTGAGTTTTTCTGGCTAGTATTGGGGACTCGGTGTTTCGATCGGGAAGTCTAATTTCGTCTATGTGTTTTTCCGGATAACTTTTGAATATGTTAAAAAGTTCGACCGGATATAAATACCCAACTTTTCCCCTGCCGGGAAATTTCCAAGTGTTGGATTTTTCCGTAGTTTGAAAACGTTCTAAGCAGTGCAAGTAACGCGATGGACCTTCTAGAAGACAACAAACCTTAACTCGATTATGTGACCGTCTTGAACTGCCCTTTGAACCTTAGGGTTTGGGGCAGTACGGCGTGCCACATGTGAGGCGTTGGCTTGACCCTTCTACGGCTGGACCGTTGGTACTGAGGCATGAAGTGAATATTTTAAAACTTATTTCATGTGTTGATCTGTTTCGGAAAAACTTGGGTGTTTGATTGTTCAATTGGAAAGTTTAACATTTTCTATTTATCTGGAATGTGATACAATAATTGGAATTCACAAGTAGTTATGAGATAACTGATTTGAATGTTATAAACATAGCACTTTAGTCTCACTTGATCGGTTGCCACAGAATTTTGATGCGATCAAAAGTCCGTAGCAATCACGTAGCGTACGCGGATACTCGCCGGGTAAACTTAATAGACAGCCTCACCCCATAGCCCTGACCAAGTGACTGTAGGAGAACCCCGTCGCCGAAAGCATCCGTTAGGGTGCTCGCGGTAGCGGTGTTCCGCCTTGGTGCACTTCGTCGGCGGTATTGGGGGTGCGGCCGTCCACTAAAGTTTGCGACGAGCATTCGATCAGGATATCGGGAATCTTGTTGAATTGCCCGACTTGATATTGAAAAGTGTTTTCGATAATGAGACTAAAATGCGGAGTTTATAATTGTTAGGCATGTGATGTCTAAGGAATTCATTTGATTAGGCATGCGATGTCTAAAGAGGTTACGGATTCCAACTGTTGTAGTTTTACACATTCTTTTCTGCGACCGTAAGTGTAATATGTGATATCGCCGGTTTCGTTGCTATATGTCAACGACAATTGGAATACGCATGTTTACTTACGTTGATGACATGTGATGTTATGTATTGCTGGATATGTTATATTGGATCGTCGTGTTTGAATAGCCGGGGGGTTTTATGTGAGATGAGTGTTTTTCATTTTCATTCATGTAAAAACTTGTATGTAATATTCTTTTATTGGGGCACTTCCAGGTTGCGGAAGATGTCACATTTTGTATATTATTTACTTTTCCGCACTAGGTTAGACCCAAGGAGGAGGGCACAAGTAACCGGGTTCTAGGGTCCAATGGGAGACCATCTCGAGGAGTCGAGTCCGGGTCTCCTAACTCTAGAATTGGTAGGGTTGCTTGCCGCTCTCGTAGGGGTCTAGGGATGTAGGATTGGCTATTCATCGCGACCATGGAATCTGTGTTTTATACTGGCTCGTATTGAAAACACGGACATCCTAGTATATCCAATGTTTCATATGATTCTTCTGCTGCGATATTTGTGATGTGATCATGTGATGTTCCGTGATAGATACAGTATATAGTATATATGATATATTATATAGACGTTACTTATGTTTTGCACTCGCGCTAGCCCTGCCCCGCTCTGCCGTTAGTTACCTAACCTAACGGTGCACGAGGGGACATCGAGGCGAATGCGGATGGCATAAGTGTACGTCGTATTTATCTGTGATGTTTAGGTGGACTTAAATGATGGGACTTCATTAATGAGATTAATGAAAGAAAAGAAACCTAAGATGTTATGGAATCGAATTTCAAAAATCAAACAGGTAGCTACAGTTCTTGCTTTGCATCGCGGTGTTCCTTGTAGAACATCCTGCACCTTATTCGATAAGGAAAGGGCCGAGATCCCTTCACCGGGAGTGACCCCTTTAGCAATAACTGGCAGATGCTACACACTCGGTTTGTCTTTTGATTGCTTCTATAGTTTCTGCTTTGCACAGTGATATATATGATATATCCCGCAACTCATTCGACGAGGAAAGGGCCAACGATCCCTTCACCGGGAGTGACCCCTTTAGCAAAACTAGAAAAGCCTCAGAAACACTCCATTTTTAAAATCATTTGATTCTACAATGATATCAAGTTCATTACGCAATAGGTTTTCTTAAAAACCTGTCGTAGCCCTCCGTCATTTCAGATAAGTAGTAGTTAGTATTCGTGCTACGTTTGTTGGCCTGCGGCAAGGCATAGTGTGCGGTAGCTAACTAGTATTTATCTGCTTATGCATATGATGCAGATTGGATTAGGGTAGTCGTGCGACTTTGTTGGCCTGCGTCAAGAGTCGTGCGGGTGGGTTTAATTCAATCAGGAAATGACGGGTTGAACTTGACTAGCGCACTATAGTTTGTTGGCCTGTGTCAAGGTCATAGGACGCTAGGGGCAAAATATTATCGGGAATTCCAAGTGTTGAAATTTGCAATGAGATTGCATACCTTCTATGAGATAGTTGGATCCCGATACCCGCTGCGAGTAATTGTTACTCCTGGGAGAATTTTACACATTACAATTAGCCGATCAAGTAGGTGTCTAGAAAGGTGTCAACGGGGTTACGCCTCTGGGAAAACGAGGTTTACTGTAATTAGGTCCGTACGAAAGCACGGGGAACCTCCCTCAAAGTACCGACACTGGCCTGGCTGAAAGATTGGCGAACTTGTAGCGTGTAATTAATCCCGGCTAGTCTTTCCTTTTAGGGTTTGAAGGAAGATTTGATAAAAACAGTGGGAGCCATCCTGATTAGATAAAATATATAACCAATCTGATCTTGCAAGAGTATACGCTGAGTGTTTTCTTCTCTCTCTCTCCAGGTAGCGACCATATCACGCCTTAATCAAGATAATAAAACGGATATATTGACCGAACCCGCTTGTTATACTGAGCTGGGGAACGTTGGTCCCGCCCAACTTATAATTGTTATAAGACAGAGCAGGAATTGGGGAATACCAGATTTCCCGTGCCGCCCAAACGAAGAAAGTGCATGTTGATGCATCTTCGGGTGTGTTCGTTACAAAGAACTGTTTCTCTGTATCCTCTACGTCCTGGGCATTTGATACCGAATCAGGATCCCAGATATGTAATCTGTTACATAGGGCTACAGATAGGTAGAGAACTGAGAACGGGTGATAAGTTTCATGAGACAGAAAACGGGGGTGTTGCATCCAAGTCTGTTGGTCACTGTCACCCTGTATTATCAGTACATTGATTCTGAACAAATGCTATTAGATACCGAACCTGATATACAAAATCATATCAGTCTCTTTATTAGTAAAGAAACGATAAAATTTTATATTGTTGGATAATGTTTTGAACATTTCCTATATCAAAAGTTGATCGGTTCAGGCACGTTATCTAAAAGCATTGATGTTCTAAATCAAACTACAGTTCTTAGTATACGGAACACACACAAGAGGAAGAGTTCAGAAATGAACGGATCCTTCTTGAGGTATTGTAGACTAGGTCATATCAATACGACCCGACTAGCTAAGTTGCACATAGATGCATATTTAAATCTGTTTGAATTTACATCTTGTGAAACTTGCCAGTCATGTCACAGAGATAAGATGACCATAGCTCCGTTTACTGGAAACAGAGAAAGAGTTAGTGAACTCTTGGGATGATACATGTTGATGTATGTAGGTCCCCTGTCTATACATGCCAAGACCGGTTCTTTGTACTTCATTAAATTCTCTGATGATCTTTCAAGATTCAAACCTATGTTCCTGTTGAAACACAAGTCCGAACCTTTTGAGATATTCACAGAATATAAGTTAGAAGTAGAGAACCAAAATACTGGTATAAGTATTATGTCCTATGATGAGATCAGGGAGGAGAATACTTGTGCAAGGAATTCCTGGATTATTCTAAAGGAGAATGAGATTATCTCTCAGCATTATTCCTCCGCATACACCACAGCACGTCGGTATATCGAGGCGGAGCAGATACACCCTATTTGATATGGTGTGCTCTATGATGAGTACTACTGAGTTTCCTATTTCCTTTTGGGATTTATGCACTTGAAGCTGCATACCTATTGAATAGGGTTCAAATCAAATCAGTTGCTTACTACTTCATATGTGATATGGAAAACGAAAAGCCCATATCTTAAGTTTGTTTAGATTTGGGGTTCTCCAGCCTATGTCTAAAAAGCAAAATCTGGACAAGCTCGAGGCAAGGTCTGTTATGTAGAACTGGAAATGTTCCAGCTATACAAACTGCAGCTGATGATTTGGTAGAACCAAAGGATTCAATAGATTCTAACGAACCTCAGCCTCTTCACCGATCTAGTAGGGTTCCTCACCCACCTGAGAGTTACTTTGGTTTCTCTATGACAGTGGGAGCGAGGATTGCATCATGAGATGATGACCCAACTAGTTTCGAACTGGCCATCAGGAGTGAGACTCTGTAAGAATGGCTGGATGTTTAGTGATCTGAGATGGAATCCTTATACACCAACAAAGTATGGACTTTGGTTGCTATATATGAAGGGTTAAATCCCCATCAGGAGCAAGTATATCTTGAGAAGATTACTTGGTGTAGATGGAAAAGTTGAGACTTTCAAAGCTAGACTTGTTAAGGGTTTTCGTCATCAACCAGGCATGGATTATGATGAAACCTTTTCTAAGTAGCTATGCTTAAGTCCATCCAGATCCTACTTGCCACGGCTACATACCATGACTACGATATCTGGTGGTTGGGTGCCATGACTGCTTTTCTAAATGATGTTTTAGAAGAGAACGTCTATAAGTACACAGCCAGAGGGCTTCGTAAAAAGTGGGAGCAGCAGAAACGTGTGCAAGATATTTTATGTGATGAAGCAGGCATCGCGGAGTTGGAACATCTGTTTTGATGTGTTAGTCAAAGAGTTTGACATCATCAAAATGGTAGATGAACCTTGTATAAACAAAAAGGTAGTAGGGAGTATGGTGGTGATCCTCGTAGAGTACGTGGATGACATACTCTTGATAGGGAAGGAGTTTCCTATGCTACGCTCGGTCAATCTTGCTTATCACAATGATTCTCAATAAAGGATCAAAGTGATACCTACTAAATCCTGGGTTTTGGATCTATGAGATAGATCTAATTGGATGTTAGAAAACTCACTAGTTGTAGTGAGATGGTATCAATTGATCCTGGGAAGAATCACTGGAAGGGTTCCAGGGTGATAAAGACGACTGAATGTCAGTCACAGGCATTGTCTTTACCCTCAGTAAAGGGACGGTATGTTGGAAAAGTTCCAAGATAGATACCGTGGCATACTAGACGATAAAGGCTGGATTCGCTATTTAAGATGCTACCAAAGAGGCAGTCTGGATGTATATTAGTTCATGAGATGAACTTCGTTCCTGCCATTGTGTGACAATGGAGTTGTGGCTTATGCCAAGGAACGCCCGTCCCATCAGTGATCCAGATATAATTCTTAGGCAGTGTCACCTGATCATGGAGATGGTTGATCTCCAAGGTGATCGAGGTCAGGAGAGTAGACTCAGAGGACAATACGGCGGATCCACTCACAAAGGCCTTTTCCCAGAGAGAGACTTTTATGGGATGGTTGAGTATGAGATACTACAACCACTGCTATCAGATGGCCCTAGTGCAAGTGGGAGATTGTTAGTTATATGTATGCCCTAGAGGCCATTATTATACATAGGATGTATATTGTAGTGGATGCGTGGACATATATAGGGAGGACTTTCTTGCTCAACATGATAGTATCTATCTGGTTGCTCTTTATCTTAACGTGTACACTGATTGTCTCTCTGTTACATGTTGGTAAAGCCCTTAGGATGTGTACTTGACTACCTGGACTATGATGCGGATCATACTAGTGGGGACATGGTAGTCCATAAGTACATCCTTCAAGGTCCCTAGTCGTGGGTGTATCGAGACGGGGCATCGATATACCAGAGTAGACTAGCGTATACCTTCTCGACCCATATAGATGGGCGATGGATGATCCCATATCCATTGGTGTTTGACATTAGAGATGATATATGGGTGCTCAGTGGAGACTGGGTACACTGGACGGACTCGCCGAGAACTCCCAGATGGTATTATACCTTACGTCAGATGGCAGTTCTCTGGTGACACTGGTACAGGTTAGTCTGTAGACCCGAGATCGTCATAGAGTCTTGTGTGATTCCCACTGTGCTTTGATTTCCACCTTACCACGTCCAAGAGGGCGTGCAAAACGGTGGCTTTTGGGTACAGTCCCGAATCACATGGAGGCAATGAGCGATAGGAGGGGATTCGTCTCTCCCGGTATAGGGAGTTGATGTTGCGCTGTGTTCGATTGGCTATAACCGGAAATTCCTGGCCAGGGTTGCTGAGATTTACTGGTAAGTGTTACCAGTAGTTTCTCGAAATGTTATAGACCTCATATCGACACGACTTATCGAGCTACTGGGGTCTGACGTTTACCACCCCTAGGCGAGATATGCGACATATCAGACGAACAGACCGGACTGTACGGTAAGTGTTACTGGTTGGATTCACAGGAGTGTGAGCGGGCTTGCTCGTCGATCTTCTGATCGCTCAATACCCGGGTGGCCGTTACGTTTAGCAGACCGCTTTCGGCTTGTGGGTGTTTGATATGATCATCACCTGCTGCCGGCGTATTGACGAGTCTTTAGAGTCCTACACAGAGGTTTTCTGGCTCAAGCGAAACGAAATAGGAGCGCATATGAGATATGTGCGGGACCAAGAATAATGCGTGTATGTGATACCGTATTCTATTCTCGCGATGAATGTATCGATTGGTTGTATGCGATATAACCTAGTTATCGAATCAAGGATTGATTCGATAAGTCGATACATTGGATATTAGTCGGTCATATGCGATATGACCGGATCGTTAAATCAAGTGTTGATTTAATGATTTAATGTATAATTATATATTTGATATATTACTTTACATTAACTAGTATTGCTTCACTTAAGATGTTTTTCTCACTTGTTTGTGCACATTGTATATGTGATATATTTTTGTGCACAAGTATTGTATCATGTTTGATGATACATGCAAACTTGGGTTAGTGTTTGATTTAAACCATGATTTAGTTAATGGTTAGGGTTTTAAATGTTTTATTTATTTTCTTTATGCATTTATCTTTTTGGGCAAGAAAGAAAATGGTGGCTTATTTTAATATTTACTTGAAGCTTCATGAAGCTTTGAAAAGTCATGACCATTTTGTTTCTTTCCTTAACCCTAACCATTTAACTAAACCCTAGTTCATTCTCTACACTTAACCATGGTTGCTAATATGATAAGAATCATTTTATTTTCTATTATCTATTATTCTTATCAAATTCTTCTTCTTCTTCTTCAAGAAGAAAGAAGCTTGCTAGCTTCAATGGTGACTTGAGAAAAAGAGTGAGAAATCCAAATCTAAAGTGAACCCACTTCCTATTTCTTCATCCTCTACCACTTGCCAAGTAGTATAGGGTGTTTTCTTCATAAGTTTCAAGACTTGGTGAAGTTGGAGCTTGATCTTGAGTTGCCCTGACGTAGATCATCTTCGGCATCGAAGTCGACGACCTAGCCCGATCATTTCTCCGACGAAACCATCGCCAGAGTCCGGATTCCGATGATCGCAGCGAGGGGACATCGTCACGGAGCTAAGGAAGTGGAGGACTGGATCTACAAAGGTTGTATTTCCCTTCCCTTAGTGATAATTGTTATCTACTTGCTTTTTGTTTCGCCTAAACTCTAGTCAACGTTCGCATTAGGGTTTCTCGGGACCGGAAATTTTAGAATTTGGCATGGTTGATGCCTTGTGGAACCTCCTTAGTGTGCCTAGGAACCCTACAGCTACAACCTCAACCCGGATGTTTCCCACAAAAGAATATTACAACATATTACAATTTACATCGAATGAAAGATAAAAACTCCCATCTCATATCCCCGGCTATTCATCCACGACAATCCAATGAAGTTCATATCCACATACCAAGTAACCATTACAGAAATATGCAACCCCCAACTAACCGACATACTAGCAATTAGCGGAGGTTTACGAACACATATAAACATCACCAAGCTTGTAAAGTAACAACGACATTAGAATCTCCTACACAATTAGCAAACACATCCAATTTTCCAAGGCTTGAAAATTCAGTAAGCTAAATTTCAAAAGCTGAAAGTTTTGAGCCAATCCGGGAGTCGAAACGAACTCGAAACCCGTCCGAATCTTCGCGGAGGCGAAGATAAATGATAATACGTCGAGTGGAGGGCCTCGGAGGGGTGCCCACCCCTAGGGGCCACCATGAGGTGGCCCCCAAAGGAGGACACACCTGGTCTCTCAGGTCAGCAGCCACCAATTGGTGGTCTTGGGGGTGTTCCCGGCCGTTGGTCCCCCCCGGGGTGTCCCCGGGGTATGCACGCTTCACCCCGCGGCTTCTCGGTAAAAACTGTGAGCCCGCGGGGTGTGCAAACAACTTAAAACCTCACTTTTCAAAACCGTTTTTGTCGACAGTTTTCCGGCGACAAAAACGACGGAATTCTAACATCGCTACAAGCTATCTAAGGTTTCTGAATGGCTCTCATACCACTCTAAGTCGATGTCACGCACCCCAGTGTCCGCGGGGAGGCGGAATTAGCAAAAATGATTTTTTACGAGCTTCGCAACATCGACTCAAACCAAGGATCGAACACAAACCGTAGCTAGCAAACTACTTGAGCTTTAACTTCTCGGATTCGAAGTTATACCTCACGTTACTTATCCTTCGGGTCTTCATCGCTGTCCTCCACACCTCGTATGCTCTATGGAACATGGGCACCTCAACAGCCTCCTCGAGTCAAAGACGATCCACCCAAGAGTCTATAGTCCGAGCTCCTATCTCGAATCTGAGATAACTACGGCTTCCAGCTTACTAATCTAGAAGTTCTAGAAGGTGTAGAGTATTTAGATGGATTACTTAGTCACTTTAAACCCTAGGATTCTCAACACATGAGAGCTTTTAGGGTTTGAGGAAGAAGATGAAGACTTGAGGAGAGAGAAGTGTTTTGTGATAATGAATGAACTATTCTCATTTGTGAATATCATGAAGCATAATAATATCATCAAAATAAATATCTAGCTAATATTCATCATGCTTCATTTAATTCACTAGATGAATCATCTAATGAGTCATCTAATGAGTCATGGATCATTTAATGAAACTTACACCTCATCCTCCACCTCATTTAGTTTAAATCACAAAAGAAATAAACACAAATGAGTCACCTGCTTCTAGAAGCTTCCGGAGAAATTACGAGACTGCCCCTCCATCCATATTTCCGAACAACACGGATAATCTTTGACTGAATAAATCCATCTGTATAATACTAGAATCTGGCATAAACCAAAGCCCGCTAGTATTATCTGCCTGATCATAGTACGTGCACAAATGTACGTAAGTGATCGCGGCCCTACCGTAAAACCATACGGCATCTACACCGTTTGCCGGTGCAGGGAAACTCTCTGTGTGGGGACTCTAAAGACTCGACACGACGCTGACAGTGGGTTTAACCATAGGCCGTAAGTGGTACTATCTGTACGTAACGGTCCCCAGGTAGATGTCGATAAGAAGGACGATGAGGAAACCCATCCAAACTCCTACTGAGCCTGTATGTGACAATCTCCATACAGTCTGGTCTGTTCGTCTAGGACTATCGCATATCGGGCATAGGGCGGTAAACGTCAGACCCCTAATAGCGGTATAAGTCGTGTCGTAGTGAAGCCCATTACACCTTGAGAAACTACTGGAACCTACCAGTAAATCTCGCTTGCCCAGGCCAGGGACTTTGCGTAATGGCTCTCCATACACAGGGCGATATCAACCCCCAATACCGGGAGAGACGAATCCTTTCTAACCGCCACTGCCCTCCAAGTGCTTCGGGACTGCACCCAACTACTACTTGTTTGCACGACTCCTTTGAGCCGTGGTGGGGTAGTAATCTAAGTACAGTGGGAAAACAACCGAGGCGAAGTAGCAGTGTCAAGTCGACGGACTAAGCTGTACTCATGTCACCTGGGAACTGCTATCTGACGATGGGTATAGTACCAACCTGCAGTTCCCGGCGAGTCCTATCCGGTGTATTCACAACCTAATGAGCACCTGCATACTATCTCCAGTACGACATACTGATGGCTGTGGGACAGACCATCTCCCCAACTGGGATGAGAAGCGTACACACCAGTCTACTCCGGAGTATCGATGCCCCGTCTTGATAATCCTACGACCAGGGACCTGTATAGGATGTTGCTTATAGACTACCCGGCCCCCACTAGTGTGATTGCCATCACAACGCTGGTAATCAAGCAAGATCCTAAGGGCTCTACTAATATGTATAAGCGATATGTTAAAAGAAACATATGCACATATTAAAATAGAAACAAACCAAGTAGCATACTACCATTTTTAGCAAGACTGTCAATACAACTATGAATATCCCAAGCTTCCATTAAGTAATATACAATCTAGTAGGATACGGTAATGACCTCTAGGGAATAAACACTAACATGTTGGCAGTGGATTGAGTCGATTACTTTACAAAAGCCTCTAGACTCCATTCTAGCAAGGAAATCTTATCGTTGTTAGACGGAACAAAATTGTTTTGAGGAAAAGAATTGTTGCAGGGTGCAAAATTGTTCATCGGATTTTGAAAAGGTTAGGATTAGAAAGGTTGCTGAAATTGTTGTTGAGTTTGTTGTTGAGCTTGTTGTTGAAAAGGAGGAGGCCTCTGAAAGTTGTTATGGCTTTGGAATTGATGCTGGTTCTGATTCCAAGCGAAGTTGGGGTGGTTCATCTATCCTGGATTGTATGTTGAAGAGTATGGATCGTTTCTTGGTCTTTGCTGAAATGATGCATTAACCAGATCTTGTCCTTGAGAAGGTGGATTGTAAGGACACCCTTCGGTCAATTGGGACAGATCCGAACAACAAGCGCATATGGTACAAGGGGGAGGAACAGGGACAGGAAGAGAAGACAAAAATTTGCTCTCAATTGCTTCTAGTTTCTACGTGATCGCTGCCATCTCGGCCTTCATTGCAATTGAGATATCGAGTTGATGAACTCCTGTCCTAGAGAGACCTGAAGAAGAAGTAGAAGTTGAGGTGTTCGGTCGGGTGCTCTCCCACTGCAGCGTTTGCTCCGCAAGATCGTCAAAGAATTGCCAAGCCTCCTCGTCAGATTTGGACAGGAAGTGGCCCTGACAAATGGTTTCCAGCAACTACTTAGTTGCTAGATTTAGGCCCTCATATAAAGTTTGGCAAAGTTGCCATTTCTCTATACCGTGGTAAGGACACTGAACAAGGAGGTCCTTGTACCGGTCAAAACACTTCCAGAAAGGTTCGGTAGGAAGCTGGGAGAATTGGTTAATTTCGTTTCGAATCCGTGCGGTCTTATGGTTTGGGTAGAATTTTTTTAGAAACGCTTTTACAAACTCATCCAGCCGGTGATCGAATGAGATGCGGTGTTATACAGCCACTTTTCAGCGAGGTCACACAAACTGAAAGGAATAACTCATAACCGTATAGCATCATCAGACAGTTGGGTTGTCTTCATTATCGCACAAACGTTTTGGAATTTATTGATGAAGATATAAGTATCTTCTGATTCAAGCCCGTGAAATTTAGGCAGCATGTTGATGAAGTGGGCCTTAATTTCAAAATTATCCCCATTGGCCGGTGGAAGTGAAAGACAGGTAGAGAGTGCGGCGCGGGTAGGATAGAAGCGATCCTGGAGCACGATTCGCTGTGGCGTTTCAACAAGAGGCAGTTGCGGGTTATTCGCACCTAATGGAAGTGGAATTATTCCCGGGGGAGGTAAAGTGATGTTAGGAGGAAATCCCGACATCTCGGAAGAAGAATTAGGGAATGGTGATGGTGAAGGTGAAGATGTATGAACAGAATCGCGGTCAACGTCGGGGTTGGCCGGCAAAGATAAGGGTGAAAGAGGCGTGGACGGAGTTTCGACGTCAGAGTCGATCGCGTAGTCGGTAGCGACTAACGAAACGCGGACTAACCGGGCACTAGGGTCCCTAGTCCAACCGGACATACAGTAAACGAGTTTAGTATAGTCAAAGCATAGAATGTGAGGGTAAGAAAACGTCAATGGAGAAATGTGGATGAAAGGTGGGTGAAATGGAATTCTGGTGACAAAGGGTAAGTTTTTATAAATGTTTTTGTTTTTGTTTTTTTTATTATTTTTTTATTTTTGAAAAGTTTTGCAAAATATATACGGATTTATGGACACAACTTCAAATAATCACAGTCACAACATATACAATCACACCTAGAGGTATGGTCTTCAAGATCCACTAGACTGCTCCTAACTGTTTTAAAGTGACAAGTTGTGAGATAACCTTCAAATCGTCTCTTCACTGCCAATTGTGGCCAGGTAAGCACAAGTGAGGTAAGAAGGGTTCCGCTCATGAATCACCGTGAGACGGGCCTTTTAAAAATACCTTTCTCACTTGTCCAGCCTAGGCACCACAAAGTCAAGTTTAGATAAACGACCGAATGCCCACAACCTTCCTCTGTCCTATTGAGCACGACAGTCCTTAGTTGGCTGAATCTAGATATTTTTTTAATTAAGCTCAAGGGTAATGCGTACGTTGTTAGTGATTTTTAGGGTCTTAGGAAGGGTGATGAAATCCTCACCCAATCTGAATTGGTGTTATAGTCTCTTAAAGTCCGTATTATTTATACAAAACAGTAACAGACAAAATCTAAACACTTGCAAAAATTTATTTGGATACGGCGCAAAGAATCCTGCACAAAAATAGTTTTATTGAAGAGGGGAAGAGAGTTAGTGTAAAGAATGCTGCAGAAAGAATAGTTCAGTGGAGTTCAGAGGAGGTGAGAAGAGAAGTGGAATGCTCACAAAAGATTTTGGGTTGCTAACGTCAGATACTGACCGCGGTTCCGCGGTCAAACCTGCACTTGTGCCGCGGTTCCACGTCTAGAAAGTATAGTGGGAACTTCAAATTTCTTCCCTGTGCTGACTTCAGTCTCCTCTTCTTGTTTAGAGCCCCTGAATATTGATTTGGTCAATGAATTTGCTCCAGAATTTTACAGTACACCGTGGTTTCGTCTTGATCTGCCGCGGTGTAGCCGCAAGATATGGGTCTAACTCCCCACGACTTTGGCACTGAACTTGATCTTCTTCCTATCCTGCACACTTGCACAAAAAAGAATAAAAAATAACAAGATGATTTTACAGTATATTTTTTTGTTTTTGGTTATATATATATATTCACAAATTAACCGAAATTACACAAAGAAATAAGCTACCGTCTCCCCGGCAACGGCATCATTTGATTGATAGATATTTTGCGTGTGCTTAGTTTTAATTACCGCAATCAAGACGGTTTCGCTTGGTAGCTAGCCGGATGAGTACAGGTCGTCCTCAGGGAGATGGAATCTTTTTCTTGGTGTTTTAACGAGTTAAGTCTAAATTGTCCAGGTTTGTTTAAGATTAACTATGTGCTAAATATATGTGATTAAAGAGCTTGTTAGGGTTAGGAATAGGTTAGTTTGAGTTAGGAGTTCGCTCACTTGATTCAATTACCACTCTTAATATCGGTGTTACGGTAATCGGCAACAATGGGGATTAGCACGACTAGGAAGGAAACTTGCGAGTATAAGCTAGACTTTCCAACACTTAGTTCCTTCCTTTTAGTCCTTGTCCGTCCGTTCTTGGCTCTTAGCCATAACCTCCGGTCAATTCAACCACAACCGGTCTAACTAGGGTGTTACCGCTATCATATAAGATAGGGTGCCTTAGGGAGCGAATTGTGGTTACCTTGACGGGAGTTCGAATCAAGATGTTGGGCAAAGAAAAGAGTGAAAGAGATTTCCTTCTCTCAAACTTTCCTTTTCCTAGCCTAACAAGTGTGAAATTCTCACCCATTATAAAGAAAATAAAAACAAAACAAAGGAAGAAAAGAGAAAAGTGAGAAATACGGTTTACAAAATGCAAGCTAACTACTTGGGTCCTCACCTAAGCAAGAAACTCCGTTGAGTATCATGGCTTGAAAATGCGGATAAGAGGAAAAAGAAAATAACACAAGAAATAACAACAACTAATTATCAACAAGAAATAAAATTACACTACGAATTAAAATTACAAGACAAGAAAATAAAAGTTACAATATAATGAAATTAAAGGTGCAAGATAATAAAAACCCTCATCTTCATTAACATCGACTCAAGAGATCTCACTACAATTTCATGGAAGAAATATGAAGAAGAAGAAAATACAAGCTAGGCTAAACTAAAATCCTAGTCTAAAATTATATATATTTACAATGGCTCAGAATCGAGCTATTTATAGGCAGAGATGTGAAACCTTAGGATAATGATCTGAGCCCAAATGAAATTACCAAACAAACCCCAAAATCCTATCTGACTCCGAGTCAACTCAGCCGCGGATCTGCCGCATAAGTGCCAATTTAGCTACGGATTCGCGGCTCTTTGGTAGGTTTATTTTGTCGTTTTTCTGTGAGGATATTGTGTTGCACTTTCCTTCTGTTATACGGGCCCAGAATGTCAAGATTCTTCCAAATTTTCTTCAGATTCCAGTAGTCAAAAATGGCGGCTTCATTTTCAATTTATTGGACTTTATCTCCTTCGGGCCCCGCGCATTCATTGAATATTGTGCTACCTCTCTTGTAATTCGTGCTTGACCAAGAATGACGACTGTTTTCGTCCTGTCTCTTGAACTGGTAAGCGGAACTGGACGGATGTGGATGAATGGAACCCGGCTTTTATTTGTCTGTGATAGATGTTCTGGATTTTGGCGTATCTGTGGAGATTTTGTCTGATTTGCGTTATTTTGGACTGGAAACCTGTAACCTGTAAATATAAAGCGAACACGGATCAAAAAGCACCTACTTACAAACAAACGAGCATATGTATAGGCAGTAATAAATGCAATATTCTGGTATGAACATCGAGCCGGTCGTAACCTGACGTTGTAGGCTCTTTTCGGCTCATGCTTTTATAGAGGGGTTACCCTCCAGCTGTCGGATAACATAAACATGCCTTGTTGATACTGGTCTTCTGCTCAGTCTTTGAAGGTAAAGCAATCCTCAAAGGGATGACCTATTACTCAGTGATAGGAGAAATAATCCGGATGATGGGCCTCATTTATTTGTTCGGGGTGTCGAGACTCTGGAAGCATCATCATTTAGTGTTTCATGACAAGGTTGAATATTTTCCTTGTCTTGTCTCGAGGGAAAGAGTATTCCCGACCCATCTTTTTTTATAAAAGATGGGCTCCAATCGACTTTTTCTCGATTGCACGGCGTCTTGGATCCACTTTGTTGTGTTCGAACATTATTTGGGTTCATTGCCCTATTTTTACCTCTATCTCGGAATTTTCCCCTTTCGCAAGAACATACTGTGGGCCGGGGATGGAGAGCATTATAGTCTACAGCAAATTGCTGACTGAAAAGCTGCGTCCTGGCCTTTTCATAAATGGTCATTTCGTGGCTGTGATTATCCCGGCTCTTTTGACAAGTTTTTTTATTAGCTTGTCGATTTGTTCTTCGAACGACAGACTTAACGTTTTTATAGCGGGATTTCGTTCTGTTTCAACATCACAGCTATTTGGAAGAGCATTTTCTCCTTTACTGGAGCTGTTTATGACGCGGCAACCGTGGATCTGCTCCCGTTTTTTCAATGAATGTATCCGAGCCTGGTTGTCTCCATTTTCCCATTGGGCATCTTTTGCTGAGTCCCAGGAATATTCCAAATCTTTTTGTAGAATTGGGCTTGTCGAACAGTTTGTTCGAGGGGTACACCTTGGCATCTGTATAGACTTTTCAATCCCTCCATGTAGTAATTTGGCAGACGGATTGGTTGAAACCTGTCGAGTGCAAAATCGGCACCATGTCAGACTTCTTTTTCTACTTTGATCTCCGTAGATTGGTAGAAGAAGATCGCTTTTTCACATCTTTGCCTGGGATGTACATAGAAGGTTTGCAGTTCTTGTACGCTGTGTGTATGGAGCGCATCAAGTTCCTTGTAATTCCGAGGCAGAGCGATTGTAATTTGTAGGCTCTGATCTGTTCTGGCAAAAGTTTGCATTGGTGGGCGGACGGAGAACACTGCGTTGGCCTCGTCCTCTGAGTCATTGTCAAAAACCAAAATAGGAGTAAATAGTCCGAGCCCCAGAGTAGACTATTTCTTCATCTTCCTCGGTATCACTCCCAAAGATCAGGATAGTGGCAAAGGACTTCTGTTTATCCTCCGGCTTATGACACATTTCCGTATCTTCGAAGTCTGGTAGGAAGTACTTTGCGTCTTTATATTTTCAGGCCTCATTTACGGAGAACGGATTTAGCTCCCCTGTGACAGTGTATTCCAAACCATCCTTGAAATACTTCATATACTAATGTTATGTAGAAGGGATGACGTTGTACTCATGTAACCAAGGCCTGCCGAGTAAAGCGTTATAGCAAATCTTGGCGTCAATGACATGAAATTTGATGTCAGTGACAAGCAGCCCAAAGAGTAACATCAATATTACAGACCCAAGCATCCGTGATGACTGTGAGTCGAACCGGAAGATGATAATTTTATCTCAGGAAAGGTGCTGAACATCCATGCAAATTTTCTTCAGCATCCTTATGTTGAGAAGGTTGACGGAGGATCCGTTGTCGACAAGGATTTTCACTATCTTGATATCATGGCAGTACCCGGTGACGCATAACGGGCGATTATGCTCGCACGTACCGAGGAGGAGATCTTCATCGCTGAATGTAATGCCAGCTGTATGGACCTCTGCTAGTTCATCCTTCATCTTCTCTTCTGCGAAGAAAGTTTGGAACTGATGGGGCTCTTGCAATGCCTTGATCAGGGAATCTCATGCCACTTTGGACAAGAGGAAAGCATCCAATATGCTCAGTTGCGAGGGTATTTTTCTCAGATGTGCTAGGATATTGTAATCCACCTTGTTTTTCTTAAGTGGGTCCCTTGCTGCGAGCTCTTTGACTACTTCTTCTGTTGGATATGTATGCCCTAAGGTTATTATTGTATATGTATACATGTAGATGCTTGAACATATGTATGTACAGGACAATCTTTCTTGATATGATAGTATACTATTTGGTTTGCCTTTATTTTAATATGTGCATATGTTTAACTTGCTATTATATATCAGTTATATATGTTGATAAAGCCCGTAGGATCATTGCTTGACTACCTGCATTGTGATGGTGATCATACTTGTGGGAACTGGGTAGTCGATAAGCACATCCTTAAAAGGTCCCTAGTTGTAGGAGTATCGAGACTAGGCATCGATATTCCGGAGTAGACTAGTGTATACGTTTATAGACCCCGACGAGGGGTCCCGCAGGCATTGGTCTTTCACACCTAAGATCATATACAGGTGCTCACTGGGTATGAGTACACTGGACGAACCTGACGAGAACTTCTAGATAGTACTATACCTATCGTCAGATAGCAGTTCTCAGATGATATGAGTACAGGTTAGTCTTTAGACCTGAGATCGTCATTTGTTTTGTGTGAGTTCCCACTGTACTTTGATCACTACCCTACCACGGCTCTACTGAGTCGTGCAAATAAGTTTTGGTTAGGTACAGTCCGAAGCCACATGGAGGCAGTGAGCAATTGTTGGCGATTCGTTTCTTCCGGTGTAGGGAGTCGATATCGCACTATGTTCGATTGGTAAGGACCATAAGACCTTGGCCAAGGCAGTTGGGATTTACTGGTAGGTTGATCAGTAGTTTCCCGGATTGGTCCTGAGTCACATTAGAATGATATATCAGGCTATTAGGTTCTGACGTTTACCACCCTTAGACCCGGTATGTGATACTCTCAAACGAAGAGACCGGAATATACGGAGATTGTTACAGATAGGCTCAGTAGGGATCCGGATGAGTTTGCTCGTCGGCCTTCCTTTTCGACAGGTACCCGGATAGCCGTTACGTACAGCTAGTGCCACTGATGTGCTTGTGGTTATAGATTTATCTAGTAACTCACTGTCGGCATACTGTCGAGTCTTTAGAGTCCCACACAGAGGGTTCCTGGTTCAGGCGAAATAATTTAGTGGCCATATTGGATACGTGCAGGGTTCCGATCGATTGATTGTACTATGTACCCGGACTTTCGATCGGACAGTTGATAATACTAGCCGGCTCGGGTTTGAGCCGGATTATTAAATCAGGTATTGATTTAATAATTTATATATATATATATATATATATATATTTCGATATGTATATTCTAGTATTATGTTCTTTGTATTATTCTATTTTTTTGGATATTCATATTTTTATACAAATACAGATATGTATATACAGTAAAATGTAATCCGTATTTATACGGAAAATATTCTAGAAGGTGGACACCTCATTTTGGCTTTTCCATCCGATGAAATGTCTTTCATTCCCCGCTCACCGCCCTCTTTACCAGAACCGAACCATTTATCTTTCAATGGGAAATGAGGTGTAAAATAAGATGAGGGGAGTATGGTGAGAGCCATGCCTCAATAGTATTGACAAATGAATTTTTAATTCATTTATGCAAACTATTGAAGTATGGTTGCTTTATTATATTGAAAAAATGATTTTATAAAACCTTGGTGATGATTTTCTCTCACTTGGATGCTTCATTATTTTTGATAGCTCACCATTTGCTTCACTCCCTCACTAGTTCTTGAGCTCCTCTACCTTCATCTTCAACCTCCTCTCTACACTCTCATGTATTGAAAATCAAGAGAGGAGGTGAGGTAGAAACACACATTGAACCTTACACTACATCCTAGACTCCTTAGACTAGCAATCTAAGGTCTCTAGTTGCTCCACTAGACACTAAGTATGGAGCTAGAACCATGGACTACATCCCCCGGGTGGATCATCTTCAATGGGGGAAGACCGGCCATCAAGCGCGATCTAGGAGAACAGAAGGAGGAAGGAATGACGAACAAGCTTGATCAAGGAGGTCACTTGGAGCGAATGATAAGGATAGAAGACCGAAGGACATGAAGCCTTGGGTGAGAACTTCTATCATAGTAGTTAGCTCCTCTATTGTATGCTAATTTAGGTTTATGGTAGATCCGGTGAACGAGTTATTCTCGCTCCAGTTTAAAACCCTAGAAAAAATTTTGTTCCGCAAATGCCCACGGTCGATGATTAGGGCGCTATTATAACCTGTCACGCCCCGCTTCCCAGAGTACGCAAGATTGAGCACGTGACATAGCCAACCATGCTACCTGTGGGAAGGAAGTATCCATCCACAGTCACATTACAGCTGTAGAGATATCAAGAACAAGATAAACAAACTATCTAACACATGTCCAAATCCATAATAACCAGAGTCAATGATAAATAAGTGCGGAAGCAAATGATCCAATGCAATAATAGAAAGGTACGTCCCGTAATGCGGGATCACACCTGGAAATAAAATGCAATAAATGAACTAACCACTACAGAACTCACAAATCAGCCTGCTGGCTGAAGTATTCCTGCTCGGTCGTCGACAGTGGTAAAGAATCTGGGCCATGCAAAACCCAGACGTCAGCGCGTCATGTCAACCAATAATATAATATGAACATGGTAATAAGCAATGCAGGGATAAACATGAATAAAGCAGTAATATGAAACAACAGTGCAGGGCAATGTGCAGTGGGTAACTAAACTGTTCTAACAGGTTTTCTATTCTAAAGTCTTTGAAATCAATTGATGAATCGTCGATGTAACTCAATAGTATCCCGTGCGTGCCCGGGACCACGGTCAAGGTCCTCGGGGCTGAATCCGAGACGTGCCGCTAAGCAGTAATAGGTAGTAGGATGGATGAGTGATGTCAGCATCATCACTCCCGGACTGGCCAAGCCCGTAAGACTGATCAGAACAAGTATCGAACTGTTGAGTTACAAGTCGGTTTCACCTTTGATTTCCCCATACCCCCAAGTTATGTATGTCAGGTCAGGTATTCAAGAGTCAAGGACTAATGCCAACACAAAATCAGGTAAAGTAGGTCTGTCTGGATAGACAGCAGAAATGGTCAGGTTGGTCGGCATTAGGCATGAGATCAGGTAACAGGTCAGGTAATGTATAAAGGTGTCATGTCATGTCAAGAGTGTACGGTACCATGTCATGTCAAGTAGGTAGTGTAACAGGTCATGTCAGGAAGCACAAGATGTCATGTGGGTGCTCATAATCAAATTAACATAAGCATATGTATAAATAAACAAGCATGAGTACTATCAGAACAATAAACTGGAACATGTAATATGATATGTAAATAAATATAATTTCAAGGATATGGATGCACAGTTATCGATTAGGGTTACATTTATAGTTCCAATATTAATTAGGATGCAATTTATTAAACATGGAGTGTTAATATCACATTATTATGTAGTAGTGTGATCTATGCTTGCAATTATATGTTTCTTAAATGCGATAGATGCAAACGGGTATCCGAAAAGTTATAAAACTGTAAAATGGTAATGTGGGATGTACAACTAAACAATATGTGATATAAATATTGATATAATAATATTAATATGGATAGCATATTCAAAGCGATTAGTAACTATAAAAGATGTATTGATTAACCATGCACAAGAAGGTTCCGTTCAGAAATTCAGCGTCACCCTAATTTGTAAAATAGCTTAAAAATAACAAATGTTCTCCAAAAGAGACGTATCTTATACCAAAACAAAGATAATTCACTAAGGTTTTCAGTTTTATAAGTATAAGCATCTCAGGTTATCCCTACAAAAAGTTATGAATATTCAAAGTTGAAAGTTTGCTGCTGGAATTTCCCTGGACAGCAGTTTAAAGGCATTTTCATTTGCATTTTACGTTACTTAAACAATTTATTTTGCAAGTAAATATTTCATAGAGTTATAGTATTCTGAATTAGCTTCATAACGAACTAAAGAACGTATACTAATGATTTTTCTATGATTTATAATGAATTTTATAAGATAAGGTGTACAGTAAATTTCAGATTTGTCATATCCGATTTTTCAACGACATTTCATATGTAAACTATAAGATTTTCAAATGTATAACATTATAAAATGAAGATTATAAAAGTATATAGCATGTAGCAAGATTTGTTGGAGATAGTGCCCTCAGAGTCAATTATTGGATCACAGGCACGTGATTGCAATGATTGAGGGAGGACCTATCCCGGTAGGACAGTCTTACTCGAGATGATAGTATGCTATCTGGTTTACCTTTATCATCGTGTACTGTTTTAGGTAACCTGACATGTCGCTATTACACGTTGATAGAGCCCCTAGGATTCTTGCTTGACTACCAGCAGTATGATGGCGATCATATACGTGGGAGCTGGTAGTCTATAAGCACATCCTTAAAAGGTCCCTAATCGTAGGAGTTTCGAGACAGGGCATCGATACTCCATTAGTAGACTAGTGTATACAGTCGAGACCCCGACGAGGGGCGGTGGCCGGTCTCACAAGCCACTGGTGTCAGTTGGTTCACCTAAGATGTATACAGGTGCTCATTGGGTTATGAGTACACCGGACAGGACTCGCCGGGAACCTGCTAGTTGGGCTTATACCTGACGTCAGATAGCAGTTCCCTGGTGACATGTGTACAGGTTAGTTCATCGACCTGAGGATCGTCATTTGTCTCGTGTGAGTTCCCACTGTGCTTTGATTACTACCCTACCACGGCTCAAAGGAGTCGTGCAAACAGGTTTTAGTTGGGTACAGTCCCGAGCCACATGGAGGCAGTGAGCGGATCTTCAGGGGTTCGTCTCTCCCGGTATTGGGGGTGAGGTCGCGCTGTGTCTAGGAGAGCCATTACGCAAAGCCCTCGGCCGAGGCAGGAGATTTACTGGTAGGTATTCCAGTAGTATCTCAGGGCGTTCTGGGCTACACTCCGACACGACTTGTACCGCTTTTGGGGGTTTGACTTTTACCAACCCCCTAGGCCCGACATGCGATGCTCATAGACGAACGGACCGGACTGTACGGATATTGTCACTGACAGGCTCAGTTGGGTGTCGGGGTGAGCTTCCTCATCGACGTCCCTTTTGGTCAATAGCTGGTGGCCCGTCACGTATTGGCTTATACCTCTGACGTGCCAGTGGTTAAATCCACAGCCATAGTATTGACGAGTCTTTAGAGTCCACCACACTTACAGTTACTCAGCTTTCGGGCGAAACGCTGTAGAGGCCGTATGGAGATATGGCAGGGTCCGATCAGATACGTGCGGTATTGCACGGATCGGGATCGGACGGTTTGTACTAGTAGCCGTATAGGTATATGGCAGGGTTCGATCAGATACGTGCGGTATTGCACGGATCAGGATCGGACGGATATTACTAGCCGGCTTTGGTTTAAGCCGGATACTAGTTTAGTACAGTGTAGATTTTGTCTCATTGCATTTTGTATCCGGACGGAATACAGATGCGGGTGTGTATGCACAGTATCGGGGTTTTCCTGTAATTTATTACGGGACCAGTTTTCTGGAGTTGCCAGTTTGCATTCTGTTCCGGCCGGTTTTCCTTTGTTCTTTCCCGGCCGGACTTTTCCGATGGAGGGGGTTATTTGCAAGTTTGCAAATAACACTTTGTGGAGGGTTTTATTGCATATGGATTTATTATGATAGCATCATTTCTTTTGCTCCATGCTTTTGCTTTAAATGAGATTAGAAGTGAGGTATGGTTTGATAAAAAGTGCAAGCATGGTTGATGTTTATTTAGGGTCACCTTTCTACATCTCCTACACTCACCTCCCTTCATGGATATATTCATTCCTCCACCTTCTTATTCTCACTTGAGGAAAATGGTAGAAAATGAGAGAGAAGAAAAAGAATGAGAGAGTTCATCTTTATTTTTGTGAGGAATTCTTCATCTCCTTCTTCTTCTTGTTATGGAAAAATGAAAGCACCATTTTTCCTAACCCCATTCCTCCATCAAGGCAACTACAAACCCCAAATGAGACTAGCATGATCTACTACACATTCTACAGCACATCTTGAGCATGTCGAGTTGCCGGCTTCATGCTCGAGTTGCCTCGGTATTGAGGCGGGAGCCCGTAAAAGACGCAGGCGATGTGGTGCCCTTTCCGGCGAGGAGGCGACGATATGGACAAGACTTTCCGCGGGAGATCGGGACGATGAAGAGAAGACCGGAGGACTCGGATCACTCGGTATACTTCTCACCCTATCTCTTGATTGCTAGCATTAGGTTAATGGTTTCGATCCGGGTTTTTCTTTGTCCGCGGTAGCGCCGGTTTCCGAGTAAGGAAAAATTTTGATTCCGCAATTTGGCCTCGAGTTAGACGGCCAGGGCGCTGCCGTGGCGCAACATGGTATCAGAGCCACGCCATTAACCTAACCTAGCTTCGTTTGATGTGTTTGCGTTTCCGATCGACCGAAATTTCCAAAAACCGTATTTTTCTAGCACATCAGTTTCTGTCGAAATTTTTTGGAGTCTAAAAATTTTTCAGGTGGTCTCAGAATGATGTGCAGGGAGTTCTAAGAACACTGAAAAAATCTGGTGACACGATTGGTCCGTACGACCGCGGAAGGGCGGCCAAAACACCCTTTTGGCCGCGCTTCCGCCGCAGGTGTGTGGTGTCGTGTGATTATTTTTTTGCAGTGGGCTTATGGGCTATAATTAGGGGTTTTGGAATATTAAAATTGGGCCCAGGTTTTCTGTGTGTGCTACAGTTTTGCGTGGGGGCCCACTTGTTAATTTTTGGTCAATCGGAAAATTTTAAACACATTTTTCACAGTATTTACATTATATCTGCGACCGTGAATGTCACTCGATCGGTAAATCCGGTCTAACTGCTATAGCCCGGTTAGACGGATTTGCGAACGTGATTTTCACGTTGATGTTCTATGTTTATGCTGTGATGTTGCGGATCGGTCGTGGGGGATAGCCTGGATGCAATGCTAGTACAGTTTTGGTGTATTATGTACATTTGATATTGCGGGGCGAGCGTCCGACTTGTGGACTGCCGTCACTGCCTGTTTGTATTATTCTTTTGGGGCACGACCTGGTTGCGGTCGATGTTCCCGGTGCATGTATATTTTACTTTCTGTACTAGGTTTACCCCGCGGAGGGGTGCACGGATAGCCGGGTTCTAGAAGGCAACAAGCCCGCATCTCATGGCATTGGGACGGAGGGGGCTACACTCCAGGATTGGCTGGCTATTCGCCGCACTCGTAGGGGGTATAGGATTTCATTGCACAGGCTATCCACACGACCAGGGGAACGTCGGGTTTCAGCAGCGGCTCTGTGCAACCCGGGGCTTCCAGATATCTGTATTGTTCTGTGATGCTGTACATTTCTGTGATGTTGCAATTTATCACGCCTTGAGCGAAATACTATATATTGGTATATATATTAGTAGATGTTGTATATGTTTTTCATCCGCGCTAGTCCAGTCCCCGCTCTGCCGTTAGTTAGCTAACCTAACGGGTGATGACGGGACCCAGTGGCGAATGCGGATGGCATATACGTACGTCAGTATATTTTCGTTCTTTGTGGTGTGATTAATTGATGGGACTGCATTGATTCGGATCAATGCAAGCTAAACAAACCTAATATGATGTTGTTGGAACACTTTTCAAAAAGCTGTTATTGCAAGGACGTTCACTTTTGTTTTGCATCGTGGTATTCATTTGGAATATCCTGCTCCTCAGTCGACGAGGCAAGGGCCGAGATCCCTTCACCGGGAGTGACCCCTTGGATAGAAGTTTGCGTCAGGGCATTAACTTCACTATAGCCGATTACTTTTGCTTTGCATCGTGGTATTCATTTGGAATATCCTGCACCCCATTCTACGGGGAAAGAGCCGAGATCCCTTCACCGGAAGTGACCTCTTTAGTAAAGGTTTTCGTCACTATATTTTATAAAAGGTTATCCAGTTCCTTCAACGATATCAAGTTCATTACGTTAAAGGTTTTTCGCCAAAAACCAGTCGTAGCCCTCCGTCATTTCAGATTAGTATTGCTTAGTATTCGCGCTACGTTTGTCGTTGCTATTCGCCGAGGCGTAGTGTGCGGTAGCTTTGTTGTGCTATTCTGTCGCATGGATATGTAGATTGGTTAGGACAGTCGTACGACTTTGTTGATTATTCGTCAAGGGTCGTGCGGGTGGGTTTAACGCAATCAAGATAATGACGGGTTGAACTTGACTAGGACCTTTTGATTTGTTGATTATTCGTCAAGGTCACTTGGGTCCTAGGGGTAAAAATCACATCGGGAGTTTCAAAAGAACTGAAACTTGCCAGGCATGCGCATACCTTCTGGAGTGTGGTGGCGTGAGTGGATTCCGTCACGTTGTCATGCGATGATAGTTGGGTCCCGATTCCCACTGATGAGTTGGTTTACTCCTCGGGTGATCCCGACTAATTCTTCTTTCAGGTTTGGAGGAGAATTTGAGGTACAGTGGGAGGTTTCCAGATTAGACAAAGTGATAACCATTCTGATCTAGGTTAGAGTGCACGCTGAGTGTTTCTTTTCTCTCTCTCTTTGGCAGCGACCATTGACCCGACCCTGGACTTTGACTCAGTGACCAAGTTAACCGAACCTTCTTAACACTGGCTTTTGGATTGTCAGAGTTGCAGACCTCATTGCCACTCCTACTTTTACCCTTTTCTCCAGGACACCCCGTATTGCTACGAACGTCCACTTCCATTGGACAAAACCATCGTATGGTTAGATACGAACTCGAAGGACTTCGAGGATGGTTTCTGGTTCTGGAGAAAACGGATAGGACTATTCAGTTGTCTTTTCTTTTCACCTTCTCTCAGGTTGCGAGTACTCCTTGGTTTAGGAGTAGTACACTTATTACGCAAATTGGATAGTCTTCTTCCAAACCTTAGGCTGGTGCCGACCGGTAGGGAATGAAGAAAACCAATTAGCATAACGATGGTGTGCAGAAGGTATTAAGTTAAAGACAAAGCAAGGGATTAGTAGGAGGGCAAAGTAAATTGCGACTGATATTCACGACCAAACCAAGTATTTCTTCGCCAATCCTAAATCACCTTTGTATTTCTCCAGGACACTCCGTATCACTACGAAGATCCACAGTTTATTGGATACTCCATCGTATGGTTATATACGAACTCGAAAGGAACTTGTTCCAGTTCGGGGATGGATTCTGGTCCAGGAGAAATAGGAATAAGGTTTATTCGGTTGTCTTTTATCTTCACCTTCTCTCGCTTTGCGGGTGCTCCTAGGATTAGGACGGTACACCCTTTATGCTTATTGGATAGTCTTCTTCCAAACCATAGGCTGGTGCCGAACGGTAGGGAAGGAAGAAAACCAATTGGCCTAAAGGGGTGTGCAGACGGTAATGACTAAAGACATATAAAGGGATTTGGACAGATGGCAAAGAGATATACGGTTACAGTTGTGAATCTGGATAATGGAAGAGGCATTACTAAGAATACCAGGATACCCCGACGAAACATTTCAATGTTTCAGTTTCACCGTGTACTGTTAATGGAAAACTGATTTCCCAGTTAGACACTTGCTCCAGGGTATGTATTTACCAGGTATGATTCTCACATCTGTATGGTTTTACAGATGCTGAGAGGGAGTAAGTTATTGGGAATAGGGTGATCATCCTCATTATATCGGGATTCGTTGTAATCGGTGATATTTGAGGAGATCATCTGGGCTGTTTGCCGGTCGGCAAATATTTGGTTTTGAATATCCGCTGTTGTGCACCAATTTCAAATTGATATATCTGTACGTCTATTTTTATAGAGTGAGATATACTTTTTGATATTATGTCGATGACATTTACCTATATCAGTGGATGGTTAGGTAAGGAGCATTAAACAGCGGTGTAATTCTTCTTAACCATAAGTACAGTTTTCAACCTACGACACACAGTGAAAGAGTTGTTAGACTCAGCGGACTTATACAGAGTATTGTATGTCGTCCAGTGTCCATTAGGACAGAGGGGTTGGTCCTCATACTATATTCTGTTTACTTTTAACTTCTCTAATTCTTAGACATGTGTTTCGTAGGAACACAGGGTCTAATTTCTGAGGAGTTATAGGTATTTGAATAGAGTAGAGAACCAGGTGTAGCAAGTATCGGGATTCTTCAAAGTGATCGAAGATGTAGATACTTGTGTATGGTGTTCAGTTGATAGTAATGATTAAGAGAACTGGCTTCTCTTTCAGGTTACTCATAATTGGAAGCATTCCTAAGTTGAGTAACTCTGATCGGCCTCCTTCCATTTAGTAGACATGCACTAGAGATAGCTGCATGATTTGAATCTGGTTCAATTAAATCAGTGCCTCTGTTTCTATATTGGATATAGAACAGTTCATATCTTAACGTTGTTAAGGTACGGGGAGTTGTCCGGCTTATGCTTAAAACCAGACACTGGACAACTCAAGGCACGTTTCTGTAATGGCTGTTTTGTGGGTTGACCCAGGCTATGACGAGGGTTGACTTTCTACCATCTGGATGAACAATAGCAATATTGTTCTAGACTCGCCACAGTTTTTATTAAAAATGGATTTTTTCAGAAAAAGTAGTGGGGGTATGGTAGGACTGGAAGTGATTCCAGAACCGCAAACGATTACTGAAGATTTGATAAGGAACCTAAAGATTCAATCTGATTTGACATTCCATTGGCCACTCCGCAGATATGGTGGGTAACTTCAGGCACCCGAGAGGTACTACGGTAGCCTCAAGGACGGTGACAGGGAAGTTCTTGTTTACCCACACTTGCCATTGTTGTTGTTCCAGGCTGCGAGACCCAGCAGGAGGATGAGTATAGCGTCGTTCTAAATTAGCTTTAGAAGTGCACGTCTATATGAATCTGGCAGAGGGTTGTCGTAGTCAGTGGGAGCAGCGGAAGCTTTGGTGGACTTCAGGCTTATGTCTATTTATAGACTAAAGCAGATGTAGCAGAGATAGATCATCTGTTTCTGATGTGACAGTCATAGGTTTGACGTCATCAGAATAAGGGGTGGATCTGTTGAGAAGGTAGTAGGAAGTGATATTCCTATACTACAATCGGTTATACTTTGGTCGTCACACAGTGGTTTCTCCACAAGGGACTTGGATATTATATCAGACATACTGGTTACTAGATCTATGGTTTTAGATCTAGATTTGGGTGGTTTCCCAATCTGGGTACCTTGACAGCATTCTATGAGTATTTAGAATGGACGACTCCTGGCACGGTAGTACACCTGCAGGTATTGGAGTCACCCTCTCTAAAGGTGTCTTATAGACTAAAGAGGAGAGGGATACTCATAATTGGCAGATCACTTGCTTAGGCAATTGAGTCAATCATGGGATGTCAAGTACCACACCAGATGTTGTTCTTGCACTAGACGCAATAAGTTGACATTGATCCAATCCTGGAGAAACAGTCGGAAGCAGTCTTAGAACATAAGTGGATGTTCTAGGGATATGATAACGACAGCCTCATTTGGGAGACAGTTATCATTCCAGGCTTCCAAGGTGACATAGACGACAAAGAGGTTGTCAGAGTTATAGTTTTCCTTCTGACGAGGGGCAGTATTTTGGACAGGTGGTCCAAGGCAATACTGAGGGTGGCATGGCGCAGGATACTGATTAAGTTCAGTTGACGATACAGTCTAAGAAGTTTGGATTTGAAGTTCATTTATGAGCTAGGTCCCATCAGACATCCAGACGTTCTAAGACAGGTATTGCTCATTTCGGGAGATGGCTTTCTCCGCGAACTTGAGATATAGAGAGACATAGAAAGAAACATCGCAGCGGATCCACTCACTGAGGCTATTCCTCGAATGCAATAGTTTCGCAAACGAGCTTTGTGAGACTGTCTAGTAGAGGAGTTGGGTGTTCGGTATCACACGGGCTGTGAGTATGCGGCATCGCAATAATTAGCCTTGAGTGCAAGTGGGAGATTGTTGGAGATAGTGCCCTCAGAGTCAATTATTGGATCACAGGCACGTGATTGCAATGATTGAGGGAGGACCTATCCCGGTAGGACAGTCTTACTCGAGATGATAGTATGCTATCTGGTTTACCTTTATCATCGTGTACTGTTTTAGGTAACCTGACATATCGCTATTACACGTTGATAGAGCCCCTAGGATTCTTGCTTGACTACCAGCAGTATGATGGCGATCATATACGTGGGAGCTGGTAGTCTATAAGCACATCCTTAAAAGGTCCCTAGTCGTGGGAGTCTGAAATCTGCTACAGTCCCTACTCGTTCGACTGGTCTAGCTCCATCGTTGTTTACAGACTGCTGAACGATCTGCAAACCTTCCTGAAACGAATCTGCTATTGCCGGATCAGCTCAGTCTGTCTCTTTGATTTCCAGCATTCCTCTTATCACTCCAAGCATGGCTGCTTCGTTCATACGCCTCTGGTAAGTCTTCAACTTCTTACCTGTCATAATCCTGAACTCAAAACACCCAACATTAGCATGATGATAGATTCTGAATGTGGATCAAGGCTAGAACTCCAAGATACTTAAATAGAGTACCGCATTGTAGCTATGCCGCGGTATCATAGCCGCAATTACTTAACTCCACCCAAGTCGCCTAAGTCCTAAAGATAACAAGAAATTAGGTTTTCGAGTTGACAATGCAAAGTAAGTTTGCATGTCGACATGATCCGGAAGAATGATTCAAGGATGGTAAAGCGGTCAAGGTGGCAGGACATGTTTCCTAATCACGGGTATTATGATTCGTGTATCGGGTGCAATACCCAACTACAAAGAATCAACCCAATTAACCTATGGCTCTGATACCAAAAGAACCATGTCACGCCCCGCTTCCCAGAGTACGCAAGATTGAGCACGTGACATAGCCAACCATGCTACCTGTGGGTAGGAAGTATCCATCCACAGTCACATTACAGCTGTAGAGATATCAAGAACAAGATAAACAAACTATCTAACACATGTCCAAATCCATAATAACCAGAGTCAATGATAAATAAGTGCGGAAGCAAATGATCCAATGCAATAATAGAAAGGTACGTCCCGTAATGCGGGATCACACCTGGAAATAAAATGCAATAAATGAACTAACCACTACAGAACTCACAAATCAGCCTGCTGGCTGAAGTACTCCTGCTCGGTCGTCGACAGTGGTAAAGAATCTGGGCCATGCAAAACCCAGACGTCAGCGCATCATGTCAACCAATAATATAATATGAACATGGTAATAAGCAATGCAGGGATAAACATGAATAAAGCAGTAATATGAAACAACAGTGCAGGGCAATGTGCAGTGGGTAACTAAACTGTTCTAACAGGTTTTCTATTCTAAAGTCTTTGAAATCAATTGATGAATCGTCGATGTAACTCAATAGTATCTCGTGCGTGCCCGGGACCACGGTCAAGGTCCTCGGGGCTGAATCCGAGACGTGCCGCTAAGCAGTAATAGGTAGTAGGATGGATGAGTGATGTCAGCATCATCACTCCCGGACTGGCCAAGCCCGTAAGACTGATCAGAACAAGTATCGAACTGTTGAGTTACAAGTCGGTTTCACCTTTGATTTCCCCATACCCCCAAGTTATGTATGTCAGGTCAGGTATTCAAGAGTCAAGGACTAATGCCAACACAAAATCAGGTAAAGTAGGTCTGTCTGGATAGACAGCAGAAATGGTCAGGTTGGTCGGCATTAGGCATGAGATCAGGTAACAGGTCAGGTAATGTATAAAGGTGTCATGTCATGTCAAGAGTGTATGGTACCATGTCATGTCAAGTAGGTAGTGTAACAGGTCATGTCAGGAAGCACAAGATGTCATGTGGGTGCTCATAATCAAACTAACATAAGCATATGTATAAATAAACAAGCATGAGTACTATCAGAACAATAAACTGGAACATGTAATATGATATGTAAATAAATATAATTTCAAGGATATGGATGCACAGTTATCGATTAGGGTTACATTTATAGTTCCAATATTAATTAGGATGCAATTTATTAAACATGGAGTGTTAATATCACATTATTATGTAGTAGTGTGATCTATGCTTGCAATTATATGTTTCTTAAATGCGATAGATGCAAACGGGTATCCGAAAAGTTATAAAACTGTAAAATGGTAATGTGGGATGTACAACTAAACAATATGTGATATAAATATTGATATAATAATATTAATATGGATAGCATATTCAAAGCGATTAGTAACTATAAAAGATGTATTGATTAACCATGCACAAGAAGGTTCCGTTCAGAAATTCAGCGTCACCCTAATTTGTAAAATAGCTTAAAAATAACAAATGTTCTCCAAAAGAGACGTATCTTATACCAAAACAAAGATAATTCACTAAGGTTTTCAGTTTTATAAGTATAAGCATCTCAGGTTATCCCTACAAAAAGTTATGAATATTCAAAGTTGAAAGTTTGCTGCTGGAATTTCCCTGGACAACAGTTTAAAGGCATTTTCATTTGCATTTTACGTTACTTAAACAATTTATTTTGCAAGTAAATATTTCATAGAGTTATAGTATTCTGAATTAGCTTCGTAACGAACTAAAGAACGTATACTAATGATTTTTCTATGATTTATAATGAATTTTATAAGATAAGGTGTACAGTAAATTTCAGATTTGTCATATCCGATTTTTCAACGACATTTCATATGTAAACTATAAGATTTTCAAATGTATAACATTATAAAATGAAGATTATAAAAGTATATAGTATGTAGCAAGATTAACTTGCCTCGATGGGTCGCGAATCGGGAAAACGGAACGTTAACCGTCGGCGGGGAAAACTCGCGACGGCGCACGGTTCACGGAATGAACCCAAACGACGAACAAAGGAACCACACGGGTCGGGGTATCTCGCTGGAACGTCGAGAAACATCACCGGCACGACGGAATTCCGGCAACAAAAGAACAGTTAAAAGAAATGAGAAACGAGACATGAAGCAAGAAGAGAAAAATGATAAAGAGAAGTACGAGAGAATATATAAGGGGGAGAGAAAGAGAAAAAAATGGAGAGAGAGAGAAGAAAGAGAGAGAGAAAGTGGGGCCCACGGGGTAAAATGGGAGATTGCGATTGGCTGAGAGAATAAATTGAGAAGGATATAAAAGATTGTAAAAAATATTATATGGTTAACTTAAAGATTTAAAAGATAGGTAATGAACAGTAAGATATCAGATTAGTTAGAAAAATATATGCGAAGGTTTTAATAATATTAAAATTTAGGATTTTGGCGCCAAATGAAACATTTCCAAATTGCGCCGGGGTTGGGTCCAAAAATTCGAAATTCAAATAATAGGATTTTAAGCGGGTTCCAAATTTTAAAATGAAATGTTTTATGATTAAAAGCATACTCCCAAAACGGACACACGCACGTGCACGTAGCCATCCAAACTCGCCCGTTTCACTGAACGGGACGAGAACACAATGCACGGACGCTTCCACGAGGCTAAGGGTGTCAAGTAGGCCAAGATGAATATTTTCAATTTTATTTTAGATGCTAAAATTTGTTATATGCAGAATGACTTAGCCAGATAAAATTTTACAGTAAGACCCAAATAAGCAAGATAAATGAAATGAGTAATATCTAATGCTCAACCAATAACAGAAAATAGTCGTATTGGGCTCGGGTGTTACATAACCCAACATCTTCATCGAGAGAAATTTCCTCAGGGATTTTTCCCTTCCCTTCGTCTTTTTTATTCGAACCTTTGTTTGTAGGTCCGAGGTTCTTCTTGGGCAGCGTTCGATTACATAGATGAATGTTTTCGCATTTCTTCTCCTCCTCTTTTTTTCCCGAGGTGAAGTCTTCGAAGAGAGGGCTGAGGGGTATCTCATCCTCAGAATCACTCTCGAAAGTAAGAACTTAGGGTTTTTGCCCTTCCGAACTGATACCAACCATATGACAGTTACCATTCGTTTCTTCATGCGCGTTTGTCACACAATTTTGCCGTCGACGAGCATGAGCTTCGCTTCATCCTCTTGAAGTGTTTTTGATAGGCAATATATCCTTACCACCACTTCTTGAAGGCACTGCATTCCTCGATAGAATGGGTGACCCTCCAATGATATAGACAGTAATTTAGGCATGCATCTTCTCCATCGAGGCATATGACTCCGGGATTGTTCTTTTTGAGAGGTGGCGGGTTCATTGTAGGGTGTTTTTCGTCACCCCATTGAGATGGGAATACGCATCGCTTGTCAGGAGTACTACAGATTCCCCCTGCCTAAGATAGATGGGGGTTTATTGATTGTGGGGATCCAAATTTCCAGCAGCTGTGGACTAAGCTGCTGTTAATTACCCTTTGCCTTTGAGACGAAGGAACCTCCGATTGACGGGTCAAACTGGTCATGCAAACTCAATGTGCAGTGTGTGTGTATGTGTGTCTTGAGGGGTTTTGGATATATCGGGGGCCTCGCAAAGTTTACAGGGGTCCTGCTACCTGGATATCGGGCTGGGGTCAAGGGGACTAGCAGCCCCCTTGCGGGGTGCAGGGCAGCACCCTGTTAGAAACTTTTTCCAACGGGAGACGTGTTTTGGGTGTGGAGTGCATGGAAAATGAGGGGTGAGGAGCGTCTTAAAGACGCATGCATGGCACATGGGCACTTGGCGCCTGCGGGTCATATGCCAGGCGTCCGTGGGTCACGTGCTCTGCACGCGACCGCTGGGCGCCAGCGAGTCACGTGCACGGCACGTGACTTCTGGACGTTGGGCGCCTACGGGTCGCGTTCCCTACACGCAACCGCTGAGCCCTGAGCACCCGCGGATCAAGTCTCCCGCATGCCATCGCTGGGCACCTGCGGGTCACGTGCATGGCATGCGACCGCTGGGCGCCCGTGGGTCACGTGCGTAGCACGCAACCACTGGAAACACCAGCGGAAAAGGGGCTTAGCCCCTAGGCTGGGAGTTGAACTCCCAAGGGATTATGTATAGATTTGGAGTTAAACTCCTAAAAGGGTTTTGTTTATGGAGTTAAACTCCAACAAATCTTGAATGGAGTTAAACTTCTAGAAATGTTTGGAAATGACCGAAGGGGACCCCTTTCTTTTCCCTTTTGGTCCTGGATCTTTCCCAAAGTGGGATTTTTGGAGGTGGGTCTCCTTCTTCCTCATCTTCTGTTGGCCGGATCTTGGAGAAAAAATGGGGTTGAGATTTAAAAATCTCCCCTTTTTGAGATCTGATGGAAGATCTGAGTTCCCTTTCAAGGATTTGATGGTGAAAACTGTTTATTTTTGGAAAATGAAGGGTTAAACTCTTGATTTAATTCAAAAGGGGGAAGAAGGTTTTAGAACCTTGAGGAATGAGAAGGAGGCATAGACCCTAATTTTTTAAGAGAGAGAAAAAGTTATCATTGATTTTTTCATCATGTTGCCTTTATAGGTTACACATTTTACATATAGCCCCTTGGGCTTTGCCAAATGGCACTTGTGCCACCCCATGCCTTATATGCTCATTTCTTTTTGCAAATAAGCCATGAGGTTTACAAAATTTTGGTTTTCTACCCATTTTACATATATTTATTTCTAACAAAAAAAACATTAAACTAATTTAGTGCTTCATTCTTGGCATGGAGCCGGCCCCTTCCATGCTTGGTCCTGATTTGGGCTTGAGCCCACTTGGTTTGGAGGTTGATTGACTTTGACCTGGTCGATCAGGGTGTAACTTTTGACCCCAACATTCATCCCTATTGACAGGGCTTTGGCGAACTGCTTCTCTGTTTTGATCCTGATTTTATTTATAGCAGGTGTGCTTTGGTTTGGTGGGAGTACTTTACGACTCATTCTCACCGCGGCTTCTTTGTCCAGATGCTGACGCTTAGCCTTTTTATATATGTATATCTCGCGTTCTTGGTCAACTTTTCTTTTAGAAAAGGCTTCGTTTAACAGCTCATCGATCGAATCTTCTGGCAGTTCTAAGGATTTTAGCGCCGACTCTACCTCCAGTTCCTCCGCATTGTTTTCTGACACTGAAGGAGCTTCTTTATCATATAACGACGAATGGGAGACCATGTGGCAAATTTCTACATGGTCTTCGGTGTTTGTTGATGAGTCATTTTCCTCATCGTTATCACTATCTTCGTCCTCAAGAATATGCTTAAGGAACTCTTCGAGCGTGACTGGTGTTCATGCCTTTTGGTTGTACTCCTCCAACACGTCAATGTATTTTTATAGATCTATGCGCTTGTCGTCATACTCAACAGGCTGCACAGGCTTCTTGGTCTTCTTATTTTTCTTTGAAGAATTTGAAAGCTTGACTTGGGGGGTTTTCCCCTCGTCAGCAATTTTCGGTGTAGGACGAGGTTTTAACATCCCCTCAATGATTTCTGGTTCAAGTGGGCTTTTCCACCTAACTGTTGGACATGCATGTAGATCCTTCAGCATTCTCTTGGTTTTTGCTGAAAGATCGACTTCCTATGGAGTTTCTTCCACGAGTGAGCATGATTCCCCATGCGCATCCACCTTTTTGGGAGTGTACTTCTGTGATGGGTTTACCCTCCAGTTATCAGACAACGTGAATTTTCCCTATTGATACTAGTCTTCGACCTAATTCTTGAAGACGTAGCAATCTTCAATTGGGTGGCTCACCATTCTGTGATATGAACAGTAATTGGGGTTGTTGACGTCGCCGGGTTGCGGTAGATGCCGCGGGTCTGGAAATGTGATGAGTTTAATATGCATTGCTAATTCAAACAGTCTCCTCATCCTTTCATAAGGAAACGAGTAAGTGCGTCCAAGTCTTTCCTTTAAGGATAGGCATAGGTGCGCGTTGTTTAGGAGAGCTGCCAATTTTGGACCATTCGGTTGTTGTTGAGTATTGGCAAGAAAGGCCGCCCTTTACCCTTATTATTTCTAGGGTCCTTATTTGAAGAGGAAGGCTCGTGGCCCATCTGGTCCATTTAGGCCAGTTTATCTATCATAACCTGGAAGGTGGTTGGCTTAAAGAACTTCATGAACTGGGATACAGTCGTTTGAGGATCAAGGTGAAAGTGTTTGGTGGAACCTAGACTTTGTTTAAACGGGCATCGCACATGCAATTTTAAATTTGTTTAGGTGCCAATTAACACTAACCTAGATCTTAACTAGAAATTAGGGTTTTAATACTATGATGATATAAAAACTACAAGAAAGGAAAGAAGGTCATACCCTTGATGACCGAGTCCTTCTCTTCTTTATCTCCAGGTTGTGGTTTACACGACTCCATTAGGCTCCTCTTTGAGTTGATCGAGCCTCCTCTGTGATCTTCGCGCCAAAGACGATTTACCCGAAGTTCACAAGCAAAATCTACCTCTACACTAAACTTTTTTAGCGTAGGAAACACACCACACCAAATTGCTAGTTTGGTGTGGGATGGTGAAGTAGGGGATTGAAAGCTCACTTAGATACTCACAAGTTCAATGATTCACATCACATGTGAGGGTGTTGATCTTCGAGGTGAGGTGAAGAAGATTGAGGAGAGCATGAGCTCTAGAAAATGG
Organism: Agapanthus africanus; assembly: GCA_030015575.1. NCBI lineage: Eukaryota > Viridiplantae > Streptophyta > Magnoliopsida > Asparagales > Amaryllidaceae > Agapanthus > Agapanthus africanus. The sequence continues at coordinate 470,096,687 of CM057349.1, forward strand.
CTAAGGAAAAAGTCGCTCAACCCTTGAGCAAGTGAAGAAAAAAATCATATATCCTCTCACATTATTGAAGCATGGATGATAAATCAATAAACAAATGCACCATGCTTTGAACCATACCCAAAATATCTCCTTAATTACACCTAATTTTTCTATTTTCTAAAAATAGAAAAAGGACGTCATGCTTCAAATAATACACACACACACACATACATACATATATCAAATATACATATATTAATATATATTAAGAAACATAATTAGTGAGCTAATGATATTAGTTAACATATAATTATATCAAATATAAATATACATCAAATTATTAAATCAACACTTGATTTAATAATCCGGTTATATCACATATAACCGACTAATATCATTTATATGAATATCATATTATCAAACCAACACTTGATTCGATAATCCGGTTATATCACATATAACCTGACCGACATCAGATAACTGCCAGATTACAATACGGTATCACATACATATATTTAATCAGCCCCACGCACATATCACATATGTTCCCTACATCGTTTCGCATGAACCAGGAAACTTCTGTGTGGGGCTCTAAAGACTCGTCAATACGCCAGCAGTAGGTGATGATCACATCAGTCATCTACAAGCCGTCAGCAGTACTAGATGGACGTAATGACTACCCGGGGATTGAGCGATATGAAGATCAACAAGCAAGCTCGTCCATACTCTCCATAAAGCCTATCAGTAACACTACCGTACAGTCCGGTCTCTTCGTCTGATACGTCATGGGGTGGTAAACGTCAAACCCTAGTAACTTTATAAGTCATGCTGATGTATGGCTCATAACAGTTCGAGAAACAACTAATAACCCTTATCAGTAAATCTCGACAACCCTGGCCAGGGATTTGCTGTTATGGCCGATCAAGCATAGCGCGACATCAACTCCCTATACTGGGAGAGACGAAACCCCTCCTATCGCTCACCGACTCCATGTAATTCGGGACTGTACCCAAAATCCACCTATTTGCACGACTCCTTTGAGCCGTGGTAGGGAGGAAATCAAAGCACAGAAGGAATCACACAAGACACTATGACGATCTCGGGTCTACAGACTAACCTGTACCAGTGTTACCAGAGAACTGCTATCTGACGATAGGTATAAATCCATCTAGGAGTTCTTAGCGAGTCCTGTTCGGTGTACCCATTCTCCAATGAGCACATGTGTACAATCTTTGATGTCACACACCAATGGTTGTGGGATCAATCATCGCCCTCTAAAGGACAAGAAACGTACACACTAGTCTACTCTGGAATATCGATGCCCTAGTCTCGATATTCCCTCGACTAGGAACTGACTAAAGGATGTACATTTAGACCACTCTGGCCCCACTAGTATGATCTCATCATAATCCTGGTAGTCAAGTACATATCCTAAGGGCTTTATCAACATGTGAGAGTAAGACAGTAAAGAATACCAGTCAACATGTTAAGATAAAAAGTAACCAGATAGCATACTATCATGTCGAGCAAGAAAGTCCTCTATATATATGTCCAAGCATCCATTATAATATACATCAATGTACAATAATGGCCTCTAGGGCATACATATCTCTAACAATCTCCCACTTGCACTAAGGCTGTGTGTTGTAGTATCTCATACCCAACATCCCAAAAAGTCTCTCAAACTGCATCTGGAGGAGGGACTTCATGAATAGATCTACTACGTTTTCCTTCGTGTCAACTTTCCTGACCTCGATCTCTCGTTGATCAACTATCTCCCGGATCAGGTGATACCGCCTAAGAATATGTCTGGATCGTTGATGGGACCGGGGTTCCTTGGCCAAATCCACAACTCCATTGTTATCACAATACATAGGTATTGGATGCTCAATGGATGGAACCACACCAAGTACAGTTATGAACTTGTTCATCCAGACAGCCTCTTTAGCAGCATCGTTGGGAGCGATGTATTCAGCCTCTATCGTCAAGTCTGATGCGATGTCTTGCTTGGAACTCTTTCAATACACCGCCCCTCTATTGAAGGTAAAGACAAAACCCGAGACCGACTTACTGTCGTCCTTATCACTCTGGAAGCTCAAATCGGTAAAGGACTCCACCTGGAGTTCACCATTACCATACACCAAGAACATTTTTTTAGTCTTTCTCAAGTACTTAAGAATGTTCTTCACAGCTGTCCAGTGTTTTTCTCCTGGATCCGATTGATACCTACTCACTACACCTAGTGAGTAAGCTATATCCGGTCTAGTACATAACATCGCATACATGATTGACCTGATTGCTGAAGCATAGGGTATCCCTTGCATGCGAGCTCTCTCCAAATTAGTCTTGGGAGACATCTCTTTGGAGAGAGTGATTCCCGAGCAAGCGGGTAGATTACCTCGCTTGGAATCTTCCATATTAAACCTCTTTAGTATGGTATCAATGTACCTGGATTGGGACAATCCCAGCATCCGTTTAGATCTATCTCTATAGATCTTTATCCCCAAGATGTAGGAGGCACCACCAAGATCTTTCATGGAGAACTTGTGTGATAAGAAGAGCTTGACCGAGTGTAGCATAAGGACATCGTTTCCTATCAAGAGTATGTCATCCACGTACAATATGAGGAAGACAACCTTCTTGTATATACATGGTTCATCTACATTTTTGATGAAGTCAAACTCTCTGACAGCTTCATCAAAACAGATGTTCCAGCTTCGCGATGCCTGCTTCAATCCGTAAATGGATTTAAGCAGCTTGCACACCTTTCCGCTACTCCCACTGTCTACGAAGCCCTCTGGCTGTGTCATGTACACGCTCTCTTCTAAATCACCATTTAGAAAAGCGGTCTTGACATCCATCTGCCAGATTTCGTAGTCATGGTATGCAGTAATGGTAAGTAGGATCCTGATGGACTTAAGCATAGCGACAGGAGAAAAGGTTTCATCATAGTTGACATCAGGTCGTTGATGAAAACCTTTTGCTACAAGTCTAGATTTGAAAGTCTCAACTTTTCCATCTACACCAATCTTCTTTTTGAATATTCACTTGCTCCCGATGGGTTTTACCCTTTCAGGAGCATTTTCCAAAGTCCACACTTTGTTGGTGTACATGGATTCCATCTCAGATCGCATAGCATCCAGCCATTTCACCGAATCCCCACTTGTGATGGCCTACTCGAAACTAGTAGGGTCATCATCTTCCATGATGAAATCCTCGCTCCCACCGTTTACGAAAAAACCATAGTATTTCTCAGGTGGACGAGGAACCCTACTAAATCTGCGGAGTGGCTGAGGTTCGTCGGGTACTATTGGATTTTCTGGTTCCACTAAATCATCAGTTCTAATTTGTGTGTCCGGAACTTCTTCCGGTTCTACCTCATTACCACTAATTTCTTTTACAAGAAATTCCTATTCTAAAAAGGTGGCATGCTGAGCAACAAACACTTTTTGTTCCTCACTATGGTAGAAGAGATATCCATAAGAATTCTTTGGATATCCTATAAACTTACATAGAACTGATCTAGCCTCGAGCTTGTCCGGATTTTTCCTTTTGACATAGGCGGGACAGCCCCATATCTTAACTCGTTTAAGTTATGGTCTCTTTCCACTACATATCTCATATGGTGTCTTAAGCACAGATTTTGATGGAACTTGATTCAATAGGTATGTGGTTGTCTCAAGCGCATAACACCAAAAGAAGATAGGCAACTCAGCAGTACTCATCATAGAGTGCACCATATCTAATAGGGTGCGATTCCTCTGCTCCGATACACCGTTGTGCTGTGGTGTATACGGAGGAGAAAGCTGAGAGAGAATCCCATTCTCTTTTAAATAGTCTCGGAATTCCCCGCTCAACTATTCTCCTCCTCGATCAGATTGTAGGACTTAATACTTTTGCCCGTCTGGTTTTCAACTTCGCACTTATATTTCTTGAATTTCTCAAAAGCATCAGACTTGTGTTTCAACAAGAACACATGTCCGAACCTTGAGAGATCATCAATGAATGTGATAAAGTACGAGAAACAATTTCTGGCATGTGTAGACATAGGACCGCATACATCACTATGTATCAGTCCTAAGAGTTCAGTAGCTATTTCTCTGTGTCCAGTAAATGGAGTTTTGGTCATCTTGCCTTTGAGACATGACTGACAAGTTTCATAAAATGAAAATTCGAACGGATTCATATATCCATCTTTATGCAACTTAGCCAGTGTTGTCGCATTGATATGACCTAGTCTACAGTGCCACAAGAAAGCTTCGTTCATTTATGAACTTTTCCTCTTGTTTGTGTTCTGTACGTTAAGGATTGTACTTTGATTCAGAACGTATATACCGTTGCATAATATACCAAACCCAATCAACACTTGATTTTGGAAAATGTTCATAATATTATCCTCTAATGTGAGATTATATCCTTCTTTAGTTAGCAAAGAAACCGATATAAAGTTGCACATCATTTTTGGTACGTAGTAACAATCGTTAAGAACCAATGTATTACCAGTTGGTAATACAATGTGATATTCGCCAACTGCTTTGGCTGCAACAATTGCACCATTCCCTGCTGTTAAGGATTTTTCATCTTTTCCCTGTTCTCTACCTTTCTTTAGCCCATGTAACAAATTACATACGTGGGATCCTGATCCAGTATCTAATACCCAGGACGTAGAGCAAACAGAGAAATGGTTCTTGGCTAAGAACACACCCGAAGATGATGCATCAACATGCTTATTCTTCGCACAGATGGCATGGGAATCCTGATATTCCCCTATCATTTGCTCAGACTTATGACAGTCATAAGATAAAGCGGGACCAACGTTCCCTATCCCTGTATAAAAGACGGGTTGGGTCAATACATCCATATTATTATCTTCATTAAGGCGTGATATTGGTTTCTGCCTGAAGAGAGGGAGAAGGAAACGCGTTACCGTGTGCTCTTTGCAAGATTAGATTGGTTATTATCTTATCTAATCAGGATGGCTCCCACTGTTTTTATCAAATCTTCTTTCAAACCATAAAAGGTAAGATTAACCGGGATTAATTACACCCTACAGGTTCGCCAATCGTTCGGCCAGGCAGGTATCGGTACTCCAAGGGAGGTTTCCCATTCTTTCGAACGGACCTAATTAAAATAAACCTCATTTCCCTAGAGGCATAACCCCGTTGACATCTTTCTGGACACCTACTTGATTAGCTAATTGTAAAGTGCAAAACTCTCCCAGGAGGAACTCGTACTCCCAGTACGTATCGGGATCCAACTATCATATAGAAGGTATGCAATCTCATTGCAAATTTCAACACTTGAAATTCCTGATAATGGTTTTTACCCCTAGCCACTTATGACCTTGACAAGGTCAACAAACCATAAGCGTTAGTCAAGTTCTACCCGTCATTTCTTGATTGAATTAAACCTACCCGCACGACCCTTGACAAGGTTAACAAGGCCGTACGACTACCCTAATCCAATCGCATCATATGCTGGCGAATAAGCACTAATCAGCTACCGCACGCTAAGTCTTGACAAAGTCAACAAACGCAGCACGAATACTAAATAGTACCTATCTGAAATGACGGGGGGCTACACAAGTTTTTAAGAAAACCATGAGCGTAATGAACTTGATATCGTTGCAGAATCTAATGTTAATGAAAAGGAGTGTTTTTGAGGCTTTTGCTAGTTTCACTAAAGAGATCACTCCCGGTGAAGGGATCTCTGCTCTTTCCTCATCGAATGAGGTACAGGATATTCAGGAATACCACTATGCAAAGAAAGAACTAGAGAAGCTTTCAAAAACAAAACCGAGTGAGTTGTAACATTTGCTATTTTCGCTAAAGAGGTCACTCCCGGTGAAGGGATCTCAGCTCTTTCCTCATCGAATGAGCTGCAGGATATTCAAGAATACCACTATGCAAAGCAAGAACTAGAGAAGCTTTCAAAAACAAAACCGAGTGAGTTGTAGCATTTGATAGTTTCGCTAAAAAGGTCACTCCCGGTGAAGAGATCTCGGCGCTTTCCTCATCGAATGAGGTGCGGGATATTCAGGAATACCACTATGCAAAGCAAAAACTAGAGCTATCCTTTTTGAAAATTTGATTCTACAACATCTTTAGGTTTCTTTATTTTCATTAATCTCATTAATGAAGTCCTATCATTTAATGTTTCCTAAACATCATAGAAAAATGAAACGAAAATAGAACGTACGCTTATGCCATCCGCATTCGCCACGGCGTCCCGTCATACACCGTTAGGTTACTTAACTACCGGCAGAGCGGGGGCTGGACTAGCGTGGGTGCAAAATATAAGCAACGTTTATTATATATTATATATAATATAACATGATCACATCACATAAACAACCAGCAGAAGCAACATATGAAATATTGGATATACTAGGATTTCCGTGTTTTAAATTTAGCCAGTAATGTAAAACACGAATTCCACGGTCGTGATGAATAGCCAATCCCGCAACCTTAGACCCCTACAAGAGCGGCAAGTAATCCTACCAATTCTAAAGTTAGGAGACCCGGTCTCAACTCCTTGAGATGGTCTCCCACTGGACTCTAGAACCCGGTTACTTATTCTCCCCACCTTGGGTCTATCCTAATGTGGAAAAGTAAATAATATACAACAGTGGTGACATCATCCTCAACCCGGATGTGCCCCAATAAAAGAATATTACATACAGATTTTACATGAATGAAAATAAAAAAAACCTCATCTCACATAAAAAAAACCCGGCTATTCATTCACGAAGATCCAATAAAACATATCTAACAGCAACACATAACATCTCATGTCATCAACGTAAGTAAATATGCCCGAAACTCGTTGACATATAGAAACCAGATTGGGATACCCAACATATTACACTTACGGTCGCAGAAAAGAAATTGAAAAAATACAATAGTTAGAATCTGTATATCCTTAGACATCATAAACCCGGAATATCTCATATTCCGGATTTCATGCCTAACTTATAAAACTTGCATCTTAGTCTCAAACTGAAAACACTTTTCAATTGGTTGTCGAATATTTCAACAAGATTCCCGACTTAGTGATCACGTACAATACGCAATTGCGACAAAGTTTTGATCCGAATCAAAACTCAAAACTTTGTGGCAATCGATCAATTGAGACTAAACGGCTTGGTTTACAATATACTAACTAGTTTTCACAAAACTAATTAACCCGGATTCTAACAATTTTATCATATTTCATCAAGATCCATACGACGCTAAACATTACGATCGAGTTTCTAAACATCCACAAAATACAGTGAGCTCAACAACTTGAGCAAACATAAAAATATCCAGAGACTGCAATATCACCAAATGGAACAGCACAAAAAACAACACACCTCAACTCAACTATACTGCGGCGGAACTGCGGCCAAACGTAGGGTTAGGCCGCGGTTCAACGGCCGTTTAGGAGAGTTGGGTGGTGTAATTTTTTGAGGTTCCATAAAAATACCTGCACGAATTTCTAAACATTTTTAATTACGAAAATTCCAACGTTTGGAAAAATCGACAAAAAACTATCAAAAAACACTGTTTCGAAAACCGATCGAGGATTTAAACGCCAAAGACCTACCCAAATGTTCTAGCTTGGCTCTGATACCATGAAAGTATTTAGTGGAACCTAGAATTTGTTTAAACGGGAATCACATATACAATTTTAAATTTTTTTAGGTGCCAATTAACACTAACCTAGATCTTAACTAGAAATTAGGGTTTTAATACTATGATGATATGAAAACTACAAGAAGGGAAAGAAGCTTATACCCTTGATGACCGGGTCCTTCTCTTCTTTAGCTCCGGGTTGTGGTCCACGTGACTTCACTAGGCTCCTCTTTGAGTTGATCAAGCCTCCTCCATGATCTTCGAGCCAAAGACGATCCACCCGAAGTTTATAAGCACAAGCTACCTCTACACTAAACTCTTTTAGTGTAGGAAACACACCACACCAAATTGCTAGTTTGGTGTGGGATGGTGAATTAGGAGATTGAAAGCTCACATAGATACTCACAAGCTCAATGATTCACATCACATGTGAGGGTATTGAGCTTGGAAGTGAGGTGAAGAAGATTGAGGAGAGCAAGAGAGCATGAGCTCTAGAAAATGGCTAAGGAAAAAGTAGCTCGACCCTTGAGCAAGTGAAGAAAAAATCATATATCCTCACACATTATTGAAGCATGGATAATAAAACAATAAACAAATGCACCATGCTTTGAACTATATGTTCATATCAGAATTTTGCATTATTATATCACCCATTCTTAATCACATTACATATAAATAGGTGCTTTTGATCCATGTCTGCTAAATAGCTGCAGGTTACAGGTTCTCAGATCATTACAGTGAAATTCATGAAAAGACGCTACAAATGTGAGACTACGACCAACAATAGATGAATCCGTATGATGCCGCCTACCAGTTAAAGGAACAAATGAAAATCATGAGACAGTTCAATGCACAAAGCACAAAGGTAGCATAAGATTCAAGACTTCAATGCGAAGCTCATGGTAAAAGTCCACATAATTCTGCACTGTTGGAAATCTGGAAGAAAATAGAAAAGATTCTGAGAAACCAAGTGAAGAAAACAGAAGGAAAAAGCAACATGAAGCAACCTTGAAGAACTAAGCCAGAGATCCCATCATTTGGCTGCGGAACCGCGGCCAAACATGCCTTCCTGCCGCGGTTCCGCGGCCGTGCAATGCACATGTCGGTGCATGTGTCGGTGGGTGTCGGTGCTTTGACCCGGCTTTCTTAGGGTAGTCTTGTAAATTCGTGTATGGATCAGATTGTAACCTAGGGTTTTTTCCTTTCTATAAATAGGAAAGTCGAAAGCCTAATTAGGCATGCCTCTTTTTAATTCTTAGATTAAAAATTTTAAATTCCAGTTGTAATGCACTTGTTGAGAGGTCATCAATAAAGGTATTTTTATTTTTATCTCGCGGTCTTTTATTATCTGAATTTAATTCGTGCAATTTTTATCTGTCCTTTATTATCTGCAATTTAGTTTTCTTATATAAAAATGAATTTTATCGTTAATTTCCTAATGAGTGAGTAACTCCTCACTTGTTAGGGTTAGGATAGGGAAGGTTTGAGAGAAGGGAATCTCTCTCACTCCTTTTCTTTCCCATATAATTTAATTAGGACTCTATTTAATTTAACCACACACCGCTCACTACGGCACCCTATCCTACAAGATAGCGGTGAATCCCTAGTTAGACTGGTTGTGGTTGAATTAACTGGAGGTTAGGGCTAAGAGTCAAGAACGGACGGACAAGGACCAAAAAGAAGAAACTTAGTTTCTTCCTAGTCGTGCTAATCCCCGTTTTTGACTATTACCCTAACTCCTATATTCTTAACTAGGGCATTTAAAGAAGTGAGAAGAATCACTATTTCGAGCTAACCTAATCCTAACCCTAGCAAGGCTTTAAATCAATTTGAATCTCATTCTTAGATCGTAAACCAAAACCTACCAAAAATAGGACTTAACTCGTTAGAACTTAAAGAAAAGAACACCTTTTTCCCTGTGGATCGACTCGTACTCAACCGGATAGCTACCAAGCGACACCGTCTGGATTGCGGTATTCTTTAAAATTTTAAAATGCACGTACGCAAAATCTCTATCAATCAAATGGCGTCGTTGCCAAGGAAACGGTAGTTATTTTCTTTTTGTAATTTCGGGATAATTGAAATTGAAAAATATAAAAATTGAAAAAATAAAAATACATAAAAAAAATCATCTTGATATTTTTGATTGGGTTTTGTGCGAATTGTGCAGGAAAAGAAGACGGACTAATTCAGATCTGGAACAAATCAATAAACAAAGGATCTGAACAGACAGAGGAGAACCACAACAGAACAGAGAAAAATTTTGGAGATCCAAACCTACCAAACTGCCGTGGAACCGCGGCAGATTGAGGCAGTTGACCGCGGAACCGCGTCAACCCGTGACGTCAGCACTCTAATTTTTCTGTGAGTATTTTTTGTCTTCTCTCCTACCCCTTGAACCCCGCTGAAAAAATTTTCCTGCAGGGTTCTTTGCGCAAAAATTTCTTCTCCCTCTCCAATAAATCATTTTGTGCAGGATTCTTTACACCGCAAATAAAAAGAAAAAAAAATTTAGCAAGTGTTTTAGATTCTGTGTGTTACTGCTTTTCATGTTTAAAACGGAATCTAAGGGGCTATAACACCAATCAAGATTGGGTGGGGATTTCATTACCCTTCCTAAGACCCTAGAAATCACTAAAAGCTTATGCATCACTTTTGAGCTAATTAAAAATATCTAGACTCAGCCAATTAAGGACTGTCGCGCTCATTAGGACAGAGGAAGGTTGTGGGAATTCAGTCGTTTATCTAAACCTGACTTTGTGGTGCCTAGGCTAGACAAGTGAGAAAGGTAACTTTAAAAGACCCATCCACGGTGATTCGTGAGCGGAACCCTCTTTTCTTCACTTGTGCTTACCTGGCCACAATTGGCGGTGAAGAGGCGATTTGAGGGATATCTCACAACTTGTCGCTTTGGACCAGTTAGGAGCAGTCTAGTTGACTTAGGAGACTCTAGCTCTAGGCTTGATTGTGCATGCTTAAATTGTGACTGTTTGAAAGTGTGTCGTAGTCCGTACAATTTTTTTTTTTTTTTGCAAAACTCTTTATAAAAAAAACACAAAACAAAATTTTTACAAAAACTTGTCATTTGTCGCTAGAATTCCATTGCAGTCAACCATCACCCACATTTCCCCATTGACGTTTTCTTACCCTCACATTCTATGTTTGACTACACTACAACTCGTTTAGTGTATGTCCGGATGGACTAAGGACACTAGCGCCCGCTTAGTCCGTATCTCGTTAGTCGCTACTGACGACGCGTTCGACTCCGAAGTCGAAACTCCCTCCACTTCTTTTTCATCTTTACCTTCATCTTCACATTCATCATCTTCTAAAGAGATGTCAGGATTCAATCCTAACAACCCTTTACCTACCTCGGGACTGATTCCATCTCAACTGGGTGCGAATATCCCGCAACAACCTCCTGTTGAAGCGCCACCGCGAATTGCGCTCCAGGATCGTTTCTATCCTACCCGCTCCGCACTTCCTACTTGTCTTTCACTCCCGCCGGAAAATGGGGATAATTTCGAAATTAAGCCCCACTTCATCAATATGTTGCCCAAATTTCACGGGCTGGAATCCGAAGATGCTTATATCTTCATTAACAAATTCCAGAATGTTTGTGCAATGATGAAGACCACCCAACTGTCCGATGATGCTATAAGGCTATGAGTCATTCCCTTCACATTATGTGACCTAGCTGAAAAGTGGTTATATAGTACTGCATCGCATTCCATAAACAGTTGGGAAGAGTTTGTTAAAGCATTTCTTAAAAAATTTTACCCACATCACAAGACCGCGAGAATTCATAATGAAATTAACCAATTTTCCCAGCTTCCTTCCGAACCTTTTTGGAAGTGTTTCGAACGATTTAAAGACCTTCTTGTTCAGTGCCCTCATCATGGTATTGAGAGATGGCAACTTTGCCAAACTTTATACGAAAGACTGAACCCAGCAACTAAGCAGTTGCTGGAAACCATTTGTCAAGGTCACTTCCTTACCAAATCTGACGAGGAAGCTTGGCAATTTCTCGACGATCTTGCTGAACAAACGCTTCAGTGGGAAAGCACTAGACATACCGCTTCGTCCACTTCATCTACTTCATCCGGTCCGTCTAGGGCAGGCGTTCACCAACTTGATATGTCAATTGCAATGAAACCCGAAATGGCAGAAATTACACGAAAAATAGAAGCAATTGAGAGCAAATTCTCATCGCCTTCTCCTGCCCCTGCTTTACCCCTTCGCACTATATGCGCTTGTTGTTCAGATCCATCCCATTTGACTGAAGAGTGTCCTTACAACCCATCTGCTCAAGGACAGGATCAAGTCAATGCTGCCTTTCAGCAAAGACAAAGAAATTATCCATACTCTTCAACTTACAACCCTGGTCAGAGGAACCACCCCAATTTTGCCTGGAATCAAAATCAGCAATTCCAAGGCAACAATAACTTTCAGAGGCCTCCTCCTCAACAACAAGCCCCTCAACAAACTCAATATCAGCAACCTTTCCCACCCCAACCTTACCAAAATCAAACGAACAATTTTGCACCTAACAACCCTTTTCCTCAAAACAATTTTGTTCCGCCAAATAATGATAAGGTTTCCTCGCTATAAACGAAGTCTGGAGGCATTTTTAAAACAATCAACGCAATCCTCAGCCAACATCCAGTCTTCCATTCAGTCTTTAGTGCAACACACTGCGTCACATGGGCAAAGCATCAAAACCATTGAAGCCCAGATTGCACAACTGAATGCATCTTTAAGCGAGCGAGAGAAGGGGAAGCTTCCATCTCAACCACTGCCAAATCCTGGTCACCCATAAAATGCACATGTTGCTCTTGAACAACAAAACCATAATGTGAGTGCCGTGACGACATTAAGATCTGGAAGGATGTTGCACAACAATGTTGGCACTGATGATGACACCCCCGTCGCCGCTTCTTATTCTTCATCTTCATCCTCATCTTCTTCATCTTCAGAGCATGTTCTCCATTCTTCACAAGGCTCTATTTCTTCTACTGCTCCGAACGGACCCACATCTCACTCCACGAAAACACAAGCACTGGGATCCGTTCCAACTCCGCAATCTCTTCGACAAGCATTGGACTCAACAAATTTTCAAAATGTTCCATTTCCAAACCGGTTGAGATCCAATAAACAAAATCCACAAATGGAGAAGATTGTGGAGTTGTTTAAACAGGTTAGTATTAACATTCCTCTCTTGGATGCAATCCAACAAGTCCCTTCTTAAGCTAAAATCTTGAAGGACTTATGCACCAAGAAAAGGAAATCACAGGTATCTAAGAAAGTTTTCTTGGCTAGTGCGGTAAGTGATGCTCTTACCCAACCTTTACCTCAAAAACGAAAGGACCCTGGTTGTCCTACAATTTCAATAACTATTTGGGATAAGAATATCAACCGCGCACTTTTAGAACTTGGTGCCAGTGTTAACCTACTTCCTTATTCAGTATATGAGCAACTAGGTGTTGGAGAGTTGAAACCCACGCATTGTACTCTTCAAATGGCCGACCGATCCATCACCCATCCTAGGGGTGAGTTAGAGGATGTGTTGATTAAAGTAGGGGACTTCATATTCCCTGTTGATTTTATTGTTCTTAATACACGGCCAGTAGCTAAACCCCGGAGTCAAATTCCGGTGATACTCGGTCGTCCATTCCTTGCAACTTCTAATGCGTTGATCAATTGTCAAAATGGTTCAATAAACCTATCTTTTGGAAACATGACAATTGAACTCAATATTTTTAAGTTGGGGAATCAGCCCTCCGAACCTAATGCTAATATACTTGATGTTTGCTCGATCCAAGAGATCACCCCGGAGAACTGTGAATTAGAAAAAATTTTGTTCGATCACAGCAATCTTAACGCCACTAGTGCGTTCCTCCTTGAATCTGATACTGCTTTCACGCCCGATAATGATCACGAGTGTTTCACTTTCTTGAATGATCTTGAACAATCGCCACCCGAGTTTGAATCCTTTGAATTTTTGGATGAGTTAACTGTACCATCCAACTCGGTTGCTTGCACTCGTTTTGAACCCCTGTTGGAATCCTTCGATTTTGAGACAATTTCACTGATTTTACCTTCAATTGTTTCGCCTCCAACACTCAAACTCAAGCTATTGTCGTCTCACCTTAAATACGCTTACTTAGGTGAGAATGAGACCTTTCTTGTTATCATCTCGGCTTCTCTATCCCCCGAGCAAGAGAAAGCCCTTTTAACGGTCTTGCAAAGCAATCGGCAAGCTTTTGGCTAGACTATGGCAGACATCAAGAAGATTAGTCCCCTAATTGTGGAACATCGTATTCATATGATGGATGATGCCAAGCCAGCCAGGAATCCACAGAGACGACTCAACCCAGTCATGAAGGAGGCTGTTAAAAAGGAGATTGTAAAATGTCTTGATAGTGGTATCTTTACCCTATCTCTGATAGCCAGTGGGTTAGCCCCATTCATGTTGTCCCTAAGAAATCGGGCATAACGGTCATAACTAATGAGGCAAATGAGTTAATACCTACTCGCACCCAAACTGGGTGGCGAGTATGCATCGATTATAGAAAACTCAATGCCGCGACACGGAAAGACCATTTTCCATTACCTTTTATTGACCAAATGCTAGAACGATTGGCTGGGCATGAATTTTATTGCTTTTTGGATGGCTACTCCGGCTATAATCAAATTCCCATCGCCGAAAAAGACCAAGACAATACCACATTCACTTGTCCTTTCGGTACATTTGCTTACCGTCGCATGCCCTTTGGGTTATGCAATGCACCCACTACCTTCCTGCGGTGTATGATGGGTATTTTTTCAGACATGGTGGAAAAATTCTTGGAGATCTTCATGGATGATTTCTCCATTTTCGGCGAATCCTTTGATGAGTGTTTGCTACATCTCGACGCAGTCCTTACCCGGTGTAAGGATAAGAACCTTACTTTAAATTGGGAGAAGTGCCACTTTATGGTACGAGAAGGTATTGTCTTAGGACATATCATCTCGCAAAATGGCATTGAGGTAGATAAAGCGAAGATTGAAGTCATTTCCAATCTCCCTCCCCCCAAATGCGTCCGAGACATTCGAGCCTTTCTTGGCCATGCCGGTTTCTGTAGACGGTTCATCAAGGATTTTAGCAAGATAGCTAGACCCTTGACTCTTTTGTTGGCCAAGGACACCACATTTGATTTCGACTCAAGCCGTATGAAAGCGTTCGAATCATTGAAAAACTTACTTACTTCTACTCCCATCCTTTCTTCTCCTGACTGGACGCATCCATTTGAAATTATATGCGATGCATCTGATTTTGCCATTGGTGTTATCCTTAGGCAGCACATCAATAAGATACTGTATGTAATTTATTACGCTAGCCGAACCTTGAACGATGCCTAATTAAATTACACAAAAACCGAGAAGGAATTCTTAGCTGTTGTGTTTGCATTAGAAAAGTTTAGGCCCTACTTAATCGGCTCTCCAGTCATCGTATACACTGACCATTCAGCTCTTCGCCATCTTTTTGCGAAAAAGGACGCTAAATCTCGGCTGATACGTTGGATCCTCTAACTACAAGAGTTTGACCTTGTCATCAGAGACAAAAGGGGATGCGAAAACGTAGTCGCTGACCATCTTTCACGCCTCCCTTCTTCGTCGACACTTCAATTTCCTATAAAAGACGTTTTTCCAGATGAGAAGCTCTTGACTGTATCATGCGAACCTTGGTTCGCAGATATTGTGAATTATTTGGCCACCGGACTTATACCACATGAATGGTCGAATCAGGACAGACTCCGATTCCTATCCTAGGTAAAACAATTTTACTGGGATGAACCATATCTATTCAAATATTGTCCTGACTAAATTATTCGTCGGTGTGTCCTCGACAATGAATTTAAGAGCGTACTGTCGTTTTGCCACGATCAAGCGTGTGGCGGGCATTTTGGCCCTAAAAAGACAGCCGAAAAGATCTTGCAGTGTGGTTTCTACTAGCCACAAATTTTTAAAGATGCACATGATTACTGCAAGACATGCTCCCGGTGCCAACACTTAGGCCGGATATCTAGGAGAAATGAGATGCCGCTCCAACCAATATTGGTTGTGGAAATTTTTGATGTTTAGGGGATAG
The DNA here is from genome assembly GCA_030015575.1 of Agapanthus africanus. NCBI lineage: Eukaryota > Viridiplantae > Streptophyta > Magnoliopsida > Asparagales > Amaryllidaceae > Agapanthus > Agapanthus africanus. Next base: position 470,112,413 of record CM057349.1, read on the forward strand.
ATTTTATGGGACCATTTCCCAATTCTTTTGGGAACGTGTATATTCTCCTCGCTGTTGATTATGTTTCTAAGTGGGTCGAGGTTGTGCCAAGCCGGACTAACAATAACAAGGTTATCGTTAAATTCCTCAAAGAAAACATTTTCTCTCGGTTTAGGCACCCCCGCACAATCATCGGCGACAATGGAACTCATTTCTGTAATAGGACTTTCGAGTCCTTAATGCGGAAATATTCCATTAATCACAAGCTATCAACGCCATATCATCCCCAAACGTGTGGGCAAGCTGAGGTTTCAAATCGGCAAATTAAACAGATATTGGATAAAACGGTTTCCAAAAACCGTAAGGATTGGTCTTCAAAATTTATTGATGCCCTTTGGGCATTTCGAACTGCCTGTAAGACCGATCTTGGCATGTCTCCATATCGGCTTGTTTATGGAAAGGCTTGCCACCTTCTGGTTGAAATTGAGCATCATGCATTTTGGGCGATAAAAGAGTTGAATTTATCTATCAAAGATGCAAGCAGCCATAGAAAGCTGCAATTGAATGATTTAAACGAGCTTCGGGATGAAGCTTACGAGAACGCGGTTGTCGCCAAAAACCAAATGAAGGTGTTTCACGATAAACACCTTATGCGCAAAACTTTCAAACCTGGTCAACAGATTTTACATTACGACATTCGACTACATTTTCATCCCGGCAAGCTCAGATCTCGATGGAAAGGGCCATTTTTGGTACGCACCATATATCCGCACGGTGCGGTCGACTTAGAGAATCCGGAGGACGGTTCACTATTTAAAGTGAACGGACATAGACTTAAACCGTTCCTCACCGCGGACCCTTCGGAGGAGCTCCTGATATTGCAGGAGCCGGATTACAAAGACTGATCTTCCTCCATCTACCTCCTAATTTTGGTTATCCAGCCATAAACAGTGGAAACAATGTTTCAAATAAGTTTGGAGTTATGTCACACTTGTAATTATATAAAAACAAAATTAAAAAATATATAAAAATATAAATAAAAAAATTCAAATTTTTGGGGGTATTTTTGTAAATTTTCAGTTTTAATAAATAATAAAAAAATTTATTTACAAATAAATTCCTCTTTTTAAGAGGACCTTTTTGCAAATAACAAAAAATAACCCCTATAAATAGAACCCAACCCCTCCACGGTTTTTACCAAACCCTAACTTCATATCTCTAAAAACCCTAGCTGCCGCAGCAGCAAGTTCTGAGAGATCTCCTCCTCCTGCCGCGGAACCGCCGCCCAACGCCCCCTTCGGTCGCGCAACCGCCGCCACCTGACGTCGTTGCCCTCTGAAAATTTCAGAGGAGGTTTGCATTTTTTTCCCTCTCTGTCAATTTCATATATTTGTATTTAGCTCTCTGTGATGGCACCCACTTTGCAATTTGAAATAGACTTTTCACAAATGTAAGCACACACGGTCTATGGTGCCTATTTCGGTGATGAGATCCGAAGGCGTGGGTGGAACTTCTTACTTTTTAACCATCCAAACTCCTTCGCACTTCCAGATCTCGTCACCCGATTTTACGAGAGCATGGAGGATGGTTTTCTATCACAACACAGTTATATTAGGCTAATTTGAGGGGATAGGGAAATAATAATCGATAGGAACTTCATCCATGAAGTCACCTTAATACCTAGATTACCTATTCATGACCAACCCCTCCAATTCGAGGACTACCTACCCTTGATGGGTAATGACTGTTCGAGGGAGCCACGCAAGGGCATCCAGGCTAGAACCCTCTTTGCGAATGTATTAACTGTGTGCCGTTGGGCGCAAAATAATATTTTTGATAGTTCGCACAATACGACATTTTTCACACCATCCCTTCATATCGTGCACACTTTGATGACTAGAAACCCTAGCTATGATATGTGCACTGTATTTCTTAACTCAATTGGTGCGGGCAAGAGGGCTGCCAACTATCAATGCCCTATGTTGGTGACACAACTGTGTCGTTATTTCCTTCCTGTGGAGGAATTTGAATTTTATATGCATGAAGGGATCCCTATTAGACCTTTTCTTGAGGGCGTATCTACGTCCTACACACGCTTACATGATGTATGGTCGCGCACCGAGCCGGCCGAGGACGTACCCGCCAAGACACCCAGCTCCAGCTCGACCGCGAGCGAGGAAGAGCTTACCCCCGCAGCACAAGCACGTTTACTTAGGAGAGCCACTAGGGGGATAGACAAATTGATAGGGATGGTGACCAACCTGGATCAGCGAGTCACAGGTTTGGAGCATGGCATGACCATCCTACTGGCAAGAGAGGAACGTTCCCGATCACATTCAAGAGGGCGGCGAGGCCATGAGCAGTGAGGGCACTGCTTTTGATAAGTTTAGGAGTGGAGGTGGTTTGTAAATAGTTATCATTACATTGCATATTTTAATTTTTTGTACATATTTGTTTTTTTCTTTTTTTTTTTGCATGTTTAATTCCGCATTGCATCTTTATAAAAAATATATAAAAATTAAAAAAAATAAAAATAAAATATATATATATATAAATAAAATCAAATAAAAAATTGAAAAAATTTTAAAAATTATAAAAATTGAAAATTTCAATTTTGGCTATATTTGACTAAAGTTCAACAAGACGGTTGACTAGCTAGGAAAAACTATATCCTAAACTTAGTAAATTAAAAACCCTAAAAATAAGCTTTCTTAAAATTTAACTGTAGAAAATATATGTCCTTGTAATTTATTTAGAAATAGGCAAATTTTGAGTTCAGTTCTTGGGCTAAGTCAAAATAAGGGAAGAATATTGAATTTTTATTTGAAGTGTAAGTTTGAAAAATAATTCTGAACCTTAAATCTAAATTCTGAAAATATATACCCTACAACTTGCACAAACACGCACCTTGAAACTTAGAATAGTATAGGATACCTTGAAATGCTTTTGTCTAAAATCCTTGGTATGAAGGAGAATAAAATAAAAGTAAAAATGGTGAATTAAGAGAGAGAGAAAAATGAACACTGGTTTTGTAATTACTTAAGGCTGCATAAATAAAAAATATATAGCGAGGGTGCTTTATCACCTAGTGCCTTAGGCCAACTGGTTTGGGAGTCACTGCTAAACCTTAGGTATTACCAGACGAGGAATTACGCCTAAATGCGCAAGCACATTTTGTAATCGGTCGTTTAGTACCCCAAGAAGTATTAACGGTCGCATGAAGGATGTGTGAGCAATTTCATTTAAAATTCACCAACTAAAAGTATTTTGGACGATGGACAAGAGTACGATAGCTTGAATTGAATTTCCAAGTGTATGGGTGAAAATTACACACACGTAGGGGTATATGATTGGGGTTTGGATGAGAGATAGGAATGAAAGATAGGGCTTATACATTCAGTAAAGATGATAAAAATTCCTAAGTTGAGACTGCACCTTAGAAGGAAAATTCAAAAGATGCTGAAAGCTTGATAAATTTGCAGAACATATACAATCTTAAGTTAAATGAAAAGTAAGTGTGAAAAATATGGGTTGATGATTTCTAAGTTGAAGATAATAGAATTTCTTACTAGAATACTAAATTGAAGAATGACAGTCAACAGGCCAAATTGATCGGATTTTGTGGGTAGTATCCGCTGAAAACCCTCAGGAGACAACACTCCTCCTACTAGGGACACCTAGAGGTTTAACGGCTTGTTGCACGAGCTCAGTGCAATCGCGATTCCCTGTGAAAGTGAGGTTAGGATTTTTTCGAGAATAAAATTGGCTTTGCTCGGGACGAGCAAAAGATAAGTTTGGGGGTATTTGTTCATATCAGAATTTTGCATTATTATATCGCTCATTCTTAATCACGTTACATATAAATAGGTGCTTTTGATCCATGTCTGCTAAATAGTTGCAGGTTACAGGTTCTCAGATCATTACAGTGAAATTCATGAAAAGACACTACAAATGTGAGACTACGACTAATAATAGATGAATCTGTATGATGCCGCCTACCAGTTAAAAGAACAAATGAAAATCATGAGACAGTTCAATGCACAAAGCACAAGGGTAGCACAAGATTCAAGACTTCAACGCGAAGCTCACGATAAAAGTCCACATAATTCTGCACTGTTGGAAATCTGAAAGAAAATAGAAAAAATTCTGAGAAACCAAGTGAAGAAAACAGAAGGAAAAAAGCAACATGAAGCAACCCTGAATAACTAAGCCAGAGATCCCATCATTTGGCCGCGGAACCGCGGACAAACATGCCTTCCTGCCGCGGTTCCACGGCCGTGCAATGCACATGTCAGTGCATGTGTCGATGGGTGTCGGTGCTTTGACTCGGCTTTCTAAGGGTAGTCTTATAAATTCGTGTATGGATCAAATTGTAACCTAGGGTTTTTTCCTATCTATAAATAGGAAAGCCGAAAGCCTAATTAGGCATGCCTCTTTTTAATACTTATATTAAAAAATTTAAATTCTAGTTGTAATGCACTTGTTGAGAGGTCATCAATAAAGGTATTTTTATTTTTATCTCGCGGTCTTTTATTATCTGAATTTAATTCGTGCAATTTTTATCTGTCCTTTATTATCTGCAATTTAGTTTTCTTATATAAAAATTATAAAAATGAATTTTATCGTTAATTTCCTAATGAGTGAGTAACTCCTCACTTGTTAGGATTAGGATAGAGAAGGTTTGAGAGAAGAAAATCTCTCTCACTCCTTTCCTTGCCCATATAATTTAATTAGGACTTTATTTAATTTAACCACACACCGCTCACTACGGCACCCTATCCTACAAGATAGCGGTAAATCCCTAGTTAGACCGGTTGTGGTTGCATTAACCGGAGGTTAAGGCTAAGAGTCAAGAACAGACGGACAAGGACCAAAAGGAAGAAACTTAGTTTCTTCCTAGTCGTGCTAATCCCCGTTGTTGACTATTACCCTAACTCCTATATTCTTAACTAGGGCATTTAAAGAAATGAGAAGAATCCCTATTTTGAGCTAACCTAATCCTAACCCTAGCAAGGCTTTAAATCAATTTGAATCTCATTCTTAGATCGTAAACCAAAACCTACCAAAAATAGGACTTAACTCGTTAGAACTTAAAGAAAAGAACACATTTTCCCTGTGGATCGACTCGTACTCAACCGGCTAGCTACCAAGCGACACCGTCTTGATTGCGGTATTCTTTAAAAATTTAAAACGCACGTACGCAAAATCTCTATCAATCACCATACCAAAAATATCTTCTCAATTACACCTCATTTTTCTATTTTCTAAAAATAGAAAAAGGATGTCATGCTTCAAATATATAACACACACACACACACATATCAAATATACATATATTAATATATATTAAGAAACATAATTAGTGAGCTAATGATATTAGTTAACATATAATTATATCAAATATAAATATACATCAAATTATTAAATCAACACTTGATTTAATAATCCGGTTATATCACATATAACAGACTAATATCATTTATCTGAATATCACATTATCAAACCAACACTTGATTCGATAATCCGGTTATATCACATATAACCTGACCGACATCAAATAACTGCCAGATTATAATACGGTATCACATACACGTATTTAATCAGGCCCACACACATATCACATATGTGCCCTACTTCGTTTCGCTTGAACCAGGAAACTTCTGTGTGGGACTCTAAAGAATCGTCAATACACCAGTAGTCGGTGATGATCACATCAGTCACCTGCAAGCCGTCAGCGATACTAGCTGGACATAACGGCTACCCGGGTATTGAGTGATATGAAGATCAACAAGCAAGCTCGTCCATACTCTCCATGAAGTCTATCAGTAACACTACTATATAGTCCGGTCTCTTCGTCTGATACGTCGCATATGAAGTCTAGGAGTGGTAAACGTCAGACCCCGGTAACTTTAAAAGTCATGCTGATGTATGGCTCCTAACGGTTCGAGAAACTACTGATAACTCTTATCAGTAAATCTCAACAACCCTGGCCAGAGATTTGTTGTTATGGCCGATCAAGCATAGCGCGACATCAACTCCCTATACCAGGAGAGACGAAACCCCTCATATCGCTCACTGCCTCCATGTGATTCAGGACTGTACCCAAAATCCACATGTTTGCACGACTCCTTTGAGCCGTGGTAGGTTGGAAATCAAAGCACAGTGGGAATCACACAAGACACTATGACGATCTCGGATCTACAAACTAACCTGTACCAGTGTCACCAGAGAACTGCTATCTGACGATATGTATATATCCATCTAGGAGTTCTCAGCGAGTCCTGTTCGGTATACCCATTCTCCAATGAGCACCTATGTAAAATCTTTGATGTCACACACCAATGGTTGTGGGATCAACCATCGCCCTCTAAGGGACAAGAAACGTACACACTAGTCTACTCTGGAATATCGATGCTCCAGTCTCGATATTCTCTCGACTAGGAACCGATTAAAGGATGTACTTTTGGACCACCCTGGCCCCACTAGTATGATCTCATCATAATCCTGGAAGTCAAGTACATATCCTAAGGGATTTATCAACATGTAAGAGCATGACAGTAAAGAATACCAGTCAACATGTTAAGATAAAGAGTAACCAGATAGCATACTATCATGTTGAGCAAGAAAGTCCTCTATATATATGTCCAAGCATCCATTATAATATACATCAATATACAATAATGGCCTCTAGGGAATACATATCTCTAACACAAGGGTCCTAATGAACATGCCCACGGCGAGAGCTTCTTCAATACGTTGTTCGCATTTAGACCACAGGTTCCGCCATTGGATTGCGTATTAGACCCGGTTTCTCCCGGTTTTACCCTGGCATTGATTAATGCCGTGATTGGAGTACGTTCGCTCACGCTGGCGAACCGCTGTGTGAATAGCAGTTCCATCTCTGTGAATGTTTTCACCGAGTCATTTGGGATCTCCGAGTACCATTCGAAGGCTGTTTCTGATAGGCTGTCGATGAACTGGCGAACCAACAGTTTGTCATCGCCTCCTGTGTTGATGCACAGAGCTCTAAACTGCGCAACGTGCTGGTGAGGGTTGCTTGTCCCTTTGTAAACATGGAATTTAGGGATCGTATATCCCGGCGGGTATTTGATTTGATCATACTAGCCTGGATATGGTCATCCAGTTCGGATAATTTGGCCGGTGGCTGCATTAAATTGATGAGCTCTTATTTGTTAAGCAATGTAATCATCAAGGGCGGCCTTGGAGATCATTTCCTCCTTGGCTGCTGATAAGGCCGGAGGAGAATTTGATATTTCCCCTCTGTCATCGTAGACGATTATCGGCGGATCCTCGGCTAGAGGTTCTGGTTGGATCATCATTCCAACCATGTCTTGGAACAAGAGAACCATCTACTTTATGTTGGTAGATTATTCAATGGCTTCTTTGTCTTTTTTCTCAAGCACCCTTCGCAGGAACTCTGTATCGGTCACCTGCTCTTGGAGCTGTTCGGCTGCCGGATCTGAACTTTCTTTCTGTCCGGCAAGTGCTGCCATTTTGGTCAGCATTTCCTGGAGCTTTTGTTGTTGCTCCTGAGCCTTTGTCAGCGACCGAGTTTGCAGTTGGTGACTCACGGAGGTACGACTTTCTTCTTTTCCTGAAGCCATGTAGACCATATGTATGATCATGCCCCCAGATTTGGGGCGTTTGGGTCCATCACCTTTGGAATTTGCAGCAGGATGTGAGATTTTTTCCAGCCTCGTTCTTTTATGAGAGGTTAAAGTTGAAGGGGCCACTGTAACAGGCACCTGTGTAGGAGTCCCCCGTTGTATGGCGGAGGAGTAATCTTTTTCTTGCCGAGCCTTCAATTTTTTTGGTCGACAAGAGTGATTTTCACCAATCACGGAGTCTTGGACTTTCCGTAAGACTCTATGAATTTGCGAGGAGAGCCGCTGATAGGGCTACTCCGGCTTTGCTTATACAGGGACTTCCGTAGGTGGGGGTGATTTCTTTAACGCCGCCGTTGGAGAGTTCTTGCACACCCTCCTGAGCAGATCAAAGTTGTTCCCGATTAGAACAGCAGCATCAACTTCCACCATTAGAGTTGGTGGGATAAGTCCAGAGAGGGAGTTAACCCCAGCTTTTCTCACTCAATGCCAATGGCGACTTCGAGCGTGCCTTGCAGAAGGGACCGCCTCAGTTTTGGAAGCGGCTTCTTCATGCCCCCAGCTTTACTAAAGACCTTCAATTAGGGTCAGCCTGTTGAAGACCGACGTCCTTGTTAAAGTTTGAGGAGGGCCGGCCAATCTTTCGAAAACCGACTTTCTGATAGGGGAAGCACTTTTGACAGCTTTTCCTGTAGGAGGAGTTGGGAGGGCTATCCGTTTTGGGGTAACCCCTTCAGGTATCATGAGCTTCTTTATGGGCCCATCTGTGCTTTTGCTCAGCCTGTTTAAGACTGAGATGCCAGATTTGGACAGCCCATTGAGAAGGGCCGTTGTAGTTGCCATTCGATCGAAAACTGACCTTTTAGGAGCTTTCTCTTGCGACGCTGAGGCACCGAAACTCACAGGTGGGAGCATGGTCCTAAAGAACAATCCAGTAGTGGCTTGTGTGATTTGTCCTACTGGTATTGAGAAAATAGAGGCCGTGTTGGGCCCATAGGTCACTTCTCCAGTTGGGGTGGAGCGAGAGTTGCTGCTACATGCATAGCATTGAGAAGCCATTGATTTTCTATACAGGAGAAAGACACAAAGTTTTAGTACCTCGAATCCAAGGGCAACCATAGCGAACTGCAATTTTGTTCGCGAAACACGACAAATGAAGTGTGGAGTGGAAGAGGAAAAGGTCCCACGAGCATGCCAGAGTCTGTTCACCGCCGAAAGACAGGGACCGAGACGCTGGGACGTCTGGCTTGAATTTTAGGTGCAAATGCTATTTGGACTTCTCCATCTACCTGTCCGAAAATACAAAGTTGATTTATGGCACCATATATCGGAAGTTTGGATAGATGCGACCGTTGTAGCAGATTTTATCAGATCCCCCTCGTTTATGAGGGGTTTTTAATTGTGGGGAAGCTCTTCCCAACAGGCGCAAGCCCCTGCAGTTAATTACGTTATCGTATAGCGATAACCATTTTCTCCTACTCCAGTGTTTCACTTTGTGTCGTATGTATTTTTGTTTATTTTGGTTACCCGTGGATTGTATACAGAGACTAGTTTATGTCGTCGCCCGTAGGGCGCGAATTAGTCCAAATCCGTATATTTTAGATTTGGGTTTTGAACTTAAACCATATTTTTCCTGTAGTTCAAAAATATTTTGTTTGGTTTAAGGACCATTAATCTATTTTGAGATTAAGATCAACTTAAACATATGAGCGTTTGGGCCCAATTTATTTTTAACTAAGGGTACATTAGTCTTATTTGAAAATAAGATGAATTTAGCAATATTGTAAGGATCCTTAAATTCTATTAAGCTCCAACAACAGAGAATTTAGGCTCAACTGCAAGAGACTTAGCTAATTTGGGCTTAGTCTGATCGGTCTCTTTTTTTTTGTTCAAAAGTGCTGAGCACTTATTTGGACTCTATTTGTTCAGCCCCCTTTTTATGCAAAAGTGCTAAGCACTTATTTGACGCTCTGACGTTTACATGGGTATCATGTGAACCCTTCGGTTATGGGCGCTGCCCAATCAGTGCTAAGCACTCAATTATATATATAGTGCTAAGCACTTTTTTTGGCGTCTATGTGAAGAGCACGTGCGGCGTTAGGCACTGCCCAATTAGTACTAAGCACTTAGCCGTTTTAGCTATATATAGAGTGATGATTACTTTTTATGTGGCGCCCGCGTGAGGAGCACATGAGGCGCTGGGCGCTGTCCAATCAGTGCTAAGCACTCAACTGATTTGGCTGTATATGAAGTTCTAAGCACTTTTATTCAGCGCCCACATATATTTCACGTGAGGCGCTGGCTTTCTACTTTGGATGCCCGCATGTTTCCCACGTGAGGCGCTAGGCGCTGTTGGGAGGGTGCCCATGTGGGAAACACATGAGGCAGTAATCTCTTTTCTTTTTTAGAGATTAAATATATGTTAATGTCATTTTGGTCATTAATGATCATCAAGATCTCTGTTTTGAAGACCTTAGATTGTTTTTTCTTCATTGGAGAACTAAGTTCTTCTTTTCTTTTTATAAGAACTAAGTTCTTTATGGAGGGTTAAACCATGATTTCGGAGGAATTAAATTCCCAGAACACATGTTCTTTTTCTCTTTTCCTTTCTTTTTAATCCAGTTCTTTTCTGAATCTTTGATTCTCAAGAAAAAGATCTTCCCGATGAGAATTAAATTCTCAACTTGTGGGAGACTTATCTTGTGGATCTCCGATCCAGAGAAAAAACTAAGTTTTTTGAGAAGGGTTAAACCCTTATACATGTAAAAGAGATATTTTGATCTCTATATTTCCTTTGCCTAGGGTTTTGATGAAGAAAGTCTTCTTCTTTTATTGAGAATTGAATTCTCACTTTTTTTGAAAGCTTTCTATCTTTTTTAGAAGCTTATGGGCGGTTCCCTCTATCTAAGACTTGAAGTCTCGGATCCTTTATATAGTAGAGGCAAATTGTTAATTAGTTTTGAAAAAATCTCTTATTAAGAGATTCTAATTAATTTAATTGGTCTCAAAATTGATTTGGGACATTTTACCCACCATTGGATTTTTGATACAAGTGTTTCTGTTTTACAGGAAATGTTTTCTTGTTTTTAACAAGAATGGGGAAATATTTTTCTATATACAGAATTTTATTCTGTCAAACGGTGATTTTTATTCACCATTGGATTTTTAATCTAAGGGTTCTCTGTTTTACAGAGAGCAATCTTCTTTGTTTGTAAAGATTGAGGACAAATATTCCTCAGAATAGAATTTAATTCTATTGTTTGGTGATTTATCATCACCATTGGATCTTTGATCCAACGGCAAAGAGTATCCCAACTTTTTGTTAGGGAAATATAGAATTTAATTCTACTGATTTTGACTTAGGCGCTGGCGCTCACATGGAAAGCACGTGGGTGCCACTTAAGAATTAAATTCTTATTTATGATAGGCGCTTCTGGGCTTTGCACATTGGCGTCGGCGCTTACGTGTTGTGCACATAGGCGCCACTTAAGAATTAAATTCTTATTTATGATAGGCGTTTCTGTGCTTTGCACATTGACGCCGGCACTCACGTGTTGTGCACGTGGGCGCCACTTAAGAATTAAATTCTTATTTATCATAGACGCTTCTGTGCTTTATAGGCAAGCACGAACGGATAGCCTTGCTGCTAGTTGGCCCGGTGGGCCTTTGAGTTGGCGCCCACGTAAGCTTCACGTGCGGCGCCACCATAGGATTTAATCCTATGGGGTTGGCGCTGATGCTAGCGCCCTCGTGGAAAGCACGTGAGGCGTTGCCTCATTAAAATTCAACAGAGCTTAGCTCTTGTATTATGTTTAAATATTGGTGGAACGGTGACTCACTAGGGTGAGTCACAAGCCCACATACTTTCATGTTTATCATGAAGGAAAAAGAAGAGAGTGTAGCCACCTCATCAAGTATACATATACATACAAATATATAAATATAAATGCATGTATATAAACAAGTATACTCAAACCCGTTTAAATGCGTATACCGTATTCTACCAAAATATGAATACCGTATTTTTACCGAAAATACAAAATACACGTATTCATATTTAGAAAGAAATACATGTATTTGTATTAAAGCGCAAATACCCGTATTTATACAAATACATGTATTCGTATAAATACCGTATTCGTGATAAAATATAAATACCTAAAAGAGAGCAGTATAATACTAACATCAAAAATGGTTGTCTTTCAAACCTGCTAGTATTACTAAACCGTCCGATTAAAGCATGTGTATAAATACACGTGTTCAATCGAACACCCCTGCATAAAACCATACGCAAACTACACCATTTCGCCTGAACTGGGAAACTCACTATGTGGGACTGTAAAGACTCGACAATACGCTGGCAGTGGGTTTAACCACAAGCATGTCAGTGACACTAGCTATACGTAACGGCTACCCAGGTATCTATCGAAGGAAAGATCGACACGATAACTCATCCGAAAACCCTACTGAGCCTATAGGTGATATTCTCCGTACAGTTCGGTCTGTTCGTCTAAGAGTATCACATATCGGGCCTAGGGGGTGGTAAATGCCAGACCCCTAATAGCATAATAATTCATGTCGGTGTGGAACCCAATACACCTTGAGAAACTACCGGTGTATCTACCAGTAAATCTCACTTGCCCTGGCTAGGGACTTTGTGTATTGGCCGGTCGTACACAGCGCGATATCAACTCCCCATACTGGGAAAGATGGATCCCTTCTAACCCCTACTGCCTCCAAGTGCTTCGGGACTGCACCCAACTACTACCTGTTTGCACGATTCATTTGAGTTGTGGTAGGGGAGTAATCTATGTACAGTGAGAACACACTCGAGATGAATACTGATGTCAAGTCAACGGACTAACCTGTACTCATATCACCAGGGAACTGCTAACTGACGTTAGTTATAATACCAACCAGCAGTTCCCAGCGAATCAATCTAGTGTAACTCATAACCCAATGAGCACATGTATACTATCTTTGGTACCGTATACCAATGGCTACGGGACAGGCCATCTCCCTTGACAGGGATAAGAAGCATATACACTAGTCTACTCTGGAGTATCGATTCTCAGTCTCGATAATCCTACGAATAGGGACAAGTTTAAGGATGTGCTTATAGACTACCTAGCCTTCACTAGTGTGACTGCCATCACAACGCTGGTAGTCAAGCAAAGATCCTAAGGGCTCTATCAACATGTATTGGCGATATGTTAAAAGAAACATACACACATTTTAAGATAGACTCAAACCAGATAGCATACTATTATGTTGAGCAAGACTGTTATTATATCTATATATATCCCAAGCTTACAAAATGTAATATACAATCCAGTACTATACAATAATGGCCTCTAGGGAATATATCACTAACACAGTATATCATTTCCTCCAGTGTTGCCGTACATGGATTTAAATCGCGCGATGTGCTGGTGAGCATTTCCGATTCCTGTATACATGTGGAACGTCGGAAGTATATATTCTGGAGGGTACTGTATTTGATCGTACCATGCCTAATATGGTCAACCAGTCTTGATCGACCTATTTGCTGCTTCATTGGCATAGTGAGCTTTAATTTGCTGAGCGATTTATATGTCCAGCTTCTCTTTTGTGATCATTTCCTCTTTAGCCGTTGATGGGCCTTACGGAAGATTTGGTGTGTCTACCTTATCATCGGTTGTATCCACCGATGATTCCTCTGCTAGCGGTTTAGGCTGAGCTATCATCCCGACCATGCTTTGAAATAAAAGGACCATCTTGTTCATTTTAGCGGTCATTGTTGCCGCTTCATCATCTCTTTTTGTGAGCGTGCTTCAGGAAATCAATATCCGACTACTGCCCTACTCTTTCTTCAGGTGCGTCCTCAGGATTTACCTTAGGCGGTGGACAAGAAAGTGTTGTCGCATGAGCGAGCATCTCTTACAGCTTTTCATATTGCTACTGAGCCTTCGTCAAATATCGAGTGTGCGGTTCGTGGCTAGTAGAAGCACGAATTTCGTCTTTGGAGTTCACCATATAGACTGTGTGAACTACCATACCCCCAGGCTTGGGGTGTTTGGAGTTTTGTCCTTTGAAGTTTGCCTCAGGGACTCGAGCTTAATCTGGCCTTTCTTTTTTGTGAAAAGCTGCTTTAGGAGGAGCTATCGTATCAGGACCCGCCTTGGGATGAATCCCCTTATATTTAGAAAGAGAGTTGTTAGAGTTTGACTGACGTTTAGAGGAAGAGCCGCAGACGATGAGGGAGTTCCTCACTTGCTTCCATAACTTATATATAGATAAGGAAAGTTTTCTCAGAAAGCGAACTGGCTTCTGCTCTCCTTGGATCTTCACGGGCTGTGAAGATTTCTTTAATACTATGGTGAGAGAATTTTGTCTAACCCTTCACAGCAGTTCAAATCTGTTCCTGGTTGGAACAACAGTATTTGCCATCGGAGTTGAAGTAGGTAGAGTCAACACGGATGGAGAACTGCCCTAGCTTGTCTTATTTGCTGAGCTTGCCTCCTATTTTCCTTAAGAGCATGAATATTCTGCCCCTTGCATCGACCTTGGACTTTGGAAGGTACCAGTTGCTTGGAGACCGGTTCTGTCGGCAAAGCAGAAGCTTGAGGAGCCAGCCTGTGGAAGACTAACTTCTTCTGGGCTTCCTCCTTCAGCGTTAAGTTACCGAGGGTAGGAGATAGGAGCATTGGCCTAAAGAAGAGCCCCATCATTTCTTGAAGAACCGGATTGCAGAGACTTGAGGCTGCAAATGGCCTATACTTGACTCCACCAAATGTGACAGAGCCTGAGTTACGGTGAGTGGAAGCAAGCGCCGTTCTAGAAAGAGACGAAACGCCGCTTCAGTATCTCATCACCCAAGGGCAACTACAAACATGTATACCATGATTATTTGATCGCAGAAAAACACGACACACGAAGTGTGGAGTGGAAAGAGAAAGAGGTCCCATCAAGGGTGCCAGAATCTGTATACCGCCGAAGACTAGACTGAGACATTGGAACGTCTAGCCTGAATTTAGGGGCAGATGCTATTTGGATATATTCACCCACCTCACTCAATATACCAAGTTGATTTATGACACTGTATATCTGAGGTTTGGACAGATGCGACTGATATAGCAGACTTTATCAGTTCCCCCTCGTTTGTGAGAGGGTTTTGATTGTAGGGACACTCTTCCCTGCAGGTGCAAGCCCCTATAGTTAGTTATTTTATCATGTTGCGATAACCAAATTCTCATTCTCCAGTTGTTCAGTTCGTGTCGTTTTGTGTTTGTTTTATTTTGGTGTTGCCCGTGGATTGTATACGGAGACTAATTTATGTCATTGCCCATATGGTGTGGATTAGTTCAAATCCGTATGTTTTAGATTTGGGTTTGGGTCAAGGCTTTGCTTGACGGGGTCCACGTTGGTAGCTTAGTTTGCCAACGGGAATGAACTTAGGACGCATTTATCATATTTATGAAATCCATCCGTTCATAAGATATTTGGGTTTGATTTAAGGATCGTTAGTCTTATTTGATACTAAGATCAACTTAGAAACAAATGAGCATATGGGCTCAATTATTTTAATCTAAGGACATCACAGTCTATTATCGCTATGTTTGGGGCGAATATTAGTTTAAGGACATTTCGGTCCAACATTCCTATTTTACGTGCACGTGTATTTGTTACGTGGCGGAGTGAACGATGGTGACATGGAATGCGTCCAATTTGGGATGCAATCCGATTTGAGGTGTGCGCGTCATTTTGAAAGTGCATCAATATGGGATGTATCATTCCCCGTCTTGATGAAATTTTATATCAAGTTAGGATGAGAAAAGAGTTGTTGGTTGTTGGGACCCGCCACTTCTCTGAAGACGTTGAGGAATTACAATAATCTATATCAGAGGTGTGGAAAGATTTACCCTTAAATCAAACCCCGTATTTAAAAGAAAAGATCGTGGTGGACCTGAGAATCATTAGTCATATTTGAGACTAAGATTACCTTAAGAGATATGAGATGAATATCATTTTGGATATCATCAATGAGAGATCATTAGTCATGTTTGAGACTAAGATCAGTTTGGAAATCACGAGCATATAGGCTTTCTTGAGTTGAAATCAAAGAGATTTAATTTCTGGAAACTTATCCAATTTGGGCTGAGATTGGGTTTCTGTAACACCAAGCAGTGCTAAGCACTTCAGACATATAGCGCGCACGTGTGATTCACGTGAAGCGCTGAAATAGTGCTAAGCACTAGTCTTTTATGGCGCTCACGTATGTTTCACGTGAGGCGCTGAGTTTCTGGCGCTCACGTGCACACAAGGCGCTCAGCTTTTAGTTTCTTTTGAGCACTCACGTGTGTTTCATGTGAGGTGCTAAGTTTTGGCGCTCACGTGAGGCGCTAAGTTTTATTGTGGAGATTTAATCTCTGTTGATATTTTTAGAGTAATTAAATTTCTGTTAATAGTATTTTGACTATTAACGATAACCAAGATCACTATTTGGAGGATCTGGAATCAGGTTCTTTAAAAACTAAGTTCTTGATTTGAAGGAAATAAGTTCCTGAAGTATTTATAGACTCCATCTTCTTTCTTTTCAACCTTGTTCTTCACTGAATATTTGATTCTCAAGAACAAGATCTTTCCGATGAAAATGAAATTCTCAACTTGTGAGAGACTTGTCTTATGGATCTCAGATCTAGAGTAAAAACTAAGTTCTTTTAAAAGGTTAAACTCTTAGATAGGTAAAGGAGATATTTGATCTCTATATTTTCTTTACCTAAGGTTTTGAGAGGAAGACGGTCTTTAAGGACATCACACACCCCATAATCTTTTATAAATAGGAGTAAAGAGATTATGGGGGGTCTCCTCCTTTTTTTTCTTCTTCTTAGATTTAATCTCTTTACTCCTATTTATAGGAGAAGAGAAAAATCAATCTGTTTAAGGAAATCTCTCATTGAGATATCATGATTGATTTCATTTTCCCCGCGTAGAATTTTAATTCTACACTCTTTAATTTGGGTGTTGACGCTCACGTGCTATGCATGTGGGCGCCGCCTAAGAATTTAATTCTTTTATAAATAGTCATTCACATGCTTTGCATACCGGCATTCACGTGTGTTCCACGTAAGACGCCACTATAGGATTTAATCCTAACAGAGGCTGGCACTGGCCTTCAGATGGGAAACACATGAAGCGCTCATGTGTTTAACACGTGGGAACCAATATAGGATTTAATCTTATCTGAGGCGGTACCTACATAGTTTGCATGTGGGTGCACGTGTTTAACACTTGGGGGTTTCCCTTTATTTTTATAAGAGAACAGCAAGTTCTGAGCCAAAATGTTTTTGGCGGGAACAACTGTCTTTAGAAATCGCTGGGGGGGTATCTTTTGTATGAATCGACAAACCCCGACACCTACGCGATTACTAGTCTTGTGGAGAAATTTTATGTCAATATGGAAAACAATTGCTTGAAAGATCTCGGACACATTAGGCTTAATTGGGACGATCGGGTGATCGACATTATCACCGACATGATTCATATTATCACTCTCATTCCATGCATAGCGGTTCCTACTCAACCCCTCACTTTTGATGAATTTGTACCCTTTATAGGTGAACAATGCATTTGGTGTCAAAGCTAGGGATTTATGCTGCATCGATGTATGCAAATGTGTTTGCTACTTGTCGATGGCTTCAAACAAATGTTTTCGGTACTTCACACAAGTCCACAGTCTTTGCGCTCATACTTCACATTATGTATTGTTTAATGTTTAAAGACCCGCGTCTCAATATGAACACCTTTCTTTTGCACACTATCGGCGAGGCCAAAGGTGCTACCATCTACCCTTGTCATATGCTAGCCACACACCTTTGTAGATATTTTCTAGATTTGAATAAGATTAGCACACATTTGAACAAATCCGCACCTGTTACATCCGTGATTGGGAGATTGAGTAGTAGCTATCGAACTCACACCTATAACTGGACACCCACCACGCCTACCCAGCTCGAAGATGTTGTCGTAGAGTCCTCTTCGAAGAGTGACTCCCCTGACTCTGATGATGTGTCACCCACCGCTCAAGCACATTTTATTCGGAGGATGACAAAGGGGATGGGAAAAATGTTGGGGATGATAAAGAAAAAGGAGGTGTCCAATAAAAGACGAGATGAGAGGCTAGATAGGATAAAGGGAGATGTCACTTTCCTTCGTGCACAGGCCAAAGAAGCAGTTTGAGCACTGCAAGGATGGGGAAGAAACGGCAGCAGTGAGGGCACTGTTGTAAGTTTAGGGGGATTTTTGTGTCTTGTGTGTGTGTGTGTATGTGTGTGTGTCTCTCCTTACATTGCATGCATTTTACACGTTTCCTTTTTTCGCAAATTTTTCTCTTCTTTGCATATTTATTTTCCACATTAGCATCATATTTAAATTTTTGCATTGCATTTTATAGAAAACCCATAAAAATAGAAAAATCAAAACCGATATAAATTGAAAGAAATTCCAAAAATATAAGAATTTTTGAGTCAAGTTAGCTAATAGGAAAATCTAGATTCAAAATTCGACGGTTTAGATTAATAGATTAGAAATAACTAAATCCAAGGAGTAGAAATAGAAAACCCGAAAACTAACCCTTCTCGAATTTATTGCATCATATTTAAATTTTTGCATTGAATTTTATAGAAAACCCAAAAAATAGAAAAATCAAAACCCATAGAAATTGAAAAATATTCCAAAAATATAAGAACTTTTGAGTCAAGTTAACCAGTAGGAAAATCTAGATTTAAAATTCGACGGTTTAGATTAATAGATTAGAAATAACTAAATCCTAGGAGTAGAAATAGAAAACCCGAAAACTAACTCTCCTCGAATTTAACAAGAGAAATTATATATACATCTTGACATATACAACACGTATCGTGAGTTAAGAAAATTAGATGAAAAAATTGAAATGTCTCCTATCCAAGAATATATATATATATATATATATATATATATATAAAGAAGAAGAAGAAGAAGAAACAAAAATAGAAAAGGTTTTATCTTGTGAGGGGTCTAGATTACTCGACCAATTAAGTCCACCGGATGCTTAATCACCTGGTGTTCTAAGGCCATTTGGCTTGGAAATACTGATCCAAAACTCAATTTGGTGTTCTAGTTAGCTTAACAAGAGACGCAAAAAAATGTGTTTAAAATAAGCTTGAAACTTGGTTGCGCGAGTATGAAACCTTCGAGTTGTTTTCTCACATGATGTCCTAAGATCGTCAAGTCTGAGAGTCATTGTCCTAATACTTGTTACGATGTGATCAAGTTGCCGCGGTAAAATGTAATAAAATAAATAGGAAATATGAAGATTTTGAGTCGAAATTTTCAAAACAAAGCGACGCCATTTGCACGGATACGAAGATGTATAGGATATTTAGTTAAACCAGTTTTTGCACGGATATGCTAGTTTTTTGCACGCACGCTTTTGCACGTTTTTGCACGGATACGAAGATGTATAGAATATTTAGTTGAACTGGTTTTTGCATGGATACGCTATTTTTTTTGCATGTTTTTGCACGTTTTTGCACGGATACGAAGATGTATAGGATATTTAGTTAAACTAATAACTAGGATATACTACCCTTGTCCTTCCGTTCCATATTCTTGACTCTACATCTAGGATTTAGTTATTTCTAATCCTAATAGCTAGCTTTCTCTCATTCATTTTCGTAATCCGCCATGAGTGAGTAAGAAACATGAAGATTTTGACTCGAAGTTTCTCTCATTTTCATTCTTCTCTCAATTCTATTTTTGCACGTATACGAAGAGCGTAGTATAAGAAATGTAAAATTCCTTTACCTCTTTTTTGTTCAAACTCATTGAGTTGTACCCCGACCAAAGCGGCACAAACCTCTTTATTTTGGCGCACTATCCTTTCATGATAGTTGTTGTTAGTTGTATATATGACCTAGAGGACAATATTGTACATATGATATATATTATAGTGGATGCTAGAACATATATAGAAAGGACTTTCTTTCTCGACATGATAGTATGCTATCTGGTTAATCTTTATCTTAACATATACACTTATTGTCTCTCTGTGACATATTGGTAAAGCCCTTAGGATGTGTACTTGACTACCAGGATTATGATGCAGATCATACTAGTGGAGCCAGGGTAGTCAGTAAGTACAACCTTTAATTGTTTCTAGTCGTGGGAGTATCGAGACGGGGCATCGATATTCCAGAGCAGACTAGCGTATACGTATCTTGACCCATATGATGGGCGATGGATGATCCCACATCCATTGGTGTTTGACATCAAAGATAGTATATGGGTGCTCAGTAGAGACTGGGTACACTGAACAGGACTCGCCGAGAACTCCTAGATGGTATTATACTTCACGTCAGATAGCAGTTCTCTGGTGACACTGGTACAGATTAGTCTGTCGACCCGAGATTGTCATATATTCTTGTATGATTCCTACTGTTCTTTGATTTTCACCTTACCACGTTCAAGAGAACGTACAAAACGGTGGTTTTTGCGTACAGTCCTGAGTCACATGGAGGCAATGAGCGATAGGAGGAGATTTTATCTCTTCCGGTATTGGGGGTTGATGTTGCGCTATGCTCTATTGGCTATAACAGGAAGTCTATGGTCAGGGCCGTTATGAGATTTACTGGTAAGTGTTATCAGTAGTTTCTCGACCCGTTATAATCCTCATATCGGCACGACTTATCAAGCTATTGGGGTCTGACGTTTACCACCCCCACGCTGGATATACGACATATCAGACGAAGAGACTGGACTGCATGGTAGTGTTACTTATTGGATTCACAGCAGTATGATCAGGCATGCTTGATGATCTTCTGATCGCTCAATATTCGGGTGGCCGTTACGTCCAGCTAGTACCGCTGACGGCTTGTGGGTGACCGATATGATCATCACCTACTACCAGCGTATTGACGAGTCTTAAGAGTCCTACACAGAGGTTTCCTGGCTCAAGAGAAACGAAGTAGGAGCACATATGTCATATGTGCGGGACCGAGTTTAATACGTGTATGTGATACCGTATTCTATTCTCACGATATGTTATATCGGCCGGTTATATGTGATATAGCCGGGTTATCGGATCAAGTGTTGATTCGATAAGTTGATACATATGATATTAGTCGGTTATATGTAATATAGATGGATTATTAAATCAAGTGTTGATTTAATAATTTAATGTATAATTATATATTTGATATATTAATTTACATTAACTAATATTAGCTCACTTAAGCATTTCTTTTCTCACTTGTGTACACACTTAATATATATGTGTGATATATATTATTGTGTCATGCTTGTTGCTACATGCAAACATGGGTGTATGAGACTTACACCATACTTAAGATATAATTAAGGTTTTTATTTATTTAAGTAATTCAAAATTGAGTGGAAATTAGTCATGGTTGGAAACTTGGAGAAGCTTGTGATGACCATTGACTTAGTCCACTAATTTTGTTTTACTTGAAATATTTATTAACCTAACCATTACCTTGAGTCATGGTTAAGTCTCTACATGAGTTTGTATATGATATGAACTCACCCATGGTTGCTATTCTAACCTCATGAGTTTCATACTCTTCTCCATTTCATCTTCTTCTTCATCTCTTTCAAGCTCTCTAGATTTTGAGGAGGTGAAGAAAATTAGTGAGAAAATTAAATCTAAAGTGAGCAAAATTCCTACTTCATCATCCTCTACTATACTAGCCATTTAGTTTAGGGTGTTTACTTCACTAATTCTTAATTAGTGAAGATGTAGCTTGAGTTGGTGTCTCCTTGACGTAGATCATCTTCGGCCTCGAAGACTTCAAGCAAGCTTGTTCTTTTCATCTTGTGGAGCCATTCTAGAGTCCGGAAGATCACTACTTAGAGCGAAGTGACTACTACATGGAGCTATTGAAATGAAGGACTGGTCTACAAATATTGCATTTCTTGTTCACTTAGATGTAAAGATCTTTACATTCTAGTTTACATCTAATTCTCTAGTTAAGATCTTGTGTTTGGATTCTTTAGCACGCCAAATTTTTGAAAATGGCATGGTCGACACCTCCCGAAACCTAGTGGCCGTGCTAGGGACCCCTACAGTGGTATCAAAACCAAGCTTGAGCATTAGGCGTTGTTTAGACGAAGTTAGAGATCCGATTGAACCCCAAAAACCCAAAACTTGACCCCTCTCTGGAAATTTTTCCAAAAGTTGGATTTTTCTATGTTAAAAATGCTCTAAAAATCATGCAGGGAATTCCATGGACCCACCTGAAGGATGAGTCCCTAACTCGCTTTAGTGACCACGGAACCGCGGCCAAAACATGGTTTTGGCAGCGGTTCCGCAGCGCCACTAAGGAGGCTTGGGACGGGCCTTCAGCTGCCTTCAGCTGCTGGTCCGTGGGCACTGTGGTATGGTTCTGGGTATTTCTAACACTGCTCAAGTGTTGAGCTCTCTGGGAAATTTTGGGAATTCGTTGATTCGATCAAATTGTTTAACGTCGTCTAGCTCTCTGTGAATGTGATACAATATTTGGAATCCACAATTATTAGTTTTGTGAAAACTAATATGAATTTTATAAATCTAGCAATTTAGTCTCAATTGATCGGTTGCCACGGAATTTTGATGAAGATCAAAAGTCCATCGCAATTACGTAGTGTACGTGGATACTCGCTGGGTAACCTTACTGGATAGCCACGCCCCATAGCCCCGACCAAGTGACTATAGGAGAACCCTGTTGCCAAAAGCATCGGTACGGGTGCTCGCGGCGGCGGTGTTCCGCCTAAGTGCACTTTTTCGATGGCATCGGGGGTCGGCCGTCTACTAAATTTTCCGACGAGCATTCGATCAGGATGTCGGGAATCTTGTTGAATTGCCCGACTTGTTATTGGAAAGTATTTTCGATAACGAGACTAAAATGCGGGGTTTACAATTGTTAGTCATGAAATTCGGAATATAAGATATTCCGTGTTTATGATGTCTAAGGAATTCATTTGGTTAGGCATGAAATCCGAAGTATGTGATATTTTGGGTTTATGATGTCTAAGATGTTATGGATTCCAATTGTTGTAGTTTTTCACTTTCTTTTCTGGGACCGTAAGTGTAATATGTGAGGTATCGCCGGTTTCGTTGCTATATGTCAACGACAATTGGGATACGCATATTAACTTATGTTGATGACATATGATGTTATTTGTTACTGTGATATGTTATATTGGATCGTCGTGTTTGAATAGCTGGGGGGTTTTATGTGAGATGAGAGTTTTTCGTTTTCATTCATGTAAAAACTTGTATGTAATATTCTTTTATTGGGGCACTTCCGGGTTGAGGATGATGTCACCATTGATGTATATTATTTACTTTTCCATATTAGGATAGACCCAAAGAAGGGAGCACAAGTAACCGGGTTCTAGGGTCCAGTGGAAGACCATCTCGAGGAGTCGGGACTGGGTCTCCTAACCCTAGAATTGGGAGGGTTGCTTGCCGCTCTCGTAGGGGTCTAGGGATGTGGGTTTGGCTATTCATCGCGACTGTGGAATCCGGTTTTTTACTGGCTTAATTTAAAACACGGAAATCCTAGTATATCCAATATTTCATATGTTATCTTCTGCTGCTGATATCTGTGATATCAGCACTGTATATTCTGAGACAAATGGCTTATTATATATATGATATATAATAATAAACGTTGCTTACATTTTGCATCCGCGCTAGTCCCGTCCCGCTATGCCGTTTGTTAAGTAACCTAACGGTGCATAACGGGACACTGTGGCGAATGCGGTTGGCATAAGCGTACGTTCTATTTTCGTTTCTTTATCTGTGATGCTTGGGAAGCATAATTGATGGGACTTCATTAATGAGATTAATGAAAAGAAAGAAACCTAATGATGTTGTGGAATCAAATTTTCAAAAATGGTAGCTTTAGTTTTTGTTTTGCATAGTGGTATTCCTTATAGAATATCCAGCACCTTATTCGATAAGGAAAGAGCCGAGATCTCTTCACCGGGAGTGACCACTTTAGCGAAACTGGCAGATGCTACAACCCACCCGGTTTTGTTTTTGATTGCTTTTTTAGTTTTTGCTTTGCATAGTGGTATTCCTTGTAGAATATCCACCACCTCATTCGATGAGGAAAGAGCCGAGATCTCTTCACCGGGAGTGATCTCTTTAGCGAAACTAGTAAAAGCCTAAAAAACACTCCTTTTCAAAATCACTCGATTCCGCAACGATATCAAGTTCATTACGCAAAAGGTTTTTTTAAAAACCGGTCGTATCTCTCCGTCATTTCAGATAAGGACTATTTAGTATTCGTGCTGCGTTTGTTGACCACTGTCAAGGCGTAGTGTGCGGTAGCTGACTAGTGCTTATCTGCAAAGCATGTGATGCGATTGGATTAGGGTAGTCGTACGGCCTTGTTGACCTCTGTCAAGAATCGTGCGGGTGGGTTTAATTCAATCATGAAATGGCGGGTTGAACTTGACTAGCGCACTATGGTTTGTTGACCTCTATCAAGGTCGTAGGAAGCTAGGGGCAAAATATTATCAAGAATTTCAAGTGTTGAAATTTACAATGAGATTGCATACCTTCTATAAGATAGTTGGATCCCGATCCCACTGCGAGTAAGCGTTACACCTGGGAGAGTTTTGCAATTTACAATTAGCTAACCCATTAGGTGTCTAGAAAGGTGTTAACGAGGTTATGCCTCTGGAAAAACGAGGTTTACTTTAATTAGGTCCATGCGAAAGTACGGAAAACCTTCCTCAAAGTACCGACACTGGCCTGGCTGAACGGTTAGCGAACTTGTAGGGTGTAATTAATCCCGGCTAGTCTTACCTTTTAGGGTTTGAAGGAAGACTTGATAAAAACAGTGGGGGCCATCCTGATTAGATAAAATAATAACCAATCTAATCTTACAAGAGCGCACGCAGAGTGTTTTCTTCTCTCTCTCTCCTGATAGCGACTATAACATGCCTTAATTAAGATAATAATATGGATGTATTGACCGAACCAGCTTATTATACTGAGCCGGGGAACGTTGGTTCCGCTCTGTCTTATAATTGTTATAAGACTGAAGCAGGAAATAGAGGAATGCCGGGATTCCCATGCCACCTGATTGAAGAAAGAGCATGTTGATGCATCTTCTTCAGGTGTGTTCGTTTTAAGAAACATTTCTCAGTATCCTCTACGTCCTGGATATTTGATACCGGATCAGGATCCCACATATAAAATCTGTTACATGGGCTTAGAGAGGTAGAGAACTGAGATTGGGTGATGATGTAATTGTTGCAGCCAAGTCAGTTGGCAGATATCACCTTGTATTATCAAATACATTGATTCTGAACGAATGTTATTACATATCGAACCTAATATACAACATTACATCAGTTTCTTTATTAAGTTAAAGAAGGATATAATTTTGTATTGGAGAATAATGTTGTGAACATTTTTCCCGAATCAAGAGTTGATTGGATCAGGCATGTTATGTAATAGCATATACGTTCTAAATCAAAACACAGTTCTAAGTATACAGAACACACATAAGAGGACAAGTTCAGAAATGCCTGAATCCTTCTTATGGCATTGTAGACTAGGTCATATCAATGCGACACGACCAGCTAAGGCACATAAGGATGAATATTTGAATCCATTCGAACTTTCATCTTATGAAACTTGCGAGTCATGTCTCAAAGGTAAATGACCAAAACTCCGTTTACTGGAAACAGAGGAAGAGTTACTGAACTCTTGGGACTGATACATGGTGATGTATGCGTTCCCATGTCTACACATGCCAGGATTGGTTCCTCGTACTTTATTATATTCACTGACTATCTCTCAAGATTCGGACATATGTTCCTGTTGAAACACAAGTCTGAAGCTTTTGAGAAATTCATAGAATATAAGCATAAAGTTGAGAACCAGACGGGTAAAAGTATTAAATCTTTCGATCTGATCGAGAAGGAAAATACTTAAGCATAGAATTCATGGAATATCTAAAAGAGAATGAGATTCTCACTCAGCTAACTCCTCCGTTTACACCACAGCACAATGGTGTATCGGGGCGGAGGAATCGCACACTATGAGATATGGTGCGCTCTATGATGAGTATTGCTGAGTTACCTGTTTCCTTTTGGAGTTATGCACTTGAGAAGCTGCATACCTATTGAATAGGGTTCCCACCAAATCAGTGCCTACCACTCCATATGAGATATGGTATGGGAAGAGACCATATCTTAAGCAAGTTAAGATATGGGGTTGTCCGGACTACGTTGAAAAGCAAAATCCGGACAAACTCGAGGCAAGGTCAATTCTATAAGTTTGTTGGATATCCCAAACATACATGAGGGAATATCTTCTACCAAACCGAGGAACAAAAGTGTTTCGTTTCTCAACATGCCACCTTTTTAGAAAAAGGAATTTCTTAAAAAACATATAAGTGGTCATGAGGTAGAACTGGAAGGAGTTCCAGCTATACAAACTACGACTGGTGATTTAGTGGAACCGCAGGATTCGATAGTCTTCAACGAACCTCAGCCTCTCCACGAATCGGGTAGGGTTACTCACCCACCTGAGAGATAATACGATTATTATCAGTGAAATTAGGAGCGAGGATTGCATCATGGTAAATGATGACCCAACTAGATTCAGCGAGCCTTCACGAGTGGGGACTTTGTGAAAATGGCTGGATGCAATGTGATCTGAGATGGAATCCATATACACCAACAAAGTATGGACTTTGCATGTTGCTTGTGAAGGGGTAAAACCCAACGGGAGCAAGTGGATCTATGAGATAGATGCTTGGTGTAGATGGAAAAGTTGAGACTTTCAAAGCTAGACTTGTAGCAAAAGGTTCTCGTCATACAACCAGTTGTGGATTATGATGAAACCTTTTCTCCGGTGGTTATGCTTAAGTCCATCCGGATTCTACTTGTCATCGCTGCATACCATGACTGCAAAATCTGGCAGTTGCAAGTCATGACCGCTTTTGTAAATGGTGATTTAGAAGAGAGCGTGTGCATGACAGCCAGAGGGTTTCGTAGATAGTGGGCGCAGCAGAAAGGTGTGCAAGCTGCTTAGTTGAAGCATGCATCGCGGAGTTGGAACATCTATTTTGATAGCGGTCAAAGAGTTTGACTTCATCAAAAGGTAGATGAACCTTGTATATACAAGAAGGTAGTAGAGAGTAAGACTGTCGTCTTCGTATTGTACATAGATGACATACTCTTGATAGAAAATAGGTTTCCTATGTTGCACTCGATCAAGCTTCTCTTATCACTAGGATTCTTCATCAAAGATCTAGATGATACCTACTACATCTTGGGGATTAAGATCTATAGAGATAGATCTAAGCGGATGTTGGGAGTGTCCCAATCTGGGTACATTAATACCATACTAAAGGGGTCTAGTATGGAAGATTCTAAGCATGTTGGTTCGCCCACTAACATAAGAATCACTCTCTCCAAAAAGATGTCTCCCGAGACTGATTTGGAGAGAGCTCGCGTACAAGGGATATCCTATGCTTCGGCAGTAGGCTTTATCATGTATTCGATGTTATGTACCAGACCAGATGTAGCTAACTCACTAGGTATAGTGATTAGGAATCAATCGGATCTTGGGAGAATCGCTGGACAGCTGTGAAGGTCATTCTTAAGTACTTGAGAAGCACTAAAAGAATGTTCTTGGTTCGAGCTTCCAGAGTGATAAGGTCGAATGAAAGTCAGTCTTAGGCTTTGTCTTTACCCTCAGTGGAGGGACGGTATGTTGGAAGAGTTCCAAGCTATATACCGTGGCAATCTAGACGATAAAGGATGAATACATCGCTACCAACGATGCTACCAAAGAGATTGTCTGAATATTTCTTGTTCATGAGATGAACATAGTTCCTACCATTGTGGTGACAATGGAGTTATGGCTTTGGCCTAAGAACCCCGGTCACATCAGCGATCCAGACATATTCTGAGGCAGTATTACCTGATCAGGGAGATGGTTGATCTCCAGGGGATTGAGGTTAGAAGAGTTGATGCGAAGGATAACACGGCAGATCCACTCACAAAGGCCTTTCCCACGAGAGACTTTTATGGGACATTGGGTATGAGATACTACAACAACTGGCCTTAG
Organism: Agapanthus africanus; assembly: GCA_030015575.1. Classification (NCBI taxonomy): domain Eukaryota; kingdom Viridiplantae; phylum Streptophyta; class Magnoliopsida; order Asparagales; family Amaryllidaceae; genus Agapanthus; species Agapanthus africanus. The sequence continues at coordinate 470,140,133 of CM057349.1, forward strand.
TGCAAGTGGGAGATTTTTAGTTGTATGTATGCCCTAGAGGCCATTATTGTACATATGATGTATATTATAGTGGATGCTAGGACATATATAGGGAGGACTTTCTTTCTCGACATGATAGTATGCTATCTGGTTACTCTTTATCTTAACATACACACTTATTGTCTCTCTGTGACATGTTGGTAAAGCCCTTAGGATGTGTACTTGACTACCAAGATTATGATGCAGATCATACTAGTGGGACCAGGGTAGTCGATAAGTACATCCTTTAATTGTTTCTAGTCGTGGGAGTATCGAGACGGGGCATCGATATTCCAGAGTAGACTAGCGTATACGTATCTTGAGCCATATGATGGGCGATGGATAATCCCACATCCATTAGTGTTTGACATCAAAGATAGTATATGGGTGCTCAGTGGAGACTCAGTATACTAAACAGGACTCACCGAAAACTCCTAAATGGTATTATACCTCATATCAGATAGCAGTTCTCTGGTGACACTGGTACAGGTTAGTCTGTCGACCCGAGATCGTCATAGAGCCTTGTGTGATTCCTACTATGCTTTGATTTCTACCTTACCACGTTCAAGAGAACATGCAAAACGGTGGTTTTTGGGTACAGTCCCGAGTCACATAGAGGCAATGAGCGATAGGATGGGATTTCGTCTCTCTCGGTATTAGGGGTTGATGTTGCGCTGTGTTCGATTGGCTATAACAGGAAGTCCATGACCAGGGCTGTTATGAAATTTACTGGTAAGTGTTATCAGTAGTTTCTCGACCCGTTATGAGCCTCAAATCGGCACGACTTATCAGGCTATTGGGGTCTGACGTTTACTACCCCCAGGCTGGATATACGACATATCAGACGAAGAGACTGGACTGCACGGTAGTGTTACTTATTGGATTCACAGCAGTATGATCAGGCATGCTTGATGATCTTCTGATCGCTCAATATTCGGGTGGCCGTTACGTCCAGCTAGTACCGCTGACGGCTTGTGGGTGACCGATATGATCATCACCTACTGCCGGCGTATTGACGAGTCTTAAGAGTCCTACACAGAGGTTTCCTGGTTCAAGAGAAACGAAGTAGGAGCACATATGTGATATGTGCGGGACCGAGTTTAATACGTGTATGTGATACCGTATTCTATTCTCACGATATGTGATATCGGCCGGTTATATGTGATATAACCGGGTTATCGGATCAAATGTTGATTCGATAAGTTGATACATATGATATTAGTCGGTTATATGTGATATAGATGGATTATTAAATCAAGTGTTGATTTAATAATTTAATGTATAATTATATATTTGATATATTAATTTACATTAACTAATATTAGCTCACTTAAGCATTTCTTTTTCTCACTTGTGTACACACTTAATATATATGGGTGATATATATTATTGTGTCATGCTTGTTGCTACATGCAAACATGGGTGTATGAGACTTACACCATACTTAAGATATAATTAAGGTTTTTATTTATTTAAGTAATTCAAAATTGAGTGGAAATTAATCATGGTTGGAAGCTTGGAGAAGCTTGTGATGACCATTGACTTAGTCCACTAATTTTGTTTTACTTGAGATATTTATTAATCTAACCATTATCTTGAGTCATGGTTAAGTCTCTACATGAGTTTGTATATGATATGAACTCCCATGGTTGCTATTCTAACCTCATGAGTTTCATTCTCTTCTCCACTTCATCTTCTTCTTCATCTCTTTCAAGCTCTCTAGGTTTTGAGGAGGTGGAGAAAATTAGTGAGAAAATTAAATCTAAAGTGGGCAAAATTCCTACTTCATCATCCTCTACTAGACTAGCCATTTAGTTTAGGGTGTTTGCTTCACTAATTTCTAATTAGTGAAGATGTAGCTTGAGTTGGTGTCTCCTCGACGTAGATCATCTTCGGCCTCGAAGACTTCAAGCAAGCTTGTTCCTTTCATCTTGTAGAGCCATTCTAGAGTCCAGAAGATCACTACTTGGAGCGAAGGGACTACTACATGGAGTTATTGAAGTGAAGGACCGATCAACAAAGGTTGTATTTCTTTTTCACTTAGATGTAAAGATATTTACATTCTAGTTTACGTCTAATTCTCTAGTTAAGATCTTGTGTTTATGTTCATTAGCATGCCAAATTTTTGAAAACGGCTTGGTCGATACCTCCCGAAACCCAGTGGCCGTGCTAGGGACCCCTACAGTTGCGTCCCAATGTTGAGACAAGTTGTGTTTCGTTTTAACTGAGAGCTAGAGTAAAGAATAAGGAACAGAAGGATAAGGGTCGATAGAAAAGAGTTAGAGTTTGGAAGGCATTAGCTATACTCTCAAGTACCCTTCTAAAAAACACTAATCCATGCTCCATGTTATTACTCTGGTATCAACACAATGAGGAGCTCAAAGGAGTGAATACAGAATTGTTATCTTGCTTAAACTGCCCAATTCGAAAACCCTAGCAAGCCCCCTTTCATTCTTGACATATCACATAGTTAAAATGAACAAACTCGAACATCTCATCATAAATCGTCTAAAACTAAGCAACTAACTACCGTTTCTCCGTGGACACCCGTACACATTTCGGCTAGCTATTTAGCGATACCGTCTTGATTGCGGTTTCTAACACTTTCCCCTTGCAAATATCTACCAATCACCTATCATATTATTTACGTCTTTATATCCACACAGATTTTCTAAAGATAAGAAATTGCACTTCATCAAACTATCTATATCATCATTAAAATCAGATATTTCTAGATCTTAGAGAAAAGCAAAACTAAATATCAATTATATGTAATTATTCCAGTAAAATTTGAAGTGGGTCACGTCTAAGAAAACTAAGAAACCAAACGGTATACCCATGAAAGACATTAAAAATTTATACTAATTTCCCAATCAGCAGAAATTAATTTATGGTACTTTTTTCATTTAAAGTTGTTTCTTTTGATCATCACAGCCATATTTTTTTGGTACTTAAAAGCCTTAGAATTATAATAAGATACTTCAAATTACTTTACAAATCAACAGATCTAATCCACCAAGATCGAACATAAAAAAGCGAAATAAATTTATCTGGTTCAAATACAATGAAAAAATTTACATTAATTTCTTATGCATCGAAAATTAATTTTATGTAATTGAAAGTCTTAGAATTATAAAAAGATGCTGTCAATTACATTTTAAATTCACCTATTCAATCCATCGATATCGAACATAAAAGAGAAATAAATTTCTCTGCATCAAAGATATTGAGAAAATTTACATTAATTTCTCGATCAGAAAAAATTAATTTTATGTAACTCAAAGCCGTAGAATTATAAAAATATATTGCAAATTACCTTCTAAATCCACTAATCCAATCCACTGAGATCTAATGATCAAAAAAAGTGAAAATTTACATTAATTTATCAATCAGCAAAAATTAATATTTTGGTAATTAAAAGGCCTAGAATTATAAAAAAAACTACGAATTACCTTTCTAAATCCACCAATCCAATCCTCATAGATGGAACATAAAAGGAAAATAATTTTCTCTCCTTAGAAATTAATGAGACAGTTCAGAGAACGTTTTTTTTAGATGGTGGAGAATTAGTTAGTTTTAAAAATCGTTTTTTTAATAAAAATTACAGGAGAGAAAAAACCTGCCAATATACAAAATTGAATTAGTTAGTTTTAAAAATCAATATTTTGGTTTTTAAAAATACGAACAGAGAGAAAAACCTGTCCACATACAAATCAAAAGAAAACAGTCCATTCAAATATTGTCATGTGGCGCGGTTTTATTTTTCTTTTTTTTTTGTGAAATACACTTCTTTCTTTTAGCAGAATAAAAATAAGCAAAATTAGAATAAAACAAAAAATGGAGTTAGAATAAATAAAGATGACTACCAAATTTGTCTCCTCATTTTCTCCTTATAGAGTAATTTAGATAGATTAGCTCTTACTTGAGACTAGGTGGAAAACGTCTCATGAATATTTGCTAATAATTGAAAGAATTACACCATAAATCAAAAGGAGACAAAAAGATGTGTAAAGGAAAAACTCAACAAATTATATTTACTCATGTACATACAATTTCACATGTTTAATAATTATGATAGCTCCCGTGGGAAACTACCTGATGATACTCACAAGTAGGAATTCCCCAGATCATGACACGTGGCGGATGACATGTCCCGGAGGCTACAGGGATGGAGTAAGTACAATACTTTAGGGATATTCCTCGGGGCCTCGTCTCGAGAATGCACCCGACCAATCAGAGGCCTCCCAGAGAATCTCCCGCATTCACCTAACAAACAGCCAACAGCTCGCATCCCAACGGTCCGGCGAGCTCTCCTTGCCATCTTGCTCGTCTCCGAGCGATGATATAGGCCTGAGCTTCCTCGGCCTCCCGGCTCGTCTCCAAGCTATTGCAGTGCTGAGCTTCCTTGGCCTCCTGGCTCGTCTCCGAGCCACCCACCGAACTAAGCCTCCCCAACTATCCCGATCAACCGAGAACGCGGAGCCCTGGCGCTTCCGCAACGGTTCCACGTATCTCGCCAAGGCGAGATATCCATCGCCCGCATCCCGCATCCCACGCTAGCGCATTCCCACATTAATGAGCGTATCCCGCCATTAATGGAAGGATTCCGTCATTCACGTAGGCGTAACGTAAGGGCGTAACTGACGGCGAGGATCTCGCACCTGTAGGGTTCCCTACTGTTCTCCGCCGAGTCATAGAACTGGGAACTTTGCCGCGGCTCCGCTTTACTGACATTGTATATTCTTGCAGAGACACTGATTTCTCTGTGGGTCGGCGCGAATCGAGATGTTCCCGTCAAGGACGCTGATTTTCCTGAATCGAGGTATTTGCCAAGGACACTGATTTCCTCGAAGTTGAAACGAATCGAGGTATTCCTGCAAAGACACTGATTTCCTTGCGGGTCGACGCGAATCGAGATGCTCTCGCCAAGGACGCTGATTTCCCTGAATCGAGGTTTTGCCAAGGACACTGATTTCCCTGGAGTCGAAACGAATCGAGGTATTTATGCAAAGACGCTGATTTCTCTGCGGGTCAATGCGAATCGAGATGCTCTCATCAAGGACGCTGATTTCCCTGAATCGAGGTTTTTGCCAAGGACGCTGATTTCCTCGGAGTTGAGATGAATCGAGGTATTCCTGCAAAGACACTGATTTCTCTGCGGGTCGATGCGAATCGAGATGCTCTCGTCAAGGACGCTGATTTCCCTGAATCGAGGAGGTTGCCAAGGACACTGATTTCCCTGGGGTTAAGACGAATCGAGCTATTCCTGCAAAGACGCTGATTTCTCTGCGGGTCGACTCGAATCGAGAATGCTCTCATCAAGGACGCTAATTTCCCTGAATCGAGGAGGTTGCCAAGAACACTGATTTCCCTGGGGTTGAGACAAATCGAGGTATTCCTGCAAAGACGATGATTTCTCTGCGGGTCGACGCGAATCGAGATGCTCTCATCAAGGACGTTGATTTCCATGAATCAAGGAGGTTGCCAAGGACACTGATTTCCCTCGGGTTATGTCACGTCCCGCTTCCCAAAATACGAAAAACGAGGGATGACTAGGCCAGCCATGCTCCTACGGTCAAGGAATCATCCCGCCGTAGTCACACTTCGGCTTCTCGCACTACATGGTAATCAGTAAATAAAGCACAGTATTAAAGGAATAACATCACTAATTTATTACATTAAAATTCCATTGTTCACAAATTACAGATAATAAGAACAATAACTAACCAAGTACAATCTCACGATCACTCTAAGGAAAGCAATAAAGATAGGGAGTACACCAGACTATATCTCTGTGAACTCGAAGGGTGGATCCGTCTCCTGTGCTGGTCCTCCCGCGGGATCTGAGCATGCATACTCAGGTCGTCAGAGCGACACAATAATAATATCATTATAATAAGATGAAACAGGTAAATGTGGTAATATTGGTATAAGAACAATGCGAGTAATCACTGTGTCACTATATGATGCAGAATATGTTATGTGTCCCTATCGGTCTCTAGGTCATGTTTGAAATCACATAGTGGAAGGAGGATCATGTTTAACAGGAGTCTCGTACATACCCGAGACAACGGCCCACATGCCCGGGACATAACCCTGTCAGCCGGATCGCTAGATCCTACCCTACACGTATCAGTATCACGGTTCGAATGATCATCCTCTAAACACGGTCCCGCTAAATACGATACTTTTTCCACTTTGATTTCCTCTTTTTCCCCAGGTTCTCACTAGTTATGATCTTGATTTAGTCGTGTACGAGTATGCCAATGGCACGGTTTTGTCACTGTTCACTGTATCAATCACTGTCACGAATATTCACTTTCCATTGGTGTACTCGTCACTCCTAAACCAACATCTATCACGCACGATAATGCAATGTCCACACGCACTAATCACTGAGTATATGGCAAGGGTATGATATATGTATTGTATGCTACCAATAACTCTGTATGTTATGAATCAACATGCATGTCCTTAACTAAAATAATTTACATAAATTAATATGTTAGGAATTCAGAAAAATGATACAAGTAAGGTAAATAGAAAACTTAGTCAGCAATTCATCAAAATTTGTTTCAGTTCAATCGGGATTCCGGTTCTCAAGATACAGCTATTTCATTTTAAGTGCTCGCGGCTGGAAATTCAGTTTCAGAACTGAACGTCCGTTTCGCGACACGAATTGCACCCAGTTGGGCTCAGAATTTAGTGATGTTACAGTTAAATGAAATTTAGGGTTTCCGATAAAGTATTCAAAGGAACATACGGATCCTCAATCGCATCTATAAGTTGAAAGTTATACACAGTTTAACCTCAGGGTGTCATTTCAGAATCTGTTCTGGACAGTTATATGTTTTGCCCTTTTAAATATAGTTTAAAATAGTAAAAAGCTATGAAACGAAATGGAACCGCCTGTTTTATTTAGCTAACAGAATTATCTTTAATCTACTGCAGGGTTCCGCAACATATGTCTTCAGAAAACACAGTGACGCAGGTCTTAGGACAGAACACAATAATCAGAAACGCTCTGGACAGCAGTCCAGAGTCGCATTCCGATCCAATTATCATCACGGTTACAGAACAGAAATCATTAGAATTTTACATCGGGTTAAAGTTCGTCGAGTCGGCTTCGGTTTAAGCCCTCGAACGCATCTTTCCAGCATATATGTAATTTATGGTGATATTATTCATTTTCAGATACGAGAAAATATTAGTTTTAACGACATGTTTGGGGGTATCGATTTTTGTCACTAACAATCGTATTTTCCAGCGAGATTCATACACGATATTTATAATTCTATGGGCCAACAGAAAATATCAGTCTCCGTCAAAATAAACAATCATTTCCATTGGGATCTAACATCGAGCACTTAGGTCATGATATACATCGGTAATCGGTAAGTTTAATAACTATGTGATTTATGTTTGTAACACCACTAAATTAGCATGAAGCAAGTAAACACTTGCCTGGAAAATGTCTCGGGGTCGCACGGCAGCAACGATGTCGCGAACGCGCGTTGTACGCCGCGGAACAAGTTCGCGCGAGCTTGGCTCAAGACACGGATTTGACGTCGAAGTTCCCCAGAGTCGTCAAGTGCTTGCTGAAAGCGGAGGTGGTGCTCCGTGGTTGGCCTGAGACTTGCTGGGGTCGACGATGTCGGCGATGGTCGCTCCGGTGACGTACATGTTCATATCAGATTAGTGCATTTTTATACCGCCCAATTTTTATCATATTGCTTATCGGTAGGTACTCTTGAGCCGTGTTTGCTAGTCAATTGCAGGATACAGGTTCTTGGCTCTTAACAATGAAATTCATGGAAAAAACACGACAAAATCCGGATTCCTGCCAACCATAGATAAAACACGGGTCTCCGCTCTTTATCCGTCTGTTGCCACACACCAGTTTAGGAGAAAAAATGGCAAATCAAATGTTATTTTCATGCACAAGGCTCAATGGCAGCACAAGATCCAAGAAATCTACGCGGAGCTCGAGAAAATCATGACAAAAAGATCCATATCCAATCACCTTTTGATCAACATAAATTCTGGAAAAATCGTGAAGCAATTCTGAGAAAAAAACATATACCAGAATAAACGGCACAGCAAACCAGGGGACCACAAGAAACCGGAGGGCCCAACTCATCTATACGACCGCGGAACCGCGGCCAATAGGGTATGGTGGCAGCAGTCGACCAAATTTTAGGGGCTGTTTTGTCTGTTCATCCTTGTTCTGAATGTTGCCCTACATTTTCTTTTCCCTGCCTATAAATAGCCCAGAACCTTGTGAAGCCAAGTGTGCATAATCTTGTATTTTTCTAGGTTTAGAATACTTGTTCTTCTTCCTCTTCTCATCTCTTCTCCATTGAAAAACTTGTAGTGAGCTTTTGTGAGTGAAGAATGATGAATAAAGAAGTGCATTTTATTATCATACTTGTCTTGCTCTTATGTTAAATGCTTATAATTTTCATTTGTTAACTTAGTTGTTGTTATTTCTTATTGTTTCTTTCTTTCTCTTTTTCTTTATCCTTAAAACAACCATGATGCTTACGCTTGATCCTTGCCAAGGTGAGGTCGCAAATAGCTAGTTGTTATCTTCTAATCTCCTTCTTTCCATCTTCCTCTTTGTTTTGTTTTCTTTTCATTATGATGTGTGAGTAGTTTCCATACTTGTTAGGGTAGGATAAGGGAAGTTTGAGAGAAGGAAATCTCTCTCACTCTTTCCTTGCCCAACATCTTAAATCGACTCCCGTTAATTGAACCACAATCCGCTCCCTACGGCACCCTATCTTACATGATAGCGGTGATTCCGTAGTGAGACCGGTTGTGGTTGAATTAACCGGAGGTTATGGCTAAGAGCCAAGAACGGACTGACAAGCACCAAAAGGAAGAACTTAAGCGTTGGAAAGCCTAGCTTATACTCGCAAGTTCCTTCCTAGTCTTGCTAATCCCCGTTGTTGCCGATTACCGTAATACCGATATTAAGAGTGGCAACGAAAGAAGTGAGCGACTCCTAACTCAAACTAACCTAATCCTAACCCTAACAAGCTCTCTTTACATATCATTTTAACACTTATATAATCACAAACAAATCTGGAATTTCGGACTTAACTCGTTAAAGCACATAGAAAAAGATTCCCATCTCCCTGCGGACGACCCGTACTCAACCGGCTAGCTACAAGCGAAACCGTTTTGATTGCGGTAATTAACTAAACTTGAACACGCAGAATCTCCAACAATCAAATGGCGCCGCTGCCGGGGAGACGGTAGTTTATTTCTTTGTGTAATTTCGGGTTAACTTGTGAATATAAATATAACCGAAAAACAAAACAAAAAAATATACTTTGTAAAAAATTCATTTTATTATTTTTGATTAGTTTTTGTGCAAGTGTGCAGGATAATACGGAATTCGAGTTCAGTGCCAAAGATGTGGGAAGATAGACCCACATTTCACGGCTACACCGCGACGGATCAAAACGAAGTAAACGGTCTACTGTAAAAATCTGAAGCAGATACAGTAAGCAAATCAAGATTCAGCAACTCCAGACAAGCAGAGGACCCCTAGATCAACACACCCAAAAATTTTGGAAGCATGATCCCTCCACATAGCCGCGGAACCGCGGCCTAAGCAGGTGTTTCGCCGCGGAACCGCGGCCATTTAGTGTCTTCGAGGTGCTAAATTTTTCTGGTGAGTCTCTCTCTTCTTCCCCACTCCTCTGGACTCCAATAAACTGTGTTTTTTACAGCATTCTTTGCGCAAATTCTCTTCCCCCTTCCAATAAATTGTTCTTGTGCAGGATTCTTTGCGCCGCGCTAAAAATAAAAATTGTTTGCAGTTGATTTGTTATCGCTTTGCATTCATTAATACGGACTTAAGAGGCTTGAAACCAATTCAGATTGGGTGGGTATTTCATCACCCTTCCCAGGACCCCAGAAATCACAAAAAGCATATGCATTGACCATTGTTAAATTAAAAAATACTAGACTCAGCCCTAAGGACTTCGTGCTCAATAGGACAGAGGACTAATTACAGGCATCGGCCGTTTATCCTATCCTGACTTTGCGGTGTCGAGGCAAGTGTGACGAAGGCAAGTGGTTATTTAATTAAGGAACTTCGCGAAAGCGTTGGACAACCTCCCACTTACCTGGCACTTATCTGGCCGCAATTGGCGGAGAAGAGACGGTTTGAGGTCCTGTTTCTAGTTCTTTGGAATAGTTAGGAGCTGTCTAGCTGACCTAGGTGACCCTAGATCTAGGTGTGATTGTGCATATCTTGTTTGTGATTGCTTAAAACCGTAAATCCGTACATATTTCTGTAAAGCTCTTTCTAAAAATAAAATTAAAAAAAAAAGGAAAAAATCAAAAACTTTTATAAAAACTTGCCCTTTGTCGCCAAAAATCCATTTTTCACCCACCACCCATCGCCTTTCTCCATTGACGTTTTCTTACCCTCATCTTCTTCGCTTTGACTATACTAAACTCGTTTAGTGTATGTCCGCTTGGACTCGGGACACTAGCGCCCGCCTAGTCCGCGTTACGTTAGTCGCTACCGACTACGCAATCGACTCAGACGTTGAAACTCCGTCCACTCCTCTTTCACCTTTACCTTTGCCGGCCAACTCCGACGTTGACCGGAATTCTGTTCATACATCTTCACCTTCACCTTCACCAACCTCTTCTTCCGCGATGTCAGGATTTAATCCAAACATCTCTTTAACTACCCCTGGATTGGCTCCACCTCCTACGGAGACCAATAACCCACCACCACTACCTGTTGTAGCACCGCAGCGAATCGCGCTCCAGGATCGTTTCTATCCCACCCGTTCTGCACTTCCCACCTGCCTTTCTCTTCCACCGGCCAATGGGGATAATTTTGAAATTAAGCCCCACTTCATCAACATGCTTCCACGATTTCATGGGCTTGAATCTGAAGATGCCTATATCTTCATCAATAAATTTCAAAACGTTTGTGCCATGATGAAAACTATCCAACTGTCGGACGATGCTATACGCCTACGGGTCATTCCGTTCACTTTATGCGATCTTGCTGAAAAATGGCTGTATAGCACCGCTTCCCATTCCATAACCAGTTGGGACGAGTTTGTTAAAGCGTTTCTCAAAAAGTTCTATCCGAATCATAAAACCGCAAGGATCCGCAATGAAATCAACCAATTCTCCCAGCTTCCTTCTGAACCCTTCTGGAAGTGCTTTGACCGGTACAAAGACCTTCTTGTCCAGTGTCCTCACCACGGTATAGAGAAATGGCAACTTTGCCAAACCTTATACGAGGGCCTGAACCCAGCAACGAAGCAGTTGTTGGAAACCATCTGTCAGGGCCACTTCCTATCGAAATCTGATGAGGAAGCGTGGCAATTCTTTGACGACCTTGCGGAGCAAACGCTACAATGGGAGAGCACCAGACTGACTTCTTCTTCTTCTACCTCCACTTCTACCGGTCAGTCTAGGGTAGGAATTCACCAACTTGACGTCTCTATTGCGATGAAAGCTGAAATGGCTGCAATAACGAGAAAGCTTGAAGCGATAGAGAGCAAATTCTCTTCTCCTGCTCCTACCCCTGTTCTTCCCCTTCGTACCATCTGCGCTTTTTGTTCTGATCCTTCTCACTTGACCGAAGAGTGTCTTTACAATCCACCATCGCAAGGACAGGATCAGGTTAATGCTGCATTTCAGCAAAGACCGAGGAATGATCCATACTCTTCCACCTACAATCCCGGTTGGAGGAACCACCCCAATTTCACCTGGAATCAGAATCAGAATCAATTCCAAGGCAACAATTTCCAAAGGGCCCCTCCACCGCAACAACAAGCGCAACAACAAACTCAACAGCAGTTTCAGCAACCCTTCCAACCCCAACCTTTCCAAAATCAGACGAACAACTTTGCACCCAACAATTCTTTTCCACCAAACAACTTTGTTCCGTCAAACAACGATAAAGTTTCCTCGCTCGAACGAAGTCTGGAGGCGTTCGTTAAACAATCGACACAATCCACCGCCAACATCCAGTCTTCCATTCAGTCCTTAGTGCAACACACTACCGCACACGGGCAAAGCATCAAAACCATCGAGGCCCAGATTGCACAGTTGAATACGGCCTTAAGCGAGCGAGAGAAGGGGAAGCTCCCGTCCCAACCACTCCCAAATCCCGGTCACCCACAGAATGTACATATTGCTCTTGAACAACAGAATCATAATGTGAGTGCCATGACCACATTGAGATCGGGAAGGATGCTGCAAAACAACATCGGCACACGGATCAATGATGACACCCCGGCCGCTTCTTCTTCTACTTCTTCTTCTTCTTCGTCTCCTGCTTCTTCGTCTTCTGAGCCTATTCTCCGTTCTTCACAAGGCTCTCCTTCCTCTTCTTCTGCTTTGAATGGACCCACTTCTCACTCCACGAAAACACCTGTTCTGGGATCCGTTCCTACTCCACAATCTCCTCCACAAGCATTAGACTCAACCAATTTTAAAAACGTCCCATTTCCAAACCGGTTGAGGTCTAATAAACAAAATCCTCAAATGGAGAAGATTCTGGAGTTATTTAAGCAGGTTAACATTAACATTCCTCTTTTAGATGTTGTCCAACAAGTCCCGTCCTACGCGAAAATCTTAAAGGACTTGTGCACGAAAAAGAGGAAGTCTCAGGTACCCAAGAAAGTTTTCTTGGCTAGTGCTGTGAGTGATGCCCTTACCCAATCTTTACCACAAAAACGGAAGGACCCTGGCTGTCCTACGATTTCTATTACCATTGGGGATAAGAACATCAACCGCGCACTATTAGATCTTGGTGCCAGTGTTAACCTGCTTCCGTACTCAGTATACGAGCAATTAGGCGTAGGAGAGCTGAAACCCATGCACTGCACTCTCCAAATGGCCGACCGATCGATCACCCATCCTAGGGGTGAGCTAGAGGATGTGTTAATCAAAGTCGGGGACTTCATATTCCCTGTTGACTTCATTGTATTAGACACACAGCCTGTAGCTAACCCCCGGAATCAAATTCCGGTGATACTCGGTCGCCCATTCCTTGCAACCTCAAATGCTGTGATCAATTGTCGCAATGGTTCGATGAACCTCTCTTTTAGAAACATGACGATTGAACTCAACATTTTTAGGTTGGGGAATCAGCCCGCCAAACCTAATGCTCATATACTGGACGTCTGCTCGATCCAGGAGATCACCCCAGAAGAATGTGAATTCGAGGAGTTTCTGTTTGATCACGATAATCTTGACGCCACTAGTGCGTTCCTCCTCGAACCTACTGCTGTTTCTGCGCCCGACAACGACTACGAGTGTTTCACATTCTTGAACGATCTTAGCCGCTCGCAACCCGAGTTTGAATCCTTCGAATTTCCGGATGAGTTACCTGAACCATCCAACTCGGTCGCTTACACTCGTTTTGAACCTTTGCTGGAATCTTTTGAGTTCGAGACCGTTTCACCAATCTTGCCTTCCATCATTTCACCTCCAACGCTCGAACTCAAGCCTTTGCCGTCTCACCTTAAGTACGCTTACTTAGGTGAGAACGAGACCCTCCCTGTCATCATCTCGGCTTCTCTAGCTCCAGAGCAAGAGAAAGCCCTTCTCACGGTCTTGCACAGCAACAGGCAAGCTTTTGGCTGGTCCATGGCGGACATCAAGGGGATTAGTCCCCTGATCGTTGAACATCACATTCATCTGATGGATGATGCCAAACCAGCCCGGGATCTACAAAGACGTCTCAGTCCAGTCATGAAAGAGGCTGTGAAGAAGGAGATCGTAAAATGTCTAGATAGTGGTATCATTTACCCTATCTCTGATAGCCAGTGGGTTAGCCCCATTCATGTTGTCCCCAAGAAGTCGGGCATCACGGTCATAACCAACGAGGCAAACGAGTTAATCCCTACTCGCACCCAAACTGGGTGGCGAGTATGCATCGATTACAGAAAACTCAACGCCGCAATGCGGAAAGACCACTTTCCGCTACCTTTCATTGACCAGATGCTTGAACGATTGGCCGGACACGAGTATTACTGCTTTCTTGATGGCTACTCTGGCTATAATCAAATTCCCATCGCCGAAAAAGACCAGGACAAGACCACTTTCACTTGTCCTTTCGGCACGTTCGCATATCGTCGCATGCCCTTTGGGTTATGCAATGCGCCCGCTACCTTCCAGCGGTGTATGATGGGAATCTTCTCAGACATGGTGGAAAAATTTCTGGAGATCTTCATGGATGATTTCTCCATCTTCGGCGATTCCTTCAACGAGTGTTTGCTGCATCTTGACGCTGTCCTTACCCGATGTAAGGACAAGAATCTCACTTTGAATTGGGAGAAGTGCCACTTCATGGTGCGCGAAGGTATTGTCTTAGGACATATCATCTCGCAAAATGGCATAGAGGTTGACAAAGCGAAGATTGAGGTCATTTCCAATCTCCCTCCTCCCCGATGCGTCAGAGATATCCGAGCCTTCCTTGGTCATGCCGGTTTCTATAGACGGTTCATCAAGGACTTTAGCAAGATTGATAGGCCCTTGACTCTTTTACTGGCCAAGGATACGCCATTCGACTTCAACTCGAGCTGTGTGGCTGCATTCGAGTCATTGAAAAGCTCACTCACTTCTGCTCCCGTTCTTTCTTCGCCTGACTGGACGCACCCATTTGAGATTATGTGCGATGCATCCGACTTTGCCATTGGTGCTGTCCTTGGACAACACATAAACAAGATGCCGCACGTAATCTATTATGCGAGCCGAACCCTGAACGACGCCCAACTCAATTATACAACAACTGAGAAGGAATTCTTAGCTGTTGTATTTGCTTTAGAGAAGTTCAGGCCCTACCTCATCGGCTCTCCAGTCATTGTCTACACAGACCATTCTGCTCTGCGCCATCTTTTTGCGAAGAAAGATGCAAAATCTCGGTTAATACGTTGGATCATCTTGCTTCAAGAGTTTGACCTTGTCATTAAGGACAAACGAGGATGTGAAAACGTCGTTGCCGACCATCTCTCACGACTTCCTTCTTCGCCTTCGCTTCCAATTCCGATCAATGACGTTTTCCCGGATGAACAGCTCTTGACAGTATCTTGCGAACCCTGGTTCGCAGATATTGTGAACTATTTGGCCACGGGATTACTACCGACTGAATGGTCAAGTCAGGACAGACTTCGCTTCTTATCCCAAGTAAAACACTTTTACTGGGACGAACCCTATTTGTTCAAGTACTGTCCCGACTAGATTATTCGTCGGTGTGTCCCTGACGAGGAATTCAAGAGTGTGCTGTCATTTTGCCACGATCAAGCATGTGGCGGGCATTTTGGCCCCAGAAAGACAGCTGAGAAGATCTTGCAATGTGGTTTCTACTGGCCACAACTCTTCAAAGACGCTCATGACTATTGCAAGACTTGCTCCCGATGCCAACACTTGGGCCGGATATCCCGGAGGAACGAGATGCAGCTCCAACCGATCTTGGTTGTGGAGATTTTCGATGTTTGGGGGATAGATTTCATGGGGCCGTTTCCCAGCTCTTTTGGGAACTTGTACATCCTTCTCGCTGTTGATTACGTCTCTAAATGGGTCGAGGCTGTGCCCAGCCGGACTAACGACAACAAGGTTGTCGTTAGGTTCCTTAAAGAAAACATTTTCTCCCGATTTGGGCACCCCCGAGCGATCATTAGCGACAATGGAAGTCATTTCTGCAATAAGACTTTTGAGGCCTTGATGCGGAAATATTCCATTAATCATAAGCTCTCTACGCCCTACTACCCCCAAACCTACGGGCAGGCCGAAGTTTCAAATCGGCAAATCAAGCAGATACTAGAGAAGACGGTTTCCAAAAACCGTAAGGATTGGTCGCTGAAACTCACTGATGCCCTTTGGGCATTTCGAACCGCTTATAAGACCGACCTTGGCATGTCTCCCTATCGGCTTGTGTACGGAAAAGCCTGCCACCTACCTGTCGAAATAAAGCATCGCGCATTTTGGGCGATAAAGGAGTTGAATCTGTCTCTCGAAGATGCGGGCAGCCATCGGAAGCTGCAGTTGAACGAACTGAGCGAGCTTAGGGATGAGGCTTACGATAACGCGGTTGTCGTTAAGAACCGAACGAAGGTGTTTTACGATAAACACCTTTTGCGCAAAACTTTCGTACCTGGTCAGCAGGTACTGCTTTACGACACCCGACTTCACTTCCATCCAGGAAAGCTCAGATCTCGCTGGAAAGGGCCGTATTTTGTGCGGAATGTGTATCCGCAGGGCGCTGTGGATTTGGAGAATCCAAAGGATGGTTCATTTTTCAAAGTGAACGGACACCGACTAAAACCGTACCTTAGCTTTAAACCAACAGAGGAGCTCCTGGTCTTACAGGAGCCGGTTTACCCTGCATAATCTTCCTCTGCCTACCACCAAACTTCGGTTATCCAGCCAAGAACAGTGGACACTGTTCCAAATAAGTTTGGGGGTATGTATATACCATTTTGTATATATTCTTTTTCTTTTTCTTTTCTTTAAAAACAAAAAAAAAAAAAATTGTGTATCGCTAACCGACAATTTTGACCCTTCAAATGATCTCTTCATACAATGACAGTGAGGACACTGTCCAGTTTAAGTTTGGGGGTACGCTCGGTACGCATTTCTAACCTTCGCGTTCATATGTATATTTTGCATCTGCATATTAAAATCCATAAAATCCATAAAAATCTAAAAATTTTCTTAAAATATAAAAACTTTTCTGTCAAGTTAGCTAGTGGGAGGACTCTGATTCAACATTTCGACGATTTTGTTTGATAAAATAAAAATAACTAAATCTTATTTTTAGATTTTGAAAACCTGAAAGATAACTCTCCTTTAAAGTTAACTATAGCTGATATACGTCTTTACAACACACTACACGTGTCGTGAGTTTTTGGGAATTAGATGACAAGTCTTTTATGTCTAAAAACTTTTAAATGGATAAATGATTTTCTGAGGATCAAATAGGTTTGTTCGGAAATAAGTAATATCAAGAATAGTTTATGAAGTGAGTGAATATGAAGGAATGTTATTGATGCCTTAATTGGAACTAAGTCTGAAAAATAACCCATCTGGAACTTGATTGGAATGATTACACACCAAAACCCACTAAACACGTCTTTTATCCAAAAAATAATTGAACTGCCGGCTATATCTCCGTTCGTATTAAATCATCATGATTTTCACGCCAAACTGTCTTTTGTTTGTGGACCTAGGTAACTTGAGTAATTAAGTCCGCTGGGGTGTTTCTACACCTAATGCCCTAAAGCCAACTGGTTTGGGTGCATTGGCCCAAAGCTCGCTAAGAAGCCTAGAAAGTCCAGATTAAAACAAAGTCAAGCAAGTGTTCTCTCCGAGTTAAAATTCCTAACGGTTCTTTGTGTGAGAATAATCTTGATAAAAGACAGGCTTTTATTAAAAAAAATTTAGCGGAGATATGAAGGTTTTATTCTATGATAAAGACTATTGCACGTCACAGAGGTGTGTATGAAATGAAAACAAGAAAAAGGTGGAGTGAAAAATAAGACCTAGTTTCCTGTTAAGAAAGATTGAAATTCTAAAGTTGAAACTTTACTGGAAAACGAAACTTGAAAAATGCTTAACTCTTTATAAAACTTATGTGATCCTTTCAAAATTTTTATCTGGGCTTTATTGTGTGACACGATGACGTAAATTGATCCTTCTGGAAACTTAACGACACTATTTGCACTGCACGTAGAGACATATAAAATCTGTAGTTAAATAAGAAGTGAGGTGTGAAAAATAAGGGTTTGATAGTCTAGACTTGGGATCATAGAATTGTTATTTTCTGAAAGAAAACTTTAGGGTTTGAATCTTAGTTATTTTACAAAAACTAGCTTGACCGGATTTTGTGGGTAGTATCCGCTGAAAACCCTCAGGAGACAACACTCCTCCTACTAGGGACACCTAGAGGTTTAACGGCTTGTTGCACATGCTCAGTGCAATCGCGTTCCCTGCGAAAGTGAGGTTAGGAAATTTTTTGTGAATAAATTGGCTTTGCTCGGGACAAGCAAATGATAAGTTTGGGGGTATTTGTTCATATCAGATTAGTGCATTTTTATACCGTCCAATTTTTATCATATTGCTTATCGGTAGGTACTCTTGAGCCGTGTTTGCTAGTCAATTACAGGATACAGGTTCTTGGCTCTTAACAATGAAATTCATGGAAAAAACACGACAAAATCCGGGTTCCTGCCAACCACAGATAAAACACGGGTCTCCGCTCTTTATCCGTCTGTTGCCACACACCAGTTTAGAAGACAAAATGGCAAATCAAATGTCATTTTCATGCACAAGGCTCAATGGCAGCACAAGATCCAAGAAATCTACGCGGAGCTCGAGAAAATCATAAAAAAAAGATCCATATCCAATCACCTTTTGATCAACAGAAATTCTGGAAAAATCGTGAAGCAATTCTGAGAAAAAACATATACCAGAATAAAGGGGCACAGCAAACCAGGGGACCACAAGAAACCGGAGGGCCCAACTCATCTATACGATCGCGGAACCGCGGCCAATAGGGGGTCTAGGCCGCGGTTCCGCGGCCGTATGGCGGCGGCAGTCGACCAAATTTTAGGGGCTGTTTTGTCTGTTCATCCTTGTTCTGAAAGTTGCCCTACATTTTCTTTTCCCTGCCTTTAAATAGCCCAGAACCTTGTGAAGCCAAGTGTGCATAATCTTGTATTTTTCTAGGTTTAGAATACTTGTTTCTTCTTCCTCTTCTCATCTCTTCTCCATTGAAAAACTTGTAGTGAGCTTTTGTGAGTGAAGAATGATGAATAAAGAAGTGCATTTTATTATCATACTTGTCTTGCTCTTATGTTAAATGCGTGTAATTTTCATTTGTTAACTTAGTTGTTGTTATTTCTTTCTCTTTTTCTTTATTCTTAAAACAACCATGATGCTTACGCTTGATCCTTGCCAAGATGAGGTCGCAAATAGCTAGTTGTTATCTTCTAATCTCCTTCTTTCCATCTTTCTCTTTGTTTTGTTTTCTTTTCATTATGATGTGTGAGTAGTTTCCATACTTGTTAGGGTAGGATAAGGGAAGTTTGAGAGAAGGAAATCTCTCTCACTCTTTCCTTGCCCAACATCTTAAATCGACTCCCGTTAATTGAACCACAATCCGCTCCCTACGGCATCCTATCTTACATGATAGCGGTGATTCCGTAGTGAGACCGGTTGTGGTTGAATTAACCGGAGGTTATAGCTAAGAACCAAGAACGGACGGACAAGCACCAAAAGGAAGAAC
Organism: Agapanthus africanus; assembly: GCA_030015575.1. NCBI lineage: Eukaryota > Viridiplantae > Streptophyta > Magnoliopsida > Asparagales > Amaryllidaceae > Agapanthus > Agapanthus africanus. Next base: position 470,159,430 of record CM057349.1, read on the forward strand.
TTAAGCGTTGGAAAGCCTAGCTTATACTCGCAAGTTCCTTCCTAGTCGTGCTAATCCCCGTTGTTACCGATTACCGTAACACCGATATTAAGAGTGGCAACGAAAGAAGTGAGCGACTCCTAACTCAAACTAACCTAATCCTAACCCTAACAAGCTCTCTTTACATATCATTTTAACACTTATATAATCACAAACAAATCTGGACTTTCGGACTTAACTCGTTAAAGCACATAGAAAAATATTCCCATCTCCCTGCGGACGACCCGTACTCAACCGGCTAGCTACAAGCGAAACCGTTTTGATTGCGGTAATTAACTAAACTTGAACACGCAGAATCTCCAACAATCAGTGCACAGTGAAGTGCTCGGAGAAAGGGTTTTTGAGATTTGAAGAGAAAGAGAGGTTTAAGCAGTGGGCTAGGAGTTACTGTGATGGTGATGATGCTGAGGGGGTCGTAGGGAGATCGGCGATGAGGTGGGGAGTTCGCCGACGGTAGGGGTGTAAGGTGGCCGAGCTCGGTTGCAATTGGGTTTGGGAGTGCAGGGGATCGGCAGGGCTCGGGTTGTTGAAGATGGAGTCGTAGAGGGAGGAGGTTGGTGGAGGAGACGTGAGGGATCGCTGAGGAGCTGTCGTCGTCGGAGGTGGAGGTCGCAATGGTTTCGAGGAAAAATTGGGAGTTCGGTGGTGAATAGGATTTGAGATTTTAGAACGAGGGAGAAGAGATATGAGGGTAAGATGGATCAATGAGGGTGTGATAGGAAACGTCGGGGGTTGAAGTCGTGGGTGTAACGGCAGGAGCGGGGGGCGTGAGCGTGGGCGCGGAACGCGGCGGAGGAGGGGATCGCGCGCTGTGAACAGTGGACTTTACCGTTGGGAAAATTTTTGAAGAAGATGAATAGGAGTAGCGGGTCGGGTCGGGTTGAGTGGAGGAAATTGGGCACGGGCCGCAGGGAGTGGGCCGGAAGAAAAACTCTGAATTTTATTTAAAAAAGATGTGGGCTAAGGAAGGGGATTGGGCCGAGGGATTTATAAAAGGATTTTTTTTAAAAAATTTTCGAGTGGGCTGGGGAGAATAGTAAGGGCTGGGGGTTTTTATATGGAATTTTATTAAGGAAAAACTTAGAGTGGGCTGAGGGAAATAATTAAGGGATTTGGTTTAAATATAAGTTGGGCTGAATGTTTAAAATTTGGTTTAAGGGTAAGTGTTTTGCTCATTTTGGTTTATTTCGGCTTTGGTTTTAAATCTTGGGTTTTAGCTTTTAGGGTTTGGACTATAATTCCAAAAGAGCTGGAAGAATAGGGTTTAAATATCAACCTTAACAACCAACTAAAAATATACGAAGGCAAGAATAAGGTAATCAATAGAATTCAGAAAATAGGAAACTTCATTTAGAAAGGAAACGGGGATTTACATCATACCCCCCTTAACAAAAATTTCGTCCTCGAAATTTAACAAAGTTACAAGAAACAATGTACTAAACAAAGAGATGTGGATAACGATCACGGATATCTTCCTCCCGCTCCCAGGTGGATTCCCCTGGGGAACGACCGCCCCAAGACACTCGAACTAACGGAATGACCTTATTCTTCAGCACTTTCTCTCTGCGGTCGAGGATGGTAGTAAGCTGCTCCTCGTATGACAGATCGGTTCCCAAAACTAGTTCCGAATGGTCCAAGACATGGCTCTCATCCCGGACATAACGCCGCAACTGTGACACGTGGAAGGTATTGTGCACACCAGCTAGCGATGGAGGCAAGGCGAGTCGATAGGCCACCTCTCCTACTCGCTCTAGCACCTCAAAAGGTCCGATAAAGCGGGGACTAAGCTTTCCCCGACCTCCGAACCTGATAACTCCACGAGTAGGGGAAATCTTCAAGAACACATGATCTCCGACTTCAAATTCTAGTGCCCTTCTGCTGGTATCTGCCCAACTCTTTTGTCTATCCTGAGCCATCTTAATACGCTGCCTGATCATTTGGACCTTGTCAACTGTCTGAACAATGAGTTCGGGGCCCAGTAATCTTCGTTCTCCCACATCATCCCAACATACTGGGGATCGACACTTCTGCCCGTATAGTGCTTCAAAAGGAGCCATCTGAATACTAGCCTGATAACTATTGTTATAAGAGAACTCGACTAGATGCAGATGGTCCTCCCAGGAACCCTGAAAGTCCAACATACAAGCTCTCAACATATCCTCGAGCGTCTGAATCGTACGCTCGGATTGTCCATCCGTCTGTGGGTGATAAGCTGTACTGAATTTAAGGCGGGTATCCAAGCTCTCCTGTAAGCTCCTCTAAAAGTGCGACAAGAATCTCGTGTCCCGGTCTGACACAATGCTGACTGGAACACCGTGAAGTCGCACAATCTCCTGCATATATCTTTCTGCCAATGATTCTGTCGATTGTCCCACTCGGATAGGTAAAAAGTGTGCAGCCTTTGTGAGGCGATCGACGATAACCCAAATGGCGTTATTGCCCCTAGGGCTCCGTGGTAAGGCCGTCACAAAATCCATAGTAATGTGCTCCCGCTTCCATTCCGGTATCGGCAGGGGTTGTAACAGTCCTGCTATCCTCTGATGTTCCGCCTTCACCTGCTGACATACCAAACATCTGGATACAAACCTCGCAATTTCCCGCTTCATTCCATTCCACCAAAAGTGCTGCTTTAGGTCCTGATACATTTTTGTACCTCCTGGATGCACAGAATAAGCTGAACTGTGTGCTTCAGCCAAAACTTCTTCTCGAACATCTCCTTTAGGTACGCAGAGTCTGCTACCGAATCTCAGAGAGCCATCTTCATGTATAATTAAATCCGTTCTCAGTCCAGCTTCCACTTGCTCTCTGAACTTTTGCAATCGGGGATCATCCGCTTGTGCAATCTTGATGCGATCCACCAGAGAAGATTGCACATGTAGTTGCCAAAATTGACTGAGTGCGTTCGGCGTAACGACTTCAAGTTTAAGTCTCTGAAAATACTCAACAATGCTCCTCTGATCGGTCAACATCATGACCGCTGGCTTGCGACTGAGCGCATCTGGTACAACATTGACCTTTCCCGGGTGATACTGAAGGTCCAAGTCATACTCTGCCATTAGCTCTAGCCATCGGCGCTGCCTCATATTTAGTTCTTTCTGAGTGAAAACATACTTCAAACTTTTGTGATCTGTGTACACCTCCACTTTCTCACCCAACAGATAGTACCTCCAAATCTTCAATGCAAATACTACCGCAGCTAACTCCAAGTCGTGCGTGGGGTAGTTCTTCTCATGGTTCCTCAGTTGTCGAGAGGCGTAAGCAACCACTCGGCCGTGCTGCATCAAAACACAGCCTAAACCCTTCCCTGAAGCATCACTGTGTATCACCAAACCACCAGAATTATCTGGTACAGTAAGAATAGGCGCCGTGGTTAACTTCTGCTTTAGTGTGTCGAATGCCTGAGTGCACTCCTCTGTCAATGTAAATGGCACGTCCTTCCGTGTCAGCCTCGTCAATGGTTCCGCGATTCTTGAGAAATCTTGGACGAATCTCCGATAATAACCTGCCAATCCCAGAAAACTCCTGATCTCTGCTACTGACTTCGGCGTCGGCCAATCTCTGACAGATTCTATCTTCGCCGGGTCCACCAAGATGCCTTCGCCCGAAACAATATGTCCCAAAAACTGAACTTTGTCGAGCCAGAATTCACACTTGCTCAGCTTCGCATACAGCTTCTCTTCCCGAAGAATTTGCAGTACCGTGCGCAAATGTTCAGCGTGCTCTTCCCGAGTCTTCGAGTAGACAAGTATGTCGTCGATAAACACAACGAAAAACGTGTCCAAGTACTTTGCAAACACTCTGTTCATCAAATCCATGAATATTGCTGGGGCATTGGTAACTCCGAACGGCATCACAAGGAATTCGTAATGTCCGTATCGGGTCCTGAAAGCCGTCTTGCACACATCTTCGGCTGCTACTCTGATTTGATGATATCCAGAACGAAGGTCCAACTTCAAGAATACCTTGGCTCCACTTAGCTGGTCGAATAGGTCGTCAATGCGCGGGATTGGGTATTTGTTCTTTATTGTGACCTTGTTCAGCTCCCGATAATCTATACACATTCGTAACGATCCATCCTTCTTCTTTACTAATAGAACTGGTGCACCCCACGGTGAAGCGATTGGCCGAATAAATCCCTTCTCCAATAGTTCTTCGACCTGCTTCTTCAATTCCGCCAACTCAACTGGTGCCATTCTGTATGGGGCCCTAGATACTGGGGCTGTACCTGGAATCAAATCGATTGAGAACTCCAAGATTCGAGGAGGTGGTAGACCTGGTAGATCTTCGGGAAATACATCCAGAAAGTCCCGAACAATTTCTGGAACTGGGTTTTTATCAATCTCCATAGCTGTCAGCTCCTTAGACGTTGCTCTGTATTTAGCTGGCTCCAAAGATTCGCTTCCGCCCTCGAAAGTAAACTCCGGGTGATTGGGGATGCGGAAGATCACCTTCCTTGCACGGCAATCGATAACTGCATGGAAAGTGCTCATCCAATCCATCCCGAGAATTGCGTCGTAACTGCCTGTCCCGATCATAAGGAAATTCGCATAGAATTCCCTGCCACACACTACAACTGGGCATAATCTACATTCTCGACTAGGTATAATAATGCCATTACCCGTATGAATTTCCTATCCCTTGGTTAGTGGTTCATGTGGTATTGAGTGTGTATTAGTGAAATGCTCAGACAAGAAACAATGCGATGCTCCTGAATCAAATAGTACTCTAGCTGGCAAGGAATGTACGAGTAGAGTACCTGTAACCACATCTCCTGACGCTTCTACCTGCTCGGCGGTCAAGGTGAAAGCCCGTCCTTGACCGCGACCTGTAAATGGTTGCCTCTGCTCCTGTGGCCTCTGCTGTGGCTGTCCAGAACCTCCCTGTATCTCTGCTCGCTCAGGGCAACTGTTAATCCTGTGCTGACTGGAACCGCAAATCAAGCACTGTCCCTTGGCACGGCGACAGTCCTTCTGGGTATGTCCTCCTCTACCGCAATAGCCGCAAGTTACGCCCTGTCTCTGGGGGCGATGCTGTGGTATGAACGGGCGCTTCATTTGTGTCGTTCCTGCTCTGTGGACCGGTATGGCTCCTCGAGAAGGCGCGTGGGTACGTGCTAGAACGACTGGGGGTCTTCTGAACTTGTTAATCAATTGCTCCTGAACTCTCGCCGCGTTGAGTACCTGTGCGAAAGTTTGCAAATCCAACGATGCAATCAACTGCTGCAACTCGAAATCTAACCCCTGAAGAAAGCGTCTGGCCCTGGTGGCCTCTGATTTGACCATGTATGGAGCAAAGCGGCTCAGACGGTTGAACTCTGCCGCATATACGTCCACTGGGCGTCCATTCTGCTTTAAAAGAATAAACTTTTCCTCCATCTCTGCCTTGGCTGTGGGAGGAAAATAATGATCTAGGAAGCACTCCTTAAACTTGCTCCATTCAATCGGCTCATCAAGTCTGCTTTCTTCCACCGACCATCATGTACGGGCTTCGTCTTCTAATTGAATCTTTATCACATCCACTCTGTCTTCCTCTGGAACCCTGGCGGCTGTCAATAAATTCTCCATGTTCACCAGCCATTGTTCAGCCTCAAGGGGTTCAGCTAGCCCTATGAATGCAGCTGGGTGTAATCGTCGGAAGTCTGACACGGTACCAACCCTAGCCTGATAAGCTGGTGGAGTAGCGCCCTCGGGGGCGGTAAAAAGTGCGGAGGGTCCTCCTGCGGCGGTAATCGCCCTGAGTCCCTCAGTGAGTAAATCTGTCTTTCTTTCCTGAGCTTCCGCGAGAGTGGTCAGTGCACTAAGTATTCTTTCCGTGCGGTCCTGAGAGCTGGAGTCCGAGGAGGGGTCGTTCGGGGACGTCATATCACTGGAAGATTCAAAAGGATAGGATCAGATTCAAGAGTAGTGAAACAAGAATAACGTAATACAGCATAGTTAATGTTATTCCTTGATACTAAACACAGGCTCTGGTACCAACTAAACCATGTCACGTCCCGCTTCCCAAAATACGGAAAACGAGGGATGACTAGGCCAGCCATGCTCCTACGGTCAAGGAATCATCCCGCCGTAGTCACACTTCGGCTTCTAGCACTACATGGTAATCAGTAAATAAAGCACAGTATTAAAGGAATCACATCACTAATTTATTACATTAAAATTCCATTGTTCACAAATTACAGATAATAAGAACAATAACTAACCAAGTACAATCTCACGATCACTCTAAGGAAAGCAGTAAAGATAGGGAGTACACCAGACTATATCTCTGTGAACTCGAAGGGTGGATCCGTCTCCTGTGCTGGTCCTCCCGCGGGATCAGAGCATGCATACTCAGGTCGTCAGAGCGACACAACAATAATATCATTATAATAAGATGAAACAGGTAAATGTGGTAATATTGGTATAAGAACAATGCGAGTAATCACTGTGTCACTATATGATGCAGAATATGTTATGTGTCCCTATCGGTCTCTAGGTCATGTTTGAAATCACATAGTGGAAGGAGGATCATGTTTAACAGGAGTCTCGTACATACCCGAGACAACGGCCCACATGCCCGGGACATAACCCTGTCAGCCGGATCGCTAGATCCTACCCTACACGTATCAGTATCACGGTTCGAATGATCATCCTCTAAACACGGTCCCGCTAAATACGATACTCTTTCCACTTTGATTTCCCCTTTTTCCCCAGGTTCTCACTAGTTATGATCTTGATTTAGTCGTGTACGAGTATGCCAATGGCACGGTTTTGTCACTGTTCACTGTATCAATCACTGTCATGAATATTCACTTTCCATTGGTGTACTCGTCACTCCTAAACCAACATCTATCACGCACGATAATGCAATGTCCACACGCACTAATCACTGAGTATATGGCAAGGGTATGATATATATATTGTATGCTACCAATAACTCTGTATGTTATGAATCAACATGCATGTCCTTAACTAAAATAATTTACATAAATTAATATGTTAGGAATTCAGAAAAATGATACAAGTAAGGTAAATAGAACACTTAGTCAGCAATTCATCAAAATTTGTTTCAGTTCAATCGGGATTCCGATTCTCAAGATACAGCTATTTCATTTTAAGTGCTCGCGGCTAGAAATTCAGTTTCAGAACTGAACGTCCGTTTCGCGACACGAATTGCACCCAGTTGGGCTCAGAATTTAGCGATGTTACAGTTAAATGAAATTTAGGGTTTCCATTAAAGTATTCAACGCAATAGACATATCCTCAATCGCATCTATACGTTGAAAGTTATACACAGTTTAACCTCAGGGTGTCATTTCAGAATCTGTTCTGGACAGTTATATGTTCTGCCCTGTTAAATATAGTTTAAAATAGTAAAAAGCTATGAAACGAAATGGAACTGCCTGTTTTATTTAGCTAACAGAATTATCTTTAATCTACTGCAGGGTTCCGCAACATACGTCTTCAGAAAATACAGTGACGCAGGTCTTAGGACAGAACACAATAATCAGAAACGCTCTGGACAGCAGTCCAGAGTCGCATTCCGATCCAATTATCATCACGGTTACAGAACAGAAATCATTAGAATTTTACATCGGGTTAAAGTTCGTCGAGTCGGCTTCGGTTTAAGCCCTCGAACGCATCTTTCCAGAATATGTAATTTATGGTGATTTTATTCATTTTCAGATACGAGAAAATATTAGTTTTAACGACATGTTTGGGGGTATCGATTTTTGTCACTAACAATCGTATTTTCCAGCGAGATTCATACACGATATTTATAATTCTATGGGCCAACAGAAAATATCAGTCTCCGTCAAAATAAACAATCATTTCCATTGGGATCTAACATCGAGCACTTAGGTCATGATATACATCGGTAATCGGTAAGTTTAATAACTATGTGATTTATGTTTGTAACACCACTAAATTAGCATGAAGCAAGTAAATACTTGCCTGGAAAATGTCTCGGGGTCGCACGGCAGCAACGATGTCGCGAACGCGCGTTGTACGCCGCGGAACAAGTTCGCGCGAGCTTGGCTCGAAACACGGGTTTGACGTCGAAGTTCCCCGGAGTCGTCAAGTGCTTGCTGGAAGCGGAGGTGGTGCTCCGTGGTTGGCCTGAGACTTGCTGGGGTCGACGATGTCGGCGATGGTCGCTCCGGTGACGTGCACAGTGAAGTGCTCGGAGAAAGGGTTTTTGAGATTTGAAGAGAAAGAGAGGTTTAAGCAGTGGGCTAGGAGTTACTGTGATGGTGATGATGCTGAGGGGGTCGTAGGGAGATCGGCGATGAGGTGGGGAGTTCGCCGGCGTCGAGGGGTGTAAGGTGGCCGAGCTCGGTTGCAATTGGGTTTGTGAGTGCAGGGGATCGGCAGGGCTCGGGTTGTTGAAGATGGAGTCGTGGAGGGAGGAGGTTGGTGGAGGAGACGTGAGGGATCGCTGAGGAGCTGTCGTCGTCGGAGGTGGAGGTGGCAATGGTTTCAAGGAAAAATTGGGTGTTCGGTGGTGAATAGGATTTTAGATTTTAGAACGAGGGAGAAGAGATATGAGGGTGAGAGGGATGAATGAGGGTGTGATAGGAAACGTCGGGGGTTGAAGTCGTGGGTGTAACGGCGGGAGCGGGGGGCGTGAGCATGGGCGCGAAATGCGGCTAAGGAGAGGATCGCGCGCGTGAACAGTGGACTTTACCGTTGGGAAAATTTTTGAAGAAGATGAATAGGAGTAGCTGGTCGGGTCGGGTTGAGTGGAGGAAATTGGGCACGGGCCGCAGGGAGTGGGCCGGAAGAAAAACTCTGAATTTTATTTAAAAAAGATGTGGGCTGAGGAAGGGGATTGGGCCGAGGGATTTATAAAAGGATTTTTTTTTTAAAAATTTTCGAGTGGGCTGGGGAGAATAGTAAGGGCTGGGGGTTTTTATATGGAATTTTATTAAGGAAAAACTTAGAGTGGACTGAGGGAAATATTTAAGGGATTTGGTTTAAATATAAGTTGGGCTGAATGTTTAAAATTTGGTTTAAGGTTAAGTGTTTTGCTCATTTTGATTTATTTCGACTTTGGTTTTAAATCTTGGGTTTTAGCTTTTAGGGTTTGGACTATAATTCCAAAAGAGCTGGAAGAATAGGGTTTAAATATCAACCTTAACAACCAACTAAAAATATACGAAGGCAAGAATAAGGTAATCACTAGAATTCAGAAAATAGGAAACTTCATTTAGAAAGGAAATGGGGATTTACATGTTGAGACGAATCGAGGTATTCCTACAAAGACGCTGATTTCTCTATGGGTCGACGCGAATCAAGATGCTCTCGTCAAGGACGCTGATTTCCATGAATCGAGGAAGTTGCTAAGGACACTGATTTCCCTGGGATTGAGACGAATCGAGGTATTCCTGCAAATACGCTGATTTCTCTACGGGTCGACGCTAATCGAGATGCTCTCGCAAGAATGTCCTAACGTCACAGTTAACCTCTGCTCTTTACGACAGAGGTCCGTTAGGGTTTGTGGTACTAGGGTTTTGTCCGTCGTACCGTCGCGTTGGCTGATGTATTCCTCGATAAGCAATCTTGCTGTTCGAGTAGCCTTGCGACTGTCGTGTCTCTGATCCCTTCGGGGGCTGGACAAGACGTCTTCAAGCAATCTTCCTATGCAGTTTGACCGTCGGAAGAGCAAGCGTTAGGAATTTTGCCATGCCGCTTTTTACTTGAGGTTAGGCTCAGTTTGGGGAGCCCCAATGAGTCATAACCACTCCGCGCTAGTGTGGGATGGTCTCCGATAGTCTTTCAGGTTTTATTTGAGTTTCCGTCAAGACCCTGAAGCTAGGAATTTGGCATTTGCTTCGTTTGTTGGCATTGCGTCTGCTGTATCGAGATGAATGTCGCGGTTGTCTCTAGGTTGTTGGTGAACCGTCGAGGTTTGGAACTAGGGATTTTGCCGTGGCTCCGTTGTTTGATTGTCGCGTCTGAATCCTACTGGAGGAAGAACGCTGTGGTGACATCTCGTCTGCTGTATCGAGACGAACGTCGAGGTGGTGACCACTTCGCGCTGGTGTGGGGTGATCTCCGATAGTCTTTCAGGTTTTATATGAGTTGCCATCAAGACCCTGAAGTTAGGAATTTGGCCTTTGCTTCGTTTGCTGGCATTGCGTCTGCTGTATCAAGACGAATGTCGCGGTTGTCTCTAGGTTGTTGGTGAACCGTTGAGGTTTGGAACTAGGGATTTTGCTGTGGCTCCGTTATTTGATTGTCGCGTCTGAATCCTGCTGGAGGAAGAACGCTGTGGTGACGTCTCGTCTGCTGTATCGAGACGAACGTCGGGGTGGTGACCACTCCGCGCTGGTGTGGGATGATCTCCGATAGTCTTTCAGGTTTTATATGAGTTGCCGTCAAGACCCTGAAGCTAGGAATTTGGCCTTCGCTTCGTTTGCTTTGGCGTGTCCGAATCCTATTGGAGGAAGATTGCCGTGGTGACATCTCGTCTGCTGTATCGAGACGAACGTCGAGGTGGTGACAACTCCGCACTGGTGTGGGATGATCTCTAATAGTCTTTCAGCTTTTATATGAGTTGCCGTCAAGACTTTGAAGCTAAGAATATTGCCTTTTCTTCATTTGTTTGTTTTGCATCTGCTGTATCGAGATGGATGTCACGGTTGTCTCTAGGTTGTCCATGAACCGTCGATATTTAGAACTAGGGACTATGCCGTGGCTCCGCTTTGCTGACGTTGCGTCTGCTGTAACGAGATGAATGTCGAGGTGGTCTCTAGGTTGTCTGTGAACCGTCGAGATTTGGAACTAGGGACTATGCCGTAGCTCCGCTTTGCTAACGTTGTGTCTGCTGTAATGAGACGAATGTCGAGGTGGTCTCTAGGTTGTCTGTGAACCGTCGAGATTTGGAACTAGGGACTATGCCGTGGCTCCGTTTGGTGATGTTGCGTCCGAGTCCTGTTGGAATGAGGAGGATCACCGTTGCTGATTTTTAGGCTATAGATATTGCCATTAAGATTTGGAACTAGGGACTATGCCATGGCTCCGTGATTGATTTTTGCGTCCGAACCCTGCTGGAATGAGGTGGAACGCTGTTGTGGGTCTCCAGGCTGTAGATGTGGCCGTCGAGACTTGGCTCTCTTTCTGATGGAGCCTGGTGGGATGATATGGTTCCCTCTTTGTTTGCGCTCCTGGATTGTATACATGGATCGATGTGATCTTACCTATAGGGCAATAGTTTCATTTTATATGTATACATTTTTTTATTTTCTTTCCGCGATGCTCTATCATTTCAGCTTTTATATCATGAAGGCCACGATTGCCCAATCATTTCGGTTATGTTTCACGCTGCCCAATCATTTCGGTTATTTTTTATTTTTACTCGCTGTTTTTTATTGCGAATTGCCCAACCATTTCGGCTGTTCTATATGCATATATTTCACTTGCTGATTTCGTTGCAAGTTGCCCCATCATTTTGGCTATTTCATATGCATTTGTGGCTCGCTGACTTTTCGCCGCGAGTTTAGGATTTGATACCAATTTAGGCATCAGCATCGCTACAACTGGGATATTGCCAGGAGCGAATTATCATTTGCCTCTGTCGATGTCGAACAAAGGTGGCTTAGCGAACAGGGTTAGGATCCTGTCGACTAAGGCTTTTAACTTCATGAACCTTAAGGGTCTCATGAAGGTATTCCTCCCTACGAGTCGTGAGAATCTCGTAAGTGCGTTTTCTCTTTAAGAATCGTAAGGATTCCTGAGTGTGCATTCTCTTATAAGTCGTAAGGATCTTACAAGAGTGTTTTCTCCTTATAAATCGAGAGGACTTACAAGGGTTATCCACTGTGTAAACATATCCCTAGTCGCTGGCAGGACTCTGTTAAGGAAATGTTCATTCGTGCCCATGGATTGTATACAAGGGTCAATATTGAACCGTTTATAGGGCAACATTGGAGATTGTGATGGCTTAAGAACAGGTTCAAATACCTGTAGCTGAAGGCTTTTGAACCCTATGAGCCGTGAGGGTCTCAAAGGGGAGTTCTCCTTACGAGTCGTGAGGATCTCGTAAGTGTAATTTCTCCTTAGGAATCATGGGGATCCCTAAGTGTGTTTCTTCTTTGTGGGTCGTAAGGATCTCACGCAGGTGGTTTCTCCCTATAAGGTCGAGAGGACCTTGCAAGTGTATTTTAACGAGATTGCGCCCTTTCGGGTTTTCACAAAACTCGCCGGTAGCCCTGCTGTTTTTACTCACGGAGCCCTTTCGGGTTTTCATCCGTGCCCATCTCGCTTTTGGGTGTACCGTTTTTTTTTACCACGTCAGCCTGGGGACACCGCAGTTTGTAATAGTTTAACGACGTTTCGGTCATAGGTCCGAGATTTTTCAGGCAATGTACAATTACGCAACTAGATTTTCTCGCAAATCTTCGCATCTTTTGTGTCGGAGGTGGATTCCTTGAAGAGAGGGCTGAGGGAGATTTCTTCGTCGGAGTCGCTTCCAAAGATGAAAACTTGCGATCCCTTAATGTCGACTATGTGACAGTTGCCAGCAGCTCTTTTGCGCTCATCTGTCGTGCTTCTTTATTCTCAATGAGCCTTGCGCTTCACTCGTTGAACATGTTATCGGTGGGCAACATATCCCTGCCACCAGATTTTAAAGGCTATGCACTCCTCAGTAGGGTATGCAATCCTTTGATGGTACAAGCAGAAGTTAGGATGTATGTCCGCTTCATCAAGATATATACCGCCAGGAGAATTTCCTTTGAAAGAGGGCAACTTCATTCGCATTGACAGGGCCCTAACGAATCGTTTCCTTGCTTTAAGCTTTCTTTTGCTGGCGATAGGGATGCTTCGATCCGGTTGGGGTGCCTCGACTTTTTCATTCAGTCGTCGGCGTTTGGCTTTTTCGTATATGGCCATTTCGCGCTCTCGATTGGCTTTGCTTTTCTGACTGGCTTCGTTCAGTAGCAAGTCGATCATTTCGTCAGACGGTTCCAAAGGTTTTGGCTTCGATCCTGCCCCCAGCTCTTTTATGCCGTCTTCAATCGCCGAGTGAGCTTCTTCGTTAATTAACACCGAATGAGAGATCATGTAGCAACTTGCCACATAGTCCTCAGATTCTTCTGACGAGTCATCCCCGTCATTATTGTCGTTATCTCCGCTTTCAAGGATATTGTTGAGAAATTCTTGGAGTGTGACCAGGGTCCGCGTCTTCTGGTTATATTCCTCCAGCGCGTCAATATGTTTTTGCAGATCCGTGCGCTTGTCATCAAACTACACGGGCTTTATGATCTTCTTCTTTTTCTTCGATGACTTTGAAGGCTGGGCCCGAATGTTTTGTCCACCATCACTATTAACTCCCAATGTTGGGCATGGTTTCAGCATCCCCTCGATGATCTCCGGCTCTAGCTGGCTTTTCCACCTGATCGCCGGGTATGTTTGAAGATCTTTCAGCATTCTTTTAGTTTTTGTCGAAAGAACGACTTCACATGGAGCTTCTTCTATAAAAAGAGCACGATGCCCCCGGTGTGTCCACCCTTTTAGGAGTGTGTTGTTGTGGCGGATTCACCTTCCAGTTTTCAGATAGCGCAAACTTGCCCTGTTGGTATTGGTCTTCAACCCAGTTTTTGAAGACGTAGCAGTCTTCGATCGGATGGCCCAATACTCGGTGTTAGGGGCAGTAATTGGGATCGTTGACGCCGTTTGGTTCCGGTGGGTGTCTCGACTCCGGTAGAGTAATGAGCCCATTGCGCACTGCCAGTTCAAACAATTTCCTTGTTTTATCCCGGGGAAACGAGTAAGGACGTCTCAACTTCTCATCAAGGGATTGCCGCTTGTTGCTTTGGCGAACAACCAGTCTCGGGCCACTCGGTTGTTGTTGAGCGTTGGCGACGAAGGTTGCTTTCCCTTTCCCTTTCTCATTCCGAGGATCCATCTTTGAGGAGGATGGTATATGGCCCATCTGGTCCATTTGGGCCAGCTTGTCGATCAAGGCCTGGAAGGTGGTCGTCTTGAAGAACATCATGAATTGGGATATGGTCGCCTGCGGATCAAGAGTGCCTACGAACATGCCCACCGCAGGCACTTCTTCTATGCGCTGTTCGCACTTCGACCACAGGTTGTGCCACCGTATCGCATACTGAACCCATGTTTCACCTGGTTTCACCCTGGTATTGATCAACGCTGTGATTGGGGTGCGTTCGCTGGCGCTTGCGAAACGCTGGGTGAATAACAGCTCCATTTCCGTGAATGTTTTGACGGAGTCATTTGGAAGCTCCGAATACCATTCGAAGGCCGTCTCCGCCAAACTGCCAACGAATTGGCAAAGCAGTAGCTTATCGTCACCTCCGGTGTTGCTGCATAGAGCCCTAAATTGAGCGACATGCTAATGCGGATTTCCAGTCCCCTTATATACATGGAATTTGGAGATCATGTATCCCGGCGGGTACTTTATTTGGTCATACCAACCTGGATAGGGTCGTCCAGTTTTAACAATTTGCTCAGTCGCTTCATTCGCCTATTGAACTCGTATCTGCTGAGCGGTGTAATCATCCAGGGCAGCTTTGGAGATTGTCTCCTCCTTGGCTGTTGACAGAGCCGGTAGAGGATTTGATGTCTCTCCTTTATCATCTTCAATTATTACAGGAGGATCTTCGGCTCGGGGATCCGGCTGGATCATCATGCCCACCATCTCTTGGAATAGAAGGGCCATTTGTTTTATATTGGCCGCTTGTTCCGCGGCCTCTTTTTCCTTCTTCTCAAGCATTCTCCGAAGGAATTCGGCATCATTTTCCTGCTCACGGCGCTTCTTCGAGGATGTTTCCGGGCTTGTTTTCGGTCCCGTAAGTGCGGCCATAGCTGTTAGCATTTCTTGAAGCTTCTGTTGCTGCTCTTGGGCTTTCATCACGGATAGCGTAAGCAGTCGATGACATGTGGAGATACGGCTATCCTCTTTTCCGGATGCCATATAGACGGTATGTACCACCATGCCCCCAGACTTGGGGCGTTTAGGCTTAGTGCCCTTGACATTTGTCGCAGACATAAGGATTTTCTCTGGCCTTCTCCTCTTATGGGCGGTCGAAATTGAAGGGGCCGTTGTAGTGGGTACCCAAGTAGCTGTCGCCTTCTGTGGCTTAACAGGGCAGTTCCCTTCCTGCCAAAACTTCATCTTTTCTTGTCGGCGGGGGTAGTCTTGATCAACAACCGAGTCTTGGACTTGACGCCAGACTTTGTAAGTCTTAGAGGACAGCCGCTGAGAGGGCTGCTCCAGCTTCGCCTTTGAGGATTTCTTCATAGGTGGAGGAGATCTTTTCAGCACAGCAGTTGGCGAATTCCTGTGCACCTTGTTAAGTAGTTCAAAGCTATTCCCAGTTGGAACAGCAGCGTCGACTTCCACCATTGGGGCTGGCGGAGTCAATCCGGAAGGGGAATAGCCCCCAGCTTTTCTCACTCGGCGCCAGTGACGACGTCGAGCATGTCGTGCGGCTGGGACTGGCTCAGCTATGAGGGTGGTTTCATCATGCCCCATGTCTTGGTGAAGGGTTATTACCGGTGTAAGCCTCTTGAAGACTGACGTCCATTGAGAGGGAATGGCCAACCTGTCGCAGGCAGACTTTCGAGCAGGGGAAGTAGCCTTAGCGACTTCGCTTGGATGGGGAGTTGTAACGGCCAGTCTTGTGAAGACCAACCTTTTGGCGGGAGAAGCCGCTTTGACGACTTCAAAACCAGGAATAACTATCCTTTTCGGGATAACCCCTTCTGGTATTGCGGGCTTCTTCATGGGCCCGTTGGAGCTTTGGCCCAGTCTGTTGAAAACTGAGGCAGTGGAGTTGGGCAACCCGTTGAGAGGGGCCGCAGTAGTTGTAAGTCGATCAAAGACCGGCTTCTTTGAAGCCTCTTGCAATGGTACAGGGATGTTGAAGCTTGTTGGCGGGATCATGGTCCCGAAGAACAATCCAGTAGTGGCCTGAGTCACCTGTTCCACCGGCATAGCGAAGATGGAGGCCGCTTGGGGCCCGTAAGTCACTCCTCCGGACGGGACGGAGCGAGAGTTGCAGTTGCAGTTAGTGCAGTTTGAAGCCATTGATCTTCTGTTTTCTGCACGGAGCAAGACACCAAATCTTAGTACCTCGAATCCACAGGCAACCATAGCAAACCGCGATTCGTTCGCGAACACGACACACGAAGTGTGGCGTGGAAAGAGGAAGAAGTCCCACCGGGTGTGCCAAAATCTGTTCCCCTCCGAAACACGGAGACACGACCGTGCGGGTCCGTCTTGCCTGAATTTCGAGGCAGGTGCTAATTGGTGCTATCCGTCCACCTTTCCGAAGATGCCAAGTTGATTTATGACACCATGTATCGAAGGTTTAAACGGATGCGGCCGATGTAGCAGACTTCGTCAGATTCCCCCTCGTTGAGGGGTTTTTGATTGTGGGGACGCTCTTCCCTGCAGACGCAAGCCCCTGCAGTTAATTACGCTACCGCATCGCGGTAACAACTTTCTCCTTCTCCAGATGGTCACTTAGTATCGTGGGTGTTTGTTTTGTTTGTGGTTGCCCGTGGATTGTATACGAAGACTAATTTATGTTGTCGCCCATAGGGCGTGGATTAGTCCAAATCCGTATCTTCTTAGATTTGGGTTTGGGGGTTGGGTTTAAGGATACGTTGGTCTCATTTGAAACTAAGATCAACTTAAACGTTCGTTGAGGATACGTTAGTCTAATTTTAAACTAAGATCAACTCAACGGGATCGTTTAGATCCAACAAAAGAGCATTTGGGCTCTATTGCTTAGTTTAGGGACATTGCGGTCGATTATTTTAAGGACATTACGGTCCAATGTTAGTTTAAGGACATCTCGGTCCATTGTTAGTTTAAAGACATCGCGGTCGAGGTTAAGGACATCATAGTTCGTGAGTTTAAAGACCTCACAGTCAAGGTTAAGGACATCATAGTGTTGGGGTAAAAATTTACACCCCGGTTGACCAAGTCAAAATCAAAGTCAATCCCAAGCCAAGTGGGCCCAAGCCCAGATCCAGTGGGCCCATGCCCGGGTCGAGCCCGAACATGAAACGGCCGGCCTCCCCTACGCCAAGATAAAATTTTTGTAATAAATAATTTTGTTGCATTTTCTTTTATTTTATTTTCGGATAAATGTAAGAAAAATAGGCATAAAGCCAAATTTTTGTAAAGCCCATGGCTTATGTGCAAAAAGAAATGGCACATGAGCCATGGGATAGGCAAAATGCCATTTTGTGAAGCCCAAGGGGCTATATGTAAAGTGTATAGCCTATAAAGGCAAAAGATAATGAAAATATCTCAGAACTTTTTTCTCTCTCCAAACAAAAAAAAAGTCTCAGAGCTGAGCTCTTTCTTCCATCTTCAAGGTTCCAAAACCTTCTTCTTTCTCTTGAATTAAATCAAGAGTTTTACTCTTCCTTTTTCAAAACAAATTAGTTTTTCACCACAAAACCCACAAAGGGGAACTTGGATCTATCATTAGATCTGAAAAAGGAGAGATTTTGAGATTTCACATCTCTTGATCTTCAAGATCCAGCAAGCAGCAGGAGGAAGAAGAACATCGTTCACTAAACCCAAAAAAAAAAAAAAAAAAAAAACAAGAAAACACACACTCAGGAGTCCAACTCCTCTCTGATTTCTCTTCTGAGAAATTCGTTTTAGCAGCGCGCAGCGCAAGTGCGCAAAGCGCCCGCGTGCCGACACGTGGCGCGCGCGCTTGCGCAAGTGCGCAAAGCGCCCGCGTGCCGACACGTGGCGCGCGCGCGCTTGCGCACCTGCGCGCTTGCGCAAGTGCGCAAAGCGCCCGCGTGCCGACACGTGGCGCGCGCGCTTGCGCACCTGCGCGCTTGCGCAAGTGCGCAAAGCGCCCGCGTGCCGACACGTGGCGCGTGCGCGCGCTTGCGCACCTGCGTGCTTGCGCAAGTGCGCAAAGCGCCCACGTGCCGACACGTGGCGCGCTTGCGCACCTGCGCGCAGCGCTCATGCGCAAAGCGCCCACGTGCCAACACGTGGCGCGTTTGCGCCTGAGCGCACAGCACCTAAGCGCACAGCGCCCAAGGTGCTGCCCCACGCATCCTTTGGATGCCATTTTTCCCTTTATTTATATACATATGTATATATATACATTTGTATACAAATGTACACATACACATACTCCATGACACTGTCCCTGTTAGAAAAAAATTTCTAACGGGGCGCTGCCCCGCACCCCGCAAGGGGGCTGCTAGCCCCCTTGACCCCCAGCCCGCTATCCGGGTAGCGGGACCCCCGTAAAAACTCTGCGTGGCTCCCGATATATCCAAAACCCCCCTTTCAAAAACACACGCACACCGCACATTGGGTTCGCATGACCAGTTTAACCCGTTAATCGGAGGTTCCCTCGCCCCAAAGGCGAGGGGTAATTAACGGCAGCTTAGTCCGCGGCTGCCGGAGATTCGGATCCCCACAATCATTAAACCCCGGCCTGCCATAGGCAGGGGGAATCTGTAGTACGCCTGACAAGCGCGCGCGTATTCCCATCTCAATGGGGTGACGAAAAACACCCTACAGATTCTGGCACGCCCGGTGGGACCAATCTCTCCTTCCATATTTCGGGTTAAAGGTTCATACGAACTCAATCAATATACATATCGATTGCCTATACTGAAATGATGTTTTTTTTTCCATGCAGCAATCAACCTTCGACGACAATGTCTCCCCAGATGAATTCTGCTTCCAACATGACCCCGATTCCGTACGTAGTCAAGATCAACGCTCGTGTGGTTCTCCCCGCGAGCCTCAGTCGACAGTGGGAGGAACCGCCCCGCCAGTTTGGCTCCGTCATCATCTACCCTGCCGGGAGCGCTCATCTGGCGGAGATCCCGGCGGAACAGGCAGCCAAGCCGGTCTCGAGGGGCAAGAGGCCGAATGTCGTGATCGCCAAGGCACCACAACCGAAACTCAAGACGGTGTGTGAACGATTCTCTGGTGCTCCAGCGGGTGGCAAGAACTCCGGTGCAAAGGGCTACATCCAATGTTGCGGACGAGCTCACGCGATTACTCCAACAAATGCACAATCGAGCGTATCTCCAAGGCCTTCCATCGCCCGGTCTGCGACGTCTTCCCTAAGAGCTGAAGTCTGCCAGGTGCTTAGAACAGAAAAGTTAAGGCAGAAGCGGCTCAGGTATCGAGCCAACAAGAGGGCCAAGGCTTCGACCAAATGGAATCATGTGAAGTTCCAAGTGCAGGGTTTCCCCGCGATGACGGCTGAGTCGGACGTAAGAATCAGCAATTCCTTCGAGCCTCTGAAGTGGGTTCAGAAAAACGCCATGACCGCCAGAATCAAGAAGACAGCGGTCCGACCAGTGCCACAAAGAGACGTGTCCCGGCCCCAACAGAAGAAGTATGACACTGTCTCTTCAAGGGTCTATCAGGCGCTCTGTGCCGCACGAAAGCAGCGGGGCAAATCCAGAAAAGAAGCGCCAGCACCATTTAAGAACCTGGTTAGGCCAGCCGCCTTCAATCGATTACCAGCTACCGAAGCAAGGGGGTCAAGACAGCGATCCGTGAAATCAGCTTCCAGTGATGAAAAGACGGCCGGATACATCATCCATACGGTCTATATGGCGGGCGGACGCCCCAGCGACAACCTTCGCAGCAAAAGCAAGGATGGGGCCACCACATCCCAAGCCCAATCTAGCCTGAATGTGGTCGCCGCCGCTCAAGAACAGCCGCCCCCGCTGGATGAAGAAAACCCTCTCGATGAGGATGATAGGCAGAAAGACCCCTCGGTCCATGAAGAGTCAAGCTCGGACAGCGAGGAGGAGCCGACTTTCCGCCCCAGGACTGCGGAGCAAGAGCTGCTTCAAGAGCTTCGAAAACAGCTCAGGAGCAAAGATAAAGAGATGGCCAAGCTCTACTCGAAGATTGACGACTTAACGAACGTGGTGATGCAGCTTATGGCTCAAATTGCTCGAGCGCCTCCCAATCAAGCACAAGCCGCTACTAATCAGCCGGGTGATGACAATCCGAGGCAGCCAATGCCTGTTCCTTCGGGTCCAAGACTGGTCGAGCCACATGAGAGCCGTCCACACTCCGCTTCTGGGGACGTCTTGGCCCCAGATAGCACTATCCCGCTAACACAGGATCGGATAATGGATTTGGTCACCAGCAAGGTTAAAACATTGGTGGCCGAAGCTGAAGCTCAGAAAGAAATCGGCAGTAGTGGCCGGCCATATCCCGCGCAATACGATCTGATCGAGTTCCCAAGCGGCTACGTCATTCCTAAGTTCGGAAGATTTGATGGAACGGGGAATGCAAATCAGCACGTTGCCCACTTCAAAGCATCGTGCGGAAATACAGGGGGCAATGACGCGCTCCTTCTTCGTCAATTTGTCAACAGCCTGACCGGTGTCGCTTTCGACTGGTACGCGAGCATACCAGACGGGTCCGTCATTACCTTTGCCCAAATGGAGTCTCTGTTCCGGCAAAGATTCATGAGCGTCAGTGATAAAATCTCCATTGCCGACCTTGTGAGGACCAAGCCGGGGAAGAATGAAAGCAACACTGACTTTATCGCCCGATGGCGTAATCTCACGGTCAAGTGCGAACCGCCGCTGGAGCAGGACCAGTCCGTCAGCCTTCTTATTGGGAACCTCAACAATTGGATGGTCCCATTCTTGTGTACAGCGGGCCTCAAGACATTTCAGGAGCTAACCAAGAAAGTCCAGATGCTGGAACGCTCAAAGCAAGAGTCCCCGCCGGACTCTCAGAGAGACAAAACCTGGAAAAGCAAGCGGGACGACAACCGTAGAAGTGGGAGTTCCAGCAGTACCAATGTCTTCAATGCGTCCGAAAATGAAGAAAAGCGAAGGGCGGGCGAATCCAAAACTAACCGGTCTCGAAAGCCATTGCTGGGAGGAGATGGGCCCACCCTAGAGGAGAAAAAGAACAAGGTTTACTCTTTCAAAAGGGACAAGGTTCGCAAGATATTTAAAGATGCCTTGAACAACGGCCTACAATTGCCGGAGTCGAAAAGACCCCAAGAAGCAAAAATGACCGACAATCCTCTGTATTGCCCGTACCACCGAGTAGTGAGCCATGCGATCGAGGATTGCTATATCTTCAAAGACTGGGTTGAGAAGCAGTACAAGGCTGGAGAGATCGAGCTGTCTAAAAGTGTGTTGGTGAACAACCAAGTTGCAACCACCAACTTTATACAGACAGAAGCTGAAGCCTTCTGGGAGCAGATAGCCGAACCCGCTGCCCCGAGAAATGAGATGGACTCATCGCGGTCTCCATGGAGTACGCACATATCTAATAAGACGAAGAAGATACTAAAGCTGCTTCAGAAAGAGCCCAGGATGGAATGGGAAGGACAGAAGAAGCCTACCAGTCCAGCTGCCAATGCGGCTCCATCAGGCTCAAAATCCAAGAAGCTCAAGAAGAAGAAAAGTGCAGCTCGGCGCAAAAAAGAGTCTGCAGGGAGATCGACCATTCAAAAATATATCGATTCCCTCGAAGAATATGAACAAAGGGAAAGAACATTGGTACAATTGAAGGAGTTCTTCCCTGTGCAAGCGGCTGAAATTCTGGAGGATTTAGAAGAAGACTCCAATGGAGAAATCCCAGTAGTGACCTGCTACGCCATCCATCTTGGCAGTGACTCCGAGGATGAGCTCTGTTTTCCTGAAGAGGATGAGGAGCTCGCCACAACGGCCAATCAAATCCAGCTTAGAAGCGGCAGGGCTCTACCGCCAAATCAGGGCAACGCCCCAAAAGGGAAAGAAAAACATGTCGCTAATGAAGAAGATGGCAGAGAACCGACTGATGAAAACATAAGTCCTTCCTCGGTGGACTATAATGTCTTGGCGCATCTCCGGAAGCTTCCGTCTCTCCTGAGCATCTACGACGCCTTGGTCCTATCTAAGGAGCTTAGAGATGTTCTCATTCACGCTCTGCAAAACCCCGAGCGGTATCAGGCTCACTTTGCGGAAATTAATATGAAAGAAGCCCAGCACGCTCTGTATGCCGCCGCAGTCACATTTAAGGATGAAGACTTGCTACTAGGAACGGCTGAGCACAATCGGCCGCTTTACGTGACCGGGTACAGCGACGGAGATCGAATTAATCGCATATTGATTGATCCGGGGTCCTCAGTGAACATCATGAACTTGCGAACTCTGAAGAGTTTGTCAATGGACGTCCGACACCTGTCAAAGGAAAGGATCGTCATTCAAGGCTTCAACCAAAATTGCCAGCAAGTTCTGGGGTCTATAGCTTTGCCAATCAAATTCGGGGATCTGCAAACTGAAGCTAAGATATACGTGATCGACGCAGACACGTCTTATAAGATTCTCTTAGGGCGGCCGTGGCTCCACGATTACGGCATCATTCCGTCAACTCTCCATCAATGCATGAAGTATACTAAAAATGGCGAAGAAAGACGCATTGACGGAGACATCCAACCGTTCGGTGTGCATGAAGTCCGATATGAAGATTCTCGGTACTTTATGAACCACCAAAATGCTAAGCCACAACTGACTGAGGATAGACCAGCCCCAAGACTCAAAAGCAAATCTGCGCCGGCTATCACTTTCAAAAGCAAAAATACCCAAGTGCGCCCGCATTTCGGCAGCGACACTGATGAGTCCGATGCTGGAAGCCCATCCTTCCGTAAAACTCGCCCTCGTTTCGGTAGCGATACGGACGAATCTGATGCTGAAGGCCCATCTAGCAGCAAAGTCCGCCCTCATCTTGGCAGTGACACTGAAGAGTCAGAAGAAGAGGACCTGCCGTGCAACAGCTGTGCAGATTGGCCCCCCATGCAGCAAGCGAAACTACGAGAGACCTTCGAAGTCGCAGAAGGGTCTCTGGCCATCACAAGGGTACCAGAGCAGATGTGCAAAGAGCTCGATGCGTTATCAGTCTCCACCGTGGACCAGCTGAAGACTTTCTACGTTCCTGGGAGGAGTAGTGGACAGAAGGGCATCTTGTTTTATGGGTCAAGCCCTGTTGCGCACCCGGACGATTTGTCTGTCGCGTGCCTTCCATATGAGAGAGGCATAAGAGCCGTCCTCAATCCCAGATACTATGCGCCCGAGATGCGGGAATACTTTAAGAAGTGCGGATGCCGGTTATATCAGGCGGAGTCCGAAGCAAAGTTTTACGAAGGGCTATGGTATCCGCCCCAGGTCCGAGCACTCATCGATGGACGAATTCCAGATAGACGGGGCATAGGCTACATTCAACCTGATTCCAAAGCGTGCTACATGATCCATGTTAGTGAGGCCAGCGAAAGATCAAATGATGATGACGAGATAGCCGAGCCAGAAGAAGCTCCTCAAGAGCTCGAAGATGGCGGACAAGCAACCTTTGATGAGCTAACCGAGATTGACTTAGGAACGCCCGATAATCCAAGGCCGACCTACATCAGCTCACTCTTATCGGAGGAAATGAAAGAGCAGATAATTGCCCTATTGCGTGAGTTCGTCGACTGCTTCGCGTGGACGTACAAAGAAATGCCTGCCCTTTCCCCTGAGGTAGCCGTGCATAAGCTGGCTATATCTCCTGATGCTAAGCCAGTCAAACAAGCTCCTCGAAGAATGAGAAGGGAACTAGAAGAAAAGGTCATCGAGGAAACTAAGAAGCTCATCGATGCCGGCTTCATCAGGGAAGAGAAATATGCAGACTGGATCGCATGCATAGTCCCAGTGAAGAAGAAAAATGGGCAGATCCGAGTTTGTGTCGATTTCAGAGACCTCAACAAGGCATGTCCTAAAGACGACTTCCCGCTACCGGTCATGGAAATGATGGTCGATGACACCTCAAATTACGAACTGTTCACCTTTATGGATGGCTCGTCTGGATATAATCAGATCAAGATGTCGCCTGAGGATGAGAAGCACACAGCATTTCGAACCCCGATCGGAATATATTGCTACAAGGTAATGCCATTCGGACTGAAGAACGCAGGTGCTACATATCAAAGGGCAATGACTAATATCTTTGATGACCTAATCCATAAAGTCGTCGAATGCTATGTTGATGATCTGGTCGTCAAGACTAAAGCCAAGGCCGATCATATCCAAGATCTCAGGACCGTTCTCACCAGACTGAGGGAATACGATCTGAAGATGAATCCTCTGAAGTGCGCTTTTGGCGTGTCCTCGGGAAAATTCCTGGGCTTCATAGTCCGACATCGAGGGATCGAAGTTGACCCATCAAAGATAAAGGCCATCATGGAGATGCCCCCTCCGAAGAGTCTGACGCAGCTAAGATCTTTTCAAGGCAAGCTTGCTTATATACGGAGGTTTATCTCAAATTTATCAGGGAGATGTAGGCCCTTCTCAAAGCTCATGAAGAAAGGAGCTCCTTTTATCTGGGATACCGAATGTCAAGCAGCGTTCGAAAGCATCAAACAATACTTGTTGCACCCTCCAGTGCTGGCCGCTCCCATTCCAAATAAACCGTTGATTCTCTATACTGCCGCGCTAGATGAGTCACTCGGTGCGCTCCTCGCCCAGAATAACGAGGAGGGAAAGGAAAATGCCCTCTACTACCTCAGTCGAACTCTAGTCGGGGCGGAACACAACTATTCCCCAATCGAAAAGCAATGCTTGGCTCTGATATTTGCTGTGAAGAAGCTGAGGCACTATCTGCTGGCTCATCGGGTTATGCTGGTCTCCAAGGTCGACCCGCTCAAACACTTAATGACCAAAGCAAGCCTAGCCGGTAGAATGGCAAGATGGGCTGTCATGCTACTTGAGTTTGACATAGTTTATACTCCTCAGAAAGCAGTAAAAGGGCAAGCCCTTGCAGACTTTCTCGCTGCTCATCCCATACCAGAAGGGTCGCCGCTAAATTGTGAGTTACCCGACGAACAAGTGCTACACCTCGAGGAAGATGGGCCATGTTGGGAGCTCTACTTCGATGGAGCCTCATCAATAAGAACCTCCAGTAAATCAAGCATTCCGGAGATAAGAGCAGGGATAGGATTGGTGTTCATCACACCATCAATGGGAACCCTACGGCGTTCTTTCGCTCTCACCGAGCCTCGGACAAACAACGAAGCTGAGTATGAAGCTCTGATAGCTGGTTTGGAGCTCGCCGTAGAAATGGAAATCCGTCGGCTACAAGTCTACGGTGACTCCCAGCTTGTCGTCAACCAAGTGAGCGGCGACTATAAGATATACAAACCCGAGTTAGCTCGGTACAGAGGTCGAGTGGTGGAACTCATGAAACGGTTCACTCATATTGAACTAACGAGAGTCCCTAGAGCGTTGAACGGAAAGGCTGATGTACTCGCTCGCTTGGCCAAGGAGCTGGCTGATCCTGACATGGACGAAATTCTGATCACAGTCAGGAGCCGGCAAATCCTACCCCCTGTCTCTCTACGAGAAGTGGAAAGCGCGGAACAGAAGAGCAATCCCGTCGAAGAAGCTTCGATCGTTCAAGACGAGCCCGATTGGAGAGAACCCTTCATAGAGTACCTCCGATATGACAAGCTTCCCGAAGAAAAATCTGCGAGGATCCAGCTGAAGAAAAGAGCTCTCCGATACGTGTTTGTAAATGACACGTTATACCGCAGGTCATATGACCAACTCTGGCTCAGGTGTCTGTCATTAGCCGAAGCCCAAAAGGTCATGAAAGATGTTCACTCGGGCGTTTGCGGTGCTCACCAATCTGGCCCTAAGATGCGACTTCAAATCAAACGGCTTGGGTATTACTGGCCCACCATGATACGGGACTGCGGAGAGCATGCAAAGAAATGTTATATTTGCCAAATTCATGGTGATTTTATTCACAAGCATCCCAATCCGTTGCATCCTACGGTGGCGTCGTGGCCCTTCGAAGTTTGGGGCACCGACATTGTTGGCCCAATTGATCCTCCGTCATCCAAAGGCCACCGGTTCATACTGGCCGCGACAGACTACTTCTCCAGATGGGCTGAAGCTGTCCCGTTGAAAGAAGTCAAGACAAAAGATATTCTAACATTCTTCCAACATAACATTCTATACCGCTTCGGTACACCAAGAAGAATCATTTCTGACAATGGGCCTTCTTTCAAGAGCTTCGATGTTTCAAGGTTCGCTACTCAGCACAAGATAGACTGGAGATATTCCTCTATCTATAATCCAAGAGCCAACGGGCTAGCCGAAGCCTTCAATAAGACTCTATGCAAGCTCCTGAGGAAAAATGCTTCAGCCAACAAGAGAGACTGGAATCTCAAGCTTCACGAGGCATTGTGGGCATATCGTACCACGTACCGTACTCCAACTCAGTCCACTCCATACTCATTACTCTTCGAAGTGGAGGCGGTCCTCCCCCTCGAAGTCGAAGTTCCAAGCTTAAGAATGGTCGTTCAGCATGAGTTGACAGAAGAGGAAAACGTGCTCCTTCGACTTGAAGAACTCGATGCCCTCGAAGAAAAGAGGCTCGCGGTGCAGCAAAATCTGGAGCTATACCGAGCCCAAATGTCACGGGCCTATGACAAGATAACTCATCTCCGTGCTTTCAAGAAAGGTGAATTGGTGTTGGTCCTCAAAAGACCGATCATCCTCAATCGACATGCCAAGGGAAAATTCGAGCCAAACTGGGAAGGACCATACGTCATTGAGAAAGTGTTCGACGGAGGATCCTACCAACTAATAAGTGCAGAGGGAGAAAGGCCCATGCCACCCATCAATGGACGATATCTCAAGAAATACTACACGTGAATGCTCCAAGTCGCAGGCGAATTGAGCACATCAGCCCTACGGTCTGGATCAGACATCCTGTAAAACCGTATACAATCCACGGGCGTAAATGACCCCTATTTCTCCCAAATCCTGCCGGTGAGACCACTTTAAAGTCCCACCAGCGGCCCAAAAAAAAAAAGGAAAGGAAAAAAAAAGAAAAAGAAAAAAGAAGAAGAAAAAATAAACGGTATGTCCACAAGCAAGATGGGCACGGATGAAAACCCGAAAGGGCTCCGTGAGTAAAAATAGCAGGACTACCGGCGAGTCTGTGAAAACCCGAAAGGGCGCAAACTTGTGAAAAGAGATGAAACACACTCACAAAGTCCTCTCGACCTTGTGAGGAGAAAACCCCTGCGTGAGATCCTTACGACTTACAAAGGAGCAACACACTTAGGAATCCTCACGATTCCTAAGGAGAAAATACACCTGCGGGATCCTTACGACTCGTAGGGAGAAAATGCTTTTATGGGACCCTCACGGCCCATAAAATTGAAAAGCCTTGGGTGGTAGGGACCCAAACCTATCTCCTAAGCCATCGTTCCCCAACGGGCAACGGCAAATGATGAGTCGCTCCTGGCATTTCGCTTCAGTGTTAGCGGTGCTGATGCCGACCAAAAACCCAAATCCCAAGTCCTCCCAAGGCAAATGATGAGTTGCTCCTGGCATTATTCCAGTGCAGCAATGCTGATGCCAAACAAGATCCAAATTCCAAGTCCCCAAACGGCGAATGATGAGTCGCTCCTGGTACCATATTCCAGTGTAGCGATGCAGACGCCAACCAAAATCCAATTTCTCAAAATTCTCCGGCCCTACGGTGGGTCCCCAAATTGACCATCGTATACAATCCACGGGCTCAAATAATTCTCATCATACCCATGCCCCACCGTAATCACCAGTTACGCGGCCGGTCTCCGCTTTGGGAATGATGCTCCATTGATAAGACCCACTCATGTGTCCTCACGATATATGAGGAGAACAAACCTTTGTGGGATCCTTACGACTCATAAAGGAAAAACACACTTAGGAGTCCTCACGACTCCTAAGGAGAAAATACACCTGTGGGATCCTTACGACCCGTAGGGAGAAAATGCTTTTATGGGACCCTCACGGCCCATAAAATTGAAAAGTCTTAGGCGATAGGGATCTAAACCTGTCTCCTAAGCCATCGCTCCCCAATCCCCAAATGGCGAATGATGAGTCGCTCCTGGTACTATATTCCAGTGCAGCGATGCAGACGCCAACCAAATTCCAAATCCCATACCCCAACGGCGAATGATGAGTCGCTCCTGGTACCATATTCCAGTGCAGCGATGCAGACGCCGACAAAATCCCGAAATTTTTCCGGCCCTACGGTCTGGATCATACATCCTGCAAAACCGTATACAATCCACGGGCGTAAAACAACCCCAATTTCTCCCAAATCCTCTCAGGGCAAAAGATGAGTTGCTCCTGACATTATTCCAGTGCAGCAATGCAGATGCCAAACGAAAACCAAAATCCCAAAATCCTCTCCATGACAGATGATGATTCGCTCCTGGTACCATATTCCAGTATAGCGATGCTGATGTCAACCCAAATCAAAATCAACAAGTCAACTTCCACTCCGACACCGCAAGAAGCGGAGCAAGTCAAGTCTACCCCTGACATTGCAAGAAGCAGAGCAAGTCAAACCAAGCACCGACCGTCCAAGTCGCTAAAATGGCAGCAACGACCGTCCACGTCGCTAAAATGGCAGCACCGACTGTCCAAGTCACAAAAAGGGCAGAACCGACCGTCCACGTCGCTAAAAGGGCAGCACCGACCGTCCACGTCGCTAAAAGGGCAGCACCGACCGTCCAAGTCGCAAAAAGGGCAGAACCGACCGTCCACGTCGCTAAAAGGGCAGCACCGACCGTCCAAGTCGCAAAAATGGCAGCACCGACCGTCCAAGTCGCAAAAAGGGCAGAACCGACCGTCCACGTCGCTAAAAGGGCAGCATCGACCGTCCACGTCGCTAAAAGGGCAGCACCGACCGTCCAAGTCGCAAAAATGGCAGCACCGACCG
This sequence comes from Agapanthus africanus, assembly GCA_030015575.1. Taxonomy (NCBI): domain Eukaryota; kingdom Viridiplantae; phylum Streptophyta; class Magnoliopsida; order Asparagales; family Amaryllidaceae; genus Agapanthus; species Agapanthus africanus. The sequence goes on from CM057349.1 coordinate 470,188,203, forward strand.
TCCAAGTCGCAAAAAGGGCAGAACCGACCATCCACGTCGCTAAAAGGGCAGCACCGACCGTCCACGTCGCTAAAAGGGCAGTATCGACCGTCCAAGTCGCCAAAAGGGCAGCACCGACCGTCCAAGTCGCAAAAAGGGCAGCGCAGGATTCCTACAAAGTGGGAACCAGATAACTCCGGGCCAGGGAAAACGTCTATCACGGACACTCCGTCTCGGAGACATGTCAAGCAACGACCGTCCATGTCGTAAAAAAAAGGGCAGTGCCAGCTTCCCAAAAAGCCGGAACCAAATCAAGTCGCCTCCACGTGAAAGAAGATCCATCAATTTCATGCACACGACCCACATATGTGGTGTGCATTTATTGATGGGGGGCAATTTGTTGGGGTAAAAATTTACACCCCGGTTGACCAAGTAAAATCAAAGTCAACCCCAAGCCAAGTGGGCCCAAGCCCAGATCCAGTGGGCCCATGCCCGGGTCGAACCCGAACATGAAGCGGCCGGCCTCCCCTACGCCAAGATAAAATTTTTGTAATAAATAATTTTGTTGCATTTTCTTTTATTTTATTTTCGGATAAATGTAAGAAAAATAGGCATAAAGCCAAATTTTTGTAAAGCCCATGGCTTATGTGCAAAAAGAAATGGCACATGAGCCATGGGATAGGCAAAATGCCATTTTGTGAAGCCCAAGGGGCTATGTGTAAAATGTATAGCCTATAAAGGCAAAAGATAATGAAAATATCTCAGAACTTTTTTCTCTCTCCAAACAAAAAAAAAGTCTCAGAGCTGAGCTCTTTCTTCCATCTTCAAGGTTCCAAAACCTTCTTCTTTCTCTTGAATTAAATCAAGAGTTTTACTCTTCCTTTTTCAAAACAAATTAGTTTTTCACCACAAAACCCACAAAGGGGAACTTGGATCTATCATTAGATCTGAAAAATGAGAGATTTTGAGATTTCACATCTCTTGATCTTCAAGATCCAGCAAGCAGCAGGAGGAAGAAGAACATCGTTCACTAAACCCTAAAAAAAAAAAAAAAAAAAACAAGAAAACACACACTCAGGAGTCCAACTCCTCTCTGATTTCTCTTCTGAGAAATTCGTTTTAGCAGCGCGCAGCGCAAGTGCGCAAAGCGCCCGCGTGCCGACACGTGGCGCGCGCGCTTGCGCAAGTGCGCAAAGCGCCCGCGTGCCGACAAGTGGCGCGCGCGCGCTTGCGCACCTGCGCGCTTGCGCAAGTGCGCAAAGCGCCCGCGTGCCGACACGTGGCGCGCGCGCTTGCGCACCTGCGCGCTTGCGCACCTGCGCAAAGCGCCCGCGTGCCGACACGTGGCGCGCGCGCTTGCGCACCTGCGCGCTTGCACAAGTGCGCAAAGCGCCCGCGTGCCGACACGTGGCGCGTGCGCGCGCTTGCGCACCTGCGTGCTTGCGCAAGTGCGCAAAGCGCCCACGTGGCGCGCTTGCGCACCTGCGCGCAGCGCTCATGCGCAAAGCGCCCACGTGCCGACACGTGGCGCGCTTGCGCCTGAGCGCACAGCACCTAAGCGCACAGCGCCCAAGGTGCTGCCCCACGCATCCTTTGGATGCCCTTTTTCCCTTTATTTATATACATATGTATATATATACATTTGTATACAAATGTACACATACACATACTCCATGACACTGTCCCTGTTAGAAAAAAATTTCTAACGGGGCGCTGCCCCGCACCCCGCAAGGGGGCTGCTAGCCCCCTTGACCCCCAGCCCGCTATCCGGGTAGCGGGACCCCCGTAAAAACTCTGCGTGGCTCCCGATATATCCAAAACCCCCCTTTCAAAAACACACGCACACCGCACATTGGGTTCGCATGACCAGTTTAACCCGTTAATCGGAGGTTCTCTCGCCCCAAAGGCGAGGGGTAATTAACGGCAGCTTAGTCCGCGGCTGCCGGAGATTCGGATCCCCACAATCATTAAACCCCGGCCTGCCATAGGCAGGGGGAATCTGTAGTACGCCTGACAAGCGCGCGCGTATTCTCATCTCAATGGGGTGACGAAAAACACCCTACACATAGTCCGTGAGTTTAAAGACCTCACAGTCAAGGTTAAGGACATCATAATCCGTGAGTTTAAAGACCTCACAGTCAAGGTTAAGGACATCATAGTCCGTGAAATGTGTGGTTGTCAGGACCCGTCACCTCTCTGAAGACGTTAAAGGATTACAACGACAAATATCAGAGGAGTGAAGAGATGTACCCTCGAACCAAAGTGGATTAAGTGATTTGTGGTCCAATTTGGAGCTAAGATCAATTAATTAGATTATGAGCACATTGGCTCAGTTAAATCTGAATTGAGGACTTATGGCCAATTTGGGCTAAGTCCAATTAAATTTGAAATGTTGACCCCCTGTTGGACCATTAAACATTTGTCTGGGTTCAGCCCCTCATTATTGAGCAATGCTAAACAAGAGTTTGAGGGCTCTGATGATATTTTGTCCTTGGCTGAGCATTGAACCCTTCATTATAGCTCTGGGTTTTACTTTGCATGTCATATAAACTGACCAATTTTAGGATTCAGTTGGAGGGGAGTCCTGCCTCTGGAAAACTTAGTCAATTTGGCTTTTAAAATAATGTTAAACACTAGAAGATATCTGGTGGTCACGTGTCCTCACGTGATGTATTTAAAACAGTGTTAAACACTGGAGATGAAATGCTTAAAATAGTGTTAAACACTAGAAAAGAAGGGGTCACGTGGGGGAACGTGAGGGCACCCATAGGTGGGGCCAGACCTCCTTTATTTTTGTTCTCAGAACTGCAAATAAGTGTTAAACACTTTTGATCTTCTGGCCATCATGTGTTGGCACGTGATGGATATTTGTGCATTGATTATTAAAGCATTTATTAGGGGTCACGTGGTAACACGTGAGAGCGCCCAAAGCCAGTACTGCCTTTGCTTTTGTTTTCTTTATTTTGGAAGTTACGTGGGAGCACGTGAGGCATTGCCTTCAAGCTTTTTTCCTTCATATTTTGGGGGATCTGTTTAGGGGTCACGTGGGGGCACATGACCTAGTCCTTTACATACATGGAGATCTTTCAAGTCTCTTTATTTTTTAAGAATTAAATTCTCTGTAGGGTTGAACCCTAATTATGTTTTAGAGGAATTAAATTCCTATGAATTTGGGAGAATTAAATTCTCAAATAGGGTTAAACCCTAGTTCTGTCTGTCTTGGAGAAATTAAATTCCTATGAATTTGGGAGAATTAAATTCTCAAATAGGGTTAAACCCTAGTTTTATCTTGGAGGAATTAAATTCCTATGAATTTGGGAGAATTAAATTCTCATATAAGATTAAACTCTAGTTCTGTTTTGGAGGAATTAAATTCCTATGAATTTTGGGGAATTAAATTCCTTAAACTCAATTCTCCCTCTAAGTTTTGGATCTGCATGGCAGAATCTCCCCGATGAGAATTAAATTCTCAACTTGTGGGGAGATCTACTTCTGCAGATCTTCAATCAAAGGAAGAACTAAGTTCTTATTCAGAAGAGTTAAACTCTTAAACTGAGAATTAAATTCTCTTTATTTTATGGAACTTAGATCTCTTTCCCCTTTCACACCTAGGGTTTCTTTTCTCTGAAGAGATCTTTTTTTTCTCTCTTAAGAATTAAATTCTTCTCTCTTTTTTCTCTCTGTTGTTATCTCCCAAAAAAAAGTAGATCCCTTTTCTTCTCTTCTCGGCTCCTATTTATAGGAGAAAGAAAAGAATCAATTTGTTTTGTCAATCTTTTATTGAAAGATTTTAATTGATTTTGTAACCAACATGATCTTTTAGATCACTCAGTGAATTTTATTCACCATTGGATTTTTAATCCAAAAGATCTTTTATCTGTTATTCCTGGCAAATTTCAGGGAAATCTTTCCTTGTATAAAATCTTTCCATAAATTGGTGATTTTTAATCACCATTGAATTTTTAATCCAACGGTGCTCCATTTTACAGAGCACCATCTTTTTTATTTGGAAAGATTTAGAGAAATATTTTTCCAGTTAGGGTTTTTGATTCCCTCTTAATTAGAATTTAATTCTATTAATTCATAGATCTTTAGGAACCATCACGTGTTGGCACGTGACCCCCTGATTAGGCATTTGACCAGAATTTAATTCTGTTGTTTTAACGAACTCAGGAATTATCACGTGTCAGCACGTGACCCATGGTCACGTGTTGGCACGTGATGCCCCATTGGGATTTTTCCTTGTTATTTTATTATACCTTTAATTCTTTTCAGTGGGTTTAAAAGCCCATCACGTGTTGGCACGTGACCCCGCAGATTAATAATTTCCAATTATTTATTTTATTCAGTGCCTACAAGCTTTGCCTGCAAATGGTCACGTGTCTGCACGTGATGCCCGGTCACGTGTGAGCACGTGATGCCTCATAACTTTTGATCCCGGATGAATTATAAGGCCCATAATATATCAAATCGAAGGATTTTTCGAGACACTTTCGATTCCATCAGAATTTAACTGTTTCTCATTCGGGAGTTTATCAAAATGCAGCCCGGAAAATACTGGTTCGTATTTTCTTCCTTAGATTACACGTGCATAGCATATTTGCTCATAACTTTTGATCCCGGATGAATTATGAAGCCCATAATATATCAAATCAAAGGATTTTTCGAGATGCTTTCGATAACATAAGAATTTATCTATTTCTCATCCGGAAGTTTTTCAAAATGCAGCCCGGAAAATACCGGTTCGTATTTTCTTCCTTAGATTACACGTGCATATCATATTTGCTCATAACTTTTGATCCCGGATAAATTATGAAGCCCATAATATATCAAATCGAAGGATTTTTCGAGACACTTTTGATACCATCAGAATTTAGATGTTTCACTTTCGAGAGTTTGTCAAAATACAGCCCGGAAAATACTGTTTCACATTTTCTTAAACGTATCGCTGCCATTTGATACCTTAGGCTCTTTTGCGCAAATTTTTTTTTTTGGCGGGAACACCTACCATGACAATGGGGTTCCGGAAGGCATCGACCATACCGTTTTCAAAATTTTCAGCATGCTAACGAACCCTAACGCAAGATCTTAACTAGAGAGTTAGGGTAAACAATTATGTAAACAACTTTACACTAGAAGTGAATAAGGAATACAACCTTTGTAGACCGGTCCTTCACTTCTAAAGCTCCGTGTAGAAGTCCCTTCGCTCCAAGTAGTAATCTCTCGGACTCAAGTTAGGATCCACAAGGTGAAATGAACAAGCTTGCTTGAAGTCTTCGAGACCGAAAAAGATCTACGTCAAGGATACACTAGCTCAAGCTACCTCTTCACTAATTAGGAATTAATGAAGCAAACAGCCTAAACTAAATGGCTAGTCCAGTGTAGGTTGATGAAGTAAGAATTTTGCTCACTTTAGAAATATTTTTCTCACTAATTTTCTTCACCTCCTCAAAACCTAGAAAGCTCTTGGAGATGAAGAAGAAGATGAAGTGGAAAATAGAATGAGTGAGAATAGCAGCCATGGGTGAGATAATATCTCATATAACTCATGTAAAGACTAAACCATGGCTAAAAACAATGGTTAGGTTAATAAATATCTATAGTAAAACAAAATTAGTGGACTAAGTCAATGGTTCCACAAGCTTCAAGCCATGTGCAAATTTCTAACTAATTTTGATTTACTTTAAATAAATAAACCCTACATTATCATAAGCATGGTGTGAGTCTCATACACCCATGTAGTATATAGCAACTAGCATAACACAATAATATATAACACATATATATTAAATGTGCACAAGTGAGAAAAATAAATGCTTAAGTGAGCTAATATTAGTTAATGTACATTAATATATCAAATATATAATTATACATTAAATTATTAAATCAACACTTGATTTAATAATCCGGCAGTATCGCATACAACCGGCTAATATCATTTGTATCAACTTATCGAATCAACACTTGATTCGATAACCCGGCTATATCACATATAACCGACCGATATCACATATCGCGAGATTAGAATACGGTATCACATACACGTATTAATCTCAGTCCCGCACATATCACATATGTGCTCCTACTTCATTTCTCCTAAGCCAGGAAAGCTCTGTGTAGGACTTTAAAGACTCATCAATACGCCGGCAGTAGGTGATAATCATATCAGTCACCCACAAGCCGTCAGTTGTTCTAGCTGCACGTAACGGTCATCCTGGTATTGAGTGATCAGAAGATCAACAAGCATGCCAGCTCATACCCCTGTGAATCTAATAAATAACACTACCGTACAGTCCGGTCTTTTTATCTGATATGTCGCATATCTAGCCTGAGGGTGGTAAACGTCAGACCCCAATAGCTCAATAAGTCATGCCGATGTGAGGCTCATAACGGATCGAGAAACTACTGATAACACTTACCAGTAAATCTTATAATCAGCCCTGGCCAGGGACTTCCTGTTATAGCCAATCCAGCACAGCGCAACATCAACCCCCAATACCGGAAGAAATGAACCCCTATTATCGCTCATTGCTTCCATATGACTCGGGACTATACCCAAAATCCACCTGTTTGCACGTTCTCTTGAACGTGGTAGGGTGGAAATCAAAGCACAGTGGGAATCACACAAGACTCTTTGACGATCTCGGGTCTACAGACTAACCTGTGGAATCACACAAGACTCTATGATGATATCGGGCCTACAGACTAACCTATACCAATGTCACCTGAGAACTGCTATCTGACGAAAGGTATAATACCATCTAGGAGTTCTCGACGAGTCCTGTTCAGTGTACCCAGTCTCCACTGAGCACCCATATACAATTTTTGATGTCAAACACCAATGGATGTGGGATCATCCATCGTCCAGCATCTGGGTCAAGAAACGTTTACGCTATTCTACTCCGGAATATCGATGCCCCGTCTCGATACACCCTCGACTAGGAACAATTAAAGGATGAACTTATGGACTACCCTGGTCCTATTAGTATGATCTGCATCATAATCCTAGTAGTCAAGTATACATCCTAAGGGCTTTACCAACATGTGAGAGCAAGACAGTATCATAATATAAGTCTACATGTTAAGATAAAGAACAACCAGATAGCATACTATCATGTCGAGAAAGAAAGTCATTTCTATATATGTCCAAGCATCAATTATAATATACAATCATATACAATAATGGCATTTAGGACATACATACAACTAACAATCTCCCACTTGCACTAAGGCCAATTATTGTAGTATCTCATACCCAACATCCCGAAGAGTCATTCAAATTGTCTCTGGGGTATGGCCTACGTGAGTGGATCCGCAGTGTTATCCCTTGTGTCAACTCTCCTGACCTCGATCCCCTGGATATCAACCATCTCCCTGATCATGTGATTTTACCTCAGAATATATCTGGATCGCTGATGGGACCGAGGTTCCTAGGCCAAAACCACAACTCTATTGTCACCGCAATGGTAGGAACCATGTTCATCTCATGAACAAGGAATATCCAGACAGCCTCTTTGGTAGCATCGTTGGTAGCGATGTATTCAGCCTTTATCGTCCAGATTGCCATAGTATCTAGCTTGGAACTCTTCCAACATACCGTCCCTCCACTGAGGGTAGAGACAAAGCAAGAGACTGACTATCAGTCGACCTTATCACTCTGGATGTTTGAATTGGTAAAAGACTCCCACTGGAGCTCACTGTTACCAAACACCAAGAACATTTGTTTAGTGCTTCTCAAGTACTTAAGAATGTCCTTCACAGCTGTCTAGTGATTCTCCTTAGATAGAATTGATTCTTGATCACTACACCTAGTGAGTTAGCTACATCTGGTTTGGTATATAGCATCACATACATGATAGAGCCTACTGCCGAAACATAGGGTATCCCTTACATACGAGCTCTCTCCAAATTAGTCTTGGGAAACATCTTTTTGGAGAGAGTGATTCCTAAGTTAGTGGGCAAACCACCATGCTTAGAATCTTCCATACTAAACCCCTTTAGTATGGTATTAGTGTACCTGGATTTGGGACACTCCCAACATCCGCTTAGATCTATCTCTATAGATTTGAATCCCCAAGATGTAGGAGGCATCACCCAGATCTTTCATAGAGAATCCTTGTGATAAGAGGAGCTTGACCAAGTGTAGCGTAGGAAACCCATTTCCTATCAAGAATATGTCATCTACATACAATACAAGGAAGATAATCTTACTCTCTACTACCTTCTTGTATATACAAGGTTCATCTACCTTTTGATGAAATCAAACTCTTTGACCGCTATCAAAATAGATGTTCCAACTTCATAATGTATGCTTCAACTAAGCAGCTTGCATACCTCTCCGCTGCTCCCACTGTCCACGAAGCCCTCTGGCTGTCATGCATACGCTCTATTCTAAATCACCATTTAGAAAAGCGGTCATAACGTGCAACTGGCAGATTTCTTAGTCATGGTATGCAGCGATGGTAAGTAGGATCCGGATGGAGTTAAGCATAGCCACTGGAGAAAGGGTTTCATCACAATCCACACCTGGTTGTATGATGAAAACCTTTTGCTACAAGTCTAGCTTTGAAAGTCTCAACTTTTCCATCTACACCAAGTATCTTTCTTAAAGAACCACTTGCTCCCGTTGGGTTTTACCCCTTTCAGGAGCAACATGCAAAGTCTATACTTTGTTGGTGTACATGGATTCCATCTCAGATCGTATTGCATCCAGCCATTTCACAGAGTCCCCACTCGTGAAATCCTGCCTGAATCTAGTTGGGTCATCATCTACCATGATGCAATCCTTGTTCCTACCGTCACTAAAAATATCGCATTATCTCTCAGGTGGATGAGGAACCCTACCAGATTCGCGGAGAGGCTGAGGTTCATTGGAGACTATCGAATCCTCTGGTTCCACCAAATCATCAGTCGTAGTTTGTATACCTGAAACTCCTTCCAGTTCTACCTCATGACCATAAATTTGTTTTTCAAGAAATTCCTTTTTCTAAAAAGGTGGCATGTTGAGAAACAAAACACCTTTTGTTCCTCAGTTTGGTAGAAGATATTTCTCACGCAAATGTTTTGGGATATCCAACAAACTTATAGAACTGACATTGCCTTGAGTTTGTCCGGATTTTGCTTTTCAACATGGGCCGGACAACCACATATCTTAAATCGTTTAAGACATGGTCTCTTCCCATACATATCTCATATGGAGTGGTAGGCACTGATTTGGTGGGAACCCTATTCAATAGGTATACAGCTTCTCAAGTGCATAACTCCAAAAAGAAATAGGCAACTCAGCAGTACTCATCATAGAGCGCACCATATCTGATAGGGTGCGATTCCTCCGCCCCGATACACCGTTGTGCTGTGGTGTATACGGAGGAGTAAGCTGAGAGAGAATCCCATTCTCTTTTGGATATTCCAGGAATGCCATGCCCAAGTATTCTCCTCCCCGATCAGATCAAAGGATTTAATACTTTTACCCGTCTGGTTCTCAACTTCATGATTATATTCTTTGAATTTCTCAAAAGTTTCAAACTTGTGTTTCAACAGGAACACACGTCCGAATCTTGAGAGATCGTCAGTGAATATAATAAAATACGAGGAACCAACCCTGACATGGGTAGACATGGGACCGCATACATCACCATATATCAGTCCCAAGAGTTCAGTAACTCTTTCTCCATTTCCAGTAAACGGAGTTTTGGTCATTTTACTTTTGAGACATGACTCGTAAGTTTCATAAGATAAAAGTTCGAACGGATTCAAATATTCATCTTTATATGCCTTAGCTAGTCGTGTCGCATTGATATGACCTAGTCTACAATACCATAAGAAGAATTCGTTCATTTCTGAACTCTTCCTTTTGTGTGTGTTCTATATACTTAGAACTGTGGTTTGATTTAGAACGTATATGCTATTTCATAACGTGCCTGATTTAATCAACTTTTTTTTCAGGAAAATGTTCACAACATTATCCTGTAATACAAAATTATATCCTTCTTTATCTGATAAAGAGACCGATATAATGTTGTATATCAGGTTCGGTATGTAATAATATTCGTTTAGAATCAATGTATTACCAATTGGAAATACAAGATGATATTTACCAACTGATTTGGCTGCAACAATTGCACCGCCACCCAATCCCAGTTCTCTACCTCTCTAAGCCCATGTAACAGATTACATATGTAGGATCCTGATCCGGTATCAAAATACCCAGGATGTAGAGTATACTGAGAAACAGTTCTCAGTAACGAACACACCCGAAGAAAATGCATCAACATACTCTTTCTTCAATTGGGTGGCATGGGAATCCTGGCATTCCCCTATTTCCTACTCAGTCTTATAACAATTATAAGAAAGAACGGAGCCAACGTTGCCCAGCTCAGTGTAATAAGCAGGTACGGTCAATACATCAATATTATTATCATGATTTAGGCATGTCATGGTCGCTACCTGGAGAGAGAGAGAGAGAGAAGAAAACACTTAACGTATGCTCTTACAAGATTAGATTGGTTATTATCTTATCTAATCAGGATGGCTCCCACTGCTTTTTATCAAATCTTCCTTCAAACCCTAAAAGGTAAGACTAGCCGGGATTAATTACACCCTACAAGTTCGCTAACTGTTCAGCCAGGCCAGTGTCGGTATTTTGAGGGAGGTTCCCCGTTCTTTCGCATGGACCTAATTAAAGTAAACCTCGTTTTCCCAGAGGCATAACCTTGTTAACACCTTTATAAACACTTAATAGGTTAGCTAATTGTAAAGTGCAAAACTCTTCCAAGAGTAACACTTACTTGCAGTAGGTATCGGGATCCAACTATCTCATAGAAGGTATGCAATCCCATAGCAAATTTCAACACTTGAAATTCCCGATAATATTTTTCCCCTAATCTCCTATGACCTTGACAAAGGCCAACAAACCATAGGATGCTAGTCAAGTTCAACCCGTCATTTCATGATTGAATTAAACCCACCCGCACGACCCTTGACAAAGGCCAACAAGATCGCACGACTACCATAATCCAATCGTATCACATGCTTTAGCAGATAAGCACTAATCAGCTACCACACACTATGTCTTGACAAAGGCCAACAAACGCAGCACGAATTCTAAATAGCACTTATCTGAAATGACGGAGGGCTACAACAGATTTTTAAGAAAACCTTTTGCGTAATGAACTTGATATCGTTGTAGAATCGAGTGATTTTGAAAAGGAATGTTTTTTAGGCTTTTACTAGTTTCGCTAAAGAGGTCACTCCCGGTGAAGGGATCTCGGCTCTTTCCTTATCGAATGAAGCGCTGGATATTCTACAAGGAATACCACTATGCAAAACAAGAACTAAAAAAGCAATCATAGAACAAAACCGAGTGGGTTATAGTATCTGCTAGTTTTGCTAAAGAGGTCACTCCTGGTGAAGGGATCTCGGCTCTTTCCTTATCGAATAAGGTACTGGATATTCTACAAGGAATATCACTATGCAAAGTAAGAACTAGAGCTACCCTTTTTTAAAAATTTGATTCTACAACATCATTAGGTTTCTTTCTTTTCATTATTCTCATTAATGAAGTCCCATCATTTATTCTTCCTAAGCATCACAGATAAAGAAACGAAAATAGAACGTATGCTTATGCCATCCGCATTCGCCACAGTGTCCTGTTATGCACCGTTAGGTTACTTAACTAACGAAATAGCGGGACGGGAATAGCACGGATGCAAAACATAAGTAACGTTTATTATATATGATATATATGATATATATAATAATCACATTCGTCTCAGAATATCAAGTGATGACATCACAGAATATAAGCAGCAGAAGTCAACATATGAAATATTGGATATACTTGGATTTCCGTTGTTTAAATCAAGCCAGTAAAAAACATGGATTCCACGGTCGTAATGAATAGCCAAACCCACATCCCTAGGCTCCTACGAGAGCGGCAAGCAACCCTGCCAATTCTGGAGTTAGGAGACCCGGTCCCGACTTCTCGAGATGGTCTCCCACTGGACCCTAGAAGCCGGTTACTTATGCTCCCCACCTTGGGTCTATCCTAATGCGGGAAAGTAAATAATATATATCAATGGTGACATTATCCTCAACCCGAAAGTGCCCCAATAAAAGAATATTATATACAAGTTTTTACATGGATGAAAATGAAAAACTCTCATCTCACATAAAAAAACCTCGGCTATTCAAACACGACAATCCAATATAACATATCCCAGCAACACATAACATCACATGTCATCAACATAAGTAAATATGCGAATCCCAATTTTCGTTGACATATAGCAACGAAACCGACGATACCCTACATATTACACTTACGGTCACAGAAAAGAAAGTGAAAAACTACAACAATTGGAATCGTCACTACCTTTAGACGTCATAAACCCGGAATATCACATATTCTTAATTTCATGCCTAACAATGCAAATCTTACATTTGGGTCTCATCTATGAAAACACCTTTTCGAAAGAAGTCGGGTAAATCAACAAGATTCCCGATTCTGCCCGAGACCGAAATGTTAAATTTACACGCAACTAATTACTTTTCACAAAACTAATTAGCATAGATTTTATTGTATCACAATTCACAGATAGCTAGACGATTTTAAATGTTTTGATCGAATCAACAAATACCCATATTTCCCAGAGAGCTCAACACTTGAGCAGTATTAAAAAATACCCAAAATATGCCACAGTACCTACGGACCAACCGTAGAAGGGCCAACCCTTACCTCACCTATGGCGCCGCGAAACTGCCGGAAACCCTAGGGTTTGGCCGCGGTTCCACGGTCATAGAATCAAGTTAGGGTTTCGTTCTTTTGGAGAGACCATAGAATTACCTGCATGATTTTTTGAATATTTTTAACTTGCAAAATTCCAACTTTTGAAAATTTTTCCAGAGAGAGTCATGAGGCGGTGTTTGATATTCGTTCGAACTTTTTAACGTCGTCAAAGTTACCCGAAACGATATTAAAATACGACTATGAAACGCTCCGAATTGCCTTTACAGAAAGATAACATCACATGCAATCTTAGTAAAACCAAACAATACCTGAAATACCAAATCTCAGAGACTGGAACACCAAAGAAAATCGAAGCCAAAACACCATACAAAAACCAACAATATCGGTTTTTTTAGTGCTTTTCGCCGGGTCAAAACAGATGGATTGTGCTCAATTTTCTCTGGTGTTCAAATTACATCACATGTAACATTCTGCACTTGTTTAAAAAATTTTCAAAGAACTTTTAAAAATCGACAGAAACTATGGATTTTGTTTCGAAGTTTCGCAGTTGTTTCGGTTTCGTAATTTACCTAATATCGTCTAATTCTTTAGCTTGGCTCTGATACCACTGTAGGGTTCCCTAGCACGACTACGGGGTTCCGGAAGGCATCGATCAGGCTGTTTTCAAAAATTTCAGCGTGCTAACGATCCCTAATGCAAGATCTTAACTAGAGAGTTAGGGTAAACAATCATGTAAACAACTTTACACTAGAAGTCAATAAGGAATACAACCTTTGTAGACCGGTCCTTCACTTCTAAAACTCCGTGTAGAATTCCCTTCGCTCCAAGTAGTGATCTCCCGTACTCAAGTTAGGCTCCACAAGGTGAAATGAACAAGCTTGCTTGAAGTCTTCGAGGCCGAAAATGATCTACGTCGAGAAGACACTAGCTCAAGCTATCTCTTCACCAATTAGGAATTAGTGAAGCAAACAACCTAAACTAAATGGCTAGTCTAGTATAAGTTGATGAAGTAGGAATTTTGCTCACTTTAGAAATATTTTTCTCACTAATTTTCTTCACCTCCTCAAAACCTAGAGAGCTCTTGGAGATGAAGAAGAAGATGAAGTGGAGAATGGAATGAGTGAGAATAGCAACCATGGGTGAGATAATATCTCATATAACTCATGTAGAGACTAAACCATGGCTAAAAACAATGGTTAAGTTAATAAATATCTATAGTAAAACAAAATTAGTGGACTAAGTCAATGGTTCCATAAGCTTCAAGCCATGTGCAAATTTCCAACTAATTTTAATTTACTTTAAATAAATAAACCCAACATTATCATAAGCATGGTGTGAGTCTCATACACCCATGTAGCATGTAGCAACTAGCATGACACAATAATATATATCACATATATATTAAATGTGCACAAGTGATAAAAATAACTGCTTGAGTGAGCTAATATTAGTTAATGTACATTAATATATCAAATATATAATTATACATTAAATTATTAAATCAACACTTGATTTAATAATCTGGCTATATCGTATACAACCGGCTAATATCATTTGTATCAACTTATCGAATCAACACTTGATTCGATAATCGGGCTATATCAAATACAACCGACCGATATTACATATCGCGAGATTAGAATACGGTATCACATATACGTATTAATCTCATTCCCACACATATCACATATGTGCTCCTACTTCATTTCGCCTGAGGCAGGAAAACTTTGTGTAGGACTCTAAAGACTCGTCAATACGCCGGCAGTAGGTGATGATCATATTAGTCACCCACAAGCTGTCAGCCACGTAACGGCTACCCGGGTATTGAGCGATCAGAAGATCAACAAGCATGCATTCTCATACTCCTGTGGATCCAATAATTAATACTACCGTACAGTCCGGTCTCTTCGTCTGATATGTCGCATATCTAGCCTGAGGGTGGTAAACGTCAGACCCCAATATCTCGATAAGTCATGCCGATGTGAGGCTCATAACGGGTCGAGAAACTACTGATAACACTTACCAGTAAATCTCATAATCGGCCCTGGCCAGGGACTTCCTGTTATAACCAATCGAGCACAGTGCAGCATCAACCCCTAATACCGGGAGAGACGAAACCCCTCCTATCGCTCATTGCCTCCATGTGACTCGGACTGTACCCAAAAACCACATGTTTGTATGTTCTATTGAACGTAGTAGGGTGGAAATCAAAGCACGGTGGGAATCACACAAGTCTCTATGACGATCTCAGGTCTACAGACTAACTTATAACAATGTCACATGAGAACTGCTATCTGACGATAGGTATAATACCATCTAGGAGTTCTCGGCGAGTCCTGTTTAGTGTACCCAGTCTCCACTGAGCACCTGTATACAATCTTTGATGTCAAACACTAATAGATGTGGGATCATCCATCGCCCATAATATGGGTCAAGAAACGTATACGCTAGTCTATTCCGGAATATCGATGCCCCGTCTCGATACACCCTCGACTAGGAACAATTAAAGGATGAACTTATGGACTACCCTGGCCCCACTAGTATGATCTCCATCATAATCCTGGTAGTCAAGTATACATCCTAAGGGCTTTACCAACATGTGAGAGCAAGACAGTATCATAATACAAGTCTACATGTTAAGATAAAAAGCAACCAGATAGCATACTATCATGTCGAGCAAGAAAGTCCTCTCTATATATGTCCAAGCATCCACTATAATATACAATCATGTACAATAATGGACTCTAGAGCATACATACAACTAACAGCACCTGCTCGCTCCATGCGACCACTATAAAAACTCCTCTCTTAGACGACTCAGGTAACTCGAATTGATTCCAATACACCATTACCCTGCCAATATTCCTCGGAACTAACTTGATCGTCGGAGGGTCCTACGGTGGTCACCTACCCCGGGACTTGCTTGCAGCTAGCTCGGCTTGAGTACCAGTCTCAACCCATTGAGATCCACACGCTCGACAACAACATTCAAATCAATCTCAACCATCCAAGAACGCTCGCTACAGATTGACGGAGGAAAGCATCTGAGGGAGATCTCAACCTCCATCAGTTGGCGCCGTTTGTGGGAACAGTCTCAAAAGTTTCTTCCACCCATCGAAGTTGATCTTCCGCATTCGACCAAAAGGCGAATGAAAACTGCAATGATTTTAATACGAGTCACCACGCCCCCCCCCAACGAAGGTATGGGCGGCTCTACCCCCTCCAAACGTCATCGACGCCATATCAGCTAGAATCGACAGACTCGCATCGATGGTAGACGCCCTCGTTCGCATTCAAGCGGCAGGACTAGCCCACCAGATTGCAATCCCCCTAGGGATAACGATTTCCGCAGAGGGGCTGATGACCTCACTCCCCTCAGCGACACCGAGCGCTGGCGTGCCAACTCGGGCAACCAGGGCCCATACGCGGCGATTGATTCCATGACCCGCTGGGTGCCACGCAGCTCCACACCGTAGTCTAGGCGAAGACCAGGCCGTCACCCCAATATCCGCCACGCTCCCACTCTCTTTGAGGAGGTGTCGGTCAGCTCGCCTGCTTCTAGGCATGACCGACGCCCCTACATGATTCAAGACCATGGAGACGCACGCCGGAACTACTCAAGAAGAACATCACCCGAGGATCTGAGAAATGTGATAGAGCGGAATCAAAGCTGCACTGTCGTGCAGACCAGCAGCGGGGATACCCGCCACTCCGACAGCGCCAAATCCTCGGGATATCACCACCGTCTCAAAGCCCTAAAAAAGAAAATCAAAGGCATAAAGCGAGATGGCCATTCGTCTAGCGAAAGGGGCCAGGTATTCCATGGATTCGCTCATAAAGCCCGTCACAAAAGAGTTGCTGGCTGAGCGAGTCTCATCCACGAACAAGCCGTCTAAGGTGGCGCTCTTTGATGGGAAGTCTGACCCAAAAGACTACTTAGACGCATTTACAGCGGGCATGAGTTTCTAAGATAACTCGGGCGTAGCTCAATGCCGCGCTTTTCCCACCACCCTAATCGGGGCTGGTCGGGATTGGTTCTGGGGGCTAGCGCCACACTTCATCTTGACCTTTGATGAGTTGGCTACCCAGTTCCTTGGTCACTTCATCAGGAACAGACGACGGAAGAGGACGGTCGGTTACCTGTTCACTATAAAGAGTGGGGACAATGAATCCTTTAAGGGATATGTCACTCGTTTCTACTACTCTCTCCTCGAGGATCCCGAGCACCGCGATGAAATGGTTATCGCCGCGCTAAGGTCGGGGCTTTGGCAGAAAGAGTGGCTCCGCTCTTTTGCATTAGCGCAACCTAAGACCATGGCCGAAGTAAAAGCTTGGACCGAGCGGTAGATCCAACTCAAATCAGAGGTGAACTCAAATCTGTCCATAGGCGACCAAGCCGACCAAAAGAAGAGGGGCAGAGAAGAGAAAAAGAGGGTCAATCAACCAAAACCTTACTCCCTAAAGTTCCAGGAGTACACTCCTCTTAACATCTCCCAGACTGAACTGTTAGAGGAAGCGAAGGGCGAGAGGTTCTTTAATCTCCCGCCAGTCACCCAAAGGGCGGGCAAACGTCTTTATGGCCTATACTGCGCCTTCCATAGGTCGCAGGGGCACCCGACTGAGAACTGCAAACAACTCCGTGACTATATTGAGAAGTTGAGCCGCTCTGGCCACTTGGCAAAGTACCTAAGGAACAAGCGGCAGGCGGAACGGGAACAAAGAGACCCGATCCCTCCCGAGGAATTAACGATCGGCCAAATTATGGTCGTTATCTCGGATCCTGCTTGGGAAAAACTGGCGGAAACCACCACCTCTTCCCTGTCGAAGGTGTAAGCGATCTACCCCAGAAAAGATGCAGGAAGGACGATCCTATCACCTTCACCGATAAAGACCTCAACGGTATATCACTGTCTCACAATGACCCTCTCGTGATAACATCCCGTGTCCACCGTTACGAGGTACAGATGATATTGGTTGATTCAGGTAGCTCGGCGGATATCCTGTTCTGCGACTGTTTCCAGCATATGGGGCTAGGACAATCCGACCTACGGTCGACCTTCCATTTCCTCTCTGGGTTCACCAACCACTCCATCCCGGCTGAGGGAACGGTCACCCTCCTCCTCAAAATTGGGGAAGTAGGCCGCACGCAAACCAGGCCGGTGGAATTCCTCGTCGCTAAGGTCCCTTCGTCTTACAACATTCTCCTGGGACGCCCTACATTGAATGCCCTCTAGGCTCATCTCGACTTATCACCTTGCGATCAAATTTCCATTGGATCAAGAAGGGATAGGCCGGGCCTACGGAAACAAGCAGATTGCAATGGTTTGCCTTGCCTTGACGTTCCCCGCCGGAGAGCAGGGTGACGAATTGGAAGACGCCCATGATTTCTAAGGGTCTTTGGACACACACGACGACCAAAAGGAAGTCCGGGGCGCCCCGGTAGAAGCATTGATGGGGGGCCCCCTCGTCGAAGGGGTCGATGGCCGGATTGTTCAGATTGGCTCTCTTCTGACAGGGGACTTTCTTGAAGACTTGATCAGTTTCCTCTGAGAAAACTCAGATGTATTCACCTGGACACCGGCTGACATGCCCGGGATCGACCCTAAGGTGATCTCCATAAGCTCAGGGTTGACCTTAAAGCCAGACCCGTCCGACAAAAGAAGAGAAGTTTTGCTCTAATCAAGCAAAAGGCGATTGAGGACGAGGTGGATCGACTACTCGCAGCCGACTTCATTAGAAATCTTGACTACTCGGATTGGCTGGCGAACGTGGTAATGGTCAAAAAGGTGAATGAGAAATGGCACATGTGCGTTGATTTCATGGATCTGAACAAGGCCTGCCCTGAAGATAACTATCCCCTCCTTTGGATATATTAGCTAGTGGACAGCTCATCCGGCCATGAATTACTTAGCTTCATGGACGCTTTCTCCGGCTACAATCAGATTTAGATGAACCCGGCAGATGAAAAACTTACCACGTTCATCACGGATCGAGGGGTGTACTGCTACAAAGTGATGCCCTTCGGTCTCAAGAATGTTGGGGCCTCGTATCAACGCCTCGTTAACAAACTGTTCAAACCACAGATCTAGAGGAACATGGAAGTATACATCGACGACATGCTCATAAAATCAACCTCATTGGATGGGTACACCAAAGAGCTCGGCAAGACATTCGACGTCCTGCGCAAGTATAAAATGAAGCTGAATCCAGCTAAGTGTGCATTCGGGGTCACCAGTGGGAAATTCCTTGGGTTCATTGTTACTCATCGAGGAATCGAAGCAAACCTCGAAAAGATCAGCACCATTCTCAACATGGCCATGCCCAAGAGCAATGTCGAGATCATGCGGCTCACGGGGAGAGTGGCTGCTCTGAGTCGTTTTATGTCAAGATCCGGAAAGAAGTGCCTCCCATTCGTCAAGGCCTTGAGAAAAATTCCTAAGTTTGAATGGTCGGAGGAGTGTCAAAACGCTTTCGAACAACTCAAGACTCATCTAGCAACTCCCCCGCTTCTCACTCAACCAGTCAAGGGGGATGAGCTATTATTATACCTTGCGGTCTCCGACCAAGCTGTAGGCTCAGTGCTCGTCAGGTAATCCGAAGGTGTACAGAGACCGGTTTACTACGTGAGCCATGTTTTTAAGGACACGGAAACAAGATACCCGGCCATAGAAAAGATAGTCTTAGCACTTGTCGTCGCCTCAAGAAAACTATGACACTATTTCCAGGCGCACATCATCCTCGTCCTCACCGAGCGGCCTATAGGGACTATTCTCGCTTCCCCTGAATCATCAAGTCGTCTGGAGAAATGGAGATTGGAATTATCCTAACTCGACATCAAGTACCACTCCAGGCAGGCCATCAAAGCACAGGTCCTAGCAGACTTCGTGGTCGAATGCACTATTCCCACTAAAGAAAGGGTAGCGACACGGGGCCCCGAACCACGTCCCTCGGTCGAGGAAGTACCCGACTCCATCCCCGATTGGGTACTCTACATGGACGGATCCTCCACCGAGGATGGGAGCGGGGCTGGCCTGATCATCCGAGGCACAGATGAAGCAGAGATGGAATACTCTTTAAAGCTCGGGTTTAGAGCGTCAAATAATGCCATGGAATACGAGACTTTGTTAGCCGGATTGTGAATCGCCTCCGGGAAATGGGCTGAAGACAATCCGAATTCGCAGCGACTCAGCACTAGTTGTCGGCCAAGTAATTGGGCATTTTGAGGCCCGGGAACCACTCATGATAAAGTATCTGGCCGAGGTAAAAATACTTCGAAAAAATTTCGACGAAGTCCAGGTGGAGCAGATTCCCCGAACCCTAAACACCCAAGCCGATGCCTTGAGCAAGCTCGCTTCTTTCTATATGGCCCACCATAAAAGAAATATCTTCTTTGAAGTTTTGTCGCAGCCCAGCGTGGAAGACAGAGAGGTAACACTCCAAGTGTACACGACTCATGAAGAAGGCCAAGATTGGAGGAAGCCCCTTGTAGAGTTCCCAAAAGATGGTATACTTCCGAAAGACCGAGGGGAGGCTCGCCGTCTTCGGGCAAGAGCCCGAAATTTCATCTGGAGCAATGGAAACCTCTACAAGAAGTTGTACACCCAGCCCTTGCTCTGATGTGTAGACCCCCACGAAGCCGACTATGTTCTGTGAGAGATATATTAAGGGGTCGAGGGAGAGCATCAAGGGGCCCGCAACCCTGGTCCAGAAGACACTGCTCTAAGGATATTATTGGCCGAGGATACACCAAGATGCCGAGAAGCTCGTCAGAAGATGCATGAATTGCCAACTCCACAGTAGCTTACCTTGTCTCCCTGCTACTGAACTAACGCATCTCAATTCCCCTTAGTCGTTTGTACAATGGGGGATGGATATGGTGGGCCAACTCCCTATCTGCATGGGCGAACACAAATACATCCTTATCACGGTAGACTACTTCACGAAGTGGATAGAGGCCATGCCCATCAGAAACCAGACGCCGCCTCTACTATAAAGTTCCTGCAAAACAACATAATCTCTCGATTTGGAATTCCGAGGTGTATCGTTACCGACCACGGACCAATTTCGAAAACGACAAAGTCGAAGAATTTTGCAGCGACTACCGCATACTGATGAAGTTTGCTGCGATCGCATATCCACAATGCAACGGATATACCGAGGTAGCAAACTGTGGAGTTATCCGTGGACTCAGAGCTCGCTTGGAAAGAAGACAGGGCGGCCGGGTCGAGGAATTGCCACGGGTGCTATGAGCATTAAGGACCTCGAAGAAAACGCCCACAGGAGAAACCCCGTTTAGTCTCTGCTACGGTACCGAGGCGATAGTCCCCGCGGAGATCGAACTGCCCAGTTATAGAGTCGAACACTTCGACGATGAAGCTAATACCTCGGCTCTCTGAACCAACTTGGATGTCCAATTGGAAAAGCGGGATCGAGCGCAAATCAGAGTGGCCGCTTGTCAGCAACAAACCGCTCTCTATTACAACGCCTGAGTTAAACATCGGGCCTTCAAGGCAGGAGATCTGGTCTTACGAAGGAACGAGTTCGTAGATCAAGCAAGGCTGCACAAATTCTTCCCGAAGTGGGACGGACCATTTCTCGTAGCAGAAGCGTTGCCCGATGGAGCGTACCGCTTGCAAAATGCCGGGAGGCGTAAGTTTCTTCGGCCTTACAATGCCGAAAAACTCAAATTGTATAAATAGACATGTTTTCATCTTTTGAAACAATGTAATCTTTATTGGTATTGAATTAAGTCTCCTGAGCTAGGAAGAGACTTTTTGCACAACTTCTGTTTCTTTTTTCGGTTCCAGGACCCCTAGGTTTGTTTTGAGAAAATGTGTAAAATCTACTAATGGGATAAAAAGAGACAGTACACCTAAAAAAAGGAAAAGTTTATTTATCAAGAGGTATTATGGGCTTCTCAGCCTTACAACAATTACAGTAAAGAAGGGCGGGGATTGAGGAAGCATTGCCGGTGATACACCGAGCAAAGCTCCTTCAACCGATCCCATACAGCCTCGACCCGTTCCCTTCGACGGTATTTATGGACCCTTGAAGCCATGGACTCCCCAGGATCCTCTTCCACTGAGTAAGATGCGACGACCGATCTTTGCTGAAAAGTTTCGAGTAGAAGATCCACCGAGCAATCCCGCCTGCTCTTTGAGATCAGACCAAGCCCATGAATCGTATGCATTTTATCAAAGGCCTCGTCCATCAACTGCGAAGACAGCGTGTTGTAGAGGTCCGGCGAAGTCCTCTTTATCGCATAAATTAACACCTGAAGCAGGGGAGATCGCCAAGGAAGCAGACGCCCGCAGTGGCTCTCCAACCGGCTTATTACCGCCTCGTACGTCTCCTCCGAACGATCGAGATTGTAAAATTATACGTCATCTTGAGAAATGATCTCCCTGATGGAGTACACTCGCCGACCATTTTCGAAAGCACAAGACTGGGAATAAAGCCAACGTGCCTTCAGTATTTATAGCTTCAAGGAAAATCTTCCAACGGCTGAGATTTACTCGTACAATGACTCGAATCGCGGAGTATCGCACTTTTCCGATATGGTTCTGCCACGTATGATCTACGACGGTCACTTTCCTTACTTTTACGGGTCATGGATGATTGTCCCAATATGGTTCTACCACGTGTCATCTACGGCAGTCACTATCCCTGCTTTCATGGGTCATGAAAGCTTGAACAACGCCCCAAGAAGACGCTATAAAGTCAACAAAGCCATCATCGCAAGGCCACCAAGCAGCTTCCTGCCCGGTCCATCCCTAGCAGGTAGCTTCCTACCCATCAATGCTAAGGATCAAAAGCCTTCATTGCGAGGCCACCGAGCAGCTTCCTACCCGGTCCATCCCTAACGGGTAGCTTCCTATCCATCAACGCTAAGGATCAAAAGCCCTCATCGTGAGACCACCGAGCAGCTTCCTGTCCGGTCCATCCCTAGTGGGTAGCTTCCTACCCATCAACGCTAAGAATCAAAAGCCCTCATCGTGAGGCCACCGAGCAGCTTCATGCCCGGTCCATCCCTAGCGGGTAGCTTCCTACCCATCAACGCTAAAGAACTAAAGCCCTCATCGCGAGGCCGTCATGCTTACTCCTTCTCGGTTCATCTGTGAGGGATGGATTCACGCCCTAAGAAAAGATGGATCTAACGCCCTCATTAAAGAAGAATCAGTCAACACCGGCCTATTCAAACTTAGCTATCTTTCTGTTCATGCTACGACAAACGGTCGTCACCTCGACTCCGAGGTATGGACTGATACTGACCTTCCTATACTTGAATATCTTTCGACTCATGCCGAATGAACGATTGCCACATCGACTATGGGGAACGGGAAGGCACCGACTTTCCTACACTTGGTGAATGTTCGACTAACACTAGATACACGATCGTCTCCTAAAAAGGTTGTGCACCGATCTATGACCAAACACTCGCAAGACAAGAAGACTGGCGAGCTAAATATACTTGCAGAATGAAAATTTAAACAAGGAAAGTATACGAGCTAAAGTACTCAAAGGAGACATTCGAGCAGATAAAAAAAAGGGTCAATTTTATTTATGATCAAAAATAAGTACAAGGTATTCTAGGCTCCTCATCTTTACAAAAGTGTCCGGAGGCTTACAAAAGTTTGTAAGGGGAAAGAAAAATCTTCTAAAGAAGGAAAGCTCAAGCCGCGGGCTCCGTCGAGATCTCGCCATACTCAACGCTGCCATCGGGGACCGGAGCTTCAGCTTCTGGGTCGGCACTTCCGCCGACGGCCGCACTCCCAGCTGCAACCTCGACGCCTCGCCCCTGCGACGCTTCCTCGGAGAGAGGGTACTTGGCACGGAGCTCACCGTCGGAAAACCCCGGCATTGAAGCCTTGACCGCGTTGAGTGCCTCGTGCCAAACAATAGCCGCGGATTTGGTGAGATTTGGTCCGATGCCTTATACCCCTCCACGGCCTTCTCTGCTCGGCTCTCAGCGAGCTTCACCGTGTCGATCGCCGCTGGGGCGTCCTTCCTCAGCGCGTCCCTCGACTTCTTCATCGCGTTATAGAGGCTGTTCTCCTCCTCCAGTTGGGCTTGGATAGCCCGGTTGGACTCGCTCAGAAGTCGGTGAGACTCCTTATACTTGGAGCTCGTCAGCTTCTCGTCGACCACTCGAGATTAAAGGACGGCCGCCCTCTCCTCCGACCTTTGCAGCTGAAGGCGATACTCTTCCTCCGGTGAGGAAGACTCGCTAGCCCTCGTCATGGCCAGGGCCAGTTCCTCGGACTCCATGGCGACGAGGATGGCACAGTGGTGAAGGGCTTGAGGAAAATAGTAAACGGGTTAGAAATTTCAAACCGAGGAAAAAAATACTTGAGCAATATTTTCAAAAAAAGAGGAGAAAGATGAATACCGACCTGAACCGCCTCCTGAGCAATGGCGGCCACTTGAGCCTTCATAGTCCCTTGGGGATCTTGCCTCCGGCCACTTGCTCCTTGTCTCAGAGCAGGTTGTCGGCGACCGAGAGCCCCAAGGGCACCTCGATGCAAAAGTCCTCCTCCTGCACGTGAATCCCGGTAGAAGGTGCCCGGGAAATCGTCCTTTTATGCCTTTTGAGGGGGACATCGGCGGGCTCAGCTTCCTCCTCCTCCTCCTCTCTTGCCCAGGTCGTCGGGTCCCGCGCATGCTTCTACCCCGATCCCCCACCCCCCACGGCGTTCTTCCGGGGCTCGGGACGCAGCAGAAGGCTTTGCCGGTTGAGTTGGCCTCGGGGCCGAGCTTCCGCCCTCGGTCTTCGTTTGGGCCTTCGCGGCCATGGCGGAAAGGAACTTCGATCAGTCCATTGGCTCTGCTAAAAAGAAAAACGGACCAAGCAAAAGAGTTAGTGATGATGAAAATGCAAAAGGAAAATTGTTTAAGTCTAAATAGGTCATCTAAAGCCCTAACTTACCCAGAAATCGCGCGGGGCTGAGCCCAGCCTAGCTTAGAGCCTGCTCGGAAAGCAGGATAACGGTCCGCTGGATCGGCTCCCACATTGACACCACCTTCACCTCAGGGGAGGTCGACTGTTTCACCCTTGGACAGTCGGCCCTGTGCCACTATGTGGGCACAGGCCAATTCTCGCCCTCGGGTGGCCCGACCAATATGAACTTCTCCTTCCATTCGTAAATGGAAGAAGGGACAACTACTATACCCGACCCGTCCACCCCACCTTTGCGTTTCTTGAACGAAAAATACACCCAGCTCGGCTCATCCTTGTTGGTGCTAGGGTGATTCTTATAACAAAGGAAGGAAACGAGGAGGGTCAAACTGAAGGGGATATTTTTAAGTTTTAACCGGACCAGAAACCTGAGGAGGATTCTCCACGAGTTCGGTGCTAGCAGACCCGGGGAAAGATGGAAACAACGAAGCACCCCCATAAACCTCGGTCGAGAAGGGTAGACGCATTCCTACCTGGAATACTTCTAAATACAGGACAATCTCCTTGCCCCGCACCTGGTTCGCCTGCTCACCCTCTCTAACTAAACGAAGTGAATAATTAGAAGGGATTTGGAACCGAGCCTAAATTTTGGAAAGGTCGTCCGGATTTTTCAAGACGGATGGCGCATCGCGGGCGTTCCCGATGCGCACCTTAGGGGCCCTTGTCGACGCCCGGGGCGAGTGACATGGGCGGCCCTGACTCTAGGGACGGAGCCCGACTCAGAGGAAGAACCCACTTGGCTATCCGAAGCCAAAGGGGAGGAAGACCCACTGGACTCGGTTCCAGCAACTGGTGCCTCATCGTCCGACTCTGTCCTAACTACCTTTACAAACTCCTCAGACGAAGATATCTAACCTGATTCAAAAGAATGGGCTTGCTGAGGAAAAGTCACGGTTGATTCGATGTAAAGGAAGGAGCGCCGAGCAATCTTCGACAACGAGTGTGAATAAAGGTAAAAGTGTTGGCCCTAGGATGGTCCCCTCCTATTTATACACTCCAAAGAAAGTATCCAACGGCCCAAATCGATTCCCGACAAAATGAAACGTCGTGCCTGCCAGCCATCAAAGCTCTACATGGCGATCGACCATTGGGGACGTTCCTTCGGTTGCAAGTCACAGTGACAGCATGTTGCATCCGCCAACCCACGTCGAACATGTGGCCTGTAGCCCAACAGACAAACGAGTGAAATGGCGCCCCCTCTTTAATGCGCAATCATTTCGCTGATCCGCTGATAACATCGGAGATACGCACGAAGATTAAAGCACAAAGGAAGTTGCCATGTGGGCTCGAAGATTGAAACAATGCAACTGCCCTACGCCATGTCGCCCCAGACAATCCTCACTAATAATTCTTGGTAACAGACTGGGCCTAGAAAACCAAGCAGGCCACTATCAATCCGACCCATCAATAGGTCGAAACGAGAGTGGGGGGCTAATAATGATACTCATAAGTGGGAATTGTTAGTTATATGTATGCCCTAGAGGCCATTACTGTACATACGATGTATATTGTAATGGATGCTTGGACATATATAGGGAGGACTTTCTTGCTCGACATGATAGTATGCTATCTGGTTGTACTTTATCTTAACATGTACTCTGATTGTCTCTATATTACATGTTGATAAAGCCCTTAGGAAATGTACTCAACTACTGGGACTATGATGAGATCATACTAGTGGGGCCACGGTAGTCGATGAGTACATCCTATAACTGTTCCTAGTCGAGGGTGTATCGAGACAGGGCATCGATGCACCAGAGTAGACTAGCGTATACGCATCTTGACCCATATGATGGACGATGGATGATCCCATATCCATCGGTGTTTGACATCAAGGATGGTGTACGGGTGCTCGGTAGAGACTGGGTATACTGGACGGACTAGCCGAGAACTCCCAGATGGTATTATACCTCACGTCAGATGGCAGTTCTCCGGTGACACTGGTACAGAGTAGTCTGTTGACCCGAGATCGTCATAGAGTCTTATGTGATTCCCACTGTGCTTTGATTTCCATCATACCACGTCCAAGAGGGCGTGCAAAAAGGTGGCTTTTGGGTACAGTCCCGAATCACATGGAGGCAATGAGCGATAGGAGGGGATTCGTCTCTCCCGGTATAGGGAGTTGATGTTGTGCTGTGTTCGATTGGCTATAACTGGAAATCCCTGGCCAGAGTTGCTGAGATTTACTGGTAAGTGTTATCAGTAGTTTCTCAAACTGTTATAGACCTCAAATCGACACGACTTATCAAGCTATTGGGGTCTGACGTTTACCATCCCTAGGCGAGATATGCGATATATCAGACGACGAGACCGGACTGTACGGGAGTATTACTGATTGGATTCACAGAAGAATGTACATGCTTGCTTGTTGATCTTCTGAGCGCTCAATACCTGGGTAGCTGTTACGTTTAGCTGACCGCTTGCAGCTTGTGGGTGTTTGATATGATCATCACCTACTGCCAGCGTATTGACGATTCTTTAGAGTCCTACACAGAGGTTTCTTGACTCAGGCAAAACGGAGTAGGGGCACATATGTGATATGTGCAGGACCGAGGATAATGCTGTATGTGATACCGTATTGGATTCTCGCGATATGAGATATCGGCCGGGTATATGTGATATAACCGGGTCATCGTATTAGTCGGTTATATGCGATATAGCCGGATTGTCGGATCAAGTGTTGGTTCGATAATTTAATGTATAATAATATATATGATATATTAAATTACATTAACTAATATTAGCTCACTAAAAGATTCTTTTTCTCATTCGGGTAATACATTGATATATATGCGATATATGTTAATTGTATTATTTTATTTTGTTATAATAAATATTACATATGTGATATATAATATTGTAACATGATATGATAACTAATGCAACATGATTAGTGGAGATTAAACAAGATTAGGGTTTGATTTGGGTTAGTTTATTCATGAACCTTCTAGAAGGTTTCTTTTTGTTTTTGCAAAGATATTTTCAAGTGACTCGTGCTTTAACCCAACCCAAACCCTAGCCCTAGTTAAATCTCTACAAAGGTTTGGTTAACCATGGTTGCATTATTCATCATTATTATCTTTTCATTATTCATCACAAAAGGATTCTAATTATTATTCATCTTCTTCTTCCTTCTTTCTTTCATGGAAAAAGCTTTCTAGCTTTTTCTAAGTGGTGATTATGTGTGAGAAAAAGATTATAAATGAGAGCTAAAAATCCTACATCATCATCATCATCTATCCTTGCCATTTAGATGAGGGTGTTCACTTCATTTAGTGAGTGTTAGCTTGTGTTAATGAAACTTCAAGGTAGATCATCTATGTTATCGAAGATCGGAAGCAAGACTGCATCTTTCTCTTCATGGAGCCTCTCAAGAGTCCGGAACACGATGATCGCAGCGAAAGGACCTCAACACGAAGCTTATGAAGTGAAGGACCGAATCTACAAAGGTTGTAATCGCTCTCACTTAGTGTTAAAGTGTTTAACATGCTTGTTTTCGCCTAAACTCTAGTTTAAAGATCTTGTTAAGGTTTGTTCGGCACGGCTAAATTTTAATCGGGCATGGTTGATGCCTTGTAGACCCTTATGGCAGTGCCTAGCATCCCAACAGTGGTATCAGAGCCAAGCTAGAGTTTTAAGCGAAGTCTAGACGAAGTTTAAAGTCCGATCGAACCCGGAAACCCCGACAAATACCCTTCTCTGGATATTTTTCAAAAATGTGATTTTTTATGAATTAAAAATGCTCAGAAATTAGATCAGGGAAATCTAAGAATAACTGTAGAATACGACTTCCTAACTCCACTGTAGCGCCGCGGAACCGCGGCCGTACCCTGGTTTTGGCGGCTGTACCGCGGCCGTATGTGGAGATTAGGAACTCGTTTTTCCACAGTTATCTCCGTAGGTGTTTCCTGATTCTTCTGGGAATTTTTAATTCTTGCTCAAGTGTTGAGTTTTCTGGGTTGTATTGGGGACTCGTTGATTCGATCGGATAATTTAACTTCGTTTAAGTTTTTCCGGGTATTTTTAGAAACTGTTAAAAAGTTCGACGGATATCAATAACTCACTTTTTTCCCCTGCCGGAAAATTTCCAAGCGTTGGATTTTTCCGAAGTTTAAGAACATTCTAAGTCGTGCAAGTAACGCGGTGGACCCTCTAGAAGACAACAAACCTTAACTCGATTATGTGACCGTCTTGAACTGCCTCTAAACCTTAGGGTTTGTGGCAGTACGGCGTGCCACATGTAAGACGTTGGCTTGACCCTTCTACGGCTGGACCATTGGTACTGTAGCATGTGATGGATGTTTTTAAACTAATTTCAAGTGTTGAGAACTATTTGGGAAAACTTGGATGTTTGATTATTCGATCAGAAAGTTTAACATAGTCTGTTTATTTAGAATGTGATACAATATTTGAAATCCACAAGTAGTTATGAGATAACTAATTTGAATGTTATAAACATAGCGCCGATCAATCTTCGACAGTGAGTGTGAATAAAGGTAAAAGTGTTGGTCCTAGGATGGTCCCCTCCTATTTATACACTCCAAAGAAAGTATCCAATGGCCCAGATCGATTCCCGACAAAACGAAACGTCGTGCCTGCCAGCCATCAGAGCTCCACATGGCGATCGTCCATTAGGGACTTTCCTTCGGTTGCAGGTCACAGTGACAGCATGTTGCATCCGCCAACCCACGTCGAACATGTGGCCTGTAGCCCAACAGACAAACGAGTGAAATGGCGCCCCCTCTTTAAGGCGCAATCATTTCGCTGATCCGCTGATAACATCGGAGATACGCGCGAAGATTAAAGCGCAAAGGAAGTTGCCATGTGGGCTCGAAGATCGAAACGATGCAACTGCCCTACGCCATGTCGCCCCGGACAATCCTCACTAATAATTCGTGGCAACAGACTGGGCCTAGAAAACCAAGCAGGCCACTCTCGACCCGACCCATCAATAGGTCGAAACGAGAGTGGGGGGCTAATAATGATACTCATAAGTGGAAATTCCCCAGATCATCACACGTGGCGGATGACATGTTTTGGGGGCTACATGGCTGGAATAAGTACAATACTTTAGGGATATTCCTCGGGGCCTCGTCTCGAGGATGCACCCAATCAATCGGAGGCTTCCCAGAGAATCTCCAGCATTCACCTAGCAAACAGCCAACAGCTCGCTTCCCAACGGTCCGGCGAGCTCCCCCTGCCTTCTTGCTCGTCTCCGAGCCATGCTACAGGCCGAGCTTCCTCGGCCTCCCGGCTCGTCTCCAAGCTATTGCAGAGCTGAGTTTCCTCGGCCTCCCGGCTCGTCTCCAAGCTATTGCAGAGCTGAGCTTTCTCAGGCTCCCGGCTCGTTTCCGAGCCACCCGCCGAACTAAGGCTCCCCGGCTCTCCCGATCAACCGAGAACGCAGAGCCCTAACACTTCCGCAACGGTTCTGCGTACCTCGCCAAGGCGAGATATCCGCCGCCCACGTCCCGCGTCCCATATCCCATACTGGCGCATTCCCCTATTAATGAGCGTATCCCACCATTAATGGAAGGATCCCGCCGTTCACGCGGGTGTAACGTAAAGGCGTAACTGACGGCGAGGATCTCGCACCCGCTCGCTCCATACGACCACTATAAAAACCCTTCTCTCAGACGACTCAAGTAACTCGAATTGATTCCAATACGCCTCTACCCTGCCAATATTTCTCGGAACTAACTTGATCGTCGAAGGGTCCTACGGTGGTCACCCACCCCGGGACTTGCTTGTAGGTAGCTCGGTTTCAGCACCAATCTCAACCCATTGAGATCCACATCCTCGACAACAACATTCAAATCAATCTCAACCGTCCAAGAATGCTCGCTACAGATCGACGGAGGACAGCATCTAAGGGAGATCTCAACCAACAAAACTTAAGTATGTATGCTCTCTATATATATATATATATATATATATATATATTGTAACACGTCCCTGCAAGTCAAAGGCCCATGAACCGAAACCTGGGGTTTTGCATAACGGTATTTTTAATTTCATAAATCATCATTTAATACGCGCCAGGTGAGAGAAATTGAACCTAAATTGCTCTGAATCCAAGTGCAAAACTAGAGAGTCGTCGTCTCATTTTCCATACTCTTCTATTTTGGGTCAGCTTGCGGGGTGATCAAGTGGAAGATTCTCGTTTTCTACCAAAATGTGGTTTCTCTCCGGCCGTTGCTTGGAGGAGATAAAGATCAGATCTTCTATGTGACATGGACGAGAAACGATCCAACCAATCGGATCAGGTATATCGTAAACTTTTAGAATAGATACATGTGTTTCCGCTGTGCATGATTATTTATTATGTATCTACATCACCTAAAATGTACAGATGTATATTAGTAAATATAAATGCATATATTTACCGGAATCCAAAAATTCTGGTGACGTCTGCCTCACCTGGGCTCTATGTAGATTCGCCAGTGGGTATGACAATGCAAAGTGTACAGTGACGCTGTAGGAATTTCAGTGCGGGACACATGGCAAATCATCATTCGTTAATCCACGTCATTTTACCTTTTCGCTTTAGCATCAGCGATCCTTAGTTTTGCAAAATACAAATATCCGCATGGATTGATGAATAGTATGATACCATGCGTTTTGCTAATGTAGGGGATTCCTACAGTACTTTCTAATATATTATTCTTTCCAATAATCTTACCATTGCAATTTAAAACATGTATGTTAAAAGAATGTGTTTATTAAACCGCTTATGTGTCTCTAGACAAAAAATAAGATAGTTGGTCTTTTATTTACAAGTTTTTATATAATATGGAAATCGAGGTGATATGAACCATCATAAGAATTAGAACCGTGTCATGAATCCAGATTCCATTGTTTTTGGGAGCTGTTGTGTTTGTCTGTAAAGAACCATAACCGTCTTGAAGGATAGAAGAGACAAAAAGATGAGTAAAGAAAAAACTCAACATTTTTGCAAATTATATTGACTCATGTGCATACAATTTCATATGTTTAATAATTATGATAGCTCCCCTGCGAAACTACCAAACCAACAAAACTCAAGTATGCCTTGTCTATATTTAATTGAGCTTTGTGAAATGTCCATGCCCCTGCATCAAAACTTCGAAGTTATGATAAAGACTGAAGGAATATATATTTTAAACCGTAACATGTCCCTGCAAGTCAAAGACCCTATGGACCGAAACCTGGGATTTTACGTAGCGGTGATAGGAAATCGAACCTGAATTGCTCTGATACCATGTGAAATATCTCTGCCACTGCACCAAAATTCTGAATTTATGATTTCACCAATCTGCCCATATCCGAATCATGTCCGATCATTGCGTTAACATTTACTAGAAGAAATATTAAGGCATGGAAAAAAGAAAGAAATTAAAAGATATTGTACCAAACTTTGAAATTGGGAAGAAATATTTAAGTTATAACAAGCTCTTATGGATTAAGGCCCCGAAGAGCCAAAACCTAGCTAGACTTTAATTACGCAATGGTATAGTTTTAACCAATAATTAGATAACAATTTCGGCGGGAGACTAATATGAGTTATTCCGATACATTTTAAATGTTCATTTTGTATTAGGAGAACTTCAAAGTTGTGAGAAAGTTGGAGAGAACAAATTTTATAGTTGACGAAAAGCATCCTCAACGTGACCAGCGTGCACTAATTTTATATCATGACAAACACTAATTTTATATCGTGACAAAAACCATCCTCAACGTGACCAGCGTGCACTAATTTTATATCATGACAAAAACCTAGCCTTATCTTGTATCCCCATTCAACGCCACCTTCACAAATCAGAAATAAATACGAACTCATAGCTCACTCCAACTACAACACTTTCTGTCTTCAATTCTCACCCCAACAATCTTCAACCCAGACAAAGCCTCCCCTAATTAAACCCAAGAAGCCATGCAAATGTCTAGTCTCCTACGAGCAATGGTTTTTTCTCACTCATCCACTACTGCTGCTGCTGCTTTTAAATACATTAATGAACCTCCAAAATCCACTCTCTCTTATTCTTCAAAATTCATTGCTGCATGGACACCATCGCAACTCTCCGTCAAAAAGCACGCGCCCGTACTCGTCCCACCGGCCGAGCAGACCCCGCATGTGTTCAAAACTTTGTCGGACATCGATGACCAAGAGATCTTAAGAATCCAAGTCCCGATCATTCAATACTACAAAAACAACCCTAAAATGAACGGAAAAGATCCGGTCGCGGTCATAAAAGACGCGTTGGCGAAGGCGCTTGTGTTTTACTATCCGTTCGCGGGGAGGCTAAGAGAAGGGGAGGGGAGGAAGTTGATTGTGGAGTGCACGGGAGAAGGGGTTTTGTTTGTGGAGGCGGAGGCAAATTTGAGGCTTGAGGATTTCGGGGAGCAGCTGCCGCCGCCGCTGCCGTGGTTGAAGGAGCTGTTGTGTGATGTTCCGGGGTCGGCTGGGATCACGGACTGCCCGCTGCTGTTATTTCAAGTAAAACTATATTCTTTTATATACCAACCATGCATACTTGTCTAGTTTCAAAAACGTATTTCAACTAACAAATGATTGTGTCTCAAAATAAAATCAATGCGACAAGAAATCCTCATAAGGGGCTGCAAATAGCACTTTTTATATTTTTCAAATTGTTTAAATCTTTTCCTGATCTAAAAATTAAACTAACAAACTTTTAAATTAATATTTTTTTTGCCAATGAGTTCCGCCAGGCTCGTTTCTTATTTTGATGTCCACATTTTAAACACATAATGCGTTGTGTTTTTCACAGATCCGCACCAATCGTCGTAATCTATCTACACATGTTAGAAATATTATGTATCTAATTTTACGAGATTTGGAAATCTCTAACTAACCGATCAAATAGATTAAAAAATCGATGGCTTTACTATGCATGAAAAGCAAGATCGCTTGATGGATATGTTAAAAATCTACAAATCTAATAAAACTTTATAAATAACCTATGTAATATAAGTAGATCAACGCTGCCGGTAGTGATTATTGTATAGTTATAATTAATTCAGTTGATGATTGTATTTATTAAATATTCGTTAAGGAAAATTCAACATTTAATTTTTTTTACCTTGCATTTTCACCACGCTTTCACTGCACCAAAACTTCGAACTTACCTTTTGGGCCGAAACATGGGCTTTTGCGCAGCGGTATTTTTAATTAATAAATCCATATTTAATACTCGCCCGATGGAAATCGAACCTCTGTTGCTCTGATACCATGTGAAATGTCCCTTCCACTGCACCAAAACTCCGAAGTTATGATGAGTGTTGAGGGAATATATTTTATATTCCAACACACTTTATAGCATCAAATTGAAATCAATTTGGGACTTTGAGGTTTTTTTTGTTATGACAGTAAAGATTACTTTTCACATGAGCTCCTTAGGTGGCCCCGCTCTGGCTAATATTATCATATCAGTGATTGCTGTAGAGATGAGATGGTTGGAGTTAGGCTCCTCCCCCACACCAAGCCATTAATCTAGGTGAAATCTACCGAGTTGGTAGATTAAACATCTTAATATGATAAGGAGTTTATTCTTTAATGCTCAGAATTGCTTAGGTTTTTTGTAATAGTTATTTATGAAATCTATGATATTTACCAAAACACCGAAGTTATTCTTTAATGCATGGCCCATTTTACATGTTCTTATGGTTAAGTAGTTTTCAAATGATTGATAATGATTCCAGTAGATATTTACCAAAACACCGAAGTTACCCTTTGGGCCGGAACATGGGCTTTTGTCCAGCAGTATTTTTAATTTAATAAATCCGTATTTAATACTTGTCCGATGGGAATCAAACCTGGATTGCTCTGATACCATGTGAAATGTCCCTTTCACTGCACCAAAACTCCGAAATTATGATTAGAGTTGAGAAAATATATTTTGCATTTTAACATGCATCAAATTGAAATCAATTTGGGGAGCTTCAAGTTTTATGGTTATAATAGTAAAGAATAATTTTCATCTGAGCTTGTTAGGTGGTTCCGCTCTGGCTAATATTATCATATCAGAGATTGCTATAGAGGTGAGATGGTTGGAGTTGGGCTCCTCCCCCACACCAACCCGTTAGCAAAAGCAATTACTCCGGTCAACTATTAACTTTTATTATTAGCAAATCAAAAATCTTTTGCTAATAAAGTTTTTTTTCAATAACCTCTCTTACCAAAAAGGATTTGTTGCCGCAGGTGACCAGACTAGCATGTGATGGTTTCACTGTCGCCGTCCGTCTCAACCACACAATGGCCGATGCACAAGGCATTTCTCAATTCCTAACCGCCGTCTCCAAACTTGCTCGTGGGCTTCCCTCCTTTTCCCTCCATCCAATTTGGGACCGTAACCTTCTCAGAGCCCGAGACCCTCCACAAATCACCCACGCTCATCACGAATTCGAAACCATCCTAAGATGTCCACGCACACCATCCCCCCCTAGCCAAACCTTAGTCCATAAATCCTTCTTCTTCGGCCCCACCGAAATTGCTGCCCTAAAAAGCCAAGTCCCATTCAAATGCACCTCCTTCGAAGTCATCGCTGCATCAATGTGGCGTGCACGTGTAATTGCATTATGCTTAGACCCACAGGACGAGATTCGGTTCGTGTTCACTATAAACCTACGTTGGAAAATGGACCCGCCTATGCCTAAAGGGTACTATGGTAACGTGTTTGTGTACCCTGCGGTGCTGGCTACTGCCGGCGATTTATGTGATAATCCTTTGAGTTATGCGGTTGAGCTGGTTCAAGAAGCCAAAAAAAAGACAGATGACGGGTATATAAGATCGGTGGTAGATTTGTTGGCAGCGAAAGGGAGGTATCCGATTGTAACGGACGAGGCAAATAGAATTTATTTTGTTTCGGATAACACGAGGGCTGGGTATGCTGAGGTGGACTATGGGTGGGGCCCCGCGGAGTATGGAGGGCCTGCGGTCGGGGGTTTTGACGATATTTTGCCAGGGGTGCTGAGTTATCTTGTGGCATTTAGAAATGAAAAAGGAGAAAAAGGGACGGTTGTGCCTATGTGTTTGCCAGATGATGCGATGGACCGGTTGATTGTTGAGGTTGAGAAGTTGGTTAGTGTGTCCGTTGTGGCTTAATTGCGTTGTTAACTCGAAGTAAAAATGCACTACTAGTTTATTTCCATTGTATTGATGTAAACATGATTGGCAATGTACAAAAATGTGTGAAATTTAGAAACTTGTTGGTCTTTCTTTTGAGAAGGAATGTTAAATGCTGGATAAATAAAGGTTGGATAAATGTATCCGTTCTCAAAATTGATGGACTTTATATTTCTTTTTGCAAATTTTAATTAACTACTGTGCAGCATCCGAAATGAAGGTTCTCAAAATTGGACATCTTTTTTTAAAATCATTACTGTAGGGGGCGGAGCCCACAAGCGACGTGATACACAACACAACTTGGGTGCCCATTCTAACCCAAAAGCCCGAGCTGATAGGTAGAGGTCCAAATTATATTATATATCACATCAACTTCTTATAAACTCCCGATGTGGGGGACTAAAGATACGGGTCACAATCCAACAATCCCGAGCTTGACTCGTATCGTACATACCCGCCTGCACCGTTGTAGGTGTGGCATACAATTTCGGCGGTATGAAAAGTTTTTTCGCTCCACCCCTTTTCTCCCATCCGAAATGAAGGTTCTCAAAATTGGACATCTTTTTTTAAAATCATTACTGTAGGGGGCGGAGCCCACAAGCGACGTGATACACAACACAACTTGGGTGCCCATTCTAACCCAAAAGCCCGAGCTGATAGGTAGAGGTCCAAGTTATATTTTATATATCACATCAACTTCTTATAAACTCCCGATGTGGGACTAAAGATACGGGTCACAATCCAACAATCCCGAGCTTGACTCGTACTAACCCAAAAGCCCGAGCTGATAGGTAGAGGTCCAAGTTATATTTTATATATCACATCAACTTCTTATAAACTCCCGATGTGGGACTAAAGATACGAGTCACAATCCAACAATCCCGAGCTTGACTCGTATCGTACATACCCGCCTGCACCGTTGTAGGTGTGGCATAAAATATCGGGCGGTATGAAAAGTTTTTTCGCTCCACCCCTTTTCTCCCAAACAAACCAGGCTCTGATACCAATTTGTAGGAGGCGGAGCCCACAAGCGACGTGATACACAATACAACTTGGGTGCCCATTCTAACCCAAAAGCCCAAGCTGATAAATAGAGGTCCAAGTTATATTATATATCACATCAACTTCTTATAAACTCCCGATGTGGGACTAAACATATGAGTCACAATCCAACAATTACACATCAAGAAGGTTTTCAAATTTCAAATTTGGAATGTAATTTGATTCTCGATACGATATATAAATTCGGAACTATTTTAAGGATATATGGAACTGTCATGTTTAATTCAAATTAAATATCCAAAAAATGAGAATCCTTGATTTTAAAAAGGTCCAAATCGTCAATATTTTCACATGAGGAAATCTTTTATAATTAAATTAGTATAAAGACCACAATATAGCTTTAAACAAAAGAACAAAATTAAGGAAGTAGCTGTAGATGATAATGATCCACAGTAACTTTAACAGCTATCACAAATCTAAAATCTACATTGGAAGATTTTTGAATTATAGTTAAAAAATCATAACTAATTTGTCAAATCTTGTAAAATATATTAAGATAATAAATTAATAAAAAATTTAAATAATAAAACAAGTATATATATTTTGATTATAAAATTAACAATCCCTTTAAATTCTTATTAAATTAATGACCGTGCGTTGGCCTTTGTGTTGAACCCTTGCAAAATCCAAATGAAAGAAACCAGGATCAATCATTTCGGACCCAAACGAAAGAAACCCGTACTTAGCAGCTCTCGTCGTTGGGGCATGGATCTTTTGTGCAGAGCTTACACTGACGACGACGACGACGACGACGAAGACGAAGACGAAGACGAAGGTGAGAAACAGCTCTCAATCCCTCCTCCCCCTTCTTCAAAGCGATTACGACTATCATCATCATCACCATCACGATCACCATCACAAGTTTACCATCATCAACATCAATCGCCTCCTGCTGCTGCGGCCAATGGAAGATACGTATCGAAGCGGCAGAGGGCGATCCTGGCTTCTTCTTCTTCTAGGGATTCTGATGCCTCTCCTCATCCTCAAACGGTCAGCGCCTCTCCTGGTATCGAAACCCTTATTCTCTTTTCGTATCTCTTTGAAATTTGAGAAATTTGTTTCATTTTTTAAGTAATCGGTTCAGCTTATAACCTTAATTCTATCGTGGCTTTCCATTGCTCTTATCAAATGTTCGACGAAATGCCCGAGAAAACTGAAAATGGCACAATGTAAGAGAGTAAACCGAAACAATTGGACACAAACTAAAAATGGGCGATGAATCGTTATATATGGTTAATGTGAATGAAGCTGAGAGCTATAGAAAGTTTATTTCTTCATTTTAAGGGAGGGGGATACGGTAATTATAATTTGGACATGTTTTATTGGCGCCACGGAATAAAAATGTGTAAACTTGCTTACATTTTTGTTACTTTCAGGCTCTATCATGTTTATAAATATTTGTTCTGTTGGTTTCAGTTGTCGGCAGCATAGCTGATACAGATCTGCCATATGATATTTTGGGCCGAACGGCCCTTCATTCAAAAAACGCAGACGGAAGATTGTCTGTTTTCTTAAATGGACACACTTGTGCTGTCAATTCTATACAATGGTTGCAAACTCATGGTTAGTCCCCAAACAAGCTTCATCTTCTTACAAAGTATTTCTTATTATCATAGCATGTTTGATGGCTTGATTGGTATGATGATTTTTGACGCTGCCATGTAGGAGACATTTAGATATAAAGAATAGTATAATTGTGCCATGACTGAGTTACTACATCCACATTGAAGAAATACTATTTACTTCTGATGCATTGTACTTTTAGGTTTCCTTCATCCATATTTCATTGTGGAAATTACGACACATCAATTACA
This sequence comes from Agapanthus africanus, assembly GCA_030015575.1. Lineage (NCBI taxonomy): Eukaryota > Viridiplantae > Streptophyta > Magnoliopsida > Asparagales > Amaryllidaceae > Agapanthus > Agapanthus africanus. The sequence continues at coordinate 470,226,884 of CM057349.1, forward strand.
TACTTAACATTTGGTTAGAGCTTTCTTTTAATTGGATTTGTAGTTCACTTAATTGCGAGAGCACTCCTGTTTCCTTGCCTGTATATCCATGGACCATGAATTTCCTCGTTTGAAGACTCTGACATTATTATTGAACTAGATTTTGTCATTTCGTAAGGAGCATTTCGTAAGGAGCACCATATGAGTTTTAGCAGACAAAATCTAGTTCAATAATAATGTCAGAGTCTTCAAACGAGGAAATTCATGGTCCATGGATATACAGGAAAGGAAACAAGAGTGCTCTCGCAATTAAGTGAACTACAAATCCAATTAAAAGAAAGCTCTAACCAAATGTTAAGTATGTAATTGATGTGTTGTAATTTCCAAAATGAAATATGGACGAAGAAAACCTAAAAGTACAATGCATCAGAAGTAAATAGTATTTCTTCAATGTGAATGTAGTAACTCAGTCATGGCACAATTATACTATTCTTTATATCTAAATGTCTCCTATATGGCAGCGTCAAAAATCATCATACTAATCAAGCCATCAAACATGATACGATAATAATAAATACTTTGTAAGAAGATGAAGCTTGTTTGGGGACTAATCATGAGTTTGCAACCATTGTATAGAATTGACAGCACTAGTGTGTCCATTTAAGAAAACAGACAATCTTCCGTCTGCTTTTTTTGAATGAAGGGTTGTTCGGCCCCTTAACGACCCCAAAATATCAGATGGCAGATATGTATCAGCTATGCTGCCGACAACTGAAACTAACAGAACAAATATTTATAAACATGATACAACCTGAAAGTAACAAAAAGGTAAGCAAGTTTACACATTTTTATTCCGTGGCGCCAATAAAACATGTCCAAATTATAATTACCGTTTCCCCCGTCCCTTAAAATGAAGAAATAAACTTTCTTTAGCTCTCAGCTTCATTCACATTAACCATATATAACGATTCATCGCCCATTTTTAGTTTGTGTCCAATTGTTTCGGTTTACTCTCCTCTTACATTGTGCAATTTTCAGTTTTCTCGGGCATTTCGTCGAACATTTGATAAGAGCAATGGAAAGCCACGATAGAATTAGGGTTATAAGCTGAACCGATTACTTAAAAAATGAAACAAATTTCTCAAATTTCAAAAAGATACAACGAGAGAATAAGGGTTTCGATACCAGCAGATGCGCTGACCGTTTGAGGATGAGGAGAGGCATCAGAATCCCTAGAAGAAGAAGAAGCCAGGATCGCCCTCTCCCGCTTCGATACGTATCTTCCATTGGCCGCAGCAGCAGGAGGCGATTGATGGTAAACTTGTGATGATGATGATGATCGTAATCGCTTTGAAGGAGGAGGAGGAGGTATTGAGAGCTGTTTCTCACCTTCGTCTTCGTCGTCAGCAGCAGTGTAAGCTCTGCACAAAAGATCCATGCCCCAACGACGAGAGCTGCTAAGTACGGATTCCTTTCGTTTGGGTCCGAAATTATTGTTCCTGGTTTCTTTCATTTGGATTTTGCAAGGGTTCAACACAAAGGCCTATGCACCTTGATTAATTTAACAAGAATTTAAAGGGATTGTTAATTCTATAATCTAAATATATATGCATGTTTTATTATTTAAATTTTTTATTAATTTATTATCTTAATATATTTTACAAGATTTGACAAATTAGTTATTATTTTTAAACTATATTTCAAAAAGCTCCTAATGTAGATTTTAGATAGCTATTAAAGTTACTGTTGATCATTATAATCTACAGCTACTTCCTTAATTTTGTTCTTTTGTTTAAAGATATATTGTGGTCTTTATACTAATTTAATTATAAAAAATTTCCTCATGTCAAAATATTGACGATTTGGAACTTTTTAAAATTAAGGATTCTGGTTTTCTGGATATTTAAATGATAGTGCCATATATCATTTTTTCTAGTTAAAATAGTTCAGATTTTATATGTCAGAATCAAATTACATTCCAGATTTGAAATTTGAAGACCTTCTCTATGTGTAAAGATTTTAAAAAAAGATGCTGATCAAAATCTGAATGAAATTTCAATTCGGATGTTGGACAGTAGTTAATTAAAATTTGCAAAAAGAAATATGAAGTTTATCAATTTTGAGAAGGGATACATTTATCCAACCTTTAACATTTCTTCTCAAAAGAAAGACCAGCAATTAAGCCACAACGGGCACACTAACCAACTTCTCAACCTCAACAATCAACCGGTCCATCGTATCATCTGGCACACACATAGGCACAACTGCCCCTTTTTCTCCCTTTTCATTTCTAAATGCCACAAGAAAGCTCAGCACCCTTGGCAATATATCGTCAAGACCACCCCGACCGTAGGCCCTCCATACTCCGCGGGGCCCCACCCATAGCCCACCTCAGCATGCCCTGCCCTTGTGTTATCCGAAACAAAAAAAACTTTTTTTGCCTCGTCCATTGCAAACGGAGGCCTCTCTTTCGCTGCCATCAAATCTACCACCGATCTTCTATACCCATCATCCGTCTTATTTTTGGCTTCTTGAACCAACTCAACCGCGTAGCTCAAAGGATTATCACATAAATCGCCGGCAGTAGCCAGCACCGCAGGGTACACAAACACATTACCATAGTACCCTTTAGGCATAGACGGGTCCATTTTCCAACGTAGGTTTATAGTGAACATGAACCGAATCTCGTCCTATGGGTCTAAGCATAATGCAATTACACGCGCACGCCACATTGATGCACCGATGACTTTGAAGGAGGTGCATTTGAATGGGACTCGGCTTTTTAGGGAAGCAATTTCGGTGGGGCCGAAGAAGAAGGATTTATGGACTAAGGGTTGACCTGGGGGGAATGGTGTGGATGGACATCCAAGGATGGTTTCGAATTCGTGATGAGTGTGGATGATTTGTGGAGGGTCTCGGGCACTTAGAAGGTCACGGGCCCAAATTGGATGGAGTGAAAGGGAGGGAAGCCCACGAGCAAGTTCGGAGATGGCAGTTTGGAATTGGGAAATGCCTGGTGCATCGGCCATTGTGTGGTTGAGGCAGACAGCGACAGTGAAGAATAGAGTCCTTATCATATATTTAATAAATACAATTATTAACTGAATTAATTATAACTATACAATAATCAGTCTACTTATATTAGATAGTAGATATGTTATTTATAAAGTTTCATTAGATTTGTAGATTTTTAACATGTCCATCAAGCGATCTTGCTTTTCATGCATAGTAAAGCCATCGATTTTTTTAATCTATTTGATTGGTTAGTTAGAGATTTCCAAATCTCGTAAAATTAGATACATAATATTTCTAACATATGTAGATAGATTACGACGATTGGTGTGGATCTGTCAAAACACAACGTATTATGTGTTTAAAATGTGGACATCAAAATAAGAAATGAGTCTGGCGGCACTCATAGGCAAAAAAATATATTAATTTAAAAGTTTGTTAGTTTAAATTTTAGATCAGGAAAAGATTTAAACAATTTGAAAAATATAAAAAGTGCTGTTTGCAGCCCCTTATGAGGATTTCTTGTAGCATTGATTTTATTTTGAGACACAATCATTTGTTAGGTGATATACGTTTTTGAAACTAGACAAGTACGCATGGTTGGTATATAAAAGAATAACAGCAGCGGGCAGTCCGTGATCCCAGCCGACCCCGGAACATCACACAACAACTTCCTCAAATTTGCCTCCGCCTCCACAAACAAAACCCCTTCTCCCGTGCACTCCACAATCAACTTCCTCCCTTCCCCTTCTCTTAGCCTCCCCGCGAACGGATAGTAAAACACAAGCGCCTTCGCCAACGCGTCTTTTATGACCGCGACCGGATCTTTTCCGTTCATTTTAGGGTTGTTTTTGTAGTATTGAATGAACGGGACTTGGAATCTTAAGAGCTCTTGGTCATCGATGTCCGACAAAGGTTTGAACACATGGGAGGTCGGCTCGGCCCGGTGGGACGTGCACAGGCACGTGCTTTTTGACAGAGAGTTGCGATGGTGTCCATGCAGCAATGGATTTTGAAGAACAAGAGACAGTGGATTTTGGAGGTTCATTGTATTTAAAATTAGTAGCAGTAGTGGATGAGTGAGAAAAATCCATTGCTTCTGGGAGACTAGACATTTGCATGGCTTCTTGGTAAGGGGAGGCTTTGTTTGGGTTTAAGATTGTTGGGGTGAGAATTGAAGAGAGAATGTGTTGTAGTTGGCGTTGAGCAATGAATTTGTATTTATTTCTGATTTGTGAAGGTGACGATGAAGGGGGATGCAAGATAGGGCTAGGTTTGTGGCTTGCAAATAGTGCACGCTGGTCACGTTGAGGATGATTTTTGTTATGATATAAAATTTGTTCTCTCCAAATTCCTCACAACTTTGAAGTTATCATACAACAAAATGAACATTTGAAATGTATCAGAATAACTCAGATTAGTATTCCGCCGAAATTGCTATCTAATTGTTGGTTAAAAAGGATTCCATTGTGTAATTAAAGTCTAGCTAGGTTTTGGCTCTTTGGGGCCTTAATTTGTAAGAGCTTGCTACAACTTAAATATTTCTTCCCAAATTCAAAGTTTGGTACAATATTGTGTAATTTCTTTCTTTTTTCCATGCATTAATATTTCTTCTAGTAAATGTTAACGCAATGATTGGACATGATTCGGATATGGGCAAATTGGTGAAATCATAAATTCAGAATTTTGGTGCAGTGATAGAGATATTTCACATAGTATCAGAGCAATTCAGATTCGATTCCTCTCACCGCTACATAAAAGCCCATGTTTCGGTTCACAAGGCCTTTGACTTGCAGGGACGTGTTGTTGGAGATTTTGACATAGCAATAATGAAAAATTGGAAGCAAAAATGATTCTGCAGATCATTTTTATTAGAGTAAAAAACAAAGCCTTTAAATAGGCATTACAAGCTAAACATGACTTGAAAGCAGAGCAAATTCTTAGCCTAGAAAATCTCAACTGTTTAACTATTTCCATCGGCATATAATCTGCCTAGGAGATTTATTCAACTTGACTACTAACAAACTACTAATAAACCTGCCTAGGAGATTTATTCAACTTAACTACTAACAAACTACTAACAAACTACTAACAGAAACATTCGAATTACTCTAACTTCAACACTTCCCCTTTATTCGAAAGTTGAAACTCCCAATTGTGTACTGAACTCTTCATGTTTTGCTTGTGGCAAACTCTTGGTTAATAAGTCTGCAATCTGTTCATTGGTTCCACAGTTATCCAACTGAATTTCTTCTTTAGCAATCAGCTCCCTTATAAAATGATGCTTGATTTCGATGTGTTTCGTCCTGCTGTGGTGCACCGGATTCTTTGCTAACATCACTGCTGTCTTGTTATCACATTTCATACTAGTAGCTTTGATCTGTTCTTGCCCCAAGTCGCTTAGAATCCTCCTTAAACAGACTGCTTGACAACTTGCTGCAGCAATTGCCACATACTCGGCCTCTGTCGAAGATAAAGCCACTGAGGCCTGTTTCTTCGAACTCCAGGATATGGCTGCTTCCATAGTGATTGGATCCCCAGCAAATAGAACCAGTGCTGAAGTTGCGTTCCCCTCAATCTCAAACCGACGTCGAGGAACTCTCCCCCGCTTACTTCTACGTAGCTGAGCTGACTCTTTCGGAGAAGATTCTTCAGATGTTGAGACTGAGCTTGATTTCTCTGGAGTTGAAGGCTGTGAACCTTCCGAACCATCATTTTCGGGCTCGACTTGTTCAAGGGCACTTTGTTCTTCTTCAGTTTGAATGTGAAGGATTTGGCTGTTGTCTTTGGCTTCCCAATCCCAACTGGCCTGTTCGTCAATACAACATTGTGACTAACAGTAATCTTTTTACTCAAGAGATCATATACTCGATAAGCCTTTGATTTAGTGCAATAACCAATAAACACATGCTTTTGTGATTTCCCATCTAGTTTATGTCGTCCTGTTGTAAGCAAGACATAACATATGCACCCGAACACTCGAAGATGACTTACGAAGGATTTACTTCCATTCCATGCTTCATACGGAGTTTGGTTCCATACTGCTTTGGTCGGTGAGATGTTGAGAATATGAACAGCTGCTGCAACTCCTTCAGCCCAAAAAGAATTTGGTATCCCATTCTGTTTCAACATCGATCGAACCATTTCCACAACCGTCCGATTCTTGCGTTCAGCCGCACCGTTCTGTTCGGGAGTATACGGTGCTGTGAGCTGCCTTCTTATTCCTTGTTCATCGCAGAAGACATCGAAATCTTTTGAGGTAAACTCACCTCCACGATCGGTACGGAGTATTTTTACAATTTTCCCACTTTGTTTTTCCACAAGTGCCTTGAACTTCTTGAAGCACTCGAAGCTTTCTGATTTGTGCTTCAAGAAATATACCCAGCTCATCCTACTAAAATCATCAATAAATAGGAGAAAGTACTTACTGCCAGCTAATGATTCTGTTCTCATGGGACCACACAGATCGGCATGGATGAGCTCGAGAATATCTTCAGCTTTCTTTGATTTTTCTATCGGAAAAGATTGTTTTGCTTGCTTTCCAATCATGCACCCTTCGCAGACTTTCTCTAATGACTTGATGACAGGAAGATCATTCACCATTTGCTTGTTCTTTAGCAGCTGCAGTCCTTTAATGCTTAAATGGCCATATCGCTGATGCCATAGCTCGTTTTCTGCAAGAGTCTTGCTCACCATGGCTCTTTCTGTTATTTCAGCAAAATCAAGAGCATACATACGATTTGATGACATACGAGCACAAGCAAGAATTTTACCAGTGATTTTGTATCTCACCGTGCATTTAAAATCATCAAATACCACCATGTAACCAGATCCATTCAATTGTCCAACGCTCAGCAAGTTGTGTGCTAAAGATGGAGCAAAATGAACATCCTTAATAAATTTTTTCTGGTTACCTACTGCGATCTCAGCTATGCCCTTGCCTTTAATCTGTAGTTGTTTATCATCTCCAAGCCGTACTTGTAATTTGACAGTCTCATCGAGCTCTTTGAATTTGGAGCGATCTCCGGTCATATGATGAGAGCAGCCGCTATCAATGTACCAGATGTCATTCTTCTTTGTTGTTGTTACTTCTGTCATAAACAGGAAGTTATCTTCTTTTTCTTCAGCAGAATTTGCCTCTTCTGGTTTGGACCAACAATACCTATCAGAGTGCCCAAATTTATTACAGTATGAGCACTTGACAGTATTGTTTCTGTCTCGGCTCCTGCCTCTATGGCCTCCTCGACCTCTTCCTCTTCCATATTGATTTGAGGATTCAGACTCCCCCTTGGTCTGAAAGGCTATTTCTTCTTCCTTCCCATTAGATCGGTTGATTCGCGCCTCATGAGCTTGAAGTGATCCCATCAGTTCATCAAACGAGAAGATGGACAGGTCCTTAGATTCTTCGATTACAGTCACCACATGATCGAACTTGGATGGCATACTCCTTAGAACCTTGGCAACGACTGTTTCGTCTAATAGCTGATCTCCGTAGGATCTCATTTACCCTACAACCGACGAAACTCTTGCCAGAAAATCTTACACAAACTAGTTATTTTCATGGAAGAAGTTTCAAAATCACGCCTTAGGGATTGCAACTTTACCCTTATTACCTTTGAGGAACCCTGATATTCAGTCTTGAGCGTGGTCCACGCTTGCTTGGCCGTGGTAGCTACGGCTATCCTCGAAAAAATCGACTCATCCACTGCCTGCTGGATGAAGAAGAGAGCTTTGGCTTCTCGTTTTAGATGCTCTTTGTTGCGAGTCTCGTCTTCTTTATTTTCTTCATATCCTGTTTCGACATAATCCCATAGATCTTGAGATCGAAACAATGTCTTCATTTTGATGCTCCAAAATTCATATGAATCTCCTTTGAACAGCGGAATTTGTGGCTGTGAAGTACAGACACCGGCGTTGGCAGCCATGTTTGCGAGTGAAGCAGTCAAAGAAAATTCCCAGTTCTGAAAGAACCTGGCTCTAATACCACTTTTGTTAGAGATTTTAACATGACAATAATGAAAAATTGGAAGCAAAAGTGATTCTGCAGATCATTTTTATTAGAGTAAAAAACAAAGCCTTTAAATAGGCATTACAAGCTAAACGTGACTTGAAAGCAGAGCAAATTCTTAGTCTAGAAAATCTCAACTGTTTAACTATTTCCATCGGCATATAATCTGCCTAGGAGATTTATTCAATTTGACTACTAACAAACTACTAACAAACATGCCTAGGAGATTTATTCAATTTAACTACTAACAAACTACTGACAAACTACTAACAGAAACATTCGAATTACTCTAACTTCAACACGTGTTACGGTATAAAATATATATTTCCCTAGTTTTCATCATAACTTCGGCGTTTTGGTACAGTGGTAGGGACATTTCACAAAGCTCAATTAAATATAGACCAGGCATACTTGAGTTTTGTTGGTGAGGTAGTTTCCCACGGGAGCTATCATAATTATTAAACATGTGAAATTGTATGTACATGAGTCAATATAATTTGCAAAACTGTTGAGTTTTTTCTTTTACTCATCTTTTTGGTTGTTTGGTAGTTTCCCACGGGAGCTATCATAATTATTAAACATGTGAAATTGTATGTACATGAGTCAATATAATTTGCAAAACTGTTGAGTTTTTTCTTTACTCATCTTTTTGGTTGTTTGGTAGTTTCCCACGGCAGCTATCATAATTATTAAAAATGTGAAATTGTATGTACAGGAGTCAATATAATTTGCAAAACTGTTGAGTTTTTTCTTTACTCATCTTTTTGTGTCTTCTATCCTTCAAGACAAGACAGATAAGGAAAAATCAGATTCAAATTTTAATCTCCGGTATAGTTCTTTACGGACAAACACAACAACTCGCAAAAACTATGGAATCTGGATACACGTTTCTAATTCTTATGATGGTCCATATGACCTCGATTTCCGTGTTATATAAAAACTTGTTAATATAAGGCCAATCTATCTTATTTTTTGTCCATAGATACATAAACAGTTTAATAAACACATTCTTTTAAAATAAAAGTTTTAAAATGCAATGGTAAGATTATTGGAAACCATAATATATTAGAAAGTACTTTAGGAATCCCTTACATTAGCAAGAGGCATGATACCGTACTATTCATTAATCCATGCGGATGTGTATTTTGCAAAACAAAGGATCACTGATACTAAAGCGGAAAGGTAAAATGACTTGGATTAACGAATGGTGATTTGCCATCTGTCCTGCACTGAAATTCCTACCTCGTCATTGTACACTTTGCATTGTCATACCCACTGGCGAATCTACATAAAGCCCAGGTGAGGCGGACGTCTCACCTGAATTTTTGGATTCCGGTAAATATATGCATTTATATTAACTAATATAGAGTTGTACATTTTAGATGACGTAAATACATAATAAATAATTATGCACAGCGGAAACACATGTACCTACTCTAAAATTTTACGATATACCTGATCCGATTGGTCGGAACGTTTCTCGTCCACGTCACGTAAAAAATATGATCTTTATCGCCTCCAAGTAACGGTCAAAGAGAAACCACACTTTAGTAGAAAACGAGAATCTCCCACTTGATCACCCCGCAAGCCAATCCAAAATGGAAGAGGATGGAAAATGAGACGACTGCTCTCTAGTTTTTCACATGGAATCAGAGCAATTTAGGTTCAATTCCATTCACCTGGCGCGTATTAAATGCTGATTTATGAAATGAAAAATACAGCTATGCAAAACACCAGGTTTCGGTTCATGGGCCTTTGACTTGCAGGGACGTGTTACAGTATGATATATATATTTTCTTGGCCCTTATCATAACTTCAAAGTTTTGGTGCGGTGGCAAGCACATTTCAATAAAGCTCAATTAAATACAGAGCAGGCATATTTGAGTTTTGTTGGTTTGGTAGTTTCCTAGGGAGCTATCATAATTATTAAACATGTGAAATTGTATGTACATGAGTCAATATAATTTGCAAAACTGCAAGTTGAGTTTTTCCTCTGATTCCATGTGAAAATCAATGTTTTAAATTGCGGCCGCACTAGCGTCACTATAGCGTTTTTGACCCTCACACGCTATACGGGATGCACTGGTATGATTTTATAGTGGGTTAGGACATAGCGGGCGCCATGGTACCCGCTATCCGCAATATTTGCAGTATAGCGGACTCCATGGCATCCGCAAATGATGATTCTACCTCCGACTTCGATGTTGATGGAGATGATTGAGTTTGCTTTTGTAATGCTTGATTGTTTGTTGAAAACTTATTTCATTTTGGTTTTTTTTGAATTATAATGCATAAAACTTATGGTTGTTTGTTAGTACTTTTGCTTTTTGGTTTTGGATAATGATGATGACTGTTCCTTTTATTTTGAATATTGATGTGTATGGAAACTTATGTAAAATGTTATTTAATCTAATTTTATAATGAATTTCATTCCATAACACTTGTAGAGTCATTTATATATAAAGGCCGCTGTCCGATATCCGCCATGAAACCCCCGGACCGCCATACGCGATTTACAACCTTGGTAAAAATTGTGGAGTATGCTCAGCGGTTTGTTTGATAGCTAAGTTTACATTAAGTGTTTTTAGATTGCTTGAGTAACTCTGATGATAGTTTTGGGCTTTCTATACCCTACACGGTAGTGCTTTTGGACTACCTTTTCCTCAAATACGATTTGACAAAGTTTTACAGCCGGCTGTCAATCTGATGCCAACTCTCGAAATTCGTGTCATTTCTTGCCGAGGAAGATATAAGCAAGAGAGGGGCTTGTCATAAAGTGTCTTTCTAAGTCTCTTAGACCAAAAAGACATATAGAAGCCGGATAAAGATGATGGTTTTCCGTAGCAAATTGTGCTCAATATTATTAAGATTTCATCTTCAAAGGAAAAAAATGTATCATATGATTTAGGCACCACACTCTTGAGCATCTTCTACTTTGGGTTGAGTGTTTGTTTGTTGTTATCAACGTTCTCATATGAATAAATTAAAATATGCAGCCCATCTTCTCGCTTCTGCTGGAATGGATCAAACTGTCCATGTATGGAAGGAACGTATGGAGCAAAGATCAGAAGAAAGCACGCGTTTTCAAAAATCACAATGCAGCGGTGAAGGATGTGAGGTGGTCTCAACAAGGGTTATCTCTGCTCGCCTGCGGATATGATTGCGCGTCTCGGTTAGTTGATGTTGAAAAGGGGGCAGAGACGCAAAGCTTCAAGGAGGATCAAGTAGTCGAAACAAGTAGATTTCACCCAAGCGACTCAAATCTTTTTCTCTCTAGTGGATCAAAAGGAATTTATAGACTTTGGGACGTTAGATGTAATAAAGTGGTGCATGAGTATGTAAAACCCCTTGGTCAGATCCTTGATTTCGAGTTTAGTGCTGATGGGAAACAGTTCATATCTACCACCGACACTTCAAAGAGCAGGATTAGTGAAAATGCTTAATTGTTTGGGATGTCTCACGACAAGTTCCTCTGTCAAACCAGGTAACCTTCAATCCTAACCCAAACTTTTTAATCTTTTTGTAGCTTTCATGGTGTGATGCATATGGTTTAGATGTATTTATAACGATGCATCATCTGTTTCGATCATTTAAAAGTAATAAACGGTTATGTAACCTGTATTTTTTAGTCCTCGGGTTTACTCCGAAGCCTTAACATGCCCTTGTGTCCGATACCACCCTTCCGATGCTTGTTTCGTCGTCCAGTCAAACGGCAACTACATAGCAATATTCTCTTCAAGGCCTCCCTTCAAATTAGACAGGTACAAAAGATACGAGGGACATGGCGTATGGGGCTTTCCTATAAAGTGCAATTTTAGCCTCGACGGCAAGGAGATAGCCTCAGGATCCTCTGATGGTTCTGTATATTTTTACGACTATAAATCATCAAAGCTTGTTAGGAAAATAAAGGCTTTTGGTGAAGCATGCATTGATGTTGCATTTCATCCCTTGGTGCGTAATGTTGTGGCAGCCTGCAGTTGGACTGGTGAAATTTCTGTGTTTGAATAAAACCTTGTGGTTTCTAATCATTAATTTTTTTTAATCTCTTTTGGACCTCTTCATTAGGTATTTGGTGCAATGCTGTCTTTGATACATCGGTATGCCCAATTCTGCGGGGGAAAAATATTGCTACTTCATTGTGATTCATATAATTAGGCATTATATTTGCTAAAATCATGGTGTCTGTATAGAAAGAACTTACATAGGGCATCTTTATCGTTTTTCCGTAATTCATCACTCAAATATCGGAATGGTTGTGTAGACATCTACCGACATGTAAACCTGTGATTATAATGGCACGCTTCAGTTGTGGGACATAGGCACGAGCTTGGATGCTAGAAATGCTTGAAGCTCGGAAGCTTGGGTTTGATGGTTAACCAAGGTGAGTTTGAATATAAATTAAAACTCGATAAAATAAAGGGTAAATGTCAAAGAGCCTCCGGCCCGCTTCAAACTTGTGTAAAAACCCCTAGGCTTTTTTCTCTTGTTACAAAACCTCTAAGCCCAATCAAAATCCCATGTATACCAGTTGCATGTAATATTTATGCAGTTGCATGTAATATCTAAATAGTTGCCTGTAATATCTAAATAATTTCAGTTGCCTATAATATCTAAACAGTTGCTTGTAATATCCAAGCAGTTGTTGGAATACAACACCTAAATGAAATAAAATCTGGATTTTTTCACAAATATTTTGAACAGTGGACCTTTTCCAACAATTTCGAAAATTACAGGGGGTTTTAGACAACCCTTGAGCGGGCCGTAGGATTTTTGAAAATTTACTCTAAAATAAATGATCGAATATGAACATGGCCAGTTCAAGCTCGGCTTGTTTTCAGGCTCCGTGGCACGTATAAAAAATGGTTTATTTAGTACTTAATAGTACCAATATCATAGTTACTTGTTTTTAAATTTGGAATATATTTATTAACTCCAAACTTTCGTATGATAATAAATATTTAGTCAAATGTTGTCATACTAAAATATCGAAAAATCTAGATATTGCCAGGGCTTTAAACAAATACCAACTTGTTTATCTAGCAATAACAACAATATTTCTCATTGCTCAATTCATCAAAAACAATATCAAGCATCTATATGTTTTTCATACATTCAAGTAATTATTTGTACCTATTTTCTAAATACATATATAGTGATAAAACCCACATGTTTCTTGCTTCACTACGAGCATTATGATGGTGATCATATCCGTGAGAGTCGGATAGTCTATAAGCACATCCTTAAATGTTACCTGTCGTGGGAGTATCAAGACTGAGCATCGATATTCCCGAGTAGACTAGTGTATGCTTTCTAAACCCCGACGAGGGACGGTGGCCGGTCTCACAAGTCATTGGTGTTATGACAGCTAAGATTGTATACAGATGTTCACTAGAGGTGAGTATACCAAACGAACTTGCCGAAAACTTTTAAATGGTATTATACTTATCGTTAGATAGCGATTCTCTGGTGACATGAGTACAGGGTAGTCTGTACACCTAAGATCGTCATTTGTCTCATATGAGTTCTCATTAAACGTAGATTACTACCCTACCACGGCTTAAAAGAGTCGTGCAAACAGGTTTTAGTTTGACACAGTTCCGAGTCATGTGGAGGCAATAAGCGATCGTCAAGAATTCGTCTCTCCTGGTATAGGGAGTCGATATCGTGTTGTGTTCGGTTAGATATCACCTTAAATCCCTGGACAGAGTGGATGGGAATTACTGATAGGAGATTAGTACTTTCTCGGTGGGAGTTGAGCTTAGCACCGGCACGACTTATCGGGTTATTAGGGGTCTGACGTTATCCATCTCCTAGATCTGATATGCGACACTCTTAGACGAAGAGACTGGATTGTACGGAGATTGCCACTTAAATTCAATTTTTCTACTTCTTCTAAATAAATAAATGACTTTTTTGGAAGCTTTTCTAAAACACCTAGTCAATATTGTCAAAAATAGAGTTTCGATCCACATTCCATTTATATATTACACAAGTGGGAATCACAGCCTACACTGAAACGCCTTTGATTATTTGAAGCATTCACATTATACTGACACATAAGAAATTACCAATCTTAGTAGTCCAAGTTCACTTGATTGCAAAAAAGGAAGAAAAGAAAAAGAATTATCAAGGCAGATCCAACACTAATTTCACTTCAAACACTATTTGAAGCACTTGGCATCAAGCAGAGCCTCACCCTGGAAAGGCTCTTGATCCTCAATCATAGCATTAACCCTCTCCTTTTGAGTCTCATCACCAATATCCACCTTAGTCCATTCATAGAGCTCCATATCATAGCACTCATTGATAACAAACAGCGGTACCTCTTTTTGTATGGCGGATCTGAACCGATCATGAGCATTTTCCCAAAAGCGTATTTTCGAGCGAGGTCCATTCGCTGCCAAGAATCCACCCGCCACTTTGTTTAGGGTCACAAAGGACACGGTGTTTTCGTCGTAGTATTTATAGTCGCACAACCATGACGAGTAGCCTTCGGGATCCTACATGTCCCAGAAACCTGAAACAAATAAAAGATGCACCAAGTTATGCGAAAGAGTGGAGACATGCACGCATGTTGCAGGGTATACCAAAAAAGCTATGCAGTGAATAAAATTATAGCAAATTTGATGAAGTGTGATATTCAACATCGTGAACTGACCATCTTGAAACATTAGCTAATATCATACAAGTCACGGTCGAAATTTCTCAATTCTTCTTCTAAAAACGGGTTGGTAATGAAGTAAAACTCTAGGTGCGGATTGTGAAAGAATGTCCAAACTTTTGAGATCAGATAAGAAATACTATAATAATTATATTTGCTTACTCCTAGATATTAAACCAGCTATTAAAAGCTAAGCTTGTGTGCAGGTCAAGTCAAGCCTACATGAATACTAACTGAGCCTAGATTGAACATGAAACATTCATGTTCATTCATTTATTTAGTCATACTTAGATTTGTGTAACTGTGTTTGATCTTGGATTGTTTAGGTTGTTGAATGAGTTTCTATCGAGCTGAGTGAGCCTCACACTTTCAAGCGTTCCAAATAACCCTATTTTCAATTAGCTTTAGCTTAGAAATTTGTAAAATGGAAGATACGACGAAGACGAAGACGAAGGTGAGAAACAGCTCTCAATCCCTCCTCCTCCTTCAAAGCGATTACGATCATCATCATCATCACCATCACAAGTTTACCATCAATCGCCTCCTGCTGCCGCGGCCAATGGAAGATACGTATCGAAGCGGGAGAGGGCGATCCTGGCTTCTTCTTCTTCTAGGGATTCTGATGCCTCTCCTCATCCTCAAACGGTCAACGACTCTCCTGGTATCGAAACCCTAATCTCTCGTCGTATCTCTTTGAAATTTGAGAAATTTGTTTCATTTTTTAAGTAATCGATTCAGCTTATAACCCTAATTCTATCGTGGCTTTCCATTGCTCTTATCAAAGGTTCGACGAAATGCCCGAGAAAACTGAAAATGGCACAATGTAAGAGGAGAGTAAATCGAAACAATTGGACACAAACTAAAAATGGGCCGATGAATCGTTATATATGGTTAATGCGAATGAAGCTGAGAGCTAAAGAAAGTTTATTTCTTTATTTTGGGGGTGGGGGGGGGGGGGAGATACGGTAATTATAATTTGGACATGTTTTATTGGGGCCACGGAATAAAATGTGTAAACTTGCTTACTTTTTTGCTGCTTTCAAGCTCTATCATGTTTATAAATATTTGTTCTATTGGTTTCAGTTGTCGGCAGAATAGCTGATACAGATCAGTAATCTGATATTTTGGCATCGTTAAGGGCCCGAACAACCCTTCATGCAAAAAAAGCAGACGGAAGATTGTCTGTTTTCTTAAATGGACACACTAGTGCTGTCAATTCTATACAATGGTCGCAAACTCATGGTTAGTCCCCAAACAAGCTTCATCTTCTTACAAAGTATTTCTTATTATTATAGCATGTTTGATGGCTTGATTGATCAGTATGATGATTTTTGACGCTGCCATGTAGGAGACATTTAGATATAAAGAATAGTATAATTGTGTCATGACTGAGTTACTACATTCACATTGAAGAAATACTATTTACTTCTGATGCATTGTACTTTTAGGTTTTCTTCATCCATATTTCATTTTGGAAATTACAACACATCAATTACATACTTAACATTGGTTAGAGCTTTCTTTTAATTGGATTGGTAGTTCACTTAATTGCCAGAGCACTCCTGTTTCCATGCCTGTATATCCATGGACCATGAATTTCCTCGCTTGAAAACTCTGACATTATTATTCAACTCGATTTTGTCTGCGAAAACTCATATGGTGCTCCTCAAGAAATGCTTTTTCAATCACATTAACACCTTGTGATCATGCTGATAGTTATGACCAGAGAATAACATGTATATCGTTCTTGTTGGAGTTTATGTTTAAAGCGTGTGCTCCACTTGAAGGCACTGCAACTATTTGATTATGTGGGATCCTGTAAAAATCAATGTTTTAAATTGCGGCCGCAATAGCACCGCTATAGCATTTTTGACCCTCAGGCGCTATACAGGACGCACCGATATGGTTTTATAGCGGGTTAGGACATAGCGGGCGCCATAGTGCCCTCTGCCCGCAATATTTGTAGTATAGCGGACGCCATGGCGTCCGCAAATGATGATTCTACCTCCGACTTCGATGTTGATGGAGATGATTGAGTTTGCTTTTGTGGTGCTTGATTGTTTGTTTAAAACTTATTTCATTTTGGTTTTTTGAATTATGATGCATGCCTAATTCTGTGGGGAAAAAATATTGCTACTTCATTGTGATTCATATAATTAGGCATTATATTTGCTAAATTCATGGTGTCTGTATAGAAAGAACTTACATAGGTTATCTTTATCGTTTTTCCGTAATTTATCACTCTAATATCGAAATGGTTGTGTAGACATCTACCGACATGTAAACCTGTGATTTTAATGGCACGCTTCAGTTGTGGGACATAGGCACGGGCTTGGATGCTAGAAATGCTTGAAGCTCGGAAGCTTGGGTTTGATGGTTAACCAAGGTGAGTTTGAATATAAATTAAAACTCGATAAAATAAAGGGTAAATGTCAAAGAGGCTCCGGCCGCTTCAAACTTGTGTAAAAAACCTAGGCTTTTTTCTCTTGCTACAAAACCTCTAAGCCCAATCAAAGTCCCATGTATATCAGTTGCATGTAATATTTATGCATTTGCATATAATATCTAAATAGTTGCGTGTAATATCTAAATAATTGTAGTTGCCTGTAATATCCAAACAGTTCCTTGTAATATCCAAACAGTTGTTGGAATACAACACCTAAATGAAATAAAATCTGGATTTTTTCACAATGATTTGAACAGTGAACCCTTCCCAACAATTTCGAAAATTACAGGGGTTTTTAGACAACTCTTGAGTGTGCCGTAGGATTTTTGAAAATTTACTCTAAAATAAATGATCGAATATGAACATGGCCAGTTCAAGCTCGGCTCGTTTTGAGGCTCCGCGACACGTATACAAAATGGTTTATTTAGTATTTAATAGTACCAATATCATAGTTACTTGTTTTTAAATTTAGAATATATTTATTAACTCCAAACTTGGTATGATAATAAATATTTAGTCAAATGTTGTCATACTAGAATATCGAAAAATCTAGATATTGGCGGGGCTTTAAACAAATACCAACTTGTTTATCTAGCAATAACAACAATATTTTTCATTGCTCAATTCATCAAAAACAATATCAAGCATCTATATGTTTTTCATACATTCTAGTAATTATTTGTATCTATTTTCTAAATACATAGTGATAAAACCCATAGGTTTCTTGCTTCACTACGAGCATTATGATGGTGATCATATACGTAAGAGCCGGATAGTCTATAAGCACATCCTTAAATGTTACCAGTTGTGGGAGTATCAAGACTAGGCATCGATATTCCAGAGTAGACTAGTGTATGCTTTCTTGACCCCGACGAGGGGCGGTGGCCGGTCTCATAAGCCATTGGTGTTATAACAGCTAAGATTGTATACAGATGTTCACTGGAGGTCAGTATACCAAACGAACTTGCCGAGAACTTCTAAATAATATTATACTTATCGTTAGATAGCGATTCTCTGATGACATGAGTACATGGTAGTCTGTAGACCTAAGATCGTCATTTGTCTCATATGAGTTCCCAATATACGTAGATTACTATCCTACCACGACTTAAAAGAGTCGTGCAAACAGATTTTAGTTTGGCACAGTTCCGAGTCATGTGGAGGCAATAAGCGATCGTCAAGAATTCGTTCTCCTGGTATAGGGAGTCGATATCGAGTTGTGTTCGGTTAGCTATCACCATAAATCCCTGGACAGAGTGGGTGAGATTTACCGATAGGAGATTAGTAGTTTCTCGGTGGGAGATGAGCTTACCACCGGCACGACTTATCGGGTTATTAAGGGTCTGACGTTATCCACCTTCCAGACCTGATATGCGACACTCTTAGACGAAAAGACTGGACTGTACGGAGATTGCCACATACATGCTTAGTAGTGTACGGATGGACTTGATTGTCGACCTCTCTTTCGACATATACCTAGGTAACCGTTACATACAGTCAGTGTCGTTGACGTGCTTGTGGTTATGGATTTATCCAGTAACTCAGTGCCAACGTATTTTCGAGTCTTTAGAGTCGCACACAGAGAGTTTTTCCTGTTCAGGCGATATAATGTAGAAGCCGTATATTGATGCGTGCAGAAGTCCGATTAAATACGTGTACTTTCTACACAAACTTTAATCAGACGTTTGATAATATTAGACCGCTTAGAATTAAGCCGGATTATTAAATCAAGTATTAATTTAATAATTTGCGCGCGCGCGTGCACACACACACGTATATATTCTAGTATTATGTTCACTATTCATTTTCTTTATCTTGGCTATTCGTATTTTTATACGGATACACGTATATATAGACGATACATATACCGGAGTTGTATTCCGTATTTATACGGAATACTTTTAGAAGGAGGATACCTCATTTATCATTTCTGTTTAATAAAAATGAGAGAAATGAGATGGAGGGTGAGATGACATGAGAGCATGGTAAGAGGGATGGTTTGAGTGGGATGGGCTTGATATTATATTCATTTGCACTATTGTGTCATGGTTAGATATCATCAGTAACGACTCTGAAATCTCTGTAGAAATGTAACTTGTTCAAATATATAGAAATGGTATTTCGGCCTGACTAAGAGTTATAAGTTAATTTCGTTCAATAAAAACAAGAAGCAATTTATAGCTCACTGGTTAAGCCTTTACACTGCTGTGATATAGTCTATGTGTTCGAATCTCATCAGTATTAATTTTTAATATTTTTCTTTTGAACTTTTCGGAAGCCCAAGAGTTGCACGTGCAATACACGGAGAATCGAAAAGTTTCAGAAAAATCAAACAGAATAAATGAGGAGTTAAAACCAAATAATACACATAACACAAATCTCGAGACACATGGCCAAGATCCGGCCGCCTGTTTCCCTCGTTTGGCCGCCACCGGCGGTTCCCCTTGCTCCAAATCTCTCCGTGTTTCGCCCGTGTGTCCTTTAAACTCCCCTTTACTCCTTTTTCTATTTGTTTTCTCTGAATTAAACAGAGAGCTTCTCGGTCCTTTCACCTACCCATTAACACTATTTTAATTCATTTTTATTTCACACCGCAACGTTTTAAAAATCGTTTAGGTAAATTTTCCGATAATCGGTAATATAACTTGTGTTTTCCGTAAAAATTTAGATATAATTACTTTTCCACAATGACTTAAATATACTCATTTTAACTATGTAATTGCTAGTATTTGGTATTTAATTAGTCACTTATAAAATTGCTAGTTTACTTAAATATTTTTCTTAATTAATTATTTTAAATATTATTTTAAGCTTTCACTTATACATTTAATTAGTAATTATTACAAATTAGAATGGGTTAATCACACACTTGTGCACCATGACCACTTAATACCAAGATTGGAACATGATTTCTCTCTTTCAATTTGTCTCCATAATTCTAGAGAATTCTAGGGGAAAAGTTAATTGAAAATAAAAACAAAATGGAAAATATTGATATTTGGAGCATTAATTTAGTTTGGGGGGGATGTTTCCACACACACACACACACACACACACACTTCTCTCATCCCCTCATCCTGGCCGAGCCAAACTGCAACAACTCCCCATTTTCCCCATCTCATTTCCACATCAAAACTTCTCAATTTTTCATCAAAAATCCATACAAAGTCTCACCCATTCATAATTAAACCTTTACCCAATTTTTCTTGGCCCAAACTAGCTTGGATCTTGATGCAAGAAACCATTTTGGGAGGCCAAGATTTGCAAGTTTGATCTCAAAATTGTGAGGTATAAATTTTAACCTTATGGTTAATTTGTTAGTTAATTACTCTAATCTAACTTAATTAGGTAGTAATATGGTTTTAATTGCAAGTATGAAATTTCAAGAGAAGGAATTGGGTTCAAGTTAGGTTTTTATCACTTAATTATGGTTGCAATGTGTAGTTTAATATCTTAAGACTTGCAAAATCTAAACTAGTTGTTAATTTGCTAATTGTTACTTTTAAATTGTCTTAATTAAACATTCTTGCAAACTAATTTCATGATTAATCTAGAATAGGTGAGATTAAAATTTAGTTAGGGTTTGTGTAGCCTAGTTAAGATATTAAATGAATATTGTGGCCACTAGATTTGGTAAAACATCTAGATTTGCACTAAAATGGTTAGGAGATGCTTACTAGGTTTTTGGAATAAATCGATTTTTATTAAGTTTGAGGTTTTGATGATCTATAACCTATTTCATATAATATTTAGTGTGTTGTGAATGCGCGATTGATACGATCGGATTCTAGGCTTGGTAGTTGACACGTATAGCGACCCTAGTTGTTGTTTGTGGTGTTGTTGCGAGCGCGTTTTGTGCACCAAGTGCGTGCGCGTCTAGTTAGTGCGTGTTGGTTGACGTGTATCGTTTGTGCCGCTACTATTCATATATCTATCCTCTTATTTACTTGTGTGCGATTCTAGGATCGAGTACAGAGGCGTCGGACGTGGCGCGGAAAGACAAGGCTGAGATCGGATCAGATTAGCCGAGGCGTCCCGGTGAGTAGATATACACATCTATGGGGGGATCGTCTGGATGGCGCGAGGCGCCTAATAGTTAGGATTATTAGTAGTACTTGCATTTATATGCGTAGTTTTCTAGTTATTCATCTCATTGCATCGCATCAATATATATATATAATCTCATAGGACACTTACGCCATTACCATTGGTTCATGCTGCACGTGCACTATTCATGCGAACACACACGCCTTTGATAATTGCTATGCCACGAACACTATAGAACTTGCTTAGATCAGTATCTAAAACATTTTCATCATATATGATATGTAACTGGTAGTTGTATATTCATTTCATCAGGATGGATATGTAAAATTGCTAGTCATATGTATATAACTCATTGCATCATCATTCATACATAGTTTTCAAGTCATGCATCGCATCGCATGTTATTGATATCATAGACATCCATCATTTCTAACATGTTCATATATTGTGATTCTTCTTGGAGATTTCAGTACTTATGAGATTTCTGGATTTTGGGGAAAACCGCAAGAATGTTATAAACCTATTATCATTTTAAAAAAATAGAAATTTACGGTTTTCTCGTGATATGATGTGTGTGGCGTCCACCATGTGATTTCTCGGTTCTTGAGTTGTATCATACACCCGATTCGAGGAGGGGGATGCACCGTCTGCGGGTACATGGTGGACCCGATATGGTACCCCGGGGCAAGTGTGTTTTCGTGGGGATGACGATGTGCCTGGCAGGGGAGCACTGCCGACCGGTTATTATTGACGCGGCGGATATCCGAAGGATACCTACCATAGTCGTGTGATTTGATGATATGGGCCGATCCGGATTGACGGAGCCCGAGATATTGATACATTGAGATATAGAGATATTAAGATATTGAGACATTGAGATATAGAGATATCGAGACATTGAGATATTGGGATATATATATTTATTATGTCGATACTTGACACGGATTTTCTGTTGATTTCATTGATTATACTTCAGCTTATTGCACAGAGGTTTTTTTTCTAAGATAAGAATAAAGATTTTCTCATACCATGCTTGTACAGGTTTCGTGTTTGATTATGCATTCATGCTAGTACATCGTATCATATCGATATGCATAGGTTGTGACGCATTTGCGTGCATGCTTACGATAGCCTCATTAGATATTACTTACTACTCACGAGTTGGAAACTCACCCCCGTTGTGCCACAATATCTTGCAGGTTCGACCCGTCAGCGGAGTAGCGGCGGGCTACTGCCTCTTTTTGCCTCATTGCATCGATTTGCAGCTTTGCTCATAGGGGAATTGCGAGGATACTTTTATTCAATCTTGTATTATTATTTGTATCTAGTATACTCCATCTACCCTTGTATATTGCGAGGATACTTTTTGGAACCTTTTGGAGAGCTTTCGGTATTTTTACAGAAACTTATGGAAGGTTTCCTTCTTTTTTTCTTGTCACGCCCCGCTTCCCGGTATACGGCGAAGGGGACGGGACGAGGCCGCTACGTATTTACTGTGAAGTAAATATGCTTAGCGTATCTAAGTAATATAAAAGTAAGCACAAGAGACAAGAGATATAAACTGAACAGCAACTTTATTTATTAATATTCTTTTGTACAATACATGGAAAGTAAATACAACTGATAAAAAGCAATGCCTAAACAATGGCATAACAGAAATGAAAAGTACTGAATGGAAAGTGTACAATGAACTAGAGCTCGGGGTTTTCACTGAAATGGTCCAAGTCTTCAGCAGTGGGCTCGATCTCTGACGGGTCCAAATCACCTGACGACGTTCAAAGAAGAAAGAAATAGAATGTCGTCAGCGAACAGGTCGCTCGGTAAGTCCCAAAGATAAGAGAAAAGTAGAATAGACAGAATGAGAAGTTAGCTTTTAAAATTGTATTATATTGTTATAATATTGTGTTAACGTGGTTGTTTGTAGTTTAGTACAGAAGATGCCAGTGTATACGAGAGGAGTCCCACTTACACCGAGGACTTTGGTAACCCGTAGTACAAGGCTCCGTCGATAATACCACGGAACAAGGGCATGGATGTAATTACGTCTTAAGTGACCACTTCGTGCCACCTTTAACATATTCCATACTAGTCTACCCCTTAAACCCCGTAGTGTTATTTTGATTGTATTGTCTTGTATTGTAAACTGTATAGATTGTATAATTGGATGACTGACCGAAACCATGATATCAGTAAACGGATGTAACCGTAGAATCATGTAAATGAAATAACTGGCGAACCATGTAAATTGAATGTATATCCATGGTTCGGTTCAGTTAAGTTGTATATGTTGATAATTGGATTCATGGATTCATGTTAAATTGTAATATTGTAGATTGTAGATTGTAGATTGTAAATTGTAGATTGTAGATTGTAAATTGTAGATTTTACCTTGTGATATTTCTAGTGAAAATATCCTAATTTCATAATAAATGGTATTTATTTATAATATTGGTTTTGCATGGAATTCATGATATTTTAGTGTAAAATTGATTCTTGTGATATTGTAGAAAAGGTGGAATATTTATAATACTTCAAAAATAAATATGTTTATGTTACATATACATATATTTATATGAAAATAATTTTAGTATATATATAATATTCTAGAAATCTCGTTTTCTTAAGATGTCGTATTTTAAATCTTTCGAGACCGAATGCTCCTTGCGGAGGTCGGCATCTCGCTCTACTAAGCCCGAGGATGTGCGATAATCCGGACCATCCCGAAAGGGTTCCCCAAATGGGTTGTTGCGGCACTTTGCAAAGATTTGTATTAATACTAATCATTAAGAAAAAACGGTTTTATTAATTATGGTATTTATTTGTAAAGATGTCGATTTCCCGTATTATATGTTCTAGGGTCTCCTAAATCAACCAGACTGCTCCTAGCTGGTCTAAAGCGATAAGTTGTGAGATACCTCAAATCGCCTCTTCACCGCCAATTATGGCCAGGTAAGTACAAGTGAAGAAAGGAGGGATCCGCTCACGAATCACCGTGAGACGGGCCTTTTAAAGTTACCTTTCTCACTTGCCTAGCCTAGGCACCATAAACTAAGGTTTAGATAAACGACTGAATGCCCACAACCTTCCTCTGTCCTAATGAGTGCGACAGTCCATAATTGGCTGAGTCTAGATATTTTTATTATTAGCTCAAAGGTTATTTATTTGTAAAGATGTATCAATACTAAATCTTTTAGAAATAGTTTTATTAAGTAAAGGGTATTTAAATGAAAATGTTTGTTTTCTCGTATTCTAAGTTCTCGAGGGTATCGTGTTATGTTGCATATGAGTGTGTGAGGAGGTAGGTCGTTACCTCGTGATCTACTTAAAGGTATAACAAGTTTAATGGTTTAAATGTATAATTGAAACAATGTGGTATTTAAATGAAAAATACGATAAAGTGAAATAGCCATCATTTTATGAAATGAAACTTGATCAATTTGGCTGATTAGTGTTTAATAATCAACATGAGGGGGTTTAAGCATAATTGTATTAACGAGAAGTGAAATTTTATAAGAAAACCGAATCGGAAATCGGATTTGTTCCGATTCCGTCGGGTTTTGTAAATCCGTATTTTTAGAATGGAAAAGAGAGATAGAAAATGGGACTTACGGGTTTTGGACAATAACGAGAGTGAGATGGAAGAAAAGGAATCGCCGGTGCGTCGATTCGTCGCCGAGAGTTCCTAGAACGATCGCCGTAAGTTCGCCGGGAATTTCGCCGTAGCTTCGCTTCGTGCTCAATTTCAAAGTACACAAGATTTCTTGAGAATTTTAGAGAGTTGGCTCAGAGTTTTAGGGGTGAGAGGGTAGAGGGTAGGGGTGTATTTATAGGGTTAGGCTAGGGTTAGGCTAGATGTAGGGTTTTAAGTTAAAAAATGTAAAAATATATTAAAATTCATTAAAAATATGAAGTAAATGGGGATTTCAAAGTTCTCTGGAACCGATCTGGCAAAATAAAGTATGCAGGGGGGTAGGGGAGAGGAAGAGCCCCAACTTTTCATTTGGGGACTCGGCCGGTCCTCCGGCCGAGTCGGGCCGAGTCGGAGGTCAGGAAGATGGGGGGTCTCGAGGTGTAGGCTCTGGTGCATTTATATTTGTGGATGTAGTGGAAAAATTGGGAGTTATCTTGTGTGGATTGTTGGGCTTCTATAAAATTTTAAAACAATTAAATATTAAAAATAATGTGGGGCATGAGATTTAAACTCTGGTGGCTTGGTTCAGCAATGCAAGGTATTACCAATGAGCTACAAGCTCCTTCTTGTAATTAAATTGCTAATTAATTACTTAAGTCTTGTGCTCGGGCAATAAATACTCTTTTATGGATTTTTGAATTTTTTTTGTAAAAACTTGTATAGGAAATTTAGGGTTGTTACATTTCTTCTTCTTAGATTTAATCTCTTTCCTCCTATTTATAGGAGAAGAAAAAAATCAATCTGTCTGAGGAAATTTCTCATTGAGAGATCATGATTGATTTCATTTTCCCCATGTAGAATTTTAATTCTACCTTCTTTAATTTGGACACTGACGTGCTATGCACGTGGGCGTCGCTTAAGAATTTAATTCTTTTATAAATAGTCACTCACATGCTTTACATGTCGGCATTCACGTGTGTTCCACATGAGACGCCACTATAGGATTTAATCGTAACAGAGGCTGGCGCTGGCGCTCACGTGGGGAACCAATATAGGATTTAATCCTATCTAAGACGGTACCTACATGCTTTGCATGTGGGTGCATGTGTTTAACACGTGGGGTTTCCCTTTATTTTTATAAGGGAACAACAAGGTTTGAGCCAAAAAATTATTGGCGGGAACAACTGCCTTTAGGAATCGCTGGTGGGGTATCTTTTGTATGAACCCACAAACCCCGACGCTTACGCGATTACTAGTCTTGTGGAGAAATTTTATGTCAGTATGGAAAACAATTGCTTGAAAGATCTCGGCCACATTAGGCTTAATTGGGACGATCAGGTGATTATCATTATCACCGACATGTTTCATACTATCACTCTCATTCCATGCATACCGGTTCCCACCCAACCCCTCACTATTGATGAATTTGTACCCTTTATAGGTGAACAATGCATTTGGTGTCAAAGCGAGGGATTGATGCAGCATCGATGTATGCAAATGTGTTCGCTACCTGTCGATGGCTTCAAACAAATGTTTTCGGTACTTCACACAAGTCTACTGCCTTTGCGCCCGTACTTCACGTTGTGTATTGTTTAATGTTTAAAGACCCCTGTCTCGATATGAACACCATTCTTTTGCACACTATCGGAACGGCCAAGGGTGCCACCATTTACCCTTATCATATGCTAGTCACACACCTTTGTAGATATTTTCTAGATTCAAATGAGATTAGCACACATTTGAGCAAATCCGCACCTGTTACATCCGTGATTGGGAGATTGAGCAGTTGCTATCGAACTGACACCTATAACAGGACACCCACCATGCCCACCCAGCTCGAAGATGTTGTCGTGGAGTCCTATTCGGAGAGTGACTCCCCTGACTCTGATGATGTGTCACCCGCTGCTCAAGCAATTTTATACGGCGGATGACCAAGGGGATGGGAAAAATGTTGGGGATGATAAAGAAAAAAGAGGTGTCCGTTAAGAGACGAGATGAGAGGCAAGATAGGATAGAGGGGGATGTCGCTTTCCTTCGTGCACATGCCAAAAGAAGTAGCTCGAGCACAGCAAAGATGGGGAAGAAACAGCAGCAGTGAGGACACTGTTGTAAGTTTGGGGGGATTTTTGTGTCTTGTGTGTGTGTGTGTATACATTGCATGCATTTTGCTCGTTTCCTTTTTGCGCAAATTTTTCTCTTCTTTGCATGTTTATTTTCCACATTCGCATCATATTTAAATTTTTGCATTGCATTTTATAGAAAATCCAAAAATATAGAAAAATCAGAACTAATAGAAATTGAAAAAAATCCAAAAATATACGAACTTTTGAGGCAAGTTAGCTAGTAGAAAAATCTAGATTCGAAATTCGACGATTTAGATTAATAGATTAGAAATAACTAAATTCTAGGAGTAAAAATAGAAAATTAACCCTCCTCGAATTTATTGCATCATAGTTAAATTTTTGCATTGCATTTTATAGAAAACCCAAAAAAATAGAAAAATCAAAACCAATAGAAATTGAAAAAAAAATCCAAAAATATAAGAACTTTTGAGTCAAGTTAGCTAATAGGAAAATCTAGATTCGAAATTTGGCGGTTTAGATTAATAGATTAGAAATAACTAAACCCTAAGAGTAGAAATAGAAAACCCGAAAGCTAACCCTTCTCGAATTTAACTAGAGAAATTATACATCTTGATATATACAATACGTGTCGTGAATTAAGAAAATTAGACGATCAACTTGAAATGTCTCCTATCCAAGAATATATATATATATATATATATATATATATATATATATATAAGAAGAAGAAGAAGAAGAAACAAAAATAGAAAAGGTTTTATCTTGTGGGGGTCTAAATCACTCGAGCAATTAAGTCCACGGGATGCTTAATCACCTGGTATCCTAAGGCCATCTGGCTTGGGAATACTGAACAAAAACTCAATTTGGTGTTCTAGTTAGCTTAACAAGATGAGATGCAAAAAAATGTGTATAAAATAAGCTTGAAACTTGGTTCCTCGAGTATGAAGCTTTCGAGGTGTTTTCTCACCTGATGCCCTAAGACCGTCTGGTCTGAGAGTCATTGTCCTAATACTTGTTACGATGTGATCAAGTTGCCGCAGTAAAATGTAATAAAAGAAATAGGAAATATAAAAAAAATTGAGTCGAAATTTTCAAAACAAAGCGACGCCATTTGCACGGATACGAAGATGTATAGGATATTTAGTTTTTGCACGTTTTTGCACGGATACGCTAGTTTTTTGCACGTTTTTGCACGGATACGAAGATGTATAGGATATTTAGTTAAACTGGTTTTTGCACGATTTTGCACATATACGCTATTTTTTTGCACGTTTTTACATGTTTTTGCATGTTTTTGCACGGATACGAAGATGTATAGGATATTTAGGAAAACTAATAGCTAGGATATACGACCCTTGTCCTTCCGTTCCTTATTCTTGACTTCTAAGATTTAGTTATTTCTAATCCTAGTTGCTAGCTTTCTCTCATTCATCTTCGTATTCCACCACGAGTGAGTAGGAAACATGAAGATTTTGACTCGAAGTTTCTCTCATTCTCATTCTTCTCTCCTTTCTATTTTTGCACGTATACGAAGAACGTAGTATAAGAAATGTAAAATTCTTTTACCACTTTTTTGTTCAAACTTATTGAGTTGAACCCCAACCAAAGCGGCACAAACCTATCTATTTTGGCGCACTATCCCTTCATGATCGTTGCAACCCAATGTTGAGACAAGTTGTGTTTTGCTTTGACCGAGAGCTTAAGTCATGAATAAGAAACGGAAGGACAAGGGTCGATAGAAAAGAGTTAACGCTTGGAAGGCATTGGCTATAATCACAAGTACCCCTCTAAAATACACTAATCCATGCTCCTTATTATTACTTTGGTATCAACACAATTAGGAGCTCAAAGGAAAGAATACAGAATTGTAATCTAGCTTAAACTGCCCAATCCAAAAACCCTAGTAAGCCCCCTTTCATTCTTGACATATTACATAGTTAAAATGAACAAACTCGAACATCTCGTCATAAATCGTCTAAAACTAAGCAACTAACCGACCGTTTCTCCATGGACACTCGTACTCATCTCGGCTAGCTATTTAGCGACACTGTCTTGATTGCGGTTTCTAAAACTTTCCCCTTGCAAAATATCTACCAATCACCTATCATATTATTTACGTCTTTATATCCACACGTATTTTCTAAAGATAAGAAATTGCACTTCATCAAAACTATCTATATCATCATTAAATTCAGATATTTCTAGATCTCAGAGAAAAGCAAAACTAAATATCAATTATATGTAATTATTCCGGTACAATTTGAAGAGGGTCATATCTAAGAAAACTAAGAAACCAATCAGTATACCCATGAAAGACATTGAAAATTTATACTAATTTCCCAATCAGCAGAAATTAATTTTTGATACTTTTTTTTTTCATTTAAAGCTGTTTCTTTTTATCATCATAGCCATATTTTTTGGTACTTAAAATCCCTAGAATTATAATAAGATACTTTAAATTACTTTACAAATCAACCGATCTAATCCATCAAGATCGAACATAAAAGAGCGAAATAAATTTATCTGGATCAAATACAATGAAAAAATTTACATTAATTTCTCATGCAGCAAAAGTTAATTTTATGTAATTGAAAGTCTTAGAATTATAAAAAGATACTGTCAATTACATTTTAAATCCACCTATTCAATCCATCGAGATCAAACATAAAAGAGAAATAAATTTCTCTGAATCAAAGACATCGAGAAAATTTACATTAATTTCTCAATCAGAAAAAATTAATTTTATGTAACTAAAAGCCATAGAATTATAAAAATATATTGCAAATTACCTTCTAAATCCACTAATCCAATCCATTGAGATCTAAAGATCAAAGAAAGTGAAAATTTACATTAATTTCTTAATCAGCGGAAATTAATTTTTTGGTAATTAAAAGGCCTAGAATTAAAAAAAAACTACGAATTATCTTTCTAAATCCACCAATCCAATTCTCAGAGATGGAACTTAAAAGGAAAATAATTTTCTCTCCTTAGGAGTTAACCAGGCAGTTTAGAGAACGTTTTTTTAAAAATCGTGGAGGATTAGTTAGTTTTAAAAATCAGTTTTTTTGTTTTTAAAAATACAAGAGAGAAAAAACCTGCCCACTTACAAAATTGAATTAGTTAGTTTTAAAATACTATGAACCTCCAAAATCCACTCTCTCTTGTTCTTCAAAATCCATTGCTGCATGGACACCATCGCAACTCTCCGTCAAAAAGCACGTGCCTGTGCTCGTCCCACCGGCCGAGCCGACCCCCCATGTGTTCAAACCTTTGTCGGACATCGATGACCAAGAGCTCTTAAGATTCCAAGTCCCGTTCATTCAATACTACAAAAACAACCCTAAAATGAACGGAAAAGATCCGGTCGCGGTCATAAAAGACGCGTTGGCGAAGGCGCTTGTGTTTTGCTATCCGTTCGCGGGGAGGCTACGAGAAGGGGAAGGGAGGAAGTTGATTGTGGAGTGCACGGGAGAAGGGGTTTTGTTTGTGGAGGCGGACGCAAATTTGAGGCCTGAGGATTTCGGGGAGCAGCCGCCGCCGCCGCTGCCGTGGTTGAAGGAGCTGTTGTGTGATGTTCCGGGCTCGGCTGGGATCACCGACTGCCCGCTGCTGTTATTTCAAGTAAAACTATATTCTTTTATATACAACCATGCATACTTGTCTAGTTTCAAAAATCGTATTTCACCTAACAAATGATTGTGTCTCAAAATAAAATCAATGCGACAAGAAATCCTCATAAGGGGCTGCAAACAGCACTTTTTATATTTTTCAAATTGTTTAAATTTTTTCCTGATCTAAAAATTAAAACTAACAAACTTTTAAATTAATATTTCTTTTGCCTATGAGTTCCGCCGGGCTCGTTTCTTATTTTGATGTCCACTTTTTAAAAACATAATGCGTTGTGTTTTTCACAGATCCGTACCAATCGTCGCAATCTATCTACACATGTTAGAAATATTATGTATCTAATTTTAAGAGATTCGGAAATATCTAACTAACCGATCAAATAGATTAAAAAATCGATGGCTTTACTATGCATGAAAAGCAATATTGCTTGATGGATATGTTAAAAATCTACAAATCTAATGAAACTTTATAAATAACCTATCTAATATAAGTAGATCAACGTTGCCGGTAGTGATTATTGTATAGTTATAATTAATTCAGTTGATGATTGTATTTATTAAATATTTGTTAAGGAAAATTCAACATTTAATTTTTTTACCTCGCATTTTCATCACGCTTTCACTGCACAAAAACTCCGAAGCTATCTTTTGGGCTGAAACACGGGCTTTTGCGCAGCGGTATTTTTAATTTAATAAATCAATATTTAATACCCGTCCGATGAAAATCGAACCTGGGTCGCTCTGATACCATGTGAAATGTCCCTTCCAATGCAACAAAACTCCGAAGTTATGATTAGCGTTGAGGGAATATATTTTATATTCCAACACGTTATAGCATCAAATTGAAATCAATTCGGGACTTTCAAGTTTGTTTAGTTATAACAGTAAAGATTACTTTTCACACGAGCTCCTTAGGTGGCCCCGCTCTGGCTAATATTATCATATAAGTGATCGCTATAGAGATGAGATGGTTGGAGTTAGGCTCCTCCCCCACACCAAGCCATTAATCTAGGTGAAATCTACCGAGTTGGTAGATTAAATATCTTAATATGATAAGGAGTTTATTCTTTAATGCTCAGAATTGCTTAGGTTTTTTTGTAATAGTTATTTATGAAATCTATGATATTTATCTGGAAAAGCTTTATTATTAGCAAAAGATCTCATGATTGATTACTCCAATTAACTATTAACTTTTATTATTAGCAAATCAAAAATCTTTTGCTCATAAAGATTTTTTCAATAATCTTTCTTACACAAAAAGGATTTGTTGCCCCAGGTGACCAGACTAGCATGTGATGGCTTCACTGTCGCCGTCCGCCTCAACCACTGATGATGCTCAATATTGGCGATCCCCAAGATCAGGACACGTGGTAGATGTCGTGTCTCAGAACTCAGAAGAAAGGGCCCACAGAGGACGACCAGACCACCCCTATACCCGACATGCAAGCACAAACTAGCCCTCCCCGGGGCCCCTGCAATTGGCCTCCTCGGCCCCTCAGCTCGCCCCGAGCTACCACAAGGCCAAGACTCCTCGGCCTTCTCGCTCGTCCCCGAGCCCCCCGGCCGAGGCCGTCTTCCTCGGTCCTCCGACCAACTCCACCGCTCACAGGCGTAACCGCCGCTCCGCAAATCTCGCCATGCGCGGATTCTCCGCTAGCAACATCCCACGTTCCACGCCTTCACGATCCCCATTAATGGGCGATCTGCTCTCTATGCGGGTGTGACGTCGGAAGCGTAACTGCCGACGAGATTCTTGCGCCTGCTGCTGCGTGCCGCCACCGCTATATAAACCCCCATCACAGAGGGGTCAAGTAAGCCATTTTTTACTCCACTTAGCCGTTACGCTGCTCGAATCTAATACTAACTTGGTTGTCGGAGGGTCCTCGGTGGTACCAAACCATCCCGGGACTTCCTTGCAGGTACTCGGCGTTAAGCCCCTCAAATCACCAATATCCTCAAAACACATTGAGACCCACACGCAACAGGGGATCACCTCTAAAATCCACCAGGAGATCAACGGAAGACAACATCTGAAGGAGACCCGAAAAGGACCTCCATCAGTTAGCGCCGTCTGTGGGAACGCAAACTCCACAAAAACAAAGTTGGCCTTCCGATCTCCATCCACATGGCAAGCAACCATCCTGAAGATCCGGGTACCAGCTGCCGCCTCCCCCTCACCGGAGGCACGGATGAACCTCCTCCGGCGACCACCATCAACGCCCTCGCCAGCCGAATAGATTGTCTACAGTCTCTCGTAGAGGCGCTCGTCCGCGTCCAAACGGTGGTCCTGGGCCCTAGATCGCCGCTCCTCCGCCTCCAAAATGCTCTGCCCCCGTTGGCATGGCTGACTACCAGCAGGCCACGACTCCTGACCACAGATCTCACACGCCGATACTCCCTGAGGCCCGTTGGGCGCCCCACGGCTCCACCCCAAGGTCCGCCGCCGGAGCGCCTCGCCTCGAGCCTCCTCCGATCCTTACCCCCCTGAGGAGATGTCAGTCACCTCGCCTGCCCACAGGCATGACCGACACCCCCTCCCTCGACGGGGTCGCACAGAAGGGGCTCGCCACGACGGCTCGAGAGCCACCTCGCTCGAGGATATGAGGAACCTCATCGAGAGGAACCGAGGTCGTGCCCAGACGTAGGTCTCCCACAGCAGAGGCCAGGGATCACGAGGCGCCGAGTCCTCGGGGTACCACGATCGACTCGACGCCCTCGAGAAGAAGATCGAGGGCATGCCCCGGGAAGGTCACCTCTCGGTCGAGGAGGCTGAGTACGCCGCCGACTCGCTCACCAAATCGTTTACCGAGGGACTACTTGTTGTCCACGTCTCCTCGCGCAACAAACCCCGAAGGTCTCTCTATTTGACGGGAAAACCGACCCCAAAGACCATTTGGATGCCTTCACCGCGGGGATGAGCTTCCAGGACCATTCCGACGCCGCCCAGTGCAGGGCCTTCCTAGCCACCCCATCCGCACAGGTCGGGACTGGTTCCGAGGGCTCGAGCCTCGCTCAATCTCGACCTTCAACGAGCTGGCTACTCAGTTCCTCGGCCACTTCGTTGGGAACCGTCGGCAGAAGTGCACGGTCGACTACCTCTTCACAATAAAGAGCGGGGACAAGGAGACGTTCAAAACTTACATCAACCGCTTCTACAATGCCCTCCTCGAGGTCCCCGAGCACCGGGACGAGACCGTTATCACGGCGTCACGTGCTACCACGTGACCCCTGCAAAGATCCACAGAAAAGAACTTTGAAGCAACACCTCACGTGTTACCACGTGACTCCGGCAAAGATCCATAAAAAAGAACTTTGAGGCAATGCCTCACGTGCCCCACGTGATCTCTAAAGCACACAGAGAAAAAGGCAAAAGAAACAGAAAAGGGCTCTAGGGCGCCCTCACGTGTCAACACGTGACCCTTAATGAAAATTCTAACAGATCAAAGCGTGAGCCCCCATCACGTGCCCACACGTGATGGCTTTCAGAATTAAAAGTGTTAAACACTTATCTGTAGAACAAAATAAAGGGAAGCAGGGCGCTCTCACGTGCTACCACGTGACCTATTGGCTGAAGCTCTAACAGATAAACGCCCAAATTCTCATCACGTGACAGCACGTGATACTTCAAAGTATTCAATACTTTTGACTGAATAAAATAAGGGGAATCATGGCGCTCTCACGTGTCCACACGTGACCCCTCTCTCCTTAGTGTTTAACACTAGTCTGGAGATTTTGTCCCTAGTGTTTAACACTGATTTGCTTAGTGTTTAACACTAATTTGAAAACTCTGTTCACAGTGTTCAACAGTGATTATCTTTTAGTGTTTAACACTAACTTGTTAATCTTATTCCCAGTGTCAACACTGTTGGTCTCCAGAGTTTAACATTAGCTTTAGCCCAATTGGATAAGTTTCCAGAGGCAAAGCCTCTCTTTCAGTGAACCAACAGAGGGCCAATATTCCAAACATGATTGGACTTAGCCCAAGCTGGCCATAAGTCCTCAATTCAAACTTAACTGGGCCAATGGGCTCATAATATAATAATTGATCTTAGTTTCCAAATTGGACTACAGATCACTTAATCTACCTTGGTTTAAGGGTACATCTCTTCACTCATTTGATACTTGGCGTTGTAATTCCTCAACGTCTTCAAAGAGGTGACGGGTCCCGATGACCACACATTGATACGGACTGTGGGGTCCTTAAACTCATGGACTATAAGGTCCTTAACCTTGACCGTAATGTCTTAAAACTAAACGCCGGACTGTGGGGTCCTTAAACCCATGGACTATGAGTCCTTAACCTTGACCGGAATGTCTTAAAACTAACAACGGACTATGACGTCCTTAACCTTGACCGTGATGTCTTAAAACTAATATCGGACTGTGGAGTCCTTAAATCCACGGACTACGACATCCTTAACCTTGACCGCA
The DNA here is from genome assembly GCA_030015575.1 of Agapanthus africanus. NCBI lineage: Eukaryota > Viridiplantae > Streptophyta > Magnoliopsida > Asparagales > Amaryllidaceae > Agapanthus > Agapanthus africanus. The sequence continues at coordinate 470,261,809 of CM057349.1, forward strand.
CCGTCTTAAAACTAACACTGGACCGCAATGTCCTTAAACTACCTATTGACCGCAATATCACTAAACTAAACAAGGCTCCCCTAATCGCTCTCTTGTCGGATCTAAACGATCCCGTTAAGTTGATCTTAGTCTAAAACTAGACTAACGTATCCTTAACAAACGTTTAAGTCGATCTTAGTCTCAAACGAGGCTAACGTATCCTTAAACACAACCCCCAAACCCAAATCTAAGATAATACGGATTTGGACTAGTCCACTCCCTACGGGCGACGACATAACTCAGTCTCCGTATACAATCCACGGGCAACCAAACACAAATGAAACACACACGACACGAAGTGACCATCTGGAGAAGGAGAAAGTTGTTACCGCAACGCGATAGCGTAATTAACTGCAGGGGCTTGCGCCTGCAGGGAAGAGCGTCCCTACAATCAAAAACCCTTCAAGCGAGGGGGAATCTGACGAAGTCTGCTACATCGGACGCATCCGTTTAAACCTTCGATACATGGTGCCATAAATCAACTTGGCATCTTCGAAGAGGTAGACGGATAGCACCAAATATCATCTGCCCCGAATTTCAGGCAAGACGTTTACTGCGCCGCGCCGTCTTTCGGAGGGGAACACTAGGGTTTAACCCTACATAAGAATTTAATTCTTTCAAAACACATGGGGATTTAATTCCTCTAAAATGAAATTAGGGTTTAACCCTATAACAGAATTTAATTCTTAAAAGAAAAAGGGAATTAAAAATCTCCATGCACGTAAAGAGATCATTACCCAACTTGGTCACGTGGTAACGCGTGACCCTCATCCTCAATGAGTAAAAAAGAACGAACAAGACTAGGTCACGTGCCCCCACGTGCCCCCTGAACAAATCCTCCAAATTGAGAAGGAAAAAGCTTTGAGGCAATGCCTCACGTGCTCCCACGTGACCTTTAAAACAAAGAGAATAAAAGCAAAGGAAATGTTGGCTCTGGGTGCTCTCACGTGTTACCACGTGACCCCTAATAAATGCCTTAACAAATCAGTGCATGAGTGCTTATCACGTGTGGGCACGTGATGGCCAAAAGTCAAAAAGTGTTTAACACTTATTTGCAGAACAAAGTAAAGGAGATCTGTCCCCACCTTTGGGCGCCCTCACGTGTCCCCACGTGACCCCTTCTTCCCTAGTGTTTAACACTAATTCGAGAGTTTTATTTCCAGTGTTTAACACTGATTTGTCTTCTAGTGTTTAACACTAATTTGAGAATTTTACTTTTAGTGTTTAACACTAATTTGAGAATCTTATTTTCAGTGTTTAACACCGTTGTCTTCTAGTGTTTAAACACTAGTTTGAAAGCTTTATTGCCAGTGTTTAACACTGTTGTTATCTAGTGTTTAACACTATTTTTAACCAAATTGGTTAATTTTCCAGAGGCAAAGCCTCCCGTTCAAAATTGAGTAAAAACTCAGAGCTATAATGTTTAATGCTCGGTCAAAGACAAAAATGTTATCAGAGCCCTCAAACTCTTGTTTAGCATTGCTAAATAATGAGGGGCTGAACCCAGACAAATGTCTAATGGTCCAATAAAGAGCCAACACTTCAAATGTAATTGGACTTAGCCCAAGTTGGCCATAAGTCCTCAACTCAGATTTAACTGAGCCAATGTGCTCATAATCTAATTAATTGATCTTAGTTCCAAATTGGACTACAAATCCCCAATCAACTTTGGTTCAAGGGTACATCTCTTCACTCCTTTGATATTTGTCGTTGTAATCCTTCAACGTCTTCAGAGAGGTGACGGGTCCCGATAACCACACACTTCACAGACTACGATGTCTCTAAACTGGACTGTGGGGTCCTTAAACTCATGGACTATGATGTCCTTAACCTCGACCGTGATGTCTTTAAACTAAACATTGGACTGTGGGGTCCTTAAGCCTATGGACTATGATGTCCTTAACCTGGACTGTGGGGCCCTTAAACTCACGGACTATGATGTCCTTAACCTCGACCGTAATGTCTTTAAACTAACATTGGACGGTGGGGTCCTTAAGCCCATGGACTATGATGTCCTTAACCTCGACCGTGATGTCTTTAAACTAAACATTGGACTGTGGGGTCCTTAAGCCCATGGACTATGATGTCCTTAACCTTGACTATGAGGTCTTTAAACTCATGGACTATGATGTCCTTAACCTCGACCGCGATGTCTTTAAACTAACATTGGACCACCATGTCCTTAAACTGGTAATTGACCGCAAAGTCCCTAAACTAGAACAATATAGCCCAAATGCTCTTTTGTTGGATCTAAATGATCCCGTTAAGTTGATCTTAGTCTAAAATTAGACTAACGTATCCTTAACAAACATTTAAGTTGATCTTAGTCCCAAATGAGGCTAACGTATCCTTAAACCCAACCCCCAAACCCAAATCTAAGAAAGATACGGATTGGGACTAGTCCACGCCCTACGGGCGACGACATAACTTAGTCTCCGTATACAATCCACGGGCAACCAAACACAAAACAAACACCCAAGACACAAAGTGACCATTCGGAGAAGGAGAAAGTGGTTACCGCGATGCGGTAGCATAATTAACTGTAGGGGCTTGTGCCTGCAGGGAAGAGCGTCCCCACAATCAAAAACCCCTCAACGAGGGAGAATCTGACGAAGTCTGCTACATCGGCCACATCCATTTAAACCTCCGATACATGGTGTCATAAATCAACTTGGCATCTTCGTAGAGGTGGACGAATAGCACCAATTAGCATCTGCCCCGAAATTCAGGCAAGACGCATGTCTTCCCGGTCTTTCGGCGAGGAACAGGGACATTTAAGGATGTGGTTATAGACCACCCAGCTCCCGCGTATATGATCGCCATCATAATGCTGGTAGTCAAGAAAGAATCCTATGGGCTCTATCAACATGTAATAGTGATCTGTAATACTACATAATACATGTACATGATGATAAAGGCAAACCAGATAGTATACTATCATTTTGAGTAAGACTGTTCTATCCGTATAGGTCCTCCCTCAATCAATATAATCACCTGCCTGTGATTACAATAATTGCCTTGAGGGCACTATAGCCAACAATCTCCCACTTTCACTTAAGGCAAATAATTGTGGTGTCGCATACTCACAGCTCGTGTGATACCGAACACCCAACTTTTTTTACTAATCAGTCTCGCAAAGCCCGTATGTGAAACTATTGCGTTCGAGAAATAGCCTCAGTAAGTGGATCCGCTCCAATGTTTCCATCTTTATCTCTTTACATCTCAACTTCATGGAGAAAGACTATCTCCCGAAATGAGCAATACCTGTCTTATAATTTGTCTGGATATTTGATGGGACTCGGTTCACAAATGAACTCCAAATCCAACAAATTTCTTAGACCGTATCATCTACTGAATTTAATCAGTAGCTTGCGCCATGCCTTCCACAGTATCTGCTTGGACCACCTGTCCAACATACTGCCCCTCAAAAGGGGGAAAACTATAACTCTGACAGCCACCCTGTCATCCAAGTCACCCTGGAAGCCTGAAATGATAACCGCCTCCTGAAGGAGGCTGCCGTTACCATATGCTAAGAACATCCACTTATGTTTATAACTGCTTCCCAATATTTCTCCAGGATTGGATTAATATATATGCGCTTATTGCAACAAGTGCAAAAGCAATATCTGGTGTTGTACTTGACATCTCATGATTGACTCAATTGCCTAAATAAGTGATATGCCAATCATGCAAATCTCTCTTCTCATCAGTCTAGAAAACATCTCTTCAGAGAGGGTGACTCCATCACCTGCGGGTACACCACCACGCCATGAGTCGTCCATTCTAAAACACTTTATAATAATGTCAAGTACCAGAATTGGGATACTTCCCAAATCTAGATCTAAGACCATAGATCTAGTCATCAGAATCCCTGATATTTTATCCAGATCCTATGTGGAGAAAATCCTTGTGACAACCACAGTATAACCGATCGTAGTATAGGAATATCACTTCCTATCAAGAGCGTGCCATCCAAATACTTGGACATCACTCCCTACTACCTTCTTACCAGGTCAATCTGTTCTGATGAAGTCAAACTCTATGACTGTAACATCAAAACTAGATGATCTCCACTGTACTTGCTTTAGTCTATAAATAGACATAAGCTACTTGCCCACCATGCTTCCGCTGCTCCCACTGACTACAACAACCCTCTTGTAGAGTCATATACACGTGCACTTCTAAAACTAATTTAGAACGGCGTTATACTCATCCTCCTGCCAGAACTCATAATCTTGAACAGCAGTAGTATCAAGTTTGGTTCATCAAAACCTTCCTGTCACCGTCTCTGAGAAGACCGAAGTACCTCTGAGGTGTCTGAGGTTACCCACCAAATCTGCGTAGTAGCTAATGGATTGTCGAAACCATTTCAATCCTTAGGTTCTATTAAATTTTCAGTAATCGTTTGTGGTTCTGAAATCACTTCTAGTTCTACCATACTCCCACTAATGTTTTCTGAAAAGAATCCATTTTACTAAAAATATGGCGAGTCAAGAACAATATAACTATTGATCTTCCAGATGGTAGAATATTAACCCTCGTCAAACCCCAGGATAACCCACAAACTGCCATTACTGAATCGTACCTTGAGTTTGTCCAGATTCTGGTTTTAAGCATCAGCCGAACAACTCCATATACCTTAACATCGTTAAGATATGAATCCATTCTATATAAAATATAGAAACAAAGGTACTAATTTAATTGGAACCGGATTCAAAAATCATGCAGTTGTTTTCTGTGCATATCAACCAAAAGGAAGAAGGTCAAGCAGCATTACTCATCAAGGAATGCATCCACTTACGAGTAACCTGAAAGAGAAGCAAGTTCTCAAAACTATTACTTACAATGGAATACTTAACACAAGTATCTACATCTTCGATCAACTTGATGAATCCTGATACTTGCAACATATGGTTCTCTACTTTATTCTTATACCTATATCTTCTCAATATCTGGATCTTGTATTTCAACGAAATACTTGTCTAGAACTGGAAAAGTCATGAGTAAACAGAATATGGTACGAATACCAATCCCTTTGTCCTAACGGATATCGGACAACATACAATACTTTGTATAAGTCCACTGAGTTTAATAACTTAAACCCTGTGCGTCGTAAGTTGAAAAACTGTACTATAGTTAAGAAGAATTACATCGCTGTTGAATGCTCCTTACCTAATCATCAACTGATACAGGTAAATGTCATAGACATAATTTCAAAAAGTTATATCTCACTTTATAAAATAAACGTTCAAATATATCAGTTTGAAATTGGTGCATAACGACGGATATTCAAAACCAAATATTTGCCATCAGGCAAAACCCAGGTGATTTCCTCAAATATCACAAATTACAAAGAATTCTGATATATATAGAGGATCTAATCACCCAATTCCCAATATCTTACTCCTACTCACCATCTGTAACGCCATACAGATGTGAGAATTAAGTCCGGTAAAGACATACCCTGGAGTTAGAATCTAATTGGGAAAACAATTTTCAATTAATATCGCACAGTAAAACTGAAATATAAAAATGTTTCGAAGGGGTAACCGGGTATTCCTAGTAATGCCTCTTCCACTATCTAGATTCATGACAGTAACCGTATACTTTCTTGCCCTCACTTTAATCCCTTTATATGTCTTTACTTATTACCTTCCGTGCACCATACTTAGGCTAATTGATTTTTTTCCTTCCATACCCTTCGGCACCAGCCTAAGGTTTGACAGAAGACCATCCAATAAGCATAATATGTGTACTCTCCTAATACCAGGAGCCCTCGCAACCTGAGAGAAGATAAAGAGAAAAGACAACTGAATAATCCTTTTTTTTCTCCAGAACCAGAATCTATTCTTGAACTGGAACAAGTTTCTTCAAGTTCATATGTAACTATACGATGGCATATCCAAGAAATATGGATTTTCGTAATGATACGAAGTGTTCTGGAGAAATCCAAAGGTGAAGTAGGAGTGGCAGGGGTATACGCGGTTTTGTCGTGAATGATAGCAGTCGCAATTTCCTTTGCCCTTACTCTAATCCCTTTATATGTCTTTACTTATTACCTTCTGTACACCACACTTAGGCTAATTGGTTTTCTTCCTTCCCCACCTTTCGGCACCAGCCTAAGATTTGGAAGAAGACTATCCAATAAGCACAATAGGTGTACTCTCCTAACACTAGGAGCTCTCGCAACCTGAGAGAAAGTAAAGGGAAAAGACAACCGAATAATCCTATTTAATTTCTCCAGAACCATAATCCATTCTCGAACTGGAACAAGTTCTTTCAAGTTCGTATGTAACTATACGATAGAATATCCAAGCAATATGGATCTTCATAGTGATACGAAGTGTTCTGGAGAAATGCAAAGGGGATGTAGGATTGGCAATGATATATGCGACTCCGTGACAATCCAAAAACCAAAGTATTTTAAGAAGGTTCGGTTAACTTGGTTCATGAGTTTTAGTTTAGGGTCGGGTTAAGGTCGCTGCCAAAGAGAGAGAAAAGAAATACTCAGCGTACACTCTAACCTAGATTAGATTGGTTAATCACTTTATCTAATTAGGATGGCTCGCACTGTTTTCTCGAATTCTCTTTTAAACCCTAAAAGGAGAATTAATCGGGATCATCTAAAATCACCCGAGGAGTAACACCTACGCATCAATGGGAATCGGGATCCAATTTATCATCGCATGATAACTTGATGGAAGCCACTCAAGTCACCATACTTTAGAAGGTATGCGCATATCTGGAAAGTTTCCTGTATGTTTGAAACTCCCGATGTGGTTTATGCCCCAAGCGTCATATGGTTTTGATAGAGACTAACGTACCATAAGTCGCAAGTAAAGTTTAACCCGTCATTGTCCTGGATTAACTTAGACCCACCCGCATAAGCACTTGATTGAGACTAAAGTGGCTATGCAACTGTCCTAATTAATCGCATCCTAAGATACAACAGATAAGTAACATTTAGCTACCGTTCACTATGCCTTGATAGAGACCAATGTAAATAGCATGAATACTAATTGCCACTTATCTGAAATGACGGAGGGCTACGGATGGTTTTTGGCGAAAAACCTTTAACGTAATGAACTTGATATCGTTGAAGTAACCCAAGTGGTTTTACAAATATATAGTGGTGCAAACTTTTGATAAAGAGGTCACTCCCTGTTGTTGAAGTCAAAATTTGTATCCCGGTTGACCAAGTTAAAGTCAAGGTCAACCCCAAGCCAGGTGGGCCCAAGCCCAAGCAAGTGGGCCAATGCCCAGGTCGAGCCCGAACACGAAGCGTCCGGCCTTCCGCCATACCAAAATAAAAAAAATCATGTAACAAATAATTTTTATGTAATTTTTGTGCATGAATGTATGCAAAATGGGCATAAAACCAATTTTTTGTAAGCCCATGGCTTATGTGCAAAAGAAAATGACACATGAGCCATGGGATGGCCAAAATACCATTTTTGTAAAGCCCAAGGGGCTATATGTAAAGTGTATAGCCTATAAACGCAAAGATAATGAAATATCTCAACAACTTTTTCTCTCACCAAAAAATCCAGATCTGTGATCTTCTTCCTCAAGATTCTAAAACTTTCTCTTTTTTTTTTGGAATTAAATCAAGAGTTTTACTCTTCCTTTTGTAAAACAAAATAGTTTTTTACCACAAAACCCACAAAGGGGAACTCAGATCTGCCATCAGATCTCAGAAAGGAGATATTTTTCAAATCTCATACTTCTTGATCTTCAAGATCCGACCAACAAAGGAAGAAGAAGGAGACCCATCTCCAGAAACCCCACTTTGGGGAAGAACTAGGGCACAAGGGGAGAAGCCCTTCATCAGCTTCAAAACATCCTAGGAGTTTAACTCCTCAGATATATATATATATATATATATATATATATATATATATATATATATATAGAGAGAGAGAGAGAGAGAGAGAATAATAAGTGCTCCTTTCTGGGAGTACAACTCCCATTGCAGGGACCAAGTCCCTTTTGCGCCCACGTGCTGACACGTGGTGCGCTAGCGCTCTTGCGCGCAGAGTGCTAGCGCCCAAAGCACCAGCGCCCGAGCGTCCACGTGCTGACTCGTGGTGCGCTAGCACTCAAAGTGCCAGCGCTCTTGCGCTCAGAGCGCTATCGCCCAAAGCGCTAGCGCCCGAGCGCCCACGTACTGACACATGGTGCGCTAACGCCCAAAGTGCTAGCGTGCTGACACGTGGTGCGCTAGCGCTCTTGCGCTCAGAGCGCTAGCGCCCGAGCGCCAGCGTGCTGACACGTGGTGCGCTAGCGCCCTTGCGCTCAGAGCGCTAGCGCCCAAAGCGCTAGCGCCCGAGCGCCCACGTGGTGCGCTAGCGCTCAAAGCGCTAGCGCCCTTGCGCTCAGAGCGCTAGCGCCCAAAACGCTAGCGCCCGAGCGCCCACGTGCTGACACGTGGTGCGCTAGCGCTCAAAACGCTAGTGCCCTTGCGCCCAGAGCGCTAGCGCCCACGTGGTGCGCGAGCGCCCAAAGCGCTGGCGCTTTTCCCATGCATCCTTTGGATGCCCTTTCCTTTTTTTATTATATATATATATATGTATGTATGTATTTACACACACACACACATACAATACAATACTATCCCTCTCAAAAAAATTTGGGTCGGGGCGCTGCCCCGTACCCCGTAAGGGAGCTGCTAGCCCCCTTGACCCCCAGCCCACTATCCGGCTAGCGGGACCCCCGTAAAAACTCTGCGTGGCTCCCGATATACCCAAGCCCCCTCCAAAACAAAACACACGTACCCTGCATATTGAGTTCGCATGACCAGTTTAACCCGTTAATTGGAGGTTCGCTCGCTCCAAAGACGAGGGGTAATTAACGGCAGCTTTGTCTGCGGTTGCCAGAGATTCGGATCCCCACAATCAATAAACCCCGGCCTACCCTAGGCAGGGGGAATCTATAGTACGCCTGACAAGCGCGCACGTATTCCCATCTCAATGGGGTGACGAAAAACACCCTACAGATTCTGGCACGCCCGGTGGGACTAATCTCTCCTCCCATATTTCGGGTAAAACGTTCATGCGAACTCAATCAATATACATATCTATATTAATACTAAAATAATGCTCTTTCATGCAGGTTTTCAAGCAACCACTTTTCAATAATGTCTCCAAAGATTATCTCGGCTTTTAGCACAGCTCCCATCTCCTACACGATGAAGATGGACGCTAGGACGGTCCTCCCGGCCAGTCTCGGGCGACAATGGGAATAGCCGCCGCCGCCATTCGGCTCTATCCTGTTCGTGTCAGCTAACGCCATCCCAGCTCCTCAAGCCCCGGTGACAGACAAACCGGTCTCGAAAGGAAAGAGGCCAAATGTGGTGGTCTCGAAGGCGCCCCAACTTAAATGCAAGTCGGTGTTTGAACGACTCTCCTTGGCCCCAGCTGGGGGCAGGGCCATCAACACCAAAAAAGCAACAGGGCGTCTCGAGCAAACTCCAACGGTGCCCCTGACAACTGCTCAATTGGGTATCTTCTCTAAGCTCCCCATCACTCAGCCTATGGCGGCTTTCCGAAGGGCAGAAGCCTGCCAAGCGCTCAAGGCAGAGAAGCTGAGGCAGAAGCGACTTAGATACAGAGCCAACAAAACGGCTAGGGCTCTGGCCATGTTAAACTTTATGAATCTCCAAAGCCCGGACCGCTCCGCGAAATCAGCCGCCAAAGATAAAGAGATGGCTGGGTATGTGGTCCACACTGTCTATATGGTCGGAAATGAAGAAACGAATCCTCTTCTTCTTCACAGCCATGGCGATGATATGATTGACGCTACCCAGCATCAGCTCGATCTAAGTGATGAAGAGCCCGCTCAGGCTGATAAGCCAAAGGAGCCCGTGGTTCCTGCGGAATTGAGCTCAGGCAATGAAGATGACCCGGTTGTCATAGACGGAACTACGGAACAAGCGTTATTCCGATGGCTTCAGAGGCAGCTTCAGGATAGGGATGAGAAGTTAGCCAAGGTACAGTCCAAGGTCGACGAATTGGCAAACGTCGCGGTAGATCTCGCGACCCAAGTCGCCCGATTGCAATTACTGCAGAATCAAATTTTGGTCCATGAGCCAGGTATTGATACTCGGAGGCAGCCAACTGATACCCCCTTCAACCTAAGAGCGGAGCGCCTTCGCGAAAAACGGCCGCGATCAGCCTCCAGTCCCTCCAATACATACACCGAAGGGGAATCGCCTCTGAAAGAGAAACTGAATAAGGTATATTCCTTCAAAAGGGACAAAGTCCACAAGATATTCAAGGACGCCCTAAGAAACGGTCTACAACTGCTAGAATCAAAGAGACCGCAAGAAGCGAATATGACCGACGACCCAAGATATTGCCCCTATCATAGAGTGATAGGTCATGCCATTGAGGACTACTTCATCTTCAAAGATTGGGTCGAAAGGCAATACAAGACGGGAGAGATAGAACTGTCCAAAGGCGTGTTAGCGAACAGTCAAGCTACGACCGCCGATTTCATACAAATGGAGACCGAATCCTTTCGGGTACCTAATCTCCCAGACATGTGCCGTTATCTGAAAAGGGCAAACCAAAGACTGATCGGCCTCGAGGACCAGCATCAGTAAAGGCACCTACTCCAATGGAGAGAAAGAAGAAGGTATACTCCTTCAGGAGGGATGAAGTCCGCAAAATATTCGTGGACGCCTTGAACAACGGTCTGCAACTGCCTGTTCCAAAGAGGCCACATGAAATGAACATGACAGGCAATCCCATATACTGCCCATATCGTAGAATGGTGAGTCATACCATCGAAGACTGCTATATTTTCAAAGATTGGGTAGAGAACCAATACAAACTTGGGAAAGCCGCACAATCGTCAGATGTACCGACAACCCACAGAGCCACGGTCATCAACATAACTCCGCCAAGATCAAAGTTCAAGGAGCTGGGATAAGCAAGCTGACCACCACGTCGTTAAACTTGGAACAATTGACCACCACGTCATTAAACTGGGAACAGTCGACCTCTAAGTCGTTAAACTGGGAATGTAAATATATATATATATATATATATATATATATATATATATGTAAATAAACAAAAAGATGTGTAAATAAAAGAAAAATAATGAAAAGCCGAAATGATGAGGCAACTCGCAATAAAAATCAGCGAGTAAAATAAAGATGAAAAATAAAGCTGAAATGATGGGGCAACCGCGAATAAAAGCCGAAATGATAGGACAATCGCGATCTTCGCGATAAGAAAAGCTGAAATGATAGAGCAATCGCGGTAAAAAAATGCATAAAAAAATAATAAAAAATAAACGGCGAATGATGAGTCGCTCCTGGTACCATATTCCAGTGCAGCGATGCAGACGCCAACCAAAATCCAATTCCCCAAAATCCTTTCGGCCCTACCGTTAGTCCCCAAATTGACTGTCGTATACAATCCACGGGCTCAAATGATTCTTAGCATACCCATGCCCCACCGCAATCACCAGTTACGCGGCTGGTCTCCGCCTTTGGAATTATGCTCCATTGAGAAGACCCACTCATGTGTCCTCACGATACATGAGGAGAACAAACCTTTGTGGGATCCTTACGACTCATAAAGGAAAAACACACTTAGGAGTCTTCACGACTCCTAAGGAGAAAATACACCTGCGGGATCCTTACGACTCGTAGGGAGAAAATGCTTTTATGGGACCCTCACGGCACATAAAATTGAAAAGCCTTAGGCAATAGGGATCTAAACCTGTCTCCTAAGCCATCGCTCCCCAATCCTCAAGTAGCGAATGATGAGTCGCTCCTGGTACCATATTCCAGTGTAGCGATGCAGATGCCAACCAAATTCTAAATCCCAATCCCTAAATGGCGAATGATGAGTCGCTCCTGGTACCATATTCCAGTGCAGCGATGCAGATGCCAACCAAATTCCAAATCACAATCCCCAAGTGGCGAATGATGAGTCGCTCCTGGTACCATATTCCAGTGTAGCGATACAGACGCCAACCAAATTCCAAATCCCAATCCCCAAGTGGCGAATGATGAGTCGCTCCTAGTACCATATTCCAGTGTAGCGATGCAGACGCCAACCAAATTCCAAATCCCATACCCCAATGGCGAATGATGAGTCGCTCCTGGTACCATATTCCAGTGCAGCGATGCAGATGCCAACAAAATCTCGAAATTTTTCTGGCCCTACGGTCTGGATTATACATCCTGCAAAACCGTATACAATCCACGGGCAAAAAATGATCCCAATCTCTCCCAAGTCCTGCCGGTGAGACTACTTTTAAAGCCCTACCAGCGCAAAAAAAAACGGTATGTCTACAAGCAAACGGGCACGGATGAAAACCCGTAAGGGTTCCGTGAGTAAAAACAGCAGGACTGTCGGCGAGTTTGTGAAAACCCGAAAGGGCGCAAACTCGTGAAAAAGAGATGAAATGCACTTGCAAAGTCCTCTCGACTTTGTGAGGAGAAAATTCCCGCGTGAGATCCTTACGACTCACAAAGGAGCAACACACTTAGGAGTCCCCACGCCTCCTAAGGAGAAAATACACCTACGAGATCCTTTCGACTCGTAGGGAGAAAATGCTTTTATGGGACCCTTACGACCCATAAAATTGAAAAGCCTTAAGTGATAGGGATCCAAACCTGTCTCCTAAGCCATCAATTCCCAAATCCTCCCGGGGCAAATGATGAGTTGCTCCTGGCATTATTCCAGTGCAGCGATGCAGATGCCGACCAAAACCAAAATCCCCATATCCTCTTAAAGACAGATGATGATTCGCTCCTGGTACCATATTCCAATATGGCGATGCTAATGCCAACCCAAATCAAACCAACAATCTCTGCGGCGGAATCATGGTTCGTCCCAGAATATACCTCGTGTCGAAATCATGCTTTGCCTCAGGCGTATCTGCCTCCCATGTCGGAATTGCGCTTCGACTCGGAGTTGACCAGCGACACTCCGTGCCGGGGAAAAGTTGATCAGCGACACTCCGTGCCGGGGACAAGTCGAACAGCGACACTCCGTGCCGGGGACAAGTCGACCAGCGACACTCCGTGCCGGGGAAAAGTCGATCAGCGACACTCCGTGCCGGGGACAAGTCGAACGTCAGCGACACTCCGTGTCGGGACAAGTCGACCAGCGACACTCCGTGCCGGGGACAAGTCGACCAGCCACACTCCGTGCCGGGGACAAGTCGACCAGCGGCACTCCGCGCCGGGGAAAAGTCGATCAGCGACACTCCGTGCCGGGGACAAGTCGAACATCAGCGACATTCCGTGCCGGGGACAAGTCAAACATCAGCGACACTCCGTACCGGGGACAAGTCGACCTGCGACACTCCGCACCGGGGACAAGTCGACCAGCGACACTCCGCGCCAGGGAAAAGTCGAACAACAGCGGCACTCCGTGCCGGGGGCAAGTCGAACAGCGACACTCCGTGCCAGGGACAAGTCGACCAGCGACACTCTATGCCGGGGACAAGTCGAACATCAGTGACACTCCGTGCCGGGGACAAGTCGAACAGCGACACTCCGTGCTGGGGACAAGTCAACCAGCGACACTCCGTACCGGGGAAAAGTCGAACATCAGCAACACCCCGTGCCGGGGACAAGTCGAACAGCGACACCCCGTGCCGGGGACAAGTCGAACAGCGACACTCCGTGCCGGGGACAAGTCGACCAGCGACACTCCGTGCCGGGGACAAGTCGATCAGCGACACTCTGCCTCAGGGAAACGTCCAACAGTGACACTCCGTATCGGGGAAACGTCAAGCAGACACTCCGTCTTGGGGACACGTCAACCAGCCGACACTCCGCTTGGGAGAAACGTCAAGCAGACACTCCGTGCCGGGGGCACGTCGAATACAGACACTCCTTGCCGGGGGCACGTCTACCAAATCACTCTGGGCCAGAGAAATGTCTACTACAGACACTCCATCTCGGAGACGCGTCAAGCGTCGACCGTCCATGTCGTAAAAAGGGCAGTGCATCCCCAAAAGTGGGAACCAAAGCAAATCGCCTCCACGCGAAAGAAGATCCACCAATTTCATGCACACGACTCACATGTGTGGTGTGCAATTATTGATGGGGGTACTTTGTTGAAGTCAAAATTTGCACCCCGGTTGACCAAGTCAAAGTCAAGATCAACCCCAAGCCAGGTGGGCCCAAGACCAAGCAAGTGGGCCAATGCCCAGGTCGAGCCCGAACACGAAGCATCCGGCCTTCCGCCATACCAAAATAAAAAAATCATGTAACAAATAATTTTTATGTAATTTTTGTGCATGAATGTATGCAAAATGGGCATAAAACCAATTTTTTGTAAGCCCATGGCTTATGTGCAAAAAGAAATGGCACATGAGCCATGGGATGGCCAAAATACCATTTTTGTAAAAGCCAAAAGGCTATATGTAAAGTGCCTATAAAGGCAAAGATAATGAAATATCTCAACAACTTTTTCTCTTTCCAAAAAATCCAGATCTGTGATCTTCTTCTTCCTCATGGTTCTAAAACCTTCTTTTTGTTTGGAATTAAATCAAGAGTTTTACTCTTCCTTTTGTAAAACAAAATAGTTTTTTACCACAAAACCCACAAAGGGGAACTCAGATCTGCCATCAGATCTCAGAAAGGAGAGATTTTTAAAATCTCATATTTCTTGATCTTCAAGATCCGGCCAACAAAGGAAGAAGAAGGAGACCCATCTCCAGAAACCCCACTTTGGGGAAGAACTAGGGCTCAAGAGGAGAAGCCCTTCATCAGCTTAAAAACATCCTAGGAGTTTAACTCCTCATATATATATATATATATATATACATATATATATATATATATATATACATATATATATATACAGAGAATAATAAGTGCTCCTTTCTGGGAGTACAACTCCCATTGCAGGGACCAAGTCCCTTTTGCGCCCACGTGCTGACACGTGGTGCGCTAGCGCTCTTGCGCTAATAGCGCTAGCGCCCGAGCTCCCAGGTGCTGACGCGTGGTGCGCTCGTGCTCAAAGCGCTAGCGCTCTTACGCTCAGAACGCTAGCGCCCAAAGCGCTAGCGCCCGAGCGCCCACGTGCTGACACGTGGTGCGCTGGCGCTCAAAGCGCTGGCGCTCTTGCGCTCAGAGCGCTGGCGCCCGAGCGCCAGCGTGCTGATACGTGGTGCGCTAGCGCTCAAAGCGCTAGCCCTCTCGCGCCCAAAGCGCTCACGCTAGCCTGCTGACACGTGGTGCGCTAGCGCTCAAAGCGCTAGAGCCCTTGCGCTCAGAGCGCTGGCGCCCAAAGCGCTAGCGCCCGAGCGTCCACGTGCTGACACGTGGTGCGCTAGCACTCAAAGCGCTAGCGCCCTTGCGCTCAGAGCGCTAGCGCCCAAAGCGCTAGCGCCCGAGGGCCCACGTGCTGATACGTGGTGCGCTAGCGCCCGAGCGCCCACGTGCTGACACGTGGTACGCTAGCGCCCAAAGTGATGGCGCTTTTCCCACGCATCCTTTGGATGCCCTTTCTTTTTTTTATTTTATATATATATGTATACACGCACACACACACACACACACACACACATATACTATACAAAAATTTGGGCCGGGGTGCTGCCCCGCACCCCGCAAGGGGGCTGCTAGCCTCTTTGATCCCCAGCCCACTATCCGGGTAGCGGGACCCCCGTAAAAACTCTGCGTGGCTCCCGATATACCCAAGCCCCCTCCAAAACAAAACACACGTACCCTTCACATTGAGTTCGCATGACCAGTTTAACCCGTTAATCAGAGGTTCTCTTGCTCCAAAGACGAGGGGTAATTAACGGCAGCTTAGTCCACGGCTGCCGGAGATTCGGATCCCCACAATCAATAAACCCCGGCCTACCCTAGGCAGAGGGAATCTATAGTACGCCTGACAAGCACGCGCGTATTCCCATCTCAATGGAGTGACGAAAAACACCCTACACCTGTGAAGGGATCTCGGCTCTTTCCTCATCGAATGTGGTGCAGGATATTCCAAACTGAATACCACGATACAAAGCAAAAGAATTGACTATATTGAAGCTATTACACTGACACAAACTTTTGCCCAAGAGGTCACTCCCTGTGAAGGGATCTCGGCTCTTGCCTCATCGAATGAGGTGCTGGATATTCATAACCGAATACCGCTGTGCAAAGCAAAAGGAAACATCCGTAATGTCAGTTTTTAAAAAACTTGGTTCCAACAATATCAGATAGGTTTTTTTCCTTGCATTAATCAGAATTAATGCAGTCCCATCAATTAAAATATATCATACCAGAAAAGAACAAAAATACAATATACATATATGCTATCCGCATTCGCCACGGGGCCCCATCATTCACCGTCAGGTTACTTAACTAACGACAGAGCGGGGGCTGGACTAGCGCGGGTGCAAAACATATACATCTACTAGTATATATATAAATATATATAACATTCGTCCCAGGTATGATATAAGCAACATCATAAAAAAGCGATAAGCATCACAGAATCACAAATAATCTGAGAGCCCCGGGTTTCCTTTGTGCCGCAAGTGAAACCTGACGTTCCCCTGGTCGTGTGGATAGCCTGTGCAATGTAAACATGGACTCCTACGAGCGCGGCAAGTTACCCGCCAATCCCAGAAGTGAGGCAACCCCAATCAACAAAGTGAATGGGCCACCCAGCACTTCATGGAATCCGGTAACTTGAGCACCCCTCCGTGGGTCAGCCTGTACCCCCTACGAATGCGACGAATAGCCCACCAATTCTAGAGTGAGGCCCCCTCCGTCTCAATGCCATGAGATGCGGGCCCGTTGCCCTTTAGAATCCGTCTATTCGAGCACTCCACCGCGGGGTAACCCTAGTATAGAAAAAAATATACAATGGAAATATCGACCTCAACCCGGTCGTGTTCCAATAAAAGAATATACAATCTGGCAAAAATGGCAGTCTACATATCGGACGCTTGCCCCGCAATACAGAATATACAAATGAATCTGAACTGTGCTACTACCACTGCACCATAGGCTATCCACCATGACAACCGATCCACAATATCAGCACAACACAGAATATCAACGTGAATATCACGTTCGCAAACCCGTTTAGTCGAACATATAGCAACCAGTCGGGTTATACCGCTCAATAATATTCACGGTTGCAAATATATCACATACACTGATAAACACACTTAAAATTTCGATCGACAAAAATTTTCCAAATTGGCTCCAAATGCAAACCAGCACTCAAACAAATCTGTGCCAAAACCATGTGTACCAAAAATCATATATCCAAGTCATAGAGTGCCAGAAAAAATTGTGTGTAAATTTGCCAATAAAAGACCGTGGAACCGCCGCAAATAGGCATCTAATGCGGCGGTTCCGCGGCGGTTTACAAAGATCATGTGCCCAAATTTTTTCCGTGCTTCTAAATATGCTTGCACGTATTTTTAAGACCTTCTGAAATTTTTTTTGAATGAATTTAAAAATCGGCAGCAAGCACGGAAAATTGGAAAAACGATTCGGAAATTTGGGTCGCGATATTTTAACTTTGTGCAAACTGGCTAGTAAGGTTTATGGGGTGGCTCTGATACCATGTTGGGTTACGTTAGCGCCCTGGCTATCTACCGTGGCCGGTGCGGAACAAAAACTGGCGTTTAAAAACTTGGCGCTAAAGAAACCCGCCCAAATCAAACCATAAACCCATACTAGCTAACAACTAAAGAGATAAATTAAGTGATAAAAGTGTCATACCAAATGATCTGTGTCCTTCGGTCTTCTACCATCTTCATAAGCTCCTAGACGCCATGGATCGAGTTTGGCCTCCGGTCTCCCTCCATCGAAGATGATCTACCTGAGGATTTGTAGTTCGAGCTCCTAGCTCAAAGCCAAGGTAACTAGGGTATCTAGTTCGCTAAACTAGATAGCTTAGAGGATGTAGAGCCTAATAATGGATTAATATGTCTCATAACACTCTATGTTTTTCAACACATGAAACTTTTAGGATGGAGGTAGAAGAAGCTTGAGAAGATGAGAGTGTTGTGTGAAGAAAAACCATGGAAAAACAGCTTAGTGTTGAGAACTCAAGAAAATGAATCAATCCCTACAAAAATCTCACAACACAAATAAATCAAGCATGCCAAAATAGTGAACCATGAGTCACCACATGAGTCACCACAAAGCCATGCTTCATTTAATGCCACAACACAACCCATCCCTCCACCTCATTTAACCATTTAACCAAAATGATTAAAACTAAAATGAGGTGTTATCTTCTAGAAGCACCTTGTAATAAATTACAAGAATACCCCTCATCCGTATATACATATCCGTATTCGTATTCTGAAAAATACGAATAGAAAGAGATGAAAATAATCCAATAATATAATACTAGAATCCGGCTTAAACCAAATCCCACTAGTATTATCCGTCCGAATTATGATGCGTTCACAAGTGCACGTATATGATCGAACCTGCCGTAAAACCATACGGCCTCTACATCGTTTCGCCCGAAGAAGGGAAACCCTCTGTGTGGGACTCTAAAGACTCGTCAATACGCTGGCAGTGGGTTTAACCACAAGCACGTCAGCGGCACTAGCTGTACGTAACGGCTACCCAGGTATTAAGCGAAAGGGAGGCCGACGAGCAAACTCATCCGAACACCTACTGAGCCTGTCCTTGACAATATCTGTATAGTCCGGTCTGTTCGTCTAAGAGTATCGCATATCGAGTCTAGGGGGGTGGATAAAGTCAGACCCCCTAATAACGCGATATTTTGTATCGGTATGAAGCCCATCACCAAGTGAGAAACTACTGATCCAAATCAGTAATTCTCTTCCACCTTGGCCAAGGATTTCTGGTGATGGCCACCCGTGCACTGCGTGACATCAACCCACAATACCGGGAGAGACGAATCCCTGACGATCCGCTCACTGCCTCCATGTGGCTCGGGACTGTACCCAACTAAAACCTGTTTGCATGACTCCTTTGAGCCGTGGTATGGTAGTAATCAAAGCACAGTGGGAACTCACACGAGACAAATGACAATCTCACGTCGACAAACTAACTTGTACACATGTCACCTGGGAACTGCTATCTGACAATAGGTATAATACCAACTAGCATGTTCCCGGCGAGTCTGTCCAGTGTACTCATAACCCAATGAGCACCTGTATACTATCTTACATGACTGACTAATACCAATGACTTGTGAGACCGGCCACCGCCCCTCGTCGCGGTCTCGATAAGTATACACCAGTATACTCCGGAGTATCGATGCCCAGTCTCAATACTCCAGCGACTAGGGAAATTTAAGGATGTACTTATAGACCACCCAGCTTCCACGTATATAATCGCCATCATAATGCTGGTAGTCAAGCAAGAATCCTATGGGCTCTATCAACATCTAATAGCGATCTGTAATACCACATAATGCATGTACATGCTGATAAAGGCAAACCAGATAGCATATTATCATTTTGAGTAAGACTATTCTATCGTATAGGTCCTCCCTCAATCATCATAATCACCTGCCTGTGATTACAACAATAATTGCCTTGATGGCACTATAGCCAACATAATGATGTGCTTATCGACTACCCAGGCCCCACTAGTATGATCTCCATCATCTTCCTGGTAGTCAAGCAAAATCTTAGGGCTTTATCTCACATCTAAACGATACGTGATAGTGAATAAAATGCATCACATGAAAGATAAAGACAAACCAGATAGTATACTATCATCTCGAGTAAGATTGTTCTCTCGTATCGGTCCTTCTTCAATTACAATAATTGCCTTGAGGGCACCTATATCCAACAATCTCGCACTTGCACTTAAGGCCAATTATTGCGATATCGGATACCCAACTTCTGTACTAACAGTTTTGCAAACTGTGTTTGAGAACTAGTCTTAATGAGTGGACCAGGCATTGCGCATCTCTTTTTTTCTCCCTGAATCTCAGCTTTGCGTAGATCAAATATCTACCGAACTGAGCGATACTTGTCTTAGTATTCGCTTGGACAGACGATGGGATCATGTTCATATATGAACAAATATATCCAGCGAATTCTCAGGCGGTATTCTTTGCTGATTCACAATCAACATCCAGCGCCACGAATACCTCAGTATCCCATTTGGAACTCTTTTCAATATACAGATCCTCAAAGAGGGTAAACCTATAACTCACAATAGACGTTCTGTCTTCCATGTTACCTAGGAAGTAAGAATCGGTAACCATCTCTTTCAGGAGGTTGTCATTACTATATACCAAGAACATCAAATACTTTTCATTGCTACCCCATGTTTCTCAAGGATTGGACTGATATCCATATCCTATATGGAGAAACACAAGTGACCATCATTGTTTTATCGATTTGCAGTATAGGAACATCACTTCCTATCATGAGTATGCCATCCACATACCACATGAGAAATCTAACAACACTTCCTACCATCTTTTTATAAATACCAGATTCATCTCTCATTTTGATAAAGTCAAACGCTTTGACTGTACCATCAAAACATATGATCCTTCTCCACTATGCATGTTTTAGTCTAAAGATAAACTTAAGCAACTTGCATGCTTACCGTTGCTTCCACTGACTAAGATAACCCTATGGCAGAGTCATATACAAGTACACTTCTAAATTCAATTTTGAAAAACGTTATAGTCATCCACATGTCAGATATCATAGTCATGAAAGACAATAATGACACGTTATATCCGTATGGACTTCAGCGCGGACACTGAAATAATAGTTTCATCACAATCCATTACGGGTATTTGATGAAAACTTTTTACTAAAAGTCTAGCCTTAGCATGTTAGTACATTTCCATTTGCATTGATCTCGCAAGATCTACTTGCTCGTAATGGGTTTTACCCCTTCAGGAGCACTCAACAAAACCCACACTTTTTTGCAGTGCATGGAGTCCAACTAGGATAACATGGCACCCAGCCATTAGTCGGAAGCCACCATTTCCTATGGCCTATTGATTATTAGTAGGGTCATCATCATATGATGCAAGCCTCCATATCACTGTTTACGAGGGAACCGAAGTATCTCTCAGGCGGTTGAGGTCGCCTACCAAGTCTGCGGAGTAGGATAAGGTTTGTCAGGGTCAATTGAATCTTCAGTTTCTACTAAATCTTCAGTAACCATTTGTGGTTCTGGAATTACTTTCAGTTCTACCATACTCCCACTAATTTCTTTTGCAAGAAATTCCTTTTCTAAAAAGGTGGCGTGTCGAGAACAAAACAACTTTTGATCCCAAAAATGGTAGAAAGTTAATCCCTCGTTAATGCCCGGGATAACACACAAACTGCCATTACTGAAACGTGTCTTGAGTTTATCCGGATTCTGGTTTTAAGTATAAGCCGAATAACTCAACATCTTAACAATCTTAAGATGATAACCCATTATATTTCACATATAGAATTTGAGATACAGATTTAGATGGAACCGGTATCAATTGATATACATCTATTTCTAGTGCATCCCTTAATCAAAAAAGGCGATTCGGCATTACTCATCATGGAGCGCATCCGCGGATGAGAAATCCGAGAGAGAATCAAATTCTCGACTATATTACTACGGAATACCTAGCATAAGTATCCACATCTTCGAACACTTCGAAGAATCTTGATACTTCCAAAGTTTGGTTCTCTACTTTATTCTTATATCTTATGAACTTATCAAAATCTTTAGATTTTGCATTTCAACAAGAATGCGTGTCTAAAATCAGAGAACTTATAGGAAAACGGAACAAAATATGAGTACCGGCCTTTTTTCCGTGCGGACACTGGACAATATACATCATCATGTATAAGCCCTATGAGTTCACTAACTCATACTCTGTGTGTTGTGATTTGAAAACTGTATTTTGGTTAAGAATGTATATTCTGTTATTCAATGCACATCACCCAATCATAAAATGATAAAGGCAAATGTTCATAACATAAATTTTGAAATTTTTTATTCCACTTTATCAAATAAAGAGATGGATATATCGGTTTATTAAAATTTTCTGCATAATAACTGATATTCAAAAACCAAAAGTTTGCCGAAAGGCAAAACCAGATGATTTCCCCAATAGCAACAATTACTCCAATATCTGATATTGAGGATCAAATCACCTTTCTAATAATCTAATACTTCTCGGTATCTGTAACAATTTACAGATGTGGAATGTCAATCCGGTATCTATATACCCAGGAGTCAGAATTAATAAGAAAACAATTTTTGGATTATAATCACATAGAAAACATGAATTATCAAAATGTTTCAAGGGATGGCTGGGTATTCCTAGTAATGCCTCTTTCACTGCTCAGGGTCATAACAGTAGTTGCATTTTCCTTTCCGCTTACTTCGTCCCCTATTGTTGTCTCTCTTTCTTACCTTGTGTATATCGGACACATACTAGTTGGTATTCTTCTTTCCCTTTCTTTCAACTCCAGCATCGGGATTGGAAGAAGACCATCCAACAAGCGTAACCGGCATATTCTCCTTATTTAATAAGCTCTCAAACTTGAGATAAGGTAGAGAGGAGAGATAAATGAATTGTATTATATACAATTCACTTTCTCCAGAACCAGCGGCTATTCTCGACTGAAACGCTTTCTCTGATTTCATATGTTACTATACGAGATGGCCTTCCATGCAATATGGATCTCTGTATGAGATACAGAGTGTTCTGGAGGAAACAAAATGGAAAGTGGGAGCGGTAAGGACATATGCGATTATGACGTGAAATAGAGCAATCATGACATTCTAAGGCATTTGATTGTAAAAAGGTTCGGTTAACTTGTTTTATGAGTGTTTAGTTTAAGGTCAGTCTTAGGCCGCTGCCATAGAGAGAGAGAGAAAAGAAACACCTGCCGTGCACTCTGTCAAAATTAGATTGGTATATTTATCTAATCAGGATGGATTCCACTGTTCTGTCTAATCCTCTTTCAAACCCTAAAAGGAGAATTAGCCGGGATTATATCCGGAGAGTAACTATTACTCATAGTGAGAATCGGGACCCAACTATCACGGCATGGCAAGCTTTACTAAATATCAACAAATTACCCCCACTACATAGAAGGTATACAATCTCATTACAAGTTTCAACAGTTGAAACTCCCGATATCGTTTCTGCCCCTAAGACTCTGGGACCTTGACTAGAGGCCAACAAATCAAATAGTCCTAGTCAAGTTCAACCCATCATTTCGTGATTGGTTTAGACCCACCCGTACAAATCCTTGACTAGAGGCCAACAAAGTTATACGACTGTCCTAACCAATCACATCTCATGCTGTCATGAAGACATCACTTAGCTACTGTACACCACGTCTTGATTAGAGGCTAACAAACATAGCATGAATACTAAGTACTTTAATTCATGAAATGACAGAGGGCTACGACTGGTTTTGAAGAAAACCTTTAACGTAATGAACTTGATGTCATTAAAGGAACCAAATGGTTTTGCAAATTTATAGTTACATAGACTATTGTTTTAGTGTGGATTCCCCATGAAGGGATTAAGGATCTTACCTCATTGAATGAAGTGCAAGATATTCCTAACCGAATATCTTAATGCAAAGCAAAAGACTGCGGATATTCAATTTGTAAATTTATAGTAACACAATCTTTTGCCAAAGAGGTCACTCGCTGTGAAGAGATCTAGGCTCTTTTCTCGTCGAATGAGGTGCAAGATATTCCAAACCGAATACCACTGTGCAAAGCAAAAGATTCGACCATAACACCACAATATTGGATATTTGTTTTTTACAACGTGTTTTAGATTTATTTTCATTGCATTAATCTGAATCAATGCAATCCCATCAAATACATAATCATGATACCCAGTATCTTCTCATACAATCACAGAAAAGCATGAAAAAAAAATAGAATGCACATATACACCATCTGCATTCACCACGGGGCCCCGGGTCTTCACCGTAAATTTACTTAACTTACGACAGGACGGGGGCAGGACTAGCATGGGTACAAAACGAACGACATGAAGGGGGCAGGACTAGCGTGGGTGCAAAACGTGTGTGTGTATCGTCGCAGGCAGATAATCAACATTATAGGCAAGTGATAAATATCATCACAGGTAGGTAATCACATCACAAGAAAGTAATGAACATCATAGAATAGGAATGGTCGGATCATTTAGGAATCTCGCATTTCGTTCTAACCACAAACGAAACCCGACATTTCCCGGTCATGTGAATAGCCCGAGCGCAGCTAAAAGCACACCCCTACGAATGCGGCAAGCTACCAGGCAACCCAAGAAATGAGGCAACCCAACATCATCATCATGAGAGCGCCACCCAACACTTTCTCGAATCCGGTGACTTGAGCACTCCTTCGCGGGTCTATCTTATACCCCCTACAAGCGTGGCAAACAACGCACTAATTCTAGACTCGAGTGACCCGATCCCAACTCCTTGAGATGGTCACCTGCTGCAATTTAGAACCCGGCCGCTCGTGCGCTTCTCCACGGGTTAAACCTATAACATGTATTATACAACGGCGGCAATGATCGCAACCTGATCGTGTCCTGACAAATAATAATACATCAAGTGGTGACTACGGCCACATGTGAACCACGAAGTCCCGAAACGAAGAATATACATATAGCGGAAACGGCGGCCACAAGTTGGAGCTCGTCCCGAACAAATGAAAATACAAGATGGCTACAAGCATGAATGGAAATAACACTTATCGAAACATCACACTTTCGCATAGGGGTTATTCATTTCGCAACAATCCAGACACATTCAGTACACACCAACATCTCAGACTCACTTGTGCAACCCCGTCGAATTGATTACTTATCAATTCGTCGACGTTGCACATCACATATCACTATATGTCATCAAACCAACCCAATCGAACACTTCATCGAATTAATTTGAAACCACAGCAAACTATTTCAAAACCCACGAGTCTGGTAACTTGAAATTCCAAAAACCAAATTCCAAGATCAGCTCTCGACACAAAAAACCACCACATTTCTTCCAAGTTTTGAATCCCGTAGGACCTGAAAAGTGCCCGAAACCCTGGGAGGACCTCGGGCAAGACCTAAAGGGCCCCTAGGGGCAGTAGGTGGTCCCCCCGACCACAAAAATTGTGGCCATGGGTCGGCTGCTGGACAACGGGCACCCTTATGGGTGTTCGTTGTCCAGCCCCATACCGAGACCACTTTGTGGTGGTCTCGGGTATGGGGGGCACACCCAAGCCCCCAGGGTCACCCTCAAGCCCTCACGGGTCTCTCGGTCCAAACCGAGAGCCCTGGGTCATAAGAAAACCATGAAATAGTCGTTGTTTTTGGTAGTTTTTAAAAAACTGTTTTTACCAAAAATGGTTTCATGAATCAATTTGCCGCCAAAGGTAATTAGATGCAAATGATCGGCTCTGATACCATGTAAGTATGCGGTGCAATAGTCGCAACAATTGCGGACTAAGCGGAAGCAAAAAAATCAAAATTTTCAAGTGAAGCCATGCACCGATTACTATCAAGATCAACATTTACAAGTAATTGCAAAAAGAAAAGAGAGCAAAGTCTAGAGGCTGCAACCTTTGTAACGCGTTAGCCACCTCTCCTTGAACTCCGGCTAGTCTCCATGAAGCACGGAATAAGCTTGCTCGATGATCTCCTTGTCGAAAATGATCCAGCTTGAGATTACTCTAACACAAGCTTTAGCTTAAAATTGATCTTATCCAAATGAAGCAACCCACTAATTAAACTTGATAAGGATGATTAGTAGAAGATGTAGAATAATTAGCTTACTTAACTTTTTCTTTTCTTTTTCCACTTTCTCACTTGAAGAAAATCAAGAGAGAGAGCCATGGAGAATAAATGTATGAAAAAGATGAGAATGGCTTAAGATGAGAACAAAAAACCAAATAAGTCATCAAAAGTGAGTCATCAAAGAAAACTCTACAACCATCTTAAAAATATGACTCATTCTATTTTGTTTGAAATTAAATATAAGAATAAATAAGTTCTCATTTAATCCATACAAGTCTTATACACCCATCTCAAATGTATCAATATACATATCACAATATTTATATCAAATATAAATATTAATAAAGAGAAGAAAATAATAAAGTGAGCATGATATTAGTTAATATATAAATATACATTTAATTATTAAATCAACACTTGATTTAATAATCCGGTTATATCATATATATACTGGATAATATCAATAAACACCCGAATAAAATACGTGTATCATATACACGTGTTTAATCGAACACTTGCATGTATCTACATATGTGCCCTACATCATTTTGCCTGTGCTGGAAAACCTCTGTGTATAGGACTCTAAAGACTCGATAATATGCCGACAGTAGGTTAGGATCATATCTATAGCCCACAAACACGTCAGCGGTACAGCTACACGTAACGGCTACCGAGATATTGATTGAAAGAAGGTCAACAAGGAAGCTCATCTGAATCCTGCAAAGTCTATCAGTAACATTACCGTATAGTCCGGTCTCTTTGTCTAAGAGTATCGCATATCGGGTCTAGAGTTTGGAAACTATCAGACCCTAATAACTCGATAAGTCGTGCGATAGAAGACTCATAACCAACAGGAGATACAACTGATAACACTTATCAGTTTATCTCCACTGCGATAGACATCGACTTGTGGTTGTAGTCATGTCTTGCACAACGCGACATCAACTCCCTATACCGAGAGAGGCGAATCCTCTCGACTGCTTACCGCCTTCACGTGCTTTAGGACTATACCCAACAAAAACCTATTTGCACGACTCCTTTGAGCCATGGTAGGGTAGAAGTCTAAGTATAGTGGGAACACACATGAGACACTATGGCGATCTCAGGTCCTAGGGACTACCCTGTACCCATGTCGCTAGAGAACTGCTGCCTAACATTGGTATATCACCATTTAGGAGTTCTTGGTGAGTCCATCCAGTGTAACTCATCCAATGAGCACCTGTATACAATCTTCGATGTCAAACACCAATAGATGCAGGGTTGGCTATCGCCCTCCAACCAGGTCAGGAAACGTACACACTAGTCTAAATTGGAGTATCGATGCCCAGTCTTGATACTCCTATGACTAAGGACATTTAAGGATATGCTTATCGACTACCCAGGCCCCACTAGTATAATCTCCATCATCATCCTGGTTGTCAAGCAAAATCCCAGGGCTTTATCTCACGTCTAAACGATACGATGGTGAATAAAATGCATCACATGAAAAATGAAAACAAACCAAATAGTATACTATCATCTCGAGTAAGATTGTTCTCTCCTATAGGTCCTCCTTCAATTACAATAATTGCCTTGATGGCACCTATATCCAACATATCCTTCTCTTAGATGCTATCTAACAAGTCCCATCTTATGCAAAAATTCTCAAAGACCTGTGCACCAAGAGAAAGAAAACTCAAGTACCGAAGAAAGTCTTTTTAGTTAGCAGCATGAGTGATTCTCTTACCAATGTTTTACCTAAAAAAATATATGGACCCCGGTTGCCCTATAATTTCAATAACTATTAAGGATAAGAATATGAACTGGGCTCTTCTAGATCTCGGTGCTAACTTTAACTTGCTGCCTTACTCTGTATATGAACATCTTAGTGTAGGGGAATTGAAACCTGCACATTATACACTCCAGATGGCCGACCGATCACCCACCCTAAGGGTGAGCTTGAGGATGTGTTAATTAAAGTCCTGGATTTCATTTTCCCCCTGGACTTCATCGTCTTAAAATACACATCCCGTAGCTAACCCCTGGAATCAAATTCCGGTGATACTCGGTCGGCCATTTCTAGTGATCTAGAATGCTATGATCAATTTGTTAGGTCCCTTGTGCTCGCGCCACAAGACTTGTGGTTAAGGCGGAAGAGAAAACCAAAACATTTATGCAAGCACAAGTAACCAAAACCCCTAGAATTGATTCCAAACACTAAAATAGGCAACACAAGAGAGCTAAACTAAAATTTTAGGGGGCTAGCTACCTTTCTAGCATGTCCTTCTAATCGCAGAAGACCCCTACGAAGCTCCATGGACTCTATCTAGGTTCCGAAGATATCGGGAATAAGTTTGCAAGCCGATCAACCTTGCCGACAATGATCCACCAGAGAGAATCCGAAATCAAGCTCTAGCTTCACTATAGTCTACACTAAGTGAAGCAACTAGCACACTAAGCTTGCTAAGAATGATGTGTTAGGGATGTAGTGAAGAATCTCTTGATTTATCTCTTTGTCTAATTTTCTTTTCTTTGGAAACCTGGCACTCAAGAAGAAGGAAAAAGAAGCTGAGTATCAAAACTTAACCCTGTTCCCTTTTCCCTTTTCTTTTATGGATTTGTGGAGAAGGGGGTGGATGTGTGAGTCACACATATGACCCACACACACCCACACTCTTCACAAAGCTTCTTCAAAGAACCAAGAAAGTGTATGTGTACACATACACACAAATGTATGCATGTATACATATATACACACTCCCAAATATGTATTAAAATACATATATCTGTATTTGTACAAATACCTGTATTCGTATCAAAATACAAATACCGTATTTGTACAAATACCCATATTCGAATCAAGATACAAATACACGTATTCATACAAATAGTCATATTCGTATAAATAATCATATTCGTATCAAAATACAAATACTATATTCGTATCAAAATACGAATACCAAAAGAGAGAAAATGAGAGATATAATACTAACTCACATATATAATCCGGCTATCTTTCAAATCCGCTAATATTATCAAAATGACCGATTAAAGTACGTGTATCAAGTACACATATTTAATCGAACTCTCGTACGTATCAAAATACGCACACTACATCGTTTTGCCTGAACCGGAAAACCCTCTGAGTAGAACTCTAAAGACTCGACAATAAGCTGGCAATAGTTACTGGATATAATCCATAACCATATGCACATCAGTGGCACTAGCTGTACGTAACGGCTACCCAGGTATTGAACGAAAGGAAAGTCTACAAGCAAGGTCATCCGTACCCCTACTGATCCTGTAAGTGACACTCACCGTACAGTCCAGTCTTTTCACCTAGAGTATCGCATACCGGTTCGAAAGGGTGGATAACATCAGACCCCTAATAACTAGATAACTCATGCCAGTGTAAAGCTCATCATTTGCCGAGAAAATACCGATCTCCTATCAGTAAATCTCATCCATCCTAACCAGGGATTTTCGGTTATAGCCAATCGAACACATCGCGACATTGACTCCCTATACTAGGAGAGACGAACCCCTTCCGATCGCTTACTGCCTCCATGTAGCTCTGGATTGTCCTCAACTAAAACCTGTTTGCATGAATCAGTAAAGCCGTGGTAAGGTAGTAATCTAAGTACAGTGGTAACTCACACGAGAAAAATGACAATCTCAGGTCAACATACAACTTATACTCATGTCACCAGAGCACTACTATCTAACGATACGTATAGTATCATCTAGAATTTCTCGGCGAGTCCGTCCGGTGTACTCACCTCCAGTGAGCACCTGTATATAATCTTAGGTGCAACACACTAATGGCTATGAGACATGCCACTACCCCTTGTCGGGGTTTAGAAATATATACACTAGTCTACTCTGGAATATCGATGTCCAGTCTTGATACTTCCACGACTAGGGACATTTAAGGATGTGCTTATGGACTACCCAGCTCCTACAAATATGATCGCCATCATAACTCTGGTAGTCAAGCAAAGATCCTACGGGCTTTATCATTATGTATTAGCTACACGTAATAACGAGTAAAACGTATACGCATTAATGATAAAGACAAACCAGATAGCATACTATCATCTCGAGCAAGACTGTTATAACCGTATATGTCTTCCTTTAATTACCGTAATTTCCTACCTGTAATTACAATAATTTCCTTGAGGGCATTATATCCAACACAATTGTCGGAATGGTTCTATGAACCTATCTTTTGGAAAAATGACAATTGAACTCAATATTTTTAGGTTAGGGAGTCATCCCTCTAAACCGTCTGCTCATATACTAGATGTTTGCTCCATCCATGAGATCTCTCCTTACAGTTGTGAATTTGAGGAGTTTCCGTTCGATCACGATGATTCTGACACCACTGGTGCATTCTTGTTAGATCCGACTGCTTCCGACGCCGAAGGGCGTATGAGTGTTTAACCTTCATTGATGATCTTGAGACTTGGGACACGTCTGTTGATGAGTCACCTTCTGAGTTTGAATCTTTCGTGTTTGCGAATGAGTTAGTTGAACCATCCGATTCCGTTTCGTACACTCACTTTGAACCCTTCTTGGAATCCTTCGAGTTCAAGCATCAGTCCTCGATCTTACCTTCCATTGTTGCTCCACCGTTGCTTGAACTAAAGTTTTTGCCATCCCACCTTAAGTATGCGTATTTGGGTGAGAACGAGATGCCCCCGGTTATCATCTCGACTTTTCTAGCTTTGGAACAAGAGAAAGCCCTTCTATCCGTTTTGCGATCTAATCAGCAAGCTTTCGGGTGGATTATGGTGGACATTAAAGGGATTAGCCTCTTGATTGTAAAACATCATATACATATGATGGATGATGCCAAACCAGCCCAGGACCCACAAAGACGGTTGAATCCTTTCATGAAAGAGGCGGTTAAAAAGGAAAACTTCAAGCGCTTAGATAGTGGTATATGATTGGTGCATTTTAATGCATGTTTTATATCCATTTTGCTTATTTAATACTACTACTGGTATGTTATAGTGATAAATGCAGATTATAGTGTTTAAGGTGCAAAAGTATATAAAAGACATATTACATGCGTTGGATGTGAACAACTTAATGCAGAAGTTGATACAAGGGTAAAAGTTATCGATTAAACAGAGAGCTAAAAAAACACAAGATCAAACCAAGTTTGCACAAAAAAATTGGGCCCAAGATCTTACCAAAAGTCAGGTTTAGCAGGTTTTGTTTAGGGTTTAGCTGGTTTTTAGATGAGTTAGGAATTGAAATTTTAGTGTTTCTGGAAGATTTGAAAAGATTTTCTTTCCATCCATTGTAATCGGCCATAAAACCTATATATACTGCTATATAATTATTTTAGGGTTTTATCTTCTCTTTTGGTTAGCCGTCGTGGTTTTTGAGAGGATCAAGAATATTTGTAAGTTTATTTCAGTATGAATTTCTCTTTATTTAATTTTTCTTCTTCTTTTATGATGCGTAGCTAAGTTTTTATCTAGGGTTTATGAATTATTCTTTCTATGATTGGTGTATGAGTTATTTGATCTATTCTTTTCTATGTGCTTAATGTTGAATATTTATAGTTAAGATAAAGTCTCTTTGATTCTATTCTAATAAATTAAATAAATCAATGCATGATTGAAAACTATTAGGTTTGTTCAGGGAAAAGTAGTATCACCGATAAACTAGTTAGTTTAATGATAAATTGACAACTTTGAGAATTAACTAGGGAAGGTAAAGATGAAGTTTTTATTATACATGTTCAATCTAGTTAATTTAGGGTAGATTAGACTATGCCGATAAAATAAGATAAATCATCGATTGACAACCATTGAGTTATTAAGTAGAAGGATATATCTAACTATTTCTATATTAATTAGAACTTGTTATTTAAATTTATTACTAGATGGTTTTATTGATTGATAGGGTATTACCATGATCATATGATTTATGCTTTCTTTATGGATCAATATTTTTTTATGATGAACGTATTCTCTATACTTTCTTGTAATTGATAGATAATGAATTGAAAGATAAAAAATTAGAAAAGAATAGATATTTTTTAAAACACCGTGATTAAAAAAGATAATTCAAAACCCTAAGCTTTTCTTTATATTTGAAATCTCTTTTAAATTTGCATTTTATTTTCTTTTCTTATTTGCTTTTAATTAGTATAATT
Source organism: Agapanthus africanus (assembly GCA_030015575.1). Taxonomy (NCBI): domain Eukaryota; kingdom Viridiplantae; phylum Streptophyta; class Magnoliopsida; order Asparagales; family Amaryllidaceae; genus Agapanthus; species Agapanthus africanus. The sequence goes on from CM057349.1 coordinate 470,293,702, forward strand.
AAACAAATCCAAGTTCTTATTTGAATTCGTATTAAATTAATTAGAATTATCATCCTCCTTGTGGTTCGAGCCGTAAGTATTACAACCGATTAACTGTGCACTTGCGGTTTAAAGTTTTGAGACTAATAAAATCTCCATCAAGTTTTTGGCGCCGAATTCGACCATGAATTTACCGCTGAAGGGTTTTAGAACTTGGTTCATGAGCCGCATAAAAGTGATTGGTGCGTTGGAGAGCCCAAACGGCATGACGAGCCACTCGTAGAGTCCTTCTCGTGTCTTGAAGGCGGTCTTCCATTCATCTCCGGGCCGTATGCGAATTTGGTGGTAGCCACTCTTGAGATCGATTTTTAAGAAGACATGAGCACTCGCCAATGTATCCAGCATGTCTTCTAGCCGAGAGATGAGGAACCAATGCTTTATTGTGATTTTTTTGATTGCTCGGCAATCGACGCACATCTTCTATGTTCCGTCCTTCTTGGGTATGAGTATCTCGGGAATGGCACATGGACTAAGGATCTCACGAACAAAGCCTTTCTTGAGGAGATTTTGTCACGCCTCACTCCCCGAAAGATGGGAGAAGGCATGTAACCACATACGGTGGTATTTCATCTCTATGCAGAGATCAATGGCTTCCAATTGCAACTCAAGTTCTGCCACATACGGTGGAGTCAAGTATGGGCCACTTGCAGCCTCCATTCTTTGAATTTCAACTCCTCAAGAAATGAATGGGTTTCACTACGGGTCGATGCTCCCACCTTCTACCCTCAGTGCTTCAATGCTGAAGGAGTAAGCCCAAAAGAAGTCTGTCTTCCATAGGCTAGTTCATCAAGCTTCAGCTTTGCTAACAACATCAGTATTCATACGATTAGCACCTGCCGAAGGACAAGACCAACTCTGGGGATATAATAGTCATGCTCTGAAAGAAAACAGGGGACAAGCCCAGCAAGTTCCTGAGACTGAAGGAGCTTCGGTTGAAGGACATGATCGACGTCGATATTGGCGTCAAATAAGACAAGCTGGGGTCAGTTCTCCATCCAGGTTGACTCTACGCGCTCCAAATCCAATGGTGAATGCTACTGTTCCAACCGGGAATAGTTTCAAACTATTGCGAAAGGTCAGACAAAATTCCCCCACCGCAATATTAAAGAAATCTCCGTAGCCCGTAGAGATCCAAGGAAAGCAGAAACTAGTTTGTTCTCTGAAAAGACTTTCCCCATCTATATATAAGATGTGGAAGGAGGTGATGAACTCCGTCGTTGTCTGCAGCTCCTCCCGAGTTCAAACAAACGAAGCGTCAGCCAAACACTGACAACTCTCCTTCCAAATACAGGGGGACTCATCCCAAGACGGTTCCTGCAATGAGGGTTCCTCCTAAAGCGGCTTTCCAGAGAAAGTTCAAGCGCCCAAGGTAAACTCCAAGGGCCGATATCCCAAACACCCCAAGTCTAAGGACATCGTAGTTCAGACAATTAGTATGGTGAGCTCCGAAGATGAAAGTTAAGTTTCTGTTAGTCATAGGCCACATACTCGGTCTCTAACAAAGACTCAACAGCATCATGAAAACAGCAGGAGATTCTTGCTCAGGCGGCAGAACTTGTTAGTCCATCGTTTAAAGCCAACCCAGAGGACGCACTTGAAAAAAGGATAGGACAGGGGTCGGATATTGACTTCCTAAAGCGTGTTCTTAAAAAGAAAGATGAAGCAGCGGAAATCACTGCTAAAATGAACAAGATGGCCCTCCTATTTTAGAGTATGGTCGGGATTATGGCTCAGCCCGAACAGTTAGCAGAGGAACCGCCGATAGATATTACCGATGACAAGATGGGCACATCAAATCTTCCGCAAATCCTACCAGCAGTGAAGGAGGAGATGATCTCCAAGTCACAGCTGGATGAATACATTGCCCAGCAGTTCAAAGCACATCATGCCAACGAAGCTGCAGGCAAACTGATCAAGACTGGTCGACCGTATTCAGCATGCTATGACCAGAGGCGGTACCCTCCAGGATACACATTTCCGATGTTCCGTATATATAAAGGGATCGGGAATCCTCACCAGCACATCGTGCAGTTTAAATCTATGTGCAACACCACTTGAGGAGCTGATATGCTGCTTCTCCGACAATTCGTCGGCAGTCTAGCAGGCACTGCTTTCAAATGGTATTCGGAGCTTCCAAACAAATCAATGAAGACCTTCAATGAAATGTAACTGCTCTTCTGCGAAATATTTGCCAGTGCAAATAAACGCACTACCATGACGACGTTAATCAATGAAAGGGTTAGACCGAACAAGATATGGGTCCATTGTGCTATCCGATAGCGAAACCTTTGGTCTAAATGTGAGCGGCGGATAGACAAAGCTCTAGCCGTTGGAATGTTCGTGGCTACTATAGACCGACATTCGCAGGGGTATCCGTTCATGGCCTTTTTTTTAATCCTGTTACCTTCCAAAAGCTTATGGATAAATTAGCTCGATTGGATCAAATGGGTCAAAGCCCTTCCTCTTCTCATGAAGACTTCTGAAAAGACAAAAGTAAGGGAAAAGCGGCGTTTGTCGCCAATGCTCAATAATAAACGAGCGGCCTTAAAGCACATGGTCGCCAAAATAACGACCGCGCGAGTCCCGCCCTTGAAAAGATTGGGACATGGATATTTATTCCTCTGAAACATATGCAGGGGCATCTTGCTCTTTTAATGAAAAGAAGAAGATGAAGAAACAAGTCCAGCTTGTCGAATATGCAGACAGCCGAATGAATATGAAAAATATATCAATATGCTAGAGGAATATAACCAGAACGCGCGTTTGTCGGTGTCTTCAGCATCCTTTCAAAATAAGGATTCTGAGGAAGAAGAAGACTAAGCAGAAGGAGTCATATGATATCGCATTCTTTCGTATATGAAGAAATTGCTCCGTCAGCGTCAAAAAGCGACATTGATGAGCAGGGGGCATTTACCGTTTAAAGCGCTAGGTATTTTTCGCAAGACAACCCGATTTGCGTAATGATAAAGCAGTCCAAAAGGGTGAAAATAGGTTATGTTGTGAAGTGGCCATTTATGAAAAGGCCAGGCAGGAACACCTAAGAAAGCAAGCAATAGAAGGGACGAGTTATGTAATTCCCCGACCAAAACGAATAATGGACCGAGATGTCTCTAAACTAGTACGTCACCCCATGTATGGTGATGTTGGACCGCAATGACCCTAAACTAATATGTTGCCCTACGGCATGGATCATATAACTAACCATATACAATCCACGGGCACAAACGATCCTTAGCTTCATCAAGTTCCCATGGTGAGGTTATACACCGAGTCCTACCGACAAGCGATGTTAAACCACCATCTACGAAGCTTCGTAAAAAAACGGTATGTCCATAAACAAAATGGGCACAGATGAAAACCCGAAAGGGCTCCGTGAGTAAAAACAGCAGGACTGTCGGCGAGCTTGTGAAAACCTGAAAGGGCATAAACGCGTTTTAAAAAAAACACTTGCAAAGTCCTCTGGACTTGTAAGGAGAACTCCTAAGTGAGATCCTTACGACTCACAAAGATGAAAGACGCTTAGGAATCCCCACGATTTCCAAGGAGAATATACACTTACGAGATCTCCTTGACTCGTAAGGAAAAAACACTTCTCTATAAGACCATGAGGGCTTATACAATTTAAAAGCCTTAGGTTAGAGATCTGAACCTGTTCCTAAACCATCATATACCCCTTTAAAATAGCCCTACAGGTAGTTTAATTTCGACTCTTGTATACAATCTACGGGCACAAACAAATATGAACAAACCCAAGTTTCACATGGTGGACGACACTTGTAAATCCTCTCGACTTTCAAGGAGAAAAATACTCTTGTAGGATCCTTACGAGTTACAAGATTCGCTTAGGAGTCCTCACGATTTCTAGGGAGAAAATGCATCTATGAGATCCTCTCGACATATAGAGAGAAGATAATTTTACGAGACTCTCATGGCTCGTAAACATTGAAAATTCTTAGTTGACGAGGTCCTAACCCCATCTTCTAAGTCACCTTTGTCCAAAAAAAGCAATGGTAAATGATGAGTCGCTTCTGGCATTACGCTTCAGTGTTAGCGATATTAATAGTGTATTACTATGATCATATGATTTATACTTTCATTATGGATTGATATTTTATTATGATGAACGTATTCTCTATGCTCTCTTGTAATTGACAGATAAGGATTTAAAGATAAAAAAATAGAAAAGAATAGATATTATTTATAACGCCATGATTAGAAAAGATAATTCAAAATCATAATCTTTTCTTTATATTTGAAATCTCTTTTAAATTTGCACTTTCTTTTCTTATTTGTTTTAATTAGTATAATTAAACGAATCTAAGTTTTTATTTTAATTCATTTTAAATTAATTAAAATTCTCATGCTCCTTGTGGTTCGACCCGTAAGTATTACAATTGATTGACTGTGCACTTGCAGTTTAAAATTTAGAGATTAATAAAATCTCCATTAGTATCATATTTCCAAAGTTTGATAGCAAGTGGGTCATTCCGATACATGTTATCGCCAATAAGTCTGGTATCACGGTCATAACCAATGAGGAAAATGAGTTGATTCCGACTCGTATTCAAACCGGATGACGGGTATGTATCACCGAAAACTCAATGCCGCGACAAGGAAAGATCACTCTCCTCTACCTTTTATAAACCAGATGCTAGAATGCTTGGTTTGACATGAGTGCTACTACTTTCTGGACGGTTACTCAGGCTTTAAATAGGTTCCCATCACTAAAAAAGATCAAGACAAGACCACTTTTACTTATCCGTTCGGTACATTTTCATACAGCCGCATGCCTTTTGGGTTATGCAATGCACCTACTACTTTTCAATAGTGTATGATGGGCATATTCTCTTAAATGGTCGAGAATTTTCTGGAGATCTTCATGGACGATTTCTCCATTTTTAGAGATCCCTTCGATGAGTGTTTACGCCATCTTGACGCTGTTCTTATGTGGTGTGGGGAAAAGAATCACACTTTGAATTGGAAAAAATGCCACTTCATGGTTTAAGAAGAGATAGTCTTAGAACATATCATTTCTCAAAGCGGCATTGAGGTAGACAAAGAAAAAATTGATGTCATTTCCAAGCTACCTCCACCAACTTGCGTCAAAAATATACAATCGTTTCTTGGCCATACCGGTTTCTATAGACAGTTTATCAAAGATTTTAGCAAAATTGCTAGACCATTGACCTTGCTCTTGACCAAGGACACCATATTTGACTTCAGCTCGAATTGTCTCACTGCTTTTGACTCATTGAAATGCTTTCTCACTACTGCTCCAGTTCTTCACTCGCCCGACTGGAATTACCCTTTCGAGCTTATGTGATGCATCTGACTTGCTATCGGTCAGATCTTAGGACAGCACATCGATAAGATACCACATATAATCTATTACGTGAGCCGGACACTAATTGATGCTCAGATGAACTACACAACAAACGAGAATGAATTCTTGGCTGTTGTGTTCGCTTTAGAAAAATTCAGACCTCATCTCATTGGCTCACCAGTCGTTGTTTATACCGATCATGCAACTTCAAGGCACCTTTTTAGGAAGAAGGATGCTAAATCTCGGCTCATTCGTTGGATCCTCTTGCTTCAAGAGTTTGATCTTGTCATTAAGGACAAACGAGAATGTGAAAATTTTGTAGCCGACCATCTCTCACGCTTTTCTTCTTCACCGACAGTACCATTGTCGATTAACGATTCGTTCCCTGATGAGCGCCTCTTGGTGGTATGTTGAGAATCTTGGTTTACGGATATTATGAACTACTTAGCCACGGGATTGACACCTGGTGAATGGTCCAATCAGGACAAGCATCGATTTTTGTCCCAAGTTAAACAATTTTACTGGGAAAATCCATACCTATTCAAATACTGTCCAGATCATATCATTCGCCGATGTTTACCCGACGATGAAGTCAAGAGTGTGTTGTCCTTTTACCACGTTCAAGCATGTGGCGGACATTTTGGTCCTAAGAAAACAACGAAGAAAGTTTTGCAATCTGGCTTTTATTGGCCAACACTGGTCAAAGATGCAAATGATTATTGTAAAACTTGTATCCGCTGTCAGCATTTAGAACGAATCACCTTGAGGAATGAGATGCCGCTCCAACCAATCTTGGTTGTGAAGATATTCGACATTTAGGGAATTGACTTTATGAGGCCATTTCCCAACTTTTTTGGGAACTTATACATCTTGCAGGCGGTTGATTATATGTCCAAATGGGCTGAGGCTATAGCGAGTCGGACGAACCATAACAAGGTTGTCGTTGAGTTTCTTAAAGATAATAACTTTTCCCGGTTCGGGTACACTCGCGCTATTAATAATGACAATGGGACACATTTCTGTAATCGGTCTTTTGAGACTTTAATACAGAAATATTCAATCAACTACAAACTATCCACACCCTATCATCCTAAATATGCGACCAAACTGAAATTTCTAACCGACAGATCAAGAAAATTCTGGAGAAAACGGTTTCCAAGAACCTTAAGGATTGGTTAAGTAAGCTAACGAATGCTTTTTAGACATTTCATACAGCTAATAAGACCGATTTAGGTATGCCTCCTTATAGGTTAATCTACGAAAATGCTTGTCATCTTCCTGTCGAAATTGAACATCGGACAATGTAAGCCATCAAGAAACCGAACTTTTATCTTGGCAAAGAAGTTAGCGATCGAAAGCTGCAATTAAACGAACTGCAAGAACTCATATATGAAGCGTACGATAACGCGATTATTGTTAAGAACCCGATGAAGGTGTTTCATGATAAACGACTTTCACGCAAAAATTTCACACCTGGAAAATAAGTCCTTCTTTACGATACCCGACTTCTTCTTCATTCAGGTAAGCTCAGATCTCGTTGGATTGGACCATTCTTGGTGTGGTGTGTGTACCCGCACAGTGCGGTAGATTTGAAAAACCCAAAAGTCGGTTCACTTTTTAAAGTGAACGGACATCGATTGAAACCATTTTTTTCCGCCAAACCATCGGAGTAGCTTATGTTGCTATAGAAGCCGGTTTACCCTTACTAATTTTCCTCCGTTTATCCTTCACACTTCGGTTTTTCAGCCATAAACAGCGGGGAAACTGTTTCAAATAAGCGTAGGGGGTATGTATATATTGTTTTATTTTTCTTGTGAATATTTTATTTTTCATGAATATTCTTGCCTTGTTTATATTCATTTTATAAATTAAAAAATTGAGAGACAAAAAAATTAACGAGTTGTATAAAAAACGAAAAAAATGTGTCGAAATATCTCCAAGAGATTGTAAATTTTTAAATAAATCTATTCAAAAAATAATAATCTCTTATATAAAAAAGTTTGAAAAAAATTTTGGAATGTTTTGGAAGCTTGTTGATAGGGGATTGATGCAAATCTTTTGTATTTTGTGCAAATAAAAATTTTGGGGGTTTCAAATGTAAAAAGAAAATAATACTAAAAAATCCAAAGGATTTTTTTTGACCCCACCTATTTAACCCCCCTCCCTATCACATCTCTCTTTCACTTCCTAACCCGAGCCTCCCAAAATCCCCAATTCTCAAATCCCTAGCTCCTCCAGAAGTCGCCGCCCCAAAATCGAAGCTCCGAACGTCGATCGGCGGCTAACTGAACTACAATGACCGCCAATCGACGACCGTTTAGTGTCCTTACTCTCTGAAAACTTCAGGGGAGGTTTTTCTCCATCTTCTCTCTCTCTCTCTGTTTTTAAATTTTGAAATATTTAGGTTGTTAGGATGGTGCATAAAATGTGTTTTGAACGTGATTTTTCGCAATGTTTAGCACACAAAGTTCACGTTGCATACTTTAACACCGCTATTTATCGCCGAAGGCTAGACTGAGATATTGGAACGTCTAGCCTGAATTTGGGGACAGATGCTATTTGAGCATATTCACCCATCTTTCCTAAGATACCGAGTTGATTTATGGCACCGTATATCGGAGGTTTGGACAGATGCCACCGATGTAGCAGATTTTATCAGATTCCCTCTTGTTTGTGAGGGCTTTTTGGTTGTGGGGACGCTCTTCCTTGCAGGCGCAAGCCTCTGCCGTTAATTACATTATCGCATTGTGATAACCACTTTCTCTTTTTCCAGTAGTTCACTTCGTGTCGTTTTGTGTTTATTTTATTTTGGTGTTGTCCGTAGATTGTATACGGAGGCTAATTTATGTCGTCATCCATAGTGCGCGAATTAGTCCAAATCCGTATATTTTAGATTTGGGTTTGGGTCAAGGCTTTGCTTGACCGGGTAGACGTTGGTAGCTTGGTTTACCAATGGGAATGAACTTAGGACGCATTTCTCATATTTGGAGGTCCATCCGTTCATAGAATATTTGGGTTTGATTTAAGGATCATTAATCATATTTGAGACTAAGATCAACTTAGAAACAAATGAGCATGTGGGCTCAATTATTTTAGTTTAAGGACATCACAGTCCATTATCGCCGTGTTTACAGCGAATATTACTTTAAGGACACTTCAGTCCAATATTGTCATTTTGCGCGCATATGTATTTGTTACGTGGCGGAGTGAACGATAGTGACATGGAATGCGCCCAATTTGGGGTGCGACCCGATTTGAGATGTGCCCGTCAATTTGGAAGTGCATCAATATGGAACGTATCGTTCTCTATCTTGATGAAATTTTACATCAAGTTGACGAGAAAAGAGTTGTTGGTTATCGGGACCCGCCACCTCTCTGAAAACGTTGAGGAATTACGATGACATATATCAGAGGTGTGGAGAGATGTACCCTTAAACCAAATCCCGTATTTGACGGAAAAGATCATGGTGGACCTAAGAATCGTTAGTCATATTTGAGACTAAGATTACCTTAGGAGATATGAGATAAATATCATTTTGGATGTCATCAATGAGAGATCATAAGTCATGTTTGAGACTAAGATCAGTTTAGAAATCACGAGCATATGAGCTCGCTTGATTTGAAATCAAAGAGGTTTTAACTTCAGAAAACTTAGCCAATTTAGGCTGAGATTGGGTTTCTGAAACACCCAGCAGTGCTAAGCACTTCAGACATATAGCTCCCACGTGTATTTCACATGAGGCGCTGAAATAGTGCTAAGCTCTAGTCTTTTGTTGCGCTCACGTATGTTTCACGTGAGGCGCTAAGTTTATGGCGCTCACGTGTGTTTCACGTGAGGCACTCGGTTTTTAGTTTCTTTTGGGCGCTCGCGTGTGTTTTACGTGAGCGCCACACATGAGGCGCTAAGTTTTTTTTAGGGATTTAATCTCTGTTGATATTTTTAGAGAACTTAAAACTCTGTTAATAGTATTTTGTCCATTAACGATCAATAAGATCACTATTTTGAGGATCTGGGATCAGGTTCTTTAAGAACTAAGTTCTTTCTTTTCAAACTTGTTTTTCCCTAAATGTTTGATTCTCAAGAAAAAGATCTTCCAGAAGAGAATTAAATTCTCAACTTGTTGGAGACTTGTCTTGTGAATCTCAGATCCAGACAAAGAACTAAATTCTTTTAAAAGGTTAAACCCTTAGATAGGTAAAGGAGATGTTTTGATCTATGTGTTTTCTTTACCTAGGGTTTTGAGAGGAAGATGGTCTTTCTTCTTTATTGAGAATTAAATTCTCTATTGTTTTTGGAACCTTTTGGAGAGCTTTCTGTATATTTACAGAATCTTATGGGGCGGTCTACTCTTTTTTCCTTTCTTCTTAGATTTAATCTCTTTACTCATATTTATAAGAGAAGAGAAAAATCAATATGTTGGAGGAAATCTCTCCTTGAGAGATCATGATTGATTTCATAATCAATCGAAATTGATCTTAAAGATCAACCAGTGAATTTTATTCACCTTTGGATTTTTAATCCAAAGGCTCTCTGTTTAACAGAGTAGATTTCTTGTTTGTTTTAACAAAATGAAGAAAATATTTTCCTAAGATTGAATTTTATTCTATCATATGAATATTTTGTTAGTTTAAAAAGATTTGAATTTTATTCTATTAGATGGTTTAATTGGTGATTTTATAATCACCGTTGGATTTTTCATCAAAGGGTCCTCTGTTTAATAGAGAGTATCTTTCTAGTTTGAGAAAGATCAGAAAAATATTTCCCCAAAATAGAATTTAATTCCATCATATAGAATTTAATCCTGTTATTAGATTTTTGATCTAACAGAGAATATCTTCTTTATTTAGAAAGATCAGGGGTTATTTTCCTCTAATAGAATTTTAGTTCTATCTTTTGATGATTTTTAATCACCATTGGATTCTTGATCCAACAGCTCTCTATTAAACAGAGAATATTTAATCAGGGAGATATTTTTTTCCTAATAGAATTTAATGCTATCATTTGATAATTTATTATCATCATTGGATCTTTTGATCCAACGACTTTGTTTAACAGAGAATATCCTAGATTTTAGAGAAATATTCCCCACGTAGAATTTTAATTCTACCCATTTTAATTTGGGCGCTAATGCTCACGTGGTATGCACGTGGGCGCCGCCTAAGAATTTAATTCTTTTATAAATAGTCACTCATGTGTTTTGCACGCCAGCACTCACATGTGTTCTACGTGAGACACCACTATGGGATTTATTCATAACAGAGGCTGGCGCTGGCGCCCATGTGGGAAACAATATAGGATTTAATCCTAGTTAAGGCGGTACCTACATGCTTTGCATGTCGGTGCACGTGTTTAACACGTGGGGGTTTCCCTTTATTTTTATAAGGGACCAACAAGCTCTGAGCCAAAAAAAATCTGGCGGGAACAAATGCCCCCCACTACTTTGCCCACATAAGTTTGTACGTGGGTTAAGTAGTGCAAAGTAATGCATTGCCATAGAATTGATGGTTTAGGAGACAAGTTTATGATCCCTGTCGCCTAAGACTTTTTCATCTTCACAAGCCGTAAGGGTCTCAAGAAGTTTTTTCTCCGTATGAGTCGTGATGATCTCATTGGTGCGTATTCTCTCTAGAAATTATGAGGATTCCTAAGTGTCTTTCACCTTCGTAAGTTGTAAGGATTTCACGTAGGTATTTTCTTCTTACGAGTCGAGGGGACCCGCAAGTGGCTTTTTCACTTTATTGGCGAATGTGGCCCGTAGGTAGTATACAAGAGTTAGTTTGGACTTTCTTGTAGGGAAACGATGACTTAGGAAACAGGTTTACATATGTCTCTAAGACTTATCAAATTTATGAGCCGCGAGGGTTTCATAAAGATATTTTCCCCTACGAGTCAAGAGGATCTCGTAGGTGTATTTTCTCCTTAGAAGTCGTGAGGACTCCTAAGTGCTTTTTCTCTTGAGAGTCATACTCACAAGGGAATTTTCCCCTTATCAGTCGAGAGTACTCATAAGTGGTTTCTCCATTTCATCGGTATGCGACTTTGGAGAACGCGGTCCGTGGATAGTATACAAGAGTCAGTTTGGACCTACTTGTAGGGCTATAGTGCTTAAGAAACAGGTTGATATCCCCATCGTCTAAGACTTTTCAACTTTATGAGCCATGAGGGTTTTATAAAGTTGGTTTCCCTACGAGTCGAGACGATTCGAGAGGATCTCGTAGGTGTATCCTAACGTGAAATATAGATAACCCATTTTTTTGATAGAGGTCCGTTAGGTTCGTGGTACTAGGTCTAAGTCTATCGTACCATCGCGTTGGCTGATGTGTTTCTCGATATGCAGTCCTTTAGGTTGCTGCTCGAGTAGCCCCGCGACTATCGTGTCTCTGATCCCTTCTGAGGCTAGACAAGACGTCAAGTAATCTTCTTAAGTTATATTACCGTCGGAAGAACAAGCGTTAGGTATTTGCCATGGCTCTTTTTACTTGAGGTTAGGCTCAATTTGGAGTTCCAATGAGTCATAACCGCACCCTTCTGGGGTGGGATGATCTCCAATGGTCTTTAGGCTTTGTATGTATTGTCGTCAAGACCCGAAGTTAGGAATATACCGTCACATCATTTTTGCTTTGATGATGTCGCGCTGATTCTTTGCTGAAGTAGGGTAGATATCCATATGACCTTTATGCTCTATGTATTGCTATCGAGGTCTGGAGCTAAGGATATGCCGTCACTTCTCTTTTGTTCGACTCTTGGGTCTTTGTTAACATCACATCTGCACCCTGCTGGCATGAGAAGCACGTCGAGTCGATCTCTAGGCTGTAGATGTCGCCATCAAGGTCTGGAGCTAGGAATATGCCATCGGTCCACTTTTATTTGAACCTTAGGTCTTTGTTGACATTGCGTCTGCATCCTGCTGGCATGAGAAGCACGTCGAGCTGAAGTTAGGATTTTGCCATTACTCCACTTTGATTTGACCCTTGAGTCCTTATTGACGTCGCTTCTGCACTGCGAAGGAATGTCGAGCTAGAGTTTAGGATTTTGCCATTATTCCACTTTGATTTGGCTCCTTGGAGCCTTGTCGACACCACGTATGTACTCTACTAGAATAAGAGAGCCGTCAAATTAATCTTTAGGCTATAAATGTGCCATCAAGAATCGGTTCTTGTTTTGACGAAGTATGGTGGGAAAATATGACATTTCTTTCATTTCTGCACATAGATTGTATACAGGGGTCAGTATGGACCTGCTTGCAGGAAAGGAAAGTTTTATTTTATTATAGATTTTTATTTATTTATTTCAGCGATTCTCTATCTTTTCAGCTTTTTATATCGCGAAAGTCGTGATTGCTCAATCATTTCGGCTGTTTTTGCGGTGCCCAATCATTTCGGTTATGTCATTTTTATTATTATTATTTATTTTATTTTTTTTACTTGCGTTTTTATTGCAGGTTTGATACCAATCTTAGTATTAATATCGCTACAACTGGAATATTGCCAAAAATGAATCATCATTTGTCTTTATTGATTTGAACAAAGAAGGCTTAGCAAGTAGGGTTAGGATCTTATCGACCAAGACTTTTTGACTTTATGAGCCGTAAGGGTCTCATAAAAGTATTTCTCCCTACAAGCCGTAAGGATCTTGTAGGCGCGTTTTCTCCTTAAAAGTCATGGGGATTCTTAAGTGTGTTTTCTCTTATAAGTTGTAAGGACCTTACAAGAGTATTTTCTCCTTGTAAGTCGAAATGAATAAAGTGTCATTCACCATATGGGGATATTTCTCGCCATCGGTGGAACTTTTATGGGAACATATTTTGTTCATACCTATGTATACAAGAGTCAACATCGGACTACTTGTAGGGCAGCTTGGGGGTATGATGGCTTAAGGACAGATTTTGATTTCTGCAACTTAAGGCTTTTGAATTCAATGAGCCGTAAGGGTCTTATAGGGAGAATTCTCTTTACGAGTCGTGAGGATCACGTAAGTGTATTTTCTCTTTAGAAATCGTGTGGATTTCTAAGTGTGCTGCTCCTTTGTGAGTCATAAGGATCTCACGCAGGTATTTTCTCCTTACAAGATCGAAAGGACCCTGCAAGTGTATTTTATTTTTTATTTTTTTATTTATTTCTTTTTACGAGAATGCGCCCTTTCGAATTTTCACAAGGTCGCCGGTAGTCCTGCTGATTTTACTCACGGCGCCCTTTCTGGTTTTCATCCATGCACATTTCGCTTGTGGACATACCGTTTTTTTTTGTTTTTATATTTTTATTTTTAACGAGTTTGCGCCCTTCCGAGTTTTCACAAGTTCGCTGGTAGCCCTGCTGTTTTTACTCACGGCGCCCTTTCAGGTTTTCATCCATGCCCATTTCAATTGTGGACGTACCGTCTTTTTGCGAACAGTGAAACTCTCAAAACTAGTTTTGTCGCAGGTAATCCATCTGTTTGCCAGTGGAACTTGGGGGTGGCTTCACCGCTGGAGTAGCTATGTAGCCAGTGGGACTTGAGTTGCAACCTTCGCCGTTGGGACTTCGATTGCAATATAGATCTCAAGCAAGCATATCGCCGTATTTAGGAAGACGTGCTAGTTTAGGGACATTTCGGTCCATCATCGCCGTATTTGAGGTGACGCGCTAGTTTAGGGACGTTTCGGTCCATCATTCCTATGTTCGGGATGAAATGCTAGTTTAGGGATATCTCGGTCCATTATCGCCGTGTTTAAGGCGACGCGCCGTGTTTGAGGCGACGCGCCATGTTTAAGGACGTTTCGGTCCATAATTTATCATTCGTTCGGGAAGTTGCATAACTCATCCTTTCCAACTCTTGTATGCTGAGGTGTTGTTGCGTGTCCTTTAAACACTTCATACTTCAAGCTATTTTCACCCTCTTAGACTGCTTATTTTATTTTCACAACAATCAGGTTGTTTTTGCAGGAACTACCGGTCTCTTTACACGGTATCTGCTCCCTGCTCATCAGTGTCGCTTTCTGATGCTGACAGAGCATTTTCTTCATATATGAAGGAATAAGATATCATGTCAGTCCTTCTACCGAGTCTTCTTCTTTCTTGCAAGAATGAACTTGATTTGGGAGCTTTTTCCCCTCATAATCCATTTTAGGAGTGGGACATAGCTTCTACGTCCCTTTCATGATTTTTGATTCAAGTGGGCTATTCCACTTGATTGCAGGATCCGCTTATAGGTCCTTTAATATCCTTTCTGTTTTTTTTTTAAAGAAAGGACCATCTCATATGGAGATTCTTCCGCCAGCGAGCAATATGCCCCTTGTGTATATTTCAGGAGAGCGAGTATTCGCATCCTAAACTTTCGAAGGGTAGAACCTGTGCTGTCGTTATTTTGGAGACATGTTGCTTCGGAGCCGCTTGATTTTTGTTTGAGCGTTGGCGACAAACGCCACCTTGCCTTTGCTTTTCATACATCTTCATTGGAAGAGAAAGGGTCTTGACTCATCTGATCCAATCGAGTCATTTTATTTATGTTGCTTCGGAGCCGCTTGTTTTTTGTTGAGCGTTGGCGACAAACGCCACCATACCTTTGCTTTTCATACATCTTCATTGGAAGAGAAAGGGTCTTGACTCATCTGATCCAATCGAGTCATTTTATTTATGGCTTGAAGAAGGCCATGTATGGGAACACCTTTGAATTTGGGTCAAGGGTGGCTATGAACATTCCCATGGATGGAGCTTCGTTGATGCGTTTCTCCCATTTTGACCAGAGATTTCGTCATCGGGTAACATATCGAACCCATGTTTCATTTAGTCTAACCCTTTCTTTGACCAACGCCATCACGGTAGTGCATTTATTCGCACTGGCGAATTTCTGACTGAAGGGCATCTCCATCTCATTGAAGGTCTTCACGGAGTCATTTGGGAGTTCCGCATACCATTCGAAGGCGATGCCCACCAGACTGCTGACGAACTGTCGGAGGAGCGGTATTGTAAGTGTATATGTGCTCCTTGCCATGTCAACTACGACTATACGGATTCAAAACTTCAAAATCTTGAGCACAAAACACTAAATCCCCAGGATACAAGCCCATACACTACACTAAACAAACCCTAAGTATAGTTTTAACTACTCGGTTGAGAATACAATTTTTGTAGACGGTCCTTCGGGTCTTGAAAGGTGGACTCCACAAGCTCCTTGGGTTGATAGAATGAACTCTCGAATCCGATCTTCCGTGTCAAAAACGATCCACCCGAGGATTCCGATTTAAGCGATAGCTTCATCCGAAGCAACTAAACATCAAGTCTTACTAAGACAAGATGTTTAGAGTGGTGTAGTTTATAGACTAGATGCTCTCTTTTAATCCTCATAAATCAAGTGAAGAAGATGAGGAGGAAGAAGAAGATGTAGCAACTCAAGAATTTTCTTCAAGTGATGAAAGTGATCTACTTCTCACAAAATATCTCTCGTCATCTCACTTATCCCTTCACACCCAAAACAAAAGAGTGGATGGGCTTGGTGACTCACTAGAGTGAGTCACAAGCCCACACACTTCCATATTTATCTTGAAGGAAAAAGAAGAGAGTGTAGCCACCTCATCAAGTATACATATACATATAAATATATAAATATAAATGCATGTATATAAACAAGTATACTTAAACCCGTATAAATGCGTATACCGTATTTCTACCAAAATACGAATACCGTATATGTACCGAAAATACAAAATACGCATATTCATATTTAGAATGAAAGGACAAATACCTGTATTTATACAAATACACGTATTCGTAAAAATATTGTATTCGTGTTAAATTACAAATACCCAAAAGAGAACAATATAATACTAGCATAAAAAAATGGCTATCTTTCAAACCTGCTAGTACTACAAAACCGTCCGATTAAAGCACGTGTATAAATACACGTGTTTAATCGAACACCCTTATGTAAAACCATGCGCAAACTATACCGTTTCGCCTGAACCGGAAAACTCTCTATTTGGGACTCTAAAGACTCGACAATACGCTGGCAGTTTGTTTCAACACAAGCATGTCAGTGGTACTAGCTGTACGTAACTGCTACCCAGGTATCTGTCGAAGGAAAGATCGACACGATAACTCATTTGAAAACCCTACTAAGCCTATAGGTGACATTCTCCATACAGTCCGGTCTGTCCGTCTAAGAGTATCGCATATCGGGCCTAGGGGGTGATAAACGTCGGATGCCTAATAGCACAATAAGTCGTGTTGGTGTGGAACCCAATACACCCTGAGAAACTACTGGTGTACTTACCAGTAAATATCACTTGCCCTGCCCAGAGACTTTGTGTATTGGCCAGCCGTACACAGCGTGATATCAACTCCCGATACCGGGAGAGATGGATCCCTTCTAACCCCTACGGCCTCCAAGTGCTTCGGGACTGTAAGTCGACGTTAGACACCCCACGAGTTGCTGGGAGGCAGAATAGGTAAAACAATCATTTTGTTTAAAACAAATATCGACTAACTTACGGATCTTTGCCAAACCTTAACTAACAACATCATAGGAGAGATTAGCTACTATGAAAGAAGATTATACCTAATGAACCAAGTCCTTCTTCTTCTCGATGACCACCTCCTCATCGGCCTCCTCTTTGTAATAGAAGATCCACCCGAAAGCTACTACTCCAAGCTTAACCTCTAACTTGAGGTAACTAGGTTACTCAAAGTGCTAATCAAAGCAACCTAGGGAATACAGAGTGGGATTATGGATCAATAAGTCTTGCTAACCCTTGATCTCAACGCATAAGAGGTTAGGGTTAGGATTTGAAGAGAGAGAGCTTGAGGAGAGAGAAGGTGAGAGTGAGAATGAAATGAAATAATATCTCATCTAGAATATATAAAGCATAATGATTTATTAAATGAATAAATCAAATGATAATATCAACCATGCTTCATTTATTCACTTTGTGTGGTTCATTACATGAGTCATTAATCATTAAATGCATCATTAACGCCTTTGTATGAATCACACCATGAGTCATTAAATCATTTAATGCAAATGCCACCTTAGCCTCCAAGTCATCAACCTTCTAAAAGCTTCTCGCCAATTTACGAGAACGCCCCTCCTATCCGTGAAAACACGGAAAAACTTTAGACTGTATAAATCCAATAATCCGATACTAGAATCTGGCTTAAACCAAAGCCCGCTAGTAAAAACTGTCCGGACATCGTACGTGCGTAAAAACACGTATGTGTCCGAACCCTGTCGTAAAACCATACGACCTCTATATCGTTTCACCCAAAGCAGGGAAACTCTCTGTGTGGGACTCTAAAGACTCGACTACTACGCTGGCAGTGGGTTTAACCACAGACCGCAAGCGGCACTAGCTGTACGTAACGGTCCCCAGGTAGATGTCGATAAGAAGGCCGATGAGGAAACCCATCCGAACTCCTACTGATCCTGATGTGACAATCTCCGTACAGTCCGATCTGTTCGTCTAGGACTATCGCATATCAGGCCTAGGGGCGGCAAGCGTCAGTCCCCTAACAGCGGTATAAGTCGTGTCGGAGCGAAGCCCATTACACCTTGAGAAACTACTGGAAAACCTACCAGTAAATCTCGCTTGCCCTGGCCAGGGACTTTGCATAATGGCTCTCCAGACACAGCGCGATATCAACTCCCAATACCGGGAGAGACGAATCATGTCTAACCGCCACTGCCTCCAAGTGCTTCGGGACTGCACCCAACTGCTACCTGTTTGCACGACTCCTTTGAGCCGTGGTAGGGTAGCAATCTAAGAACAGTGGGAATACACTCGAGGCGAAGCAGCAGTGTCAAGTCTGCGGACTATGCTGTACTCATGTCACCTGGGAACTGTTAACTGACAACGGGTATAATACCAACCAACAGTTCCCTGCGAGTCCTGTCCAGTGTACCCGTAACCCAACGAGCACCTGTATACTATCTCCAGTACGACGTACTGATGGCTGTGGGACAGACCATCTCCCCAACTGGGATAAGAAGCGTACACACTAGTCTACTCCGGAGTATCGATGCCCTGTCTCGATAATCCTACGACTAGGGACCTTGTCACGCCCCGCTTCCCAGTATACGGCGAAGGGGACGCGACGAGGCCCGCTACGTATATACTCAGAAGTACATACGCTAATGGTATCTAAGCAATATAAAAGTAATTCACAAGAGACAAGATATATAGAAATAACAGCAACTTTATTAATAACATTCTTTTGTACAATGCATGCAAAGTAAATACAACTGAAATGGAAAGCGATGCCTAAACAGTGGCATAACAGGAAATGAAAATACTGTAAAGAACAAGGTACAATATCTAGAGCTCGGGGTCTTCGTGAAACTGCTCCAAGTCTTCACCGGTGGGCTCGATCTCTGCTGGGTCCAAAGCACCTGCCGACATTCAAAGAAGAAAGAAATAGAATGTCGTCAGCGAACAGGTCGCTCGGTAAGTCCCAAAAATAAAGGAGAAATACACAGAAAGTAAGAGAGAGAGAGAGAGAGCTTTTAATGTTGTATTATATTATTGTAATATTGTATTAACGTTGTTGTTTGTAGCCTGGTACAGAAGATGCCAGTGTATACGAGGGGAGTCCCACTTACACCGGGGACCTTGGTAACCTGTAGTACAAGGCTCCGTCGATAATACCACGGAACAACGGCATGGATGTAATTACGTCTTAAGTGAACACCTCGTGCCACCTTTAACATATTCCGTACCAGTCTACCCCTTAAACCCTGTAGTGTTATGATTGTATTGTAGTATCGTATTGTATAAGTTGGATGACTGATCAAAACCATGATATCAGTAAACATGTTGTAACTGCATAATCAGGTAAATGGAATAACGGAATAATGGATGTATATCCATGGTTTGATTCAGTCAAGTTGTAATGATTGTTAACAGGATTCTGGGATTCATGTATTCATATTGAGTTGGAATATTAAAGAATATAGAATGATAACTGGATTCTGAAATTCATGTGTTCATATTGAGTTGGAATATTAAAGAATATAGAATGACTTGAATCATATTCAAGTCAGAAATAGTCAGACTAAAAGAAATGCAAGTCGAAGTTCTATATTTGTTAGGGTCCTTATTGTAAATTATAAAACTTGAGGGGGTTTTATGTAAAAAAGTACTTTTGTATAGTTTTCAAGATACACCTCAAGTATTTATTATTCGTCTTTATAGTTATAATGAGTGTACATTTTATTTGTGATATTCTAGTGAATATATCCTAATAAAAGTATTAATTTATAATATTGATTTATTTGAAATTCATGGTATTTTAATGTAACTTTTAATCTTGTAATTTTTTTAGGAAAATGTGGAAAATTTATATTATAACAAAATAGGCGTTTAAATGATAATTATATATATGTTTATACAAGAATAATTTTAAATAAATATTTTATTTTCCAAAATGTCGTATTTTAAACCTTTCGAGACCGAATGCTCCTTGCGAAGGTCTGAATCTCGCACTACTAAGCTCGAGGGTGCACGATAAACCGTACTATCCCTAACGAGTTCCCCAAAGGTGGGTTGTAGTGGCGCTTTGCAAAGATTTAATAAATACTAATCATTTATAAAACGGTTTTATAAAGATGAGGTATTTATTTGTAAAAGGGTGTAAATTTCCGTATTTTAGTTTCTAGGGTTTCCTAAGCTAACTAGCCTATTTCTAAAGGTCTAAACGATAAGTCATTAGATGCCTCAAATCGTCTCTTCACCGTCAATTGCGGCCAGGTAAGTACAAGTGAGGAGGGAGGGATCCGCTCACGAATCGTGAGGCGGGCCTTTTAAAGTCCCAAGCTCACTTGCCTAGCCTAGACACCACAAAGTCAGTTTAGATAAACGATCGATGTCCATGACATATCATATTTTCCTATTAAAAGATTTTGTTTTAAAATTGTAAACAACTTAGAACTTTTAGAAAAGGTTTATAAAGAAAATTGTATTTTAATGAAAAGTCTTGTATTATCGTATTCTAAGTTTTGATGATATCAATTAGGGTTGTATTTGCGTGTGTGTGGAGGTAGGTCATTACCTCGTGATCTACGTTAAGGTATAGCAATTGTTAAGGGTTAAATGTGAAAACTAAACATTGTGGTATTTAAGTGAAAGAAATACGATAAATGGAAACGTTATCATTTCATGTGAAAAACTTTATCCAAATTGATTTTTAAGTGATTAATAGTCAACATGCATATGTTTAAGCATTATGTAATTTGTGACAAGTGAGTTTTGATAGAAAACCGAATCGGAAATCGGTTTGTTCCGATTTCCGTCGGGTTTTAAAAAGTCGTATTTTTCTTAAAAGAAAAGAAAGATAGAAGGAGGGGGACTTACGGGTTTTGGACACGTTAGAGAGTGAGAGGGAGGTAGAGGGTTGTCGATGCGTCGAATCGTCGTGAAGAGTCCTAGCATGATCGCCGGAATTTGCCGTCGATTTCGGCAGCGCTTCGCCTTTCGCTCGTTTCTAATATACCGAGTTCTCTTGAGATTTTTAGAGAGTGGACTTAGGAATGTAGGGTGAGAGGGTAGAGGATAGGGGGGTTTATATAGGGCTAGGCTAGGGTTAGGGTTTTAATTTAAAAAATATTAAAAAATATAAAAATTCATTAAAATTGGGAGTAAAAGTGATTTATTGTGCATTCGGTAACCGATCACAAAAAATAAAGTATGCAGGGGGTATGACCAAGTCAACACGGAAAAATTCCGTGTTGACAACTCGGCCGTCCGGCCGAGTCCAGTCGGCGACGCCGGCCCGAATCGGCCGGTCCGCCGGCCGAATCGGCCGGTCCGCCGGCCGACTCGGCCGAGTCGAGGGCTCTCTGGGTGGGGGATCTTCTGGGGGGAAATTTGGTATATCTAACTTTTTCTGTGCAGTATAAATTTTGAGAGTTATGATGGTTTAACTGTTGACTTTCCAAAAAATTAAAACAAAATAATATAAAAATAATGTGGGGTATGGGATTCGAACTCTGGTGGCTTGGTTCAGCAGTGCAAGGTATTACCAATGAGCTACAAGCTCCTTCTTGTAATTATTGTGGTATTTAATTACTTAAAATGATAGCAGCAAGAATAAATGCTCCTTGTATACATTAAATTTAAAGTAAATTCTTGTACACTAAAAATGGAGTTATTATATTCTTGTAGCTTGTAATTAAAAACAAAATAATTACCTATATCTTGTGCTCATGCTAAAATAACCCTTTGTGGATTTTTGAAAAAAAAATATTTGAAAAATTTTTGGTGTAGAAAAAATAGGATTGCTACAGACCTGAAAAAGGATGTGCTTGTAGACTACCCAGCCCCCACTAGTGTGACTGCCATCACAACACTGGTAGTCAAGAAAGATCCTAAGGGCTCTATCAATACGTACACACATATTAAGATAGATATAAACCAAGTAGCATACTACCATATTTAGCAAGACTGTTAATATAACTGTGAATATCCCAAGCTTCCATTAAGTAATATACAAGCCAGTATGATACAATAATGGCCCCTAGGGCATATACACTAACAATCTCCCACTTACACTAGGGCCATGTACTGGCATATCGAAGACCGATCATCTCGAGTAGCCTCTCGAACTGAATCTGAGGTAAGGCCTTTGGGAATGGATCAACGGTGTTCTCCTCTGTAGCAACTCTCCGGACCTCGATCTCCCGGCGATCTATGATCTCCCAGATCAGGTGATACCGCCTTAAGATGTGTCTAGACTTCTGATGGGACCTGGGTTCCTTCGCTAAAGCTATAACTCCGTTGTTGTCTCAATACAGCGATATTGGATCAACAATGGTAGGAACCACCTGAAGTTCTGTTAGGAACTTCTTCATCCAGACCGCTTCTTTTGCGGCATCGCAGGCAGCAATATACTCCGCTTCCATCATCGAGTCAGTAACGGTGTCCTGCTTGGAACTCTTCCAACACACCGCCCCTCCATTGAGGGTAAAGACATAACCTGACATGGACTTGGAGTCATCCTTATCACTCTGGAAACTGGAATCAGCAAAGGCCTCTATGTTGAGGTCTTTTCCGCCGTAAACCAAGAACATCTCCTTAGTTCTTCTCAGGTACTTGAGAATGTTCTTTACTGCTATCCAGTGCTTCTCCCCTGGGTCTGACTGATACCGGCTTACCATGCTCAGTGCGTAAGCTACATCTGGTCTGGTGCACAACATCGTATATATTATAGAACCTACCGTAGAAGCGTAGGGTATAACTGACATGCGATCCCTTTCCAAATCATTCTTGGGAGACATCTCTTTGGATAGGGTGATTCCGTGACAAGCCGGTAAATTACCGCGCTTAGAATCTTCCATACTGAATCTTTTCAGTACAGTGTTGATATACCTGGACTGCGAAAGTCCCAACATCCTCTTGGATCTATCACGATAGATCCGGATCCCCAGAATGTAAGAGGCATCACCCAGGTCTTTCATGGAGAACCTGTGTGGCAAGAATCCTTTGACAGATTGTAGCATAGGAATGTCATTTCCTATCAATAGAATGTCATCCACGTACAAGACGAGGAATACGACAGTTCGTGCTATAATTTTACTATATATACATGTTTCATCTGGATTTTTGATAAAGTCATATTCTTTGACCGTTTCATCAAAACAGATGTTCCAACTCCGCGATGCTTGCTTTAGTCCATAAATTGACTTAAGCAACTTGCACACTTTCCCGCTGCTCCCACTCTGATTGAAGCCTTCTGGCCGATCCATATAGACGCACTCTTCTAAATTGCAATTTAGAAAAGCCATCTTTACGTCCATCTGCCAGATCTCATAATCATGGAAGGCGGCAATAGCAAGAAGGACCCGAATGGATTTGAGCATAGCCACTGGAGAAAAAGTATCGTCATAGTCCAAACCAGGTCTTTGACGAAAACCCTTTGCAACAAGTCTAGCCTTATAGGTTTCCACCTGTCCATCTACACCAATCTTTTTCTTGAAGATCCATTTGCATCCTATGGGTTTTACCCCATCTGGAGCAAAGTCCAAAGTCCATACTTTGTTGGTGTACGTGGACTCCATCTCGGTCCGCATTGCATCTAGCCATCATACCGAGTCGCCGCTCTGGATGGCCTGCTGGAAGCTAGTAGGTTCATCATCATCAATGATGCAATCATCTCTATTCCCATCTATAAGAAAACCGTAGTATCTCTCAGGCGGATGAGATGGCCTACTACTCCTGCGGAGGGGTGCGGGAATGTCCTGTTCTTCTTGAACTACTGGTTCTACCAAACTTTCAGTAGTAGTTTGTGGTTCTGAAATTTCTTCCAATTCTATTTCGCTCCCACTTGTTTCCTTTTCTATAACCTGCTGTTCTAGAAAATGCGCATGACGAGAAACAAAAACCTTTTGTTCCTCTGCGTAATAGAAGAAATACCCCTTGGAGTTCTTTGGATATCCCACAGACTTACACTGTACTGATCGTGCCTCGAGTTTGTCCGCATGCTGCTTTTTAACAAAAGCTGGACATCCTCATATCTTCAGATGCTGAAGATAGGGTTTCTTCTCACTCCACATCTGATATGGCGTGGTAGGCACAGTCTTGGTAGGAGCCCTGTTCAAAAGATATGCCGCTGATTCTAGCGCATAACCCCAGAAAGATCGCGGTAACTCAGCATTACTCATCATGGAACGTACTATATCCAATAGGGTTCGATTCCGTCTCTCCGATACACCGTTATACTGTGGAGTGTATGGAAGAGTATGCTGAGAGAGAATTCCTTTCTCTTTTAGGTAACCTAAGAACTCGGCACTTAAGTATTCACCACCTCGATCAGATCTCAGTGTCTTGATATTTTTGCCGGTTTGGTTTTCTACTTCATTCTTATACTCTTGGAATTTCTCAAAAGCCTCGGATTTATGTTTCATCAAGAAAATTAATCCGTACCTAGAGTAATCATCCGTAAAAGTAATGAAATAGGAAAAACCACCTCTTGCATGTGTAGACATTGGACCACATACATCGCTGTGTATGAGTCCTAAGATCTCGCTCGCTCTTACTCCATGTCCAGTGAATGGAGTCTTTATCATCTTTCCTTTGAGACATGATTGACAAGTGGCATAAGTTTGATATTTGAACGAATCCAAATATCCTTCTCTATGTAACTTAGTTAACCTTGTCCGATTGATATGACCCAGTCTACAATGCCATAAGAAAACCTTATTTAAATCTGGAGACTTTCTTTTTAGTGTGTTCTGGACATTGAAAATCTGTAATTGGTTTAAGACATATATACCGTAATCTAGTGTACCGGACCCAATCAAACCATGATTAAGGTGGATGTTAACAACATCGCTTACAAACGTGAAATCATAACCTTCTTTTGATAACAACGAAACCGATATGATATTACACGTTAAACTGGGTACACAAAAACAGTTATGCAAAACCAAAATATGTCCACTCGTCAATCCAAGGTGATAATCCCCTACGGACTCAGCACCCACGCTAGCTCCGCTAGCAACCTGGAGGGTCATATCACTAACCTTCAGCACTCTACGGTTTCTCAGTGCCTGCAATGAATTACATATATGAGATCCTGATCCGGTATCCAATACCCAGGAAGTAGAGTTGATTGACAGACATTTTTCAATTACAAACACACCTGAAGTCAAAGCCACAGCTTGCTTCGGTTCCTGGTTCTTGGCATTCCAAGCTTTGCAATCCTTTTTCCAGTGCCCTTTCCTACGACAGTGGAAGCACTCGTCCTTTGCCACTACTGGCACCGCAATCTTTTTCTTTCCCTTGACTCCCACCTTACTAACACCTCCTCTAGGTTTGGTAGCGGCCTTATTCTTCCTTCCTTTGGCCCTAGCCTTGGACCCGGAAGAAGAAGCACCGCGAACAAATATAGCGGGTGTTTCCCTTGCCTTCTGCAAGGTACCCTCTGCACTCCTCAACATGTTAAGGAGTTCTGGAAGTTCAACTTCTTTTCTTTGAATGTTGAAATTCAGAATAAACTGGGCGTAGGTGAAAGGAAAGGACTGGAGAATCAAGTCTGTATAGAGCTCGTTCTCCAAAGTCGTCCCGAGGTCTGCGAGCTCTTCTATATAGCCAATCATCTTTAGGACATGTTCTCCTACAGACGATCCGACGGCCAACCTCGACTGAAACAAGTTCTTCGAGGTCTTGTATCTTGCTATACGAGATTGCTCCCCATACAGATCCTTTGTATGGAGAAATATGGATTCAAGATCCATATCCTCGTGCCTCCTCTGATGTTCATTATTCATAGAGGCAAGCACGATGCACTTGGCCTTCGCGCAATCTAACTCCCAGGTCTTGTGGATTTCCTTATCCGCAATACTTGATTTTGGACCAGGGACAGCAGGTGCCTTAGTGGTAAGGACATACCCCAATTTGTCATAAGTCAAAGCCATCTTGACATTCCACAGCCAATTTTTACAGTTTGGCCCTGTCAGTATATTTTTCTCTAATAGTAACTTAAGGCCTGTCATGTTTTGGGTCACTGCAATGAGAGAGAGAGGGAACACTTTAGCATGATGCTCTTGCAAGTTTAGAGTGGTTTTTAGTTTATCTAAACTGGATGGCTCCCACTGTTTCTCGAATCCCTCCTCAAACTAAAAAGGAAGAACTAGCCAGGACTATTCTCACCGTATAATACTTGCTTAACCGTTCAGCCAGGCCGGTGTCGGTACTTCGAGGGAGGTTTTACGACGCTTTCGCGAAGTTCCTTAATTAAATAACCTTTTTTCTCTGGGGGCATAGCCCCGCTGACACCTTTCTCGGCACTTGGTTTATAGCATTGATCGTTAAGTGACGAATCTCCTGATGAGTAGCGGATACTCACAGTAGGATCGGGATCCAAATATTATCGTGTGATAATGCTGAAGGAATCCTACCAACATTCATCAAACTCCAAATGGTATGCATCTCTTTGAAAATTTCAGTTTCTTTAGAAATTCCCGATATAAATTTTTGCCCCATGCTCTTATGACCTTGGCTTTGGTCAAAATGTCATAAGTCACATGTCAAGTTCTACCGATCATTATCTTGTTAATTTGAACCCATCCGTACATACCCCTGACTTCGGTCAAATGATAATACGACTGTCCCAAACTAACTCATCTATCTATGCAACAAATGAATACCCAGCAGCTACCAAACACTATGCCTTGGCTTTGGCCAAAATACATAGCTTGAATACTACTGAATACCCAAATGAAATGACGGAGGGCTACGAATGGTTTTGGAGAAATCGTGAACGTAGTGAACTTGATATGACCGAAGGAACCTGATAGCTTTTAAAAGGAGTGGTTAAAGCTCCGTAATTAAAAAATATCTTCTGTTTTAAAAATAACCGAGTGATTTCTTTTAAACTGTTCCAACGATTCAACTTTGGTTTATTTTCTTTGCATTAATATAATGCGTCCTATCAATTAACCTATCATTGCAGAAAACAACGAAAATACAACGTTCTCTTATGCCATCCGCATTCGCCACTGGGTCCCGTCATTCACCCGTTAGGTTACTTAACCAACGACAGAGCGGAGGCTGGGCTGGCGCGGGTGTAAAACATAAGTGACGTCTAAATAGCTATCATATATAGATATTGTACATTCGTCAGACGCAATAATAGGTATTCCAGATCACAGATGAACATATTGGATTTTCTACGAATCCGCATTTCTTTTGAGCCTGCAAAGAAAGACGGATTACACAATCGTGATGAATAGCCAAAACCCCACCCTAGACCCCTACGGGTACGGCAAACTACCCGCCAAGTACTCGAAGTGAAGCGGTCTCCCTCAACAACGTGAATAGGCCACTAAACACTTCAAAGTACCCGGTAATTTGTGCATCCCACCTTGGGTCTATCCTAGAAGCATAAATCAGTAAATGAAATAATACAACGGTGGCTACAACCGCAACCTGGATGTACCCCGCAAAAGAATATTACAACAATTTACAAATTGCATTTGAATGAAAGAAACGCTCGTCTCGAATCCCCGGCTATCCATTCACGACAATCCAACAAGTCCACAAACAAAGACAATAAAAACATTACAGAAATATGCAACCCCCTGCCAACCGACATACTAGCAGTTAAGGGAGGTTTATGAACACATTATACAAATCACAGATATAATCTAATTAGCCAAACATCGTAGAATTTCGATCGAGCAAACGCAAATGATTCTACTCCAAAAACTTCTCTGTGCACCTGAGACTTGAGCAGAAACAAAATATCCCAGAAATACCAAAATTAACACAGAAGAGTTACTGGGGGATTTTGGGGTGACTCGGCTTCAACCCGGCCGCGGATCCGCGGCGAATCGCTTGGATCGGCCGCGGTTACGCGGCTGTTTGGCCGAGTCAGGAACCCAAATTTCTCCAGTATTCTTATATTTTCCTGCTTGTAATTTTAAGGGTTCCTGAAAAAATTTTAGACCCCGTTTTGAAATCGACAGAAACTGTGTGAAAATGATGATTTTTCCGGTTCGTTTCGTGATCGAATTTCTAACGACTTTGCTAACAAATTAGTTATGGTTTAGCGAGGCTCTGATACCACTGTAAGTCGACGTTAGACACCCCACGAGTTGCGGGGAGGCGGAATAGGTAAAACAATCATTTTGTTTAAAACAAACATCGACTAACTTACGGATCTTTGCCAAACCTTAACTAACAACATCATAGGAGGGATTAGATACTATGAAAGAAGATTATACCTAATGAACCAAGTCCTTCTTCTTCTCGATGACCACCTCCTCGTCGGCCTCCTCTTTGTAATAGAAGATCCACCCGAAAGCTACTACTCCAAGCTTGACCTCTAACTTGAGGTAACTAGGTTACTCAAAGTGCTAATCAAAGCAACCTAGGGAATACAGAGTGGGATTGTGGATCAATAAGTCTTGCTAACCCTTGATCTCAACACATGAGAGGTTAGGGTTAGGGTTTGAAGAGAGAGAGCTTGAGGAGAGAGAAGGTGAGAGTGAGAATGAAATGAAATAATATCTCATCTAGAATATATGAAGCATAATGATTTATTAAATGAATAAATCAAATGATAATATCAACCATGCTTCATTTATTCACTTTGTGTGATTCATTACATGAGTCATTAATCATTAAATGCATCATTAACTCCTTTGTATGAATCACACCATGAGTCATTAAATCATTTAATGCAAATGCCACCTTAGCCTCCAAGTCATCAACCTTCTAGAAGCTTCTCGCCAATTTACGAGAACGCCCCTCCTATCCGTGAAAACACGGAAAAACTTTAGACTGTATAAATCCAATAATCCGATACTAGAATCTGGCTTAAACCAAAGCCCGCTAGTAAAAACTGTCCGGACAACGTACGCGCGTAAAAACACGTATGTGTCCGAACCCTGTCGTAAAACTATACGACCTCTATATCGTTTCGCCCAAAGCAGGGAAACTCTCTGTGTGGGACTCTAAAGACTCGACTACTACGCTGGCAGTGGGTTTAACCACAGACCACAAGCGATACTAGCTGTACGTAACGGTCCCCAGGTAGATGTCGATAAGAAGGCCGATGAGCAAACTCATCCGAACTCCTACTGATCCTGATGTGACAATCTCCGTACAGTCCGATCTGTTCGTCTAGGACTATCGCATATTGGGCCTAGGGGGCGGCAAGCGTCAGTCCCTTAAAAGCGGTATAAGTCGTGTCGGAGCGAAGCCCATTACACCTTGAGAAACTACTGGAAAACCTACCAGTAAATCTCGCTTGCCCTGGCCAGGGACTTTGCATAATGGCTCTCCAGACACAGCGTGATATCAACTCCCAATACCGGGAGAGACAAATCCTGTCTAACCGCCACTGCCTCCAAGTGCTTCGGGACTGCACCCAACTGCTACCTGTTTGCATGACTCCTTTGAGCCGTTGTAGGGTAGCAATCTAATAACAGTGGGAATACACTCGAGGCGAAGCAGCAGTGTCAAATCTGCGGACTATGCTGTACGCATGTCACCTGGGAATTGTTAACTGACGACGGGTAAAATACCAACCAAAAGTTCCTTGTGAGTCCTGTCCGGTGTACCCGTAACCCAACGAGCACCTGTATACTATCTCCAGTATGACGTACTGATGGCTGTGGGACAGACCATCTCCCCAACTGGGATGAGAAGCGTACACACTATTCTACTCTGGAGTATTGATGCCCTGTCTCGATAATCCTACGACTAGGGACCTGAAAAAGGATGTGCTTGTAGACTACCCGGCCTCCACTAGTGTGACTTCCATCACAACGCTGGTAGTCAAGCAAGATCCTAAGGGCTCTATCAATACGTACACACATATTAAGATAGATATAAACCAAGTAGCATACTACCATGTTTAGCAAGACTGTTAATATAACTGTGAATATCCCAAGCTTCCATTAAGTAATATACAAGCCAGTATGATACAATAATAGCCCCTAGGGCATATACACTAATAGGGACTGCACCCAACTACTACCTGTTTGCACGACTCATTTGACCCATGGTAGGGTAGTAATCTATGTACAGTAAGAACACACTCGAGACGAATACTGATGTCAAGTCAACGGACTAACCTGTACTCATGTTACCTTGGAACTGCTAACTAACGATAGGTATAATACCAACCAGCAGTTCTCAGTGAGTCCATCCAGTGTAACTCATAACCCAATGAGTACCTGTATGCTATCTTTTGTACTGTATACTAATGGCTGCGGGTCAGGCCACCTCCCCTGACGGGGATAAGAAGCATATACACTAGTCTACTCTGGAGTATCGATACCCAGTCTTGATAATCCTACGACTAGGGAAAAATTTAAAGATGTGCTTATAGATTACCCAGCCTCCACTAGTATGACTGCCATCACAACGTAGGTAGTCAAGCAAAGATCCTAAGGGCTCTATCAATATGTATTAGCAATATGTAAAAAAAATACATAAACCAGGTAGCATACTATCATATTGAGCAAGACTGTTATTATACCTGTATATATTCCAAGCTTTCAAAATGTAATATACAATCCAGTGCTATACAATAATGGCCTCTAGGGCATATATCACTAACACAGTATATCATTTCTTCCAGTGTTGCCGCACATGGATTTAAATCGCGTGAGTGTTGGTGATCATTTCTGATTCCTGTATACATGTGGAACGTCGGAAGTATGTATTTTGGCGGGTACTGTATTTGATCGTGCCATGCCGAATATGGTCGACCAGTGTTGATCGACCTATTTGCTGTTTCACTGGCATAGTGTGCTTTGACTTGCTGAGCGATGTATATGTCCAGCTTCTCTTTTGTGATCCTTTGCTCATTAGCCATTGATGGGCCTTACGGAAGATTTGAAGTGTCCACCTTATTATCGGTTGTATCGACCGATGATTCCTTTACTGGCGGTTCGGGCTGAGTTATCATCCCGACCATGCTTTGAAATAGGAGGACCATCTTGTTCATTTTAGCGGTCATTGTTGCCGCTTCTTCATCTCTCTTTTTGTAAGCATGCTTTAGGAAATCAATATCCAACTACTGCCCTACTTTTTCTTCGGGTGCGTTCTCAGGATTTTCCTTAGGCGGTGGACAAGCAAGTGTTTTCGCTTGAGCGAGCATCTCTTACAGCCTTTCATATTGCTATTGAGCCTTCGTCAAAGATCGAGTGTGCGGTCTGTGGCTAGTAGAAGCGCGAATTTCGTCATTGGAGTTCACCATATAGACTGTGCAAACTAGCATACCCCCAGGCTTAACGTTTGGAGTTTTGGACTTTGGAGTTTGCCTCAGGGACTCGAGCTTAATCTGGCCTCTCTCTTTTGTGAGAAGCTGCTTTGGGAGGAGCCATCGTATCAGGACCCGTCTTGGGATGAGTCCCCTTGTATTTGGAAGGGGAGTTGTCAGAGTTTGACTGACGTTTAGGGGAAGAGTCGTGGACGATGACGGTGTTCCTCACTTGCTTCCATATCTTATATATATATGAGGAAAGTTTTCTCAGAGAGCGAACTGGTTTTTGCTCTCCTTGGATCTCTACGGGCTGCGGAGATTTCTTCAATACTGTGGTGGCAGAATTTTTTCTGACCCTTCGCAGCAGTTCAAAGCTGTTCCCAGTTGGAACATCAACATTTTCCATCAGAGTTGAAGCAGGTAGAGTCAACAAGGACGGAGAATCGCCCACAGTTTGTCTTATTTGGTGAGCTTTCTCCCTATTTTCCTTAAGAGCATGAATATTCTGCCCCCTGCATCGACCTTTGTCTTTGGAAGGTACCAGTTGTATGGAGATCGATTCCGTCGGCAAAACTGAAGCTTCAGGAGCCAGCCTGTGGAAGACAGACTTCTTCTTGGCTTCCTCCTTCAGCGTTGAGTTACCGAGGGTAGGAGATGGGAGCATAGAAGAGCCTCTTTATTTTTTGAAGAACCGGATTGCAGAGACTTGAGGCTGCAAGTGGCCCAAACTTGACTTCACCAGATATGACAGAGTCTGAATTGTGGTGAGTGGAAGCAAGTGCCATTCTGGAAAGAGACGAAACGCCGCTTCAGTATCTCATCACCCAAAGGCAAACAACAAACATGTATACTGTGATTGTTTGATTGCGGAAAAACACGACACATGAAGTGTGGAGTGGAAAGAGAAAGTGGTCCCACCGGGCGTGCCGAATTCTATTTACCGCCGAAGACTGGACTGACACATTGGAACGTCTAGCTTGAATTTGGTGGCATATGCTATTTAGACATATTCACCCACCTCAACGGAGATACCAAATTGATTTATAACACCGTATATCGGAGGTTTGGACAGATACGACCGATGTAGCAGACTTTATCATATTCTCCCTCGTTTGTGAGGGGTTTTTGATTGTGGGGACGCTCTTCTCTGCAGGGGAAAGCCCCTGTAGTTAATTACGTTATCGCGTTGCGATAACCACTTTCTCATTCTCCAGTAGTTCAGTTCGTGTTTGTTTAATTTTGGTGTTGCCCGTGGATTGTATACGGAGACTAATTTATGTCGTCGCTCGCAGGGCGTGGATTATTCCAAATCCGTATATTTTAGATTTAGGTTTGGATCAAGGATTTGCTTGACGGGTCCACGTTGGTAGCTTGATTTGCCAACGGGAATGAACTTATGACGCATTTTTCATATTTGTGAGATCCATCCGTTCATAAGATTAGACATATTTGAGACTGAGATCAACTTAGAAACAAATGAGCATATGGGCTCAATTATTTTAGATTAAGGATATCACAGTCCATTATCGCCGTGTTTGGGGCGAATATTAGTTTAAGGACATTTCGGTCCAATATTCCTATTTTGCGTGCATGTGTATTTGTTACATGGTGGAGTGAACGATTGTGACATGGAATGCGCCCAATTTGGGGTGCAATCCGATTTGAGGTGTGCACGTCAATTTGGAAGTGCATCAATGTGGGATGTATCATTCCCCGTCTTGATGAAATTTTATATAATGTTGGGACGAGAAAAGAGTTGTTGGTTGTTGGGACCCGCTACTTCTCTAAAGACATTGAGGAATTATGACATATATCAGAGTTGTGGAGAGATGTACCCTTAAATCAAATCTTGTATTTGAGGGAAAAGATCATGGTGGACCTGAGAATCGTTAGTTATATTTGAGACTAAGATTACCTTAGAAGATATGGGATAATTATCATTTTGTATATCATCAATTAGAGATCATTAGTCATGTTTGAGATTAAGATCAGTTTGGAAATCACGAGCATATGGGCTCGCTTGATGTGAACTCAAACAGATTTAATTTCAGGAAACTTATCTAATTTGGGCAGAGATTGGGTTTCTGTAATACCAAGCAGTGCTAAGCACTTCAAACATATAGCATGCACGTGTGTTTCACATATGGCGCTGAAATAGTGTTAATCACTAGTCTTTTGTGACGCACACGTGTGTTTCACGTGAGGCGCTGAGCTTTTGGCGCTCATGTGTTTTTCACGCGAGGCGCTTAGCTTTTAGTTTCTTTTGAGCACTCACGTGTGTTTCATGTGAGGCGCTAAGTTTTGGTACTCACGTGTATTTCACGTAAGGCTGTTGGGGTAAAAATTTGCACACCGGTTGACCGAGTCAAAGTCAAGGTCAACCCCAAGCCAGGTAGGCTTAAGCCCAGGTCAAGCGGGCCCATGCCCAAGTCGAGCCCGCAGCCAGCCTCCTCCATGCCAAAATATAGATCATGTAATAAATAATTTTTATGTAATTTTTTTATGCATGAATGTATACAAAATGGGCATAAAGCCAAACTTTTGTAAGCCCATGGCTTATGTGCAAAAAGAAATGGCACATGAGCCATGGGATGGCTAAAATGCCATTTTTGTAAAGCCCAAGGGGCTATATGTAAAGTGTATAGCCTATAAAGGCCAAGATAATGAAAATATTGCCATAACTTTTTCTCTCTCCAAAGAAAAATGTGGATCTGTGATCTTCTCCTTCCTCAAGTTTCTAAACCTTCCTCCTTTTTTTAATTAAATCAAGAGTTTTACTCTTCTTTTTCCAAAACTAAATAGTTTTTCACCACAAAACCCACAAAGGGGAACTCAGATCTGCCATCAGATCTCAGAAAGGAAAGATTTTTAGAATCTCATATTTCTTGATCTTCAAGATCCGGCCAACAAAGGAAGAAGAAGGAGATCCATCTTCAGAAACCCCACTTTGGGGAAGAACTAGGGCTCAAGGGGAGAAGCCCTTCATCAGCTTCAAAATATCTTAGGAGTTTAACTCCTCATATATATATGTGTGTGTGTGTGTGTACAGAATAATAAGTGCTCCTTTCTGGGAGTACAACTCCCATTGCAGGGACCAAGTCCCTTTTGCTGCTCGAGCGACCACGTGATGACACGTGGTGCGCTAGCGCCCGAGCGCCCACGTGCTGACACGTGGCGCGCTAGCGCTCATAGCGCTAGCGCCCAAAGCGCTAGCGCCCAAAGCGCTAGCACTCGAGCGCCCACGTGTTGACACGTGGCGCGCTAGCGCTCTTGCGCTCAGAGCGCTAGCGCCCGAGCGCCCACGTGCTGATACGTGGTGTGCTAGCGCTCAGTCCGCTAGCTCTCCTGCGCTCAGAGCACTAGCACCCGAGTGCCCACGTGCTGACACGTGGCGCGCTAGCGCTCAGTGCACTAGCACTCTTGCACTCAGAGTGCTAGCGCCCTAGCGCCCACGTGCTGACACATGGCGCGCTAGCACGCACAGCGCTCAAGGCGCTGGCCCCACGCGTCCTTTGGGCGCTTTTTCCCTTTTTATATATATGTATATATACACACACTCCACAACGTTGTCCCCCTCAAAAAAAAATTTGGGCTGGGGCGCTGCCCCGCACCCCGCAAGGGGGCTGCTAGCCCCCTTGACCCCCAGCCCGCTATCCGGGTAGCGGGACCCCCGTAAAAACTCTGCGTGGCCCCCGATATGTCCAAAACCCCTCCAAAACATGCACGTTTCACATTGAGTTCGCATGACCAGTTTAACCCGTCAATCGGAGGTTCCCTCGCTCCAAAGGCGAGGGGTAATTAACGGCAGCTTAGTCCGCGGCTGCCGGAGATTCGGATCCCCACAATCAATAAACCCCGGCCTACCCTAGGCAGGGGGAATCCGTAGTACACCTGACAAGCGCGCACGTATTCTCATCTCAATGGGGTGACAAAAAACACCCTATAGATTCTGGCACGCCCGGTGGGACCTATCTCCCCTCCCATATTTCGGGTTAAACGTTCATACGAACTCAATCAATATACATATCTATATTTATACTAAAATAATGCTCTTTCACGCAGATTTTCAAGCAATCACCTTTCAACAATGTCTCCGAAGATGAACTCAGCTCCCATCTTCTACATGATGAAGATGGACACCAGGACGGTCCTTCCGGCCAGTCTCGGGCGACAGTGGGAGGAGCCGCCGCTACCATTTGGCTCTATTTTGTTCGTGCCGACTAATGCCATTCCAGCTCCTCAAGCTCCAGCAACAGACAGACCGGTCTCGAAAGGCAAAAGGCCAAATGTGGTGGTCTCGAAGGCGCCCCAACTCAAATGCAATTCGGTGTTTGAACGGCTCTCCTTGGCCCTAGCTGGGGGCAAGGCCATCAACACCAACAAAGCAACAGGGCGTCTCGAGCAAGCTCCGACGATGCCCCCGACAACTGATCAATTGGGTATCTTCTCTAAGCTCCCCATCACCCAGCCCATGGCGGCTTCCCGGAGAGCAGAAGCCTGCCAAGCGCTCAAGGCAGAGAAGCTGAGGAAGAAGCGGCTCAGATACAGAGCCAACAAAAGGGCTAGGTCTCCGGCCATGTTAAAATTTGTGAATTTCCAAAGTCCGGACCGCTCCGTGAAACCAGCTGCCAGTGATGAAAGGATGGCTGAATATGTTATCCAAACCGTCTATATGGTGGGAACGCGTCCCAGCGACAACTTTCGCAGCAAAAGCAAGGATGGGGCCACCACATCTCTAATCCAACCTGGTGTGAATATAGCTGTCACTTCTCAAGACCAGCCTCCTCTGCTGGGTGATGAAAACCCTCTCGATGAGGATGATAGGCAGAAGGACCCTTCGGTCCATAAGGAGTCGGGCTCGGAAAGCGAAGATGAACCAATCTTCCGTCCCAAGAATGCAGAGCAGCAACTTCTCCAAGAGCTCCGAAAACAGCTCAGAAGTAAAGATAAGGAGATGGCCAAACTTTACTCCAAAATTGACGACTTGACGAATGTCGTCTTGCAGCTCACGGCCCGACTTGCCTCTCAGACGCCCAATCAAGCGTAGGGCTCTGCTCATGAACCCGGGAATGGTGTCCCAAAGCAGCCGACGCCCATTCCCTCAAATCCAAAAGTGGGCGAACCGCATGAAAATCAGTCGCATCCTATCTCGGGAAATGTCTTGGCTACCGATGATAGTAGCCCGCTAACTCAAGATCAAATCATGGATTTGGTTGCCAGCAAAGTCAAAATATTGGTAGCTAAAGCCAAAGCGCAAAAAGATATTAGCAGTAGCGGGAGACCATATCCTGCTCAGTATGATCTGGTAGAATTTCCCAGCGGCTATGTCATCCCTAAATTCGGAAGATCTGATGGGACGGGAAATGCGAATCAGCACATCGCCCACTTTAAAGCATCATGCGGGAATACCGGGGGCAATGATGCGCTTCTCCTCCACCAGTTCGTTAATAGCTTGGCCGACGTTGCTTTCGACTGGTACGCGAGCATACTGGATGGCTCCGTCACAACTTTCGTCTAAATGGAGTCTCTGTTTCGGTAGAGGTTCATGAGCGTCAGCGATAAGATCACCATTGCCGAGCTCGTAAGGACCAAGCCAAAGAACAACGAAAGCAGCACGGATTTTATAACCCGATGGCGCAATCTCTCCATCAAATGTGAACCGCCGATAAAGCAGGACCAATCTGTCAGTCTCCTTGTCGGAAATCTCAACAATTGGATGGCCCCGTTTATATGCACCGCGGGTCTCAAAACATTCCAAAAGCTGACCAGAAAAGTTCAGATGCTGGAGCGCTCAAAGCAGGAGTCCTCCTCGGATTCCCAAAATAGCAATAGGTCCTGGAGAAACCAAAGGATGATAATCGCAAAGGCGGAAATCCCGATGATTCTGAATCTTTCAACACTTCGGCTAACCGAAATAAGCAAGGGATGAGAGAGCCTAGTGCCAACCAGCCTCAGAAGCCAGTGTTCGGAGAGGGAGGAGAATCTCCACTCAAAGAGAAGCTAGATAAGGTCTATTCCTTCAGAAGGGACAAAATCCGTAAAATATTCAAAGACGCCCTAAAGAACGGTCTACAACTGCCAGAGTCAAAAAGACCGCAGGAAGCGAATATGACCGACGACCCCAAATACTGCCCCTATCACAGAGTGATAGGTCATGCTATTGAGGACTGCTTCGTCTTCAAAGATTGGGTCGAAAAGCAATACAAGGCAGGAGAGATAGAACTGTCTAAAGGCGTGTTAACAAACAGTCCAGCTGCGACCGCCAATTTCATACAAACGGAGACCGAAGTTCTTCATAAAACTGATTCTCTCAGACATCTGCCTTTCTCTGAAAACAATCGACCACCACGTCATTAAACTGGGAACAGTAGACCTCTAAGTCTTTAAACTGGGAACCGATGACCACCATGTCATTAAACTGGGAATAATCGACCTCTAAGTCGTTAAACTGGGAATGTAAAAAAAATAATATATATGTAAATAAACAAAAAATGTGTAAATAAAAGAAAAATAAAGAAAAGCCGAAATGATGGGGCAACTCGCAATAAAAATCAGCGAGTAAAATAAAGATGAAAATAAAGCCGAAATGATAGGGCAATCGCGATCTTCGCGATAAGAAAAGCTGAAATGATAGAGCAATCACGGTAAAATTAAAAAAAACAAAAACAAAAACAAAAAAAACGGCAAATGATGAGTCGCTCC
The DNA here is from genome assembly GCA_030015575.1 of Agapanthus africanus. NCBI lineage: Eukaryota > Viridiplantae > Streptophyta > Magnoliopsida > Asparagales > Amaryllidaceae > Agapanthus > Agapanthus africanus. The sequence goes on from CM057349.1 coordinate 470,331,449, forward strand.
TGGTACCATATTCCAATGCAGACGCCAACCAAAATCCAATTTTCCAAAATTCCCTGGTCCTACGGTTGGTCCCCAAGTCGACTACCGTATATAATCTACGGGCTCAAATAATTCTCATCATACCCATGCCCCACTGCAATCACCAGTCCAGCGGTTGGTCTCCGTCCTTGGAATTATGCTCCATTGGGAAGACCCACTCATGTGTCCTCAGGATGCATGAGGAGACCAAACCTTCGTGGGATCCTTACGACTCACAAAGGAAAAACACACTTGGGGGTCCTCACGACTCCTAAGGAGAAAATGCACCTGCGGGATCCTTACGACTCGTAGGGAGAAAATACTTTATGGGACCCTTACGGCCCATAAAATTGAAAAGCCTTAGGCGATAGGGATCTAAACCTGTCTCCTAAGCCATCGCTCCCCAATCCCCAAGTGGCGAATGATGAGTCGCTCCTGGTACCATATTCCAGTGTAGCGATGCAGATGCCAACCAAATTCCAAATCACATACCCCAAATGGAGAATGATGAGTCGCTCCTTGTACCATATTCCAGTATAGCGATGCAGACGCCAACCAAATTCCAAATCCCATACCCCAAATGGCGAATGATGAGTCGCTCCTGGTACCATACTCCAGTGCAGCGATGCAGACGCCAACCAAATTCCAAATCCCATACCCCAATGGCGAATGATGAGTCGCTCTTGGTACCATATTCCAGTGAAGCGATGCAAACGCCAACAAAGTCCCGAAATTTTTTCTGGCCCTACGGTCTGGATCATACATCCTGCAAAACTGTATACAATCCATGGGCGTAAAACAATCCCAATCTCTCCCAAGTCCTACCGGCGAGACCACATTCAAAGTCCCACCGGCGATGGAAAAAAAGAGGAAAAAAAATAAATAAAAGGTATGTCCACAAGCCAAATGGGCACGGATGAAAACCCGAAAGGGCTCCGTGAGTAAAAACAGCAGGACTGCCGGCGAGTTTGTGAAAACCCGAAAGGGCGCAAACTCGTGAAAAAGAGACGAAATGCACTCGCAAAGTCCTCTCGACTTTGTGAGGAGAAAATTCCCGCGTGAGATCCTTACGACTCACAAAGGAGCAACACCCTTGGGGGTCCTCACGACTCCTAAGGAGAAAATACACGTACGGGATCCTTACGACCCGTAGGGAGAAAATGCTTTGTGAGACCCTTACGGCTCACAAAATTGAAAAGTCATAGGTGATAGAGACCTAAAACCTGTCTCCTAAGCCATCGCTTCCTGATAAACAAGCGCAAATGATGATTCGCTCCCGGTACCATATTCCAGTGTAGCGATACTGATGCCAAGCAAAAAAAATCCTCAAATCCTCTCATGGAAAATGATGATTCGCTCCTGGTACCATATAGTATAGTGATGCTGATGTCAACCCAAATCAAATCAAACCAACAACCTCTGCGGCGGAATCATGCTCCGTCCCAGAATTTACCCCGTGTCGAAATCATGCTTCACCTCGGGATATCTACCTTCCTTGCCGGAATTATGCTCCGTCTCGGAATCAAATCAACCAACCAGCTCTGCGTCGGAATCATACTTCGTCTCAGAGTGTACCCTGCGTCGAAATCAAGCTTTGCCTCGATGTACCTGCCTTCCTTGTCGAAATTATGCTTCGTCTCGGAATCAAGTCAGCCAACAAGCTCTGCATTGGAATCATGCTTCGTCTCAGAATGTGTCCCCCGTGTCGAAATCATGCTTCGCCTCGGAGTATTTGCCTTCCCCGTCGGAATTACGCTTCGTCTGGGAATCAACCTCTGCATCGAAATTATGCTTCGGTCAGAATGTCTGCTGCTCGTCGGAATGATGCTCTGATCCCTGGAATCATGCTCCGCTCTTCGGAATGATGCTCCGATCCCCCAGAATCATGCTCCGCTCTTCAGAATGATGCTCTGATCCCTTTGGAATGATGCTCCGCTCATCGGAATGATGCTCCGATCCCTGGAATCATGCTCCGCTCTTCGAAATAATGCTCCGACCCCCTAGAATCATGCTCCGCTCTTCAGAATTATGCTCCAATCCCTGGAATCATGCTCCGCTCATCGGAATGATGCTCCGAACCCTGGAATCATGCTCCGCTCATCGGAATGATGCTCCGATCCCCTAGAATCATGCTCCGCTCATCGGAATGATGCTCCGATCCCCTGGAATCATGCTCCGCTCTTCGAAATGATGCTCCCATCCTTGGAATCATGCTCCGCTCTTCGGAATGATGCTCTGAATCCTGGAATTATGCTTCGCTCTTCGGAATGATGCTCCGAATCCTGGAATCATGCTCCGCTCTTCGGAATGATGCTCCGATCCTTGGAATCATGCTCCACCCTTCGGAATGATGCTCCGAATCCTGGAATTATTCTCCACTCTTCGGAATGATGCTATGAATCCTAGAATCATGCTCCGCTCTTCGGAATGATGCTCCGAATCCTGGAATTATGCTCCGCTCTTCGGAATGATGCTCTGAATCCTAGAATCATGCTCCGCTGTTCGGAATGATGCTCCGATCCTTGGAATCATGCTCCACCCTTCGGAATGATGCTCCGAATCCTGGAATTATGCTCCGCTCTTCGGAATGATGCTCCGAATCCTGGAATTATGCTCCGCGACTCGGAATGATGCTCCGAATCCTGGAATCATGCTCCGCTCTTCGGAATGATGCTCCGAACCCTGGAATCATGCTCCGCTCTGCGGAATGATGCTCCGAACCCTGGAATCATGCTCCGCTCATCGGAATGATACTCCGATCCCCTGGAATCATGCTCCGCTCTTCGGAATGATGCTCCGATCCTTGGAATCATGCTCCGCTCATCGGAATGATGCTCCGATCCCGGGAATCATGCTCCGCTCATCGGAATGATGCTCCAATCCCCGGGAATCATGCTCCCGGAAGGATACTCCGACCCTGGAATTATACTCCGTGAATCAGAAAGATGCTCCGATCCCCGGGAATCATGCTCCTCGGGATGATGCTCCGCCCCCAGAATGATGTTCCACCTCGAAGTTCAGCTTCAAGATCCATCAATTTCATGCACACAACTCAAATATGCTGTGTGCATTTATTGATGGGGAGCAATTTGTTGGGGTAAAAATTTGCACACCGGTTGACCGAGTCAAAGTCAAGGTCAACTCCAAGCCAGGTGGACCCAAGCCCAGGTCAAGCGGGCCCATGCCCAAGTCGAGCCCGCGGCCAGCCTCCTCCATGCCAAAATATAGATCATGTAATAAATAAATTTTTTTGTAATTTTTTATGCATGAATGTATGCGAAATGGGCATAAAGCCAAATTTTTGTAAGCTCATGGCTTATGTGCAAAAAGAAATGGCACATGAGCCATGGGATGGCTAAAATGTCATTTTTGTAAAGCCCAAGGGGCTATATGTAAAGTGTATAGCCTATAAAGGCCAAGATAATGAAAATATCGCCTCAACTTTTTCTCTCTCCAAAGAAAAATCTAGATCTGTGATCTTCTCCTTCCTCAAGGTTCTAAACCTTCCTCCTTTTTTTTTAATTAAATCAAGAGTTTTACTCTTCCTTTTCCAAAACTAAATAGTTTTTCACCACAAAACCCACAAAGGGGAACTCAGATCTGCCATCAGATCTCAGAAAGGAGAGATTTTTAGAATCTCATATTTCTTGATCTTCAAGATCCGGCCAATAAAGGAAGAAGAAGGAGACCCGTCTCCAGAAACCCCACTTTGGGGAAGAACTAGGGCTCAAGGAGAGAAGCCCTTCATTAGCTTCAAAACATCTTAGGAGTTTAACTCCTCATATATATATATATATATATATATATATATATATATATATATATATATATATAAAGAATAATAAGTGCTCCTTTCTGGGAGTACAACTCCCATTGCAGGGACCAAGTCCCTTTTGCTGCTCGAGCGCCCGCGTGCTGACACGTGGTGCGCTAGCGTTCTTGCGCCCAGAGCGCTAGCGCCCGAGTGCCCACGTGCTGACACGTGGCGCATTAGCGCTCATAGCGCTAGCGCGCTTGCGCTCAGAACGCTAGCGCCCAAAGCGCTAGCGCTCGAGCGCCCACGTGTTGACACTTGGCACGCTAGCGCCCGAGCGTCCATGTGCTGACACGTGGCGCGCTAGCGCTCTTGCGCTCAGAGCGCTAGCGCCCGAGCGCCCACGTGCTGACACGTGGCGCACTAGTGCTCAATGCGCTAGCGCTCTTGTGCTCAGAGTGCTAGCGCCCAAAGCGCTAGCACCCTAGCGCCCACGTGCTGACACGTGGCGCGCTAGCACGCACAGCGCTCAAGGCGCTGGCCCCACGCGTCCTTTGGGCGCTTTTTCCCTTTTTATATATATGTATACATATATATATGTATAGATATACACACACTCCACAACGATGTCCCCCTCAAAAAAAATTTTGGCCGGGACGCTGCCCCGCACCCCGCAAAGGGGCTGCTAGCCCCCTTGACCCCAGCCCGCTATCCGGGTAGCGGGACCTCCGTAAAAACTCTGTGTAGCCCCCGATATATCCAAAACCCCTCCAAAACATGCTCGCTGCACATTGAGTCGCATGACCAGTTTAACCCGTCAATCGGAGGTTCTCTCGCTCCAAAGGCGAAGGGTAATTAACGGCAGCTTAGTCCGCGGCTGCCGTAGATTCGGATCCCCACAATCAGTAAACCCCGGCCTACCCTAGGCAGGAGGAATCTGTAGTACGCCTGACAAGCGCGCGCGTATTCCCATCTCAATGGGGTGACGAAAAACACCCTACAAAGGCGCTAAGTTTTGGCGCTCACGTGTATTTCACGTGAGGCGCGAAGTTTTATTGTGGAGATTTAGTCTCTGTTGATATTTTTAGATAACTTAAATCTTTGATAATGGTATTTTGACCATTAATGATCACCAAGATCACTATTTTGAGAATCTGGGATCAGGTTCTTTAATAACTAAATTCTTTATTTGAAGGAATAAGTTCCTGTAGTACTTATAAACTCCATCTTCTTTCTTTTCAACCTTGTTCTTCCTTGAATATTTGATTCTCAAGAACAAGATCTTCCCGATGAGAATTAAATTCTCAACTCGTGGGAGACCTGTCTTGTGGATCTCAGATCCAGAGAAAAAATTAAGTTATTTTAATGGGTTAAACTCTTAGATAGGTAAAGGAGATGTTTGATCTCTATATTTTATTTACCTAGGGTTTTAAGAGGAAGACGATCTTTATTTTTTATTGAGAATTAAATTCTCTGTTATTTTTGGAACCTTTTGGAGAGCCTTCGGTATTTTTACAAAAGCTTATGGAAGGTCTTCTTTTTTGCATCTTCTTCTTAGATTTAATCTCTTTCCTCCTATTTATAGGAGAAGAGAAAAATCAATCTGTCTGAGGAAATCTCTCATTGAGAGATCATGATTGATTTCATTTTCCCCACGTAGAATTTTAATTCTACCCTCTTTAATTTGGGCGCTGACGCTGACGTGCTATGCACGTGGGCGCCGCCTTAGAATTTAATTCTTTTATAAATAGTCACTCACATGCTTTGCATGCCGGCATTCACGTGTGTTCCACGTGAAACGCCACTATAGGATTTAATCATAACAGAGGCTGGCGCTCATGTGGGAAACACGTGGGGAACCAATATATGATTTAATCCTATCTAAGGTGGTACCTACATGCTTTGCATGTGGGTGCACATGTTTAACACGTGGGGGTTTCCCTTTATATTTATAAGGGAACAACAAGCTCTGAGCCAAAAAATTATTGGCGGGAACAACCGCCTTTAGGAATCGTCGGTGGAGGTATCTTTTGTATGAACCCATAAACCCCGACGCCAACACGATTACTAGTCTTGTGGAGAAATTTATGTCAGCATGGAAAACAATTGCTTGAAAGATCTCGGACACATTAGGCTTAATTGAGATGATCGAGTGATCGACATTATCACCGACACGATTCATACTATCACTCATTCCATGCATACCGGTTCTTACTCAACCCCTCACTATTGATGAATTTTTACCCTTTATTGGTGAACAATGCATTTGGTGTCAAAGCGAGGGATTGATGCTGCATCGATGTATGCAAATGTGTTTGCCACTTGTCGATGGCTTCAAACAAATGTTTTCGGTACTTCACACAAGTTTACAGTCTTTGCGCCCGTACTTCATGTTGTGTATTTTTTAATGTTTAAAGACCCGCGTCTCGATATGAACACCATTCTTTTGCACACTATCGGAGCGGCCAAGGGTGCCACCATTTGTTGTTGTATATGCTAGTCACACACACTTTTGTATTTTCTAGATTCGAATGAGATTAGCACACATTTGAACAAATCCGCACCTATTACATCCGTGATTGGGAGATTGAGCAGTAGCTATCGAACTCACACCCATAACTGGACACCCACCACGCCCACCCAGCTCGAAGATGTTGTCATGGAGTCTTCTTTGGAGAGTGACTCCCCTGACTCTGATGGTGTGTCACCCTCCGCTCATGCACATTTTATACGGCGGATGACAAAGGGGATGGGAAAAATGTTGGAGATGATAAAGAAAAAAGAGGTGTCCGATAAGAGACGAGATGAGAGGCAAGATAGGATAGAGGGAGATGTCGCTTTCCTTCATGCACAGGCCAAAAAAAGCAGTTCAAGCATATCAAAGATGGGGAAGAAACAGCAGCAGTGAGGGCACTGTGGTAAGTTTGGGGAGAGTTTTGTGTCTTGTGTGTGTGTGTGTGCATTGCATGCATTTTGCTCGTTTCCTTTTTTCGCAAATTTTTCTATTCTTTGCATGTTTATTTTCCACATTCACATCATATTTAAATTTTTGCATTGCATTTTATAGAAACTCCAAAAAAATAGATAAATCAAAACTCATAGAAATTGAAAAAAAATCCAAAAATTTACGAACTTTTGAGTCAAGTTAGCTAGTAGGAAAATCTAGATTCGAAATTCGACGATTTAGATTAATAGATTAGAAATAACTAAATCCTAAGAGTAGAAATAGAAAATTAACCCTCCTCGAATTTATTGCATCATATTTAAATTTTTGCATTGCATTTTATAGAAAACCCAAAAAAAATAGAAAAATCAAAACCCATAGAAATTGAAAAAAAATCCAAAAAATATAAGAACTTTTGAGTCAAGTTAGGTAGTAGGAAAATCTAGATTGGAAATTTGGTGGTTTAGATTAATAGATTAGAAATAACTAAATCCTAAGAGTAGAAATAGAAAACCCGAAAACTAACCCTCCTCGAATTTAACTAGAGAAATTATACATATTGACTTATACAACACGTGTCATGAATTTAAGAAAATTAGATGATCAACTTGAAATGTCTCCTATCCAAGAATATATATATATATATATATATATATATATATAAAGAAGAAGAAGAAGAAGAAACAAAAATAGAAAAGGTTTTATCTTGTGGGGGTCTAGATCACTCGAGCAATTAAGTCCACGGGATGCTTAATCACCTGGTATCCTAAGGCCATCTGGCTTGGGAATACTGACCCAAAACTCAATTTGGTGTTCTAGTTAGCTTAACAAGATGAGACGCAAAAAAATGTGTATAAAATAAGCTTGAAACTTGGTTGCACGAGTATGAAGCTTTCGAGGTGTTTTCTCACCTGATGCCCTAAGACCGTCTGGTCTGAGAGTCATTGTCCTAATACTTGTTACGATGTGATTAAGTTGCCGCAGTAAAATGTAATAAAATAAATAGGAAATATAAAGATTTTGAGTCGGAATTTTCAAAACAAAGCGACGCCATTTGCACGGATACGAAGATGTATAGGATATTTAGTTTTTGCACGTTTTTGCATGGATACGCTAGTTTTTTGCACGTTTTTGCATGTTTTTGCACGGATATGAAGATGTGTAGGATATTTAGTTAAACTGGTTTTTGCACGCTTTTGCATGGATACGCTATTTTTTTGCACGTTTTTGCACGGATACGAAGATGTATAGGATATTTAGTTAAACTAATAGCTTGGATATACGACCCTTGTCTTTCCGTTCCTTATTCTTGACTTCTAAGATTTAGTTATTTCTAATCCTAGTAGCTAGCTTTCTCTCATTCATCTTCATATTCCGCCATGAGTGAGTAGGAAACATGAAGATTTTGACTTGAAGTTTCTCTCATTCTCACTCTTCTCTCCTTTCTATTTTTGCGCGTATACGAAGAACGTAGTATAAGAAATGTAAAATTCTTTTACCACTTTTTTTGTTCAAACTCGTTGAGTTGAACCCCGACCAAAGCGGCACAAACCTCTCTATTTTGGCTCACTATCCCTTCATGATTGTTGCGACCCAATGTTGAGACAAGTTGTGCTTTGCTTTGACCGAGAGTTAGAGTCAAGAATAAGGAACGGAAGAACAAGGGTCGATAGAAAAGAGTTAGCGCTTGGAAGGCATTGGCTATACTCGCAAGTACCCTTCTAAAAAACACTAATCCATGCTCCTTATTGTTACTCTGGTATCAACACAATGATGAGCTCAAAGAAGAGAATACAGAATTGTTATCTTGCTTAAACTGTCCAATCCGAAAACCCTAGCAGGCCCCCTTTCATTCTTGACATATCACATAGTTAAAATGAACAAACTCGAACATCTCGTCATAAATCGTCTAAAACGAAGCAACTAACCGACCGTTTCTCCGTGGACACCCGTACTCATCTCGGCTAGCTATTTAGCGATGCCGTCTTGATTGCGGTTTCTAAAACTTTCCCCGTGCAAAAAATATCTACCAATCACTTATCATATTATTTACGTCTTTATATCCATACAGATTTTCTAAAGATAAGAAATTGCACTTCATCAAACTATCTATATCATCATTAAAATCAGATATTTCTATATCTCAGAGAAAAACAAAACTAAATATCAATTATATGTTATTATTCCAGTACAATTTGAAGAGGGTCATGTCTAAGAAAACTAATAAACCAAACGGTATACCCATGAAAGACATTGAAAATTTATACTAATTTCCCAATCAGCAGAAATTAGTTTTTGGTACTTTTTTCATTTAAAGCTGTTTCTTTTTATCATCACAGCCATATTTTTTTGGTACTTAAAAGCCCTAGAATTATAATAAGATACTTTAAATTACTTTACAAATCAACCGATCTAATCCATCAAGATCGAACATAAAAAAGCGAAATAAATTTATCTGGATCAAATACAATGAAAAAATTTACATTAATTTCTCATGCAGCAAAAATTAATTTTATGTAATTGAAAGTCTTAGAATTATAAAAAGATACTGTCAATTACATTTTAAATCCACCTATTCAATCCATCGAGATCAAATATAAAAGAGAAATAAATTTCTCTGGATCAAAGACATTGAGAAAATTTACATTAATTTCTCAATCAGAAAAAAATAATTTTATGTAACTGAAAGCCGTAGAATTATAAAAATATATTGCAAATTACCTTCTAAATTCACTAATCCAATCCACTGAGATCTAACGATAAAAGAATGTGAAATTTTACATTAATTTCTCAATCAGCGGAAATTAATTTTTTGGTAATTAAAAGGCCTAGAATTATAAATAAAAACTACGAATTACCTTTCTAAATCCACCAATCCAATTCTCAGAGATGGAACATAAAAGGAAAATAATTTTCTCTCTTTAGGAGTTAACGAGACAGTTTAGAGAACGTTTTTTTAAAGATCGTGGAGAATTAGTTAGTTTTAAAAATCAGTTTTTTGTTTTTAAAAATACAAGAGAGAGAAAACCTGCCCACGTACAAAATTGAATTAGTTAGTTTTAAAAATAATTTTTTTGGTTTTTAAAAATACGAAAAGAGATAAAAACATGTCCACATACAAATCAAAAAAAAACAGTCCATTCAAACAATGTCACGTTTTTATTTTTCTTCCTTTTCAGTGAAATACACTTCTTTCTTTTTGCAGAATTAAAATAAGCAAAATTAGAATAAAACAAAAAGCGGAGTTAGAATAAATAAAGATGACTACCAAATTTGTGTCCTCATTTTCTCCTAGTAGAGTAATTTAGATAGATTAGCTCCTACTTGAGGCAGGCATCGACTAGGTGGAAACGTGGCATTAATATTTTCTAATAATTGAAAGAATTACTCCATAAATCAAAAGGAGATAAAAAGATGAGTAAAGGAAAAACTCAACTTGCATTTTTGCAAATTACATTTACTCGTGTACATACAATTTCACATGTTTAATAATTATGATAGCTCTCGTGGGAAACGACCAAACCAACAAAACTCAAGTATGCCTGCTCTGTAATTTAATTGAGCTTTGTGAAATGTCCCTGCCACCACACCAAAACTTTGAAGTTATGATAAGGGCCGAGGAAATATATATATCATATTGTAACACGTCCCTGCAAGTCAAAGGCCCATGAACCGAAACCTGGTGTTTTGTGTAGCAGTATTTTTAATTTCATAAATCAGCATTTAATACGTGCCAGGTGAGTGGAATCAAACCTATATTGCTCTGATTCCATGTGAAAAACTAGAGAGCCGTCGTCTCATTTTCCATCCTCTTCCACTTTAGGTTGGCTTGCGGGGTGATCAAGTGGAAGATTCTCGTTTTCTACCAAAGTGTGGTTTCTCTCTGGCCGTTGTTTGGAGACGATAAAGATCAGATCTTCTACGTGACGTGGACGAGAAACGATCCAACCAATCAGATCAGGTATATCGTAAACTTTTAGAGTAGATACATGTGTTTCCTCTATGCAAAATTATTTATTATGTATCTACGTCACCTAAAATGTACAACTGTATATTAGTTAATATAAATGCATATATTTACCGGAATCCAAAAATTCAGGTGAGACGTCCATCTCACCTGGGCTCTATGTAGATTCGCTAGTGGGTATGATAATGCAAAGTGTACAATGACGCGGTAGGAATTTCAATGCGGAACACATGTCAAATCACCATTCGTTAATCCACGTCATTTTACCTTTTCGCTTTAGTATCAGTGATCCTTAGTTTTGCAAAATACACATATCCGCATGGATTGATGAATAGTACGATACCATGCGTCTTGCTAATGTAGGGGATTCCTAAAGTACTTTCTAATATATTATGCTTTTCAATAATCTTACCATTGCAATTTAAAACTTGTATTTTAAAAGAATGTGTTTATTAAACCGTTTATGTGTCTACGGAAAAAAAAAATAAGATAGATTGGTCTTATATTATCAAGTTTTTATATAACACGAAAATCGAGGTCATATGGACCATCATAAGAATTAGAAACGTGCAATGAATCCAGATTCCATAGTTTTTGGGAGCTGTTGTGTTTGTCCGTAAAGAACCATACCGGAGATTAAAATTTGAATCTGAGTTTTCCTTATCTGTCTTGAAGGATAGAAGAGACAAAAAGATGAGTAAAGAAAAAACTCAACATTTTTGCAAATTATATTGACTCATTTACATACAATTTCACATGTTTAATAATTATGGTAGCTCCCGTGGTAAACTACCAAACCAACAAAACTCGAGTATGCCTTGTCTATATTTAATTGTGCTTTGTGAAATGTCCTATCACTATTCTCCGAAGTTATGATGAAAACTGAGGGAATATATATTTTATACCGTAACACATCCCTGCAAGTCAAAGGCCCTATGAACCGAAACCTGGGCTTTTACACAGCGGTGAGAGGAATCGAACCTGAATTGTTCTGATACCATGTGAAATATCTCTGCCACTGCACCAAAATTCTGAATTTATGATTTCACCAATCTGTCCATATCCGAATCATGTCTGATCATTGCATTAACATTTACTAGAAGAAATATTAATGCATGGAAAAAGAAAGAAATTAAACAATACTGTACCAAACTTTGAATTTGGGAAGAAATATTTAAGTTATAACAAGCTCTTACAAATTAAGGCCCCAAAGAGCCAAAACCTAGCTAGACTTTAATTACACAATGGAATCCTTTTTAACCAACAATTAGATAGCAATTTCGGCGGGAGACTAATTAATCTGAGTTATTCCCATACATTTCAAACTAGCATTGTACCCGTGCTACGCGCGGGGATAGCATGAATCAAAGAAAAATGAGACGATGAAGTAGTTTTCAAGTAAAAATTTAAATTCTATTTAGTCTCTCGTACTCTCAACTTATCTTGGTTATACTCAATGATTAATAGATACTTAAGAGACTATAAGTTATATTTTTTTATTTTAAATTAGAATTAAGAATGTGTTTCTTTGTTTCTCTGAATTGAAAAGACATGCAAGGCATTAATGGATGATAGCATAATAAGGTACATGATATTTATTTAACCTAAACATATAAAATGTGAAAGCATAAAAATATTTTAAGGAAATGCACATTATTAGTCATCCATTTCATTGAAATAGACATATAATATAAGCAAAAATTCATGTCCTAAGTATTCATAAAGTACATCACCATATCCGTATTACATAAAAAAAAATAAAACAACACTAAATAACAAACTGAAAAAAAACTTACAATCTCACAGCGGCTTAATATAATGGAATACATGGAAAATGAATAAAGTGACCTTATATAGAAGAGTAAGAATTCAAAAAGCAATAGCAAAATAAAATATTAATAAATATATCATTTTAGTTTGTTAATAATGTGTTACTTTTTGAACTCTTACTCTTATCATAATTCACTCTGTATTTGAACGGTTTTCAATAAAGTAGATTTGACAAAACATGACTTGACTGATTTGATAGCATTGTAACTTGAGTAAATTAAATAAAAATATTTGAAAAAGATAATATTTGATGTTGTTTAGTGATGAAGAACACAACAAAAAATGAATGGCGCCAATATTTCCGATTTCAATGTTTTCTGCTGAGACTATTATCATTCAACGGCAAACTAAAACCGGTTACGATATGAAAATTATATTTAGCAACAAAAGGAGATGTTGGTTTCTTACTTACAAAAACGAACCATTGTAAAGTGATCACAGATTTCAACATCCTACCCAGCAAATATGACACATACTTCTGAAACCTACAAATTGAAAAAAAAACATCGAAAACACAATCAGTTAAGAGATGGTAGCAATGTTCCATTGGCATTAATTTCCAAAGAATTTATAGCACTCGTCCATCCATCGGCAAAACTGACCGCAAAATGCCCTCGGAAGTAGATCATTATCAACCCAGTAGCCATCACTTTTTGCCTTCACAACCCTTCCACACAGCTTATCCTTGCAGTGAGATCTCGGTTCCATCTTCAACATCATCCTCATCCAACTTTTATTCATAATCTGCAAAGCATCTCTTCTGCATCTGTCTATTATCGGATTGCCCGATCTCATGCACTCTTTAATTTTATGACCAGCGTATAAAAGATCGCCGCAAGAAACCTTGTTCAGAATTTTCATGGCGTGTGCCCGTGTATATGCATCAAAAAACAGTATGATCCCAACCACATATGCCGCTGCAAAGTGGCCACCAGTCATCGCTGTCTTGAGATGCTCCATACCCAAAGTCATCCTTCCTAAATTGTATATCTCTTCCTGTAGGTTTAAAGAAAAACCCAACATCGATGAATTAGACAATTTATATATATATATATATATATATATATAGGAAGATATGTATTAAATCAAATTATTTACCAGTCCAAGAATAAAGTTGGCATCAAGATTGCCGCTATTTGCACAGTTTCGAAGCAAAATTAGACATGCACCTTTTTCCCACCAATACATCCTCAAGTACTCCTTAATCACCGAGATTGAACGCCCAACCATTTTTTCTTTAGAGGCACGGTAAAAACTCTTACATCTAAAATGCATACAAAACGATATTAGATAATTTATATGTTGGTTCTGAAATTATAAAAAATAATAAATGCTTACGTTGCACGTAGGTTTTTAATATCATCGAGAGGAGACGAGGACTTGGAGACGACTTGCATGGCTATTTCGATGAGCATATCTTGTGGGAGAGAGGTCACGGTCAACGTCTTACTTTTTTTATGGCCTTTCTTCATTACCGACGGACTAAGCTTAAGCTTCATCATGGACAACTTGAGTATTTGAAATAGTCAGGCACAAGTGTTTGTGAGAAAATGCATGATCATGGTTTATATATATATATATATATATATATAAGAGTCACCAAGTCAGTTTGAAATTTAAAATTAGCAAGTAGCGAATGCAATTATGGTGAATTGGAAATGTATAGCTGCATGTGGTCTTATAATGTATTTTTTTTCATTTTGATGTCATATCATATATAAATATGCATGAAGAAAATACACATGATTGGATGGATGAAATATATGCATTTACTCATATCATAATTGCACTATGCATGTGAAAAATTCTCAATAAAACATATTCTGATAAAATACAATTTGACTGGTTTGATAGCATTGTAAGTTGAGTAAATTAAATAAAAATATTTGGAAAAGACATTACTTTATGTTGTCTGGTGACAGAAAAGACAACAAAAAGTGGTTCAGCCGCGAAAAAAGGGAATGCAATTAGGGTGAACTGGAAATGCTGGCTTCATGTGATATATATATAGGGATGCAAAAAACGCATGATTGGACGGATGAAGTATATGTATTTATAGATCATATCATAATTGCACTATACATGCGAAAGATTCTCAATAAAGTATATTCTGGTAAATGTATAATTTGACGGATTTGATAGCATCGTAACTTGAGTAAATTAAATAAAAATATTTAGAAAAGATAATACTTGATGTTGTCTAATAGTAGAGAAGGCAATCAAATGCGTTTCAACCGCAAAAACAGGGAATGCAATTATGGTGAATTAGAAATGTTGGATTCATCTATCCCATCATTCATTTTTCTTCATATATCTATATTTGATATTGTACAAACAATCATCTGTCCAATCAATGTTATACTTTCTATTCAGTATATAACTTAATATTTAGAATAAATGAATATATATTGTTTGGCTTATTGATTTTTATTTTCTTTTAGACTTATTATTTTTAATTTCTTATTAACAACAAATATTATATAGCAAGTAAGGTATCATAAGTATAATGATTGCAAGAATTTATAAAATATTCATTTAACTAAAGTTTACATAATTGTATAAAAATAACTTATAACTGACATGATAAAAAATGAAACATAAATATCACTTAAACTCTGCGATATTACATCTTGATTTTAGAATTTCATTATACATAGCAAAATACTTTTACATCAAGGATAATCTCCACGCATTAAAGAAGCGACAGTTATTGCATGCTTGAACACTTCATAAGACGGAGTGATAAATGTGCAATGATGATCATTCTTACGAACATCACTTTCACGATATATTCGGACCGGACAGGTTCCTTGATAGCAATAAAACATGCAGAAGACATCAAGATCCAATCGCAAAGAAACATAACTATGATTTTCAGACAACTGATAGCATATCCCACCTAAACTAAATCCAACTGGATGGTATCCATTGGTTATGAAATCACGAAACATAAAGCATAATATACTAAAATTGACAATATCAACTCTCGCTGTCCATTTAGCAGTATATTTTTCTGTAATGCACAATTCCAATTGCATTCTGAGTACATCCTTATGCCCATCCTGAAATTAAAAATTTGAAGTTATATATAGTTAATATTTTTTTGTTATTAAATTTTTTTCTTTCTAATAGAAATTTTAATATAATAAAGTTGAGCTTAATATATTTCATGATTTTTATAAAAATAGTATTAGAAAATTATAGAATAATACAGAAATTGTTAATTATACTTTACCGTTATACAATTCTTTATATGGAAGAGAACTTACATTTCCGGTTGATGGAGTTGACATTCCAGGGAGCCCAATGGTTAAATCCATTCAATGCAATACTAATAGTTTATCTGAATCCATATCATTGTATTAATATTTCATTAAACTAATTTTAGATACTGCTATGTAGTTGAAATCATATATATATATAGTATTGATTTATTATTGTTCTTCGTTTCAGCAAGTATACTCAACTAAGTAAATATTGTTACCTCAAAAAAATAAAAATGAGTTGTATAGGCAAATAACAAAAAAATATCAAAATGGATATTACTTCAAAGAAATTAAATGAACGATATAAACAAATAACACAAAGTACCATACACGAACTTAAATAAAAACATTTAAATAAGCATAATGTTTTTATAATATCAAAATTGAACTCTAGAAGAAAAAAACTATGCATCCAAAGTCAGTGAGATATTTTTTTATGAAACTTAAGAGAATTTGAAACTCTTCATTTCAAACTCTAGCATAGAAACATAATCGACTGAGTAAAAAATAAAAAAACTTTAAATTTTATTCAAGTATAATAAAAATTGACTTACAATAATATCCGTTAAGTTGTTGAACTTTGAAGTGGCAATAATTAAAATTACCTCCCATATATATAGATAGAAGTATAACTATAGCACAGAAAGAGTTGGCTGTATTTGTTAATAGGAATTTTCGTAAAAGTAGAGTTATTTTAAAATGACTTTCTAGGTAACTATCCAATCGTTGTCTCCAACGTCGCTTTCACAATCTATTCGAAGTTGGACAGATTTCTTGATAGTAATAAAATATGTAGTATACATCAAAATCTGATTCCAGAAAAGCAAGTATTATTTGTCATAGCAACCAAGTGGTGAATTTTGCAACAAAGTTCTTTTGAATACATGAGGTAATAAGGGAATAAAGAGATAAAAACAATTAATGCATTCTCTGTTAAAAAGAAAAATTAAAGTCGAGTCATGCTTTAGTCTAAATGACTATTTCGATATCATATCATGTATAAACAGAAATGAAGAAAAAATACATGATTGGACAGATGAAATATATACATTTACAGCTCATATCATTATTGCACTTTGCATATAAACAGTTTTCAATAAGGTATATTTTGACAAATGTATGATTTGACTGATTTAATAGTATCGTAATTTGAGTAAATTAAATAAAAAATATTTGGAAAAGACAATTCTTGATATTGTCTAGTGAAAAAGAAGACAACCAAACATGCTTCAACCGTGAAAACAGAAAATGCAATTATGGTGCATTGGAAATACATAGCTCCATCTATCTCATCATACATTTTTCTTCATATTTCTATATATGATATTATACAAACAATCATCTGATCAATCACGCATCATCATAACTATATCACAGAAAGAGTTGATTGTATTTGTTAATAGAAATCTTCGAAAAAGTAGAGTTATTTTAAAATGACTTTCTAGATAACTCATAAAAGTTACATCAAGTTATAATATTACGATACCCAGTTTATGATTTATATGAACTTTCTAACATGTAATACTTTTATCTTATATCTTATAAATCGAAAAATCAAGTATGGATAGTCCCGACAACTTTTTATCCAACACTTATGTGTTTTCTCTATGCATTAATTATTTTTGCTCTACTTATGATAACCTCTCTATGTTGAGCACGGTTTTCAATAAAATATAAATAGGCGTCAAAAATTAATGCATTCTCCGTTAAAAAGAGAAAAGAAAACCGAAATATGCTCTAGTCTAAACGACTATTTTCGATGTCATATCATGTATAAATAGGCATAAAGAAAAAATGCTTGATTAGACGGATGAAATTTATGCATTCAACTCATATCATTAATACACTCTGTATATAAACGGTTTTCAATAAAATATATTTTGACAAATGTATGATTTTTCTGATTTGATAGTATCGTAATTTGAGCAAATTAAATAAAAATATTTAGAAAAGATAATCCTTGATATTTCCTAGTGATAAAGAAGAGAACTAAACGTGCTTCAACCGTGAAAGCAGGGAATGCAATTATGGTGAATTGGAAATGCATAGCTTTATCTGTCCCATCATGCATTTTTCTTCATATTTCTATTTATGATATTATACAAACAATTATCTGTCCAATCATGCATTATCTGTAAGTCGATCTACAACACCCCACGACTTGCGGGGAGGCGGAAATATGAAAAACGATCAAGTTCTTTGCTTAAACATCGACTAACCGCATGAATCGAAGTTAAACGATAACTAACAACAATCATAGAAGTTCTAAACTACTATGTGAAGTGATTATACCTAAAGAACCGTGTCCTTCGTCTTTACGAACTCCACCTCCTCCTCGGCCTTCTCCAAGTAGTAAACGATCCACCCGAGAGCTTTACTCCAAGCTTTGCCTCTAAACTTGAGGCAACTAGGTTTCTTTAAGTACTAATCAAAGTACCTAGATGATATAGAGTGAGGGTTATGGATTAAGTAGTCTAACTAATCCTTGTACTCAACACATGAGAGGGGAGGATTAGGGTTTGAAGAGAGGAAGCTTGAGGAGAGAGAAGGTGAGAATGATAATGAAATGAGAAAATGAGCTATCATAATATATATCAAGCATTATTGTTTTTCAAGAAAAGAAAAGAAAATGATTTACAACAATGCTTGATAAATATCTAATGGTGATTCATCTCCATGAGTCATTAAGCATTTATGATGCATTAATGACATGGATGAATCATCCATATGACTCACTAATCCCATTTAATGTATATGCCACCTTAACCCCCTTAGTCACCATCTTCTAGAAGCTTCTCGCGCAATTACGAGAACGCCCCTCCTATCCGTGAAAACACGGAAAAACTTTAGACTGTATAAATCCAATAACCGGATACTAGTAACTGGCTTAAACCAAAGCCGACTAGTAAAAACTGTCCGAAAGTCGTACGTGCGTAAACACACGTATGCGTCCGAACCCTTGTCGTAAAACCATACGACCTCTATATCGTTTAGCCTGGAGTAGGGAAACTCTCTGTGTGGGACTCTAGAGACTCGACTACTACGCTGGCAGTGGGTTTAACCACAGACCGCAAGCGGCACTAGTTGTACGTAACGGTCCCCAGGTCGATGTCGAGAAGAAGGCCGATGAGGAAACCCATCCGAACTCCTACTGAGTCTGATGTGACAATCTCCATACAGTCCGGTCCGTTCGTCTAAGACTATCGCATATCGGGCCTAGGGGGGCGGCAAGCGTCAATCCCCTAATAGCGGTATAAATCGTGTCGGAGCGAAGCCCATTACACCCTGAGAAACTACTGGAACCTACCAGCAAATCTCGCTTTCCCTGGCCAGGGACTTTGCGTAATGGCTCTTTGACACAGCGCGATATCAACCCCCAATACCGGGAGAGACGAATCATGTCTAACCGCCACTGCCTCCAAGTGCTTGGAACTGCACCCAACTGCTACCTGTTTGCATGACTCCTTTGAGCCGTGGTAGGGTAGCAATCTAAGAACAGTGGGACACACTCGAGGCGAAGTAGCAGTGTCAAGTCTGCGGACTATGTTGTACTCATGTCACCTGGGAACTGTTCACTGACGACTGGTATAAAACCAACCAACAGTTCCCTGTGAGTCCTGTCTGGTGTACCCGTAACCTAACGAGCACCTGCATACTATCTCCAATACGACATACTGATGGCTGTGGGACAGACCATCTCCCCAACTGGGATGAGAAGCGTACACACTAGTCTACTCCGGAGTATCGATGCCCTGTCTCGATAATCCAACGACTAGGGACCTGAATAAGGATGTGCTTGTAGACTACCCAGCCCCCACTAGTGTGACTGCCATCACAACGCTGGTAGTCAAGCAAGATCCTAAGAACTCTATCAATACGTATACTCACATATTAAGATAGAAAAACCAAGTAGCATACTACCATGTTTAGCAAGACTGTTATATACATGTGAATATCCCAAGCTTCCATTAAGTAATATATAAACTAGTATGATACAATAATGGCCCCTAGGGCATAAACACTAACAATCTCCCACTTGCACTAGGGCCATGTACTGGCATATCGAAGACCGATGATCTCGAGTAGCCTTTCGAACTGAATCTGAGGTAGGGCCTTCGTGAATGGATCAGCTATGTTCTCTTCAGTAGCAACTCTCCGAACCTCGATCTCCTGACGATCAATGATCTCCCTGATCAGGTGATACCGCCTTAAGATGTGTCTGGACTTCTGATGGGACCTTGGTTCCTTCGCTAAAGCTATAGCTCCGTTATTGTCGCAATACAGAGGTATTGAATCAATAATGGTAGGAACCACCTGAAGTTCTGTTAGGAACTTCTTCATCCAGACTGCTTCTTTTGCGGCATCGCAAGCAGCAATATACTCCGCTTCCATCGTCGAGTCAGCAACGGTGTCCTGCTTGGAACTCATCCAGCACACCGCCCCTCCATTGAGGGTAAAGACATAACCTGACATGGACTTGGAATCGTCCTTATCACTCTGGAAGCCGGAATCAGCATAGGCCTCCATCCTGAGGTCTTTTCCGCCGTAAACCAAGAACATCTCCTTAGTCCTCCTCGGGTACTTGAGAATGTTCTTTACTGCTATCCAGTGCTTCTCCCATGGGTCTGACTGATACCGGCTTACCACACTCAGTGCGTAAGCTACATCTGGTCTGGTGCACAACATCGCATACATTATAGAGCCTACCGCAGAAGCGTAGGGTATAATAGACATGTGTTCCCTTTCCAAATCAGTCTTGGGAGACATCTCTTTGGATAGGGTGATTCCGTGACAAGCCGGTAAATTACCGCGCTTAGAATCTTCCATACTGAATCTTTTCAGTACAATGTCGATATATCTGGACTGCGAAAGTCCCAACATCCTCTTGGATCTATCACGATAGATCCGGATCCCCAGAATGTAAGAGGCATCACCCAGGTCTTTCATGGAGAACCTGTGTGATAAGAATCCTTTGACAGATTGTAGCATAGGAATGTCATTTCCTATCAATAGAATGTCATCCACGTACAAGACGAGGAATACGACACTTCTGGCTACAACTTTACTATATATGCACGGTTCATCTGGGATTTTGATAAAGTCATATTTTTTGACTGTTTCATCAAAACAGATGTTCCAACTCCGCGATGCTTGCTTCAGTCCATAATGGACTTAAGCAACTTACATACTTTCCCGCTGCTCCCACTCTGATTGAAACCCTCTGGCTGATCCATATAGACGCACTCTTCTAAATTATCATTCAGAAAAGCCATCTTTACGTCCATCTGCCAGATTTCATAATCATGGAAGGCAGCAATAGCAAGAAGGACCCGAATGGATTTGAGCATAGCCACTGGAGAAAAAGTTTCGTCATAGTCCAAACCAGGTCTTTGACGAAAACCCTTTGCAACAAGTCTAGCCTTATAGGTTTCCACCTGTCCATCTACACCAATCTTTTTCTTGAAGATCCATTTGCATCCTATGGGTTTTACCCCATCTGGAGCAAAGTCCAAAGTCCATACTTTGTTGGTGTACATGGACTCCATTTCGGTCCGCATTGCATCTAGCCATCGTACCGAGTCGCCGCTCTGGATGGCCTGCTGGAAGCCAGTAGGTTCATCATCATCTATGATGCAATCCTCTCTATCCCCATCTATGAGAAAACCGTAGTATCTCTCAGGCGGATGAGACGGCCTACTACTCCTGCGGAGGGGTGCGGGAATGTCCTGTTCTTCTTGAACTACTTGTTCTACCAAACTTTCAGTATTAGTTTGTGGTTCTGGAATTTCTTCCAGTTCTATTTCGCTCCCACTTATTTCCTTTTCTAAAAACTGTTGTTCCAGAAAATGAGCATTACGAGAAATAAAACCTTTTGTTCCTCTGCGTAATAGAAATAATATCCCTTGGAGTTCTTTGGATATCCCACAAACTTACATTTTACTGATCGTGCCTTGAGCTTGTCCACA
Source organism: Agapanthus africanus (assembly GCA_030015575.1). Taxonomy (NCBI): domain Eukaryota; kingdom Viridiplantae; phylum Streptophyta; class Magnoliopsida; order Asparagales; family Amaryllidaceae; genus Agapanthus; species Agapanthus africanus. The sequence continues at coordinate 470,353,194 of CM057349.1, forward strand.
TGCTGCTTTTTAACAAAAGCTGGACATCCCCAATATGCTGAAGATGGGGTTTCTTCCCACTCCATATCTGATATGGGGTGGTAGGCACAGTCTTGGTAGGAGCCCTGTTCAGAAGATATGCCGCTGAATCTAACGCATAACCCCAAAAAGATCGCGGTAACTCAGCATTACTCATCATGGATCGTACCATATCTAATAGGGTTCGATTTCGTCTCTCCGATACACCGTTATGCTGTGGAGTGTATGGAGGAGTAAGCTGAGAGAGAATTCCTTTCTCTTTTAGGCAACCTAGGAACTCGGCACTCAAGTATTCACCACCTCGATCAGATCTTAGTGTCTTGATATTTTTGCCGTTTTGGTTTTCTACTTCATTCTTATACTTTTGGAATTTCTCAAAAGCCTCGGATTTATGTTTCATCAGATAAATGAATCCGTACCTTGAGTAATCATCCGTGAAAGTAATGAAATAGGAAAAACCACCTCTTCCATGTGTAGACATTGGACCACATACATCGCTGTGTATGAGTCCTAAGAGCTCGCTCGCTCTTACTCCATGTCCAGTAAATGGAGTCTTTGTCATCTTTCCTTTGAGACAAGATTGACAAGTGTCATAAGTTTGATATTCGAACGAGTCCAAATATCCTTCTCTATGCAACTTATTCAACCTTCTCTCATTGATGTGACCCAGTCTACAATGCCATAAGAAAGTTTTATTTAAATTTGGAGACTTTCTTTTTAGTGTGTTCTGGACATTGAAAATTTGGAGTTGGTTTAACACATATATACCGTTTTCCAGTGTACCGGACCCAATCAAACTATGATTAAGGTGGATGTTAACAACACCACTTCCAAACATGAAATCATAACCTTTATTTGATAACAAGGAAACAGATATGATATTACACGTTAAGTTGGGTACACAAAAACAGTTATGTAAAACCAAAATGTGTCCACTCGTCAATCCCAGGTGATAATCCCCTACGGACACAGCTCCCACGCTAGCTCCGTTAGCAACCATCAGGGTCATATCACCTTCCTTCAGCACTCTACGGTTTCTCAGTGCCTGCAATGAATTGCAAATATGAGATCCTGATCCGGTATCCAATACCCAGGAAGTAGAGTTAATTGACAGACAATTCTCAATTACAAACACACCTGAAGTCGAAGCCACAGCTTGCTTCGGTTCCTGGTTCTTGGCGTTCCATGCCTTGCAATCCTTCTTCCAGTGCCCTTTCCTGTGACAATGGAAGCACTCATCCTGGCCCACTACCGGTACCGCAAACTTTTTCTTTCCCTTTCCTCCTACCTTACTAACACCTCCTCTAGGTTTGGTGGCGGCCTTCTTCTTCCTTCCTTTTGGCCATAGCCTTGGACCCGGAAGAAGATGCACCGCTAACAAACATAGCGGGTGTTTCCCTTGCTTTCTGCAAGGTGCCCTCTGCACTCCTTAACATGTTCAGGAGTTCCGGAAGTTCAACTTCTTTTCTTTGAATGTCGAAGTTCAGGATAAACTGGGCGTAGGTGGAAGGAAGGGACTGGAGAATAAGGTCTGTATAGAGCTCATTATCCAAAGTCGTCCCAAGGTCTGCGAGCTCTTCTATATAGCCGATCATCTTTAGGACATGTTCTCCTACCGATGACCCGACAGCCAACCTAGCTCGAAACAAGTTCTCAGAGGTCTCGTATCTTGCTATACGAGATTGCTCTCCATAAAGTTCCTTTGTATGGAGAAATATGGCATCTAGTTCCATATCCTCGTGCCTCCTCTGATGTTCATTGTTCATCGAGGCAAGCACGATGCACCTGGCTTTCGCGCAATCGAAATCCCAGGTTTTGCGGATTTCCTTATCCGCATTACTGGATTTGGGACCAGGGACAGCAGGTGCCGTAGCGGTGAGGACGTACCCCAATTTGTCATAGGTCAAAGCCATTTTGACATTCCGCAGCCAATCTTTATAGTTTGGCCCTGTCAGTATATTTTTCTCTAAAAGTAACTTAAGTCCAGTCATTTTCAGGGTCGCTGCAATTAGGAGAGAGAGAAGAAAACTCTTTAGCATGATGCTCTTGCAAGTTTAGAATGGTTTTTAATTTATCTAAACTGGATGGCTCCCACTGTTTCTCGAATCCTTCCTCAAACCATAAAAGAAGAATTAGCCAGGACTATTCTCACTGTTCAATACTTGCTTAACCGTTCAGCCAGGCTGGTGTCGGTACTTCGAGGGAGGTTTTCCAACGCTTTCGCGAAGTTCCTTAATTAAATAACCTCTTTTCTCTGGGGGCGTAACCCCGCTGACACCTACTTGGTTTATAGCATTGATCGTTAAGTGACGAATATCCTGATGAGTAGCATATACTCATAGTAGGATCGGGATCCAAATATCATCGTATGATAATGTTGAAGGAATGCTACCAACATTCATCAAACTCCAAATGGTATGCATCTCTTTACAAATTTCAGTTTCTTTAGAAATTCCCGATAAATGTTTTCGCCCCATGCTCTTATGACCTTGGCTTTGGTCAAAATGTCATAAGTCACATGTCAAGTTCTACCCGTCATTATCTTGTCAATTTGAATCCATCCGTATATACCCCTGACTTTGGTCAAATGATAATACGACTGTCCCAAACCAACTCATCTATCTTATGCAACAAATGAAAACCCAGCAGCTACCAAACACTATGCCTTGACTTTAGCCAAAATGCATAGCTTGAATATTACTGAATACCCAAATGAAATGACGGAGGGCTACGAATGGTTTTGGCGAAACCGTGAACGTAGTGAACTTGATATAACCGAAAGAACCTGATAGCTTTTAAAAGGAGTGGTTAAAGCTCCGCATTTAAAATTATCTGTTTTAAAATTAACCGAGTGGTTTCTTCTAAATTGTTCCAACGATTAAACTTTTGGTTTATTTTCTTTGCATTATAAATAATGCGTCCCATCATTTAACCTATCATTGCAGAAAACAACGAAAATACAACGTCCTCTTATGTCATCCACATTCGCCACTGGGTCTCGTCATCACCCGTTAGGTTACTTAACTAACGGCAGAGCGGGGGCTGGGCTAGCGTGGGTGTAAAACATAAATGACGTCTAAATAGCTATCATATATAGATATTGTACATTCGTCAGACGCAATAATAGGCATTCCAGATCTCATATGAACTTTATTGGATTTGCAAGCAATCCGCGTTTGTTTAGAGCCTGCAACAAAAGACGGATTACACAGTTGTGATGAATAGCCATTACCCCACCCTAGACCCCTACGGGTACGGCAAACTACCCGCCAAATACCCGAAGTGAAGCGGTCTCCCTCAGCAAAGTGAGTAGGCCACTAAACACTTCAAAGTACCCGGTAGTTTGTGCACCCCACCTTGGGTCTCTCCTAGGAGCAAAAAACAGTAAAATGAAATAATACAACGGTGGCTACAACCGCAACCTGGATGTGCCCCGCAAAAATAATATTACAAAATATTACAATTACATCGAATGAATTAAAATAATAACCCATCACAAACCCCGGCTAATCATCACAACAGTCCAATACAGTTCACATCAACAAACAGTAAAAACCATTACAGAAATGTGCAACCCCCTGCCAACCGACATACTAGCAGTTAGGGGAGGTTTACGAACACATTATATAAACACAGATATAATCAAATTAGCAAACATCGTAAAATTTCGATCGAACAAACGCTTTTAGATTCTACTCCAATACTTCTCTGTGCACCTGAGACTTGAGCAGAAAAATAAACATACCAGAAAACACAAAAATATCACAGAAGAATTACTGGTGAAAATTGGGTTGAATCGGCCCCAACTCGGCTGCAGTTCCGCGGCGGATCGGTGGGATCCGCCGCGGTTCCGCGGTCGTTTGGCCGATTCAAGAACCCATTTTTCACCAGTTTTCTTACAATTCTCTGTACGTTATTCTGAAGCACCCTGAAAAATTTTTAGAGCCTGTTTAAAATTCGACAGAAAGTAGTGATATCGATGTCGTTTTTTAGTTCGTTTTGCGTTCGAATATCTTACGACTTTGCTAATGAGTTAATTATTATTTAGCGAGGCTTTGATACCACTGTAAGTCGATGTACAACACCCCACGACTTGCGGGGAGGCGGAAATATGAAAAACGATCAAGTTCTTTGCTTAAACGTCGACTAACCGCATAAATCGAAGCTAAACGATAACTAACAACAATCATAGAAGTTCTAAACTACTATGTAAAGTGATTATACCTAAAGAACCGTGTCCTTCGTCTTTACGAACTCCACCTCCTCCTCGGCCTTCTCCAAGTAGTAAACGATCCACCCGAGAGCTTTACTCCAAGCTTTGCCTCTAAACTTGAGGCAACTAGGTTTCTTTAAGTACTAATCAAAGTACCTAGATGATATAGAGTGAGGGTTATGGATTAAGTAGTCTAACTAATCCTTGTACTCAACACATGAGAGGGGAGGATTAGGGTTTGAAGAGAGGAAGCTTGAGGAGAGAGAAGGTGAGAATGATAATGAAATGAGAAAATGAGCTATCATAATATATATCAAGCATTATTGTTTTTCAAGAAAAGAAAAGAAAATGATTTACAACCATGCTTGATAAATATCTAATGGTGATTCATCTCCATGAGTCATTAAGCATTTATGATGCATTAATGACATGGATGAATCATCCATATGACTCACTAATCCCATTTAATGTATATGCCACCTTAACCCCCTTAGTCACCATCTTCTAGAAGCTTCTCGCGCAATTACGAGAACGCCCCTCCTATCCGTGAAAACACGGAAAAACTTTAGACTGTATAAATCCAATAACTGGATACTAGTAACTGGCTTAAACCAAAGCCGACTAGTAAAAACTGTCCGAAAGTCGTACGTGCGTAAACACACGTATGCGTCCGAACCCTTGTCGTAAAACCATACGACCTCTATATCGTTTCGCCTGGAGTAGGGAAACTCTCTGTGTGGGACTATTGAGACTCGACTACTACGCTGGCAGTGGGTTTAACCATAGACCGCAAGCGGCACTAGCTGTACGTAATGGTCCCCAGGTAGATGTCGATAAGAATGCCGATGAGGAAACCCATCCGAACTCCTACTGAGTCTGATGTGACAATCTCCATACAGTCCGGTCCGTTCGTCTAAGACTATCGCATATCGGGCCTAGGGGGCGGCAAGCGTCATTCCCCTAATAGCGGTTTAAGTCATGTCGAAGCGAAGCCCATTACACCCTGAGAAACTACTGGAACCTACCAGCAAATCTCGCTTGCCCTGGCCAGGGACTTTGCTTAATGGCTCTCTGACACAGCGCGATATCAATCCCCAATACCAGGAGAGACGAATCCTGTCTAACCGCCACTGCCTCCAAGTGCTCAGGACTGCACCCAACTGCTACCTGTTTGCACGACTCCTTTGAGCCGTGGTAGGGTAGCAATCTAAGAACAGTGGGACACACTCGAGGCGAAGTAGCAGTGTCAAGTCTGCGGACTATGATGTACTCATGTCACCTGGGAACTGTTCACTGACGACTGGTATAAAACCAACCAACAGTTCCCTGTGAGTCCTGTCCGGTGTACCCGTAACCTAACGAGCACCTGCATACTATCTCCAGTACGACGTACTGATGGCTGTGGGACAGACCATCTCCCCAACTGGGATGAGAAGCGTACACACTAGTCTACTCCGGAGTATCGATGCCCTGTCTCCATAATCCAACGACTAGGGACCTGAATAAGGATGTGCTTGTAGACTACCCAGCCCCCACTAGTGTGACTGCCATCACAACGCTGGTAGTCAAGCAAGATCCTAAGAGCTCTATCGATACGTTTACTCACATATTAAGATAGAAAAACCAAGTAGCATACTACCATGTTTAGCAAGACTGTTATATACATGTGAATATCCCAAGCTTCCATTAAGTAATATACAAACTAGTATGATACAATAATGGCCCCTAGGGCATATACACTAACATTATCTATCCAATCGCTGTCTCCAACATCGCTTTCACAATCTATTCGAAGTTGGACAGATTTCTCGATAGTAATAAAATATGCAGTATACATCAAAATCTGATTCCAGAAAAGCAAGTATTATTTGTCATAGCAACCAAATGGTGAATTTTGCAACAAAGTTCTTTTGACTACATGAGGTGATAAGGGAATAAAGAGATAAAAACAATTAATGTATTCTCTGTTAAAAAGAAAAATTAAAGTCGAGTTATGTTTTAGTCTAAATGACTATTTCGATGTCATATCATGTATAAACAGGAATGAAGAAAAAATACATGATTGGAAAGATGAAATATATACATTTACAGCTCATATCATTATTGTACTCTGCATATAAACAGTTTTCAATAAGGTATATTTTGACAAATGTATGATTTGACTGATTTAATAGCATCGTAAATTGAGTAAATTAAATAAAAAAATATTTTGAAAAGACAATCCTTGATATTGTCTACTGAAAAAGAAGACAACCAAACGTGCTTCAACCGTGAAAACAGGAAATGCAATTATGGTGCATTGGAAATACATAGCTCCATCTATCCCATCATACATATTTCTTCATATCTCTTTATATGATATTATACAGACAATCATCTGATCAATCACGCATCATCTATCCAATCGTTGTCCTGAACAGCGCTTTCACAATTTATTCGGAGTTGGACAAATTCCTCGATAACAATAAAATATGCAGTATACATTAAGATCTGACTGCAGAGATGCACAAGTATGACCCTTTTCAGATAGCTGATAACATAACTCATCTAAACTAAACACAAGAGAATGGTACCCATTGGTTATGAAGGCATGAAGCTGCAAAATATGTTGAATCTTTTAAGTCAATATCTCTTTTGGAAAAATGATAAGCGAGAACGCATTAAGTAAACCTAGATAGTGATAAATCTAAAATTTGTTTAAAGGTGTAAAGTTCGATTAAGAGTTTTCAAGATGATCTTGAAATTTTGGAATCTAAATTTTTTGAGTAAACAAATAAATTGGGCGAGAGGGGGTTCTCATAGAAATAGAATTCTAAATCATATATTTCTATAGATTATTACTTAGTAACTAAAAAGATCCTCTGTATGCATAGGCAATGTGTAATATAAACCAATTTAAAATTAATCTGAGGCATGCTAATAATTTGTTTCATTCAGCAATTAAGAATTATTGTTTTTCTAGAAGAAGACATGCACAATAACCTAGTAAAACACAATTTAAACATGAATCTACAACTGCTTTACCAAAACCCTAAATTTAAATGCAAACGGAATTTAGAACTCCACTGTTCTTAGTTAAGAACTATAAAAATTCGTTCATATGCTAATGCCATACCAAAACTTTAGCCTTTCAACTATACAAAATATTCGATCATCTAATAAAACTATAATCTAAATTAATGCAATCCACATCATCACTTATATATTGAAGATTTTTCTATATTTCAACTAAGACACATTTACATAAGAAAACCCCAATCTAAATTACTGTGTATTCTACTTTGTAGCCTATATATAGATCGATCACCTCATAACCCTTACCATCTCCACTCTCATATCCGGTAGCCAAATGGAAGATCACCTCTCACAAATGCAACTTCCCAACCAAAACCAACCACAGAGAAGAACAACCCGAGGCTCCACCGGATACTTAGGCGTCCGCAAATGTAATTGGGGACGATATTCAGCAGAAATCCGAAACCCACACACCAAAAAAAGGCACTGGTTAGGCACATTCGACACGGCTGAGGATGCCGCTATAGCTTACGATCTCTATTCGATATCGTTCAGTGGGCCTGAATGGGCGAGGACCAATTTTGTTCATTACTCGGGTTTTTCCAATTCCCATGCTTTTTATTCACCGCCTCCTCCACCGCCGCCATCGGAGGAGTTGATCGTGAATGACAATCTCTCTTCGATATCGTTCAATGGATCTGAAGGGGAGAGAAACAATTTTCATTATCTGGGTTTTTTCAATGACCGTGTTTCTTATTCACCGCCTCCTCCACCACCACCGTCGCCAGAGTCAATGGAGATTTATGGAGGTTTAGATGAGAAGAAAGATGATGAATCTATGACCATTGCGGCTATCTTGCAAACCTTTGGACAATCAAAAGATATTTCTTCTTTTTATATATGAAGAACTTAATGATTATTGTTTGAAACTTTGTATTGGAGAACCTACACCACTCAATGATTGAGTGTTCTAGTTGTTGTCGATGTTGCTGATATCTTATCTATAATATGAATTTTCTTTCCATCTCATTTTACTTTTTTGGGGATATTGCAATCATAAGTTTTTAAATATATTTTATGCGTGGAACATATTTTCAGATCCATTTATCATAAGTACATGATTTGTTTTAAAATGTTAAGATGAATTAGCTTTATTTTAGCAATTACTTAATGGAATCCTAAGTATAAGATAGTCATGCTATTAATGATAATGTATTTTGATGAATTGAGGAGTTCAAGCTAGTAAACTAAGGTTCTAATTTGAACTATAGAATTTTTTTTCAAAAAGTATATTGATAAATACCGAGAAGTTTCCTTCATAGACAAAAGAGGACAATGATCGTTTGGAGATAAGGTAACTTTTAAGGCACAAAAACACACGATATCAAAAATATTGTTTAATGGATTTGTTACAAATTTTTTCAAATGCAAAATTTAACAAAACAAACACAATCTCAAAATATTTCATGGTTTTCATTAAAAAAATGTGTTAGAAGATTTTGGAATAATAAAGGAACTATTAACCATATTTTGTTGTCATACAATTTTATATATTTTTGATTGGAAAAAATGAAATTCCAGAAATACCAATACTTAGATCCATTTACTGTATTTATGTTTTTTTCAGCGTTTGTTATCTTTACTCTACTTGTAATAATTTCTCTGTGTTGATCATTGCTTGTAAAATTCTGTTACTTTTTCTTTCCTTATTTGGATAGACTATTGAAACTTTCTAGGCTTATAATAATATAACGGTTGTTAGTTGTGTATAACAACCATTTGGAGATAAGACAACTCTGAAGACACAAAAACACACGACTTCAAAGATATTGTTTAAGTGGAGATATGGAGTTATGAATTAATTCTAGTTTGCATACGCCATTAGATATCTATTATAAATAATTGTTTAATTGAGGGTTTTGTAATATGATATTGTGTAATTATATTCTCCCATAATACAGAGTTTTAAATGCATTCTGATAGAACTTTATGCCCATCCTGAAATTAAAAACTCAGAGTCGCATGCTATTATTGATTAAAAAGTATATTATAAATTAACATCACCCTAAATTAACATCTTAATTAGTTTCCTTTTCACTTTCTTGGCATTTTTTTAACGAAACTGGGAAAGCCCGGTTATTTTATTAAAAAATAATAGATTTTGTGGGCCAAGCCCAATACATCAACGTCCAAATATGGGTTATACATACATATGAAGAGAGTTAGGGTTTATTAAATAGATCGAGTGAGGCGGAAGAGAGAGAAAAATATCCGCTCTCTCTCTATTTCTCACTTTTTCTCTTAAATGAAAAAATAACCCGATATCTCAATTTTCTTCTCCTTTCCACCATTTTATTTGTAAATCATTGCAATTTTCACTTTCTTGCCATTAAAAAGGTTTTAATCAAAATTTTGATAAATAAAGAAGCCCTTTTTTTCTCAAACGGTCTTCCAATTTATATTTTTTTTAAATTAAATCGGGAGTAGACCCAGTTGAATTTTATTAAGAAAAATATTAAGTGGGCTTTAGCCCATACACCATGACCCTTAAAAAGGATATATATACATCGCAGGAATTAGGGTTCCCGTAGAAAAACCTAGAGGCAGAAAATATTTTCATCCATCTTTTTCTTCATGATCTTCACCCCATTCTATATCCAAAGTTTACAAATTTCCACCAGTCTTCAAAAATCTTTTTAGTAGATCTGATCTCTCCACACCGATATCACTCATCTCTCCTTTTCTTCGTCCGTTTCGCCTCACCCCAACTTCATATCTTAAAATTTTTCATTATTTTTCAAGAGTATTTTGAGACATCTGAGCTTTTCAATCTTGGGAACTATATAGGTAAGCATAAAATGGGCAAAAACACTTGGCTTGCTAAACTTTTTTTCGTCTCTAGTATTGTGATTATCAGATCCAGTCTCTACTCTTAACGATCTCTCTTCTAAGCAACCAAATTATAAATTTCCACCCGTCTTCAAAAATCTTTTTAGTAGATCTGATCTCTCCATACCGATATCATTCATCTCTCCTTTTCTTCGTCCGTTTCGCCTCCCCAACCTCAGATCTTAAAAATTTTCATTATTTTTCAAGAGTATTTTTAGAGATATGAGCTTTTCAACCTTGGGAACTATATAGGTAAGCATAAAATGAGCAAAAACACTTGGCTTGCTAAAAAAAATTTTGTCTATAGTATTGTGATTATCAGATCTAGTCTCTACTTTTAACGATCTCTCTTTTAAGCAACCAAATGTCCAACCTTGAGGCTTTTTGTGATTTTTCCTGCTTTATAAATCATTAGATCTGTACTTTTTCTCAATAATTTTTTGACGCTAAAATCAAAAATGCAAACTTAAACTTCAGAATTTCAGAATCCGCAAAGAAAATCCTCAAAGCTGACATTTTTAACTCTAAGAACTAATTTTTATTCTCCTCGGCTTAATAGAACTTGATTTTTGATTTTTCCAGCATTCTTCGTGCTAGCCAGTTTCCTAATCAAAGAAAAAAAGAAACTCTTTGCTTCATTCTTCTCAATCTCGGCAGGTGAGATAAATCCAACTTTATAAATATTTTTATCTCCTCTAGAAAAGGTAAGTAATTATTTAGAATTTTCAAATCATGTCTACTCTAGTTTTTTTGATTCTTCATTGTTTGTCCCTTTCTTTTATTGTTGGGATACTGATGATACTTGTTTTTGGATTAATCTTTCTTTGGATTACTCGTAATGATGGTAAACGTAGTGATGCTCATCGCAAGGATAGTAAAAAAAAGTTAATAATTATTATTTGCTTGCTAGATGAGAGGATGTGGTTTAAAGGATTGGTTTTGATTTCTCACAATTCTTTGATCCAACTTTTTAGAGAATCGAACTTGAATTCGGTCATGGGCAAGATAATCGCATGGGTTTCCAAATTACTTCGTCAATCTGTATTTATATATTTTTCAATGTTTATTGTTTTTGCTCTACTTGTAATAATTTCTATGTGTTGAGAATTGCTTGTAAATTTCTGTTACTCTTTCTTTCTTTATTGGGATATACCATTGGAACTTTCTAAGCTTATAATAATGCAACAGCTGCTAAATGTGATTGATGACAAAATGTTTCTCATAAACACCCTTATAATAACCACAACTCCACACATAATTATACAATATCATACTGAAATACCGGAAGCAATAATACTTAATTAAACATCATTATATAAATACCCTAATCTTAGTACTAATCTTCACCATCATTTTCTCCAGTTGGCTCCAAAGCTGGGGCTTTATAAAATTGGCGGACAACCATTTCCAGACTATTGACGGTAAATCCTCCACTTTGGATAAATTTATGATTATTATTAGTCACTCTTATCTTTATCTTATATGCAATAGATGCACACTTATCAAGATGTTTCTCATAGTCATACGAATCTTTACTCTGCATCAACGAAAAAAGAATTGTTAGACATACATTGATTATTATGTTGCATTTGAAATTATTTTAACAATCTATGTCATACCGATGAATAAAGTTGCATCATATCATCCAATGGATAATGGAGAAGTGTCTGAGCATGCTGATCAAAAGCTACAATATTTATTTCATCAGTTTTGTCCTCAATTCTTGCTTTAATTCGGTACCTACAATATGCATATATTGATCAAATAATATGTATTAATTTTATTCAGCAACCTATAAGGTTTTCTTTAAAAAATACCTTTTCTTATAATCCAACCCCATATGCCCGCAATCCGAATAAATGCAAGTATAATTTTGCCCAGGCTGAACCTTTACACTTCGCTTGCATTGAGAACATACATCATAGCATGGTTCATCGGGAAAGATGTAAATAATTGTGGCATTAACTATAAAATCCAGAACCTATATAGAAAAATAGAGATAAACAAACCCTTTTAATAAAACAAAAATATAAAAATATAACTTACTTTAGATTATATGCTAAATACATGTTAATATTAAATTATATATCATATATATTACATATAAATTATCATTTCATACCGTATTAGGTGGAGGACAAATTCTTGTTTCATTGATTAGATGTTCAATGGTACACGTTTCTACCATCTGATTTGCATTATTGTTGTTGGTTCCTACTTGTCTCGAATACCCAATTTGCTTTGTTGGCAGATCAAATCGAACCCTAAAAGCATGACACTCTTATCAACATTGCCTTTAACAAATGTAAAAATATAAACTCGAAATATAATAAATATATGATATACTACCATCTCATCAGCCGTTCTGCTTCGGGGATACCATCGGCTTTAAATCTCATTTTCGTAAAGCCTGTTGTTTCTAACATGTAACTTCCTATAATTGTATCATTTACCATATTAATAGTGCTACACTTGTAAAAACTTAATAACTATTGATAACCACTAAACTTTAATTTTATTTTTAAAATAACAAAAATTATATAGGTGCAAGTAAAAAATTTACCTCTGAATTCTTTTGCACGCACACCTATCGCGTCAATTAAGAAACTATCAGTGTATCCTTCCCCAAAAATACTCATGTGCTTTGTCAGAAAATTCTCTCAGATCGTTAAAGTGACCGGTTTCTCGTAACAACCATCATCAATGAGTGATACTTCAACTAATTTACTTGTACCTCCAGACTTTAAAGAGATTATGCGTTCATGGCTCACATCAACGACATATCCTACTATATCTGCAATTCACATAATGAATATAAAAGGTCATGAATATATAAATGTTGTAATGACTTATAGTAAAAATTAAAAAGCTTAACGGTTATGAGTACACATTATCTTACCATAAACACATTCAGGCTTACGCGCAAGATCGCGTATTTTGCACAAATTTTTAAAATGGTAAGTACGGCCAGCCGATATTTCTTTCACAGAAACTTCATCAACCTCTGATTGTCTTGTCAATGATAATTGCCATCTGTTTTCCAAAACTTTAATAGATTTATTGGTTATCAAAGTCACAACATTTTTTATCACGTATACTTTATCAACGAATATCATGTTTTTCCATTTGTCAGCATATAGATCATCAACTAACACTTCTCGTTCAGCGCCCTGCATAAAGTCGTAAAATTAATATTTAAATAATAAATTTTACGTTGGAAAGATAACTGCTGTTGTAAACAACAACTCACTTGTTCGTCTCTAGCCACAAATGTAAGCGAGTTTGATGACTTTGCATACAATCGACCATACCATAATCGCGTGATACGTATCTTAATATTATACAATTTACCTCGTTCTATAATTTTTTCAAAAACGGTGATCTCTAAAGGTGTAGGTTGCATTTTCTTCTTACTTTCTGGATAAGATTCATCAGAAATCAAAGTCGATAGATTCTTCTCTTTCTTTCTCTTGCTTTCATGTTGGCTACTGGTTTCTTCATCTTTTAGTATAAGAAATACGTTAGTAAAATTTGAACGAAGATTTTTTTACAATAAATAAAATAAATAATCAGTATACACATACCGTTTTTATAATCCTTCTTTAAAGGAGTCACAGGAGCAATTTCTTTTTTACTACTTTCACTTTGTCTCCATGATCCTTTTGCTCTCTTACTTGCAAATTTTCCTTTGTTTTCACCTGCACAATAAGCTTGAATATTACCAATATCACAGTCGTCACGATCCTCCAAATCTGAAACTGACATGCACAATAAAATATAAGTAATTTATTAAAATCTAAATATAATAAAATATAAAATTTGAAATAATATTGTAGGAGCTCATACCTTTTTTGACTTATGAACCGGTTTAATTTTTTCCCCACGTTTATTCAATGTTTTCTCTCCTTTTAAAACGTCACGCTCTCTTTTCCGAGATTTCTTATCATTGATACATTTATTTCTTATTTCCCCAATGGTAAGATTAACACCATCACTGTCATCCCCACCTTCATTACTACTGTATTGATAATTGACCTCATCTTCAAAATTTTCAAAAAGAACAGACTCTTCATCTAAGAATATATTTCCATCACAATCATTTGAATTATTCTTTTCCATCCTACACATAAAATAGAAAAAATAAATCAATAACAATAAATATCATGATATAAAATAAATCTGACAAAAATGAATAGATCAAGTGAATGCATATATTATATAAAATTTAATATAAGAACTACATATATACAACAAATGAAATCGAGTATTAATTCAATATTGGAAAGCAACACTCTGATTTAAAAATAAATTTACTGTAAAAGTATTTTTAAATCAAAGCGATACTTTCCAATATTGGGATTAATACTCGATTTCATTTGTTGTGTATATAGTTCTTATGTATCTTTACCTTTGTGAGAACGCTCTGTAGAACTTTATAAACAACATTTTGTGTAGAATTTTTTGGAATGTCAATTTGTTCTTCTAGAAAAACTTTTAAGGATGAAGCGGATCTAGCTCTTGAGAATGCAACATACAATTGCCCATGATAAAAAACTGGTGTACGTAGATATAGTCCAACTTTTCCCAAGGTTTGTCCTTGACTTTTGTTTATAGTCATAGCATAAGCAACACGAACGGGAAATTGACGCCGTTTAAGAACGAAAGGGAGATCTTCATTATCACTTGACATAATTATTCTTGGGATTGCCACACATTTTCCAATATTTGTACCAGTCATGATTTCTGCTTTTATGACCCTTTCACCTAATTGTTTAATGATAAGACGTGTGCCATTACATAAACCAATACTTTGATCTAAATTACGAAGTAGCATAATCGGTGTATTTACTTTAATCTCAAGTGAATGAGGAGGCAATCCAGAGCATATCAACGAATTTAAAAATTCCGTTGTATGTAAAAAATCATTGCAAGTAGAATCATCAGCAACAGAAACCTTCGTGTCTGCACTCAAGTAAATCCGACTTTCTTCTCTAATTTGAGATATGACTTTCCTATTAATTTCATCAACTTCTTCATTTCTACATGCAAGTATTGCTCTTGATTCCAAATACCGCGGATTTTGATAATTATCATTTAAATCTGTATATATTTCATTTATTAATCCACTAATACCAAGTCTGTGATTAGATAACATTGAATCCGGAATCTCTATCCAATTATCATCACAATCTTTGCCCATTTGAATTCCTTTAACATTACCATTACCAATATCGATTAGCCATTTTGCAAAATTTTCGCTGTCTTCTTCTGACCTCGTATTCGTATGAACACCCATATTTTTTGTCAGTATAAACATCTCACATTGATCCCATAGATACGATTTATGTAATGTAGCGGACACAATTTGTTGTCTTCTATCTTTACGGACGACTGGTAAAATCTGTCGAAAATCACCACCAAGAACAACAGTCTTTCCACCAAATGGTTTATTCTCAAGTTGTGGATTAATATTTGATAGAATATCTTTGAAAGTTCGATCTACGGTTTCAAATGCAAAGCGATTTATCATCGGAGCTTCATCCCAAATAATCAGTGTTGCTTCTTTGATTAGAGAAGAAAGATTAGATTGGCGAGATATTGCGCAAGATGAAAACTCATGAAGATCGATAGGAATTTTGAATCTTGAATGTGCTGTACGTCCTCCCGGTAGTAACAAAGAAGCAATGCCAGAAGATGCAACTGCAAGAACGATTTGTTTCTTACTACGCAACTTCGCTAAAATTGCATTCCATAAGTATGTTTTGCCAGTTCCACCACCTCCATACACAAAAAATAGCCTTCCAATATTTTTTTCGCACGAATTTATAACCGCATCAAAGATTTTTCTTTGTTCATCATTTAAACCACATTCCAATTCAATAGATTTTTTCGACAACTCAAAAGTATCATAATTTAGCTCCTCAAATATCAATCTATTGTTCTTGTTTAAATTGCTAGGAGAGGGTATCAGCATAAATGGAAAATCTCTCAAGCTTTTATTATTATATGACAAAATCGCATCTATATCATGAAGCGCAAAATCTCTTAATTGTTCGTTACCGAGTGCAATTTTTAAATCAGGATGCAAATTTTCCAAACGTCTTTCATAATCATCACTCATGGCCTCCCAATGTAAATCTCATAGTTCTCGAGGATTCATAACTTCGTTAAAAAGTAACATCGTGCAAAATATGCGACGATGTTGATTAGCCGTAGCCCACTTAGACGCTTCTTGGAGTGCTAAGTTCCATTCATTATCATCATCAAGAAGTCCAAGTGCTATACATGCTGCCTTATAAGTTTCATGTTCAACACCATCAATTGTTCTCATATCAATAAAATTAATCCTTCCTTTCACTATTGTCAACAACATCCTGAAATAATATCTTTCACCAGCGGCAGGATGTGCATAAGGTAATCTACCTATCGCTTTCCTTCTTTTTCGTTGCTTCCAACATAAGTTTTTTTTGTTCCAAACAAAATGATTTGGAAACTCAACATAAGTATAGTTTCTTGTATGAGGAAATTTAAGATTCATGGTAAACCATTCAGTTAACATTGTTTTATTAGCTCGCTCAGACTCCATTATTTCTTGAACGTTCTATCTTCTCTAAAAAAACCATTTGTTCACCAAAAAAATGATACTGCAACCGTTCAACGGCAGGATGACGTTTATTTATTTTAAATTCAAAAAGCCTCCATGAAGCTTCAGATGCTGCAATATATCTAGAATCTAAATATAATTTGACCTCGTCATATTTTTCGACCACATTTTGATGAATGATAACTGTTGCAAAAGCAGATCCTTTATTAACATATTTAAATAAATATTTTATTGCTCGTCTATGATTGCATATTTCAACATTAATATGTGGTTGATATTTCAGTAGCAGATTTGCATTGTAAGGCATAACCCAACTGTTGTCAATATCCTTTCCATCTACCGTGTAGGATCTTGATTTGCGTCTCCGGTAAATTGCATATCCCTTTGCATCAATAATAGTATGGTCATTGAACATTTTAGGGAATTTTTTTGAGCATTTATTATTTTTCATGCAAACACATTTTGGATTATGTGTACCACATGGTCCATGAATCATATGGGTAACTACCAAATCATGAAGTAAAGGTTCCATTTTAATGTTAGGAAGCTCAGCTCTAATTAAATTATCAATATCCTTTGCGAGTTTTTTTTTTTTTAACTTTCCAATGTAATAAGGATATGAGAATGTGGTAATCCTCGTTTTTGAAATTCTACCACAGATAGATCTACAAATGGAAAAATTAAACTTTTAAATAGAAACATATAACAATATACAAAACATATATCAACAAATAATGAGAATAACCTACCAGAAATTACTCGTCAAAAATATTTATGTTTAATCAAATCATCAAGAAGCTGCATAAGTTTTAAGTGAAAAACTCTGGCAACAATATCAGGCCTATCAGACGCACTTTGACCACCACCAATTAATAAAAAAATCATGTATTTCTTTCCAATTAGGGTTGCATGTAAAAGTAATGAATAAATCCGGAGGCCCGGCCTATGCACAAATTGCCATAGCATCTTGATAGTTTTGAATTATGTATCGTGGACCTCCAGTAAAGGATGAAGTCAAAATGATTTTTTTACCAATTGTGTGAGCATCATTATCACCATCGTCAACAGCATCCTGCAAGACTTGATATAACTCACATCGTAAAGTTTTTTTTATTATTACGAATCCATCCAAGACGATTCCATTCAACAGACGCATAAGCATCAATTATATATTGTTGTAATAATTTTCCACCTCTCAACAACGTTGTTCCTTCATGACAATGCTGTTGTAATCTAAATGCGTAGAAGTCCTTCATTGAAACTTTATTCCTTTTTCTCTTCGTATTGTTACCTTCAATATAATTATGCCAACTATCTTCTCCATATAGGAATAATAAGGGATATTGCAATGGCATGTATGCTGGATAAATCTCACTAATTCTTTGATATCCTTTTTTTCGATCGTTGACAATAACATCTCGAGTAGATGAAGGAAAAAATTCATCATCAATCATCAGAGCAGCTATTTCTGTTGAATTTGGTTTATTATATTGTTGACCCTTATGATTTCTATCCTCAAGTATGCACAAACTAAACTCTTTATCCTTATTGTTCTCATACCAATCACGTACGCATCGAAATTTCTTAACATATTTGTTGTATTTATCCAACATTTCCTTTAAACTTTTCACAGTTTCTGAATCATATTCCGTAGCAATACAATTATCTCCAATAGATGCAATTCGATTTTCAATTTCATGCTCGGTATCATATATATAAAGCTGTGCATATTTAGGTCGACTTCCGATAGCCGGTAGCAATGAACCTATTCTATGATAGTTTTGTCCATGAATTCGAAATGTATATGGTCCCCTTCCTTTCAAAATTTGATAATCTATCTTTGCACCAATAGATGTAAAAGAAAACATAGAGTTGAACGAACGAATTTTTTCCCGAAATTGTTTAGCTTGTTCAGAAACATTTTGATAGTTCAATAAAGAGTCCAGCATTTCAGGTGTCTTCTCAAGAAGAGGCAGAGAAACTTTTCCACTCTTGCAACAAAGTGAATAATTTATTTTTTTCTTATCATTAGTTCTAACCCTATCTTCTTTCCATACAATTGCATCACATCTAGAACATTTTTCAGTAGGAGGTCCCAAATAATGGAAACGACTACGCCAATCTGTTAAATAATTATCGTTAAAACTTTCTTATCATGTATCATTATAAGACATACATTAGAATTTAATCAGCAATAAGAAAATGTAATATATTATATTATTATATTTATAGAGGGTTTTATTTAAAATAATCTTATATCTTTTAAAACATGTAAAATATTTGTAAATCAAAAAAATTAAAAAATTATAAGATTTTTGAGTAATATGTTCTTTAAATATAATTAATATCAAACATTCAAGTAAAATTAGATAAAACTTTGTGTTTTATAAGAATATATAATGAGGATGAAGCGTGCTCTTACTATCATTATCGTTTTTTTTACTGCATGACAAATCTTGATGAATATCTTTATTAACTATATGGTGATCATTCAAAAAGCCCACTTCCGTAGAATGATACAAAACAGTATCATCATCCATCAAAGATGTGTTGCATTCAACATTGGTAGATAAATTAGAAATTTGTTCTAATGGTCTTTTGAAGTGCGGGATACCAAAATTTAATGCCTCTCGCTTTCGCTTGAAAGAAAATTCATCATTTTTAGTATTAGTGTTGGATGACTATTTTTTTTGATATCTTATTCTTTCACGTTCACGTTTACGTTGTTTTTGTGCTTCTGATAACGGTTTGCGAATGTGTTTTGATTTATTCCCATGCATAGCTAAATAAAAGACAAAAGACATTATCACAATAGAAACAATTATAGAGATCAACATAAATGATTAACTAATAACAATAAACATGTCACATCATTTATTAATAATTTAAATGGAAAACTATACAGATACCAATAGGAATTTAAATTTAGAGAACAAATAATTTACTTCTACATATAAGCATAAATAAATAAAAATCTTAAATATTGAATTTTTCGAATAATAGATTTTTTGTTACCTTGGTTTTTACTCCAATTTTGTTGTTGACCAAATCAAACGAACGCTTTCCTGCAAATGGAAGAAAATATCAATTCAAGTCAAGTATTGCATTAATAATGACAACTTTTAAAAATATTCCCATCAGTTAAAAAAATACTAAATGAAGAATGAAAAATAATACGTTGAAAAAGAAAAGTTTAGTTATGGAAAAAAAAGTTTAGAGCAAACCATCCTGATTCATGATCATATATGTTGAAGAAGAAAACAAAGAAAGACATAAAAATACTTACTGAAGATATGGTGCTTTGAAACGATCCAAGCCAAGAATTTAAGTTTCAAAAGTGTTGGAAAATCCAGGATTTGGTAAGAATGGGATCTCTCTCTTTCTCTATTTTCTCTTTTTTCAATATTTTCTCTTTTTTGTTCAAGTGAGAAAGAAGATGAAAAACGCTGGATTAAATAGGGGAAAGAGATGATGAGGCATGACGTCAATTGGAGGTGGAGACAAAAACAAATTCAATTCATTTTTATTTTTTAAAATTTCTGATAAAATATTTTGGTTTTATCATATGAATTTATTTTATTTACTATGTCCCATCACTACTAACGTTTTTATTTTTCTACCGTCCTTTTACATCTGGTAACGTGTCTCTCTTCTTCATTACTGTTGGGGTAAAAATTTACACCCCGGTTGACCAAGTCAAAATCAAAGTCAACCCCAAGTCAAGTGGGCCCAAGCCCAGATCCAGTGGGCCTATGCCCGGGTCGAGCCAGAACATGAAGCGGCCGGCCTCCACCCATGCCAAGATAAAATTTTTTGTAATAAATAATTTTGTTGTATTTCTTTCATTTTATTTTTGGATAAATGTAAGAAAAAAAATAGGCATAAAGCCAAATTTTTGTAAAGCCCATGGCTTATGTGCAAAAAGAAATGACACATGAGCCATGGGATAGGCAGAATGCCATTTTGTGAAGCCCAAGGGGCTATGTGTAAAATATGTAGCCTATAAAGGCAAGGATAATGAAATATCCCAGGAACTGTTTTCTCTCTCCAGAAATTTCTAGAGCTGAGCTCTTTCCTTCTTCTTCAAGGTTCCAAAAGCTTCTTCTTTCTTTTGAATTAAATCAAGAGTTTTACTCTTCCTTTTCCAAAACTAAATAGTTTTCCACCACAAAACCTACATAGGGGAACTTGGATCTGTCATCAGATCTTAAAAACGAGAGATTTTGAGATTTCACATCTCTTGATCTTCAAGATCCAGCAAGCAACAGGAGGAAGAAGAAGAACATCTTTCACTAAACCCCCCAAAAAAAAAGAAGAAAAACACATTCAGGAGTCCAACTCCTCTCTGATTTCTCTTCTGAGAAATTTTTTTAGGCTAAAAGCCTGTTGTACCTCACCTGCGCGCTTGCGCAAGTGCGCAAGGCGCCCGCGTGCCGACACGTGGCGCGCGCGCTTGCGCACCTGCGCAAGGCGCCCGCGTGCCGACACGTGGCGCGCGCGCCTACGCAAGTGCGCAAGTCGCCCGCGTGCCGACACGTGGCGCGCGCGCTTGCGCAAGTGCGCAAGTGCGCAAGTCGCCCGCGTGCCGACACGTGGCGCGCGCGCTTGCGCAACTGCGCAAGTGCGCAAGTCGCCCGCGTGCCGACACGTGGCGCGCGCGCTTGCGCACCTGGGCATCCCTTGGATGCCTTTTCCCTCTCTTTTGTGTATATACATACATATATACATATGTATACAAATTTATACACACACATACTCCGCAACATCCCCCGTAAAAACTCTGCGTGGCTCCCGATATATCCAAAACCCCCTTTCAAAACACACGCACACTGCACATTGAGTTCGCATGACCAGTTTAACCCGTTAATCGGAGGTTCCCTCGCCCCAAAGGTGAGGGGTAATTAACGGCAGCTTAGTCCGCGGCTGCCGGAGATTCGGATCCCCACAATCATTAAACCCCGGCCTACCCTAGGCCGGGGGAATCTGTAGTACGTCTGACAAGCGCGCGCGTATTCCCATCTCACTGGGGTGACGAAAAACACCCTACAGGTTCTGGCACGCCCGGTGGGACCCTATCTCTCCTCCCATATTTCGGGTTAAACGTTCATGCGAACTCAGTCAATATACATATCGATTGCCTATACTGAAATGATGTTTTCTTTTCATGAAGCAATCAACTTTCAACGACAATGTCTCCCAAGACGATTTCAACTTCCAAAGCGACCCCGATTCCGTACGTGGTCAAGATCAACGCTCGTGTGGTTCTCCCCGCAAGCCTCAGTCGACAATGGGAGGAACCGCCCCGCCAGTTTGGCTCTGTCATCATCTACCCTGCCGGAAGTGCTCATCTGGCGGAGATCCCAGCGGAACAGGTGGCCAAGCCGGTCTCAAGGGGTAAGAGGCCGAATGTCGTGATCGCCAAGGCACCACAACCGAAACTTAAGATGGTGTCTGAACGAGTCCCTGGTGCTCTGGCTGGGGGCAAGACTTCCGATGTGAAGGGCAACATTAAAAGTTGCGGACGAGCTCAGGCGATGACTCTAACAAATGCACAATCGGGCGTATCTCCAAGGCCCTCCATCAACCGGTCTGCGGCATCTTCCCAAAAAGCCGAAGTCTGCCAGGTGCTTAGAACAGAAAAGTTAAGGCAGAAGCGGCTCAGGTATCGAGCCAACAAGAGGGCCAAGGCTTCGGCCAAATGGAATCATGTGAAGTTCCAAGTGCAGGGTCGCCCGGCGACGACGGCCGAGTCGGACGTAAGAATCAGCAATTCCTTCGAGCCTTTGAAGTGGGTTCAGAAAAACGCCATGACCGCCAGAATCAAGAAGACAGCGGTCCGAACAGTGCCACAAAGAGACGTGTCTCGGCCCCAACGGAAGAAGTATGACACTGTCTCATCAAGAGTCTATCAAGCGCTCTGTGCCGCACGAAAGCAGCGGGGAAAACCCAGGAAAGATGCGCCAGCACCATTCAAGAACCTGGTTAGGCCAGCCGCCTTTAATCAACTACCAGCTACCGAAGCAAGGGGGTCAAGACAGCGATCCGTGAAATCAGCCGCCAATGATAGAAAGACGGCCGGATATATCACCCATACGGTCTATATGGCGGGCGGGCGCCCTAGCGACAACCTTCGCAGCAAAAGCAAGGACGGGGCGACCACATCCCAAGCCCAATCTAGCCTGAATGTGGTTGCCGCCGCCCAAGAACAGCCGCCCCCGCTGGATGAAGAAAACCCTCTCGATGAGGATGATAGGCAGAAAGACCCCTCGGTCCATATAGAGTCAAGCTCGGACAGCGAGGAAGAGCCGACTTTCCGACCCAGGACAGCGGAGCAGGAGCTGCTTCAAGAGCTTCAAAAACAGCTCAGGAGCAAAGATAAAGAGATGGCCAAGCTCTATTCGAAGATTGATGACTTGACGAACGTGGTGATGCAGCTTACGGCTCAAATTGCTCGAGCGCCTCCTAATCAAGCACAGGCCGCTACTAATCAGCCGGGTGATGACAATCCGAGGCAGTCAATGCCTGTTCCTTTGGGACCAAGACTGGTCGAGCCGCATGAAAGCCGGCCGCATTCCGCTTCTGGGGACGCCTTGGCCCCAGATAACACTATCCCGCTAACACAGGATCGGATAATGGATTTGGTCACCAGCAAGGTTAAAACATTGGTGGCCGAAGCTGAAGCTCAGAAAGAAATCGGCAGTAGTGGGCGGCCATATCCCGCGCAGTACGATCTGATTGAGTTCCCAAGCGGCTACGTCATTCCTAAGTTCGGAAGATTTGATGGAACGGGGAATGCAAACCAGCACGTCGCCCACTTCAAAGCATCGTGCGGAAATACAGGGGGCAATGACGCACTCCTTCTTCGTCAGTTTGTCAACAGCCTGACCGGCGTCGCCTTCGACTGGTATGCGAGTATACCGGACGGGTCAGTCATTACCTTTGCCCAAATGGAGTCTCTGTTCCGGCAAAGGTTCATGAGCGTCAGTGATAAAATCTCCATTGCCGACCTTGTGAGGACCAAGCCGGGGAAGAATGAAAGCAACACCGACTTTATCGCCCGATGGCGCAATCTCACAGTCAAGTGCGAACCGCCGCTGGAGCAGGACCAGTCCGTCAGCCTTCTCATTGGGAACCTCAGCAATTGGATGGTCCCATTCTTATGTACGGCGGGCCTCAAGACATTTCAGGAGCTAACCAAGAAAGTCCAAATGCTAGAACGCTCGAAGCAAGAGTCCCCGCCAGACTCTCAGAGAGACAAAACCTGGAAAAGCAAGCGGGACGACAACCGTAGAAGCGGGAGTTCCAATAGTACCAATGTCTTCAATGCCTCCGACAATGAAGAAAAGCGAAGGGCGGGCGAATCCAAAACCAACCGGTCTCGAAAGCCATTACTGGGAGGAGATGGGCCTTCCCTAGAGGAGAAAAAGAACAAGGTTTACTCTTTCAGAAGGGACAAGGTCCGCAAGATATTTAAAGATGCCTTGAACAATGGCCTACAACTGCCGGAGTCGAAAAGACCCCAAGAAGCAAAAATGACCGACAATCCCCTGTATTGCCCGTACCACCGAGTAGTGAGCCATGCGATCGAGGATTGTTATATCTTCAAGGATTGGGTCGAGAAGCAGTACAAGGCTGGAGAGATCGAGCTGTCCAAAAGCGTGTTGGTGAACAATCAAGTTGCAACCGCCAACTTTATACAGACGGAAGCTGAAGCCTTCTGGGAGCAGACAGCCGAACCCGCTGCCCTGACAAACGAAACTGACTCATCGCGGCCTCCATGGAGTACGCACATATCTAATAAGACGAAGAAGATGATAAAGCTACTTCGGAAAGAACCCAGGATGGAATGGGAAGGACAGAAGAAGCCTACCAGTCCAGCTGCCAATGCGGCTCCATCAGGCTCAAAATCCAAGAAGCTCAAGAAGAAGAAAAGTGCAGCTCGGCGCGAAAAAGAGTCTGCAGGGAGATCGAACATTCAAAAATATATCGATTCCCTCGAAGAATATGAACAAAAGGAAAAAACATTGATTCAATTGAAGGAGTTCTTCCCTGTACAAGCGGCTGAAATTCTGCAGGAGTTGGAAGAAGACTCCAATGAAGAGATCCCAGTAGTGACCTGCTACGCCATCCATCTTGGCAGCGACTCTGAAGATGATCTCTGTTTTCCGGAAGAGGACGAGGAGCTCACCACAAAGGCCAATCAAATCCAGCTCAGAAGCGGCAGGGCTCTACCGCAAAATCAGGGCAACGCCCCAAAAGGGAAGGAAAAACAAGTCGCTAATGAAGAAGATGGCAGAGAACCGGCTGATGAAAACATAAGTCCTTCCTCGGTGGACTATAATGTCTTGGCGCATCTCCGGAAGCTTCCGTCTCTTCTGAGCATCTACGACGCCTTGGTCCTATCTAAGGAGCTTAGAGATGTTCTCATCCACGCTCTGCAAAATCCCGAGCGGTATCAGGCTCACTTTGCGGAAATTAACATGAAAGAAGCCCAGCATGCTTTGTATGCCGCCGCAGTCACATTTAAGGATGAAGACTTGCTACTGGGAATGGCAGAGCATAATCGGCCGCTTTACGTGACCGGGTACAGCGACGGAGACCGAATTAATCGCATATTGATTGATCCGGGGTCCTCAGTGAATATCATAAACTTGCGAACTCTGAAGAGTTTGTCAATGGACGTCCGACACCTGTCAAGAGAAAGGATTGTCATTCAAGGCTTCAACCAAAATTGCCAGCAAGTTCTGGGGTCTATAGCTTTGCCAATCAAATTCGGGGATCTGCAAAATGAAGCTAAGATATACGTGATCGATGCTGACACGTCTTATAAGATTCTCTTGGGGCGGCCGTGGCTCCACGATTACGGCATCATTCCGTCAACTCTCCATCAATGCATGAAGTATACTAAAAACGGCGAAGAAAGACGCATTGACGGAGACATTCAGCCGTTCGGTGTGCATGAAGTCCGATATGAAGATTCTCGGTACTTTATGAACCACCAAAATGCTAAGCTGCAACTGACCGAGGATAGACCAGCCCCAAGGCTCAAAAGCAAATCTACGTCGGCTGTCACTTTCAAAAGCAAAAATGCCCAAGTGCGCCCGCATTTCGGTAGCGACACTGATGAGTCCGACACTGGAAGCCCGTCCTTCCATAAAACTTGCCCTCGTTTCGGCAGCGATACGGATGAATCCGTCACTGAAGCCCCATCTAGCAGTAAAGTCCGCCCTCATCTTGGCAGTGACACTGAAGAGTCAGAGGAGGAGGACCTGTCGTGCAACAGCGGTGCAGATTGGACCCCCACGCAACAAGCGAAACTACGAGAGACCTTCGAAGTTGCAGAAGGGTCCCTAGCCGTTACAAGGGTACCAGAGCAAATGTGCAAAGAGCTCGATGCATTATCAATCTCCACCGTGGACCAGCTGAAAACTTTCTACGTTCCCGGGAGGAAAAGTGGACAGAAGGGCATCTTGTTTTATGGGTCAAA
This sequence comes from Agapanthus africanus, assembly GCA_030015575.1. Taxonomy (NCBI): domain Eukaryota; kingdom Viridiplantae; phylum Streptophyta; class Magnoliopsida; order Asparagales; family Amaryllidaceae; genus Agapanthus; species Agapanthus africanus. The sequence continues at coordinate 470,379,420 of CM057349.1, forward strand.
CCCCGTTGTGCACCCGGACGACCTTTCTGTCGCGTGCCTTCCCTATGAGAGAGGCATAAGAGCCGTCCTCAATCCCAGATACTATGCGCCCGAGATGCGGGAATACTTTAAGAAGTGCGGATGCCGGTTATATCAAACGGAGTCCGAAGCAAAGTTTTACGAAGGGCTATGGTATCCGCCCCAGGTCCGAGCACTCATCGATGGACGGATTCCAGATAGACGGGGCATAGGCTACATTCAACCTGATTCCAAAGCGTGCTACATGATCCATGTTGGTGAGACCAGCGAAAGATCAAATGATGATGACGAGATAGCCGAGCCAGAAGAAGCTCCTCAAGAGCTCGAAGATGGCGGACAAGCAACCTTTGATGAGCTAACCGAGATTGACTTAGGAACGCCCGATAATCCAAGGCCGACCTACATCAGCTCACTCTTGTCGGAGGAAATGAAAGAGCAGATAATTGCCCTGCTGCGTGAGTTCGTCGACTGCTTCGCGTGGACGTACAAAGAAATGCCTGGCCTTTCCCCTGAGGTAGCCGTGCATAAGCTGGCTATATCTCCTGATGCTAAGCCAGTCAAACAAGCTCCTCGAAGAATGAGAAGGGAGTTGGAAGAAAAGGTCATCGAGGAAACCAAGAAGCTCATCGATGCCGGCTTCATCAGGGAAGAGAAATATGCAGACTGGATCGCATGCATAGTCCCAGTGAAGAAGAAAAATGGGCAGATCCGAGTTTGTGTCGATTTCAGGGACCTCAATAAGGCATGTCCTAAAGACGACTTCCCGCTATCGGTCATGGAAATGATGGTCGATGACACCTCAAATTACGAACTGTTCACCTTTATGGATGGCTCGTCTGGATATAATCAGATCAAGATGTCGCCTGAGGATGAGAAGCACACAGCATTTCGAACCCCGATCGGAATATATTGCTACAAGGTAATGCCATTCGGACTGAAGAACGCAGGTGCTACATATCAAAGGGCGATGACTAGTATCTTTGATGACCTAATCCATAAAGTCGTCGAGTGCTATGTTGATGATCTGGTCGTCAAGACTAAAGCCAAGGCCGATCATATCCAAGATCTCAAGACCGTTCTCACCAGACTGAGGGAATACGATTTGAAGATGAATCCTCTGAAGTGCGCTTTTGGCGTGTCATCGGGAAAATTCCTGGGCTTCATAGTCCGACATCGAGGGATCGAAGTTGACCCATCAAAGATAAAGGCCATCATGGAGATGCCCCCTCCGAAGAGTCTGACGCAGCTAAGATCTTTTCAAGGCAAGCTTGCTTATATACGGAGGTTTATCTCAAATTTATCAGGGAGATGTAGGCCCTTCTCAAAGCTCATGAAGAAAGGAGCTCCTTTTATCTGGGATGCCGAATGTCGAGCAGCGTTCGAAAGCATTAAACAATACTTGTTGCACCCTCCAGTGCTGGCCGCTCCCACTCCAAATAAACCGCTGATTCTCTACACTGCCGCGCTGGACGAGTCACTCGGTGCGCTCCTTGCCCAGAATAATGAGGAAGGAAAAGAAAATGCCCTCTACTACCTCAGTCGAACTCTAGTCGGGGCGGAACACAACTACTCCCCAATCGAAAAGCAATGCCTGGCTCTGATATTTGCTGTGAAGAAGCTGAGACACTATCTGCTCGCTCATCGGGTTATGCTGATCTCCAAGGTCGACCCGCTCAAACACTTGATGACCAAAGCAAGCCTAGCCGGCAGAATGGCAAGATGGGCTGTCATGCTACTTGAGTTTGACATAGTTTACACTCCTCAGAAAGCAGTAAAAGGGCAAGCTCTTGCAGACTTTCTCACTGCTCATCCAATACCAGAAGGGTCGCCACTAAATTGTGAGTTACCCGATGAACAAGTGCTGCATCTCGAGAATGACGAGCCATGTTGGGAGCTCTACTTCGATGGGGCCTCATGGATAAGAACCTCCAGTAAATCAAGCGTCCCGGAGATAAAAGCAGGGATAGGATTGGTGTTCATCACACCATCAACGGGAACCCTACGGCGTTCTTTTGCTCTCACCGAGCCTCGGACAAACAATGAAGCTGAATATGAAGCTCTGATAGCTGGTTTGGAGCTCGCCATAGAAATGGAAATCCGTCGGCTACGAGTTTACGGTGACTCCCAGCTCGTCGTCAACCAAGTAAGCGGCGACTATAAGATATACAAACCTGAGTTAGCTCGGTACAGAGGTCGAGTGGTGGAACTCATGAAACGATTCACTCATATTGAACTAACGAGAGTCCCTAGAGCGTTGAACGGAAAGGCTGATGTACTCGCTCGCTTGGCCAAGGAGCTGGCTAATCCTGACATGGACGAAATTCTGATCACAGTCAGGAGCCGGCAAATCCTACCCCCTGTCTCTCTACGAGAAGAGGAAAGCGCGGAACAGAAGAGCAATCCCGCCGAAGAAGCTTCGATCGTCCAAGACGAGCCCGATTGGAGAGAACCCTTCATAGAGTACCTCCGATATGACAAGCTGCCCGAAGAAAAATCTGCGAGGATTCAGCTGAAGAAAAGAGCTCTCCGATACGTGTTTGTAAATGACACGTTATACCGCAGGTCATATGACCAACTCTGGCTCAGGTGTCTGTCATTGGCCGAAGCCCAAAAGGTCATGAAAGATGTCCACTCAGGCGTTTGCGGTGCTCACCAATCTGGCCCTAAGATGCGACTTCAAATCAAACGGCTTGGGTATTACTGGCCCACCATGATACGGGATTGCGGAGAGCATGCAAAGAAATGTTATATCTGCCAAATTCACGGTGATTTTATTCACAAGCATCCCAACCCATTGCATCCTACAGTGGCGTCGTGGCCCTTCGAAGTTTGGGGCACCGACATTGTTGGCCCAATTGATCCTCCGTCATCTAAAGGCCACCGGTTCATACTGGCCACGACAGACTACTTCTCCAGGTGGGCTGAAGCTGTCCCGCTAAAAGAAGTCAAGACAAAGGATATTCTGACATTCTTCCAGCATAATATTCTATACCGCTTCGGTACACCAAGAAGAATCATTTCTGACAACGGGCCTTCTTTCAAGAGCTTCAATGTCTCAAGATTCGCTACCCAGCACAAGATAGACTGGAGGTATTCCTCCATCTATAATCCAAGAGCCAATGGGCTAGCCGAAGCCTTCAATAAGACTCTATGCAAGCTTCTGAGGAAAAATGCTTCAGCCAACAAGAGAGACTGGAATCTCAAGCTTCACGAGGCATTGTGGGCATATCGTACCACGCACCGTACTCCAACTCAGTCCACTCCATACTCATTGCTCTTCGGAGTGGAGGCGGTCCTCCCCCTCGAAGTTGAAGTTCCGAGCTTAAGAATGGCCGTCCAACATGAGTTGACGGAGGAAGAAAACGTGCTCCTTCGACTTGAAGAACTCGATGCCCTCGAAGAAAAGAGGCTCGCGGTGCAACAAAATCTGGAGCTATACCGAGCCCAAATGTCACGGGCTTATGACAAGATAACCCGTCTCCGCGCCTTCAAGAAAGGTGAATTGGTGTTGGTCCTCAAAAGACCGATTATCCCCAATCGACATGCCAAGGGAAAATTCGAGCCAAACTGGGAAGGACCATACGTCATCGAGAAAGTGTTTGACGGAGGATCCTACCAACTAATAAGTGCCGAGGGAGAAAGGCCCATGCCACCCATCAATGGCCGATATCTCAAGAAATACTACACGTGAATGCTCCAAGTCGCAGGCGAATTGAGCACATCAGCCCTACGGTCTGGATCAGATATCCTGCAAAACCGTATACAATCCACGGGCGTAAATGACCCCTATTTCTCCCGAATCCTGCCGGTGAGACTACTTTAAGTCCCACCAGTGGCCAAAAAAAAAAAAAAAAAACGGTATGTCCACAAGCAAAATGGGCACGGATGAAAACCCGAAAGGGCTCCGTGAGTAAAAACAGCAGGACTACCGGCGAGTCTGTGAAAACCCGAAAGGGCGCAAACTCGTGAAAAGAGATGAAATACACTCGCAAAGTCCTCTCGACCTTGTGAGGAGAAACCCCCTGCGTGAGATCCTTACGACTCACAAAGGAGCAACACACTTAGGAATCCTCACGATTCCTAAGGAGAAAATACACCTGCGGGATCCTTACGACTCGTAGGGAGAAAATGCTTTTATGGGACCCTCACGGCCCATAAAATTGAAAAGCCTTAGGTGATAGGGATCCAAACCTATCTCCTAAGCCATCGTTCCCCAACGGGCAACGGCAAATGATGATTCGCTCCTGGCATTTCGCTTCAATGTTAGCGGTGCTGATGCCGACCAAAAACCCAAATCCCAAGTCCTCCCGAGGCAAATGATGAGTTGCTCTTGGCATTATTCCAGTGCAGCAATGCTGATACCAAATAAGATCCAAATTCCAAGTCCCCAAACGGCGAATGATGAGTCGCTCCTGGTACCATATTCCAGTGCAGCGATGCAGACGCCAACCAAATTCCAAATCCCATACCCCAACGGCGAATGATGAGTCGCTCCTGGTACCATATTCCAGTGCAGCGATGCAGACGCCGACAAAATCCCGAAATTTTTCCGGCCCTACGGTCTGGATCATACATCCTGCAAAACCGTATACAATCCACGGGCGTAAAACAATCCCAATCTGTCCTAAGCAACCAAATCTAAATTCTCTCGGGGCAAATGATGAGTTGCTCCTGGCATTATTCCAATGCAGCAATGCAGATGCCAAACAAAAACCAAAATCCCGGAATCCTCTCAATGACAGATGATGATTCGCTCCTGGTACCATATTCCAGTATAGCGATGCTGATGTCAACCCAAATCAACAAGTCAACTTCCACTCCGACACCGCAGAAAGCGGAGCGAGTCAGAATCCAATCTCGACACCGCAAGAAGCGGAGCAAGTCAAGTCTACCCCTGACACTGCAAGAAGCAGGGCAAGTCAAATCAAGCATCGACCGTCCACGTCGCTAAAAGGGCAGCACCGACCGTCCAAGTCGCTAAAATGGCAGCACCGACCGTCCAAGTCGCTAAAAGGGCAGCACCGACCGTCCAAGTCGCTAAAAGGGTAGCACCGACCGTCCATGTCGCAAAAAGGGCAGAACCGACCGTCCAAGTCGCTAAAATGGCAGCATCGACCGTCCACGTCGCTAAAAGGGCAGCACCGACCGTCCAAGTCCCTAAAATGGCAGCACCGACCGTCCAAGTCGCTAAAAGGGCAGCACCGACCGTCCATGTCGCAAAAAGGGCATAACCGACCGTCCAAGTCGCTAAAAGGGCAGCACCGACCGTCCATGTCGCAAAAAGGGCAGAACCGACCGTCCAAGTCGCTAAAATGGCAGCACCGACCATCCACGTCGCTAAAAGGGCAGCACCGACCGTCCACGTCGCTAAAAGGGCAGCACCGACCGTCCAAGTCGCAAAAAGGGCAGCGCAGGATTCCTACAAAGCGGGAACCAGATCAATCCGGGCCAGGGGAAACGTCCATCACGGACACTCCATCTCGGAGTCATGTCAAGCAACGACCGTCCATGTCGTAAAAAGGGCAGTGCCAGCTTCCCAAAAAGCGGGAACCAAATCAGGTCGCCTCCAGGTAAAAGAAGATCCATCAATTTCATGCACACGACCCACATATGTGGTGTGCATTTATTGATGGGGGGCAATTTGTTGGGGTAAAAATTTACACCCCGGTTAACCAAGTCAAAATCAAAGTCAACCCCAAGCCAAGTGGGCCCAAGCCCAGATCCAGTGGGCCTATGCCCGGGTCGAGCCAGAACATGAAGCGGCCGGCCTCCACCCATGCCAAGATAAAAATTTTTGTAATAAATAATTTTGTTGTATTTCTTTCATTTTATTTTTGGATAAATGTAAGAAAAAAAATAGGCATAAAGCCAAATTTTTGTAAAGCCCATGGCTTATGTGCAAAAAGAAATGGCACATGAGCCATGGGATAGGCAGAATGCCATTTTGTGAAGCCCAAGGGGCTATGTGTAAAATATGTAGCCTATAAAGGCAAGGATAATGAAATATCCCAGGAACTTTTTTCTCTCTCCAGAAATTTCTAGAGCTGAGCTCTTTCCTTCTTCTTCAAGGTTCCAAAAGCTTCTTCTTTCTTTTGAATTAAATCAAGAGTTTTACTCTTCCTTTTTCAAAACTAAATAGTTTTCCACCACAAAACCTACATAGGGGAACTTGGATCTGTCATCAGATCTTAAAAAGGAGAGATTTTGAGATTTCACATCTCTTGATCTTCAAGATCCAGCAAGCAACAGGAGGAAGAAGAAGAACATTTTTCACTAAACCCCCCAAAAAAAAGAAGAAAAACACATTCAGGAGTCCAACTCCTCTCTGATTTCTCTTCTGAGAAATTTTTTTAGGCTAAAAGCCTGTTGTACCTCACCTGCGCGCTTGCGCAAGGGCGCAAGGCGCCCGCGTGCCGACACGTGGCGCGCGCGCTTGCGCACCTGCGCAAGGCGCCCGCGTGCCGACACGTGGCGCGCACGCCTACGCAAGTGCGCAAGTGCGCAAGTCGCCCGCGTGCCGACACGTGGCGCGCGCGCTTACGCACCTGCGCAAGTGCGCAAGGCGCCCGCGTGCCGACACGTGGCGCGCGCGCTTGCGCACCTGCGCATCCCTTGGATGCCTTTTCCCTCTCTTTTGTGTACATACATACATATATACATATGTATACAAATTTATACACACACATACTCCGCAACATCCCCCGTAAAAACTCTGCGTGGCTCCCGATATATCCAAAACCCCCTTTCAAAACACACGCACACTGCACATTGAGTTCGCATGACCAGTTTAACCCGTTAATCGGAGGTTCCCTCGCCCCAAAGGTGAGGGGTAATTAACGGCAGCTTAGTCCGCGGCTGCCGGAGATTCGGATCCCCACAATCATTAAACCCCGGCCTACCCTAGGCCGGGGGAATCTGTAGTACGTCTGACAAGCGCGCGCGTATTCCCATCTCACTGGGGTGACGAAAAACACCCTACAATTACATCAGCACTATTTTTCTACAGTCGATCGTGACTGATTTCTTTTTTTGTCAAATCATTTTCTGTCAAATCACGGTCAATATTAACGTCGCTGTTGTTCTGCAGTCCGGTATCCTTTTTCTGTCAAATCACAGCCAATATTAACGTCACTGTTGATCTGCAGCCCGTCATCACTGATGTCATTTTTCTGTTAAATCATGAATAACGTTGACATCACTGTTGTTCTGCAGTCCGTCATGATTGATGTCTCTTTTCTGTCAAATCATGAATAACGTTAACGTTACTGTTGTTCTACAGTCCGTCATGACTAATGTCATTTTTCTGTCAAATCGTTACCAATGTTCAGGTTACTATTTTTCTACAGTCCGTCATGATTATTGTCTTTTTTCTGTCGTCAACACTATTTTTCTACAGTCCATCATGACTAATGTACTTTTTCGGTCAAATCACGGTGTCAAATCATGAATAGCGTTAACGTCACTGTTGTTCTGCAGTCCGTCATGGCTACCGTCATTTTTCTGTCAAATCATGAATAACGTTGACGTCACTGTTATTCTAAGTCCATCATGACTAATGTCCTTTTGTGTCAAATCATTACCAATGTTCAGGTGACTATTTTTCTACAGTCCGTCATGACTATTGTCCTTTTTCTGTTATCGGCACTATTTTTCTACAGTCGATCGTGACAGATGTCCTTTTTCTGTCAAATCATTACCAATGTTCAGGTGACTATTTTTCTACAGTCCGTCATGACTATTGTCTTTTTTCTGTCATCAGCACTATTTTTCTACAGTCTATCATGACTGATGTCCTTTTTCTGTCAAATCACGGTCAAAGTTAACGTCACTGTTGTTCTGCAGTCCTTCATGACTGATGTCCTTTTTCTGTCAAATCACGGTCAAAGTTAACGTCACTGTTGTTCTGCAGTCCTTCATGACTGATGTCCTTTTTCTGTCAAATCATGAATAACGTTAACGCCACTGTTATTCTGCAGTCCGTCATGACTACTGTCTCTTTTCTGTCAAATCATGAATAACATTAACGTCACTGTTGTTCTACAGTCCGTCATGACTACTGTCCTTTTTCTGTCAAATCACTACCAATATTCAGGTCACTATTTTTCTACAGTCCGTCATTACTAATGTCCTTTTTCTGTCGTTACCTTTTTACGTCAAATCACTATCAATGTTAACGTCACTATTTTCTACGGTCTATCATGACCAATGTTCTTTTTCTGTCAAATCAAGACTAATGTTAAGGTCACTATTTTCTTATCGTTAACACTATTTTTCTTCCATCGTGACCAATGTCCATTTTCTGTCCTGTTTGTACCTGATAACGTTTTTCCTCATATACGTACTCAACTGGATGCATTTGCACGCGAGCCTTTGTCCTTTATCAATTTATGCGCTAGTATTATGCCTCATTGATGCACGCCACGTTTAGTTCAACCCGAAAATTCCAAAGTTGGTTTTATGTCTTATTTTTAGCAGTTTTTCTATTTTTAGCAGTTCATTTTTTTATTAGAAAATTAGTTGTGATTTACATTTTGCAATTATAAGAGGCAAATTTTAATTAAATAAAACCCTGGTTTGGTGAAATTGCCATTGTCATCTTTCTATTCTTTCAATTTCTCTTAAATCTGTCTAGAAACGCTGCATCCCAAAGCAGAGCTGTACCACTTACCAATTAAAAAAGAGCATCATGACTAATGTATTTTTCTGTTTAATAATACTTAATTATGATTGTTACGAATTATGATTATAACATGCATTTTTCCAACCAAAGAAGTATCCGATGAAATCAATTGGTAATATCATTATTCCTTTTTATTTGAGTTTTTCTATACCTGGACGCTGTCACCTTCTCAATTTTTTTGTCTTTTTCTGTCCTCTGTCAAAATTGATTGCAAAAATACGACCGAGTTAGAAAATTAAGTGATTTATACGATATATCCAAATATATCATATGATCATCATATTAAATATATTAAACCATTGAAAATATTTGAAAACACAATCAGAACTTGTGAACATTGTTCATCCCTTCTTCGAAACTTACATGCTAAAATAAAAGAAATAACAGAAGGTTGACCAACAAAGAAAAACTAAAATTAACATCCTAATCTATTTTACATGGGTTCTCATATCGACATAGCGGACATGAGTTATTGTTAAACAACCAAGGAACAATGCAATTCATATGGAATGCATGGTCACAACACAACTGCATTCCTTCGAACAAATCACCACTGCTATTCTTCTCAATTTCTTCGAAGCACACCGCACAAACAATATCGTCAATCCCGTCCTTCAACTCTTGTCTCTTTCGCTTACGTGATCTTTTAATTGTCACAGTCCTATAAACGCTAGTATAAACATATATCTTGATATGAAATTTAGCATTTACTACCTCCACAGCTTCATGGACGAATTTGCTGATCTCTGTTTCAAGATACATGCGATGCTGATCTTGGATGGGGCATTTACGATGCACCACCCAGCCGGCGAAGCTACGATAGTTCTCGGGCAAACATAATTTAGAGGCTACATATTTGCGATGCTTAAAAGATGGCATTTCGTCTAAAATACACTTTGTACCATCACGAGGGCCAACGGGAGAGGGAATGATCACTTGGGCGGAGTCTTCAATGTACCCGTGGGTCCAAACGGAAGGATCAACACCGTCGGCATCCGACGACATGGGCGTCAGTTTTGCATGGAATAGGAGAAACAATGGCGGTTTGTTATACTCTTTGACTATTGAGAGAGGCAATGGTTGTCCTGCATCAAGATTTTGTGCCATTGAGAGAGGCAAAATATTTCTGGCTTACCCTTTTTTTACCCTTTCTCTTTTGTAGGGATCGAAAATGAAGTGCCTTGGTTTAAATAGAGTAGAGGTGGGGATAGGTGCCAATAAGAAATGGGACATGTGGCAATAGGAGGTGGACATGACTAATGTCCTTTTTCTGTCAAATCATGACCAATGCTAACGTCATTTTTTTTCTACAGTCCGTCATGACTAATGTCCTTTATCTGTCAAACGATAGCCAATGCCAACGTCACTATTTTTCTACAGTCCATCATGACCAATGTCCTTTTCTGTCAAATCATGCCTAATGTCTTTTTTCTGGCCGTCATGACTAATGTTTTTTTCTGTCAAATTATGACTAATATTAACGTCACTATTTTGCGACCGCATGCACTTGCACGTGGGCCTTTGTACCCTCTCAGTATATGCGCTGGTATTATGCCTTATTGACGCAACCCTATCCTACTTGGAGTTGCTCGAACGATCCAAAACACGTCGGGTCTAGTTCAACCTGAAAATCCCAAACTGTCAAATCTTGTCTGATTCGCGCGTTCCACCAGCCAAATCGAAGATCTCGCAAAATTTTCTGGGTCAATGGATTGCCATAGGCATGCATTGACGTCTCCCGGAATCGCAAAAATCCATCATTTAAGGCCCCGAAATCGCGGTCAAAGATTTGCTCCAAACTTTGACTTTCGAATTAGGAGTGAAATTAGCACCCGAATCAGTTAAGATTCGACAGGAAGTATCGGGAATCAATTTGGTACGCAATCAAATAATTAGTTTTTCGTTCTAACAACTTTTTATTTTTAGCAGTTTTCTAATTTTAGCAGTTTTCCTTTTGATCTATTCCGTCCGACTTGTCATTTATGTCCTATTTCTATCTGATAACGTCCCTATTTTTTACAGTCTTTTTGGAAATGGTAACATCTTTCTCTTTTTTCATGACTACTGACTTTTTCGGTTTAATAATTCTTACTTATGCTTGTTACGAATTATGATCATAAACATGTTGTTCCTAACAAAGAAGTACCCATTAAAACCAATTGGCAATCTTATTGTTTTTTTTTCATTTGAGTTTTTTCTACACTTGCATGCTGGTATCTTCTCAATTTTTTTCTTTTTTTACGTCATTTGCCAAATTTAATTGCAAAAACACGACCGAGTTAGAAAATTAAATGATTTATACCATATATCCATAAAATGTATCATTTGATCATCGTATTAACACTACTACAAATAGGGGTTGCCCCTACGGATAAAGGAATCCGTAGGGGCAACTTTTTATTGCCCCTACGGATTAATCCGTAGGTGCCCACTGTTGTCCCTACGGTTTTCTATATTTTAATTTAAAAATATTTAATCATAATTTGTTGTTTGGCCCTACGGAGGCGCAAACAAAGAACCTACGGGTAAGTCCGTAGGGGCATGTATACGGGTTAATAATAAAAAAAAAGGCACAGAAAATCCCTTACCGTTCCCAAAATTTTCTTCTCTCTTATTCTTCCGCGCCTCGCGACGACCGTTCCCGCGTCTCGATCCCGATCTCGTCGGCCATCGACGTCTTCATCCTGACGTCGCCACCGCAACCGTGCTTGACTCGTCGACTTCCACGTCGCAACCGTGCTTGACTCGTCGCCGATCGCATCGTCGACTACTGGCCTCCTCCGTCGTCTCCTCCACCGCGGTTAGTAAATTTTCAATTTTTACTTCTAATTTAATACTTTTATTTCCCTCTTTTGATGATGTTAGGGGTAGGGTTCAGGGATCTGGGTTCGGGTAGGGGTGGCATCGGGTCAGTTAGGGTTAGGGTTCGATTGGGGTTGGGGTTGGGATTAGGGTAAGGGTTTGGTTGGGGCCGGTTGGGGTTGGGGTTGGGATTAGGGTTCGGTTGGGGTTGGGATTGGTGTTGGCCGGGTTGTGGTTAGGGTTAAGGGTTAGGGTTAGGGTTATGGTATTTAGGGTTAGGGTTAGGGTTATGGTATTTAGGGTTAGGGTTAGTGTTAGGGTTAGGGTCATGTTTAGGGTTAGAGGCTATGGTTAATTTGGGTTAATTGCAGTGTAGGGTTAATTTGGGTTAATTAGTGATAATTTGAAAAGGTTAGGGTGTTGATTAGGCTTAATTTGGTTAATTTGGGTCCACGGCACCTCGAGCGTGCTGTCCGCATATCTTGCCGTCCACGGCACCTCGACAGATCCCGCCACGGGCGAGCTTCGATGTCCCGACGTCGCTACCCAGGAGTACTGCGTAAGTGTTAATATTTTTTCTACCCAAATTTGAAATTTTAGTTTTGGAAGGTTCAAGTTTAAATTTTATACTTATACTTTACTGCTTAATGTGGGTGTAGGAGCGGGTGATTGAGCAGGCCCAGGCCTCGGGGATCGATTTTACCGGACAGAACGATCCGAGGCTGCTGACCCCAGTTCTGGACGCCGCACACGGAGGGCACCACGGAGGTTGGGAGAGAGGCCGGGGATTGGGCCCTAGCAGGGCCCATATGAGGTTGGACTCCACCCCGGCGGTTATTTCCTCCGTCTCCAGTGGCCGGCATGTCCATCAGGAACTGGATAGCTTGAGGGCCACCGTTCAGGAGTTGAAGGAGATGCTGGTATGTATACTACTTTATAGTAAAATATCATTTCATATTATATACATATCAACATATTCATAATTAGTACGCAGCTTGAGCTTATTTGGTTTTAGAATTAAGTTTGATTAATCATACATACATATGTAATTAAAATAAACAACGCTTTTCCAAACTAGATATCCAAACAGGGTTTCGAAATAACTTAATAATGAAACGAATTCGAATAATACACAGTTCTTACACGCTTCTTACACACGTTATGTCCAGACGCGACAGGGTAGATCGGCCGAGCCTCCACATGCATCTCCTTCGGCTGCGGCTCCGCAAGCCACTACATCGGCTGCGGTTCCGCAGACAGCTCCTGTAGCTCCACCGCCCACTCAGACTCCCGCAGCCGCGGCTCCGCAAGCGACTACCTCGACGGCGGCTGCGCAGACCACAACGCCAGCTCCACATGCCGCTCAGACTCCCTTATTTGTAGCATTGGAGAGTGTATTTACCGAGGAGCAGGCGCGCGTTATTTTAACGTTATTCGGAGGTGGAGCTGGACCGAACTAGGGTAGCTTTTTGGTTCTTATTTTTTGAAACATGTATTTATTTATATCACATTGTACTACATTTTGAAACGATATTGATATTGGTTTGAATTTATATCATATTCAGTTTTTGGGTTTCTTTTGTATATTATATATATGCGTGGGATGTGATTATGAATACTGCAATATATGATTTGATTGATGTATATAGTATTGTGCACAGGGCGGGAAAAAATCTAGCAGCCCTTTTTAAAAAAAAATACAGACAAAATGTACCTACGGATTAATCCGTAGGTATATATATTGCCCCTTCGGCGTTCTCCGTAGGGGCAAACTATCAGGAAACCTGATATTTTCCCACCTGATATCAGTGCAGGGTGTTGGGGGTGCCCCTATGGATATGTACGTAGGGGCCACTGTTTATCCCCTACGTATATATACGTAGGGGCAAAATATCAGGTTCCCTGATATTTTCCCCCCGATCTCAGTGCAGTGTGTTGGGAGTGGCCCCTACGGATCAATCCGTAGGGGCTACTTTATATCCCCTACGGCTGTATCCGTAGGGGCCTAAGTAGGACCTACGGGTATATCCGTAGGTATATACAATATATTCAAAAAAAAAAATTAAATATATGATTTTATTACCCCTACGGGGTACTCCGTAGGGGCTATAGCACCTACCGAGTTATCCGTAGGGGCATAAATTTATCCGTAGGGACATGTTCAGGACCTCAACTTGCACCTGCGGCCTTTGCACCTACGGGGTTTTTTTTCGCCCCTACATATATGTCCGTAGGGGCAGTGGGTTGCCCCTACCGATAAATCCGTAGGGGCAAACCTTATTTGTAGTAGTGTAAACATATTAAACCAATTGAAAATATTAGAAAACACAATTAGAACTTGTTAACATTGTTTATTCTTCTTCGAATTTTACATGTCAAAATAACAGAAACAACAGACGATCGATCAATAAAGAAAACTAACAGTGACATCTTAAGTTATTTGACGTGGCTTCTTACATCGACATAGTGAGCATGAGTTTTTCTTGAACAACCAAGAAACAATACACTTCATATGGAATGTATGATCACAACACAACTGCACTCATTCGACTAAATCGCCGTTGCTATCCATCTCAATTTCTTCAAAACACACAGCACGAATATTGCCATTCTCGTCCTTCAACCCTGAATGCAAAATAGGAAAAGAAGATCGGTAGAGTTTTAAATGTCTCTCTCTCTCCGCTCTCTCAACTTTTTTTTTATTTTTTGTTTTTCTCTTTTGAGTAGAGAATGAGGATGAAGTGCTCCATCTTAAATAGAGCAGGAGGTGGGCACGGGCGCCAATAGGAGATGAGACATGTGGAAATAGGAAGTGGAAATACCAAAATTTATGAGAGCAAAATTGGCATTTTGAAAAGGAGATGGGACATGCGGCAGTAGAAAATGGAAATACCAAAATTTATGAGGGCAAAATTGGCATTTTGAAAATTCTGCAACCTCTCTATACCTTTACATTATGTATATAGGATGTTCATTTTGTTGTACGGTAACTTCAAAGTTGTGAGAAAGTTGGAGAGAACAAATTTTATATCACAACAAAAATCTTCCTCAACGTGACTAGCGTGCAGTATTTGCAAGCCACAAACCTAGCCCTACTTTGTAAACGTCACCTTCACAAATCCGTGCAGTATTTGCAACCACAAACCTAGCCCTATCTTGCATTTATGAATTTATGATTTCACCAAGTTGCCCATATCCGAATCATGTCCAATCATTGCATTAACATTTACTAGAAGAAATATTAATGCATGGAAAAAAGAAAGAAATTAAACAATATTGTACCAAACTTTGAATTTGGGAAGAAATATTTAAGTTATAACAAGCTCTTACAAATTAAGGCCCCAAAGAGCCAAAACCTAGCTAGACTTTAATTACACAATGAAATCCTTTTTAACCAACAATTGGATAGCAATTTCGGCGGGAGACTATTCTAAGTTATTCCGATACATTTTAAATGTTTATTTTGTTGTACCATAACTTCAAAGTTGTGAGAAATTTGGAGAGAACAAATTTTATATCATAACAAAAATCATCCTCAACGTGACCAGCGTGCACTATTTGCAGGCCACAAACCTAGCCCTATCTTGCATCCCCTTTCAACGTCACCTTCACAAATCAGAAATAAATACAAACTCATAGCTCACGCCGACTACAACACATTCTCTCTTCAATTCTCACCCCAACAATCTTCAACCCAGACAAAGCCTCCCGTTAACCCAAGAAGCCATGCAAATGTCCAGTCTCCCAGAAGCAATGGATTTTTCTCACTCATCCACTACTGCTGCTACTGCTAATTTTAAATCCAATGAACCTCCAAAATCCACTGTCTCTTATTCTTCAAAATCCATTGCTGCATGGACACCATCGCAACTCTCCGTCAAAAAGCACGTGCCTGTGCTCGTCCCACCGGCCGAGCCGACCCCTCATGTGTTCAAACCTTTGTCGGACATCGATGACCAAGGGCTCTTAAGATTCCAAGTCCCGTTCATTCAATACTACAAAAACAACCCTAAAATGAACGGGAAAGATCCGGTCGCGGTCATAAAAGAGGCGTTGGCGAAGGCGCTTGTGTTTTACTATCCGTTCGCGGGGAGGCTACGAGAAGGGGGAGGGAGGAAGTTGATTGTGGAGTGCACGGGAGAAGGGGTTTTGTTTGTGGAGGCGGACGCAAATTTGAGGCTTGAGGATTTCGGGGAGCAGCTGCCGCCGCCGCTGCCGTGGTTGAAGGAGCTGTTGTGTGATGTTCCGGGGTCGGCTGGGATCACGGACTGCCCGCTACTGTTATTTCAAGTAAAACTATATTCTTTTATATACCAACCATGCATACTTGTCTAGTTTCAAAAACGTATTTCACCTAACAAATGATTGTGTCTCAAAATAAAATCAATGCCACAAGAAATCCTCATAAGGGGCTGCAAATAGCACTTTTTATATTTTTCAAATTGTTTAAATCTTTTCCTGATCTAAAAATTAAACTAACAAACTTTTAAATTAATATTTTTTTTGCCTATGAGTTCCGTCAGGCTCGTTTCTTATTTTGATGTCCACTTTTTAAACACATAATGCGTTGTGTTTTTCACAGATCCGCACCGATCGTCGTAATCTATCTACACATGTTAGAAATATTATGTATCTAATTTTACGAGATTTGGAAATCTCTAACTAACCGATCAAATAGATTAAAAAATCGATAGCTTTACTATGCATGAAAAGCAAGATCGCTTGATGGATATGTTAAAAATCTACAAATCTAATGAAACTTTATAAATAACCTATCTACTATCTAATATAAGTAGATCAACGCTGCCGGTAGTGATTATTGTATAGTTATAATTAATTCAGTTGATTATTGTATTTATTAAATGTCTGTTAAGGAAAATTCAACATTTAATTTTTTTTTACCTCGAATTTCCATCACGTTTTCACTGCACCAAAACTCCGAAGTTATCTTTTGGGCCAAAACATGGGCTTTTGCGCAGCGGTATTTTTAATTTAATAAATCCATATTTAATACTCGCCCGATGAAAATCGAACCTGGATAGCTATGATACCATGTGAAATGTCTCTTCCAATGCACCAAAACTCCAAAACTATGACGAGAATTGAGAGAATATATTTTTTCAATAATCTTTCTTACACAAAAAGGATTTGTTGCCCCAGGTGACCAGACTAGCATGTGATGGCTTCACTGTCGCCGTCCGCCTCAACCACACAATGGCCGATGCACAAGGCATTTCCCAATTCCTAACTGCCATCTCCGAACTTGCTCGTGGGCTTCCCTCCCTTTCCCTCCATCCAATTTGGGCCCGTGACCTTCTCAGTGCCCGAGACCCTCCACAAATCACCCACACTCATCACGAATTCGAAACCATCCTAGGATGTCCATGCACACCATCCCCCCCCAGCCAACCCTTAGTCCATAAATCCTTCTTCTTCGGCCCCACCGAAATTGCAGCCCTAAAAAGCCGAGTCCCATTTAAATGCACCTCTTTTGAAGTCATCGTTGCATCAATGTGGCGTGCGCGTGTAATTGCATTATGCTTAGACCCACAGGAAGAGATTCGGTTCATGTTCAATATAAACCTACGTTGGAAAATGGACCCGCCTATGCCTAAAGGATACTATGGTAACGCGTTTGTGTACCCTGCGGTGCTGGCTACTGCCGGCGATTTATGTGATAATCCTTTGAGTTATGCGGTTGAGTTGGTTCAAGAAGCCAAAAAAAAGACGGATGACGGGTATATAAGATCGGTGGTAGATTTGTTGGCAGCGAAAGGGAGGTATCCGATTGTAATGGACGAGGCAAAAAGAATTTATTTTGTTTCGGATAACACGAGGGCTGGGTATGCTGAGGTGGACTATGGGTGGGGCCCCGCGGAGTATGGAGGGCCTGCAGTCGGGTGTCTTGACAATATATTGCCAGGGGTGGTGAGCTTTCTTGTGGCATTTAGAAATGAAAAGGGAGAAAAAGGGACGGTCGTGCCTATGTGTTTGCCAGATGATGCGATGGACCGGTTGATTGTTGAGGTTGAGAATTTGGTTAGTGTGTCCGTTGTGGCTTAATTGCGTTGTTGACTCGAAGTAAAAATGCACTACTAGTTTATTTCTCGTTGTATTGATGTAAACATGATTGGCAACGTACAAAAATGCGTGAAATTTAGAAACTTGTTGGTCTTTTTTTTGAGAAGGAATGTTAAAGGCTGGATAAATAAAGGTTGGATAAATGTATCCGTTCTCAAAATTGATAAGCTTCATGTTTCTTTTTGCAAATTTTAATTAACTACTGTGCAATATCCGAATTGAAATTTCATTCAGATTTTGGGCTTCTTTTTTTAAAATCATTACATTTCAAATTTGGAATGTAATTTGATTATCAATATGACATAAAATCCGAACTATTTTAACTAGAAAGGAGTATACGTAGCACTATCATGTTTAATTCGAATTAAATATTCATAAAACGAGAATCCTTAATTTTAAAAAGGTCCAAATCGTGACCTGAGGAAATCTTTTATAATTAAATTAATATAAAGACCGCAATATAGCTTTAAACAAAAGAACAAAATTAAGGAAGTAGTCGTAGATGATAATGATCAACAGTAACTTTAATAGCTATCACAAATTTAAAATCTACATTAGGAGCTTTTTGAAATATAGTTAAAAAATCATAACTAATTTGTCAAATCTTGTAAAATATATTAAGATAATAAATTAATAAAAAAATTAAATAATAAAACATGCATATATTTAGATTATAGAATTAACAATCCCTTTAAATTCTTATTAAATTAATCACCGTGCGTAGGCCTTTGTGTTGAACCCTTGCAAAATCCAAATGAAAGAAACCAGGAACGATCATTTCGGACCCAAACGAAAGAAACCCGTACTTAGCAGCTCTCGTCGTTGGGGCATGGATCTTTTGTGCAGAGCTTACACTGCTGCCGACGAAGACGAAGACGAAGACGAAGGTAAGAAACAGCTCTCAATCCATCCTCCCCCTTCTTCAAAGCGATTACGATCATCATCATCGCCGTCACCATCACCATCACAAGTTTACCATCATCAACATCAATCGCCTCCTGCTGCTGCGGCCAATGGAAGATCGTATCGAAGTGGGAGAGGGCGATCCTGGCTTCTTCTTCTTCTAGGGATTCTGATGCCTCTCCTCATCCTCAAACGGTCAGCGCCTCTTCTGGTATCGAAACCCTAATTCTCTTGTCGTATCTCTTTGAAATTTGAGAAATTTGTTTCATTTTTCAAGTAATCGGTTCAACTTATAACCCTAATTCTATCGTGGCTTTCCATTGCTCTTATCAAATGTTCGACGAAATGCCCGAGAAAACTGAAAATGGCACAATGTAAGAGGAGAGTAAACCGAAACAATTGGACACAAACTAAAAATGGGCGATGAATCGTTATATATGGTTAACGTGAATGAAGCTAAGAGCTAAAGAAAGTTTATTTCTTTATTTTAAGGGGTGGGGTGGGGGTGGGGGGGTGGGGATACGGTAATTATAATTTGGACATGTTTTATTTGCGCCACGGAATAAAAATGTGTAAACTTGCTTACCTTTTTGTTACTTTCAAGCTCTATCATGTTTATAAATATTTATTCTATTGGTTTCAGTTGTCGGCAGCATAGCTGATACAGATCTGCCATATGATATTTTGGCATCGTTAAGGGGCCGAACAGCCCTTCATGCAAAAAAGCAGACGGAAGATTGTCTGTTTTCTTAAATGGACACACTAGTGCTGTCAATTCTATACAATGGTCGCAAACTCATGGTTAGTCCCCCAACAAGCTTCATCTTCTTACAAAGTATTTCTTATTATTGTAGCATGTTTGATGGCTTGATTAGTATGATGATTTTTGACGCTGCCATGTAGGAGACATTTAGATATAAAGAATAGTATAATTGTGCCATGACTGAGTTACTACATTCACATTGAAGAAATACTATTTACTTCTGATGCATTGTACTTTTAGGTTTTCTTCATCCATATTCCATTTTGGAAATTACAACATATCAATTACATACTTAACATTTGGTTAGAGCTTTCTTTAAATTGGATTTGTAGTTCACTTAATTGCGAGAGCACTCCTGTTTCCTTGCCTGTATATCCATGGACCATGAATCTCCTTGCTTGAAGACTCTGACATTATTATTGAACTAGATTTTGTCTGCTAAAACTCATATGGTGCTCCTTACGAAATGCTTTTTCAATCACATTAACACCTTGTGATCAGGCTGATAGTTATGACCAGAGAATAACATGTATATCGTTCTTGTTGGAGTTTATGTTTAAAGCTTGTGCTGCACTTGAAGGCACTACAACTATTTGAATATGTGGGAACCTGAAAAAATCAATGTTTTAAATTGCGGCCATAGCGGCTGCCGTAGCGTTTTAGATCCTCAGGCGCTATACGGGATGCATCGGTATGGTTTTATAGTGCCCGCTACCCGCAATATTTGTAGTATAGCGGACGCCATGACGTCCGCAAATGATGATTCTATCTCCGACTCCGATGCTGAACGAGATGATTGAGTTTGCTTTTGTGATACTTGATTGTTTGTTGAAAACTTATTTCATTTTGGTTTTTTGAATTATGATGCATGAAACTTATGGTTGTTTGCTAGCACTTTTGCCTTTTGGTTTTGGATAATGATGATAATTGTTCCTTTTGTTTTGAATATTGATGTGTATGGAAACTTATGTAAAATGTTACTTAATCTAATTCTATAATAAATTTTATTCCATAACACTAGTAGAGCTATTTATATATAAAGACCGATATCCGATATCCATCATGAAACCCTTCGACCACCATGGACCGCCATACGCGATTTACAACCTTGGTAAAAATTGTGGAATATGTTCAGCGGTTTGTTTGATAGCTAAATCTGCATTAAGTGTTTTTAGATTGCTTGAGTAACTCTGATGATAGTTTTGGGCTTTCTATACCCTACACGGTAGCGCTTTTGGACTACCTTTTCCTCCAATACGATTTGATAAAGTTTTACACCCGGCTGTCAACCTGATGCCAACTCTCGAAATTCGTGTCATTTTTTGCTGAGGAAGATATAAGCAAGAGAGGGACTTGTCATAAATTGTCTTTTCTAAGTCTCTTGGACCAAAAAGACGTATAGAAGCCGGATAAAGATGACGGTTTTCCGTAGCAAATTGTGCTCAATATTATTAAGATTTCATCTTCAAAGGAAAAAAATGTATCATATGATTTAGGCACCACACTCTTGATCATCTTCTACTCCCGAAATTGGTTTCTTTTTCTTTTTATTTGGCTTGAGTAAACGATCTCTTATGAATAAATTAAAACATGCAGCCCATCTTCTCGCTTCTGCTGGAATGGATCATTCTGTCCATGTATGGAACGTATGGAGCAAAGATCAGAAGAAAGCACGCATTTTCAAAAATCACAATGCAGCGGTGAAGGATTTGAGGTGGTCTCAACAAGGGTTATCTCTACTCTCCTGTGGATATGATTGCACATCTCGGTTAGTTGATGTTGAAATGGGGGCAGTGACGCAAAGCTTCAAGGAAGATCAAGTAGTGGAAACAATTAGATTTTACCCAAGCGACTCAAATCTTTTTCTCTGTGGATCAAAAGGAATTAATAGACTTTGGGACGGTAGATGTAATAAAGTGGTGCATGAGTATGTAAAACCTCTTGGTCAGATCCTTGATTTTGAGTTTAGTGCTGATTGGAAACAGTTCATATCTACCACCGACACTTCAAAGAGCAGGATTAGTGAAAATGCTATAATTGTTTGGGATGTCTCACGACAAGTTCCTCTATCAAACCAGGTAACCTTCAATCCTAACCCAAACTTTTTAATCTTTTTGTATCTTTCATGGTGTGATGCATATGGTTTAGATGTATTTATAACGTTGCATCATCTGTTTCAATCCTTTTAAAGTAATAAGCAGTTATGTAACCTGTATTTTTGAGTCCTCAGGTTTACTCCGAAGCCTTCACCTGCCCTTGTGTCCGATACCACCCTTCCGATGCTTGTTTCATCGTCCAGTCAAACGACAACTACATAGCAACATTCTCTTCAAGGCCTCCCTTCAAATTAGACAGGTACAAAAGATACGAGGGACATTGCGTATGGGGCTTTCCTATAAGGTGCAATTTTAGCGCTGACGGCAAGGAGATAGCCTCAGGATCCTCTTATGGTTCTATATATTTTTACGACTATAAATCATCAAAGCTTGTGAGGAATGGTGCAAGCCCCTCTAGAGCCATTGGATGGGGGACCCCCACTAGTGGGGGTCCCCCATCCAATGGCTATGCAAGGGCTTGCACCATAGTAGTTTTTTTCGCTTTTGGTGAGGCATGCATTGATGTTGCATTTCATCCCTAGGTGCGTAATGTTGTGGCAGCTTGCAGTTGGACTGGTGAAGTTTCTGTGTTTGAATAAAACCTTGTGGTTTTTTATCATTAATTTTTTATAATCTCATTTGGACCTCTTCATTAGGTATTTGGTGCAATGCTGTCTTTGATACATCGTTATGCCCAATTCTGCGGGGAAAAAATATTGCTACTTCATTGTGATTCATATAATTAGCATTATATTTGCTAAAATCATGGTGTTTGTATAGAAAGAACATTAGTAGGTTATCATTATCATTTTTCTGTAATTTATCACATCGATATCGGAATGGTTGTGTAGGCATTTACCGACATGTAAACCTGTGATTTTAATGGCATGCTTCAGTTGTTGGACATAGGCACGGGATTGGATGCTAAAAATGCTTGAAGCTTGGATTTGATGGTTAACCAAGCTGGGTTTGAACATAAATTAGAACTCGATAAAATAAAGGGTAAATGTCAAAGAGCCCCCGGCCCGCTTCAAACTTGTGTAAAAGCCTTGGGGCTTTTTTCTCTTGTTACAAAACCTTGAAGCCCAATCAAAATCCCATATATATCAGCTGCATGTAATATCTATACAGTTGTATGTAATATCAAAATAGTTGCCTGTAATATCTAAACAATTCCAGTTGCCTATAATATCTAAATAATTGTTTGTAATTGTTGGATATAGGTGTCTTCAAGACAATTATTATATTTGAAAGAGGACATATACGAGAGAACAATCTTATTCGAGATGATAGTATGCTATCTAATTAGTATTTATCTTTCATATGATGCATTTTTTCATTATCACGTATCATTTAGACATGAGATAAAACCCTTAAGATTTTGCTTGACTAACATGACGATGCTAGAGATAATGCTAGTGGGGCCTGGGTAGTTGATAAGCACATCTTTAAATATTTATAGTCATAGGAGTATCGAGATTGGGCATCGGTACTCCAGTTTAGACTAGTGTGTACGTTTCTTGACCCGGTTGGACGGTAATAGCTGATCCATCAGCTATTGTGTTTGATATCGAGGATTGTATACAGGTGCTCATTGGATGTGTTACACTGGATAGACTTACCGAGAACTCCTAGTTGGTAATATACCAATGTCAGGTAGCAGTTCTCTGGTGACATGAGTACAAGGTAGTCCCTAAGATTTGACATCGCCATAGTATCTCATGTATGTTCCTACTATCTTCTATCCTACCACGGCTCAAAAGAGTCATGCAAATAGGTTTTTTTTGGGTATCGTCCTGAAGCACGGGGAGATAGTGAGCAGTCGAAGGGATTTGTCTCTCCCGGTATAGGAAGTTGATGTCGCGCTGTGCAGGACATGATTACAATCACAAGTCGATGTCTATCGCAGTGGAGATAAACTAATAAGTATTATCAGTTGTATCTCCAGTTGGTTCTGAGTCTTCTGTCGCACGACTTTTCGAGTTATTGGGTCTGACAGATTCCAAACCCTAAACTTAATATGCGATACTTAGACGAAGAGACCGGACTGTACGGTAATGTCACCGATAGACTTAGCAGGGTTCAGATGAGCTTGCTCGTTGACCTTCTTTCGATCAAAATCTGGATAGCCATTACGTGCATCTAGTACCGCTGACGTTCTTGTGGGCTATGGATATGATCCTAACCTATTGCTAGCGTATTGTCGAGTCTTCAGAGTCCTACATAGAGATTTCTCGGCACAGGCGAAATGATGTAGGGCACGTATAGGGATACGTGTAGGAGTTCGATTAAACACGTGTATTCGATACACGTATTTTAATCGGGTGTTTAATAATATTAGCCGGTATATATATGATATAGCCGGATTATTAAATCAAGTGTTGATTTAATAATTAAATGTATATTTATATATTGATATATTTATATATTAACTAATATCATGCTCACTTCATTATTTTCTTCTCATTATTAATATTTACATTTGATATAAATATTGTGACATGTATGTTGATACATATAAGAAAGGTGTATAAGACTCATATGGTTTAGGTGTGAACATTATTATTCTTTTATTAATTTCAAAATGCGAATGAGTCATGGAAAATTAGATGGTTGTAGAATTCTTTGGGTGTTTTCTTTGATAACTCATTTTTTATGACTCGTTTTTGGATTTGTTCTCATCTTGAGCCTTATCATCTTACTCTCATTTCTATGGCTATCTTTTTCTTGAATTTGTTTAAGCGAGGAAAGAAAAGAAAAGAGAAGAATTTACTGAGCTAATTATTCTACTTCTCTTACTAATCATCCTTAGCAAGTTTAATTAGTGAGTTGCTTCATTTTGATGAGATCAATTTGAAACTAATGGTTGTGTTTGAGTTATCTCAAGGTGGATCATCTTCGACAAGGAGATCACCGAGCAAGGCTATTTTGGGCTTCGTGAAGACTAGCCGGAGTCCAAGAAGAACTGGCTAACGCGCTACAAAGGTTGTAATCCTAATTTGCTCTCTTGTTTACTTGTTTAGCAATTGTAGGGTATGAAACGATTTTGTTGTGGTTAATTGATGCTAAGCTCTCATAAAATTTAGAATCTATGATTCCGCCGCGGTCACAATTGTTGCGGCCCTAGTCTCGACGAACCAACAGTAGCATTAGAACCGATCATGAACTAAAAATTGCTTTATGTGGCCATTGAAATCGACAAACCATTTCATTTAAAAACTGTCCCAAATCAGCGACGTTTCTTACCTGTTTTCGTGCCCCGGGGCTCTCGGTTCGAACCGTGAGACCTATGAACCACTTCGCCAAAGCCCACCCTTGTCCTCGATGGCTCGGGGCTGTTTTGAGCCCCTTACGGGCTCAGATGTTCGCTGAACCAGAGCCAAAATCAACTCTGGTTCGGGGCTGTTCTCGAGCCCAAGTTGGACTCGGGACGGATCCTGGGTTTCCTTCGATCCGGGTTTTTTGGTGGTGGGATTCATCCGTGCGTTTTTGGGTCATTCGCGATTCGTTTTGAGAAAGAAATGCGAAGTTTTTTTAGTTTTTGAGAAATTGATGTTTGGGACTCCGTCAGTTGTTAAATTCATTGGCCATGGATCTGAAATAACACGATTAAAGTGTTTAATCGAGTTAGTTTGGATGCATATGTGATATGCAATGTTTAACGTCGACGACTTGATTCAATCAATTCGACGGTGTTGCACGTATATATTGTGATATATTGTGTTTGTTATATGCTGATATCTTGAGATTATTGTATGTTTTGTGTTGGATTGTCATGAATTGAATAGCCCCGTGCGGAATTGTGATGTGATGTGTTTACATTTTCATTTCATATCAAGCCTATGTATATTCGTTTGTGCGGGACGAGCTCCAATTGTGGTCGCCGTTTCCGCTATATGTATATTCTTTTTCGAGGCGAGCGACCAATTTGTGTTCTTCGTTACTGCAATGTATTATTATTTGTAGGGACACGATGTGATCGTGGTCACCATTGTATTAATACAAGTTTACGATTACCCCATGGAGAAGCGTGCAGGCGGCCGGGTTATAGATTGCAAAGGATGGCCATCTCAAGGAGTTAAGATCGGGTCACTCGAGTTTAGGATTGGCAGGTTGCTTTCCGGCTTGTAGGGGGTATAGTGTGTGTGTGTGTGTGTAAGTCGATGTCACACACCCCACAAAGTTTGTGGAGAGGAGGAATTTACAAAAAAACGATTTTAAGACAATTAATATCGACTAAACTTCCAAGATCATTCAGAAACCTTAACTAACTAAACTCACAAGGTTCTAAACTACTATGATAGTGTTTTATACCTTGACGATTCTAGTCCTTCAGGTTTTTTTCTCCTCTTCTTGAGCTCCTAGAAGGTACGGATCACACTTGATCGTCGGCCTCCTCGTGTAAAAGACAATCCATCCGAAAGTCTATGGTTCAAGCTCTAACATCAAGAATGAAGTAACTAGAATACCTAGTTTGCTAATTTAGGTAGCTTAGGAGATATAGAGAGTTAATTGGACAAGTTTATCTCAAAGAACCTTAGGATTCATAACACATGTGAGGGTTAGGGTTTGAGGAAGAAGAAGGAGAACGATAGAGAGAGAATGCAAGTATAGAAAAACGAGTGTGTAAATGAGCAAGTGAAGAATGACCAAGTCTTTTACAAAATTCAAGCATGCATTATTTTTCCATAGAAAAATGCAATCATGCTTGAATAGTAAAGGCAAATGAATAAACTAAAGAATTAGCCATGTTTCAAACCATGCCACAAATATCTCCATTTTCCATCTCATTATCTATTTTACCAAAAACAGATATAACCAAAATGAGGCGTCCCCTTCTAAAAGCATATCTTGTAAAATTACAAGAATGCTCTCACCGTATATACATACCCGTATTCATACTGCAAAAAATACGAATACCTAGAGATAAAGATAATCCAATAATATAATACTAGAATGTGGCTTAATCCTAAGCCCACTAGTATTATCCTTCCGAACAACATCCGTGTAGCTAGTACACGTATATGATCGGAACCCTTCACGTAAAACCATACGGCTTCTTCATCGTTCCGCCTGAACCAGGATAACCCTCTGTGTGGGACTCTAAAGACTCGACAGTACGCTGGCAGTAGGTTTAACCACAAGTCCGTCAGTGGCTCTACCTGTACGTAACGGCTACCCAGGTACTTATCGAAAAGAAGGCCGACGAACGAACTCATCTGAACTCCTACTGAGCCTGTCCGTGACAATCTCCGTACAGTCTGGTCTGTTCGTCTAAGAGTATCGCATGCCGGGTCTACGGGGTGGATCATGTCAGACTCTTAATAACTTGACAAGTCGTGTCGATGTGGCTCAAGACCATCTGAGAATCTACTGGTCCAACTACCAGTAATTCTCAATCCGCCCTGGCCAGAGACTTATGGTATTGGCCAACCGAACACGGCGCGACATAGACTCCCTATACCGGGAGAGACGAATCCCCAACAATCGCTCACTGCCTCCATGTGGCTCGGGACTGTACCCAACTAAAACATGTTTGCAAGACTCAGTAGAGCCGTGGTAGAGTAGTAATCAAAGCACAGTGGGAACTCACACGAGACATGTAACAACTTTAATTTTACTGTATGAAATTTTTTAAAATTAATGTACAGAATGGAGTTTGCAAGCCTGACTACAATTTAAAAGTTATTTTTGTTTAAGAACAGCAAGAAGCAATTTATAGCTCACTGGTAAAGTCTTGCACTGCTGTGACATAGTTCCTGTGTTCGAATCCCATCAACCACATATTATTTTTTCTGAATTTTTCTTTTAAACTTTTTGGAAGCCCAAAAGTTTACATGTGCACTGCACATAAGAAATGAAAAGACAGAAAAACAAACATGTGGAAAATTATATTAACAGCGAGTAGGACACGTGGCAAGCATCTGACGGTCCCCATCAACTTTTTGGCCGGTGAGATTGAGCTTTGGGCCGGCGACGGCGGGTGTCCGTAGGGGAAAAACTCCCGTGTTTTGCACACAAAACCCTTTGGCCTACTCCATTACCCCCATACTGTTTGTTTTCTCTGCAAATTAACTGAGACTTCAATTTCATCCATTAATTAAATTTTTAATGCATTTTAATTCATTCTTTCAATTCTAAAACCCTAATTCTACACTATAAATACAACCACATACCCTGGCCCTTCCACATTCTGAAAATTCTAGTCAAAAATATTAAAATTTTCTAAGTAAAAGTGGAGTTAGCCCAAGAACGACTTCCGGCGAGAATCTACACAAGTTCCGGCGACTCCACGATACCACGAAGGCTACCACCCTTTTCTTCTACCTCCCCTCTCTCCTTCTAGCTAGTAAGTCCCACCCCCCTCTTCTATTTCTACATAAAAAGTTCCTTTTTATAAAACATGTCGGTAAGTAGAGTTATACAGACATTTGTTTTTAAAATCTTTTAAAAATAGAACTTTTTCTTAATAATTGCTCATTCATGTTTTATACCTTTCTTGTTAATCATTAAACTAATATTTAGAACAATTTTCATTCTAAAACTCCATGCTAAATAAATTTAATTAAACTTTTACATTTAAATACCATGAAATTCATATATTCATCTTTTAGTTCTTTTGATAACTATTACCTTTAGAAAACATCAAGGGGTAATGACCTACTCCTCACATACACACATATTGACATAACACATTTCTCTTTGAAACATATATCGTGGCGAATACAATATTTCACTTAAATACCATGAACTATAAAACCGATTTTTCTTTGAATTGTATTATCAAACTCTTTGCGATTATATCTCTACAACCCATTTTTGGGAACCCGCTATTGGATAGTGTGGATTATCGCACATCCTCGGGCCAGTAGAGTGAGATGCAGACCTCCTCACGGAGAAAGAATTTTAATATGATTTTTAAGAAAAACAAGATTTTCTAATTAATAATAAAATTAATTTTTTTAATTATATAAATATCATCAAACCACATATTTTCAAGTTATAATAAAATACCATGTTTTTCTAAAAATAAAAGAATGACAAGTTTCACTAAAATACCATCAAGTATCAATATAAGACCAATCTTACATTAAAATACCTTGAACTATTCAAGCTAGGTTTATATATTCACTAATATATCTCATTCTTTAAAATTCACACCAATGAAAACCCTAAATAATATAAATAATTACTCGAGATTATTTCGAAAGCATATAAAATATTTTTCATAAAACCCCCCTCGAGTTATATAAAATTACAATTAAGGACCTTAGAAAATATGGGTTTAAGCGGGGTCAATTCTCTTGAGCCTCAGGGAGCCAGAGAAAGTGAGTGCTTGCCTATTTAAGATAGAAAAACTTAACGGAGATATCAATGGTAATTGTCTTGGAAAAAGACACAAATCCTGCCGTCCATGTGCAGCAGTTATCGATAACTTTTAAACCTAATTCAGGATCCAAATCAGTTTTAAAGTGTTTGACTCAAGGCTGAGTCCAAATCAATCTAAGTCCAATCCAAACATGAATTCAATATACCAAACATGACTACTTGAACCTGAACCTAAATACCAGAATAAGATCAATATGCAAACATGACTTGACTTGACCGAACCATGGCTATATCTTGAATTGATTATATGCCTACTTGATATATCCTGAAACTGTTTACATGAACAACTTATATCCATGGTCTCAACAAGTCGAATAACTACAATTTATACAATATACATTAAGGGGTTTAACGGGGTAGATTGGTACATAATGTATTAAAAGTGACATGAAGATGGACTCTAAAAGACGTTAATAAACATCCATCGCTGTTGTCCCGTGGGTATTGACGGGGCCTTGTACTTATTGGCTATAGTGCCCTCAAGGCAATTATTGTAATCGCAGGCAGGTGATTATGATGACTAAGGAAGGACCTATACGGATAGAGCAGTCTTACTCAAAATGATAGTATGATATCTGGTTTGCCTTTATCATCATGTACATGCATTATGTGGTATTACAGATCACTATTACATATTGATAGAGCCTATAGGATTCTTACTTGACTAGCAGCATTATGATAGCGATCATATACGTGGGAGCTGGGTGGTCTATAAGCACATCCTTAAATGTCCCTAGTCGCAGGAGTGTCGAGACTGGGCATCGATAGTCTAGAGTAGACTAGTATATACTTATCGAGACCTCGATGAGGGGAGGTGGCCCGTCTCATAAACCATTGGTGTCTGTTAGTCACTTAAGATAGTATACAGATGCCCATTGGGTTATGAGTACACTGGACAGACTCGCTGGGAACATGCTAGTTGGTATTATAGCTATTGTCGGATAGCAGTTCCCAGGTGATATGTATACAAATTAGTCTGTCGACCTGAGATCGTCATTTGTCTCGTGTGAGTTCCCATTTTGCTTTGATTACTACCCTACCACGACTCAAAGGAGTTGTGCAAATATGTTTTAGTTGGGTAAAGTCCCGAGCCACATAGAGGCAGTGAGCGGATCGTCGGGATTTCGTCTCTCTCGGTATTGGGGGCTGATGTCGCGCGGTGCACGGGTAGCCATCACCAGAAATTCTTGGCCAAGGTGGACGAGAATTACTGATTTGGATCAGTAGTTTCTCAGTTGGTGATGGGCTTTATACCGACACGAAATATTGCGTTATTAGGGGTCTGACTTTATCCACCCCCTAATCCCGATATGCGATATTCTTAGACGAACAGACCGGACTGTACGGAGATTGTCACGGACAGGCTCAGTAGGGGTTCGGATGATTTTTCTTGTCGGCCTTCCTTTCGCTCAATACCTGGGTAGCCGTTACGTACAGCTAGTGCCTCTGACATGCTTATGGTTAAACCCACTACCAGCGCATTGACGAGTCTTTAGAGTCCCACACAGAGGGTTTCCCTGCTTCGGGCGAAACGATATAGAGGCCGTATGGATTTATGGCAGGGTTCGATCATGTACGTGCACTTGTGCACGTATCATGATTCGGACGGATAATACAGTGGGCTTTGGTTTAAGCCGGATCCTTATATTAGATTATTGGATTATTTTCGTCTCTTTGTATTCGTATTTTTTCGGAATACGGATACGGGTATGTATATACTGTGAGGGGTATTCTTGTATTATCACAAGGGTGCTTCTAGAAGAAGATACCTCATTTAGTTTTTAACCATTTTGTTAAATGGTTAATGAGGTGGAGGGATGGGGTGTTATTGACTTTAAATGAAGCATGGCTTTGTGGTGACTCATGGGGTGATTCATAGAGTGACTCATGGTTGCATTATTGAAGCATGCTTGATTTATTTGTGTGGTGAGATATTTTTTGGTATGCTTGATAATTATTATTCACAACACTTAGCCATTTTTTGATGGTTGCTTCACACAATACTCTCATCCTCTCTAGCTTCCTTCTTCTACCTCCATCCTAAAAGTCTCATGTGTTAAGAAATCTAGGGTGTTATGAGACATATTAATCCATCATTAGACTATACATCCTCTAGGCTATCTAATTTAGCAAACTAAGTACCCTAGTTACCTCAGTATTGAGATTGGAGCTTGAACTATATACTCTCGGGTGGATCATCTTCGATATAGGTAGACCGAAGGCCAAACTCGATCCATGACACCTCAAGGAGCTTATGAAAATGGTAGAAGACCGAAGGACATGGATCATTCGGTATAACATTTCTATCATAGTAGTTTAGCCCTTTGTAGTTTGCTAGTATAGGGTTTATGGTTCGGTTTCAGGCGGGTTTCGTTAGCGCCAAATTTTTAAACTCCAGTTTTTGTTCCGCACCGGCCACGGTAGATGGCCAGGACGCTGACGTAACCCAACATGTATCAGAGCTAGCCCATAAACCCCTAACTAGCAGTTTAAACGATGTTTAAAGTAACGAAACCGAAACAACTCCGAAACAAACCAAACCATATTCCAGTTTATGTCGAATTTTTGTAGTATTCAAAAAAAAATTTAATCAATTGCAGAAGGCTATTTATGTAATATCTAGAACACCTCAAAACACGAGCCCCAAAGTCAAAAAGTGCCCGGTGAGAATGAGGAAATTCCCGGCCTGGCCAGTCCATTTTAGGACTTGGGTCTTGAAATATTTTCGGTGTTTTAGGCTCTTGAATATTGGTTTTCAGGTGTTGTTTGTTTTTGCCCAGATTACATGTTCTTTCATCTCATGGTTTGGGGCAATATAGAGTATTTCATAGTCGCTATTTTAACACCGTTTATTAGTTTCAGTGCATACATTAGTATCTGCGACCGTGAATGTCATTAGAGCGGTATAACCCATCTAACTGCTATATGTTCTATTAGACGGGATTGCGAACATGACATTCACGTTGATGTTCTGTGTTGTGCTGATATTGTGGATCGATTGTCGTGGTGGATAGCCAGTGGTGCAATGGCAGTAGTACAATTCAGATTCATTTGTATATTCTATATTGCGGGGCGAGCGTCCGACATATGGACTGTCGTCTCTGCCAGATTGTATATTCTTTTATTGGGGCACGACCAGGTTGAGGTCGATGTCGCCATTGTATATATTTTTCTTTTCTGTACTAGAATTACCCCGCGGTGGAGTGCTCGAATAGCCGGATTCTAGAGGGCAACGGGCCCGCATCTCATGGAGTTGAGGCGAAGGGGGCCTCACACTAGAATTGGTGGGTTATTCGCCGCACTCGTAGGGGTACAGGATGACCTAAGGAGGGGTGCTCAAGTTACCGGATTCCATGAAGTGCTGGGTGGCCCATTCACTTTGTTTATAGGGGTTGACTCACTTCTGGGGTTGGCGGGTAACTTGTCGTGCTCGTAGGGGTCCAGGTTTTCATTGCACAGGCTATCCACACGACTAGGGAAACGTTGGGTTTCACTTGCGGCTCAAAGGAAACCCGGGGCTCCCACATTATCCGTGATTCTGTGATGCTTATCGCTTTTCTGTGATGTTGCTTATATCATGCCTGTGACGAATGTTATATATATTTATATATATACTGGTAGATGTTGTATATGTTTTGAACCCGCGCTAATCCAGCCCCCGCTCTGCCATTAGTTAAGTAACCTAATGGTGTATGACGGGGCCCCGTGGTGAATGCGGATGGTATATATCTATATATACATTGTAATTCGTTCTTTTCTGGTGTGATATGGTTTAATTGATGGGACTGCATTAATTTTGATTAATGCAAGGAAAACAAACCTATATGATATTGTTAGAACCAAGTTTTTTAAAACTGATATTACAGACGTTTCCTTTTGCTTTGCATAGTGGTATTCGGTTATGAATACCCATCACCTCATTCGACAAGGCAAGAGCCGAGATCCCTTCACAGGGAGTGACCTCTTGGGTAAAAGTTTGCGTCAGTGTAATAACTTCACTATAGTCGATTCTATTGCTTTGCATCGTGGTATTCAGTTAGGAATATCCTGCACTTCATTTGATGAGGAAAGAGCCGAGATCCCTTCATAGGGAGTGACCTCTTTAGCAAAAGTTTGCGCCACTATATATTTGTAAAACCACTCGGTTCCTTCTAAGATATCAAGTTCATTAAGTTAAAGGTTTTTCGCTAAAAACCAGTCGTAGCCCTCTGTCATTTTTTACAGGTATTACGTAGTATTCATGCTGTGTATGTTGACCTCTGTCAAGGCATAGTGAATGGTAGCTAGGTAATACTTGTTTGTTGCATAGATAATGTGATTGGTTAGGACGGTCGTGTGACTTTGTTGATTATTCATCAAGGGTTATGTGGGTGGGTCTAATGCAATCTTGGATAATGACGGGTTGAACTTGAGTAGAACCTTTTGATTTGTTGATTATTCGTCAAGGTAACTTGGGTCCTAGGGGTAAAAACCACATCAGGAGTTTCAAATATACAGGAAACTTGCCAGGCATGCGCATACCTTCTGAAGTGTGGTGACTTGAGTGGCTTCCATCAAGTTATCATGCGATGATAGTTGGATCCTGATTCTCACTGATCAGTAGGTGTTACTCCTCGGGTGATTTTAAATAATCTCGACTAATTCTCCTTTTAGGGTTTGAAGGAGAATTCAAGAAAATAGTGGGAGCCATCCTGATTAAATAAAGTGATTAACCAATCTAATCTAGGTTAGAGTGCATGCTGAGTGTTTCTTCTCTCTCTCTTTGGCAGTAACCATGGCCTGACCTCAAACTAAAACTCATGAACCAAGTTAACCGAACCTTCTTAAAACACTTTGGCTTTTGGATTGTCATGAAGTCACATATATCATTGTCAATCCTACACCCCCTTTGAATTTCTCCAAAACACTTCGTATCACCACGAAGATCCACATTTCTTGGATATTCCATCGTATAGTTACATACGAACTCGAAAGAACTTGTTCCAGTTCAAGGATGGTTTCCGGTTCGGGAGAAAGATGAATAGGATTATTCCGTTGTCTTTTCTCTTTACCTTCTCTCAGGTTGCAAGATCTCCTAGCATTAGAAGAGTACACCTATTACGCTTATTGGGTAGTCTTCTTCCAAACCATAGGCAGGTGCCGAAAGGTAGGGAATGAAAAAAACCAATTAGCCTAAGTGTGGTGTACATAAGGTAATAAATAAAGACATGTAAAGGGATTAGAGTAAGGGCAAAGGAAATTGCGACTACTATCATTCACGACAAAACCGCGTATACCCCTGCCACTCCTACTTCACCTTTGGATTTCTCCAGAACAATTCGTATCACTACGAAAATCCATATTGCTTGGATATGCTATCGTATAGTTACATACGAACTCGAAGGAACTTGTTCCAGTTCGAGGATGTATTCTGGTTCGGGAGAAATAGAATATGATTATTCAGCTGTCTTTTCTCTTTATCTTCTCTCAGGTTGCGAGGGCTCCTGGTACTATGAGAGTACAGCTATTACGCTTATTGGATAGTCTTCTTCCAAATCTTAGGTTGGTGCCGAAGGGTAGGGAAGGAAGAAAATCAATTAGCCCAATTATGGTGTACAGAAGGTAATAAGTAAAGACATATAAAGAGATTGGAGTGAGGGTAATGAAGTATACGGTTACTGTTATGAATCTGGATAGTGGAAGAGGCATTACTAGGAATACCAGGCCATCCCTTCGAAATATTTTCATGTTTCAGTTTCACTGTGCAGTGTTAATTGAAAACTGTTTTCCCAATTAGATTCTGACTCCAATATATGTATTTACCAGACTTGATTCTCACATCTGTATGGCGTTACAGATGATGAGTGGGAGTAAGATATTGGGAATTGGGTGATTAGATCCTTAATATATATCGAATTTTTTTGTAATTGGTGATATTTAAGGAAATCACCTGGGTTTTGTCTAACGACAAATATTTGGTTTTGAATATCCGTTGTTATGCACCAATTTCAGACTGATATATCTGTACGTTTATTTTATAAAGTGAGATATAACCTTTTGAAATTATGTTTATGACATTTACCTATATCAGTTAATGATTAGGTAAGAAGCATTGAACAACGGTGTAATTCTTCTTAACCATAGTACAGTTTTTCAACCTACGACGCACAGGGTTTGAGTTATTAAACTCAGAGGACTTATACAAAGTATTGTATGTTGTCCGATGTCCGTTAGGACAAAGAAGTTGGTACCCATACTATATTCAGTTTACTCATGACTTCTCTAGTTTTAGACAAGTATTTCGTTGAAATACAAGATCCAAATTTTGAGAAGTTATAGGTATAAGAATAAGGTAGAGAACCATATGTAGAAAGTATCAGTATTCTTCAAGGTGATCGAAAATGTAGATACTTGTGTTAGGTATTCCGTTGTAAGTAATAGTTTTGAGAACTTGCTTCTCTTTCAGGTTACTCATACGTGGGTGTATTCCTTGATGAGTAACGCTGCTTGGCCTTCTTCCATTTGGTTGATATGCACTGGAAACAGCTGCATGATTTTTGAATCTGGTTCCAATTAAATTAATGCATCTGTTTCTATATACTGGATACATAATGGATTCATATTTTAACGATATTAAGGTATATGGAGTTGTCCGGCTTATGCTTAAAACCAGAATCTGGATAAACTCAAGGCACGTTTCAGTAATGGCGGTTTGTGGGTTATCCCGGGCTTCGACGAGGGTTAACATTTTACCATCCGGAAGATCAATAGTTATATTGTTCTTGATTCGTCACAGTTTTAGTAAAATGGATTCTTTTGCAGATAACATTAGTTGGAGTATGGTAGAACTGGAAGTGATTCCAGAACCACAAACGATTACTGAAAATTTAGCAGAACCTAAAGATTCAATTGGATTCGACAATCCATTTACCACTCCGCAGATTTGGTGGGTAACCTCAGGCACCCAAGAGGTACTTCGGTCTCCTCAGAGATGGTGACAGAGAGGTTTTTGATTACCCAAACTTGCCACTACTGCTGTCCTAGACTATGAGATCTGGCAGGAGGATGAGTATAACGTCGTTCTAAATTAGCTTTAGAAGTGCACGTGTATATGACTCTGCCAGAGGGTTGTTGTAGTCAGTGGGAGCAGCGGAAGCATGATGGGCAAGTAGCTTATGTCTATTTATAGACTAAAGCAGGTACAGCGGAGATAGATCATCTTGTTTTGATGTGACAGTCATAGAGTTTGACTTCATCAGAATAAAGAGATGGACCTGGTAAGAAGGTAGTAGGGAGCGATGTCTTGGTATTTGGATGACATGCTCTTGATAGGAAGTGATATTCCTATACTACGATCGGTTATACTGTGATTGTCACGAGGATTTTCTCCACCTAGGATATAGATAAAATATCAGGGATTCTGGTGACTAGATCTATGGTTTTAGATCTAGATTTGGAAAGTGTCCCAATTAGGGTACTTGACACTATTCTAAAGTGTTTTAGAATGGACGACGCCTAGCGTGGTGGTGTACCCGCAGGTGATGGATTCACCCTTTTTAAAGAGATGTCTTCTAGACTGATGAGGAGAGGGATTTGCATGATTAACATATCACTTACTTAGGCAATTGAGTCAATCATGATATGTCAAGTACAACACCAGATATTGCTTTTGCACTAGCTGCAATAAGCGTATATATATATATTAATCCAATCCTGGATAAATGTTGGGAAGCAATTATGAACATAAGTGGATGTTCATAGTATATGGTAACAGCAGTCTCCTTCAGGAGGCGGTTATCATTTCAGGCTTCCAAGGTGACCTGGATGACAGAGTGACTGTCAAAATTATAGTTTTCCCTCTTTTGAGGGGCGGTATGTTGGACATGTGGTCCAAGAAGATACTGTGGAAGGTATGGCGCAGGATACTGATTAAATTCAGTAGATGATACAATCTAAGAAGTTTGTTGGATTTGGAGTTCATTTGTGAACTGGGTCCCATCAGATATCCAGATAAATTCTAAGACAAGTATTGCTCATTTCGGGAGATGGTCTTTCTCCGCGAAGTTGAGATATAGAGAGATAAAGATAGAAACATTGGAGTGGATCCACTCACTGAGGCTATTTCTCGAACACAATAGTTTCACAAACAGGCTTTGCGAGACTGATTAGTAGAGAAGTTGGGTGTTCGGTATCACACAGGCTGTGAGTATGCGACACCGCAATTATTAACCTTAAGTGTAAGTGGGAGATTGTTGGCTATAGTACCCTCAAGGCAATTATTGTAATCACAGGCATGTGATTATAATGATTTAGGGAGGACCTATACGGATAAAACCGTCTTACTCAAAATGATAGTAAGCTATTGGTTTGCCTTTATCATCATGTACATGCATTATGTGGTATTACAGATCACTATTACATGTTGATAGAGCCCATAGGATTCTTTCTTGACTAGCAGCATTATGATGGCGATCATATACGTGGGAGCTGGGTAGTCTTTAAGCACATCCTTAAATGTCCCTAGTCGCGGGAGTGTCGAGACTGGGCATCGATACTCTGGAGTAGACTAGTGTATACTTATCGAGACCCCGACGAGGGGTGGTGGCCAGTCTCACAAGCCATTGGAGTCTGTTAGTCACTTAAGATAGTATGCAGGTGCTCATTGGGATATGAGTACACTGGACAGACTCGCTGGGAACATGTTAATTGGTATTATACCTATTGTCAGATAGCAGTTCCCAGATGACATGTGTACAGGTTAGTCTGTCGACCTGAGATCGTCATTTTTCTCGTGTGAGTTCCTACTGTGCTTTGATTACTACCCTACCACGGCTCAAAGGAGTCATGCAAACAGGTTTTAGTTGGGTACAGTCCTGAGCCACATGGAGGCAGTGAGCGGATCGTCGAGGTTTCTTCTCTCCCGGTATTGGGGGCTGATGTCGTGCGGTGCATCAGTGGCCATCACTAGAAATCCTTGGCCAAGGTGGACAAGAATTACTGATTTAGATCAGTAGTTTCTCAGTTGGTGATAGGCTTCATACCGATATGAAATATCGCGTTATTAGGGGTCTGACTTTATCCGCCCCCCTAAACCCGATATGCCATATTCTTAGACGAATAGACCGGACTATATGGAGATTGTCACGGACATGCTCAGTAGGGGTTCAGATGATTTTTCTTGTCGGCCTTCCTTTCGCTCAATACCTGGGTAGCCGTTACATACAGCTAGTGCTGCTGACGTGCTTGTGGGTAAACACACTGCCAGCGTATTGACGAGTTTTTAGAGTCCCACACAGAGGGTTTCCCTGCTTCGGGCGAAACGATATAGAGGCCGTATGATTTTACGGCAGGGTTCGATCATATACGTGTACTTGTGCACGTATCATGATTCAGACGGATAATACTGGTGGGCTTTGGTTTAAGCCGGATCCTTGTGTTAGATTATTGGATTATTTTTGTCTCTTTGTATTCTTATTTTTTCGGAATACGGATATGGGTATGTATATACGGTGAGGGGTATTCTTGTAATTTATTACAAGGGTGCTTCTAGAAGAAAACACCTCATTTAGTTTTTAACCATTTTGTTTAAATGGTTAATGAGGTGAAGGGATGATGTGTTATTAGCTTTAAATGAAGCATGGCTTTGTGGTGACTCATGGGGTGACTCATGGAGTGACTTATGGTTACATTATTGAAGCATGCTTGATTTATTTGTGTGGTGAGATATTTTTTGGTATGCTAGATAATTATTGTTCACAACACTTAGCCATTTTTTGATGGTTGCTTCACACAATACTCTCATCCTCTCTAGCATCCTTCTTCTACCTCCACCCTAAAAGTCTCATGTGTTGAGAAACCTAGGGTGTTATGAGATATATTAATCCATCATTAGACTCTACATCCTCTAGGCTATCTAGTTTAGAGAACTAGGTACCCTAATTACCTCAGTATTAATGTTGGAGCTTGAACTATATATTCTCGGGTGGATCATCTTCGATGGAGGGAGACCGGAGGCCAAACTCGATCCATGACGCCTCAAGGAGCTTATGAAGATGGTAGAAGACCGAAGGACACGGATCATTCGGTATAACACTTCTATCATAGTAGTTTAGCCCTTTGTAGTTTTCTAGTATAGGGTTTATGGTTCGGTTTCGGGCGGGTTTCGTTAGCGCCACGTTTTTAAATGCCAGTTTTTGTTCCACATCGGCCACGATCGATGGCCAGGACGTTGATGTAACCCAACATTTCCTGTTCCCATAGTCCACGGGATAGTTGGACTTCTCTCGTATACACTGATGCATTCTGTACCAAACTTCGAACAAGTACGTTAGTGTAACAAACATATACTTGTATCAATTACCATTTCTTTTCCCTTTACTTGATCTATTCCTATCACTTTTTTGGGACTTACCGTGCACTAGTTCGTTGATGACATTCCTGTTTCTTTCTTTCTTTGGAATGTTCGTCAGGAGGACCCGACTCTCAAGAGACCAAGCCCAGCCAGGTGTAATTGGAGCAGATATCCGAGCAGCTCGACTACTAGCTTACTTTTACTTATTTACTTTTCAGTTCATATGACACTATTTAGGTATTGCTTTCATCATTGTACATTTCCTTTTCAAATCAGTTGTAATGTAAAGAATGGATATTAATAAAAGTTGCTGTTTATATTACATCTCTTGTTATTCTTGTACATTTTATTTATATATTGCTTATTTACGCTTAACATGTTACTTTTGAGTAAATACGTCGCGGCCTTGCCACGTCTCCTTCCTCGTACACCGGGAAGCGGGGCGTGATAGGTTTTGTTGGCGGCCCATGCAGATCAGTTCTGCAATAAATCCTAAGCAATATATCACAAGAATTATAAGCATCAACAACTAAGCATCCTTTACATTTTTAATCTCATTAAATCAATCCTAACCTTTCCTTTTCTTTCAAGGTTATGGATTCACCGAACAACACGAGTACCAATATCAACGACAACATCCCACCATCTCCTCTACCACCACCACCTACCGTTACAGCTCCAATCAATGAGCAGACGGTATCGATTGAGGCGATCAAGAGCCTCTTAGAGGGTCAGCAGCAGTAGACTGTTGTCCTCTTGCAACGCCCAGAGACCGAGGCACCCGGAGTCAAGAAATTCCGGGCATTGCACCCCAAGCACTTTTCTAGGAAAGAGAGCCCACTAGAGGCAGAGGATTGGGCTCAATCCATTGAAGATGACCTCGCAGCAGCACAAGTGCCAGAGATTGCTTGGGTGAGAGTTGCGAAGCCGTAACTCACCGACAACGCCAGAGTATGGTAGAAGGCTCAAGAAAGCCGACTCGCCCAACCGATCAAATAGAGGACTTTTCGCAATATGTTCGACGCGAAATATTTCCCCGAGACTGCCCATTTCGATATGGAACAGCAGTTCATCCACTTGCAACAAGGTTCGATGTGTTGGGTTACACTAACGCCCTAGCCATCAACCGTGGCAGTTTGCGGAACAATTTTTTTCTAGTGTTTTAAAAACGGTGCTAGAATAACTCATTAAACCGGATCTATCATAAACCTAACTAGCTAAACTAAAGGAGCTATCTACTATGATAAGAAAGCCTCACCAAAAGATCCGCGTCCTTCGGTCTTCTTTCCTCATCGTATGCTCCTAGTGACCACCATGATTGATCTTGATCTTCTTTGCTTGCTCCTTCGGTTCTCTGGGTTTGATCTTGTTCATCGGTCCTCCTTCATTGTAGATGATCCACCCGAGGGATGTGATCCATGGCTCTAGCTCCACACTAAATGTCAAGTGGAGCAACTAGAGAACTTGGGTTGCTAATCCAAGAACTCTAGGATGTAGTATGAAGTTCTAAGTGACTTTCTATCTCTATCTCACCTCCTCTCTTGTTTCTCAACACGTGAGAGTGTAGAGAGGAGGTAGATGATGAAGGTGGAGGAACTCAATAGAAGGAGAGGAGAGTGAAGCAAAATGGTGAGCTCTTGAAAAAAAAATGAGGCTAGCATGTGAGAGAAAATACTCACAATGGTTTTGTAAAAACATTTGTACAATAAACAATTTCCAACCGTGCTTCAATAGCGAGCACAAATGAATTGAAAATTCATTTGTTAACACTATTGAGGCATGGCTATCACCATACT
The DNA here is from genome assembly GCA_030015575.1 of Agapanthus africanus. Taxonomy (NCBI): domain Eukaryota; kingdom Viridiplantae; phylum Streptophyta; class Magnoliopsida; order Asparagales; family Amaryllidaceae; genus Agapanthus; species Agapanthus africanus. Next base: position 470,420,278 of record CM057349.1, read on the forward strand.
CTCACCTCACTTTACACCTCAATTTCCATTTTAAAGATAAATGGAAAAATCAAGAATGAGGTGCCCACCTTCTAGAATGTATTCCGTATAAAATACGGATTACAGTCTACCGTATATACATACCCGTATTCGTATCGAAATATGAATACCCGAAGAGATAGAATAACACAAAGAACATAATACTAGAATATACATATCGAAATATATATATATGTAAATTATTAAATCGATACCCGATTTAATAATTCGGCTCAATCCTAAGCCGGCTAGTATTATCAACTATCCGATCGAAAGTCCGGGTACAAAGTACCATCAATCAATTAGAACCCTGCAAGTATCCAATACGGCTACTACATCATTTCACCTGAACCAGAGAAACCCTCTGTGTGGGACTCTAAAGACTCGACAGTATACCGACAGTGAGTTACTGGATAAATCCATAACCACAAGTGCGTTAGCGGCACTAGCTGTACGTAACGGCTACCCGGGTACCTGTCGAAAAGGAAGGCCGACGAGCAAACTCATCCGGATCCCCACTGAGCCTATCCGTGACAATCTCCATATAGTCTGGTCTCTTCGTCTAAGAGTATCGTATACCGGGTCTAGGGGGTGGTAAATGTCAGACCCTAATAACCCGATAATTCGTGCTGATGCGGCTTAGGACCAATCCGGGAAACTACTGATCAACCTATCAGTAAATCCCAACTGCCTTGGCCAAAGTCTTATGGTCCTGACCAATTGAATACAGTGCGATATCAACTCTCTATACAGGGAGAGACGAATCCCCAAGAATCACTCACTGCTTCTATATAGTTCGGGACTGTACCCAACCAAAACCTGTTTGCACGAATCAGTAGAGCTGTGGTAGGGTAGTGATCAAACAACAGTAGGAACTCATATGAGACAAACGACGATCTCAGGTCCGAAGACTAACCTGTACTCATGTCACCTAAGAACTTCCATCCGACGATAGGTATAATACCATCTAGAAGTTCTCGACGAGTCCGTATCGCACATCCTCGGGCTTAGTAGTGCGAGATTCAGACCTCCACAAGGAGCATTCGGTCTCGAAAGATTTAAAATACGACATCTTAAGAAAATGAGATTTTTAAAATATAAAAAAATATATTAAAATTATTTTTGTATGAATATATGTACATTTATCATTAAAATACCTATTTTGTTATGATATAAATATTCCACCTTTTTCTAAAAATCACAAGAATCAATTTTTCACTAAAATACCATAAATTCCACACAAATCAATATTACAAATAAATACCCTTTATTATGAAAATAGGATATTTTCACTAGAAATATCACAACGTAAAATCTACATTCATTACAACTCTAAAGACGATTAATAAATACTTGGGGTGTATTTTGAAAACTATACAAAAGTATTTTTACATAAAACCCTCTCAAGTTCTATAAATTACCCTAACGACCCTAGTAAACATAGGTTTAAGCGGGACCAATCTCTTGAGCCTCAGGAAGCTGGAGAAGTGGATGCTTGCCTATCTAAGGTAGACAAATTAATAAAAACATTCAGGACTTCAAGTTACTTTGCTAATTGTCCGACTCAGTTTGAGTCTCATTATAATCTGACTTGAATATGATTCAAGTACAATCTACAATCTTCAATATTACAATTCAACATGAATCCATGAATCCAATTATCAATCTATACAACTTGACCGAACCGAACCATGGATATACATTCCATTTACATGGTTCTCCAGTTATTCCATTTACATGATTCTACGGTTACATCCGTTTACTGATATCATGGTTTCGGTCAGTCAACCAATTATACAATCAAAACAATTTACAAGACAAACAATACAAAGAAAATACTACGAGGTTTAAGGGGTAGATTGGTATGGAAGGTGTTAAAAGTGGCACGAGACAGTAAGATTATGACACCTAACATGAATCCAATTGCTGTTGTACCGTGGCATAAACGGTTCCTTGAGTTCATGATACCTTAGTCTCCGGGGCAAGTGAGACTCCTCTCGTATACACTGGCATCCTTTTGTACCAAGCTACAAATAACAGCGTTAACACTAAATACAACAATATAACAATATAATACAACTATAAAAGCTACTCTCTCTCTCTCTCTTACTCTCTGTGTATTCTATTTCTCCTCTTATCTTTGCGACTCACCGATCGACCTGTTCGCTGACGACATTCTGTTTCTTTCTTCTTTGAATGTCGTCAGGTGATCTGGATACGTCAGAGATCGAGCCTACTGCTGAAGACTTAGATCAGTTTGCTGAAGAACCGGATCAGTTTGCTGAAGAACCAGCGCTTTAGTTTCATTGTACACATTTCCTTTCAGTACTTTACATTCCTGTCATGCCATTGTTTAGGCATCACTTTTATTTCAGTTGTATTTCCTTTTCATGCATTGAACAAAAGAATGTTAATAAATAAAGTTGTTGTTTTTATTATACATTGTCTCTTGTGCATTTATTTTTATATTGCTTAGTTACGCTTAGCGTATTTGCTTCTGAGTAAATACGTAGCGACCTCGTCCCGTCCCCTTCGCTGTATACCGGGAAGTGGGGCATGAAAGGTTTTGTTGGTGGCCCATGCAGGTCAGAGTTGTATGGAACCCTGCCATGCAATTCTGTTCTGCGTGAACAACCTAAGCAATATAACACAAGAGTCAGCAACTAAAACATTCTTTACAATTCATGTTCCTTGAATTTTACAATTTCATATTCCTTGAATCTTATCATTCCATATTCTTTGAATCATATACTTTGAATCTGTCCTAACCCAAAATTCCCTCACCTCTTCTACAATTTTACCAAAACTTTCGCATTCTTTCATTCCTTCATACATTCTTCACATTTTTAAAACCCCTGCACCACCTTGTTATTTTTCACATACTGTTAGTACACCAGCACCAAACTTTTCTTGAATTTGTTACACTTTCCTTTTACAAATTTCAAGAACAAAATTTTTATAAGGAGTGTAGAATGTAACAACCCTAATTTTCTTATACACTTTTTCCATACAAATTTTTAAATTGTTTTTTTTTCAAAATCCTTAAAGGGGTATTTATTGCCTGAACACAATACTTAAGTAATTAATTAGCAATTTAATTACAAGAAGGAGCTTGTAGCTCATTTGTAATACCTTGCATTGCTGAACCAAGCCACCAGAGTTCAAATCCCATGCCCACGTTATTTTTAATATTTATTTTGTTTTAAATTTTATGGAAGCCCAACAGTCCACATACAATAACTCCCAAAACTTGAACTGAACCTGAAAATCTAAATATATCAGTGCCTACAACTCGAGACCCCCCAACTCCCAAGGCCTTGACTTGGCCCGATTCGGCTGAGTCGGCCGGCGGACCGGCCGACTCGGGCCGGCGCCGCCGTCCGGACTCGGCCGGACGGCCGAGTCACCAACTGATGAAATGTGTCTTTTCACCTTCTAAACTCCCCTGCACACTCTAATTAAATGGATCGGTTCCAGAAATCTTTGAAATACCCCATTTACTCCAATTTTTAATGATTTTATACATTTTTTAATTTAAAACCCTCCATCTACCCTAACCCTAGCCTAACCCTATAAATACCACCCTATCCTCTACCCTCTCACTCATATTTCTGAGCCAACTCTCAAGAAAAATCCTTAGAACCCTAGTGTGCAATCGAAGTGAGCACGAGGCGAAGCTACGACGAATTTCCGGCGGAACTTCCGGCGATCGTTTTAGGAACCACCGGCGACGACGCAACACATCGGCGATTCCATTACTTCCCTCTCACCCTCTTGTGTGTCCTAAAACCTGTAAGTCCCTTTTCTATCTCTCTTTTCTATTCTAAAAATACGAATTTACAAAACCCGACGGAATCGGAACAAATCCGATTTCCGATTCGGTTTCTTATAAAATTCCAATTCTCACTAATACAATTATACTTAAACTTCCTCATGTTGACTATTAAACACTAATCAAACAATTCGATCAAGTTTCATCACATGAAATGATAGCTATTTCAATTTATCGTATTTTTCACTTAAATACCACATTGTTTCAATCCTTCATTTAACTCCATCAAACTTGCTATACATTTAAAGTAGATCACGAGGTAACGACCTACCTCCTCACACACTCATATACAACCTAACACGATACCATCGAAAACTTAGAATACGAGAAAACAAACAATTTTATTTAAAAACCATTGACTTAATAAAACCATTTCTAAAAGATTTAGTATTGATACACTTTTAAATAAATACCACTTATTAGGAAAATAAGACAAGGTTGTGGACATCGATCGTTTATCTAAACCTGACTTTGTGGTGTCTAGGCTAGGCAATTGAGAAAGGTAATTTTAAAAGGCCCGTCTCACGGTGATTCGTGAGTGGATCTCTCCTTTCTTCACTTATACTTACCTGGCCACAATTGGCGGTGAAGAGGCGATTTGAGGCATCTCACAACTTGTCGTTTTGGACCAATTAGGAATAGTCTAGTTGACTTAGGATACCCTAGAATATAGAATACGGAAAATTGACACCTTTACAAATAAATACCATTTACTTTATAAAAGCATTTTCTAAAGGATTTAGTATTTTACAATCTTTACAAAGCGCCGCTACAACCCATTTTGGGGAACCCGTTCGGGATGGTGCGGATTATCGCACATTCTCGGGCTTAGTAGTGCGAGATTCAGACCTCCGCAAGGAGCATTCGGTCTCGAAAGATTTAAAATACGACATCTTAAGAAAATGAGATTTTTAGAATATAAAATAATATATTAAAATTATTTTTGTATGAATATATGTATATTTATCATTAAAATACCTATTTTGTTATGATATAAATATTCCACCTTTTTCTAAAAATCACAAGAATCAATTTTTCACTAAAATACCATAAATTCCACACAAATCAATATTACAAATAAATACCCTTTATTATGAAAATAGGATATTTTCACTAGAAATATCACAACGTAAAATCTACATTCATTACAACTCTAAAGACGATTAATAAATACTTAGGGTGTATTTTGAAAACTATACAAAAGTATTTTTACATAAAAACCCCTCAAGTTCTATAAATTACCCTAAGGACCCTAGTAAACATAGGTTTAAGCGGGACCAATCTCTTGAGCCTCAGGAAGCTGGAGAAGTGGATGCTTGCCTATCTAAGGTAGACAAATTAATAATAAGGTTCAGGACTTCAAGTTACTTTGCTAATTGTCTGACTCTGTTTGAGTCTCATTATAATCTGAATTGAATATGATTCAAGTACAATCTACAATCTTCAATATTACAATTCAACATGAATTCATGAATCCAATTATCAATCTATACAAGTTGACCGAACTGAACCATGGATATACATTCCATTTACATGGTTCTCCAGTTATTCCATTTACATGATTCTACGGTTACATCCGTTTACTGATATCATGGTTTCGGTCAGTCAACCAATTATACAATCAAAACAATTTACAAGACAAACAATACAAAGAAAATACTACAGGGTTTAAGGGGTAGATTGGTACGGAAGGTGTTAAAAGTGGCACGAGACGGTAAGATTAAGACACCTAACATGAATCCAATTGCTGTTGTACCATGGCATAAATGGTTCCTTGAGTTCCTGATACCTTAGTCTCCGGGGCAAGTGAGACTCCTCTCGTATACACTGGCATCCTTTTGTGCCAAGCTACAAACAATAGCGTTAATACTAAATACAACAATATAACAATATAATACAACTGTAAAAGCTACTCTCTCTCTCTCTTACTCTCTGTCTATTTTATTTCTCCTCTTATCTTTGGGACTCACCGAGCGACCTGTTCGCTGACGACATTCTGTTTCTTTCTTCTTTGAATGTCGTCAGGTGATCTGGATACGTCAGAGATCGAGCCTACTGCTGAAGACTTGGATCAGTTTGCTGAAGACTCAGCGCTTTAGTTTCATTGTACACATTTCCTTTCAGTACTTTACAATCCTGTCATGCCATTGTTTAGGCATCGCTTTTATTTCAGTTGTATTTCCTTTTCATACATTGTACAAAAGAATGTTAATAAATAAAGTTGTTGTTTTTATTATACCTTGTCTCTTGTGCATTTATTTTTATATTGCTTAGTTACGCTTAGCGTATTTGCTTCTGAGTAAATACGTAGCGCCTCGTCCCGTCCCCTTCGCTGTATACCGGGAAGTGGGGCGTGAAAAGTTTTGTTGGTGGCCCATGCAAGTCAGAGTTGTATGGAACCCTGCCATTCAATTCTGTTCTGCGTGAACAACCTAAGCAATATAACACAAGAGCCAGCAACTAAAATATTCTTTACAATTCATGTTCCTTGAATTTTACAATTTCATATTCCTTGAATCTTATCATTCCATATTTTTTGAATCATATACTTTGAATCTGTCCTAACCCAAAATTCCCTCACCTCTTCTACAATTTTACCAAAATTTTCGCATTCTTTCATTCCTTCATACATTCTTCACATTTTTAAAACCCTTGCACTACCTTATTATTTTTCACATACTGTTAGTACACCAGCACCAAACTTTTCTTGGATTTGTTACACTTTCCTTTTACAAATTTCAAGGACAAAATTTTTATAAGGAGGGTAGAATGTAACAACCCTAATTTTCATATACACTTTTTCCATACAAATTTTTAAATTGTTTTTTTTCAAAATCCTTAAAGGGGTATTTATTGCCTGAGCATAAGACTTAAGTAATTAATTAGCAATTTAATTACAAGAAGGAGCTTGTAGCTCATTTGTAATACCTTGCATTGCTGAACCAAGCCACCAGAGTTCAAATCTCATGCCCCACATTATTTTTAATATTTATTTTGTTTTAAATTTTATGGAAGCCCAACAGTCCACATACAATAACTCCCAAAACTTGAACTGAACCTGAAAATCTAAATATACCAGTGCCTACAACTCGAGACCCCCCAACTCCCAAGGCCTTGACTTGGCCCGACTCGGCTGAGTCGGCCGGCAGACCGGCCGACTCGGGCCGGCGGCGCCGTCCGGACTCGGCTGGACGGCCGAGTCACCAACTGATGAAATGTGTCTTTTCACCTTCTAAACTCCCCTACACACTCTAATTAAATGGATCGGTTCCAGAAACCTTTGAAATACCCTATTTACTCCAATTTTTAATAATTTTATACATTTTTACATTTTTTTTATTTAAAACCCTTCATCTACCCTAACCCTAGCCTAACCCTATAAATATCACCCTACCCTCTACCCTCTCACTCACATTTCTGAGCCAACTCTTAAGAAAAATCCATAGAACCCTAGTGTGCAATCGAAGTGAGCACGAGGCGAAGCTACGACGAATTTCCGGCGGAACTTCCGACGATCGTTTTAGGAACCACCGGCGACGACGCAACACATCGGCGATTCCACTACTTCCCTCTCACCCTCTTGTGTGTCCTAAAACCTGTAAGTCCCTTTTCTATCTCTCTTTTCTATTCTAAAAATACGAATTTACAAAACCCGACGGAATCGGAACAAATCCGATTTCCGATTCGGTTTCTTATAAAATTCCAATTCTCACTGATACAATTATACTTAAACTTCCTCATGTTGACTATTAAACACTAATCAAACAATTTGATCAAGTTTCATCACATGAAATGATAGCTATTTCAATTTATCGTATTTTTCACTTAAATACCACATTGTTTCAATCCTTCATTTAACTCCATCAAACTTGCTATACATTTAAAGTAGATCACGAGGTAACGACCTACCTCCTCACACACTCATATACAACCTAACACGATACCATCGAAAACTTAGAATACGAGAAAACAAACAATTTTATTTAAATACCATTGACTTAATAAAACCATTTCTAAAAGATTTAGTATTGATACACTTTTAAATAAATACCACTTATTAGGAAAATAGGACAAGGTTGTGGACATCGATCGTTTATCTAAAGCTGACTTTGTGGTGTCTAGGCTAGGCAAGTGAGAAAGGTAACTTTAAAAGGCCCGTCTCACGGTGATTCGTGAGTGGATCCCTCCTTTCTTCACTTGTACTTACCTGGCCACAATTGGCGGTGAAGAGGCGATTTGAGGCATCTCACAACTTGTCGTTTTGGACCAATTAGGAATAGTCTAGTTGACTTAGGATACCCTAGAACATAGAATACGGAAAATTGACACCTTTACAAATAAATACCATTTACTTTATAAAACCATTTTCTAAAGGATTTAGTATTTTACAATCTTTGCAAAGCGCCGCTACAACCCATTTTGGGGAACTCGTTCGGGATGGTGCGGATTATCACACATCCTCGGGCTTAGTAGTGCGAGATTCAGACCTCCGCAAGGAGCATTCGGTCTCGAAAGATTTAAAATACGACATCTTAAGAAAATGAGATTTTTAGAATATAAAAAAAATATATTAAAATTATTTTTGTATGAATATATGTATATTTATCATTAAAATACCTATTTTGTTATGATATAAATATTCCACTTTTTTCTAAAAATCACAAGAATCAATTTTTCACTAAAATACCATAAATTCCACACAAATCAATATTACAAATAAATACCCTTTATTATGAAAATAGGATATTTTCACTAGAAATATCACAACGTAAAATCTACCTTCATTATAACTCTAAAGACGATTAATAAATACTTGGGGTGTATTTTGAAAACTATACAAAAGTATTTTTACATAAAAACCCCTCAAGTTCTATAAATTACCCTAAGAAACCTAGTAAACATAGGTTTAAGCGGGACCAATCTCTTGAGCCTCAGGAAGCTGGAGAAGTGGATGCTTGCCTATCTAAGGTAGACAAATTAATAAAAACATTCAGGACTTCAAGTTACTTTGCTAATTGTCTGACTCAGTTTGAGTCTCATTATAATCTGAATTGAATATGATTCAAGTACAATCTACAATCTTCAATATTACAATTCAACATGAATCCATGAATCCATGAATCCAATTATCAATCTATACAACTTGACTGAACCAAACCATGGATATACATTCCATTTACACGGTTCTCCAGTTATTCCATTTACATAATTTTACGGTTACATCCGTTTACTGATATCATGGTTTCGGTCAGTCAACCAATTATACAATCAAAACAATTTACAAGACAAACAATACAAAGAAAATACTACGGGGTTTAAGGGGTAGATTGGTACGGAAGGTGTTAAAAGTGGCACGGGATGGTAAGATTATGACACCTAACATGAATCCAATTGCTGTTGTACCGTGGCATAAACGGTTCTTTAAGTTCATGATACCTTAGTCTCCGGGGCAAGTGAGACTCCTCTCGTATACACTGGCATCCTTCTGTACCAAGCTACAAATAACAACGTTAACACTAAATACAACAATATAACAATATAATACAACTATAAAAGCTACTCTCTCTCTCTCTTACTCTCTGTCTATTCTATTTCTCTTCTTATCTTTGAGACTCACCGAGCGACCTGTTCGCTGACGACATTCTGTTTCTTTCTTCTTTGAATGTCGTCAGGTGATCTGGATACGTCAGAGATCGAGCCTACTGCTGAAGACTTGGATCAGTTTGCTGAAGACCCAGCGCTTTAGTTTCATTGTACACATTTTCTTTCAGTACTTTACATTCCTGTCATGCCATTGTTTAGGCATCGCTTTTATTTCAGTTGTATTTCCTTTTCATGCATTGAACAAAAGAATGTTAATAAATAAAATTGCTGTTTTTATTATACCTTGTCTCTTGTGCATTTATTTTTAAATTGCTTAGTTACGCTTAGCGTATTTGCTTCTGAGTAAATACGTAGCGGCCTCGTCCCGTCCCTTTCGCTGTATACCGAGAAGTGGGGCGTGACACTGCCCCTCTCAACGGGTCGTCCAAGTCTACCGCCTCAGTCTTCGACAGGCTGATCCAAAGCTCAAGTGGGCCCGCAAAGAGGCCCGCGATACCTGAAGGGGTTATCCCGAAACGTATAGCCTTTCTAGCTCTGGTAGACGAAGTAGTCAAAGGGGCTTCTCTTTTTAAGGGATCGGTCTTCACAAGACTGGTCTTTCCAAGTCCTGCTGCAGGCGAGGTCATTAAAAATGCTTCCCCTACCAAAAAGTCGGCCTTTGCAAGACTAATCGTTCCCTCTCATCGGACGTCGGTCTTCGACAGGTTGGCACCAACAACAGCCTCTCATCAAAGCAAGGGGCATGGCCAGGTCACTTCTACAACTGAAGTAGTCTCGTTTGCACGACATGCTCGACATCGCCACTGGCGCCGAGTGAGGAAAGCTGGGGGTAGTTCCCCCTCTGGACTTACCCCACCAGCTCCAATGGTGGAAATTAATGTTGGTGTTCCGACTAGGAACAATTTCGATCCGCTCAAGAGGGTGCGAAAGAACTCTCCAACCACTGTACTGAAAAAGTCGCCTCCACATGTTGAAAACACGGTGTAGGCAAAGCCGGAACAGCCCCCTCAGCGGCTGTCCTCCCGAATCCACCGAGTCTGGCGAAAAGTTCAGGATTCTGTGATCAACAAGGACTATTCTCGTCGACCGGAGAAAATGAAGGTTCGACAAGAGGGAAGTCGTCCCTCTAGCATGCAGCGAGGGACTTCTCGGGCGCCTGTTATAATAGCTCCTTCGATTTCGGCCTCCCACAAAAAGAGAATGCTAGAGAATCAACCAACACCGCAGACAAATTCTGAGCATGATGGATCCAAACACCCCAAGTCTGGAGGCATGGTGGTGCACACGGTGTACATGGCTTCCAGCAAAGAGGAAAGCCTACTTCCGTGGGTCATCGACCACTTACATGGTCTGTAATGAAAGCTCAGGAGCAACCAGGAAATGTTGACAAGAATGGTCGCACTTACTGGACAGAAAGAATGCCCGGAAGCATCGTCGGAACAGCGCCAAGAGCAGGAGACCGACACCGAATTCTTACGGAGGGTTCTTGAAAAGAAAGTCAAAGAGGCCGCGGAACAAGCGGCTAATATAAAACAAATGGCGCTTCTGTTCCAAGACATGGTGGGGAAGATGATCCAGCCGGATCCTCCGGACGAAGACCCGCCAATAATCATTGTAGACGACAGAGGGGAGACATCAAACCCTCTTCCGGCCTTATCGACAGCCAGGGAGGAGACGATCTCCAAAGCTACCCTTGATGACTACATAGCTCAACAAATACGAGCTCATCAAGCGAACGAAGCGGCAGGCCAGGTCGCTAGAACTGGACGACCTTACCTAGGCTGGTACGACCAAATTAAGTACCCACCAGGATATACGATCCCCAAATTCCATGTGTATAAGGGGACGGGCAATCCACACCAACACGTTGCTCAATTCAGAGCTTTGTACGGTAACACCGGGGGCGATGACAAATTATTGCTTCGCCAATTTGTTGGCAGCTTGGCGGAAACAACATTTGAATGGTATTTTGAGCTTCCGAATGATTCCATCAAGACATTTGCAGAAATGGAGCTACTGTTTACACAAAGGTTCGCAAGCGCTAGCGAGCGCACCCCGATCACAGTATTAATCAACACCAGGGTGAAACCAGGAGAGACCTGGGTTCAATACGCAATTCGGTGGCATAACCTATGGTCAAAGTGTAAACAGCGCATAAAAGAAGCTCCTGCTGTGGGCATGTTCGTGGGGACCCTTGATCCTCAAGCAAATATATCCCAGTTTATGATGTTCTTCAAGCCGACCACCTTCCAGGCCTTGATTGACAAACTGGCCCAAATGGACCAGATGGGCCATAGGTCGTTCTCTTCAAAGACAGATCTTCGAAATGAAAAGGGCAAAGGGAAAGCGACCTTTGTTGCCAACGCTCAACAAAAACCGAGTGACCCGAAACCAGTTATTCGCCAAAGCAGCAGACCGCGAGCCCTCGAAGAGAATTTGAGACATCTTTACTCATTTCCCCGAGATAAAACAAGGAGACTATTCGAGCTAGCGGTACGCAACAGGATCATCACTCTGCCGGACCCGAGACGCCCACTGCAATCGAGCGACGTCAACAATCCCAATTACTGCCCCTACCACCGAATAGTGGGCCACCCAATCGAATATTGCTACGTCTTTAAAAACTGGGTTGAAGACCAGTACCAGCAAGGCAAGTTCGCGTTGTCCGAAAAATGAAAGGTAAACCTGTCGCAGCAGCACGCTCCTAAAAAGGTGGATACGTCGGAGGCATCATGCTCATTTGTAGAGGAAGCTCCGTGGGAAGTGGTCCTTTCAGCTAAAACTAAAAGAATGCTGAAGGATCTTCAAGCATGTCCGGCGATTAGGTGGAAGAGCCCGCTGGAGCCTGAGATTATTGACAGAATGCTGAAGCCGCGCCCAACGCTGAAAGTTGGTAACGATGGACAAAACCTTTAGGCCAAGCCTCCGAAGTCTTCAAAGAAAAAGAAGAAGGCCAAGATGCCCGTCCAGCTCGACGACAATCGTACGGGTCTATAGATATACATCGATGCACTGGAGGAATACAACCAAGAGGCACGGACCCCAGTTACATTAGAAGAATTCTTCAAGCATGTTCTTGAGAATGGAAACGGTGACGCTGATGAAGGAGACGATCCTTCAGAAGAGCCCGAGGATTATGTGGCGAGCTGCCACATGATCTCTCACTCATCGATAAACGGCAAAGAAGCTCCTAACAAAGAGAAACTGGAGGCAGATCCAGAACCAAAATTCATGGAACCTTCAGATGACCTCATCGACAAGCTGCTGAACGGAGCTCTTCAAAAGAGCAAAGCTGATTGAGAACGTGAAGCGGCCATTTACGAAAAGGCCAAGCGTCGGCGTCAAGCTGAAGAAGATCCGGTGATGAGAAGCCATAAAGTACCTCAACCGGATCAAAGTGCCCTTGCCACCAGCAAGAGCAGAATCAAGATAAGGAAGCAGTTCGCCAAAGCTCTGTCAATGGGAATGAAGCTGCCACCTTTCAAAGAAAATACTTCCGAGAGTATGTGCCTCAATGAACCGGATGTACATCCGAACTACTGCTTATACCATCGGAAGGTCACGCACCCTACCAAAAATTGTAATGCCTTCAAGAAGTGGTGGCAGGGATACGTTGCCCATCGACAACAATTTAAGCGAATGAAGCGCAAAGCCCGTCAGGAATAGAGAAGCGCAACAGACGAGAGTGAAGGAATAGCCAGTAACTATCATATGGTTGATGTCATCCCGACAAGAGAAAAACCTCAAGATTTTACCTTCGGGAGAGATTCTGATGAAGAAATAGCCCTCGGCCCTCTCTTCAAGGAATCCACCTCTGAAAAAGAAGAGGAGATCAAGAACTGTGAGAACATTCAGCTGCGTAACCGTACGTTACCTGAAAAGAATCACGGACCTTCAAATAAAGGTTCGGGCAAAAGGGACAAAGGAAAGGAAAAAGTCCCTTAGGAGATTGCTCTCGATGATAGAGTTGTCGAAGAGCTCACAGCTAAAGACCCGTTCAAGAAGAACAAGGTGGATTACAATATCCTGGTGCATCTGAGAAAGATACCCTCACAATTGAGTATCTTGGATGCCTTTCGCCTGTCTAAAGAGGCACGAGATTCCCTGATCAAGGCGTTACAAGAGCCCGACCAGTTTCAAGCCTTCCTGGTGGAAGAAAAGATGAAGGGCAAGCTGGAAGAAGTCCACACGTCTGATATCACCTTCAGCGATGAAGACCTCCTTCTCGGAACGTACGAGCACAACCGTCCGCTGTATGTAACCGGGTATTGCCACGACATCAAGATAGGGAAGATCCTGGTTGACAACGGGTCCTCCTCAACCTTCTCAATGTAAGAGTACTGAAGGAGATTTGCATGAACGCTCAACACTTGGCTCAGGATAAAATTACCATCTCCGGTTTTGACTCCCAATTGTCACAAACGCTCGGGTCTGTAATATTGACATTACGCTTCGGGCTGCTCGTCACTGACATTAAATTCCATGTTATTGACGCCAAGACGTTCTATAACGCTTTGCTCGGCAGGCCTTGGTTACTTGAGTACCACATCATCCCTTCTACACAACATCAGTGTATGAAGTACTTCAAGGACGGCCTCGAGTACACAGTTACAGGGGAGCTGAACCCCTTCTCCATAAATGAAGTTCGCAAATATGAAGACGCCAAATACTTCTTATCAGACTTCGAAGACATGGAAAGATGTCACAAACCGGAGAATAAACAAAAATCCATCGCCACTATCCCGATATTCGGGAGCGATACCGAAGAAGATGAAGAGATGGTCTACTCGGGACAACCCAAAGGCAATAGGCCAGGACCATTTACTCCTATGCTGGTCTTTGGCAGTGACTCTAAGGACGAGGCCAACACAGTGTTCTCCGTCCGCTCATCAATACAGACCTTTGCTGAAGCTGACCAGAGTTTACAGATTACCCTGGTCCCGAAGCGGCATTACAAAGAACTTGATGCACTTGGTACGTACAGCGTGCAAGAGCTGCAGACCTTCTACGTCCCTCCTAAGCAAAGAGGTGAGGAGGCGATCCTTTTCTACCAATCCACGGAGACTAAAGTGGAGAAAGAAGTATGGCACGGTGCCGAACCTGCGCTCGACTGGCTTCAACCAATCCGTCTGCCCAGGTACTATGCAGAGGGACCGAAAAGGCTATTGAGATGCCAAGGTGTACCCTTCAAACAGACTGCTCGACAAGCCCAGTTCTATAACAAGATTTGGAACGTTCCTGGGACTCAGTGGAAGATGCCCAACGGGAGAATGAAGACGACCGGCCTTGGATACGTTTGGTCTAAGAAACGGGAGCAAGTCCATAGTTGCTATGTTATAAATGGTTCCGGTGGAAAGGATAATGCCCTTCCGGATAGCGCTGATATTGAAGCAGAGCGAAATCCCGCCGTACGAATATCAAGTCCATCATTCGAAGAGCAGACTTACAAGCTAATAAAAGAAGCAGGTTAAAGGATTCGGGATGACCACAGCCGCGAAATGGCCATTTACGAAAAAGCCCGGATGCAACGTATCATTCAACAGGCTGCGGAGGATGACAATCCCTTTCACCCCCAACCCGCTGTGCGCTCTCATGGAAAAAAGAAAGCCCGACGTAGAAACAACAGCAAGGTCAAGAACGGGGACGGCATTCAAAGACAGCGAAGAAGATCCAAGAAGCCACGCGAGCGAAGAAAAGTCAGCTGGAACCTGTCTTTTATGAAGAAGATGGGTCGGGAGTACTCTTTCCCTCAAGATAAGACAAGAAAAATATTCAACCTTGTCATGAAGCATCAAATGATGACGCTCCCGGAGTCTCGATACCCCGAATAGATAAACGAGGTCCATCACCCTGATTATTGCTCCTACCACCGAGTAGTGAGACATTCTTTTGAAGACTGCTTCACCTTCAAAAACTGGGTTGAAGATCAGTACCAGCAAGGCAGGTTTGCTCTATCCGACAGTTGGAGGGTAGTCCCGCCACGAAAGCATGAGCCGAAAGAGACCTACACTGCGAGGGAAAGTTTAGATCGGCATCGAACTTGGAAACGAGCTCGTACCTGCCACAAGATAACATTCTCAAAGGAAGGAGAGCATGAGAATACGAACGATCTCCCCCGGTGCTTCGCAAATGAAGATGAGATCAGAATTTCCACCGGCGCCAAAAGAGCTGGAAGATAGAATACACACCACAGCAGACAACCTGAGAAAAATTGACTTGGGGACGGCAAACGAGCCAAGGCCAACGTTCGTCAGTGAGCTACTGTCTGAGAAGCAAGTAGCCTCGTTAAAGGACGTGCTTATGCAGTATAAATACTGTTTCGCATGGAACTATTTTGAGATGCCGGGATTAAATCCAGAGATGGATGTGCATAAACTGGCGATATCACCGGACGTCAAGCCAGTCAAACAGGCGCCAAGAAGAATGCGGCTCGAACTTGAGATGAGTATCAATGCCGAAGTCAAGAAGCTAATAGACTTCGGCTTCATCCAAGAAGTTCAATACCCAGACTGGATCGCCAATATCATTCCGGTAATGAAGAAAAATGGGACAGTACGCATCTGCGTAGATTTTCGGGATCTTAACAAAGCTTGTCCGAAAGATGACTACCCAGTGCCTGTTACCAAGCTGATGATCGATAACATATCCACCCATGAAGTCTTATCCTTCATGGACGGATCCTCAGGGTACAACCAAATCAAGATGCATCCTGAAGACCAAAAGCACACTGCTTTCCGGACCCCGCTAGGCATATTTTGCTACAAAGTGATGCCCTTTGGTGTGAAGAACGCTGGCGCCACCTACCAAAGGGCCATGACAAAGATCTTCGACGACCTTGTATATGAGATTGTTGAATGTTATATCGACGACCTCGTGGTGAAAAGAAAATCGTACGAGGAGCACTGGGAGCATCTGAAGATAGTGTTCCAGCGCCTTCGGAAATACAACCTGAAGATGAACCCTCTGAAATGCGCGTTTGGAGTTTCCTCAGAAAAATTCCTAGGATTCATCGTACGACACCAAGGCATCGAAATAGACCCATCAAAGATTAAGGCAATTATGGAAATGCCCGCGCCAAGAACTCTCAAACAACTGTGGTCTCTTCAAGGAAAGCTCACGTATATCCGGCGGTTCATAGCTAACCTCTCCGGCAAATGCCGCCCCTACAGTCATCTAATGAAGAAGGGGACCCCATTCGTTTGGGATCGTAAATGCCACAGCGCACTGGACGAAATCAAGCAATATCTGCAGAACCCGCCGGTACTGACCGCGCCGGTCAAGGGAAAGCCCCTCATCCTGTACACAACAGCCCTTGAAGGTTCTTTAGACGCGTTATGGGCATAGAAGAACGACCAGGGGAAGGAGAGAGCTCTCTATTATTTGAGTCGAGTTCTCCTGGGGGCAGAAAATAACTATTCCCCCATCGAAAAGTATTGCCTGGCACTGATCTTCACAGTAATGAAGCTCCGACCTTACGCCTTGGCACATGAGGTCCATCTCATATCAAAGGTGGATCCTCTAAAGTATTTGATATCAAGAGCCATGCTAACAGGAAGGCTTGCCAAATGGGCCCTCCTCTTGATGGAGTTCTCGATAGTATATCGACCCCTCAAAGCAATAAAAGGCCAGGACATCGCCGATTTTCTCGCTGAGCATCCGATACCTGCTAACTCTCCCTTGAACTGCAAGTTGCCGGACGAACACGCGTTTGACGCAATTGACAGGGAGAAAGAAGGGAATGATACTCGATGAGAACTCTACTTTGATAGAGCGTCCTCCTTGAAGAAGCGAAAGCAAAACACCCCTATGATTAAAGCCGGGGTGGGCCTTATCTTTATGACTCCACAAGGAGGGATAATGCGTTTTACCCTATCTTTAACAGAGTCGAGAACAAATAATGAGGCTGAGTATGAAGCTTTGATAGCAGGTCTTGAGATTGCTGTCAAGATGGGCGTTGAAAACCTCCTCATATATGGAGACTCCCAGCTGGTCGTTAGCCAAGTAAATGGCGACTACCAGACATGCAAACCAGAACTGATCAGGTATGGTGAAAGAGTGCAGCAACTGCTAACGCAAATCCCCTCTTACACCGTGGAAAGCATACCGTGTGCAGAAAATAGCAAGGTAGACGCGTTAGACAGGTGATTGATGTGAAAGAGTGTGTTTGTAGTGTAACCGCAATCAATAACGGTGTCGCGCGTAGCTAGACCGAGATGAGTACGGGTCGTCATCAGGGAAACGTTGAACCTTTTACTCTTACTTTAGATGTGTTGAGAAAGAGAGGAGGGATAAAGAATTTTGAAGAATGATTTCTAGATCTACGTTAAGCAAGAATACAAAAATATAGATCTAGATTATTTTAGAGATTTAGATAATATAATAAGAAGGCTTATAGGGTTCGTTAGGATTTAGTAGTCATGGACGATTAATTAAAAGTTACCCTTTTTATCCATTAATAGATTTAAAACTAGAACGACGGTGATGCGTGTAGATTAGGGTTTCTGGAGGGAAAAGGAATCCCACTCTTAACCCTTATCTCGACACGGAACTCCGTTCATTATCTAGCCTTTACCAAAACAATCATTAATCTAATCTCTAATCGTGGTCGGAACTAGCAAAGAATTGCTAGCGCGCCCGATTAGGATGTTAATGATTCTTTTGATAAAGTTCATAAACTTTATAGGACTTAAAAAGGGTTTAGGAATGTTTATCATCCATTAGCCTACCCTAATCCTACGAACCCTAACAAGCGGAGAATTACTCGCACATGTTGGGAGAAGAAGATGAAAAGACAGAGAGGGAAAACATAATGCAAAAGAATTAAATAAAATAACTATCTTTATTAATCAACTTGAACAATCTACACTTTATTCCGTAGAAAATGATTACAAAACTAGTTGCTTCTCGATCTTTCCTAAGGAGGTAGACGAACAGTTGATGATCAATCTGGATGCGTGAGCGTCTGGGGCTTCGTGATCTCGTCGGCTTGATGATTTTTCCAAGAGGCTCTCGGTCCTTATTTATAATCACAGAGCCAGAACCCTAGTTTCCTAATATGGAAACTAGTTGTTAGGATCCTAACCACCACAATCCCATTTCTCAACTCTTCAAATCCGCGGCGGAACCGCGGCCATTGGATAGGTTTGGCCGCGGATCCGCCCCCTTTTGGTGAGATCATGGTCTCTAATTTTTGTAACTTCATATCTGTAACACTTGGTAATCTTTTGAGTATCTAAATTTTGAAAATCTTTTCTACATTTCTACCAGAATTATTTTCTTGAATATCTTTGGTAGATTTGATTTGCCAACTTTGATTTCCTTGATTTCAGCCCTGAAAATTCTGCACAACAAACTCAACAAACAATATTAGTAGAGTTTGTTTTATTGAGATATTAACTTAACCATTAAGAATTGGTCAAAGGTATTAATAAGGTAAGCATATTTAAATGGGCCAAATGTTACATGGATATTATATGCTTACTTTTTCCTACAAAATGTTATTTATAATATATAAACACATGAAAATAATATTTTTACAGATAAACCCTCATATGTATCATATATTATAATAAACACCTTTTATTATATAATAATAGTAGGAAAAATGTCATATTAAATGTGCAGTTTTATCAACTGAACAAATACCCCCAAACTTATCTTTGATCGTCCCGAGCAAACTAGTTTATTCAAGAGAAGGAGAAGAAAAAGAAAGGAGAAAACTAAGCACACTTTCGTAGGCAAACACGATTGCACTGAGCACGTGCAACAAGCCGTTAAACCTCTAGGTGTCCCTAGTAGGAGGAGTGTTGTCTCCTGAGGGTTTTCAGCGGATTACACCTACAAAATCCTATAATAAAAGAAAGATGGTAAAATTTACATATAAAGATAAGAACCATAAAAGAAAGACTTTGAAAATTTAGAGTTTCCAACTACACTAGCTTTTCAGTTGTTATGAGCCCTATCTTAATAGTCATGAAAAGATGTTAGAAATCACATCATCCCTCAATAAAACATCGTCTTTATTTTTCATTCCTACCTTTCATCCAAACATCGATCATATACCCCTACGTGTGTGAATAGAACATCCCTACACTCGGAGAATTCAATTCAAGCTATCATACTCTTGTCCATCTGCCTCAGTACTTTTTAATTTGATGAATATTTAGATTTGCTCACACATTTTCATGCGACCGTTAATACTTCTTGAGGTACTAACCAACCGATTACTCATGTGTTTGCTGATCAGGTGATAATATTTTCCTCGTCTTACACCACCTAAGGCTTAGCAGTGACTCCCAGACCAGTTGGCCTTAGGGCACTAGGTGAAGAGGCACCCTCGTTATATTTTTTTATTGCTGCCTTGGCGATAACAAAACCAGTGTTCATTTTTTTCTTTTCACCATTTTTATATTTTCTTCATTTATTATTTCCTTCATACTTTGGCTTTTAGACAAGAGTATTTCAAGGTATCCTCTACTATCCCGAGTTTCAAGACGTGTGTAAGTGCATATAGTAGGGTATCAACATTTAAATGTTTGGCTTCCAGAATAGAAACTATTTTTCAGACTTATTTTTATCCTCGGATTAGTGACTTCTTTCATCTTACTAACCCTTGGGACAACAGCTCATAACTACTTATTACTAGTTCGTTTAAGAAAACTTCTAATTTTCTTGGTTTTCTTAAACTATTCCTATCTTTTGGATGTAATTTTTCACTTTCTACTCTTTTGTTATAAAAGAATTTTTTTTTAAATTTTTGAAAATGTTGCGCTTATGCAAAATATGATGCAAATTGATGTGTAAATAAGCACAAATCTCCCCCAAACCTGTTTACAGCAGTGTCCTCACTGATGTCATCTGTTAAGCTCAAAAACCTGTAGACTTGGGAGGAAATTATTAATGGGGGCAAGAATATATGAAAGTGAAAATCCTCCCCCAAACTTATTTTTGGCTCACAAATTTGAGGACAAAAGTTATATTCAAGAGCCAAAATATACCCCCCCCAAACTTGAGTTAAACATTTTTAATCTTTTAAAATCACATGAGGGGGTCAAGGTTATTGGTCAATGCCAAGCTTTGCAAAGACCGAAGGTCAACACCAACCATTCAAAAATTTTATCGATGAAGCACCAAGGTTGGTGGAAGAACATGTCACCTATTGACGTGAAGAAGTGGGGAGGTGACAAGAGGTGTATTGGAAAAGGATTGCGGCTTAATTTGGAGAGAAGACACAGTGATAGTAATGATGGATTACTCGCATTGTCATGATTGTCCAAAAGAGGGGGTGGAGGTCCAATTTCTTCATCTTGGAGTTGATTCATCTCAACACCCGTGTCTTGTAAAAATGCGAGTTCATCAGCGAAAATTTCCTCAAAGCTTTCATCGATACCCCGAAAAATAATGTCATCAGAAAAAATGGGGTGATCGTCAGACTCAATATAAAGTTCCTCATTAGATGTTAACCCGGACAACTCGGTGGAAGAGTAAATGGTTGGGTCAAACAACAACATATGAAAAGAGTCTGTATCATGAGGTTGATCAAATTCGCTGCTGTCGACATCCATTAATTCGACAGAACACACATGAGCATAGGGTTCGGAGGGTTCACTTCCCAACTTGTAAATGTTAAGCTCAATTGACTTCTTTCCAAAGGATAGGGTCATAGAGCCGTTTCTACAATTAATTACTGCGTTGGAAGTGGCCAAAAAGGGTCGACCGAGTATCACCGGGATTTGATTGCGTGGGTTCGCTACAGGTTGTGTATCTATAACGATAAAGTCTACAGGGAATATGAATTCCCCGACTTTGATTAACACATCCTCTAGCTCACCCCTTGGTTGGGTGATAGATCGATCGGCCATCTGAAGAGTGCAATGCGCAGGTTTTAACTCTCCGATCCCTAATTGCTCATACACAGAATACGGAAGCAAGTTAACACTAGCACCAAGATCAAGTAGAGCACGATTGATATTTTTACCCCCAATGGAAATAGAAATTGTAGGACTTCCGGGGTCCTTTCGTTTCTTGGGTAGTTGTTGTGTAAAAGCAGTGCTCACATTACTCGCAAGGAAAACTTTTTTAGGTACTTGAACTTTTCGCTTCCTAGTGCACAAGTCCTTTAAGATTTTCGCATATGAGGGAACTTGTTGAATAGCATCTAGGAGAGAAATGTTTATGTTAACTTGCTTAAAAATTTCCACAATCTTCTCCATTTGTGGACTTGGTCTGTTGCCCCTCAACCTATTTGGATAAGGTGCTTGATCAATAAGTTTTGGGTCCAACGTTTGTGGAGAAGACTGTGGGGATGGATTCGATCCCAAAACTGGAGTGGGAATCGACTTAGATAGATTTGGCGAAATGGGCGAAGGGTTCGAGCCTTGGGGAAAACGGAGAATAGGCTCGGATGAAGGTGGGAGACTAGACGAATTAGGGGAAGAAGAAGAAGCTGGGGTATCATTGGTGTCACTATCATCACACTGCTCACCCACTCGGTCATTTAGCACTTTTCCCGATCTCAACGTGGTAACAGCACTCACATTATAACTTTGTGAATGGTCAGGATTTGGTAGGGGTTGAGATAGGAGTTTCCCTTTCTCTCTCGCACTCATTGCGGCGTTTAACTGTGCGATTTGGTTTTCTAATGATTTAATACTCTCACCTTGGTAGGCGGAGTTTTTCGTTATGGTATCAATAGAAGACCTCATCTCAGCCGAATTTTGCATGGATTGTTTCATGAACATATCCAAAGTTTGTGTAAGTGAGTTGTCAGTACCGGCCACTTGTGGTGTAGAAATGTTGGCCGGATTTTGGAAATTCTGTGACTGAAAGGGGGGCTGATTCTGTGGTTGTGGTTGCTGTGGAGGAGGTCTTTGATAATTGCTTTGTTGGTTTTGACTCCAAGCAAAATTAGGATGATTCCTCCATCCTTGATTGTATGTGGAAGAATAAGGGTCGTCTCTAGGTCGCTGCTGAAAAGCAGCATTAGCTTGAAACGATGCATTCATAGGACATTCTTCCGTTAAGTGTGAAGGATCCGAACAGCAACCACAGGCGGTCTTAGGAAGCGTGACCTGATTTAGGGAGAATGATGAAAATTTGTTCTCAATAGCATTGAGTTTCTTCTGCATCGCTGCCATTTCGGCTTTCACTGCGATAGAAACATCGAGCTGGTGAATACCTCCCTTAGTTGAAGGTGGTCTTACGCTTTCCCACTGCAAAGTGTGTTCAGCAAGGTCTTCCAAATATTTCCAAGCTTCACCATCGTCTTTAGACATGAAATTGCATTGACACATTGTTTCAAGCATCTGCTTTGTCGCTGGATTAATGCCCTCATATATAATCCGACATAAATCCCATCTTTGTATTCCGTGATGGGGGCATTGGACAAGCAGATCTTTGAAACGTTCAAAGCACTTTCAAAATGGTTCATTGGGAAGCTGGGTGAACTGGTCGATCTCGCTCCTAATATGGGCAGTCTTATGGTTTGGGTAAAACTTCTTAAGAAATGCTATAACAAATTCATCCCAATTAGTGATTGAGTGTGCAGCAGTATTGTAAAGCCATTTTTCTACCAAGTCGCACAGTGTGAATGGGAGAAGACGTAAGTGCATAGCATCTAAAGTCAATTGTGAAGTACCCATCATCGCGCATACGTTTTCGAATTTGGTGATGAAAACGTACGCGTCTTCCGACTCAAGCCCGTGAAATTTGGGCAGCAGATTGATGTAGTGGGGTTTAATTTCGAAATTATCCCCGTTAGGTGGTGGAAGAGATAGACAAGTAGGAAGAGGACCACGGATAGGATAGCATCTCTCTTGGAGAGAAATGCGCGGTGGATTCTGCGCACCTTCGGGCGGTGACAGCGTGGTGTTATAATCTGATGGAGTGCCGTCCATCTCGGTCGTGGTGTGTGGTGGTGGAAAAGAAGATGAAGAAGTACCGATTTCGGCGTCGATAGCAGGAACGCGGACAAGACGGGCACTAGGATCCCGTGTCCAGCCGAGCATGCACTAAGCGGGTTTAGTGCAAGTGGCAGCGTGTGTGATTTAAAATTGGCTTGTTTTGAAAAAAGTGGGACTCAAGACAAATCACTCTAAAATGCACAAGCAACCCTAGAACTAAGGTCACCTAGGTAGGTCCAGTCTCTAGACCGCTCCTAGACTTCCAAAGGACAAGCAGTAGGATCAATCCTCTACCGTCTCTTTACTACTCTTGTAGCCAGGTAAGTGCCAGGTGAGTGGGAGGCTCCCCACTACGAAAGTAGTGGTCCTAATTAAGTAACCACTCGCCTTGGACACACTTGCCTAGGCACCACAAAAGTAATGCGGATAAGCGTTAGATTACTCACGACCTTCCTCTGTCCTTAATGAGCGCGACAGTCCTTAGAGTCTGATCTAGATATTTTTTAAATTATTGTAGGGTTGATGCAGATGCTCGGTTTGTGATTTGTGGGGCTTAGGAAGGGTGATGAAATCCCCATCTAATCTTGATTTGGT
Organism: Agapanthus africanus; assembly: GCA_030015575.1. NCBI lineage: Eukaryota > Viridiplantae > Streptophyta > Magnoliopsida > Asparagales > Amaryllidaceae > Agapanthus > Agapanthus africanus. The sequence goes on from CM057349.1 coordinate 470,444,227, forward strand.
CTTTGCCCCTTAAAGTCCGTATTAAAATATGCAAAACAAAACCAATCATAAAACTTTTGCAAAAAGATTTTTGAGCGGCGCTATTTTGCAAAGAATCCTGCAGAAAATAGATTTTATTGGATTTTAGAGGAGAGAGAAAGAGTTAAGAAAGATACCAGAGAAATGTGAAACCCTAGATCTCCTGTTTCCTCAAGTCCATGACTCCAGATTCCCTCGCAAAATTCACACACAAATCGTTAAATATGCAATTTGCAGTTTTATTTTAATAATGATATGAATCGTCTAAGAATTCAACACAAATAGTAAGAATAAAAAATTACGCACGTATCCCCAGCAACGGCGCCATTTGATTGGTAAGAAAGAGTGTGTTTGTAGTGTAACCGCAATCAATAACGGTGTCGCGCGTAGCTAGACCGAGATGAGTACGGGTCGTCCTCAGGGAAACGTTGAACCTTTTACTCTTACTTTAGATGTGTTGAGAAAGAGAGGAGGGATAAAGAAGTTTGAAGAATGGTTTCTAGATCTACGTTAAGCAAGAATGCAAAAATATAGATCTAGATTATTTTAGAGATTTAGATAATATAATAAGAAGGCTTGTAGGGTTCGTTAGGATTTAGTAGTCATGGACGATTAATTAAAAGTTACCCTTTTTATCCATTAATAGATTTAAAACTAGAACGACGGTGATGCGTGTAGATTAGGGTTTCTGGAGGGAAAAGGAATCCCACTCTTAACTCTTATCTCGACACGGAACTCCGTTCATTATCTAGCCTTTACCAAAACAATCATTAATCTAATCTCTAATCGTGGTCGGAACTAGCAAAGAATTGCTAGCGCGCCCGATTAGGATGTTAATGATTCTTTTGATAAAGTTCATAAACTTTATAGGACTTAAAAAGGGTTTAGGGATGTTTATCATCCATTAGCCTACCCTAATCCTACGAACCCTAACAAGCGGAGAATTACTCGTACATGTTGGGAGAAGAAGATGAAAAGACAGAGAGGGAAAACATAATGCAAAAGAATTAAATAAAATAACTATCTTTATTAATCAACTTGAACAATCTACACTTTATTCCGTAGAAAATGATTACAAAACTAGTTGCTTCTCGATCTTTCCTAAGGAGGTAGACGAACAGTTGATGATCAGCCTGGATGCGTGAGCGTCTGGGGCTTCGTGATCTCGTCGGCTTGATGATTTTTCCAAGAGGCTCTCGGTCCTTATTTATAATCATAGAGCCAGAACCCTAGTTTCCTAATCTGGAAACTAATTGTTAGGATCCTAACCACCACAATCCCATATCTCAACTCTTCAAATCCGCGGCGGAACCGTGGCCATTGGATAGGTTTGGCCGCGGATCCGCCCCCTTTTGGTGAGATCATGGCCTCTAATTTTTGTAACTTCATATCTGTAACACTTGGTAATCTTTTGAGTATCTAGACTTTGAAAATCTTTTCTACATTTCTACCAGAATTAGTTTCTTGAATATCTTTGGTAGATTTGATTTGCCAACTTTGATTTCCTTGATTTCAGCCCTGAAAATTCTGCACAACAAACTCAACAAACAATATTAGTAGAGTTTGTTTTATTGAGATATTAACTTAACCATTAAGAATTGGTCAAAGGTATTAATAAGGTAAGCATATTTAAATGGGCCAAATGTTACATGGATATTATATGCTTACTTTTTCCTACAAAATGTTATTTATAATATATAAACACATGAAAATGGTATTTTTACAGATAAACCCTCATATGTATCATATATTATAATAAACACCTTTTATTATATAATAATAGTAGGAAAAATGTCATATTAAATGTGCAGTTTTATCAACTGAACAACAGGCTCGCTAAAGAACTGGCCGACGAAAACCTCAATGACGTAAGGATCATTGTGCAAAGCCGCCGGATTCTCGCACCAGCAGAGATATCTCCGAAGACGTCTAGAGAAGAGGAAGCAACCGAACAAGCAGCCTTCCAATTAGAGGATGAAGAAAAAGCGAAGGATTGGAGAGAAGTCTTTATAGACTACTTCAAATCCCATCGAACGCCCGAAGACGCGTCGTCAAAACATCAGCTCATGAAGCGAGCCCTGTCTTTCGCCTTCGTCAATGGTACTCTTTATAAGAGATCATTCGATTGTCTATGACTGAGATGCCTGGGACCAGAAGAAGCAAAAAGGGTCATTCAAGAAACTCATGATGGACTCTGCGGTTCTCATCAAGCCGGGCCAAAAATGAAGCTGAAAATAAAAAGGATAGGCTACTATTGGCCCACGATGATTCAGGACTGCCTCGAATATACGAAGCAATGCCACTCGTGCCAAATTCATGGGGACTTCATCCACCAGTGTAACAACTCCAATTTTTGTATACATAAATTTGATTTAAATTTGAAGTATACTTGGAGTATTTAATGATGCTGATATCAGTTTAAGTATCTATTCTCCTACAATAATTACAAGAAGGAGCTTGTAGCTCATTGGTAACACCTTGCACTGCTGAACCAAGCCACCAGAGTTCGAATCCCATGCCCCCACATTATTTTTAGATTATTTTTTTCTTTTAAAATTCTTGGAAGCCCAACAGTCCACAGGCCATAACTCCCAAAAGATGAACTGAACCCTAAAACCGGAGTATACCAGAGCCTACATCAGGCGAACCCACGCCCGACGACACCCGGACTCGGCCGGCGCTGCCGGCCGGACTTGGCCGGACGGCCGAGTCACCAACACGAAATTTTTTTCTTTTCGTCTTCCCAACTCCCCTGTTAACTCCAATTTAATTGATCGGTTCTCAAATATTAAATACAACCAATTTAATACAAATTTTAATGTTTTTTCTTTAATTTTTACAATTTTTTTAAAAATAAAAACCCTTCACCTACCCTACCCTAGCCTACCCTATAAATAGACCCCCTACCCTCTCATCCCAAAACCCTAGGTTTACTCTCTCAAAATTTCTACAAGAAAGATGTGTTTTGAAACCGAGTTCACGGCGAAGCGCTGACGGATTTCCGGCGACGTTCTTTGAAACAACCGGCGACGAAACAAAGCCTCGACCACTCACCTTGTTCTTCTATACTCTTTAGTATAGATCGAAGCCTGTAAGTCCCGTTCTTTCTTCTTTCTACTTCTTAAAAATACGACTTCTTAAAACCCGACGGAAATCGGAACAAATCGATTTCCGATTCGGTTTTTCTACAAAATCTCACTTGTCACCCATACCATAATACCTAAACATATTCATGATGACCATTAATCACATAACAATTAATTTGGACAAAGTTTCTCACATGAAATGATAGCTTTCTTGTAATGTCGTATTCTTTTCACAATAATACCATAATGTTTATTTTTCTTCTTCTAATCAATTCCATCATTCCTAAACATGTTCATCTTGATGACTAAACTTGTAAAAATCAATTTGAATGAGTCACATGAAATGATAACTTTTGCAAATACCGTATTCTTTCACCTAAATACCCTCATGTTTAATTTATCATATTTAACCCCTAAACTTCACTATACCTTAAAATAAGTCACGAGGTAATGACCTACCTCCACACATATGCAAATACAACCCTAAAATGATAACATCAAAACTTAGAATACGATAAAACAAAATTTTCATTAAAATACCATAATCTTCATAAAAATATTCTTAAAGGTTTTAGATTGTTACACTTTTAGGTAAATACTTCTTATTAGGAAAATACGATAAGTTGTGGACATCGATCGTTTATCTAAACTGACTTTGTGGTGTCTAGGCTAGGCAAGTGAGCTTGGGTAACTTTAAAAGGCCCGCCTCACAATTCGTGAGCGGATCTCTCCCTCCTCACTTATACTTACCTGGCCACAATTGGCGGTGAAGAGGCGATTTGAGGCTTCTAACGACTTATCGTTTAGACCTTTAGAAATAGGCTAGTTGGCTTAGGGAACCCTAGAAACTAAAATACGGAAATTTACATCCTTTACAAATAAATACCTTATCTTTATTAAACCATTTTTTCTAAATAACTAGTATTTATTAAATCTTTGCAAAGCGCCACTACAACCCACCTTTGGGGAACTCGTTAGGGATAGTACAGTTTATCGTGCACCCTCGAGCTTAGTAGTGCGAAATTCAGACCTTCGCAAGGAGCATTCGGTCTCGAAAGGTTTAAAATACGACATTTAAGAAAAATGAGATTTTTGGAAAATAAAATATTTATATAAAATTATTCTTGTATTAACATATGTATATTTATCATTTAAACACCTATTTTATTATAAGATAGAGTTTCCACCTTTTCCTAAAAAAATTACAAGGTTAAAAGTTATATTAAAATACCATGAATTTCAAATAAATCAATATTATAAATTAATACTTTTATTATGATATATTCACTAGAATAACACAAATAAAATTTACACTCATTATAACTCTAAAGACGAAAAATAAATACTTGAGGTGTATCTTGAAAACTATACAAAAGTATTTTTACATAAAACCCCCTCAAGTTTTTATAAATTACAATAAGGACCCTAACAATTATAGAACTTCAAATTACCTTTTTTTAGTCTGACTCGGGTTAGAGTCTGACTATTTCTGACTTGAATATAATTCAAGTCAATCTATATTCTTAATAATCAAACTCAATATGAACACATGAATCCCTGAATCCAGTTAACAACCTATTCAACTTGACTGAATCAAACCATGGATATACATCCATTATTCCGTTATTCCAATTACATGATACAATCCGTTTACTGATATCATGGTTTTGGTCAGTCATCCAACTCACATAAAACAATACAACAATACTGTTAAAACACTACGAGGTTTAAATGGGTAGATTGGTACGGAAGGTGTTAAAGGTGGCACGAGGTGGTCAGATTAAGACACCTAACCTATATTCCGTTGCTGTTGTACCGTGGCTTAACGGTTCCTTGTACTTTCCGTTTGCCCTGCTCTCTAGCATATAGAGACCCCCTCATATATACTGGTATCCTTCTGTACCAAGCTACAAACAACAGCTTTGACATAACATTACAACAATAGTTTACAATTTAAAATATATCTTCTTATGCTGTCTTCTCTACTTCTCTCTTACCTTTGGGACTTACCGAGCGATCTGTTCGCTGACGACATTCTGCTTCTCTCTTCTTTGAATGTCGTCAGGTGACTTGGACCCGGCAGAAGTTGAGCCATCACAAGAAGACTTGGAGCAGTTTACTCAAGACCCTGCAGTATAATTTCATTGTACACTTTTCTTTCCAGTACTTTACATTTCCTGTTATGCCACTGTTTAGGCATCTTTATTTCAGTTGTATTACCTTTTCATGTATTGTACAAAGAATGTTAATAAATAAAAGTTGCTGTTCTTTTTATACTCTTGTCTCTTGTGTAATTATTTCTATATTGCTTAGCTACGCTTAGCGTATGTACTTCTGAGTACATACGCAGCGGACCTCGTCGCGTCCCCTTCGCCGTACATTGGGAAGCGGGGCGTGACAACCAGCATCCAAATCCGCTACACCTAACGCTGGCTAGCTGGCCATTCGAAATGTGGGGAACCGATATAATTAGGCCCATCGAGCCAAAATCATCCAATGGACATCGGTTCATACTAAAAACAACCGATTACTTCTCTAAATGGGCAGAAGCAATACCATTAAGGGAAGTGAAGATGGAGAACATCCTCTATTTCTTCAAGACACATGTCATCTACCGGTTCGGCACTCCGCGGCGGATCATCTCAGATAATGGGCCGGCCTACAGAAGCCACAAGATCAGTCGCTTCGCACAGCAGCATAAAATAGATTGGAGATATTCTTCAGTCTATAACCCCCGAGTTAACAATCTAGCTGAGGCTTTCAACAAGACCTTAACAAAGATCATAAAGAAAACAGTGTTCAAAAATAAAAAGGATTGGCACGAGAGATTGCATGAAGCTCTCTGGGCCTATCGGACTACGTTCGAGACGGCCACGAACACAATGCCATTTGCATTAGTATTTGGCACAGAAGCGGTACTTCCCTTGGAGATAGAGCTACCCTCTCTACGAGTGGCAGTTCGGTACGAACTAACGGACGAAGAGAATGCCCATATTCTTCTTGAGGAGCTAGACGCCCTTGATGAAACTCGTCTCATAGCGCAGCAAAACCTAGATGCTTACAAAGCGAGGATGACGCGCTCATATGAAAGATTGACTAGGCCGAGAACATTCCGCCAAGACGAACTCGTGCTAGTCGTAAAAAGACCTATGATCCCCAACCGTGCCAAACGGGGGAAATTCGAGCCGAACTATGAGGGCTCGTACATCATAGACAAGGTCTACCATGGTGGGGCCTATTTGATCACGAATATGCATGGCGAAAGACCCTTCCGGCCAATAAACGGCCGATTCCTTAAGAAATACTACGCTTGACAAGTCATGGCTCAGGTTAGTGATGGATGACGATGCTCGTGTCCGCTCGCTATCTCCCTGAGTCCAAACTCTATAAGTAGTATCCAGCGAAACTTCGCCTCGAAATACAACGGACCGAGATGTCCTTAAACTAGATATGAACCGTAATGTCCTTAAACTAACAACGGACCGCAACGTCCTTAAACTAGCTACGGACTGAGATGTCCTTAAAAAAACGGTACGTCTAAAAGCAGAATGGGCACGGATGAAAACCCGAAAGGGCTCCATGAGTAAAAACAGCAGGACTGCCGGCGAGTTCGTGAAAACCCGAAAGGGCACAGACTCGTAAAAAAATTCACGCACCCTTGTGAGGTCCTCTCAACCTTGTGAGGAGAAAACACCTGCGTGAGATCCTTATGACTCATAAGGGAGCAACACCCTTAGGGGTCCCCACGATTCCTAAGGAGAAATTATAGTTACGAGATCCTCACGACTCGTAAGGAGAATTTCCCCTATGAGACCCTCATAGCTCATAGGATTCAAAAAGCCTTAAGCTACATGTATCTGAACCTGTTCTTAAGCCATCACACTCCCCAAGTTGGCCTACAAACGGTTCGATATCGGCCCTTGTATATAATCCACGGGCACAAATAAACGTTTCCCCAACCAAGTTCCACCAATGGCGCGAAATTTCCCCATTTGGCGAACGACACCTGTAAGTCCTCTCGACTTATAAAGAGAAAACACTCTTGTAAGATCTTTACGAATTATAAGAGGACACACACTTAGGAATCCTCATAACTCCTAAGGAGAAAACACACCTACGAGATCCTCACGACTCGTAGGGAGAGACACCTTTATGAGACCCTTACGGCTCATGAAGTCAAAAGCCTTAGTCGACAGGATCCTAACCCTGTTTGCTAAGCCACCTTTGTTCAAATCGACAAAAGCAAATGATGATTCGCTCCTGGCAATATCCCAGTTGTAGCGATGATGATGCCTAAATCGGTATCAAATTCCAAGTCCTTTCACGGCGAATGATGATTCGCTCCTAGCAATATTCCAGTCGCAGCGATATTGATGCCAAAATTGGTGTCAGATCTCAAGTTCCATACCCGCAGCAAAAATCAGCGAGCCAAAAATGCATATGAAAAAGCCGAAATGATAGGGCAACTCGCAACAAAAATCAGCGAGTAAAATATATGCATATAAAAATAGCCAAAATGATTGGGCAACTCGCAATAAAAAGCAGCGAGTAAAGAAAAGAAAAATAGCCGAAATGATTGGGCACCGCGAAGAATAGCCGAAATGATTGGGCAATCGCAACTTTCGCGATATAAAAAGCTGAAATGATAGAGTATCGCGGAAAGAAATAAAAAATGAAATGAAACTTTTGCCCTGCAGGTGAGATCACATCAACCCCTGTATACAATCCATGGGCACAAACGAAAAGGGAACCACATTGTCCCACCAGGCTTCGTCAAAGAGAAGCTAGATCTTGATGGCTACATCTACAGCCTAGAATTCAACAACGACGTTCCTTCTCGTTCCAACCAGAAGCAGATACGACATCAGCAAAACGGAACCACGGCAAAGTCCTCTAATTCCAAATCTCGACGGTTCACAGACAGCCTAGAGACTACCTCGGAACCATGGCAAAGTCCCTAGTTCCAAGTCTCGACGGCGGCATCTACAGCCTAGAAATCAACCAACAGCGTTCTTCCTCCCTCCAGCAGGATACAGACGCGACATCGACAAACGGAGCCATGGCAAAGTCCCCTAGTTCCAAATCTCGGCGGTTCACAGATAACCCAGAGACAACCTCGACATTCATCACAATATTGCAGACACAATGTCAACAAACGAAGCCAAGGAAAACCCCTCGCTTCAGGGTCTTGACGGCAACTCAAATGAGACCTGAAAAGACTATCGGAGATCAACCTGCTCCAGCGTGGAGTGATCATGACTCATCGGGGCTCCCAAACTGAGCCTAACCTCAAGTAAAGAGCGACATGGAATATCCCTAACGCTTGCTCTTTCGACGGTAATATTACCTGGAAGATTACTTGAAGACGTCTTGTCCAACCCCCGAAGGGATCAGAGACACGATAGTCGCGGGGCTACCCGAACAGCGAGATTGCATATCGGGAAATATATTGGCCAACACGACGGTGCGACGGGTAAAAAACCCTAGTACTACAGACCCTAACGGACTTCTATTAGTAGAAGTTAACTGTGACGTTAGAACACCCTTGCGAGAACTTCTCGATTCGTCTCGACTCGTAAGGAAATTAGTGTCCTTGCGAGAACTGCTCGATTTGTCTCGACTCGTAGGGAAAAGCTTTAGGCAATAGGGATAAGGACCTATTTCCTAAGCACTAGGGCCCTGCAAGTCGGTCCAAGATGGACTATTGCATACTATTCGCGGGCCACACTCTCCAAAGTCGAATATCGACGAGGAGGGAAACGACCACTTACGAGTCCTCTCGACTTGTAAAGGGGAAAAATCCTCTTGTAAGATCCTTATGACTCTCAAAAGAAAACGCACTTAGGGGTCCTCATGACTCCTAAGGAGAAAAGACACCTACGGGATCCTCTCGACTCGTAGGGAGAAAATTCTTTATGAGACTCTTACGGCTCGTAAAGTTGAAAAGTCTTAAGCGGCAGATCTGAACCTGCTTCCTAAGCCATCGTTACCCTGCAAGGAGATCAAGGTAGACTATCTACAAGACGCATTTGCTAAAAGGACATGCCCATATAAAATGAAGTATGTCTTTTATTCATGAATTCAAGTGAATACAAGATACATTTCACAAAGGAATCAAAATGAATACATGTTATTCATAAACCGCAAGTTTACAGTAAAAAGAGGGGGTACAAAGACAGTTATTGAAGAGGAGACTTCTTCAACAAATCAGCAAGCCGCTCGCGCGTTCCTCTCAATCCTTTCTCGTGATCAGCCGCCGCGGCCAACTCCGCTTCCACTTGAGCCCGTTTCCATAAACAGGATGAAAGCTTCCCATCGGCTTCTAGCGTGGCAGCTTCACAGTCTTGCATGACCCGCTCGACGGAGTCAAGCGTCCGCCTCAGCGTCAACCCATCCGAAATACATCTCTGGAGGCTGTCAAAAACAACTTTTAGCTGTGCAGCATTCGCTTCAATCTGGGCGCACAGTCGGACGAATTCGCTGGAAGCCACCCCATGTTCCTTTCGTCTCAAGGTCGCCTCTTGTTCAAAATTGTGAATGAAAGGAACACTACGCTCGATCCAAGCAGCCCGCTGAGAGTTCGAATTTAATACTTCAGGTGCTGGACGTTTGAGCTCGAGCTCGTGCAAGCAAGCCTCGATCTTTCTGCAGTAACCAACCCAAGAGCTGACAAGATCTTCATCATGGAAGTTCACGAGTGTCGCTAGCATTGGGTTAACTTCAACAGCAAAATCTGCAGCTGATGTGAGGGCCTCGGCATCAAGATCTTCGACGAATTCGCTCAACATTCGACGGCTGTTTGTGGCACCCCTAGAAGATACGCATTTGGTAAAGGGCCCTGAGGGCATCGGAATGCGGGACTCGAAGGGAGCGGGAGCCGGTACGATTTTTGCAAAATGAATTACGGTCAAATGCCGATTCAGGAAATGAAGGAAACACATGATCGATGAAGTTTATTATACCAGCTGTGACAGGCGGTAGGACGGGGAGTGTCTGAGGCACGATTGTTCTTTCATCCCCTCCTTCGACCCGTGGCGTTATATTCAAAATGAAGAAGAATTAGCAACATGCCTAATCATAAGAAAGGGACGCCAGTTGAAGAACATACTAACCAATACCAAAAGGAGGAACGATTTTCGACTGGAAGGAGAAATGCGGGTTCAACATCTGGTATAGATGGTCGAAAAGGACCCCTGCAGAGTTGCGACAATATACTGTCAATACAAGGAGGATGGTACCCACAGTAAAACAAATAAGTCGCAAACCCATACCTTCCAATATTTGAGAGGGCATAGAAGAAGGCGAGGGAACAACAACCGTCAGAGCAACGACCGGTGACACTTCTTCAGATGGCGCGGTCTCAGGGTTCGCCACAACAATATTTAAGAAAAACAAAGTATCATTAGAAGAGCCGAACAGGATTGAAAAAATCGAAAATAGCGACCCAGCGACTACCTGATAAATCATGGACCGAAGCCATGACGGAGGCGTCACCAGGTGTAACGGCTTCTTCGCTCTCTCTCGGAGGAATAGATTCCGCGCCCATGGCTTCATCCCCTGACTCGACGAGGGCCGTCGTAACGCTTGCGATGCCCACCGATACCAAGGAGCCGCAGGGAGAAAGGACAGCGGTCTGGACAGTCCCAGATTCCAGAGAAAGGGTAGCAACATCGGGCACTGTAACCGCCAGAGTTTCACCTGTCATCCCATCGCCAAGACTGGGCCCTGCAGAAAATGCATATGTCAAAATTCGAAAATAAAGTTCTAGTAAAAGACTCGGCGTTACGTTACCTTGGAGCAGCTTTTCAGTTTCTTCCCGAGCCGCGCGTGCAACCTGTCTACGGGCGGTAGACAAGGCAGAGGGAACATCCACCGAAGGAGTATCGGCAAGCAGAATGCTGCTTGAGTCTGCACCTACGGCTAAACCGGCATCGCGTTCCCTCGCCACATGCTTCATACGCTTCCTTTTGTTCTGAGCGGTGAGAAATGATCTCCTCAAGACCTCTGACAAGGGGACGTCGTCGTCCGAACCAAGCACCGCCTCTGGAGCCGTTATGGCGTCCATCATTGGCTGCTTTAGCAAAGCCTCCTGCGGTGACGTTGGTGGAGCTGAGGCCACAACAGCTGGCTCTGGAAGTTTTGCCGCATCGTTTCTCGGGATCGGCACCGCACTTGGAATAACCAGAGTTAAGGTAGTCCCTGCAATAAAGTAAAGGAGTGGGTCAGAACATGAATAAAAAGAATAAGGATATAATGAAGCAACTCATACCAAGACCCAAAGAAGCGCGGAGCCTTTCTTCCTCCTCGAACGTCCTGAGGGAAGCCGCAAGAGCCTCTTCGGCAGAAATACCTGTTGAAGAAGAAAGCGTCAATACAAACATAATAAAGAAAAAAAGGGATAGATGCGGAAGAATACAGCTGAAGTATACCTGACTTCACGATGGTGATCAACGCCGCTTCCTCGCGAGCCAGTCGCTCGAAAGCTGCGAGGGCAGCCTGAAGATCAGTGTCGGTCACAGGCGTGTCGAACAAACCCTCGTTGGTACCGTATTCACACAAGCCCTCGCTGTAGGGAGCATGTGGCTCCTGGCCAAATATGACGTCGGCAGAAAACAGCGACTTCTTCTTCTTTTGCGAGCGAGCACCAGCGACCGATGACAAGAGCTTGCTCTTAATGGGCATTTTTAGGCGGCAAGTCCTGATTTCCACACCAACGCCAGACTCCGGGGACGCTACAACTACCGTTTCTACAAGAACACGGGATGGAGGCTTCTCAGGGAAGGCACGCGGGACCACAACCGCAGCAGCTTCTCTTAAGGAAGGATGAACGGTGGTCCGTCGCTTCAAAGGAACTACTGGATTACCAGCTGGGACGACATCCTTATGATCAAGTAATAGCCGCCTCTCTTCCCTGATAACAGCACCTATCGCATGCTGATACCACGCCACGTAGGCATTCGAAGCTTTCGGCACGTAGCTTGGCTCGCTGATGAGAAAGCTAGACCCCGTGTTTAGCCGCATAAAGTGGTGCAGCGCGCTGCGGATACCCTCTTCCGTAGCAACCGGCTCGGCTAAGAAAGCCTCGTGCGGGACACCCTGATCATAACCCGACTGTTGAGAGAAACGGTGCTGGTTATATCTCATGAACAATGCTGAGGCGCCTTGCCTGAACACTAGAAAGCCGGGCCTGATCGAATATAAGTGTAGGATCTCCCGAGCCTTCAACGTAGGAGCCCCGTCTTTGAAAGTATCACGCAGCGGTTGCACTGCCTTGGTAGATTCCTTGCCGATAGTTAAGTCTATGTCGATAAAAGTCATACTATCCCCGACCATACGCGAGCGAAGGACCAGACGTCGAGCTTCTCGCTGCGACGGATCTAATGCGGAAGCGTCAACTAGGAACATGACCCGGGGAAAGTTATAACTATCGTAGAAACGGGGCCGTTTGTGGACTCCGAAAGCACCAAGCACGTGCATCTCGACCCAGGACGTAAAGTAGTGCAACGGAAGATGTACAGGTTTTACCCCAGGTTGAGTAGTATCCGCTGCTAAGCTCAGGCCGTGGTATAGATGAGCCAGCCCTGCAATCCCAACGCCCACACGCATCCCCGCAACCATGCGGTGGACTGGGTAAAAGACCGACGGCCTCATATAGCGAGGGTGCATCGGAAGTACGAACCAGTTCAACCACAAGCTAATAAACCCCAGGAAGTACGTCTCTTCATCAACGTCTGAAGCAGCGAGCTCTGCAAAAGGGACGACCGGGGTGTCTGGAATGAAGAAGCTTCTTAAATCTGCTTCCGCCGTCGACTGGTTATCCAAACCAAAACCGAACGGATCGTAAAGCTTGGAGAATTTCCCAGCTTGTTTTGACAAGACTTATGGGCGAAAAAAGCGAGCAATAAAGTCTGTGAAGCTAACTCCATGCCCTCCAGACTCTAGAAATAGACTCCCGTAAATGTTCAACACCTTGATCAGGCTCGGGAATCGATATTGAATGGCATTCTCCGGGGTAAGGCCAATCACCACTGATTTGGTGGCGAAGATGTACTTGTCAGGGGGAAGTATCTCCCCGTAATGTTCCCCTCTGACGGGTAAGCCGGAGATCTCCGCGAACTCCTCCAAGGAGATTGAAACTTCTCGATCCGATAGAAGAAAGGTGTGAGTCGGGATGTTCCATTGTTCCAAGAAAGCTTTGAGCCACCATACAGGGGGCATGGAATACTGGAAAAGAGATGCATAAATTACGGGGTACAACCGAGCTTCAACAGCAGTGATTTCTTGGCCGATAGGATGTATCGAGCCCACTATAGATATCCGGCTGAATGGCGAGGAGTCAAGCCAATCATGTTTACTTGTCCCCAAGGGCGCGACTCGCCTTGACATATGCGCCGACCCAAAATATCCAAAACCATCGGCGGCTGTACAGGTATTGAGGCCATAGAAGAATGAATGCCATCTGAGGTCCAGTTGACCTCCTCTACGACGTAATTCACCTGAGGCGAGTCGGCGTAGTGAATCGCTAAAATGGGCTCTGAGGGTACTGCATAAGAAAAACTACGCCGACCCTGGATAATTTGATGGTACCACGACCCCCATAGATGAAGAGATTTCTGCTCCGGGTCGTGATCTTTAATGAGTGCGAAGACTTCCCAATCCACGGGCGCGTCGGCGAAGGCGTTCTCTGAACGAAAAAAGGAAAGGAAGAATCGAAAGCCATGGTACCTGCATGAAAAAGGCGAGGGTTAGTTGCCAACGCTATAATCTGAATTCTGACACTTGGTACATTAAAATTGTACCACACTGCAATGCAGGAGAAAGGAACCAAGGGGGACCCACAAAATCAAAGTGACAACTCATCATTGATGAGACGGTCACTCATTAAGGAGGAAATCCTAAAAGGATTCTCATTTAATGAGAAACTCATTGGGCCAAGGAGTTGAACTCCCTCGAGAGCAGTGTTATGCAGACAGAAATCATATCTGCCAAATGTAATTAAGAGGGGAATACAAATTCCCCAAAAAATTTCTAAAGAGCTATGCTCTGTAAAACCCCAAGATCTTTAAAGATCTGAAGTAAAAATCCTAGAAACTCTAAGAGTTTTTCATTAACGGGTTAAGAAACCCTAAAAAAGATTTTTTTATATCTGTGATCTAAGAAGAGCAAAGCTCTGTTTTCATTTAACGGGTTAAGAAACCCTAAAAACATTTTTAAGATCTGTGATCTAAGAAAAGCAAAGCTCTGTTTAATGGGTTCGAGCATAATCCTTACCAAAATTTTGGACAAAGTTATAACTCTAAAAGAGTTTCCTTGGACAGAGATCTAAGCTCTGAAAAAGAGAATTAAATTCTCAGAAGAACAAAGAAGAGAAGAAGATGAACAACAGTCATCTCAAGAGCCAAAGGCCCTACTTATAGGCAAGGGAAGCCAATCCAACTTCCAAGAAGATCCAACGGCGGAAAAGCTACCACCGTTGCACCCACGTGTGAGCCACGTGAGCGCAACGGTGGAGGGCATTTGTTTCCCCCCAATAATAGAAGAGCAAGGCTCTGTTCAAAATTTGAAAAGAGACAACGCCTCACATGCCTTGCATGAGGGCGCCAGTGCCAAGAGTTAAAAACTCTGAGGCAGCGCCTTACGTGCCTCGCACGAGGGCACCAACGCCAAGAGTTAAAAACTCTGAGGTAGCACCTCACGTGCCCCGCACGAGGGCGCCGGCGCCAGAACTAAAAGTTCTCTGCCGTTGGATCAAAGATCCAACAGAGATGATAAATCATCAAAATACAGAATTAAATTCTGTTGAGGAAATATTCCTCAAATCTTTCTAAACAAGACAGATTACTCTATGTACTACAGAGCACCGTTGGATTAAAAATCCAATGGTGATTAAAAATCACCAAACTACAGAATAAGCTCTGTATGGGAAAACATTTCCCTAATCTTTCTAAACAAGAAAGATTACGCTCTGTAAAACAGAGCACCGTTGGATTAAAGATCCAATGGTGATTAAAAATCACCAAGCTACAGAATAAGCTCTGTATGGGAAAATATTTTCCCAATCTTGTTAAAAATAAGAAAAATATTTTCTATAAAACAGAAGTCCTTGGATCAAATATCCAACAGTGGATAAAATCCCCAAATCAATTAAGGATCTCTTAATGAGAGATTTCTTTAACTAAATCAACAAATTTGCCTCCACTATATAAAGGCCCCAAGACTTCAAGTCTTGTAGAGAGGAACCACCCCCCCATAAACTTCAAGTTCAAAAAGAAGAGCAAGCTAAAAAGAAAAGCTTCAAGAGAGAAGAAGTAAGAAGAACTTTCTTCAAGGTAAATAAAGAGAATAGAGATCAAAGCATCTCATCTGTATATCTAAGGGTTTAACCCTCATAAAAGAACATAGTTCTTTCCCTGGATCTGGGATCCACGAGACAGGTCTCCCACAAATGAGAATTTAATTCTCATAGGGATGAATTTGTTCTTGGGGATTGAAGATCCAGGGGAGAATAAAGAATGGAACTCTTTAGAAAAATGCACAAAGAAAGAGACAGCACCGAGCGCCCCACGTGCATCTCACGTGGGCGCTGCTTAATAAAGAGTGCTTAGCACTCAGTGGTTGGCGCCCAGCGCCAAGAGCCCCACGTGCCCTTCACGTGGGCGCTGCTCAATAAAGAGTGCTTAAGCACTCAGTGGTTGGCGCCAAGCGCCCCACGTGCCCCTCACGTGGACGCTGCTCTACAAGTAGTGCCTAGCACTCAGTGGTTAGCGCTCAGGGCCAAGCGCCTCACGTGTTCCACACGTGGGCGCCATAAAGAGTGTTTAACACTCCATAAAAAACAAAAAAAGGAGGGTGGGCGTCAGAGCCCGTATCAATGCTCAGTATTGTTTGCACAGAAAAGGGACTGAGCCCAAATAAGTGTTTAACACTTTATTCAAAGACTGAGTGGGCTGAGTCCAAGTTGTCCAAAAGTCCCTAATTCAGATTAGCCGAGCCCATATGCTCACAATTTCCAAATTGGTCTTAGTCTCAAACACGACTATTGATCTTCCAACGGACATTGGTTCAAGGGTACATCTCCTTACACCTCTGATAAATGTCGTTGTAGTTCTTCGGCGTCTTCAGAGAGGTGGCGGGTCCCGGTGATCAACAACTCTTTAGTGTACTCTCAAATGGACGGACACATCCCAATATGGACCGTAATGTCCTTATACTATCTATGGACCATAATGTCCTTAAACTAGCTATGGACCGTAACGTCCTTAAACTAAAACGATAGAGCCCAAATGCTCTTTCATTTGATCAAAAATGATCCTGAAACCCCGTTAAGTAGATCTTAGTCCAATATCGGATTAACGTATCCTTAACAGATATTTAAGTCGATTTTAATCTCAAAAAAGGTTAAAGATCCTTAAATCAAACCAAACCCAAATCTAAGAAAATACGGATTTGGACTAATCGACGCCCTACGGGCGACAACACAAATTAGTCTCTGTATACAATCCACGGGCAACCAAAAATAAAACAAACACACACGACACGAAGTGACCTTCTGGAGCAGGAGAAAGTGGTTATCGCTACGCGGTAACGTAATTAACTGTAGGGACTTGCGCCTGCAGGGAAAAGCGTCCCCACAATCAAAAACCCCTCGCAAACGAGGGGGAATCTGACAAAGTCTGCTACAACGGCTGCATCTATCCAAACCTTCGACACACGGTGCCATAAATCTGCTTGGCATCTTCGGAGAGGTGGACGGATAAAACCAAATAGCATCTGCCCCTAAATTCAGGCAAGACGACATACGCGGTTTTGTCTTTCCCCGTTTTCGGCAGTAAACATGGGGTATGGTGAGAGCCATGCTTCAATAGTGTTACACAAATGAATTAACAATTCATTTATGCAAACTATTCAAGTATGGTTGGATTTTTAAAATGAAAGATATGTTTTACAAAACCTTGCTTGATTTTTCCTCACTTGAGTTGGATAGTTCATTTTTGGAAATGAGTTTTCATTCTCACGATTGGGCTTCACTCTCCTCACTAGCTTTCTTGAGTTCCTTCACCTTCATCTTCAATCTCCTCTCTACAATCTCATGTGTTGAGAATAAAGAGAGGAGGTGAGATAGATACACACATAAAATATCTCACTACATCCTAAACACTTTAGATTAGCAATCTAAAACCTCTAGTTGCTCCACTGGATTCTTAGTGTGGAGCTAGAGCCATGAACTACATCTTTCGGATGGATCATTTTCGACGGAGGAAGACTGTAATACCCGTTCATTTATATATGCCTATATCCGTATTTCTTTTAACCTATAAATTTTTTTTATAATTATTTATTATTTTAAAACTCCCAATCTATTATAGTACTTCCCCTCTCCTTTCTCAGACCCTAATCCCAATTCCTCATGTTCCTGTCCCATTAATATAAACCTCAATTTTTATACACCCATCTCTTCTCATATTTTTATTTAAACTCAAAACCCTAAATTTTTCCCTTCAACCCATTTCTTTTACTCATTTGAAACTAAACCCAAATTTTTCCCATTTTAAAACCCCCAGCCCATTCTTTTCCCCATTCTATTTCTTTAAGCCGGCCCCCTTCTTTTCTATTTATCCTTGATTCTTATTCCTCTGGCCGGCCCAGCAGCTTCCCGGCCCACTCCCTTTATTTTCCCATTTAACTTCCTTTAAATCCCTAGCCCGTTCTCTTATAATTCTTTTATTCTTCCAGCCCGGCCCGGCCCGCTTCACCCTCACCCGCTCAACTCAACCCGACCCGGCCCACAACCACTCCTTCTTCCTTCCCGTTGCGCATCTCCCGCTCATTTACTGTGCCTCCATTCCCTCCGCCGTACCCCACGCCCGCGCCCATGCCTCGCCGTGCCCCGCTCGCGAGCGTTACCCACGACGCGCGCCCTCGACCCCTCCTCGTTGACACGCCTCTCTTTCTCCCCTCATAATTCCTTCTCTCTCCCCCACGTCTCCTCTCCCTCTCTCTTCCTTCCCTTCCCGCTCCTCGCTCGAACCCGCGCACCTGCCAGCACGTCGCGCTCGCCGCCGTCCCCTCACGTCGCTCGCCTCCATCTCATCGACACCACCACCATCACCTTCGTCGGCAACCAAGCCTCGTCGACCCGAGCACCTCCCTCTCATTCTTCCTTCAGCTCAACCCATCACCCTCCCCATCTTCTTCTTCGACCTCACTCTCGTCACCTTCTAACCTCACCGTTAACAGCCCCAGCTCCCTCTTCCCACTCGCCTGCATCCCACTGAGACCACCCTCCTCCATCAACGACGACCCCTCTCCCCTCATCTCCTCACCGTCGTTCCAACCACCGCCGGCACCCCCTCTTCTCACCCAACTCAAGCCACAACCATTGCTGACCCATCACCGGCCACCCAAACCCACTGCAGCCCCGCCATCAAGAGCTTCGACCACCGCAGACACCCCGACGACGCCGACTAGCCCCACTGCCCGAGAACAGACCCGAGCTCACTCGGAGCCGCTGCCGTTGCCGTGCCAGTTCGTCGTGCTCCCGTGGTGTACTTCGCTGCCGTGCGTCTCCAGGCAAGTTTCATACTTGCTACATGCTAATTTGTATTAGTTACGAACTATAATTTTATAAATTCCGTACTTAATATCCTCGATGAATTGTACGACGCAACTGTTCGATGCGTGACCTCAATGAAAATACTCACCTAATTTGACAAAACTCAATGGTATAGTTTGGCCCGTATGGATGTGAATCTAGTGTGTGAATTTCATTGGAAAATACGACTATTAGTGACTAAAATGAATACCCCCAATTATACCGATAAAACTAGAATTTTCCCGCATCTGAAAACGGTTAAAATCACCATAAATTATTTACATACTGGAATAATGCGTTCGAGGGCTCAAATTGAAGATGACTCGACAAACTATAACCCTATGCAAGTCTCTGATTGTTTTTGTACTTAAACTTTGACAATATTTGGATCGGAGTGCGACTCTGAACTGCAGTCCAGAGCGACTCTGTTTACTGTGTGCTGTCCCGAAATGGGTACCACACTGTTACCTTAACTCATAGGTTGTGGAACTCCACTGTTTATTATAGGTGAATCTGTTAGCTAGACAACACAAGTAGTTTCATCCTGTTTCGTTATCGTTTGTTATTTAATCTGCAATTTAATAGATGTGGACGTATAACAGTCCCAACAGAATCAGAATTGACATACTAGTATTGAACAGTGTATATCTCATGACGTATAGATGCGGTTTAAGATCCGTCTATTGCGTTGAAAACCTTACTGAAAAACCTAGATTTCATTCAACTGTAGCGTCGCTAAAATCTGATCCCAATTGGGATTAAAATGCGTTGCGAAACGGACTTCCGATTCTGAAACCGGATTTCCATCCGTGAACGCTTAAAATGAAATGGCCATAATTAGTGATCCTGGAACCCGATCGACGTGAAACCAAATTCGCTGGATAGATAACTGAACATACTATTTATTCCCCATTTATCATTCCGCTAAAATGTACACGTTTGATTTATGATAAATATTGCAAGTGGTAGATTACTGATTCCTGACATCCTAATCATGCTTTACATACTGTTTACGCATCATATCATACATATGTCACGGCATTGATAACTTAGTGATAATGTGCATTACCCGGTGTTAGGTATTAGTGATGATTGTGGCAAGTACATTAGTGTTCGTGTATAAGTGAATAAGTGGAAGTGACACGTACTTGTACACAATCAGTGAACCTTATTATTCTATTGCATTGTCGACGTCTGTGGGACGCGTGTACGTGTAACTCTAAGTGGTATGGGACACTTATGGAAACTCTTGTATGGGTGTCACAAATAAGACATCAGCCTCTGCCATTTATCTTAGGTATTAGTCGGGACGTGCTTGATGGAGGTCCTGCCTCCAATTCTCGCGCAGACTTGTCACAGACCGACTGGTATTTAGGGCTATGGTTAGCGATTGATGTAGACCACGGGGTGTGGGGTAGTTTGAGTATGAGTTCAACAGAATCTCGGGAGTCCCATACCGGCTTATATATATATGGAGATATATAGAGATTTACAGGGTACATGATTATTACCGTGAGTTACATGTTGGGCCTGTGGTCCCTTGCCCTTGGGTTCTACCCTTGGATGGAGGACACTCACGAGTGGTTGACTCTCACACTTGGACTGACGATAGGCTTAGTGACCTGTACAGTGAGACTTAGAGATTGATAGGGATAATGGCATTGATATACATTACTTACTGTGTTGACATACCTGGCATATTCTTTTACTGCTATACTGTTCACCAGCTCTATTAGACACTTCTTTGATTACTGCATGTTCATACCTATGCCGTCATTGATTTACTGTTAAATATATTTATTATCACTGTTAGAGTTGTTACTTGGATTTATATATTATATTGCTATTGTGTCGCTCTGACGACCTGAGTATGCATGCTCAGTGTGAGGAAAGGATTTAGCCGGGACCAGGACCAGACGCACATCACGGACATCTTGATTAGCTATCCAAAGTTATACTCTTTTGTTTCCATCAGGTCAGTTCTTTATATTGTTTCGTTTCAGTTACTGCATTTCTCTTTGCCTGCGGATTATTTACTGATTACCATGTAAAGCTAGAAGCCGAAGTGTGACTACGGCAGGATGTATCCTTGACCATAGGAGCATGGCTGGCCTTGTCAACCCATCGTATTCCGTATTTTGGGAAGCGGGGCGTGACAAAGACCGGCTGCCAAGTTCAATCGTGGACACCTCAAGGAGCTAAGAATGATGATGGATGACCGAAGGACACGGATCATTCGGTATAACACTTCTAACCTTGTAGATAGAACATCTTTTGAAGCTAGTGTAGCTTTATGGTTTCGATTCTAGACGGGTTCGTTAGCCCAAAAGTTTTTAACGCCAATTTTTGTTCCGCACCAGCCACGGTAGATGGCCAGGGCGCTAGCAAACCCTAACATATTCATCAGGGGTATCGGACTCTGAGAAGATCGAGACGAGCCAGAAAGACTTGGACCAGTTCGCTACCCAGCCTAACTACTAGTTCCTTTTCTGCATTTACTTCCTATATGCTAATATTTAAGCATTTGTTTTAAATTATTATGTCTTTTTATTCCCGACAGTTGTATTTGAAATTTGAATATAAATAAAGTTGCTGTTTAAATTTTATTACTCTTGTTATTCTTGCACATTGTTATATTGCTTGCTTACGCTTAATGTGTTTATTAAGGAAAATGACTTTCTCATAATAAATACGTTGCAGGTTTACCATGTCACCGTTTCCGTCTACTGAGAAAAGGGGCGTGACATGATCCCCCACTCTCTTTCATTCTTTATACCTAGTAGAAACTCTTATGAGTTTCCCTCTCATGCTCTCCTCATCTTCTTCCTCCTTCTTCTCTCTTGAGTGGTAGCTCTCTTGAGTTGTAAAAGTGAGAGAATTAGTTAGTGGGAAAACCCCTAGATCCCTAAGCATCACAATTTAGAGAATTGCGATCTTTAGGTTGCTTCACTTTTGGATTTTTATGTGAAGCTGGAGTTTAGATCGGTTTCTCTCAGGTGGATCATCTTCGGCAGGGGCGGTCATTTCTCAAGCTCTTTCCCGACGGCCTACGAAACTGGAAGGGGTCTTCCACGATTGGGTGGACACGCGACAAAGGTTGTAATCTCTAATTTTTGTATGTTATGCTTCTAGTTTAGTATTTGGGTTGATCACTAAGAATTAGTTTCTACTGCTCCATCTTGAAATTTTGATTTTTTGATTCTGCATCGACCGCGGTTGTAGCTGTAAGGGTACTAGGAACTTTTCGATGGTATCGGAGCTCTGATACCATTTCAATTTTTTGGTCGGCCCAGGTTTCTTTGTTTGCCTCCATCTTGCTTCAGGTGCTTAGATACATAGAATTAAGATTTTTGGTACCATTCTTTTTTGCCCAGATTTTATTTTTTATGATTTGTGGTTTCCGGAAGTTACGGAAAAGGTTTTGGTAGAAACTAATGTATCGTTTATGATTCGTATTTGTGTATATGTGTTGCTAAACGTCGTCTAATTACTATATATTTGATTAAACGGGGTTGCACATTCATTGCTTGTTATTGTGATATATATATATATATATATATATATATATATTATGATGGTTTAGCCGGATTATCATGACAGATAACCCATCGTGTGGCTTACTTGTACGGTTTTGATATATTTGTATTCATTTGTTCGGGGCGAGTGTCCGACATGTGGCCGTCGTTTTCGCTTGTTGTATATTTTTTTATTGGGACACGTCCCGGATGCGGGCGTTATTGCCGTTGTATATATTTCATTTCATATACTAGGATGAACCTACGGAGAAAGTGCACGGGCAACCGGATTCTAGAGTGCGGCAGTTGACCATCTCATCGAGTCAAGACCGGACCGCCTCGCTCTAGAATTGGCGGGTTGCTTACAGCACTTGTAGGGGTTCTAGGATAGACCCGCGGAGGAGTGCTCAAATTACCAGATTCTAGAAAGCGCCGGATGGCTCACTCAGGACATTGAGGCCTGGTTGTCCTGTTTTTAGGATTAGCGGGTGGCTTTGTAGGGTTCCTAGGCACTCTCAAGAGGTCTCACAAGGTATCAACCATGCCAATTTCAAAAAAAACGGTGCCGAGAAACCCTAGACTAGATCGTTGGCTAGAAGTTTAGGCAATAAAGCGAGCTAGTTTACAACTAAACTATAAGATAACGGAAATACAACCTTTGTAGATCCGGTGCTCCACCTCCATAGCTCCGCAATGAAGTCTCCTCGCTGTCCAAGTCGAACCCCGGGCTCTAGCGTCGCTTCATCGGAGAATGGACGGGCTAGGTCATCGACGACGATGCCGAAGATGATCTACGTCGAGGCATCACTAGATCAAGCTCCCACTTCACCAAGTCATGAAAACTTGTGAAGGAAACATACTCTACTACTTTGCAAGAGGTAGAGGATGAAGAAATAGGAAGTGGGTAAACTTTAGAATTAGATTTCTCACTCTAATTCATCAATCACCATTGATGAAGTCAAGGTTTCTTCATGGAAGAAGAAGATGAAGAAGAAGAAGAAGATATGATAAGTTGTTTTTAAAAATAAAAACAATATGATACTTATCATGATCTCAACCATGATTTAGTGTAGAGATTTAACCAAGGTTAGATGAGTGGTTAGGGTTAGAGAAGAGACAAGAATGGTGGACTTGTTCAAAGCTTCAAGAAGCTTCAAATAAAACAAAACTAGCAACCATTCTTTTCTCTTTATCTTTTCTAAATGAAATAGATAAATAAATGAGAAAAGGAAATGAAACCCTAACCACTTAAGTAACCATGGTTTAATTCTTTACACAAACCCAAACTAGCATGTATCATCAAACATGATACAATCTTGTGCACAAAAAATATATCATATATACAATATGCACAAACAAGTGAGAAAATCCATTTAAAGTGAACCAATACTAGTTAATGCAAAGTAATATATCAAATATATAATTATGCATTAAATCATTAAATTAACACTTGATTTAACGATCCGGGCATATCGCATATAACCGACTAGTATCTTATGTATCGTCTTATCGAATCAACGCTTGAATCGATAACTAGGTTATATCGCATACAACCAATCGATACATTCATCGCGAGAATGAAATACGGTATCACATACACACATTATTCTCGGTCCCGCACATATCTCATATGCGCTCCTATTTCGTTTCGCTTGAGCCAGGAAACCTCTGTGTAGGACTCTAAAGACTCGTCAATACGCCGGCAGCAGGTGATGATCATATCAAACACCCACAAGCCGCAAGCGGTCTGCTAAACGTAACGGCCACCTGGGTATTGAGCGATCAGAAGATCGACGAGCAAGCCCGCTCACACTCCAGTGAATCCAACCAGTAACACTACCGTACAGTCCGGTCTGTTCGTCTGATATGTCGCATATCTTGCCTAGGGGTGGTAAACGTCAGACCTCAATAGCTCGATAAGTCGTGTCGATATGAGGTCTATAACAATTCGAGAAACTACTGGTAACACTTACCAGTAAATCTCAGCAACCCTGTCCAGGGATTTCCTGTCATAGCCAATCGAACACAGCGCAACATCAACCCCTTATACCGGGAGAGACGAATCCCCTCCTATCGCTCATTGTCTCCATGTGATTCGGGACTGTACCCAAAAGCCACCGTTTTGCACGCCCTCTTGGACGTGGTAAGGTGGAAATCAAAGCACAGTGGGAACCACACAAGACTCTATGACGATCTCGGGTCAACAGACTACTCTGTACCAGTGTCACCAGAGAACTGCCATCTGACGTAAGGTATAATACCATCTGGGAGTTCTCGGCGAGTCCGTCCAGTGTACCCAGTCTCTACTGAGCACCCGTATATCTCCTCTGATGTCAAACACCAATGGATATGGGATCATCCATCGCCCATCTGTATGGGTCGAGAAGGTATACGCTAGTCTACTCTGGTATATCGATGCCCCGTCTCGATACACCCACGACTAGGGACTTTGAAGGATGTACTTATAGACTACCACGTCCCCACTAGTATGATCCGCATCATAGTCCAGGTAGTCAAGTACACATCCTAAGGGCTTTACCAACATGTATCGGAGAGACAATCAGTGTACACGCTAAGGTAAAGATCAACCAGATAGCATACTATCATGTCGAGCAAGAAAGTCCTCCCTACATATGACCCAGCATCCACTACAATATACATTCAATGTACAGTAATGGCCTCTAGGGCATACATATAACTAACAGGCTTACCGCGTTCTTAGGGGTCTTGATTCAATATTGCATGGGCTATCTACATGAGCAGGGAACGTCGCGTTTTATTTACAGCTCAAATGAAACGCAGGGCTTCTTGTTCATCCGCTATTCTATATTGTTTGCTGCATGCATGTGATGATATATATATATATGTGTGTGTGTGTGTGTGTGTGTGTGTGTGTTATAGTTATATAAATGCTTCTATTTGTTTTGCATCCGCGCTAAATGCTTCTATATGTTTTACATCCGCATTAGCCCTGCCTTCGTCTTGCCGTAAATTAAGTAGCCTTATGATGAAGACCCGAGGACCGTGGCGAATGCGAACGGTATATAAAAATATACTATTTTGATTGTTTCTGTTGTGGCTTGAAACTTAAATGATGAGACATCATTATATGTTTAATGTAAGGAAAATAAAACCTAAGTAATATTGCGGGAACCAAATTTTCAAAGGCGTTTATAGCCGTATTTTTTTAACTTTGCGTAGAGCTATTCGGTTAGGAATATTCTGCATCTCATTCGATAAGGAAAGAGCCTTGATCTCTTCACGTGAAGTTAGCTTTTTAAATAGACTCGGTAAAACTCGAGGCTCAACTCGGGCTTGGTAAAAACCTGCACAGTCTCGTTCAATAAATAAACGAGCCGAACTAAAAAGAATTTAAGCTTATTTTAATAATAGGATCAAGCTGAACATACTCAAGTTCGGCTCTTCTAACCTACCTGGCCACAGGATGGATCAACTTCAGCACCAGTTGAGGAAACTCTAGACGTATGTAGGACAAGGAAAACAACAGCAGGTAAGCTCATTGACCTACAGTTGAAAGCTCACTAACATCAATAACTCAAATATTAATCATAAGATCCGATAACAATCCAATCCTTCCATGTGAACGAGTTATCATCCCACACAACAATTTTACCAACAGTTCAAAAATCACCACTTAACTGGACCCCACCCTCGCAGCAGAGCTGTCTCAGCGTACTGTTGACACTTGCCTGCAATTTTTCACCGAGACAACCCCAGAAAAAATTGAAGCAAAAACGAAAAGGAAGGAAGAAAGAAATGCCCAAATGAAAACTCGCTCCTTTTCTTCTTCTTCCTTCGATCCCTCAAAAATCAAGCTCGCTCTAACCCTCTCTCTTCAGTTTCTCATCGCGCCATCGTCGGCGCTCGTTCATCTCAGAAGCAAATCCTACTCCTTCTCGTTCCTCGACGCCCCCGCTCGCTTCGGTACCCCCATTAAACCCTAACCCTAATTCGAATTTGTTTGGGTTTTGATTTTTCTTTTTGTGAATCTTTGCAGCTGTGCCTGTTGAAGGGTCTGGGATCTGCGGATCCCTCCACCTCGCGGATCCGATTGATGCTTGCGCCCGCCTTCGTAATAATATCAGTGAAGGGAGTGGTGCTAGGTTTGTTTTGATTGCGAGGGGGGTTTGTAGCTTTGAGAGGAAGGTTAGGAATGCTCAAGATTGGGGATTTAAGGCTGCCATTATCTTTGATGATCAAGACAAGAACAGCCTTTACTCAAGTGAGTTGTTTAGTTGCTGCTTATGTGAAAGAATTTTATCGTTTAGCAAGAGAAGGGGCGCTTCTTGCGTGATTTTGTTCTGTTCGCCTTCAATTTGTTCTTGTTGGTTTGGCATTGCCATTGTTAATTGAATGGCATTCCGTATATTTAATTTTTTGAGAGCTGCAGTGTGTGATGGCTAGGTAGTAAATATGCAAGAGATGCGAAAGAGCTTTTGTTGAGTAAAGAGTAGAAATTGAAGTAAGATGGTATGACCTCCATATACGTATGCTACATTACTTACATTACCAAGTCGCGTTTGAAAGCGTTAAGTGTGTGCATGTGTGGGACAAACTCAAACCAAACAACATAATGGAACCACTAAGGCCCTGTTTAGAAATGAAGTTGAGTTTAGATAACCGGAGTTTCATTAAGTTATCTAAATTTTACCCCAAAATCCTAACTATTCCATGTTTGAGATGGTTTTTGGAGTTTAGATAACCGTGGTTTTCTAAACTCCAATCCAATAAAAGTTTTCTAAACTCCAAAATTTGTAAAGAAAACATTCATTTTGGACTTTAAATAACTCCAAAACAAAATTTTGGAGTTTAGATAACTACAAAGCCAAACACCCCATCAAAGTTAATGTTTTAGGACGCCCTTTGGGAATGGAGTTAAGTTTTGTACACTGTGGTTTCATAAAGTTAGCAAAATTGAACTCCAAAATGCTACCTTTGGCTTGTTTGGCAACCATTTTGGAGTTGAGATAACTACAATTTTTCAGCCTTAAACTACACTTACCTCAACTCCAATCTGACCAAAGTTTACTAAACTCCATTTTTTGGAGTTTGGGGCTTGCAAACCATAGTTTGCATGCCTACATCCACTTTAAAATAAACCATGGTTATCCTAACTTTGTATCCAAACAAAGCCTTAAGTGGAGTTTGGGGCATGCAAACCATAGTCTGCGTGCTCTCTACCTCCGCTTAAAAATAAACTTCAGTTATCCTAACTCCATACCCAAACAGTGCCTAAATCAGAGGTTGTGGATGTTTGGTGTGAGGGGGAGGGAATCCTGATGAGAGTGTAGTACGTGTCTTGTGTGTAATAAAGGAAATTGTTCGCTAATTATATTAAATAATAGTAGACTGGAATTCTTGCATTCATTTTTTGTTGCATTGCTGCAACCGAATAACAAAACTATCCAACTTCTCCGGAACGGTTTTTTCCATTGTACTGTCTGTTGGTCTGTTGCCTGTGATGATGTGTTTTATTGTTACAAGATGTGGCCCGGATCCCGTGATGTTTTGATTCCAGCCTATGATGGCTCTATAGATTCAATCAGATCGATTCATAACCAATTAGCACAGTAATTTTGGGACAGTTTGGAGAAATACCCCGCTGCACCAGTGTTTAACCTAATTCATTCATGAAAGTGATGAAACATGAAGTTTCCAAATTTGGTCACGAATGCTTTACGGCGGAGTCTTCAATTTTAATGTAGTACGACTTTATTGAACTGTGTGGCCTTATCCTGATTAGTTGCAGTAAAATAGAGTAATAGACATCTAAGGCTATGTTCAGTGAACTTTAAGTGGTCAGAAAATCCCAAGAAAAAATGCAGATATGGCTTATTGGATTTAAATGGTCGAACTTTCCTTTCAACTTGCAATAGTTCAGTTTTTGCTAAAATCCCTATATTGAGTTGATGCAAATATCCCTATAAGCACAAAATAAAATTCAATCCACGATGCATTTAAACAAGAGATGGAGCTTTCTAAATCTTGAGCACTGACTAATACAAATTTAGAGTTTTGTGCATCGAATTCATGTTGACTTCTGGTACTCTAAGGACTAACAAAAGTCATATGGGGGCCCGAAGTTAGCTTATTGATGGGACACAGATTAGAGTGTCTTCTTATTGAATTTTACTTATGATTGAAGAATCTGAAGAGGGCTAATGGAAAGGCAATGGTCCAGAGGATTCAGAAAGGCTACCTATCATTAATAATTCACATAATTTCCCTTCTTTGTTGCGATGGTATTATTATAAAGATGTCTTGACCACATATTGTCACTAATGTCTGACCAAGAAAAACTAAAAAACTTATGGCCCGATTCTAAAAGCTAAGAAGTTATGGCGCAATTTTTGATTGCATATTAGTATTGATGTTAGATTAAGTAGTCATGTGAACACCAATGGGAGAGCATTCATGTGTTTCTTGCGCGCGCGCGCGCGCACACACACATTTCATGTCCCATAGAAACTCTCAACCTTCCCGGATGGGATGTTATGAATTCAACTATTTCAGTTCAAGAATATCAATCTCATAAGTGCTTCCATTAACTTCAATTCAAATCCTTTCAAACCTTTGCAAATGCACCATTTTTTAGTTATTTTGTCCTCTTTTATAGTTTACTAAATAGTTGATTCCAACTTGCTGTATTATGGGTATGTTTTTGGTGCAGTGATCGGCGACCCTACAGGTATTCACATTCATGCAGTCTTCGTTTCGAAGATGGCTGGAGAAACCCTAAAGAGGTTTTCTCAAGGAGAAGACGGAGAATGCTGTATAGGCTCATCAATGGATGAGACTACTGGAACTGTGTTGGTAATTTCCTTTGTCTCTCTTGTAGTCATAATATCAGTTCTCGCAGCTTTCCTATTTGCTAGGAACTGTCGGCTTCTTCGGCATGCAGCGAGCCACACTCGTCCCACTACTGTCAATAGGCAAGCAGTGGAACTTCTTCCTTGCTTCACATTCAAGAGTTCTTCTGTAAATAGTAAAAGGATTGGAGAAACTTGTGCCATATGCCTCGAGGACTATAGAGATGGAGAGACTCTGAGAGTTCTTCCTTGTTTACATGGTAAGCTGTTGTTTGTCTTTCTTCTGGTAATTTTGTTTGAGTATGTAACTCTACTTGTACGTGGATCATATTATAAGGATTATTTAGCTTTAGACATGACACAAGTTATTGTCCTTAGTAGGAATAATAAGTTTGAATGACTTGTTATTCTGACAAATAGTTTGGACAAAATTCCCAAAAGAAACCTAAATTGAGGAAGTAAATAAGGATTTGTAATCTGTTAGTATTTACTGATTTAGTGGCGGACATTTCCATTTAGGCTATTGTTTTGTTTGAAAGAAAAAGAAGTGGAGAAAAAGAAAAAGAAAATTTGAGGAATTCCGTAGTAACCCTTTCCAGATGCAAGAATTTCTCGATTCGAGTATTTGAGACATGTAAAATCCATATCTATTGTCTGAAATTAGGATTTTGTTGCTGTTATATAATTGTAACAGATTGTCAGTCCATCTTAATTATTTGGTTGATTTTGTATCATTTTTATGGAAACTCATCTATTCAGTGCCCATTATTAAGATTCCATGCCTGTTTGTACAGCCACATTTAGAACGATTGTAAATGCTATAAGAGAGAATAATCTATAGTCCCTTCTTGCCAAGAGCAACAACATATTATATCATCGAACATTTCAGTTTTGTACATATATGTGAGTCCAGTTTCTCACTTTAAAGCAATCAAGCAATCACATTTACTTTGCAGAGTTTCACTCAGTGTGTGTGGACTCCTGGCTAACAAGATGGGGCTCATTCTGCCCAGTTTGCAAGCATGACATGAACTCTGGGGAAAGCTCACGAAGCTAGTAAGAAATCTCGTCCTTTTTACCGAATTTCGGTGTCTCGAGATCTCTCTGAAAAAGCTGGGGAATTTCTTCACGGTCGCAATGTTCTCAGCCGATGAGTGATGCTTGTTGTATACACAATGTTGGGAGGTGAAACTGAGAGGGGGAGATGTGTGTAAATGCTGCTATTTATTTCTTGCTATTAACCGTAAATATGTATTAATGTTGCAGCCTAAAATTAGGTATGCGAATGTTATGGTTGTTATTAATTCACATTATATTATGAGACACTTGTGTCATGATGGGGTCAAATTAGAGTTTGTGGGAATTATTCATGTCTCTTGGTGCATATGATACAACAGCATGAGAGATCAAAGTTGGAGGTTTGTGATGCTCGGCAACGTTGGTACATTTTAAAAGATCATTCTGGAAGCAGGTGTGCTTATTTTGTCTTCTTTTTATTTGATGTGTTAATGGAGGATGATTCAGGTCTTTATCATTTGCATACATTGAATGTGGACGGTTTTTAGCAATTAGCACTATGCATGTTTTGGTTAGGGTTATCAGATAACTAAGATATGTTTTAAAAACTGTTACTGTTAAGGGTCTGTTTGGGAATGGAGTTAAACTTTGGTAAACTGTGGTTTCATAAAGTTGGTAGAAGTTAACTCCAAAACGCAAACTTTGTTAAGTTTGGCATTTGTTTAGGAGTTGAGTTAACTACAATTATTCAACCTTAAACTGTACTTATCTCAACTCAATTTTGATCAAAGTTATCCAAACTCTATTTTTGGAGTTTGGGCTTTGCAAACCATGGTTTGCATACCTCCTGACTTCACTTTAAAATAAACCATAGTTATCTTAACTCCATATCCAAACAGGGTCTAGTTATCTTATCTTTTTTAGTTCGAAATCATTAGAGTTGAGTGCTTGCTGCTTAGGCTACAAATAATGTCTAAAGTATTCTGAGTGACATCCCTTCTATATATTCATGTTAGCCTATTGCTTATGTAAAGTAGTTGTCAATATCTTACAATATACGATTTATATCTTACTAGACGGTTCAATATGGTAGCTTTTTGATACGTTATAAACGATACAATATAGTTAGATGCACTGTACCTGTCTATGTCTGAAAACATAGTATGGCTATTACCTGTCTGTCTGAAAACTTTATTTGAAGTGAAGTTTTGTGCTGAATAGAATGGGGTAAAACTTGAAATGAAAAAGACAAAAATGCAGCATGAGTTAATAAAAATTGTTGAATTGGTAGAAGCAGTTTCAGAAAGAAAAAAAAAACATTAAAGTTAGTGGGTTGATTGATTGCATGGCATTGTGTGCATGAATAAAAGTAGAACTCCAATTGCTTTTAGTCCACATCATAGCTAGTCAGCTTGCACTAACTACACTTTGATTATATTCCATTATGCCTTGTTAATTACTATAGCAATTATGCCACTTCAATTCAAACCGCGAGTTTACTTCTTTGCTAGACACTCCCCAAGATTCATGCCAATGAAATGATTCATATATGGATTTCCTATGTCACCACAGCATGTTCCCATCTACCCACTTATAATAGGCCATGACATAATAATACAGGTGTGACGATACGGAGTGTACATTGACGCTGTAGTAATTTCAGTACGGGACACATGGCAAAACACCATTCGTTAATCCATGTCATTTTACCCTTTCGCTTTAGTATCAGAGATGCTTAGTTTTGCAAAATACACATATGCGCATGGATTAATGAATAGTATGATACCATTCGTCTTGCCAATGTAGGGGATTCCTACGGTGCCAATGTGCACTACGCTTTCTAATATATTACGCTTTTCAATAATTTAAAACATGCATGTTAAAAGAATGTGCTTATTAAACGTGTCTCTGAACAAAAAATAAGATAGATTGGTCTTTTAGTTACAGGTTTTTATATAACACAGAAATCGAGGTCATATGGACCATCGTAAGAAACATGTCATGAATCCAAATTCCATTGGTTTTGGGAACTATTGTGTTTGTCTATAAAGAACTATACCAGAGATTAAAATTTGAATTCGATTTTTCCTTATTTGTTTTGAAGGAAAGAAGAGACAAGGCGGAAAAAAAAAAGAAGGTTGATAAGAAAAAAAAACTTTTGTCATGCGATTTGATTGATATGTTGACTTTGTGCGCAAAGCTAAAAATTACACCATCTGTTTTCATTGGGATGTTTACTTCACATTTCCCTTAACTTCTTGATAACAAATAAATGAATGACAATTTCGGGAGACAAAAGAAAAACCCTTCAATGTTTTGTTTCCCGATTCTTTGGATCCCACCTCGATTCTTTCAGAACAAACAAACGGCCCTTAAATCATCTAATTAAAAAATTCTTCCATGGCTACCCTAAAAATGGAAAAACTGCTCCATAACTTCCTGCACAAGAAACTCTTTAGAAAAAAGAATGGTGTTTTGCCATGTGTATTTTTCATAGAAAAAAAGAATGAAGGGAAAAATTACCACACATTGATCCCTACGATATCGAATCTGTTACCCTTTAGACTCGTATGTTATCAGCTTAATAAAGCTCACGTGAACTGCTCCTGCATCCCATGGTCCCCTCTCTTTCCCTTCGCATGACTGTCCCTTGTTCTTCTATTAAATTAATAGAAAATTGCAGCTTGCTTCATAAAACAGAGGACTTCCATTTATTTAAACCAACAACAATATAAACAGCAGCAGCAGCGGAAAACACCCACAGAGTTTATTAAAAGCGCTCAGATTCTATCCCTTCTCTCTCTTCTTTATAATGGCGTCTTGCCCGATGTAAGATGATCAAAACATCACTTAATTTTTGACATGGGAATATATTGTTTGAAATGTTTATTGTTTTGCATCCTCTGCTCTCATTTGATTTGGGTTTGCATTAGCTCCGACGAGGAGGCGGCGGCGGCGGTTATTACAGTTGATGTGCATGCTGCTAATGGCCTGCTTGGTTCTGGTCACCGTTACTTAGATGTTAGGTAACTTTAATTTTCTTTAATTTTCTTATTATCTTGAGTTTGTGACGATATTTTGTGTAAATAATTGAAGGACTGGGGAGGAATTCAACAGGGGTCGCTTGGAAAACTCCCTCAATGTTCCTTTCATGTTCTTCACCCCACAAGGTAATTAATTATTATTCACATTTTACCCTTCTTTTTTCTTATATATAGGATTAAATTAGTTTTGATGAGGGTTGAGGGAATATTGTTGCCTTTTGGTCCGAAACGCGGGTTTTGGCCCGGCGGTTTTATTTAATTAAATCCGCATGTGATACACGTCCGGTGGGACCATATAATGTCTGTACAAAACTCGGAAGTTTTGATGAATGATGATTAAATAATGAGAGGAATTTAACAGGGAGGGTGAAGAACAAAGAATTTGTGGAGCAGGTATCGGTGGTTTGCAATAAGGAAGATCTCATATTAGTGGTAATTTTATTCATTCTCCCAATTTTGCTTTTATTTTTTGGCTCCTTCGGTTATTTTTGTAACATTAATTTGTATACAAATTCTTTGTTTCGTTCCTCTTATTTTATTTTATTTTTATGTGCAGGGATGCCAAAGCGGAGTGCGATCGCTACAAGCAAGTGCGGATCTTATTAATGCGGTATGTGCTACCTGGTGGCTTCATTAGCATCAAAATGTAATCTTAATTTTCTTTTTTCCCTTGTAAAACTTGGGAATTGTTGAAATAACCCACAAAAGATTTTGGTTTTTTTAAAATTAAAAAAAGGCTTGAACGGTCGAATGAAACAAGATATTCCAAGTATAAATTAAAAAATAAAATCAAGAAGCAAATGTGAAAGCCATTTTCGTCGTAAGCTATATGAGTAATATTAATATTTGATTCATGCTTTACTTGATTTTTAAAGGGCTTCAAGAATGTGAAGAACGTAGGAGGGGGTTATGCTGCATGGGTAGAAAATAAATTTGCTGTGAAGAAACCTGAAGAGGAATTGAAGAGCTCAGGTAACTGGATTTTGTCTCTTTATTTATTTCCCTGTAAAATTTCATGAAACTACCTTTAACTATAGAGGTTTCTCAGTTGCCTATCTTAAATTAGTTTTTTTTACTATAAACTCTCTTAATCTTTAGTTTTAAGGGAGTTTTTCACTAACGGAGCTTAAATTAATGCAACAACTTTATGGAGTTACTATAATTATATAAAAAATAATAATGAGGATGCATCCCTTTCTTCTATCCATATTTGAATAGGCTTTCTTTGTTGAGATTTTGATTATGCCTGGATTAATTTATTTTTTTAGAAAACTCAGCTTGCATTATAAATCTAAAAGCCAGAATTTTGAGGTATTGAACTCTATTCATAATTTGTACAGCTGAGGCAGAGGCTCAAGAAGCTACGACTGTGGATGTTCACACAGCGAAAGGCCTCTTTCATTCCGGTCATCGCTATTTAGATGTCAGGTTGCTCTTTTTATCTCAACTTTCTTTGGACACATATATATTGTTAAAATTGCTCATTTTGAAATATTTTGTGTTTGAAGAACCGAGGACGAATTCAAGAAGGGACACCTAGAGAAATCATTGAACATTCCTTATATGTTCTTTACTCCAGAAGGCAAGTCCTTCTTCTGCCTTCAGTTAATTTCACTTTGATCTTAATTCATTTTTAGTAATTAATATTAAGCTTGTTTTTACTGTTACAATGAATCAGGAAGGGTGAAAAACAAAGATTTTTTGGAGCAGGTCTCCTTGATCTGCAAGATAGAGGATCATATAATAGTGGTTAAAAAATATTTTAAAAAAACTTCCGTTTTTCATTTGCAATCAATTTCTCATTGCTCAAAAAAAAAAGTAATTTGATTCTGATTCTGATTACATTTTTAGGGATGCCAAAGCGGGGTGCGGTCGCTACAAGCAACGACTGATCTTCTCAAATCTGTGAGTGCTTGAATCCTTAATTTCCTCCTTAATTCTAAGAAAGTGACGACTTTCACTGATGAACACATTTTTAAACTGTGATTAAGAAAATTTGAGTTGAGGGTGTGTTTTGTTAATTTGGCAGGGTTTCAAGAATGTGAAGAACATGGGAGGAGGATATGCTGCATGGTTGGAGAATGGTTTTGATGTGAAGAAGAAACCTGAACAAGTGCTGGTGGATGATGAATTGTAGTGCTAATGAAAGAAAGCATTCGATGGTGTTGTTATTGGTCACAAATTATTGGTCACATGAATCATTTTCCACAACCATTAATCCCCATTGATAGCCATCCTCTTGATTAAACCAGTAGTTATATTTTTAATTGTCCCAGACTCCCATACATATTGTTTGCATTGCCTCCATTTCTTGTTTCTTATTAAGTGCTCCATACCGGTGTTCAAATTATTTACGAAAACAGCAATGTGAAACAATAACATTTAGAAGATGGAATGCTTATTATATAATATAAAATTATGCAAAATAGAGTAACGAAAATAAATAAATAAAGGGAAAAGAATCAGGAATTGGAAACCTAAAAGGCAGCCAAATAATTTCCGGTCATATCCTTGCTGTCATCGATGATCAACGGATTGATACAGGCTGGAAAGGCCCGCTGGAAAAAATGGACAAGGTTCCAAACAAACTGCCAAATATGGCACCAATATTCTAGTGCAGTTCTTCCACTCATTTGCATCATAAGCCCAGCAAATCAGTATTAATATAAATATATTAGAATTTTTCCCATACATTGCACATCAATACAGCCTTTACAACTTTCTATTTCTAAATACAATCCTTAAAACTACTATGTTGATCAAATAAGACCATCTCTGGCAAGATGACACCAGTTCATACTTGTTGATCAAATCTTGTTGAAGTATAAATTACGCACATAAATATCTCTACTGTTATAATCCAGACTCATGTCAAATAAGACAAAATCCACATGGCGTTTCCTCGTTTTTTAGGAAAAAACAAAAACACGAAATTCCTTCATTCTTCTATCAACTCTCAAGTTGCCACCTCATCCCTCAAAACCCCTCGTACCCTCTCTCCCTCTCTCTCCACTCTCAATATGATCCTCTCTTTCTCCAAAACCTGATTTTTGTTTTTTAATTCCAAAAAAAGACCACAAAAAAAATTAAAACAATCCGCACGTGCACCTTAGGGCCTGTCTGGCTGCAGGATTTCTTTGGATTTGGATTGTGGAATCCTAGGATTCCATAATTTTGTGTTTGGTTGGGGGATTTAGATTTCTAGGATTCCTTTGTTTTTCATGGGGGGACCACCACAAAACATGGATTCATGAATCCTAAATTTTTTAAAGGATTTTCAAGGATTTGGCACTATTCATTGTACTTTATTTATTTAATAATCCTCTCTCTCTCTAAAATACTCAAATCCAAATCCCACTTTATTTTCACCAATCAAACAAAGATTACAAGAATCTAGAAATCCAATACTAGAAATCCAAAACAAACCAAACATCAAATTACCAAATCCAGAAATTTTCAACCGTATTATTTTGGAATCCAAATTTCATATTCTTGCAACCAAATAGGCCCTTAGGAGTTTGGTAGAACTCAAACTCAAGATTTTGATTTCGGTTTTGTTGGGCAGCCATCACTTTTAGTCTTTTTGAGACTCTTGTATGTTTTTTTTTCCAAGGAGTTGTGCTCCTCTCTTTATGTGCTTCTTTTCCAAATATAATGAAAAATCATGGATCAGTTGGGTCCTAAGAGTTCCATAAATGCTCTGGTGCAGTGGCGTGGGGATGCAAAACTCTCCCCAACTATATATCTGGACCGTCCGATCGGCTTCTTTTCAACTTTGGGATTCGTGCAATCCACAAGACCGGTCACACCAATTATCTGTTGCCACATGTCGGTAAAGACAATTTATTGTTGCTATTTTCATCCCGGCTTATCTCTTTCCTCTTTCTCTCAACAAGTAAATCTCCAGCCTTTTACAAACGGAGAGATGATCAAAAGATTGATGGGGATAAAAAGACAGAAGAAATCGCTGAAGTATGCGATGGAGGCGGCATCACGCACACACTTCAGCGGTCTCCGCATCGACTCTCTCTGCCACTCGTCGACGTCAACTCCGTCGTCTCCTTCCTCCGTCAAGGCTTCCGTCGCCATACAAACCGCTGACGATGAATCGACAGAAGTCCCCAAGCAGCCCTTTGTGACTATCAACCGGGTCATTGAAATTTTGGTCGGGGTAAGAGTTCTTGGTGTTCTTGCTGAGTTAATCAAAGGAGAAGTGAAGCGAGTTGTGGATTTTAGGGGTTTGAGAAGAGCTGCTCTTTCTTTTCGAGCCCTCAAGCTCTTGAGTTCTCAGCACTTCTCGGCTTTTGAGTCTGCTGCTATTCAAAGCTGGGGATTACACTGAACACCATCTATTCGATGAAATTCCCTATAGGTGTTTTTCGAACCTTTTCAAGCCTTTGTGCTCTCTTTTGTGTAAGCCGTTCCTTCGAGCCGGACTTTGAGCCTTCGTACTCTATTTTGTGTGTATTCCACGCCTTCATGCTCTCCAGAGCCTTCGTGCTCTCTTGGCCCTTCATGGCATCAACCTTTTCCGCCCGTTCGGCCCTTATTGCGCATCGTCTTCCCTAGCACATTCGGCCTTCATGGCGCATCAATCATCCTCGCACAATCGGCCCTCATGATGCATCAGCTCCTGATGATGTTCGATATCGGTGATCTCCCAGATCATGACACGTGGCAGATGATGTGTCCCGGAGCTCACAAGAAAGGACCTACAGTGGCCGACCAGACTATACCTATGCTCGTCCAACCGAGCAAACGTTGCCTCACCTCCGAGCCCTCTGCATAACCGGCCTCCTAAGCCTCACAGCTCGTCTCCGGGCTACCGCAGAACCAAGATACCTCGGCTCTCCCGCTCATCCGTGAGCTCTCCCGCCGAGGTCATCTTCCTCGGTCTCCTCGACCGACCAACGACACCGCTCACAGGCGCAACCGCCATCCCGCGAATCTCGTCATGCGCGAGATATCCGCCGGCCATATCCCACGTTCCACGCCATCACGATCCCCCATTAACAAGCATGTCTCGCTATTAATGAGAGATCCCTCTCATCGCGCGGAAGTGACGTCGGGAGCGTAACGGTCGGCGTGATTCTCACGCCTGCCATACCTGCTGCCACCGCTATATAAACCCCTCTTCAGACGGTTCAAGTAAGCCATTTTTACTTCACTAAGCCGTTACTCTGCTCGGATTTTCTCTCTAACTTGATCGTCGGAGGGTCCTCGGTGGTACAACCACCCCGGGACTTCCTTACAGGTAGCTTGGCAACAACCAACCTCAAACCCATTGAGATCCACACGCTTCAGGAGCCTGTCTCCAGATCCAATCTCAGCCATCCATCGCAGCCATTAGCAGATCAACGGAGGGCAACATCTGAAGGAGATCAACGCCTCCATCGGTTGGTGCCGTCTGTGGGAAACCTTTGATTCCACAAAATCAAAAGTTCATCTTCCTATCCCAATCTAATGGCGAGCGATCATCATGACGATCCAAGCACCAGCCGCCGCCTCCCCCTCAACGGAGGCGCGGACGAATCTCCTCCTCCGAACGCCATCAACGCCCTAAGAGCCCAACAGTCGTTCACTTCACACGCAACGGTACCGCCACGTGGCAGACATCGAGCCTTTCTTGGCAGAATCGAAACGACGCACTCCGGCGCTTCGCCTCCTCCACGCATTGGTGACACGTGTCACCCACGACTGTCCCTCTTCCCGATACTCTCACCGGGAAAGTCGGACGGAGCCTCACAAATCAACCGAGCGACTACCCTGCTCGGTCCATCCTTAGGGATCAAAGATACGGCCCGTCCTTAAGGATCTAAGCCCTCGCCAAGAGGCAGCCGAGCGGCTACCCTGCTCGACTATCCCTGGCTGGTAGTTCCCTACCCACAACGCCAGGGATCAAAGCCCTCGCCAAGAGGCAACTGAGCAGCTTCACTGCTCGGTCCGTCCTTAGCTGGCCTCGTACGGCTCCTCCAGCGCTAAGGATTTAAGTCCTCACTAAGAGGTAGTTGAGCGGCTACCTTGCTCGGCTATCCCTGGCAACGCCAGGGATCAAAGCCCTCACCAAGAGCCAACCGAGCGACTACCCTACTCGGCTGTCCCTGGCCGGTAGCTCCCTACCTCACAACGCCAGGGATCAAAGCCCTCACCAAGAGGCAGCCGAGCGGCTACCCTACTCGGATATCCCTGGCCGGTAGCTCCCTACCTCACAACGCCAGGGATCAAAGCCCTCACCAAGAAGCAACCGAGCAGCTACCCTGCTCGGCTATCCCTGGCTGGTAGCTCCCTACCTCGCAACGCCAGGGATCAAAGTCCTCACCAAGAGGCAGCTGAGCGGCTACCCTGCTCGGCTATCTCTGGCCGGTAGCTCCCTACCTCGCAATACTAGGGATCAAAGCCCTCACCAAGAGGCAACCGAGCGGCTACCCTGCTCGGCTATCCCTGGCGGGTAGCTCCTCTACGTCGCAACGCCAGGGATCAAAGCCCTCACCAAGAGGCAGCCGAGCGGCTACCCTGCTCGGCTATCCCTGGCCGGTAACCCCCTACCTCGCAACGCCAGGGATCAAAGCAGCCGAGTGGCTACCCTGCTCGACTATCCCTGACCGGTAGCTCCCTACCTCGCAACGAAAGGGATCAAAGCCCTCGCCAAGAGGCAGCCGAGCGGCTCCCCCGCTCGGCTATCCCTGGCTGGTAGTTCCCTACCCACAACGCCAGGAATCAAAGCCCTCGCCAAGAAGCGACTAAGCAGCTTCACTGCTCGGCCTGTCCTTAGCTGGCCTCGTACGGCCCCTCCAGCGCTAAGGATCTAAGCCTTCATTAAGAGGCAGCTGAGCGGCTACCCTGTTCGGCTATCCCTGACTGGTACTTCCCTATGCACAACGTGAGGGATCAAAGCGCTCACCAAGAGGCAGCCGAGCGGCTACCCTGCTCGGCTATCCCTGGCTGGTAGCTTCCCTACCCCACAACGCCGGGGATCAAAGCCCTCGCCAAGAGGCACCGAGCAGCTACCCTGCTCGTTCATCCTTGGCAAGCTTCCCACGGCCTCTCCACCGCCAAGGATCAAAGCCTTCACAAAGAGGCAGCCCTGCAGCTACCCTGCTCGTCTATCCCTGGCTGGTAGCTTCCCTACCTCACAACGTCAGGGATCAAAGCCTTCGCCAAGAGGCACCGGGCAGCAACCCTGCTCGGCCATCCTTAAAGACAAAAAGCCCTCGCCAAGAGGCACCGGGCAGTAACCCTGCTCGGCCATCCTTAGTAGGCCACTTACGGCCCCTCCAGCGCTAAGGATGAAAAGCCTTCGAAAGAGGCAATCGGGCCCACCCTTGCTCGGTTATCCCTGGCTGGTAGCTCCCTACCCCAACAAACCAAGGATCAAAGCCCTCGTCAAGAGGCAACCGGGCCCGCCCTTGCTCAGTATCCCTGGCTGGTAGCTCCCTACCAAACCAGGGATCAAAGCCCTCGCCAAGAGGCACCGGGCAGTAACCCTGCTCAGCCCGTCCTTAAGGATCAAAGCCCTCTCCAAGAGGCACCGAGCAGCTACCCTGCTCGGCCATCCTTAGTAGGCCACTCACGGCCCCTCTCGCGCTAAAGATCAAAGCCCTCGCCAAGAGGCACCGAGCAGCTACCCTGCTCGGCCATCCTTAGTAGGCTACTCACGGCCCCTCCCGCGCTAAAGATCAAAGCCCTCGCCAAGAGGCACCGAGCGGCTACCCTGCTCGGCCATCCTTAGTAGGCCACTCACGGCTCCTCCCGCGTTAAGGATCAAAGCCCTCGCCAAGAGGCACCGAGCGGCTACCCTGCTCGCCATCCTTAGCAGGCCACTCACGGCCCCTCCCGCGC
This sequence comes from Agapanthus africanus, assembly GCA_030015575.1. Classification (NCBI taxonomy): domain Eukaryota; kingdom Viridiplantae; phylum Streptophyta; class Magnoliopsida; order Asparagales; family Amaryllidaceae; genus Agapanthus; species Agapanthus africanus. The sequence goes on from CM057349.1 coordinate 470,485,168, forward strand.
TAAGGATCAAAGCCCTCGCCAAGAGGCACCGAGCAGCTACCCTGCTAGGCCGTCCTTAGTAGGCCTCCCACGGCCCCTCTAGCGCCAAGGACCTAAGCCCTCACTAAAAGGCAGCCGAGCGGCTACCCCGCTCAGCTATCCCTGGCTGGTAGCTTTCCTACCCCTACAACGCAAGAGATCAAAGCCCTCACTAAGAGGCAGCCGAGCGGCTACCCTGCTCGGCTATCCCCAGCGGGCATCCTCTTGCCCATCAGATGCTGAGGATCTGGAGCTCTCATCGCGAGGCCGCCGAGTTCCTTCCTGCTCGGCGCATCCCCAGCGGGCATCCTCCTGTCCATCAGACGCTGAGGATCTGAAGCCCTCATCACGAGGCCGCCGAGTTCTTCCTGCTCGGCGCATCCCCAGCGGGCAGCCTCCTGCCCATCAGACGCTGAGGATCTGAAGCCTTTCTTACGAGGCCGCCGAGTTTCTTCCTGCTCGGCGCATCCCCAGTAGGGATCCTCCTGCCCATCAGACGCTGAGGATCTGAAGCCCTCATCGTGAGGCCGCCGAGTTTCTTCCTGCTCGGCGCATCCCCAGCGGGCATCCTCCTGCCCATCAGACGCTGAGGATCTCAAGCCCTCATCGTGAGGCCGCCAAGTTTCTTCCTGCTCGGCGCATCCCCAGCGGGAATCCTCCTGCCCATCAGACGCTTAGGATCTTAATCCCTCATCGTGAGGCCGCCGAGTTTCTTCCTGCTCGGCGCATCCCCAGCGGGGATCCTCCTGATCATCAGACGCTGAAGATCTGAAGCCCTCATCGTGAGGTCGCTGAGTTTCTTCCTGCTCGGCGCATCCCCAACGGGCAACCTCCTGCCCATCGGACGCCGAGGACCCGAAGCCCTCTTCGCGAGGCCACCGAGTTTCTTCCGGCTCGGCGCATCCCTAGCGGACAGCCTCCTGCCCATTGGACGCTGAGGATCTGAAGCCCTCTTCGCGAGGCCGCCGAGTCCATTCCTGCTCGGCGCATCCCAGCGGGTAGCTTCCTACCCTACAAAGACAAGGATCCAAGACCCGCCGAATAAACTCATACTCAACGCGCGATCAGCGCCTCAACTCCGGCAAAGGGAGGATACCGACCTTCCCACACTCGTCCTTCGTTCGACTCATACTCGATGCGCGACAACAAGAACGCCGTGTCGTCCCCGGACAATCCACCACAAGAAATTACCAGCGCCAAACCGCACAGAGAGAACCAAGCAGTCCACTCTCGACCCGACCCACAAAATAGATCGGAACAAGAGTGGGGGGCTAATGATGATGCTCGATATCGGTGATCTCTTAGATCATGACACGTGTCAGATGATATGTCCCTGGGCTCATAAGAAAGGACCTACAGTGGCCGACCAGACCACACTTATGCTCGTCCAACCGAGCAAATGCTGGCTTACCTCCAAGCCCCCTGCATAACCGGCCTCCTCGGCCTCATAGCTCGTCTCCGGGCTACCGCAGAACCAAGATACCTCGGCTTTCTCGCTCGTCCGCGAGCTTTCCCGCCGAGGTCATCTTTCTCGGTCTTCTCGACCGACCAACAGCACCGCTCACAGGCACAACCGCCATCCCGCGAATCTCGCCATGCGCGAGATATCCGCCGGCCACATCTCACGTTCCACGCCATCACGACCCTCCATTAACTAGCCTCTCTCACCATTAATGGGAGATCCCGCTCATCGCGCAGGCGTGACGTCGGGAGCGTAACGGCCGGCGTGATTCTCGCGTCTGCTCTGCCTGCTGCCACCGCTATATAAACCCTTTCTTCAGACGGTTCAAATAAGCCATTTTTACTCTACTAAGCCGTTACTCTGCTCGGATTTCCTCTCTAACTTGATCGTCGGAGGGCCCTCGGTGGTACAATCACCCTGGGACTTCCTTGCAGGTAGCTTGGCAACAACCAACCTCAAACCCATTGAGATCCACACGCTTCAAGAGCCTGTCTCTAGATCCAATCTCAGCCACCCATCACAGCCATTAGCAGATCAACGGAGGGCAACATCTGAAGGAGATCAACGCCTCCATCAGCTCCTCTCCTTGTCCTTCGGCCCTCACGCATTGGCTTTCCTCACGCATCGGTCCTCCTACCGTATCGGCCCTCGCCACGCATTGGCTTTTCTCGCACATTGACTCCCCTCGCACATTGTCTCTCGCCGTGCATTGGCTCTCCTCGCTCATCGATCGTCCCCGCGCATCGTCTCCCATCACGCATTGGCCCTCGCTGCGTATTGGCTCCCTCATTGCTCATTGGCTATCCTCGTGCATTGGCCCATATGGCGCACCGACCTCACCTGCGCTTGTACTCGCTATTATACCCACTCCAACACCATGCTCTCATTGCCTCATTTACAAACTCACAGTCGACGATCCACCGTGAGTTTGAAGGAGGGTGCTGAATATAGTAGTATATGTATTAGGGCTATTCTCTTTTCTTATGTACTATCACCCTATCTATTTTCCTTTCTGCTTATCTCCTATTGGTGCTAATCAATTTTATTTGAATTTTGTAAAGATTTTTTTTATTAAAATTATACATGTAACAATTCTTAGCTAGTGTCTAATTGTTTCCATTCAATTTTCTCTTTATGTTTCAGGAATTGGAAGATGTGATCAAATCCGGGTGGCATCATGATTAATTCTTGGTTAGGTTTGAAGTTTTTATTATATTGCAAAATGCACTTTTAGCTTCTTTCTTTTCATTATTATACATGAAAGTTATCATTTTATTATTTATTTATTGTCCATACATTTTTCTCTTAATGTTTAGGAATTAAAGTTTGATCAAATGAAGATGTGACTTCACTAATCAATCTAGGTTAGCTTTTCATCCTTTTATTTTCTTTAAAAATTTCTGAAATTATATCCTATGCAAAAAAAATTATTTTAGTTTATCTATTTATTTTTATCATATGTTTTCAAGAATTAAATCGAGATGGGATTTCAATAATAAATTCTTGAATCATTTAGGTCTTTATTTTCTTAAAAGTATAATTTGTTTGTTGTAGGTATATAACTTTTTTTTAAAACAAAGGTGCAGGGCTCCAAAAAGAACCTGTCTCGTAAACAATTATTATTAAAATTAAGAAGTTATTGTAGCCCTATATTCTTCAAAACAAGTACTACTTTAAATCTGTAAACCAATCCTCTTATTAGAAAAGAAAAATGGAGGAGAGATAGAGGGAACGGGAAAAATAGAAAGAGAAATTGTAGCAGAATGTGTTGTGTGCTTTTAGGATACATCTTCCGTAAATATCTCTTTATCTTTCCATTTTATGACAGCTCCATATTCCTGAAACATATCAAAAGAGATTTGATGGAGGTCAGAATCTCCCTCAGATATTGTCGTCCGTCGATCTTGCGGCCAACAAGGCTAAAGGGCTGAAATTTGTTATGGAAGATTGAGCGTGTGGATCTCAATGGATTTGCTGGTTGATGTTAACGCCGAGCTATCTGCAAAAGAAGTCTTGGAGTAGGAAACCACCGTAAGACCCTCCGACGATCAAGTAAAGACCAGGGAATATTTAGGCAGAGTAGCGGCGTATCGGAATCAGTTCGGGTTACGTGAATCGTCTGGAGAAGGGGTTTATATAGGGGTCGTCTGAGGACGAGCCGATGCGAGATTCTCGCCGCCCGTTTCGCCCATGCTTCACGTCATAGCAAGATACGCTCATTAATGACGAGATACACTAGCGTGGGATGCGGGACGTGGAGCAGCGGAGATGTCACGCCCCGCTTTCCAAAAGACGGAAACATACACGTGACAAGCCCGCGACATATTTATTTCAAGAAAAGGTCACTTCCCAGAGTAAATACACTAAGCGTAAAATAAGCAATATAAAATGACAAGAAATTAACATGAGATTTAAACTTCAACAATTTTATTTACATTCAACTTGATACATTTACAATACATGAGTTCAATTGAAAGAAAATAAAAGAAAAGAAATGCCTAAACAGATGACATACATAAACTGAAAGAGGGGATGAGTTAAGCTACGCTTGAGTAGTAGTCTGGTCGTAATCCCCTGCAGTCACTTCTATCCCCTCGGTCTCTACACCACCTGACGAATATCTAAAAAGAAAGAGATGGATGGATGCCCGTCAGCGAACTTTCGCTCGGTAAGTCCCTAAGGAAAAGTATGAAGTATAAAAGTATAATGACAAGTTGGAAAAAATGGATATCGTGAAGCAATGGACTAGGAGATATGGTGTTTAAACATATCATTTAATATAAGCATAGCAATTCTATGTAACATGCAGTTCTATTGGTAAGGTATCATGAGCATAGCAAAACAGTATAGCATGGCCGTGTAGTGTAGGTATAGTGAATATGAAGTGCATGTAAGTGTCCTAAAAGGTCTCTACATGGGTAAACTAAGTTAACATAAGTTCAAGAGTGAAGGTCAACCAATCTCAAGAGTGTTCTCGAACCCAACAGGCTGTAATCTAGGGGTAAGAAACCACGGGCCTGAATCAAGTGTCAGTAACGAGACTTCAACCTAGTGTTAAAATATTCCAAACTCAACAGGTTATAATACAGAAGCAAGGAAACATGGGCCCTCATGATAGCTTGCTTGTGTTAGTAGACATGGATTCATGATCTAGGGGGACTCCTAAGATTTCGTTGGATTCGCATTTGAACTACCCCAACAGCCCGTGTATCCTATATTATAGTTAAAATTACTAGCCTTACTCGAATTCATGAATACATCAAGTTGCAAGATTGAATTCATGTCAATGTCAAGTATTTGTGTTAAGTGTTCATGCATTCATGTCAAATTGTATTAATGGTTCGAGCCAAGTCAGTTTCAATAGCAGCCATTGTGTTCTGGTATTCATATTAAGTTCATGTCAAGTCATAGTATTCTAGCATTTAAGTTTTGGGATATTCAAATTCAACTGTTCTGGTTCATGATCAAGGGTTCAAGTTTATATTAAAGTTTGGATCCTGGTTAAGTTTGTATTCGGGTTAGAGTAAATAGCTTATGAAAGGATTTAGCTCTTGAATTCTTAAGTTCAGGAGTAATCGGATAACTGCTGCACATGGACGTCAGGATTTGTGTTTTTTCCAAGACAATTGCCATTAATAACTCCGTTAAGTTGTCTAACCTGAATAGGCAAGCACTCGGTTTCTCCGGCTCTCCGGGGCTCAAGAGAAATGATACCGCTTAAACCTATATTAATCTAGAGTACTTAAATATTTATTATAAATTGTTTACATTGTATTTATATTGTTTGCATTTTTCGAGGGAGTTTTATGAAAAATATTTTAATATGGTTTAAAAATAAACCTCGAGTATGATTTATAATATTTAGAGTTTTTTTATGAACGTGTATTTTAATTGTTGAGGTGTTTTAGTGATAAAAAAATAGCTTTTAAAAGTTTATGATATTTTTATGAAAACTGGCTTTTTTGTAAACTTGATAGTATTTTATTAAAATTCTAATTTTTCATTTAAAAAAATGTAGTTTCATAATGTCTTTGTTGAAAATACGAATTCATAGTTTTATATAATTTTTCAAAATTTTAGTTTTGTTTAGAAAAGTCGTATTTCTTAAAAACAGTATTTTTATTTCCTTTCGAGACCGAATACTCCGTGAGGAGTTCTGCATCACGCTCTACTATCTCAAGAATGTACGATAGTCCGCACCATCCATTAGCGGGTCTCCTAACGAGGGTTGTTGAGGCATATTTTCTAAGAATTTAAAATACCGATTTAAAAGAAATCCGTTTTGAAAACAAGTGTGGTATTTTAATGTAAAACTTATTCTTTAAATAAACCCCATGTTTAGAATCTCGTGCTATGAAACCATAGTATATGTGATGGGGTAGGTCATTACCCCGTGAGTTTTCTAGAGGTATATATTTCTAGATATCGATAAAAAGGTCACTTTTAAAGTTCATGGTAGCTTGGCGTTACATACATTCTAGGGTAGCTTTAACAAATTCATTTTAAATTCATATGATATGAAGGTGAAGCATGACATGTAATGATGGTATGTTGGTAAGTGAAATTCCTTATTAATATTAACATGCAATTATAATGGATAATTCTAAGTTTTACAATAATAAATTTAAAAGTGAAGTTAGCCACCAAAAGTCGTATTTTGATGGTGATGTGAAAAAGGGCAACAAACAGATGAGTCAAGATGATTGGGAATTACAAATTTAGGTGTAGGAGAGAAAAGAGGTAGAGGTGGAGACTTACAATTACGCTTTCGTACTTTTACGAACGAGAAGGAAGAGTCGAGGCCTCGGTTTGTAGAACCGAGACCGAGATTGCGACTGAGAGGGTATGCTTGATCTATCGATGTCCACTACGTGGTTTGTGTAGCAGTGGAGGAATCTTGGAAGGATTTTTAAGTGCTTCGAATCCGAGAGTTTGCTTTCACCTTGATCTTGAGAGAGATGAACTTAAGGGTATTTGAGAGTTAGAATTTCTTTGAGGGTATTTGAGAGGAACAATTTCAGTATAATTTTGAGAGAAAAACTTGGGAATATGCTTGGTATTTATAGAGGAAAATATAGGTATAGAGGAAATTAAAAAGATAATAAAGATATATTAAAAGTGAGGGTAAGGGGGTAGATGAAGGGTCTGGGGTTCTCTAGTTAATTATAGAAAAATCAAATAGGAAAAAAGAGTAGTGGGGAGCTGAAGAGATGCACATGCAAAAAATGGGGGGATTTAGGGCTATTCCACCCGCCGGTGGCGGTCAAAATGGAGAAACCGGCGGTCCAAAAGTGGGGGTTGGTCTCGGGGTTCATGTAGTGCATTCATCTGGGTATTTATATCTCGTTTTTATTGTTTAATTTATTTGCAACTCTTCGTTTCTCTGTGTAATGCACGTGCAACTATCGGGCTTCCGAAAAATTAAAAAGAAAAATATTAAAAATAATTGGAACTGATGGGATTCGAACTTGCAGGCTATGGGACAGTAGAGAAACGGCTTAATTAGTGAGCTATAAGGAGTTTCTTGTACATAAGTTATCAAAAATAACTTATAACTCGAAATCAGGACAGAATACATTCTTTTATTAACATTGGATCAATAAAAGTGTATACGTCTTTTAGAGTCATTACATCCTACCCACCTTAGAAAAATTGTCCTCAAAATTTATACAGTGGGTATGTTGTAACAGATTCAAGAAAAATTTAGGTTAAATTTATGGTGAAGGAGCTACTAATATCGTACCGAGAGTGCGTGAAAATGTTTAGGTAGATAAAAGAGAGTGCGTGAAAATGTTTAGGTAGATAAAAGAACAAAAGGATGCAAGAATTTGAAAAGGCTGAAAAAGATGGAAGGAGATTTACCGGTGTTATTTGACCTATGGCTTCGGTCTCTACGGCCGCCAAAATGAAAGCCTAACGTCTCGGCACATTTCTCCATGCACGCTGGTACATCGATGGCTGACGAGGTAAAGGTGGTCCGCACGGAGGTGGTGCAGGATGGGCTAAACGAATAGGTGGAGCTTGAATAGCTGGTCTAGCTGCGGGAGCTGTGCTAGTTCGGTTGTGTGGGCAAGTTCCTACAGTGTGTGAGGGTGATCCACATATCAAACAAAGACCATTTGCTGACGACAATTCTTGACCTGATGTCCGGTCCTCTTGCAATAGATACAGAAGTTTGGTTCAGTCTTAGAAAATGATCCTCCCGGCCTCATAGATTGCGCTGGAAGAGTTGGCCTAGAAGAGACTCCCTCCAGTAATCTGGTTGGCGGGACGTTTCATACTGACCGACCGTGGCCTTCCCTTCTTAATGACAGCTTCATAGTGACGAGCTGATTTCAATGCTGCTTCATGTGTTAGGTATTCTCCCGTTGCTAGGGCAGCCTGGATCTCAAGGTCTAATGAAGCGCCTAACTCTGATTTCAGCAGTAGGAATTAGACGGGCAGCGAATCTGCCGAGCATGGTGAATTCGGCATCACACTCATCCACTGACTTATCCCACATGGATCCTTGTTGCAGATGAATGAACTTCTGTTCCATCTTGAAGTGTGCGGTTTCCGGAAAATACTTGGCGTCGAAGAGATCACGGAAAATCTTCCACTCGATCGGCTGTTCAAGACGAATTTCTTCGGCTTTCCACCAGACTCTAGTATTGTCGGTAAGTTGGAGTTTTGCTATTCTGACCCACACCGCTTCTGGAACTTAGGCTGCTGCTAGGTCATCTTTTATGCTTTGAGCCCATTCCTCGGCTTCAAGCGGTTTCTCTCTCCCTGAGAAGTTTTTCGAGTGTAATGCTCGAAATTGTTTCATTCCCGGTACTTCTGCTTCAGAACGGATGAATCTCTGTTGAAGGAGAGCAGTCTGCTCCTGCAAAATCGTGCTTTGAGCATGCTGACCTTCAAGTAAGCTTTTGATAGCCTCCAGAAATATCGTCTGTTCTGTGAGTGGAGCAGCTACGGTAGGGGGAGGTGGTAGAGCGGTAAGGGTAGGTGGTGGTGGTGTACTTCCATTGACGTTGGTGCTGGTGTTGTTAGGAGAATCCATTACCTTAGATAGAGAAGAATGATTATGATAGATTCAATGGAAATTGAATTGCAAGGAATATAAAGTTGTTGAATTTCATTTTTCTTGTGATATATTGCTCACGACCTCATGCAAACTGACATGCATGAACCATCAACAAAACATGTCATTCCCCGCTTCCCAAAAGAGGGAAACAGACACGTGACAAGCCCGCGACGTATTTATTTCGAGAAGGCCACTTCCCGAAGTAAATACGCTAAGCGTAAAATAAGCAATATACAATAACAAGAAATTAATATAAGATTTAAATTTCAACAACTTTATTTACATTCAACTTGATATATTTACAATACATGAGTTCAACTGAAAGAAAATACAAGAAAAGAAATGCCTAAACAAGTGGCATACATAAACTGAAAGAGAGGATGAGTTAAGCTACGCTTGAGTGGTAGTCTGGTCGTAATCCCCTACAGTCATTTCTATCCCCTCAGTCTCTACACCACCTGATGAACATCCAAAAAGAAAGAGATGGGTGGATACCTGTCAGTGAACTTTCGCTCGGTAAGTCCCTAAGGAAAGGCGTGAAGTATAAAAGTGTAATATCAAGTTGGAAAAAAATGGATATCATGAAGCAATGGACTAGGAGATATGGTGTTTAAACATATCATTTAATATAAGCATAGCAAAATAGTATAACATGGTCGTGTAGTGTAGGTATAGTGAACATGAAGTGCATGTAAATGTCCTAAAAGGTATCTACATGGGTAAACTAAGTTAACATAAGTTCAAGGATGAATGTCAACCAATCTCAAGAGTGTTCTCGAACCCAACAGGCTGTAATCCAGGGGTAAGGAATCACGGGCCCGAATCAAGTATCAGTAACGGGACTTCAACCTAGTGTTGAAATATTCCAAACTCAACATGTTATAATTCAGGAGAAAGAAAACACGGGACCTCATGATAGCTTGCTTGTGTTAGAAGACATGGATTCATAATCTCGGGGGACTCCTAAGATTTCGTTGGATTCGCACTTGAACTATCCCAACACTGTGACGACCCACTCCCAAACATAGATGGTATTGTCCGCTCTGACCGAAGCCGCACGGTTTTGTCCCTTTGAATGAACCCGGGGCTACTTCCCAGTAGGTCACCCATCCCAGAATTTCTCTGGCTCAAGCACGCTTAACTACGAAGTTCTTCAAACTCCGAAATTCCGATTCATTCAAAAGACGCCTCTGTGTTATAAGAGTGGTATCATTCCATTTATAGTTCAGATCGTGCCCTCTTTCGGAATAGAATTCGATACTCCCCATTGTTCTAGTGGGTCCCCGTATGCATCCGTATCGGTTATATCCCCACCTCGATACCGGATAACATCACACTTCTCATGGGGTAGGTGGTATTCAGCCCCAACTCCACCTGGGGTATTACATTCCCCCCACTTAGAACAATGGTTCGTCCTCGAACCACAGACCTACTTTTGAGGGACCGGCTCTGATACCATATTTGTGACGACCCACTCCCAAACATAGATGGTATTGTCCGCTCTGGCCGAAGCCGCACGGTTTTGTCCCTTTGAATGAACCCGGGGCTACTTCCCAGTAGGTCACCCATCCCAGAATTTCTCTGGCTCAAGCACGCTTAACTACGGAGTTTGAAGAACTCCGAAGTTCCGATTCATTCAAAAGGCGCCTCTGTGTTATAAGAGTGGTATCATTCCATTTATAGTTCAGATAGTGCCCACTTACGGAATGGAATTCGATACTCCCCATTGTTCTAGTGGGTCCCCGTGTGCATCCGTATCGGTTACATCCCCACCTCGATACCGGATAACATCACACTTCTCACGGGGTAGGTGTTATTCAGCCCCAACTCCACCTGGGGTTTACACAGCATCGACCGTCCAAATCACAAAAATGGCAGCACCGACCGTCCACGTCGCAAAAAGGGCAGCACCGACCGTCCATGTCGTAAAAAGGGCAGTGCAGGCTTCCCACAAATCGGGAACCAAATAGCTCCAGGCCAGGGAAAAGTCTACCACGGACACTCCGTCTCGGAGACGCGTCGACCGTTCATGTCGTAAAAAGGGCAGTGCAGGCTTCCTGCAAAGCGGGAACCAGATCGCTCCAGGCCAGAGAAAAGTCTACCACGGACACTCCGTCTCGGAGACGCGTCAAGCGTCGACCGTCCATGTCGTAACAATGGCAGTGCAGGCTTCCCATAAATCGGGAACCAAATCGCTCCGGGCCAGGGAAACATCTACCACGGACACTCCGCCTCGGAAACGCGTCAAGCGTCGACCGTCCATGTCATAAAAAGGGCAGTGCAGGCTTCCCACAAATCGGGAACCAAATCACTCCAGGCCAGGGAAAAGTCTACCATGGACACTCCGCCTCGGAGACGCGTCAAGCGTCGACCGTCCATGTCGTAAAAAGGGCAGTGCATCCCAAAAAGTGGGAACCAAAGCAAATCGCCTCCACACGAAAGAAGATCCATCAATTTCATGCACACGACCCACATATGTGGTGTGCATTTATTGATGGGGGCACTTTGTTGGAGTCGAAAATTGCACCCCGGTTGACCAAGTCAAAGTCAAAGTCAACCCCAAGCCAAGTGGGCCCATGCCCGAGTCGAGCCCGAACATGAAGCGGCCGGCCTCCCTCATGCCAACATAAAAATTATGTAATAAATAATTTTAATGTAATTTTTTATGCATGAATGGGCATAAAGCCAAATTTTTGTAAAGCCCATGGCTTATGTGCAAAAAAGAAAAAGCACATGAGGCATGGGATAGCCATTTTGTAAAGTCCAAAATGTTATATGTAAATGTGTAAGCCTATATAAGGCAACATGATGATGAATAAAACATACAATAATTCATTCTCCCCAAAAAACTAGGGTTTGTGCCTCCTTCCTCTTTCTCAAGGGTCTAAAACCTTGTTCCTCTTTTCGAATTAAATCAAGAGTTTAACTCTTCCTTTTTCAAAAAGAAGTAGTTTTTCACCACAAAACCCACAAAGGGGAGCTCGGATCTCCCATCAAATCTCTGAAAGGGGAGATTTTGAATCTCACTCCCTTTTTCCCCCAGATCCGGCCAACCGAGAAGAAGAAGAAGGAGACCCATCTCCAAAAACCCCACGTTGGGAGGATCCAAGACTAAAAAAAAGAGCCAAAGATTCCTAAGAGTTTAACTCATTTCTAGATCTGTTGGAGTTTAACTCCATAAATTAAATTTCTGTTAGGAGTTCAACTCCCCAACCTAGGGGGTCAAGCCCCTTCCTGCTGGTATTTCCCGTGGTTGCGTGCCGCGCACGTGACCCGCGGGCGCGTGCATGGCATGTGACCCGCGGGCGCTAAAGCGCCCAATGGTCGCATGCAGCACACGTGACCCCAGGCACTAAAGCGTCCACATGCACGCATGTGACCTAAAGCGCCCACGTGTGCGCACGCCCCGCGGTCGCGTGCAGCTCATGTGACCCGCGAGCGCTAACCGCCCACGTGCGCCCCATGCGACCCGCTCAGCGCCTACGTACGCCCCACGCGGCGCTGTTCATATCATAATATTACAGTTTATATTCCCTAATTCTTATTCGTTTTATAAATAAACAGGTGCTTTTGATGCATGTCTGCTGCATGTTACAGGATACAGGTTCTTGGAGCGAATATAGTGAAAAAGACAAAAGATGATACAAAAGAGTGACTTTTGACCAACAAGTAGAAGGGTCCTAGTCAAGCTTAGACGAAGAACAGTGCAAGGTCCAAAATGTCAAGGCAAACGGTTAAAAGATCGCTACAAGTTTTCACTGAAAGATCTGAAGAAGAATAAGAAGCCAAACAGAGAAAAGAACTATGGAAATAAAAAGCCCAAAGTATAAAGAACCAGCCCAAGAAATTTCACCAAGAGATCTCCCCAAAGGGCCGCGGAACCGCGGCCCAACCCCCACATTTGTCGCTATTCCGCGGCCATTAAATGCCCGTGTCGGTGTATTTTTCTGGTGTCGGTGCGTCGGTGCGAGGGTTGGGATTTTTCGTGGGCATATCTGTAATTGCACATGCGCGAGACTCCGTAACCCTAATTTTCCCTGTTTACTTATAAATTGTAATCACAAGATTGTAAAGGTCATGCCTCTTTTCATTTCACAAATTCAGATCTGTTCTGCATTATTGTTTGGAGAGAGCCATCAATAAAAATTAGTAAGTTACTTTTATTTCTTTGCTTTAATTCTCTTTTAATTTAGAATGTCTTTTAATACCCTAATGAGCGAGTAATCTCCTCGCTTGTTAGGGTTAGCCTTAGGGAAAGGTTTGAGAGATGAGATCTCTCACCCCTTTCATGCCTCCTTTTAATAAAAATTCAGAAATTCTTTTGGAGAGCATCGGTGTTTCTTTTCCATTCAGAAATTCAGATCTGACAAATCTGCATGGATGATTGGAGGGATGCATCTGTAAGTAGATTTAATTTCTCGCCCTAGTTTAGATTTCAATTTTTTGCCCTAGGTAGATTTAATTTCATGCCCTAGAAACTTGTTTAGGGTTTAGGTTTGGGGAAGGATTTTGAGAGATGAGATCTCTCATCCCTTTCTTACCCGCCAAATATTTACAATAGGACTCCATGCATACACGCACATACCGCGCCCTACGGCATCCTACCCCTCGAGGTAACGATGACACCGTAGTGTAAAGGCCCGATTGCGCGCGTTTTCCATGAAGGTTAGGGTAAGGATCTCTAAAGGAAGGACAATAACCTAGAGGAAGGAACACCTTCCCGAATGGATCTAATCCCCTTTATTGATAATTACCATTGAGTTTGAGGTAGAGTTCCCAATTTTGCCTATGATTGTTTCACCTCCGAAACTCGAACTCATGCCTTTGCCGTCTCACCTTAAATATGCTTACATAGGTGAGAATGAGACATTTCCCATTATCATATCGGCTTCTCTAGCCCTTGAGCAAGAGAACGCCCTTTTGATGGTCTTACAAGATAGGCGGCAAGCTTTCGGTTGGACTATGGCGGACATTGAGGAGATTAATTCTCTCATAATTGAATATCATATGCATATGATGGATGATGCCAAGTCAATAAAGGATCCACAGAAATATCTTGGGGATATTGTGGCTAGTCAACCTTCTCCTTTGGAAGTTGAACCACCCCCATTTCTTTTAATAAGTTACGAGAATGCCAATACTCCACTGATTGCTGATCATTCGCATTTTCGTTTTCATCACCACCTCCTGTCTATTCACTTCCACACTTTCCATACCACCACTTCTATCTTCCCCAATTCTTCTTGGATTGGTACAACGTATTCTTCCACCAACCGATACTCTTTACTGATAAATTTTTCAACTGGTTGGTGTTGACGTTTAGTCTATGCAAAGTTTGGCAGTAATGTCTGACATAGTTTAAATGAAGTTTGGGGGAGGGCCTTTTTGTATATATTTTTGTTTTTCTTAACAATAAGAAAATTATAAATAAATAAACAGGGAAGTGCCGGTATTTTGACCCTCCTGTTTAGCATGACGGTGAGGACACTGTCAAGTTCAAGTTTGGGGGTATGCTCGGTACGTCTTCTTCCTTCGCGTTCATTTGTACATATTTTTTTGCATTTGCATACTTATTTGAAAAACCCATAAAAATTTCAAAAATTTCAAAAATTATAAATATTATTGTATTCAATTTTGGCTAATTGACTTGAGTTTGACTAATAGGTTAACTGGTTAGAAGCAACTAGATCTTAGACTTAGTGAATTAAAAACCCTTAAAATAACATTCCTTAAAGTTTAACGGTAGAAAGTATATGCCTTGTAGTTTATTTAGAAATAGGCAAATTTTGGGTTCACTTCTTGGGTTAAGTCAAAATGAGGGAAGAGTATTGATGTTCTTATTAGAGTATAAGTTTGAAAAATAGTTCCTAGCTTAAGTCTAGATTCTGAAAATGTATACCCTACAATTTGCACAATCACACACCTTGAAACTTGGAATAGTAGAAGAGACCTTGAAATGCTCTTGTCTAAAGTCTTTAGTACAATGGAAAAAAAAATACAAGTGTGAATATAGAATAAAAAAATGGACACTGGTTTTTGTGATTACTTAAGGCTGCAAAAATAGAAAAAATATTTAGCGAGGGTGCTTCATCACCTAGTGCCTTAGACCAACTGGTTTGGGAGTCACTGCTAAAACCTTGGGTGTTGCAAAACTAGGAAGTACGCTTTAAAGTGCAAACACATCTTGTAACCGGTTGTTGGTACCTCAAGAAGTATTAACGGTCGCATGAAGGATGTGTGGGCAAAATTCAATTAAAAATTCACCTAGTTAATAAGTGCTTTGGACAATGGACGAGAGTACAATTGCTTGATTTGAATTTCCAAATGTAGGGGTGATCTATACACACACGCGGGGATATGTGATTAGAGTTTAGATAAGAGAAAGGAATGAAAGATAGAACTTGTATCTTTAATAGAGTTGATAGAAATTCCTAAGTGGAGATGAAACCCTAGAAGGAAGACTTAAAAGATGCCGAAAGCTAAGTAGGTCATAACATATATAATCTTAAGTTAAATAATGAGGAAGTGTGAAGAATGTGGGTGGATAATTTGCGAGTCAAAAGATAATAGAATTCCTTGTTAGAAAACCTAATTAGAGAACAAAAGTCAATGGGCCAAGTTGATAGGATTTTGTGGGTGTAATCCGCTGAAAACCCTCAGGAGACAACACTCCTCCTACTAGGGACACCTAGAGGTTTAACGGCTTGTTGCACATGCTCAGTGCAATCGCGTTTCCCTGCGAAAGTGCGGTAAGGATTTTAGTGAATAAAAATAAGTTTGCTCGAGGACGAGCAAAAGATAAGTTTGGGGGTATTTGTTCATATCATAATATTGCAGTTTATATTCCCCAATTCTTATTCGTTTTATAAATAAACAGGTGCTTTTGATGCATGTCTGCTGCATGTTACAGGATACAGGTTCTTGGAGCGAATACAGTGAAAAAAACAAAAGACGATACAAAAGAGTGACTTTTGACCAACAAGTAGAAGGGTCCTAGTCAAGCCTAGACGAAGAACAGTGCAAGGTCCAAAATGTCAAGGAAAACGGTTAAAAGATCGCTACAAGTTTTCACTGAAAGATCTGGAGAAGAATAAGAAGCCAAACAGAGAAAAGAACTATGGAAATAAAAAGCCCAAAGTATAAAGAACCAGCCCAGGAAATTTCACCAAGAGATCTCCCCAAAGGGCCGCGGAACCGCGGCCCAACCCCCACATTTGCCGCGGTTCCGCGGCCATTAAATGCCCGTGTCGGTGTATTTTTCTGGTGTCGGTGCGTCGGTGCGAGGGTTGGGATTTTTCGTGGGCATATCTGTAATTGCACATGCGCGAGACTCTGTAACCCTAATTTTCCCTGTTTACTTATAAATTGTAATCACAAGATTGTAAAGGTCATGCCTCTTTTCATTTCACAAATTCAGATCCGTTCTGCATTATTGTTTGGAGAGAGCCATCAATAAAAATTAGTAAGTTACTTTTATTTCTTTGCTTTAATTCTCTTTTAATTTAGAATGTCTTTTAATCCCCTAATGAGCGAGTAATCTCCTCGCTTGTTAGGGTTAGCCTTAGGGAAAGGTTTGAGAGATGAGATCTCTCACCCCTTTCATGCCTCCTTTTAATAAAAATTCAGAAATTCTTTTGAAGAGCATCGGTGCTTCTTTTCCATTCAGAAATTCAGATCTGAAAAACCTGCATGGATGATTGGAGGGATGCATCTGTAAGTAGATTTAATTTCTCGCCCTAGTTTAGATTTCAATTCTTTGCCCTAGGTAGATTTAATTTCATGCCCTAGGAACTTGTTTAGGGTTTAGGTTTGGGGAAGGATTTTGAGAGATGGGATCTCTCATCCCTTTCTTACCCACCAAATATTTACAATAGGACTCCATGCATACACGCACATACCGCGCCCTACGGCATCCTACCCCTCGAGATAACGATGACACCGTAGTGTAAAGGCCCGGTTGCGCGCGTTTTCCATGGAGGTTAGGGTAAGGATCTCTAAAGGAAGGACAAGAACCTAGAGGAAGGAACACCTTCCCGAATGGATCTAATCCCCTTTATTGATAATTACCATAACTCCTCATAGATCTTCATTCGGGTATAGAAAGCGTTGAGATTTAATTTCATTTCCAAACCATCTCTAAACCTAGCCCAAGCAAGAATAGATCTAGATAATTGCCCTAGATTAATTAGATTTTTAGATTTAATAATCAATCCGAACACCCTTTGGAATTAACTCGTAAGCGCGAATCGAAAATTCACAACATCCCTATTGACCGACCCGTACTCACCGGCTAGTTTCTTGCGACGCCGTTCTTGATTGCGGTAATAGATATAGTAGTTTTGACAGATGAATCAAATGGCGCCGTTGCCGGGTATGGCGTAAAATTTCTTTTGTGTAATTTCGGGTTGATATAAATCTTAAAAATCATAAAAATCTGAAAAGAAGAAAATACAAAAACATTTTATCAACTTTTATCTGTTTGAAGGGTTATGTCGTTTGAATCTTGCAGGAACAGCAAAGAATCGCGGATCTGGAGATTTACAGAGAGCAAAATAGAAAAAATCATATCAGAACAGAGGAGAATTGGAGAACAGGATCTACATAATTTTTTTCCAGACGCTGATCCAACTTCCCGACCGTGAAACCGCGGCCTTACAGCGCCCAAAACCGCGGTTCCGCCGCGCTTTGGCCACGTCAGCACCTGAAAATTAGTTGGTTTGTTTTCTTCCTCTCTCCTCTGTCAACCCCCATATATCTTTTCTGAAAAATCTCTTGCAGGATTCTTTGCGCTTAAAAAATTGTTCCCCTTCCAAATAACAATCTTGTGCAGGATTCTTTGCGCCGCGCATAAAATAAAAATCTTTGATTGCAAGTGAATTTTTTTGTTTTGCATATCTTTAAAACCGATTTTAAGGGGCTTTTTGACCAATTCAGATTGGGTGGGGATTTCATCACCCTTCCCAGGACCCCAGAAATCACATAAGGCATTTACATTGACCATATCTTAATTAAAAAATACTAGACTCAGCCCTAAGGACGTCGCGCTTAATAGGACAGAGGACTAGTATAGGCATCGACCGTTTATCCTAACCTGACTTTGCGGTGCCTAGCCGAGTGTGTCAAGGCTAGTGGTTTTTAATTAGGCCCACAGTGTGGTTCCTTCCCACTTACCTGGCACTTACCTGGCCGCAATTGGCGGTGAAGAGGCGGTTTGAGGTCCTATTTCTAGCCCTATGGAACAGTTAGGAGCTGTCTAGCTGACTTAGGTGACCCTAGATCTAGGTCTGATTGTGCATTTCTGGTTGATTACATTTGTGTCTAAGCCCTTTATCGAAATTTTTTTCTGCAAACAGTCTCAAATAAAGAGAAAAAGAAAAAAAGAAAAATCTTTTCAAAACTTGCAACTTGTCGCTAAAGAAATCTTGCACCTCGCTTACACCACTTTTTCTCATTGACGTTTTCTTACTTCCACATTCTGTCTTTTATTTTTTCTGACTACACTACCCCTTTTAGTGTATGTCACTTTGGACTAGGGGTACTAACGCCCGATTAGTCTGTGTTTCGTTGGTACCGACCGACGAACCTTTCGACACCGAAGTCGAAATTCCCTCCATTTCCTTACCTTCACCTTCAAATTCTTCTTTCGAAGGTATGTCGGGATCCAACCCCAACAATACCTTACCGACGGGAATGATTCCACCTCCGTTAGGTGCGAATAACCCGAATCTTCCGTCTGTTGCAGCGCCCCCACGAGTTGCGCTCCAGGATCTCTTCTACCCCGTCCGCACTTCTTTACCTACCTGTCTTTCACCCCCACCGGCAAATGGGGACAATTTTGAAATAAAACCATATTTCATCAATATGCTGCCAAAATTTCATGGTTTGGAATCTGAAGATGCATATATCTTTATCAATAAATTCCAAAATGTGTGCGCTATGATGAAAACGACCCAATTAAGTGATGATGCTATAAGGCTAAGGGTCATTCCTTTTACCTTATGTGACCTAGCCGAGAAGTGGCTATACAGCACCGCATCACATTCCATTAGAAATTGGGACGAGTTTGTGAAAGCTTTTCTGAAAAAGTTCTATCCTTATCACAAAACTGCTAGAATCCGTAACGAGATTATACAATTTTCACAGCTTCCTTCCGAATCATTTTGGAAATGCTTCGAGAGATTTAAAGACCTACTCGTTCAATGCCCTCATCATGAGATCGAAAGTTGGCAACTTTGCCAAACATTATACGAGGGATTAAACTCGGCAACGAAGCAATTGCTAGAAACCATATGTCAAGGTCATTTTCTCTCCAAGTCTAGCGACGAAGCGTGGCAGTTTCTTGAGGATCTTAGTGAGCAAACAATTCAGTGGGAGAGTACCAAGACCACATCATTTTCTTCTATTGGTCAATCTAGGGCAGGCATACATCAAGTAGATATGTCGATTGCTATGAAGGCCGAGATGGCTGCACTTATGAAAAAGCTAGAAGCCATTGAGACCAAAATCTCATCGCCTTCTCCTGCCCCTGTTATGCCTCCACGAACTGTTTGTGCTTGTTGTGCGGATCCATCGCATCTAACCGAAGAGTGTCCTTATAATGCATCTACTCAAGGACAGGATCAAGTCAATGCTGCATTTCAGCAACGACAACGAAACGATCCGTACTCTTCGACATACAATCCGGGGTGGAGGAGTCACCCAAATTTCGCTTGGAACCAAAATCAACAATTCCAAGGAAACAACAACTTTCAAAGGCCTCCTCCACAACAACAAGCACCCCAACAAACTCAAAACCAGCAACCTTTCCAACAACAACCTTATACAAATCAAACGAACAATTTGGTTTAACCAAATGATGATAAGGTTATCTCGCTAGAAAAAAGTCTAAATGCATTTCTCAAGCAATCTACAGAATCCGCAGCAAGATTTGAAAATTATGTTCAGTCTTTGATGCATAACAATGCTTCACACGATCAAAGCATCAAATCTATTGAAGCACAAATTGCACAATTAACTGCTGCGTTGAGCGAGAGAGAAAAGGGAAAGATTCCATCTCAACCATTGCCAAATCCCGGTCACACACAAAACGCATATCACAATCACAATGTAAATGATGTGACCACGTTGAGATCCGGAAGAGTGTTGCAGAATAATGTGGGTATTAGTGATGACATCCCCGCCGGTGGTTCTTCTTCTTCTTCTTCTCCATCGTCATCTTCTCCTTCTTCTCCTTCTTCTCCTCCTTCTTCTTCACCCTCATTTCCTCCGCTAGAGCCTATTCTCCATTCTTCAAAAGGCTCTTCTTCTTCTAATCCGAACGGACCCACACTGGGATCCGTTCCTACTCCACATTCTACTCCACAGACATTTGATTCAACAAATTTTCAAAATGCTCCATTTCCAAACAGGTTGAGTCCCAATAAACCAACTGCACAAATGGAGAAGATTGTGGAGTTATTTAAGCAGGTTAGCATAAATATACCTCTCTTGGATGCAATCCAACAAGTCCGTTCATACGCGAAAATCTTAAAGGGCTTATGCACCTCGAAGAGAAAGTCATCTTAAATACCCAAGAAAGTGCTAGTGGCTAGTGCAGTGAGCAATGCTATTAACCACCCTCAACCCTTACCCCAAAAACGAAAGGACCCCGGCTGTCCTACGATTTCAATCACAATTGGGGATAAGAAAATTAATCGAGCACTTTTAGATCTTGGGTCTAGTGTTAACCTGCTTCTCTACTCCGTGTACGAACAATTAGGGGTTGGAGAGTTGAAACCCACTCGTTGTACTCTCCAAATGGCTGATCGATCAATCACTCATCCAAGGGGTAAGCTAGAGGATGGGTTGATCAAAATTGGGGAGTTCATATTCCCCGTTGATTTTATTGTTATGGATACACAACCTGTTGCTAACTTAAGAAACCAAATTCCGATGATCCTCGGTCGACCATTTTTGGCCACTTCCAATACCGTAATAAATTGTCGCAATGGCTCCATGACTCTATCCTTCGGGAATACGTCTAGCGAGTTCAATATTTACAAGTTAGGAAGTCTGCCCCTGTTCCCCTCCGAAAGACAGCGCACAGGACCGCGATGTCCTGATGCTGGCGATTCGGGAC
Source organism: Agapanthus africanus (assembly GCA_030015575.1). Taxonomy (NCBI): domain Eukaryota; kingdom Viridiplantae; phylum Streptophyta; class Magnoliopsida; order Asparagales; family Amaryllidaceae; genus Agapanthus; species Agapanthus africanus. The sequence goes on from CM057349.1 coordinate 470,505,832, forward strand.
AGATTCTATTTGGTTTTATCCGTCCACCTCTCCGAAGATGCCAAGTTGATTTATGGCACCGTGTATCGGAGGTTTAGATGGATGCGGCCGATGTAGCAAACTTCGTCAGATTCCCCCTCGCTTGAGGGGTTTTTGATTGTGGGGACGCTCTTCCCTGCAGGCGCAAGCCCCTGCAGTTAATTACGCTACCGCATCGCGGTAACAACTTTCTCCTTCTCCAGAATTTCATTTCGTGTCGTGCGTGTTTGTTTTGTTTGTGGTTGCCCGTGGATTGTATACGGAGACTGAGTAATGCCGTCGCCCGTAGGACGTGGATTAGTCCAAATCCGTATTTACTTAGATTTGGGTTTGGTGTTTTTAGTTTAAGGATGCATTAGTCGCGTTGCGGCTAAGATCAACTTAAACGTTCGTTAAGGATACGTTAGTCCTGTTTTGAGACTATGATCAACTTAATGGGACCGTTTAGATCCGGCAAAAGAGCATTTGGGGGCTCTATTGCTCCAGTTTAGGAACGTAGTGGTCCGTGTTCCAGTTTAGGGACGTAGTGGTCTGTATTCCAGTTTAGGGACGTAGTGGTCTATGTTCTAGTTTAGGGACGTGGTGGTCCGACATTAGTTTAGGGACGTTTCGGTCCAATATTAGTTTAGGGACGTTTCGGTCCACGAGTTTAAGGACCCCGCAGTCCGTAATCATGTGTGGTTGTTGGGACCCGTCGCTTCTCTGACGTCGTTGAAGGATTACAACGAGAGGTGTCGGAGGAGCTCGGAGATGTACCCTCGAACCGGACATAAATTGATTTAAGGGAGCAATATCGCTCAGTCAATTTAATTTGAGGACTTACGGCCATGATTGGGCTAAGTCCAAAGTATTCAACGCCTTTTATTTGTTTTTGGTCTGTTAGACCTGTGTTAAGGCTTGGCCCATTTTTAAATAATGCATTGCATTATTTTCTATTTTTTTTTCGTTTGGGCTCTGCCCATAAAAGATGCAGAGCATCAATTTATTTTGGACTCTGCAAGGCATCTGCATAGCATTTTTATTATTTTGTTTGGGCTCTGCCCATTTATAAATGGTGCAGAGCATCAATTTAATTAGGCCTGTTTGGTCTTTTAATTAGGCCTGGCCCTTCAGGAAAAGAAATGCATTGCATTTGTCAGGCGCTTTGCGCCAATCGCCGAGCGCAAGCGCTTGTGGTGAGGACACGTGTCATGCTCTGGTGAGCGCAAGCGCAACGGCGCAGTGCGCTGCGCTCGTGCGCTGCGCTGTTGCGCTGCTGACACGTGGCGCGCTCTGGTGAGTTGTGCCAATTTCAGAGAGCAAAGCTCTATTTCAAGAGCGCGTAGCGCAAGTTGTTCTGTAGCTGACACGTGGCGCTCTCTCAAGAGCGCAACAGCGCAGTTTGGAAGTGCAAAGCACTAAGAATCTTTTAGATTCAAGAACAGGAGTGCAGAGCACTATTTGATTTCTTGATCTAATTTAGATCAAAGAAAAATAAGTTTTTCTTTTTGTTTCAAGAACCAGAGGTTCATAAAAGTGCAAAGCACTATTTTTTATTTTGTTGTTTTCTTGTTTTTAAAGAACCAGTGGTTTAAAAGAAGTGTAAAGCACTGTTTATTATGTGAAGAACATTGATCTGGTTTTTAGATCAATGATTTATTAAAAGAGATTTCTTTCCTCTCGTGAAGGTTTTTACCTTTTTCTTTGAAATTTTCTTAGAATTCTCTCTCTGTTTGAAGCTCTTGACTTTTTTCAAGAAAATGTTCATACCTTTAAATTGAGGTTTGGGGTCTCTTTTATAGTGCCCATAAATTAGTTAATTTTGTTGAAGAGATCTTTCTCTGAGTGATTTGGGGAATTTTCCCCACCGTTGGATCTTTGATCCAAGGGCTTCTGTTTTACAGAAGAAAATCTTCTTGTTTTAACAAGAACAGAAAGATTTCTTTAAAATCTTAATTCTATTGGCGCAAATCCCCCAGCGCATGACACGTGTCGCGCAGCGCAACTGCGCTGACACGTGTCGCGCAGCGCAAAGCGCAGCGCAACTGTACTAGCGCATCTGCGCCAACACGTGTCGCGCAACACAGTGCCTGCGCAACTGAAGCGTTGCTTCCTTTAATTTTGCTTAAAATAGAGCTTTGCTCTGATTGGGCGCGCTTTCTTGGACGCTACGCTGACGTATCAGCGCCTGACATGTGGCGCGTTGCGCCCGAGATTTGAAGCGTTGCTTCAAAATTTTGAATTTTGAATTTCAACAGAGCTTTGCTTTGATTGGGCGAAACAGCCCCCCATGCCTAAAACTAGTACACGAGAAGTTTGCTCTATTCACGAAATCACGCAGGAGGACTGCGAGCTTGAAAGATTTCTATTTGATGAAAACAGTTTTGACGCCACTAGTGCGTCCCTCTTTGAGCATACCACCGTTGACACAACCGATATTGATTATGAATGTCACTTTTTCGGATGATGACGACTCACAGCCCGAATATGAGTCTTTTGAATTTTTGGATGAGTTAGTCGAACCATTCGAATCGGTTGTTTGCAGTGATTTTGAACCTGTGTTGGAGTCCTTTGAGTTTGAGGTAGAGTTCCCAATTTTGCCTATGATTGTTTCACCTCCGAAACTCGAACTCATGCCTTTGCCGTCTCACCTTAAATATGCTTACATAGGTGAGAATGAGACATTTCCCATTATCTTATCGGCTTCTCTAGCCCTTGAGCAAGAGAACGCCCTTTTGATGGTCTTACAAGATAGGCGGCAAGCTTTCGGTTGGACTATGGCGGACATTGAGGAGATTAATTCTCTCATAATTGAATATCATATGCATATGATGGATGATGCCAAGTCAATAAAGGATCCACAGAAATATCTTGGGGATATTGTGGCTAGTCAACCTTCTCCTTTGGAAGTTGAACCACCCCCATTTCTTTTAATAAGTTACGAGAATGCCAATACTCCACTGATTGCTGATCATTCGCATTTTCGTTTTCATCACCACCTCCTGTCTATTCACTTCCACACTTTCCATACCACCACTTCTATCTTCCCCAATTCTTCTTGGATTGGTACAACGTATTCTTCCACCAACCGATACTCTTTACTGATAAATTTTTCAACTGGTTGGTGTTGACGTTTAGTCTATGCAAAGTTTGGCAGTAATGTCTGACATAGTTTAAATGAAGTTTGGGGGAGGGCCTTTTTGTATATATTTTTGTTTTTCTTAACAATAAGAAAATTATAAATAAATAAACAGGGAAGTGCCGGTATTTTGACCCTCCTGTTTAGCATGACGGTGAGGACACTGTCAAGTTCAAGTTTGGGGGTATGCTCGGTACGTCTTCTTCCTTCGCGTTCATTTGTACATATTTTTTTGCATTTGCATACTTATTTGAAAAACCCATAAAAATTTCAAAAATTTCAAAAATTATAAATATTATTGTATTCAATTTTGGCTAATTGACTTGAGTTTGACTAATAGGTTAACTGGTTAGAAGCAACTAGATCTTAGACTTAGTGAATTAAAAACCCTTAAAATAACATTCCTTAAAGTTTAACGGTAGAAAGTATATGCCTTGTAGTTTATTTAGAAATAGGCAAATTTTGGGTTCACTTCTTGGGTTAAGTCAAAATGAGGGAAGAGTATTGATGTTCTTATTAGAGTATAAGTTTGAAAAATAGTTCCTAGCTTAAGTCTAGATTCTGAAAATGTATACCCTACAATTTGCACAATCACACACCTTGAAACTTGGAATAGTAGAAGAGACCTTGAAATGCTCTTGTCTAAAGTCTTTAGTACAATGGAAAAAAAAATACAAGTGTGAATATAGAATAAAAAAATGGACACTGGTTTTTGTGATTACTTAAGGCTGCAAAAATAGAAAAAATATTTAGCGAGGGTGCTTCATCACCTAGTGCCTTAGACCAACTGGTTTGGGAGTCACTGCTAAAACCTTGGGTGTTGCAAAACTAGGAAGTACGCTTTAAAGTGCAAACACATCTTGTAACCGGTTGTTGGTACCTCAAGAAGTATTAACGGTCGCATGAAGGATGTGTGGGCAAAATTCAATTAAAAATTCACCTAGTTAATAAGTGCTTTGGACAATGGACGAGAGTACAATTGCTTGATTTGAATTTCCAAATGTAGGGGTGATCTATACACACACGCGGGGATATGTGATTAGAGTTTAGATAAGAGAAAGGAATGAAAGATAGAACTTGTATCTTTAATAGAGTTGATAGAAATTCCTAAGTGGAGATGAAACCCTAGAAGGAAGACTTAAAAGATGCCGAAAGCTAAGTAGGTCATAACATATATAATCTTAAGTTAAATAATGAGGAAGTGTGAAGAATGTGGGTGGATAATTTGCGAGTCAAAAGATAATAGAATTCCTTGTTAGAAAACCTAATTAGAGAACAAAAGTCAATGGGCCAAGTTGATAGGATTTTGTGGGTGTAATCCGCTGAAAACCCTCAGGAGACAACACTCCTCCTACTAGGGACACCTAGAGGTTTAACGGCTTGTTGCACATGCTCAGTGCAATCGCGTTTCCCTGCGAAAGTGCGGTAAGGATTTTAGTGAATAAAAATAAGTTTGCTCGAGGACGAGCAAAAGATAAGTTTGGGGGTATTTGTTCATATCATAATATTGCAGTTTATATTCCCCAATTCTTATTCGTTTTATAAATAAACAGGTGCTTTTGATGCATGTCTGCTGCATGTTACAGGATACAGGTTCTTGGAGCGAATACAGTGAAAAAGACAAAAGACGATACAAAAGAGTGACTTTTGACCAACAAGTAGAAGGGTCCTAGTCAAGCCTAGACGAAGAACAGTGCAAGGTCCAAAATGTCAAGGAAAACGGTTAAAAGATCGCTACAAGTTTTCACTGAAAGATCTGGAGAAGAATAAGAAGCCAAACAGAGAAAAGAACTATAGAAATAAAAAGCCCAAAGTATAAAGAACCAGCCCAGGAAATTTCACCAAGAGATCTCCCCAAAGGGCCGCGGAACCGCGGCCCAACCCCCACATTTGCCGCGGTTCCGCGGCCATTAAATGCCCGTGTCGGTGTATTTTTCTGGTGTCGGTGCGTCGGTGCGAGGGTTGGGATTTTTCGTGGGCATATCTGTAATTGCACATGCGCGAGACTCTGTAACCCTAATTTTCCCTGTTTACTTATAAATTGTAATCACAAGATTGTAAAGGTCATGCCTCTTTTCATTTCACAAATTCAGATCCGTTCTGCATTATTGTTTGGAGAGAGCCATCAATAAAAATTAGTAAGTTACTTTTATTTCTTTGCTTTAATTCTCTTTTAATTTAGAATGTCTTTTAATCCCCTAATGAGCGAGTAATCTCCTCGCTTGTTAGGGTTAGCCTTAGGGAAAGGTTTGAGAGATGAGATCTCTCACCCCTTTCATGCCTCCTTTTAATAAAAATTCAGAAATTCTTTTGGAGAGCATCGGTGTTTCTTTTCCATTCAGAAATTCAGATCTGAAAAACCTGCATGGATGATTGGAGGGATGCATCTGTAAGTAGATTTAATTTCTCGCCCTAGTTTAGATTTCAATTCTTTGCCCTAGGTAGATTTAATTTCATGCCCTAGGAACTTGTTTAGGGTTTAGGTTTGGGGAAGGATTTTGAGAGATGGGATCTCTCATCCCTTTCTTACCCACCAAATATTTACAATAGGACTCCATGCATACACGCACATACCGCGCCCTACGGCATCCTACCCCTCGAGATAACGATGACACCGTAGTGTAAAGGCCCGGTTGCGCGCGTTTTCCATGGAGGTTAGGGTAAGGATCTCTAAAGGAAGGACAAGAACCTAGAGGAAGGAACACCTTCCCGAATGGATCTAATCCCCTTTATTGATAATTACCATAACTCCTCATAGATCTTCATTCGGGTATAGAAAGCGTTGAGATTTAATTGCATTTTCAAACCATCCCGAAACCTAGCCCTAGCAAGAATAGATCTAGATAATTGCCTTAGATTAATTAGATTTTTAGATTTAATAATCAATCCGAACACCCTTCAGAATTAACTCGTAAGCGCGAATCGGAAATTCACAACATCCCTGTGGACCGATCCGTACTCACCGGCTAGTTTCTTGCGACGCCGTTCTTGATTGCGGTAATAGATATAGTAGTTTTGACAGACGAATCAGGCGCCCACGTACGCCCCCACGCGACCCGCTCAGCGCCCATACGTGCCCCACGCGACCCGCTCAGCGCCCAGTGGTCGCGTGCAGCACACGTGACCCGCGGGCGCCTCGCGGTCGCGTGTTGCGCACGTGACCAGCGGGCGCCAAGCGCGCACGCGCCAGGCACGTGACCCGTGGGCACCATGCGCTCACGTGCCATGCACGCGTCTTTAAGACGCTCCTCCCCCCATTTTTTTTAATTTATTTTATGCACTCCACGTCAAAACACGTCCCTCGTTGGTAAAATTTTTCTAACGGGACACTGCCCCGCACCCCGTAAGGGGGCTGCTAGCTCCCTTGACCCCCAGCTTGCTATCGGAGTAATGGAACCCCCGTAAAACTCTGCGGGACCCCCGATATATCCAAAAACCTTTTAAAAATATACGTACACTGCACATTGAGTTCGCATGACTTGTTTGACCCGTTTATCGGAGGTTCTCTCGCTCCAAAGGCGAGGGGTAATTAACGGCAGCTTAGTCCGCGGCTGCCGGAGTTTCGGATCCCTACAATCAATAAACCCCAGCCTACCGTAGGCAAGGGGAATCTGTAATGCGCCTGACCAGCGCGCGCGTATTCCCATCTCAATAGGATGACGAAAAACACCCTACACATTCCTCGTATGGGGGTTGTGACAGCCGGAATCGGCACTCCGACGTTCCGTGGTGTCAGGATTGACATAAGCGAGACGGAGGACTTGATCGCGTTCGTCCGCCGTCTCATGCCCGCCACCGTTCTCGGGAGCAGGGTGGCGGTTTAGTGGGCGTGGCTAGTGGTTTGAACACGAGTGAGCACGTCCACCATCGCTGCCAGTCGGTCGATCCGAACCGTTAGTGTTTCGATGATGATGGGAGAAGAAGTAAAACCGCTCTCGCCTTCGTTGCGAAGCACGGGATGGATCGTACTATGATTTTCGTTGCGATGATTGCTGGCCATTAAATCGAAGGTTGAAGATCAACTTTTTGGTGGAAAAAATTTCTTAGTTCCCACAGACGACGCCAACTGATGGAGATCGGAATCTCCCTCAGATGTTGTCCTCCGTCGATCTTGTGGCCAGCGAGGCTGATGCTGCAATTTGTTATGGAAGATTAAGCGTGTGGATCTCAATGAGTTTGTTGGTTGATGTTGACGCCGAGCTACTTGCAAAAGAAGTCCCGGTGTAGGAAACCACCGTAGGACCCTCCGACGATCAAGTAAGTACCGAGAAATATTTAGGCAGAGTATCGGCGTATCGGAACAGTTCATGTTACCTGAATCGTCTGGAGGAGGGGTTTATATAGGGGTCGTCTGAGGGCGAGCCGATGCGAGATTTTCGCCGCTCGTTTCGCTCATGCGTCACAGCCGCGTTGATGGTGAGATACGACAGCGTGGGATGCGGGATGTGGAGCGGCGGAGATATCGTCATGGCAAGATACACAGAGCCGTTACGAGAACGTTCATGCTCCATGTTCCCGGCCAAATAGGGACGCTGAGGAATCTCAGCTATAGGATAGCTCGGAGACGAGCAAGGAAACTGATATAGCTCAGATCTATGCTTGCTCGGAGATGAGCTATTGGCTGGTGCTTAAGCGAAGAGGAAACGTACTCAAAGGAGGCCCCCAAAAGGTTGGATGCTACCTCGGTGGCGAGGCGCCGAGAAATGTCCCCCTTGCATGGTACTTATCTCAGCTCCGTAGACTTTTAGTTGCTAGTTGGTGCACGTGGATGACTTGTTATCTGTTTACCGCCGAAAACTGGACTGAGACGTTGAGACGTCTAACCTGAATTTGGGGGCAGATGCTATTTGGACATATCCATCCACCTCTCTGAAGATGCCAAGTTGATTTATGACACCGTATATCAGAGTTTTGGACAGATGCAACCGATGCAGCAAACTTTATCAGATTCCCCCTCATTTGTGAGGAGTTTTTGATTGTGGGGACGCTCTTCTCTGCAGGTGTAAGCCCCTGCAGTTATTTATGTTATCGCGTTGCGATAACAACTTTCTCCTGCTCCAGTAGGTCACTTCGTGTCGTGTTGTATTTTTGTTTATTTTAGTTTCCCGTGGATTGTACTACAGAAACTAATTTATATCGTCGCCCATAGATCGCAGATTAATCCAAATCCGTACATAAATGAATTTGGGTTCAAACTTAGGACGCAGATCTCGTATAAACGAGATCTATCAAGTTCGAGATATGTTATCTGAAGATCGTTAGTCATTTTCGAGACTAAGATCAACTCAGGAGTATATAGTTAAGGCTCGTTAATTCTGTTTTGGATTAATATCAACTTAACAAATATGGATTAAGAATCTTTAGTCGTTTTTTAGACTAAAATAGCTTGGGTTTATTGATATTTTGATCAACAGGAGTTTAAACTTTGTTTAAGTGATTAAATGGTATAAGTGCGCAGGTACATGTGACGCACGAGCCCGTTTATTTCATTTGAACACAGTGCGCACATGTGTATCACATGCCACATCTATTATGGGTTTCAAGTTATATATACATGCATGTATGTATGTGCGCATGCATTTAGTAAGTCAATATGTATTGCACAACACATTAGTGCACATGCCTTTATAGGCGACTTTTATTAAGTGTGTACACACATATGTCACGTGATGTGCATGTCTTCAGAGGCCATTTTTATCAAGTGCGCACACGTGTGTATCACATAGTGCGCATGCCTTCAGCGACAAATTTTATCAAGTGCGCACACGTGAGTGTCACATTATGCGCACATCCCGGGGGACTATTTTTCTAAGGACAACAATTTTTATCCTTAAGCACGCGCTAATTTGAGCGTGCACTTGTTTTTCATCAGAAAGCAAAAACTTTCACTAAGAAGCAATGGCTTCTGTTTCAGTTTCATTTCTTATTCTCTTATTTTCCGAGAGGTAAAAACCTTGGTTTTCATCTGTTTTCAAGTCGGGTACTCATGCGTTTTTGTGGTACGCATCTTATATTTCTTTGGAGCTTATGATCAATCTTTCGAAAAAAATATAAACTTTCATGAACGAGGGACAAACCCTAAGATCGTTTAATCTTTTAATGGTGAATCCTTAAATTCGAAAAGAAGCAAAGGCTTATGTATAAAAGCAAAAAGTTTTTTAGAAAAGAGAATCTCTTTATTTTTTCTGCCTTGCGCAATTTTCGATGAAGGAGAAATTTTGATATTTTCAAACTTATAGAAAGTTTTTTCCGTCCATGATTTCTTCATATGGGACTCCTATTTATAGGGGAGAAGAAATTAGGGTTTGTTCAGTTTATTTTAGTTTGTTTCCATCTCAATCCAATTTTAGATTGATTTAAAAAGATTTAATCAATTATGGGTGACATGCGCACCGTTGGATCTTTGATCCACAGATCTTTTGGTTAAGATATTTAATCAACAGAATATTTTATTGTTAATTAAAAATTTAATTGCTTATTAATCAAGATTTATTTCTTTATTAATAAGTGTCCGTTTTCAGAGGATGCGTACGCATCTGCACTTGTTATTGATTAAGTGTGCATTGCGTCCGTGCGTTGCACGTGCATGTGCGCACCTCTCATTTGTCTGCTTATTGCATGTGCGCTCATGTTATATGACTTTGTCATTTAGACATGCGTGCGCACTTACTTCTTCGCATATTTACGAAGCGACAAACAAGTGTCGAGCTATGATTTATTAATTCTGACTCAAGACTTGCCAGACTACGAACCGTCTTTTCAAAAACCTATAAATGGGTATCTTTTTATTCACTCTTTTTAGAGTTGTACCCTTTTAAAGTTCTTGTTTTCTACCAAAAGCCTTTGCTTCTTTACTAATTTGGAAAGTTCGTTTGCGCACATCTGCCTTGCACATCCCCTTTTGGTTTGCGCTTTTCATTTTACTTGCGCATCTCTTAGGGTTGGGCATTTAGCTTATCTTGCGCACCCTTTTGGGTTGTGCACTTAAGATAAACCTTAAAAGCTTCTTTTACTTCAAGGATATCACTTAAGTTTAACCTTAATCAAACTTTAATTTTGAATTTGGATATTTTTAGTCCACTCTTTTTAGTGAACTGATGGCTTTCCAGCCTTTTTCTTTCAGGTATCATGGCCAGACGTCTATATACGATTAGGGAAATTGTTTCCCATGCCGACATCCGTTTTTACGAGCTGGCTTACAGCGATGCCCAATGTGAAGACGTACTTCGTCGTTTTGAGACTCACAGTGGGCAAAAGCTTCATCGATGCTCCACCTTACTCCAGTTGATATTTCAAACCATCCATGATACCATTCCTGAGGCTATGGATGTAATGCCTCTCCCTGCTCTTGATCAAGCCGCGGATAAGGTGCATTCAGTTTTCCTGATGGAGTTTATCTCTAAAGGGTTGAGAGACCGTGCAATCACCCTCCTGCATTTAATCTTCGAACAGCGGGCGATCTTGTCCGCATATGATAGAGGTGAACAGATACGCACAGCGATGGAGGATAAGGCTTTCGAGTCTTTGTTGGAGTCTGTTTATGACTTCACTCACTCTTATAACTCGACTAATCTATTGCCGATTTGAACTTTTCAGGCGATGTAACAGTCTTTGCTTTTATTCTCCTTTTGACATATCAATGAAAAGTTTCTTTTCTTTTACCTTCGCACTTCTTTTCATTTTCGTGCTGAAGTTTACTTTGAAAGTTCCTAGTTCCCTCGCCGCTAACCCACGGCCAATGTGGAATGCGAAAACGAAAATTTTGATGGCACTAAAAACTTGTAACCAGGAATCTAAAGGAAACATCTAAACTAGAAAACACTAGAGGATAGAAATCAAAACTTTTGTAGCGTTTTCATTTGCTCCAATTGGGTTGGACTCTAGCATGCTTTCAAGAGCTCCAGATCACGCATGTAAGCCGGTTTTCCTTTGCCGAAGACGATCCACCCGAGAGAACCAAGTTCAAGTTTCAACTTCATCAATGAAGTAACTAAACATCCTAAGTTGCTAATCTAGGATACTTAGTGATGTGTGTGAGTGTTTTAGTATTTTTCTTTCTCTTTATCTTCATGATTCTCAACTCATGAGAGGGTTGAAGATGAAGAAGAAGAAGAAGAAAGAGCCACGGAAAAGAGAGGAGCAAAAATGGTGGAATGAATATCCTTCACAAATTCAAACTTGCTTCATGTATTTTTTAAAAAGAATTTTTCCATTATAAAACTACAACCATACTTGAATAGTATTTGCTAATGAATTATAATTTATTTGCCCATACTCTCCACCATCTCTCTTTTCCATCTCATTTCTTAATTTTTTAAAAAGAAAAACCTTGAAATGGGTTGTCTTTCTTCTAGAAGTATTCTTGTATAAATAAAAGAATACGTTCCCGCAAATACATGCCCATATTCATATCAAAATATGAATACCCAAAAGATAGAAAAATACAATGAACATAATACTAGAATATACATATCGAAATATATATGTAAATTATTAAATCAAAACTTGATTTAATAATCCGGCTTAATTCTAAGCCGGCTAGTATTATCATCCGCCCGATTGAAGTCCGCGTGGCTAGCACACATACTTAATCGGAACCCTGCACGTATCAATATACGACCACTACATTTTGCCTGAACTGGGAAAACCCTCTGTATGGGACTCTGAAAACTCGTTAATACGCTGGCAGTGAGTTTAACCACAAGTATGTCAGCGGCACTAGCTGTACGTAACGGCTACCCAGGTATTGAGTGAAAGGAAGGCCGATGAGCAAACTCATCCGCGGCTCTAATGAGCCTGTCTTTGACAATCTCCGTACAGTCCGGTCTCTTCGCTTAAGATAATCGCATACCGGGTCTAGGGAGTGGATAACGTCAGACCCCTACTAATCCGATAAGTCATGCCGATCTGAAGCTCATCACCCACTGAGAAAATACTGATATCACATCAGTAAATCTCATCTACCTTAGCCAAGGATTTCTGGTGATAGCTGACCCAACACAGCGCAACATTGACTCCAAATACCGGAAGAGACGAATCCCTGACGATTGTTCATTGCCTCGCTCGGAACTGTACCTAACTAAAACCTGTTTGCACGACTCCTTTGAGCCGTGGTAGGGTAGTAATCTAAGTACAATGGGAACTCACACGAGACAAATGAAAATCTCAGGTCAAATGACTAATCTGTACTCATGCCACAAGAGAAATTCCATCTGACAATAGGTATAATACCATCTAGAAGTTCTCGCCGAGTCCGTATGGTGTACTCACCTCCAGTGGCTCAACACCAATGGCTTGTAAGACCAGCCACCACCCCTCGTCGGGGTCTCAAAAAGTATACACTAGTCTACTCCGGAGTATCGATGTCCATTCTTTATACTCACTCGACTAAGGACATTTAAGGATGTGCTTATGGACCATCCAGCTCCCACATATACGATCATCATCATAATGCTGGTAGTCAAGCAATAATCCTATGGGTTTTATCAAAATGTATATACATAATAATAAAGAGAAACCAGATAGCATACTATCATCTCGAGTAAGGCTGTCTTACTTGTATAAGTTCTCGCTCAATTATCATAATTGCCTACTTGCAGTTACAATAATTGCCTTGATGGCACTATATCCAACAATCTCCCACTTTCACTTAAAGCTAATTTATGGTATTGTATACTCACAGATCGTGTGCTACCGAATACCCAACTTCTCTACTAATCAGTTTCTTAAAACTCGTTTGTGTTCGAAATAGCCTCAGTGAGTAGATCCGCTCCAATGTTTCTATCTTGATCTCTCTGTATCTCAACTTCACGAAAAACGACTATCTCCCGAAATGAGCAATACATTTCTTAGAACTTGTCTGGATATCTGATGAGAGCTTGTTCATAACATCAATACCAAATCCAACAAGCTTCCTAGACTGTATTCATTGTTGATATAATCAGCACCCAGCGCCATGACCATCTTAGTATCCTACTTGGAAAACTATCCAACATACTGCATCTCAGAAGAGGATAAAGTTATAACTTTGACAGCTACTCTGTCATCCAGGTCAGTTTGGAAACCCAAACTGGTAACCGCCTCCTGCAGGAGGCTGTCATTGCCTTTCACCAAGAACATCATCTTATGTTCTTAACTGCTTTTAACGTTTCTCCAGGATTGGATTAATAAATGCTTATTGCAGCTAGTGTAAAAGCAATATCTGATGTGGTACTTGATATCTCATGATTGACTCAATTGCCTAAACAAGTGATATGTCAATCATGTAAATCCCTCTCTTCATCAGTTTATAAGACACCGCTTTAGAGAGGGTGACTCGCTTACCTGCGGGTATACCACCACTCCAGGAGTCGTCCATTCTAAAACACTTTAGAATAGTGTCAAGGTACCCCGATTAGGACACCTCCTAAATCTAGATCTAAAACTATAGATCTAGTCATCAGAATCCCTGATATTTTATCCAGATTCTACGTGGAGAAACACCTTGTGACAACCACAGTATAACCGATCAAAGTATAGGAACATCAATTCCTATCAGAAGTACGCCATCCAAATATCAGGACATCACTCCCTACTACCTGCTTATTAGACCCATCTGTTGTTCAGATAAAGTCAAAATCTTTGACTTTCACATCAACAGAAGATGACCAATTCCGATATTCTTGCTTTAGTCTATAAATAGGCACAAGCAACTTGCCCACCATGCTTTCGCTGCTCCCACTGACTACAACAACTCTCTGGAAGAGTTATATACACGTGCACTTCTAAATTCAATTTAGAATGATGTTATAGTCATCCACTTGCCAGGTCTCATAGTCAAAGAAAAGCTTGGGTTATCAAAGCCTTCTTGTCACCGTCTTTGAGGAAACCGAAGTACCTCTCAGATGGCTGAGGTAACCCACTAAAACTGCGGAATGGCTAATGGATTGTCGAATCCAATTGAATCTCCAGGTTCTACTAAATTTTTAGTAACCGTTTGTGGTTTTGAAATCACTTCTGGTTCTACCATACTCCCACTTTTTTCTTTTGCAAAAAGATTCCTTTTATAAAAAGGTGGCGAGTCAAGAACAAATCAACTTTTGATCTTGAAATGGTAGAAGTTAAACCCTGGCTAAAAGCTTGGAATAACCCACAAACCGCCGTTACAGAAACGTGCCTTGAGTTTTTTCGGATTCAGCTTTTAAACAGAAACCGGATAACTCCATATCTTAACATCCTCAAGATATGTAACCATTCTATATCCATATAGAAAAAAAGCATTAATTTAGATATAATCATATTCAATTAGTATGCAACTGTTTCCAGTGCATATTACCTAAATGGAAGAAGGTCATGCAGTATTACTCATCAAGGAGCGCACCCACAGATGAGTAACCCGAGAGAGAAGTAAGTTCTCAAATATTACTATAATAGAGTACCTAGCATAAATATCTATATTTTCGATCATCTCGAAGAATCTTGATACTTCCAACGCATGGTTTTCTACTTTATTCTTATACCTATAAAGTTCTCAAAACTTTTGGACCTTGCATTTACAACGAATGCATGTCTAAAATCAGAGAACTTATAAGTAAACTGAATGAAGTAAGATTATCAACCCCTTGTCCCGAAGGACACTGGATAATATACATTTCCATTTATAAGTCTCCAGAGCATACTAACTCAAATTCCGTGTGTTGTAAATTGAAAACTGTATTTTGGTTATGAATGTCTATACTGTTAATCAATGCACCTTACCTTATCCTCAAGTGATAAAAGTAAATGTTTAGAACACAATTTTCAAAATTTATCTCACTTTATAAAATAAAAGTAAAGATATATCATTGTAAAAATTAGTGCATAACAATGGTTATTCAAAACCAAATATTTGCTGTTAAGAAAAAACCCAGGTGACTTCCTCAAATATCACCAATTACAAAAATTCTGATATTGAGAATCTAATCACCCAACTTCCCAATATTCTACCCCCACTCAGCATCTGTAATGTCATGCAGATGTGAAAATCTAGTATGGTAAATACATACTCTGGAGTCAGAATCTAATTGGAAAAGCAGTTTTCAATTAATACTGCACAGGAAAACTAAAACATGAAAATGTTTCGAGAAGGTAGCCGGGTATTCTTAATAATTCCTCTTCCACTATCTAGATTCATGATAGTAGTCGCAAATTTCTTTATCCTCACTGCAATCCATTTATATCTCTTTACTTTTTACCTTTTGTACACCACACTTAAGCTAATTTGTTTTCTTTTTTCCCTACCATTCGACACCGGCCTAAGGTTTGGAAGAAGACTATCCAATAAGCGTAATAGGTGTACTTTCCTAATACTAGGAGCCCTCACAACCTGAGAGAACTTAAAGAGAAAAGACAACCGAATAATCCTATTCAATTTCTCCAGAACCTATAGACATTCTCGAACTGAAATAAGTTTCTTCGAGTTCGTATGTAACTATACGAGATGTCATTTCCAAATAATATGGATCTCCGTAGTGATACCGAGTGTTTTGGAGAAAAGGAAAGGGAAAGTAGGAGTGACAGGGATATATGCGATTTTGTCGTGAATCATGACAATCCAAAATCGGATGGTAAAAAGATCGGTCGACTAGGTGTTGAGTTACAATTTAAGATAGGTCATGGTCGCAAACTAGAGAGAGAAAAGAAACACTCAGTGTGCACTCTAACCTAGATTAGATTGGTTAATCACTTTATCTAATCTGGATGGCTCCCACTGTTTTCTCGAATTCTCCTTCAAACCTTAAAAGGAGAATTAGTCGGGATAACCCGAGGAGAAATACCTACTCATCAGTGGGAATCAGGACCCAACTATCATTGTGTGATAATCTTGACGGAAGCCGACCAAAATTACCACACTTCAGAAGGTATGCGTAAACTTGGCACGTTTTCCTTATATTTGAAACTCCCGATATGGTTTTTGCCCCTAGGACCCAAGGACCTTGACGCTTGCCAACGAGTCAAGGGTCTCAGTCAAGTTCAACCCGTCATTATCTTGATTGCATCGAATCCACCCGCACTAGCCCTTGACGCTTACCAACAAAACAATGTGACTGTCCCGATCAATAGTATCTCTATGCAACAGATAAACAACACTCAGCTACCATGCACTATGTCTTGACGCTTGCCAACAAATATAGCATGAATACTAGGCGCTACCTATCTGAAATGACAGAGGGCTACGGCTGGTTTTTGGTGAAAAACCTTTAACTTAATGAACTTGATATCGTTGAAGGAACTCGAGTAGTTTTGAGAAGGAGTGGTTTAGGCTCCGCTTTTAAAACTAGTAACATAAACTTTTACTTAAGAGCGAACTCCCCATGAAGGGATCAAAACTCTTTCCTCATAGAATAAGGTGCAGGATATTTCTAACTGAATGTCTCTATGCAAAGCAAAAGAATACGACTATGGTTTTGAAGAAAACCGAGCAATTTTAAAAATTGGTTCCGACGGTATCATTTAGGTTTATTTTCCTTGCATTAATCAGAATTAATGCAATCCCATTAATTAATCATATCATGCCAGGAAAAAAACGAAAATAAGTACGAACATATATGCCATCCGCATTCGCCATAGGGTCCCGGATCTTCACCATAAGCTTACTTAACTTACGGCAGTGCGGGGATAAGACTAGCGTGGATGCAAAACATATATAACATCTACTAGATATATATAATATATATAGCAACATTCATCTCACGTATGATGTCAAGTAACATAGCATCACAACAGAAGCAAACATTATATGGAAATACGGATAATCTAGGACAAGTACATTTCAACAGAGCCAAATATAAAATGTAATTTTCCCGGTCGTGTGGATAGCCCGTAGTATCGGAACCTAGACCCCTACGAGTGCGGCAAGCCATCCGCCAATCCCAGAAGTGAGGCAACCCCAATCAACGAAGTGAATGGGCCACCCAGCACTTCCAAGATCTGGTGACTTGGGCACCCCTCCGCGGGTCAAACCTATACCCCTTACGAGTGCAGCGAATAGCCCGCCAATTCTAGAATAAGGCATCCCGGTTTCAACGCCATAAGATGGTGGGTCGTTGCGCTCTAGAACCCGACTACTCGAACACTCCGCAGCGGGGTAATTCTAGTGCATGTAATGAAAAGCTAAATATACAACGGTGACTATGTCCGCAACCTGGACGTGCCCTAAATAATAATATACAAGCCGCAGTGACGGCGGACCACATGTCGGACGCTCGCTACACAATATGAATATACATTACATCACAGAGAATAGCATCTAATACTACATACTCCGGGCTATCCATCGCGACAAATCCAACGAAACTATAACCACTTAGCAATATCCATCACAGAATATGCAAACTTGCGAGTATCAATTCCGTAACCCTGTCCAATTGATACATATAGCAATTAGACGACGTTTTACCAAACGTTATGATACATGCAAGTATCACAAATCCTACGATAATCGAATACCGCACACAAATATCCAGCACTTCAAATTTCCAAAACACCGAAAATTAAGTGTGCTAAAAACCGACAAGAAATTCCATGCTAAAACCCACTCCGGGAGTTCGAAATGAGCTCGGATTGAGCCAAAACTTAGCGGAGGACCCTAGTATAAAATTAACATCAACCCGAAGGCACCTAGGTGGATACCCACCCCCCAGGCCATCCTAAGGTGGCCATAGGGGTGGCCAGACCTGAAACTGCCTTCTGAGGCAGTTTCGGGTCCCCACCCCCAAGCCCACCATTTGGGTAGTCTCGGGGTTGTGGGCCCTCCCTAGGTCCCTCCGAGACGTCCCCGGGGTCCCCACGCACCTCCCCGCAGCTTCTCGGTCAATACCAAGAGCCCGCGGGGAGTCAAAATATTAATATAGCATGAAATTTGTCACTAGTTTTACGGCAGTTTTTGCGGAGCAATAACCAGCAAGATTCGGAAGTCGTAACTATCTAATTTATGGTGTTTGGGTGGCTCTGATACCATTAAAAGTTCCTAATGCCCTCACCGCTAACCCGCGGCCAATGCGGAATACGAAAACGAAAATTTTGATGGCACTAAAAACCTGTAACCAAGAATCTAAACCAAACACCTAAACTAGCATACATTAAAGAATAGAAATCATAACCTTTGTAGCGTCTTCATTTGCTCTAATTAGGTTGGACTATATCATGCTCTCAAGAGCTCTAGATTGCGCTTGCAAACTAGTCTTCCTTTGCCAAAGACGATCCACCCGAGAGAACCAAGTTCAAGCTTCAATTTCATCAATGAAGTAACTAAATATCTTAGATTGCTAATCTAGGATTCTTAGTGATGTGTGTGAGTGTTCAATTATTTTTCTTTCCCTTTATCTTCATGATTCTCAACTCATGAGAGGATTGAAGATGAAGAAGAAGAAGGAGCTGTTGGGGTAAAAATTTACACCCCCATTGACCGAGTCAAAGTCAAGGTCAACCCCAAGCCAGGTGGGCCCAAGCCCAGGTCAAGCGGGCCCATGCCCAAGTCGAGCCCGCGGCCAGCCTCCTCCATGCTAAAATATAAATCATGTAATAAATAATTTTTATGTAATTTTTTTATACATGAATGTATGCAAAATGGGCATAAAGCCAATATTTTGTAAGCTCATGGGTTATGTGCAAAAAATGAAATGGCACATGAGCCATGGGATAGGCAAAATGCCATTTTGTGAAGCCCAAGGGGCTATATGTAAATATGTAAGCCTATATAAGGCAACATGATGATGAATAAAGCATACACTTTTCATTCTCCAAAAAAAAACTAGGGTTTGTGCCTCCACTCTCTCTTCTTCAAGTTTTTCCTCTTCCTTTTCATTTTCCAAATAAATCAAGAGCTTAGCTCTCTTTTATTTTAAAACTAAACATAGTTTTACCATAAATCCACCTCCAAAACTCCATCAAGAGAGGAAAAAGGGTCTCTTTTTTTATCATCCAAGATCTAGATCTTGGAGTTTCAAGAGACCCATTTTGGATTTCTTCTCAAAGGAGAATGGAGAAAATCTTTTGGAGTTCAACTCCACAAATAAAATTCTTTTGGAGTTCAACTCCACCACTAGGAAAATTATTTTGGAGTTTAACTCCACTACAAAAATTCTTTTGGAGTTTAACTCCATAGTAAAAATCTTTTGGAGTTCAACTCCACAAATAAAATTCCTTTGGAGTTCAACTCCATAAATAAAATTCTTTTGGAGTTTAACTCAACTACAGAAATTCTTTTGGAGTTTAACTCCACAAAAAAATACTTTTTTTTGGGGAGTCTAACTCCACATTACATTTTTTTTAGCCATATAAAATTCTTTTGGAGTTGAACTCCACGTTCTCAAAAAAAAAAAAAAGTTGTGGTGCATGTGACGGGTTAGCAGCCCCATCACATGTTTAACATGTGACGGGGGTCAGATGCAAAGCATGTGACGGGTCACATGCTAAACATGTGATGGCCTTCTCACATGCTGAGCATGTGACTCCCCCTTAGCATGTGAGGGGTCACATGCTAGCATGTGACCCCCCCTCACATGAGGGGTCACATGCTAACATGTGACCCTCCATGTCACATGCTAGCATGTGACCCCCCCTCACATGAGGGGTCACATGCTAACATGTGACCCTCCATGTCACATGCTAGCATGTGACCCCCCTCATATGAGGGGTCACATGCTAACATGTGACCCCATTTTTTTTTAACAAAATACAAAACTCTTTTTTTTTCTTTTCTTCTTTCTTTCTCCTTTTTTTATTTAAAATAAAAATAAATAAATATTAAATAAATAAAAATAAATTATAAATAATATTTAAAAATTAAAAAAAAAACATAATTATTTTCTTTTCTTCTTTTCTTTATTTAATCCCTTTTTTTATTTAAAAAAAAAATAAAATAAATAAAATTAAATTATAAATAATATTTTAAAATTAAACAAAAATAATAATAAATAAAAAAAATTCTCCAAATATTTATTTACTTATTTATTTTTGTTTTTATATATAGAAAATATATATATATGTATATATCTCTTTTTACAAGTGGAACAAAACCAAAAAAAAATACACACGCACCAACGTACTGCATATTGAGTTCGCATGACCAGTTTAACCCGTCAATCGGAGGTTCCTTCGCTCCAAATGCGAGGGGTAATTAACGGCAGCTTAGTCCGCGGCTGTCGGAGATTCGGATCCCCATAATCAATAAACCCCAGCCTACCCTAGGCAGAGGGAATCTGTAATGCGCTTGACAAGCGCGCGCGTATTCCCATCTCAATGGGGTGAAGAAAAACACCTTATAGATTCTGGCACGCCCGGTGGGACCATCTCTCCTCCCATATTTCGGGTTAAATGTTCATGCGAACTCAATCAATATACATATCGATTGCCTATACTGAAATAATGTTTCTATTTGCAGGTTAACAATTTCCAATTGCCATATTCGATGCAAGTCGGTATTTGAACGATTTTTCTTGGCCCCAGCTGGGGGCAAGGCCATCAACACTGACAAACTAATAAGGCATCTCTGGCAAACTCCAGCGGTGCCCCTTACAGCTACTCAATCAGGTATCTTCTCTGAGCTCCTCGTCACATGACCTCTAAGTCATTAAACTGGAAACAGATGACCTCTACGTCTTTAAACTGGAAACAGATGACCTCTAAGTCGTTAAACTGGAAACAGCAGATCTCTAAGTCGTTAAACTGGAAACAGATGACTTAAACTGGAAACAGATGAGCTCCAAGTCTTTAAACTGGAAACAGATGACCTCCACGTCTTTAAACTGGAAACAGATGACCCCCACGTCGTTAAACTGGAAACAGATGACCTCCACGTCGTTAAACTGGAAACAGATGACCTCCAAGTTGTTAAACTGGAAACAGATGACCTCCAAGTCGTTAAACTGGAAACAGATGACCTCCAAGTCTCTAAACTGGAAACAGATGACCTCTACGTCTTTAAACTGGAAACAGATGACCTCCAAGTCGTTAAACTGGAAACAGATGACCTCTACGTCGTTAAACTGGAAACAGAGGACCACCACGTCGTTAAACTGGGAAACAATCGATCTCTAAGTCGTTAAACTGGGAATGTAAAAAAAATGTAAATAAAAAAAAGTGTAAATAAAAGAAAAATAAAGAAAAGCCGAAATGATGGGGCAACTCGCAATAAAAATCAGCGAGTAAAAATGAAAATGAAAATAAAGCCGAAATGATGGGGCAACCGCGAATAAATAGCCGAAATGATAGGGCAATCGCGACCTTCGCGATAAGAAAAGCTGAAATGATAGAGCAATCGCGGTAAAACAAAAAAAAACACAAAACAAAAAAAAGTGGCGAATGATGAGTCGCTCCTGGTACCATATTCCAGTGCAGCGATACAGACGCCAACCAAAATCCAGTTTCCCAAAATTCTTCCGCCCTACGGCCAGTCCCCAAATTGACTACCGTATACAATCCACGGGCTCAAATAATTCTCATCATACCCATGCCCTACCGTAATCACCAGTTACGCGGCTGGTCTCCGCCTGTAGAATTATGCTCCATTGAGAAGACCCACTCATGTGTCCTTACGATACATGAGGAGAACAAACCTTTGTGGGATCCTTACGACCCACGAAGGAAAAATACACTTAGGAGTCCTCACGACTCCTAAGGAGAAAACACACCTACGGGATCCTTACGACCCGTAGGGAGAAAACGCTTTTATGGGACCCTCACGGCCCATAAAATTGAAAAGTCTTAGGTGGTAGGGATCTAAACCTGTCTCCTAAGCCATCGCTCCTCAACCCCCAAGAGACGAATGATGAGTCGCTCCTGGTACCATATTCCAGTGCAGCGATGCAGACGCCAACCAAATTCCAAACTCAAACCCCAATCCCCAAGTGGCGAATGATGAGTCGCTCCTGGTACAATATTCCAGTGCAGTGATGCAGACGCCAACAAAGTCCCGAAATTTTATTGCCCTACGGTCTGGATCATACATCCTGCAAAACCGTATACAATCCACTGGCGTAAAACAATTCCAATCTCTCCAAAAATAATAAAATAAAAAAATGGATATGTCCACAAGCAAAATGGGCACGGATGAAAACCTGAAAGGGCTCCGTGAGTAAAAACAGCAGGACTGCCGGCGAGTTTGGGAAAACCCGAAAGGGCGCAAACTCGTGAGAAAGAGATGAAATGCACTCACAAAGTCCTCTCGACTTTGTGAGGAGAAAATTCCCACGTGAGATTCTTACGACTCACAAAGGAGCAACACACTTAGGAGTCCCCACGACTCCTAAGAAGAAAATACACCTACGAAATCCTTTCGACTCGTAGGGAAAAAATTCTTTTATGGGACCCTTACGGCCCATAAAATTGAAAAGCCTTAGATGACAAGGATCTAAACCTGTCTCCTAAGCCACCAATTCCTAAATCCTCCCGGGGCAAATGATGAGTTGCTCCTGGTATTATTCCAGTGCAGCAATGCAGATGCCAAAACAAAACCAATTCCCAAATCCTCCCGGGGCACATGATGAGTTGCTCCTGGCATTATTCCAGTGCAGCAATGCAGATGCCAAAACAAAACCAATTCCCAAATCCTCCCGGGGCAAATGATGAGTTGCTCCTGGCATTATTCCAGTGCAGCAATACAGATGCCAAAAAAAAACCAATTCCCAAGTCCTCCCGGGGCAAATGATGAGTTGCCTCTGGCATCATTCCAGTGCAGCAATGCAGATGCCAAACCAAAACCGAAATCCTCAAATCCACTCGGTGCAAATGATGATTCGCTCCTGGTACCATATTCCAGTGTAGCGATGCTGATGCCAAACAAAAACCAATTCTCAAATCCTCTCGGGGCAAATGATGAGTTGCTCCTGGCATTATTCCAGTGCAGCAATGCAGATGCCAACCAAAACCAATCCCAAGATCCTCTCAAAGGCAAATGATGATTCGCTCCTGGTACCATATCCCAGTGTAGCGATGCTGATGTCAACCTAAATCAAATCAAACCAACAACCTCTGCGGCGGAATCATGCTTCGTCCCAGAATTTACCCCGTGTCGAAATTATGCTTCGCCTCGGGATAACGACCTCCTCGTCGGAATTATGCTCCACCTCGGAATCAAGTCAACCAGCAAGCTCTGCGTCGGAATTATACTTCGTCTCAGAATATGAACCCCGTGTCGAAATGATGCTTCGCCTCGGTGTAGCTGCCTTCCCTGCCGGAATTATGCTTCGGCTCGGAATCAACCAACGACCTCCTCGTCGGAATTATGCTCCATCTCGGAATCAAGTCAACCAGCAAGCTCTGCGTCGGAATTATGCTTCGTCTCAGAATGCACCCCGTGTCGAAATGATGCTTCGCCTCGGTGTACCTGCCTTCCCTGTCGAAATTATGCTTCGTCTCGGAATCAAGTCAGCCAACAAGCTCTGCGCTGGAATCATGCTCCGTCTCAGAATGTATCCAGTGTCGAAATCAATGCTTCGCCTCGGAATATCTGCCTTCCTTGTCGAAATTACGCTTCGCCTGGGAATCAACCTCTGCATCGAAATTATGCTTCGGTCAAAATGTCTGCCGCTCCTCGGAATGATGCTCCGATCCCCTGGAACCATACTCCGCTCATCGGAATGATGCTCCGATCCATGGAATCATGCTCCGCTCTTCGGAACGATGCTCCGATCCTTGGAATCATGCTCTGCCCTTCGGAATGATGCTCCGAATCCTGGAATCATGCTCCGATCATCGGAATGATCCTCCAATCTCTGGAATTATGCTCCGCCCATCGGAACGATGCTCCGATCTCTGGAATTATGCTCCGCTCTTCGGAAAGATGCTCCGAATTCTGGAATCATGCTCTGCCCTTCGGAATGATGCTCCGAATCCTGGAATCATGCTCTGCCCTTCGGAATGATGCTCCGAATCCTGGAATCATGCTCCGATCATCGGAATGATCCTCCAATCTCTGGAATTATGCTCCGCCCATCGGAACGATGCTCCGATCTCTGGAATTATGCTCCGCTCTTCGGAAAGATGCTCCGAATTCTGGAATCATGCTCTGCCCTTCGGAATGATGCTCCGAATCCTGGAATCATGCTCCGATCATCGGAATGATCCTCCGATCTCTGGAATTATGCTCCGCCCATCGGAATGATGCTCCGATCTCTGGAATTATGCTCCGCTCTTCGGAAAGATGCTCCGAACTCTGGAATCATGCTCTGCCCTTCGGAATGATGCTCCGAATCCCGGAATCATGCTCCGATCATCGGATTGATGCTCCGATCTCTGGAATTATGCTCCGCTCCTCGGAATGATGCTCCGAACCCTGGAATCATGCTCCGCTCTTCGGAATGATGCTCCGAACCCTGGAATCATGATCCGCCCATCGGAACGATGCTCCGATCTCTGGAATTATGCTCCGCTCTTCGGAAAGATGCTCCGAACTCTGGAATCATGCTCTGCCCTTCGGAATGATGCTCCGAATCCTGGAATCATGCTCCGATCATCGGAATGATCCTCCGATCTCTGGAATTATGCTCCGCCCATCGGAACGATGCTCCGATCCCTGGAATTATGCTCCGCTCTTCGGAAAGATGCTCCGAACTCTGGAATCATGCTCTGCCCTTCGGAATCATGCTCCGAATCCTGGAATCATGCTCCGATCATCGGAATGATCCTCCAATCTCTGGAATTATGCTCCGCCCATCGGAATGATGCTCCGATCTCTGGAATTATGCTCCGCTCTTTGGAAAGATGCTCCGAACTCTGGAATCATGCTCTGCCCTTCGGAATGATGCTCCGAATCCTGGAATCATGCTCCGATCATCGGAATGATGCTCCAATCTCTGGAATTATGCTCCGCCCATCAGAACGATGCTCCGATCTCTGGAATGATGCTCCGATCTCTAGAATTATGCTCCGCCCATCGGAACGATGCTCCGATCCCTGGAATTATGTTCCGCTCTTCGGAAAGATACTCCGAACCCTGGAATTATGCTCCCCTCTTTGGAATGATGCTCCGAATCCCGGAATCATGCTCCGATCATCGGAATGATGCTCCGATCTCTGGAATTATGCTCAGCTTCTCGGAATGATGCTCCGAACCCTGGAATCATGCTCCGCTCTTCGGAATGATGCTCCTAACCCTGGAATCATGCTCCGCTCATCGGAATGATGCTCCGATCCCTGGAATTGTGCTCCACAAATCGGAATGATGCTCCGATCCCCGGGAATCACGCTCCCCGAGGGATACTCCGACCTTGGAATTACGCTCCGCGAGTCAGAATGATGCTCCGATCCCCGGGAATCATGCTCCTCGGGATGATGCATCGTCTCCGGAATGATGTTCCACCTTGAAGTTCAGCTTCAAGATCCATCAATTTCATGCACACAACTCAAATGTGCGGTGTGCATTTATTGATGGGGGACACTTTGTTGGGGTAAAAATTTACACTCCCATTGACCGAGTCAAAGTCAAGGTCAACCCCAAGCCAGGTGGGCCCAAGCCCAGGTCAAGCGGGCCCATGCCCAAGTCGAGCCCGCGGCCAGCCTCCTCCATGCTAAAATATAAATTATGTAATAAATAATTTTTATGTAATTTTTTTATACATTAATGTATGCAAAATGGGCATAAAGCCAATATTTTGTAAGCCCATGGCTTATGTGCAAAAAATGAAATGGCACATAAGCCATGAGATAGGCAAAATGTCATTTTGTGAAGCCCAAGGGGCTATATGTAAATATGTAAGCCTATATAAGACAACATGATGATGAATAAAGCATATACTTTTCATTCTCCAAAAAAAACTAGGGTTTGTGCCTCCACTCTCTCTTCTTCAAGTTCTTCCTTTTCCTTTTCATTTTCCAAATAAATCAAGAGCTTAGCTCTCTTTTATTTTAAAACTAAACAAAGTTTTAGCATAAATCCACCTCCCAAGACTCTATCAAGAGAGGAAAAAGGGTCTCTTTTTTTATTATCCAAGATCTAGATCTTAGAGTTTCAAGAGAACCCATTTTGGGTTTCTTCTCAAAGGAGAATGGAGAAAATCTTTTGGAGTTCAACTCCACAAATAAAATTCTTTTGGAGTTCAACTCCACCACCAGGAAAATTATTTTGGAGTTTAACTCCACTACAAAAATTCTTTTGGAGTTTAACTCCATAGTAAAAATCTTTTGGAGTTCAACTCCACAAATAAAATTCCTTTGGAGTTCAACTTCACAAATAAAATTCTTTTGGAGTTTAACTCCACTACAGAAATTCTTTTGGAGTTTAACTCCACAAAAAAATACTTTTTTTTTGGGAGTCTAACTCCACATTACATTTTTTTTAGCCATGTAAAATTCTTTTGAAGTTGAACTCCACGTTCTAAAAAAAAAAAGAAGTTGTGGTCACATGCTAAGCATGTGACGGGTTAGCAGCCCCATCATATGTTTAACATGTGACGGGGGTCAGCATGTGACGGGCGTCATATGCTAACCATGTGATGGCCTTCTCACATGCTGAGCATGTGACTCCCCCTTAGAATGTGAGGGGTCACATGCTAGCATGTGACCCCCCCTCACATGAGGGGTCACATGCTAACATGTGACCCCATTTTTTTTTAACAAAATACAAAACTCTCTTTTTTTTCTTTTCTTCTTTCTTCCTCCTTTTTTTATTTAAAATAAAAATAAATAAATATTAAATAAATAAATAAAAATTATAAATAATATTTAAAAATTAAAAAAAAACATAATTATTTTCTGTTCTTCTTTTCTTTATTTAATCCCTTTTTTATTTAAAAAAATATAAAATAAATAAAATTAAATTATAAATAATATTTTAAAATTAAACAATAATAATAATAAATAAATAAAAATTCTCCAAATATTTATTTACTTATTTATTTTTGTTTTTATATATAGAAAATATATATATATGTATATATCTCTTTTTACAAGTGGAAAAAAACCAAAAAAAAAATACACACGCACCAACGCACTGCATATTGAGTTCGCATGACTAGTTTAACCCGTCAATCGGAGGTTCTTTCGCTCCAAATGCGAGGGGTAATTAACGGCAGCTTAGTCCGCGGCTGTCGGAGATTCGGATCCCCATAATCAATAAACCCCAGCCTACCCTAGGCAGGGAGAATCTGTAATGCGCCTGACAAGCGCGCGCGTATTCCCATCTCAATGGGATGATGAAAAACACCCTACAGGAGCCATAGAAGAAAGAGGAGCAAGAATGGTGGAATGAATATCCTTCACAAATTCAAGCATGCTTCATGTATTTTGTAAAAAGAATTTTCGATTATAAAACTACAACTATGCTTGGATAGTATTTGCAAATGAATTATAAATTCATTTGTCCATACCCTCCACCATTTCTCTTTTCCATCTCATTTCTTAATTTTTTAAAAAGAAAAACTTTGAAACGAGTTGTCTTTCTTCTAGAATATTCTTGTATAAATAAAAGAATACGTCCCCGCAAATACATACCCATATTCATATCAAAATACGAATACCCAAGAGATAGAAAAATATAATGAACATAATACTAGACATATCGAAATATATATATGTAAATTATTAAATCAAAACATGATTTAATAATCCGGCGTAATTCTAAGCCGGCTAGTATTATCATCCGCCCAATTGAAGTTCGTGTGGTTAGCACACATACTTAATCGGAACCCTGCACGTATCAATATACGGCCACTGCATCATTTTGCCTGAACCGGGAAAACCCTCGTATGGGACTTTAAAGACTCGTCAATACAATGACAGTGCGTTTAACCACAAGTACTTCAGCGACATTAGCTGTACGTAACGGCTATCCAAATATTTGAGCGAAAGGAAGGCCGATGAGTAAACTCATCCGTATCTCTACTGAGCATGTCTGTGACAATCTCCGTAGAGTCCGGTCTCTTCGCCTAAGATAATTGTATACCGGGTCTAGGGGTGGATAACGTCAGACCTCTACTAACCCGATAAGTCGTGCCGATCTGAAAGCTTATCACCCACTGAGAAACTACTGATATCACATCAGTAAATATCATCCACCTTGGCCAATGATTTCTGGTGATGGCTGACCTAACACAGCGCGATATCGACTCCCACTACCGGAAGAGACGAATCCCTGACGATTTGTTCACTGCCTCCATGTGGTTCGGGATTGTACCCAACTAAAACATGTTTGCACGATTCCTTTGAGTCGTGGTAGGATAGTAATCTAAGTACAGTGGGAACTCACACGAGACAAATGAAAATCTCAGGTCAAAAGACTAACATGTACTCATACCACAAGAGAACTTCCATCTGACGATAAGTATAATGTCATTTAGAAGTTCTTGGTAAGTCCGTCCGGTATACTCACCTCTAGTGAGCACTTGTATACTATTTTAGGTGACTTAATACTAATGGCTTGTGAGACCAGCCACCGCCCCTCGTTGAGGTCTCGAAAAGTATACACTAGTCTACTCCAGAGTATCGATACCCAGTCTCGATATTTTCTCGACTGGGGGCATTTAAAGATGTGCTTATGGACCACCCAGCTCCCACGTATATGATCGCCATCATAATGCTGGCAGTCAAGTAATAATCCTATGGGTTTTATCAAAATGTATACACTTAATGATAAAGAATAATCAGATAGCATACTATTATCTCGAGTATGATTGTTCTACCTGTACAGGTTCTCGTTCAATTATCATAACCGTCTACTTGCAATTACAATAATTGTCTTGAGGGTACTATATCCAACATACTTTTGTTGTAAGAGCCCCTCGTTAGCATATGTGTATGTATCATGCATTAGCTTTTATGTGCGCACTTATATAGGTGCGCATGCCAATGGAATCAACTTCATAATGTGCGCATGTATATAGGTGCACAAGTCGATTAAACCAACTTCTTAACGTGCGCAAGTCAATTAATCCAGTTTCGTCACTTGAACGGTTGTGAACACCATCTGCCACATGTCTTGACCAGGGGAATCCCCACTGGT
Organism: Agapanthus africanus; assembly: GCA_030015575.1. Lineage (NCBI taxonomy): Eukaryota > Viridiplantae > Streptophyta > Magnoliopsida > Asparagales > Amaryllidaceae > Agapanthus > Agapanthus africanus. Next base: position 470,534,922 of record CM057349.1, read on the forward strand.
GAGCACCATCGAGACCCGTAGTTATTGTTCTTCAATGAGTTAGAAATAAAACTAGGGAAAGACTAAAATTAAAGAGAGAAACTTAGGTAAAAAGACAAAAAAAACACCATAGCAACAAAAGAGGTGTAATTAATTCTTTATTATTTTAACCTTTATTTTTTCATATTTATTTCATGATTTGATAAATCGGTAGATCAATAAAATGTAGATGGATCTTAGGTACTCTTTTATTAAATTTTTATCTGAGCAATTTTTTTTATAATAATCTTTGATTTAATTTGTAATATTTATCGTTCATTTAGATACTAATTTTTTTAAAGCAAGTGCGTTATTAACATACAGGTTTGTATAAGTCATGTTGAAGCATTCTAAGATTTAAAATAAAAGTACAAATGTTTGCATATTGATTTGTATACAGCTTAGTGGGGAAAAGTGTTATCATTCAACTCATTATTTTGATTGAGCATTCTATAGTGATTTTATGATTTGCAAGCAGCAGAGTTTTGATAGAGATACTTAGTCTATGATTGTGGATTTTTTCTTCTTTTTTCTATTGGCTCATAAGCCTATGAGTCTGGATGATTTGAAGACTTTTATAACCATTAACAAATAATGTATTCAGAAAAAATTTAAACAAGACGTTTCAATTAGCAGTTATTTAAAGGGTAAATTATTTGTCAGAAATAAATTGAGAGAAATTGCAAGCTCACTAACTGGAAGAATGAAATGCATATGCCTTCAGAATTTTTTTTATGTATATTGTTCTCATAATATGATACTCATATTCCTCTCTGGTGAAATCCATTCTAATTGTATTAATTAAAAAAAATTAATCTTTATATCCCCAAACATATATAAATGTTAAATCATTGATTATACACGTTTTGTTTTGTGTGTGTGTGTGTGTTTGGGGCCGGGGGGGGGGGGGGGCGATATTGACCCTCCCTAAAAACCTTTTGCATTCTTGGAAATTTTGCCAAATAAAAGAAACACAATAATAACATATTTGACAGTTGCCTATTAAATTGCTCTCAATAATCAATATTTGAAAGTTTGAATTTGATGGAAGTACTTTTCAGATCTCTTTCAGATGTTGTCTTCCGTCGATCTTCCGGTGGATTCTGGAGGGGATCCCCCGTTGAATGTGGGTCTCAGAGGATTTTGAAAAGATTTGGTAGTTGGAGGAGTTTGACGCCAGGTACCTGTAAAGAAGTCCCGGGATGGTTTGTTACCACCGAGAATGGAGTAAAAAAATGGCTTCCTTGACCCTTCTGTGATGGGGGTTTATATAGCGGTGGAGGCATGCAGCAGCAGGCGCGAGAATCTCGCCGGCAGTTACGCTCCCGATGTCACGCCCGCGTAGAGAGCGGATCGCCCATAAATGGGGATCGTGGTGGCGTGGAACGTAGGATGTTGCTGGCGGAGAATTCGCGCATGGCGAGATTCGCGGAGTTGCGGTTACGCCTGTGAGTGGCAGAACTGGTCGGAGGGCCGAAGAAGACAGCCTCGGCAAAGGGGCTCGGGGATGAGCGAGAAGGCCGAGGAGACTTGGTCTGGCGGCTGCCCAGGGCGAGCTGAGGAGCCGAGGATGCCAATATGCGGGGAGCCCCGAGGAGGGCTAGCTTGCGCTGGCCGGACGGGTACAAGGGCGGCATGGCCTGCCTTTGTGGGCCCTTTCTTCTGAGTTCTGGGACGTGTCGTCCGCCACGTGCCCTGATCCTAAGGGTCGTCAATATTGAGCATTATCATTAGCTCCCCACTCTTGTCCCGACCAGCTATCGGGTCGGGTCAGGAGTGGACCGCCGGGCCCGCCGGGGTGAGCTCCCTCCTAAGGTTTCGTCGGGACGCGTCCCCGGGCCGTGAGCTGTCGTTTCCGCTAGCGAATCAGGGCGAGATCTCTGCATTTAAGGAGGGTGCGCCAGTTCGTGTATCTTGTCTTTGAAGTGGCGGTCCACGTGTCGAGCGTCGGTTGGCTGACGTGACGTACGCAGACCTGCGACGCTTGAAAGGGCGCTGTCCAATATGGGAACGACAGGTGGAGCAATCTGAGCCGTTTGGACGCGAGGAGGTGTTTCGGCGGGAGACGAAGGGCACCGTTGGATGAGGTCGCTCGTGGCGATAAATAGGGGTGGGGCCTGCTCCATAGCCCCTAATCCTTCATCTCACCTTTCTTCTGAGTTTTGGCTACTCGGCGCTCCTCCTTTTTTTTTGCGGGATACATGGTTCATTCTCACTCTTTGGGTCGCACGTCCCAGAGGGAGGCCCGCGACGCGGGCATGTCCCTGGCTGGCCGAGCTTCTGCGTCGAATGTTCTGCTGTCGGTAGGGTCGTCCGCTCCGTTGGCGGCTCCTGGAGGTTTTTCCGGCGGCGGTCAGAGGCGCCTGCGGTCACCCGAGCTCCGGACGGGAGATGGAGAAGGGGGCGAGGACGGGGTCCCCCTTAAGAGGAAAAGGACAATCTCCCGTACATCGCCGTCAATGGTCCCTGAAGGGATCCCCATGCAGGAGGGAGAGGCCGTCTTCATGGTTCCGTCCGGGCTTTCTGTCGCTGCCAGCTTGCTCGCCGGGATGGAAGAGTGGCAAGAGGGAAACTTCCGTGCGGCACCCTGAGGGCCCAAATGGAGGCCATAGCCTAGGGGGCTGTCCAGGTACGAACCCCTTCACGCATTGTCTTTGGCCTTCCTTTTTTGGCCCGAGTAACTCCTGGTTTCTCACCCGCTTCCTGTCAGGTCCTTCAACACTGCGCCATCGCCGCTTGTATGGAAGCCGAGGGAGCGTTCCACGCGCCGAGCCTAGTAGAGGCATTCCCTTCGAAGGTCGAGGCCCTGCGGCGTGACCTGCGCTTAGAGAGGGCTAGGGCCGATGTTCTGGCAGCCCGTGCGGAGTCTGCGAAGCTTGCCAATTCAGCGAATCAGGGCGTCCACCGTCGCCTGAGTGCATCTCTCCGGGTTGCCGAGAGGAAGGATCTGGCTGATCGCTTCGCGGTCATGGAGAAGGAGAGAGACGCCAGCCGGAGGGATGCCGAGGCGGCGCTTCTGTCGGCTCAGGCCGCTGAGGCCCGGGCCAGGAAAGCCGTGACCGATTACAAGGTGTCATAGTAGTTTTATGTCGAGCTCGGTGAGTATTCTACCGTCGCTTGGAATAAGGCTCTGGATGCCGTGAAGGAGCAGCTTCCCGATTTCGCCGATGGCGAGCTCCGTGCTCGGGTCCCGCTCCCGGCGGCAAGGCCTCCGGCCGGCAACGATGGGGGGAATGAGGCGCCCCCCTGGTGGCAAAACCTCCGGTGGTTAAGCCCCCAGTGACGAGGGAAGCGAGGCGCAGGGGGGAGGGGGTTTGCGACTTTGGTCTTTTTGATATTTCCTTGCCCCCTTTTTGTAAGCCTTCGGGCAGTTTGTAAGGCTGGGGAGCCCGAAGTACCCTTTGTAAAGAATGTGCGTTTGATAATAAAACTTCTTCTTTGGTTTCATCGGTCCGCAATATATCTTCTGTTTGTGCTGCTGGGCTTTCATGTCAGGTCGGCCACCTGTTCAGCGACCGTTCGTCGAGTTGACTTCGATCACCTGCCAAGCATCGCCGAGGATGGACGGAAGCTGCCCCGTTGCCCTTAGGTGAGGGCTTCTGATTTTTGGCGTTGTAGGTAGGCAACTACCAGCTTGGGAGTGCCTCTTGCGAGGGCTTCGATCCCTGGTGTCACGGGTAAGGAGCCACCAGCCGGGGATAGCCGAGCAGGGCTCGACTACCTCTGGGAGGACTTTCTGATCCTGGGCGTTGCGGTAGGGAAGCTACCCGCCGGGATCGACTGGGCAGGAATGACTGGGCAGTAAAGCCGTGCGGTTGCCTCTTATGAGGGCTCTGATCCTTCAGGACGGGGACCGAGCAGGGTTACTGTCCAGTGCCTCTTGGTGAGGGCTTTGATCCCTATCGGTCATGGTAGGATGCTACCAACCGGGGATAGCCGAGCAAGGACTCGACTGCCTCTGGGAGGACTTTGGTTCTTGGCACGGGAGGGGCTGTAGAAGCCTACCAAGGACCCTTGGCCGGGCGAGGTTACCGCCCGGTGCCTCTTGGCGAGGGCTTTTGTCCTGAAGGATAGCCGAGCGAGGGATCCTCGGGCTCGACTGTCTCTAGGAGGGCTTTCTGATCCCCGGTGTTGCGGCAGGGAAGCTGCCCTCCGGGGATAGCCGAGCGAAGGTCGGGCTCGACTGCCTCTGGGAGGGCTTTCCGATCCCTGATGTTGCGGTAGGGAGGCTACCCGCCAGGGATAACCAAGCAGGGTAGCTGCTGGGTTGCCTGTAAGGAGGACTTTGGTCCTTAGTATCGGGGGGCTGTAGGAAGCCTACCAAGGATAACCGGGCGGTGGGGCTGCGTGACCGCTTCTTGGCGAGGGCTTTGGATTGTAAAGACGGAACTCTACTCGGGATGATTTGACGTTTCTTTATTCGTATGGACAGGATTTTTAGAGAACGTTTTACATCATCTTTGCGAAAGGAAAAAGAGGGGGGTACACACTCGCTGGCCTTGACCTCATTGGTATAGCTTGAGGTTCTCGGCGTTGTAAGGCCGCGGAAGCTTTCGTCCGTCCGCTTCTTGTAGGCGGTAGGCTCCGCCGGGGAGCGCCTCAGAGATGAGGAAGGGACCATCCCACTTTGGAGAGAACTTGTGAAGCCTGCCTTGGTCGATGAACTCGTTTCGCCGTAGGACCAGATCCCCGGTCTTGAAAGAGCGGTGTTTGACCCGAGCGTTGTAGTATCGGGTCGTTTGTTGTTGATAAGCGGTAGTTCTGATCTGAGTCCGGTCTTTCTTCTCCAACAAGATGTCCAGGTTGGTCAGTAGCGCCGAGGTGTTTGTGTCGTCGTTGAAGTGCTCAACCCGATGACTGGGTAGCCCGTTCTCCGCTGGGACCATCGCTTCAGTTCCGTAGCAGAGGCTGAAGGGGGTCTCCCCGGTGGGAGTCTTTTTTGACGTGCGCAGGGCCCATAAGACCCGGGGTAGTTCTTCGACCCAACTGCCTTGTCGTCCTTCTAGGCGGGTCTGGAGACCTCGGAGGACGTCTCGGTTAGCGACCTTGGCCTGCCCGTTGCATTGGGGATGCGCGACCACGGCGAACTTCATGAGGATATGGTATTCTTTGCAGAAGTCTTTCACTTTTTCGTTCTCGAAGTTTGTCCCGTGGTCGGTGATGATACACTTCGGGATGCCAAACCGGAGTATCAGATTGTTTTGCAGGAACTTGATGGTTGTGGCGGCGTCCGGTTTCCTGATGGGGACGGCCTCGATCCACTTGGTGAAGTAGTCCACCGCAACGAGGACGTATTTGTGCCCTCCTGTTCCGGTAAGGAATTGGCCGATCATATCCAATCCCCACTGGACGAACGGCCATGGGGATGTTAGGGCAGTCAGCTCAGTAGCCGGAAGGCGGGGAATGTTGCCATGAAGCTGGCAGCTCTTGCACCTCCTGACTAGCTTCAGGGCGTCCTCATGCATAGTGGGCCAGTAGTACCCCTGGAGCAACGCCTTTTGGATCAAGGTTCGAGCCCCCTGGTGTGCACCGCCCACCCCTTCATGGATTTCCCGAAGGACGTAGTCGGCTTCGTGGGGGTCAACGCACCGGAGCAGGGGCTAAGTGGAGGCCTTCTTGTAGAGGTTCTCGTTACTCCAGATGAAGTGGTGGGCTTTGGCCAGGAGACGGCAGGCGGCTGCCCAGTCCTCTGGGAGCATGCCGTCCTTCAGGAATTCCACGAGGGGCTTCCTCCAATCCCGGTCGCTCTCCTGCGCCACGTACACGTGGAGTGTCGTCGCTCCGTCTCCCACGCTGGGTTGAGGCAAGGTTTCAAAGAGGATAGACCGCTTATTGTCGGCCGAGTATGACGAAGCCAACTTGCTCAGGGCGTCTGCTTAGGCATTCAGCTGCCTGGGTATTTGTTCTACCTGGACTTCTGTAACAACCCCAAAATCTTTATACATTGTATTATCCCTCTTCAATAATATACCGTATTTATTTGTACTTGGTATTTTCCGTTTTCTATTAAATTTATTATTATTTTATTTCTCAATCTATTATGTATTTTTTCTAGGTACAATTTCTTTTTCTTATATTTAAGTTTTTAACTTCTCATTCTTATTTTTTCCTTTCATAAATATTTAACCCAAATCCATTATTCTTATTATCTACAGCCCATCTAAAAAGCCCATTTTCTTTTTAAGCAACATCATATATTTAATTCTAATTAAATATATGCATGAACAACCTTATAGCTCATTGGTTAAGTCTTTGCATTGTTATCCATAAGTCACATGTTCAAATCCCCATTCTTGCAATTATTTTTTATCATTTTTTTTATTCTTCTCATAACCTACAAATGAGATCTTTCATTTCCAAAATGAATGGTGACCTTTCATTTCTCCTTTAATTCTCATGTTGAATGCATATATTATTATACATAATTCACCATTACACCATCTTTATTCTCCTCCTCTATCTTTTCCTTCCTCATATTTTTCTATCTCTCACTTCTTCCTCTTCACCTAGAGTCCAAGAAGAAGAACATGAAGAAGTATTCAAGAAGGTCTCGCTACTAACGCGAGACTATCGGCGGATAGACAAGCCCGGTGACAATACCGGCTTGTGCATGTAAGTCCCTTCTCTCTCCTTTTCCCCCACCTCTTATTTTCCTCTTGTCATGCATCGTGAACCCTCTATTCTTTTCATATCATAATCCATAAGAGAAGATACACATAAACATATACATATACATATACATAAGTTTAGATATATATGATTCTATATGGTTTAATAATATCTTATTATCTCTTGTTCAAATTAAAGTATTTTTAATTCTTTGTTCATGGCTAGGAATGTTTATTACAACTTGTGAGAACACAAATTTCACGCCACAATATATCTATAATGTCACATGAAATCGGTTTGTTTATTAAAATAAAAATAGAAGCCTGCATAAAATACTAGTTAATCTTTCTGCCGATTTTAGTATACACATCAATACCTTTAGTTTTAAAATAATTTTTATAAATTAATTTTTAACTCTGAAAATTTCAGGAAATTTACATATGATAGAATATATTATTTTGTATACGCTGTAAAAATTTTAGATCGATCCGCATAACGGTTTAGGAATTACATCGTATTTATTCACTGATCGTAAAACAGAATACTGCAGTTATCGGTCAACTTCTAGGACATATAACTTGGTATACCGGTATCCAAATTGAGCAAACTCAGGTGTTTTTGATATCTACATCGAATGATCTAGATTTTCTCAGTTTTATAGTTTTACTGAAAACCCATCTAAAATATAGAAAACTGCGTTACAATATTAAGTGACGGATCTGGACAGAATCTGTTCCGATTCGCACACTGTTTTTAAATTGGACATAACTCGAACACCCGATGTCCGTTTGTGACAAAATTTAGATGTGTAGATGCACCATTGATAGAACTATAATTTTCTGTATATTATATTACTTAGTAATGCATGAAACAAGCTGTTATAGGCTTTGCAATACAATATATAGTTGCTGTCCAGAAATCTGAATTTCTGTCTTAAACGCTGATATTAAAATGATCATAACTAGAGCTTCAGAAATCCAAATCTTATGAATCTTGGTGTTTTGGATAAGTACATCGAAAGACCTAAAATTTTCTAATAATCTTCATAATCTGAAACCTGATGGAAATTAACTCAAACTGCATTTTAAGAATATGTGATGGTGCCGAATAGATTCTGATCTGTTTTGCGCGACGATACGAAAACATATATATCTCTCAAACCGGTAGTCGTATTTAGGTGAAACTGGAATTCACGCAAGTAAAACATTTAGAGCCATATCTCTGTTTATATTCTGCATTCGTTCAACTTGATTAATTAGTCGTACATAATATTTCTTTACAGCATTGTTTATGGTAGTTACTCGAATAATATACTTGACTCATTTCATGTTATTCGAACATGTATATATATTTATTTTGATCATTAAATTGTTGTATGTATATAAAGACGATAATTAAATACTTGAGGTGTATTTTGAAAAGTATATAAAAGTAATTTTTACATAAAACCCCCTCAAGTTCTATAAATTACAATAAGGCCCCTAACAATTATTGAACATCAAATTACCTTCTTTTAGTCTGACTCGGGTTAGAGTCTGACTATTTCTGACTTGAATATGATTCAAGTCAATCTATATTCTTTTATATTCCAACTCAATATGAATACATGAATCCCTGAATCCAGTTAACAATCTATATAACTTGACTGAACCGAACCATGGATATATTCTTTTTACTTGTTTCCCAGTATTCCATTTACATGACTCTATGGTTATAACTGTTTCCTGATATCATGGTTTCGGTCAGTCAGTTAATCAATCTTACAATCAATACAATTTTATAAGATAACAATACAAACAAGACATCGCAGGGTTTAAGGGGTAGACTGGTACGGAATATGTTAAAGGTGGCACGAGGTGGTCACTTAAGACGTAATTACATCCATGCCGTTGTTCCGTGGTATTATCGACGGAGCCTTGTACTACAGTTACCAAAGTCCCCGGTGTAAGTGGGACTCCCCTCGTATACGCTGGCATCTTCTGTACCAGGCTACAAACAACAGCGTTAATACAACATTACAATATTATAATACAACATTAAAAGCTACTCTCTCTCTCTCTTACTCTCTTTCTATTTCTCCCTCATCTTTGGGACTTACCGAGCGATCTGTTCGCTGACGACATTCTATTTCTTTCTTCTTTGAATGTCGTCAGGTGGTTTGGACCCGGCGGAGATCGAGCCATCTCAAGAAGACTTGGAGCAGTTTATCGAAGACCCCGCACTTTAGTTTCATTGTACACTTTTCCTTTCCGTATTTTTCGTTCCCTGTTATGCCACTGTTTAGGCATCTTTTTATTTCAGTTGTATTTCCTTTTCATGTATTGTACAAAAGAATGATAATAAATAAAAGTTGTTGTTCCTTTTATATCTTGTCTCTTGTGTATTTATTTTATATTGCTTAGATACGCTTAGCGTATGTACTTCTGAGTATATACGTAGCGGGCCTCGTCGCGTCCCCTTAGTCGTATACCGGGAAGCGGGGCGTGACAACTTCGTCAAAGTTCCTTCGGAGTTTCCTCACTTCTTCTAGGTACTTCATCATCAGAGGCTCCCGAGCTTCGAAGCGGCCGGTCACTTGACCGACAACAAGGGCAGAGTCGCTGCGGATTCGAATTATCTTCGGTCCCAGTCCGGCGGCCATGCGCAGTCCGGCCAGGAGGGCCTCGTACTCTGCCGCGTTGTTCGAGGCTTTGAAACCGAGCCTCAAAGAATACTCCATCTCTGCTTTGTTCGGGCCCCGGATAATGAGGCCGACACCGCAGCCTTCCTCGGTAGAAGACCCGTCGACGTAGATGACCTATTCCGGAACCGATCCAGGCCCTTCCGCGATGGGACACTAGGTTGCGAGGGGCGGCGTGGACTCTGGCTTCTTGCTAGGGATGGTGCATTCAAAAATGAAATCGGCTAGGGCCTGCGCCTTGATGGCCTTCCTCGGGAGATACCTTATGTCAAACTGAGATAGCTCCCACCTCCATTTTTCTAAGTGGCCCGAGGATTCCGGTGATGCTAGGATAGCCCTCAACGGGCGCTCAGTGAGGACAATGATGGTGTGTGCTTGGAAGTAGTGCCGCAGTTTTCTCGAGACTACCACGAGGGCTAAGACAATCTTCTCTATGGCGGGGTACCTCGTTTCTGCGTCCTTAAACACGTGGCTCACATAGTACATCAGCTTCTGTGCTCCCTCGGCCTCCCGGACGAGCACCGAGCCTGCTGCTTGGTCGGATACTGCCAGATACAACGATAGCTCGTCTCCTTCAACTGGTCGGGTGAGCAGTGGCGGCGTTGCCAGGTGCTTCTTCAATTGGTCGAAGGCGGCTTGACACTCCTCCGACCACTCGAACCTCGGGATTTTCCTCAGTGCCTTAAAGAACGGAAGGCACTTCTCCCCCGGCCTGGACATGAAACGGCTCAGAGCGGCGACTCGCCCCGTGAGCAGCATGATCTCGACATTGGTCTTGGGCGCGACCATGTTGAGGATAGCGTCGATCTTCTCCGGGTTAGCCTCAATTCCGCGGTGAGTGACCATGAACCCGAGGAACTTTCCCCCGGTGACTCCGAATGCGCACTTGGCAGGGTTTAGCTTCATGTTGAACTTGCGGAGCACTTCGAAAGCCTCGCCCAGGTCCTTGGCATGGTCGTCCGACGAGATGGATTTGACGAGCATGTCGTCAACGTAGACTTCTATATTCCTGCCGATCTGTGGCTTGAACATGGACCAACCTTTGGTACGTAGCCCCGGCGTTCTTGAGGCCGAAGGGCATCACCTTGTAGCAATACACTCCCTGGTCCGTTGTGAATGCGGTCAGATCTTCATCTTCAGGATTCATACGGATTTGGTTGTAGCCGGAGAAAGCATCCATGAAGCTCAACAGCTCGTGGCCGGCCGAGCTATCGACGAGCTGGTCTATCCGGGGGAGCGGAAAGTTGTCCTTGGGGCAGGCCTTATTGAGGTCGGTGAAGTCGACGCATATGCGCCACTGCCCGCTTAACTTCTTGACCAGAACTACGTTTGCTAGCCACTCCGAGTAGGGTATATTTCTGATGAAGTTGGTGGAGAGGAGCCGATCAACCTCCTCTTCGATAGCCTTCTGTTTGACCGGGGCGAAACTTCTTTTCTTCTGTCTGATGGGTCGGGCCGCAGGATCAACACCAGGCTTGTGGGAGATGATTTTGGGATCGATCCCAGGCATGTCAGTAGGCACCCAGGCAAAAACATCGGAGTTGCTTCTGAGGAATCTGATCAGGTCATCTCGCTGAGTCCCCGTCAGGAGCGATCCGACCTGGATGATTTTTCCCTGGTCCCCTTCTGTTAGGGTACCTCGGTCAAAGGTTCGACCGGTGCCCTACAGACCTCCTTCCGCTCGTCTCAGGTGTCCAGGGAACCTTTGATGTCGTCACATGTCTCGGCGTCGTCGGCCGGCTGCTCGGGCGAAGACGTTTCGGTAAGGCCTATTGTTTCCCCCAATCAGAGCAAAACTCTATTTGAATTTCAAAAATTCAAAATTCGAAGCAAAGCTTCAAATTCCTTGCGCTGCGCGCAACGCGCCACTTGTCAAAAACTGATACGTCAGCGCAGCGCCCAAGGCAGCGCCCCCAATCAGAGCAAGGCTCTATTTAAAACAAAATTAAGGGAAGCAACGCTTCAGATAATCTGCGCTCTGCGCTGCGCGCCACGTGGCAGCGCAGTTGCGCTAACGCAGTTGCGCTGCGCTCTGCGCTGCGCAACATGTGTCAGCGCAGTTGCGCTGCGCTGTGCGCTGCTTGACACGTGTCAGGCGCTGGTGCATCTGCGCCAAACAGAATTAAAATTTTAATAAGATCTTTCTGTTCTTGTTAAAACAAGAAGATTGCCTTGTAGGGTGTTTTTCGTTACCCCATTGAGATGGGAATACGCACGCGCTTGTCAGGCGTACTACAGATTCCCCCTGCCTAGGGTAGGCCGGGGTTTATTGATTGTGGGGATCCGAATCTCCGGCAGCCGCGGACTAAGCTGCCGTTAATTACCCTTCGCCTTTGAAGCGAGGGAACCTCCGATTGAGGGGTTAAACTGGTCATGCGAACTCAATGTGCAGTGTACGTGTGTTGTGTTTTGAAAGGGGGTTTTTGAATATATCGGGAGCCACGCAGAGTTTTTACGAGGGTCCCGCTACCCGGATAGCGGGCTGGGGGTCAAGGGGGCTAGCAGCCCCCTTGCGGGGTGCGGGGCAGCGCCCCGTTAGAAATTTTTTTCTAACAGGGACAGTGTCGTGGAGCACGTGTGTGTGAAAATATGTATACATATGTATATATATATATATATGTATATATGTATATATATAAAAGAAAGAGGGGGGAAAAGGCATCCAAAGGATGTGTGGGGGCAGCACCTTGGACGCTGTGCGCCCAGGTGCTGTGCGCTCAGGCGCTAGAGTGCCACGTGTCGGCACGTGGGCGCTCTGCGCTTGAGCGCTGGGCGCTTGAGCGCAAGCGCGCCACGTGTCGGCACGTAGGCGCTTTGCGCTCGAGCGCCTGCGCTAGAGCGCAAACGCGCCACGTGTCGGCAAGGGGGAGACTTGCGCTCGAGCGCTTGCGCTGGAGCGCAAGCGCGCCACGTGTCGGCACGGGGGAGACTTGCGCTCGGGCGCTTGCGCTTGGGCGCAAGCACGCCACGTGTCGGCACCGGGGCGACTTGCGCTCGGGCGCTTGCGCTTGAGCGCAAGCGCGCCACGTGTTGGCACGTAGGCGACTTGCGCTCGGGCGCTTGCGCTTGAGCGCAAGCGCGCCACGTGTCAGCACACGAGCGCTCTGCGCTTGAGCGCCGGCGAGAAAAAGTGGTTTTTAGCCTAAGAAACAGAAGCTGTGCTTCAGAAAGGAAATATTTGTTATGTATATATGTATGGAGTTAGACTCCTGGGATGTTTTGAAGCTGATGAAGGGGGTTCTTCTTCTTCCTTCTGTTGTTTGGCCGGATCTTGAAGATCAAGAAGTAGGAGATTTTAAAAGAAACTCCTTTTTGAGATCTGATGGGAGATCTGAGTTCCCCTTTGTGGGTTTTGTGGTGGAAAACTACTTAGTTTTGGAAAAGAAAGAGTAAAACTCTTGATTTAATTCAAAAGAATTGAGAAGGTTTAGAACCTTGGAGAAGGAGCAGGAGGCTCAAAGAACCCTCGTTTTTGGGGGAATGAAAAAGTGTTGCTTTATTCATCATCATGTTGCCTTATATAGGCTTACATATTTACATATAGCCCCTTGGGCTTTACAAAATGGCATTTTAGCCATCCCATGGCTCATGTGCCATTTCATTTTGCACATAAGCCATGGGCTTACAAAAATTTGGCTTTATGCCCATTTTGCATACATTCATGCACAAAAATTACATAAAAATTATTTGTTACATGATTTTTGTTGTTGGCATGGGGAGGCTGGCCGCGGGCTCGACTTGGGCATGGGCCCGCTTGACCTGGGCTTGGGCCCACCTAGCTTGGGAGTTGACCTTGATTTTGACTCGGTCAACCGGGGTGTAAATTTTTACCCCAACAAATTGCCCCCCATCAATAAATGCACACCATATATGTGGGTCGTGTGCATGAAATTGATGGATCTTCTTTCACGTGGAGGCGACTTGCTTTGGTTCCCACTTTTTGGGATGCACTGCCCTTTTTACGACATGGACGGTCGACGCTTGACGCGTCTCCGAGATAGAGTGTCTGTGGTAGACGTTTCTCTAGCCCGGAGAGATTTCGTTGACGTGCCCCCGGCGTGGAGTGTCATTGGTCGACGTTTCCCCGAGGCGAAGTGTCTATGTTGGACGTTTCCCCGATGCAGAGTGTCGCTGGTTGACGTGTCCCCGGCACGGAGTGTCTGCTTAACGTTTCCCCGGCACGGAGTGTCGCTGGTTGACGTTTCCCTGATGCGGAGTGTCCGTGTTAGACGTTTCCCCCGATGCGGGGTGTCGCTGGTTGACGTTTCCCTGATGCGGAGTGTCTGTGTTCGACGTTTCCCCGATGCAGAGTGTCGCTGGTTGACGTGTCCCCGGCACGGAGTGTCGCTGATCGACTTTTCCCCGGCGCGGAGTGTCGGTGGTTGACGTTTCCCCGATGCGGAGTGTCGCTGGGAGGACGTATCCCCGAGACGGAGTGCCGCTGAGAGGACGTATCCCCGAGACGGAATGCCTGTTGTAGGACGTATCCCCGAGACGGAGTGCCTGTGGTAGGACGTATCCCCGAGACGGAGTGCCTGTGGTAGGACGTATCCCCGAGACGGAGTGCCTGTTGTAGGACGTATCCCCGAGACAGAGTGCCTGTGGTAGGACGTATCTCCAAGACGGAGTGCCTGTGGTAGGATGTATCCCCGAGACGGGGTGTCTGTGGTAGGACGTATCCCCGAGACGGAGTGCCTGTTGTAGGACGTATCCCCGAGACGGAGTGCCTGTGGTTGACGCAGAGGTCGATATTGGAATTGGTTGGTTTGATTTGTTTGATTTGAGTTGACATCAGCATCGCTGTACTGGAATATGGTACCAGGAGCGAATCATCATCTATCTTTGAGAGGATTTGGGAATTGGGGTTTTTGTTTGGCATCTGCATTGCTGCACTGGAGTAATGCCAGGAGCAACTCATCATTTGCCCCGGAAGGATTTGGGAATTGGTTTTTTATTTGGCATCAATATCGCTACACTGGAATATGGTACCAGGAGCGAATCATCATTTGCGCTTGCTTATCAGGAAGCGATGGCTTAGGAGACAGGTTTTAGGTCCCTATCACCTAAGACTTTTCAATTTTGTGAGCCGTAAGGGTCTCACAAAGCATTTTCTCCCTACGGATCGTAAGGATCCCGTAAGTGTATTTTCTCCTTGGGAATCGTGGGGACTTCCAAGTGTGTCGCTCCTTTGTGAGTCGTAAGGATCTCACGCGGGAATTTTCTCCTCACAAAGTCGAGAGGACATTGCGAGTGCATTTCATCTTTTTCTCACGAGTTTGCGCCCTTTCGGGTTTTCACAAACTCGCCGGCAGTCCTGCTGTTTTTACTCACGGAGCCCTTTCGGGTTTTCATCCGTGCCCATTTTGCTTGTGGACATACCTTTTTTTTATTTTTATTTTATTGTTTTTTATTTTTATTTTTTTGGAGAGATTGGGATTGTTTTACGCCCGTGGATTGTATACGGTTTTGCAGGATGTATGATCCAGACCGTAGGGCCAGAAACATTTCAGGACTTTGTTGGCGTCTGCATCGCTGCACTGGAATATGGTACCAGGAGCGACTCATCATTCGCCGTTGGGGTATGGGATTTGGAATTTGGTTGGCGTCTGCATCGCTGCACTGGAATATGGTACCAGGAGCGACTCATCATTCGCCGTTGGTATGAGATTTGGAATTTGGTTGGCGTCTGCATCGCTGCACTGGAATGTAGTACCAGCAGCGACTCATCATTCGCCGTTGGGATATGGGAGTTGGAATTTGGTTGGCGTCTGCATCGCTGCACTGGAATGTAGTACCAGCAGCGACTCATCATTCGCCGTTGGGGTATGGGAGTTGGAATTTGGTTGGCGTCTGTATCGCTACACTGGAATATGGTACCAGGAGCGACTCATCATTCGCCACTTTGGGATTTGGTTAGCGTCTGCATCGCTGCACTGGAATATGTTACCAGGAGCGACTCATCATTCGCCACTTGGGGTTTGAATTTGGAATTTGGTTGGCGTCTGCATCGCTACACTAAAATATGGTACCAGAAGCGACTCATCATTCGCCATTGGGATATGGGATTTGGAATTTGGTTGGCGTCTGCATCGCTACACTGGAATATGGTACCAGGAGCGACTCATCATTCGCCACTTGTTTTTTTTTTTTTGTTGTTTCTTTTTTTTATTTTTTTATTTTACAGCGATTGCTCTATCATTTCAGCTTTTCTTATCGCGAAGGTCGCGATCGCCCTATCATTTCGGCTATTTATTCGCGGTTGCCCCATCATTTCGGCTTTATTTTCATTTTCATTTTTACTCGCTGATTTTTATTGCGAGTTGCCCCATCATTTCGGCTTTTCTTTATTTTTCTTTTATTTACACATTTTTTTTATTTACATTTTTTTTACATTTCCAGTTTAACGACTTAGAAGTCGATTATTCCCAGTTTAAAGACTTGGTGGTCTGTTGTTCCCAGTTTAATGACGTGGCGGTCGATTGTTCCCAGAGAAAGGCGGGTGTTTGAGAGAATCAGGTCCCTGAAGGACATCGGTCCCCGTATGTATGAAATTGGCGGTCGCAGCTTGATTGTTTGTTAACACGCCAGGGTACAATGATATTTCTTCCGCCTTATATTGTTTCTCGACCCAATCCTTGAAGATGCAACAGTCTTCAATAGTGTGCCCCAGCACTCGGTGGTATGGGCAAAAGTTAGGATGATCGGTCCTGTTCGCTTCACTTAGCCTTCTTGGTTCTGGTAGCCGCAGGCCATTCTTCAGAGCATCTTTAAAAATTTTGTGGACCTTGTCCCTTCGGAATGAGTAGACCTTATTTCTTCTTTCCTCCAAAGTTGGCTCTCGAGACTGGTCAGTTTTTGATCCGCCCGCTCTCTGCTTATTTGGAGAATCGATGATATTAGAACTTCCGCCTTTTCGGTTATCGTCCCTCCAAGGTTTCGGTCTGTTTGTGAACTGAAGATCCTGAGCGGACTCAGGCCTTGAGCGTTCCAACATTTGGACCTTTTTGGTCAGCTCTTGGAATGTTTTGAGACCCGCGGTACATAGAAATGGGGCCATCCAGTTGTTGAGATTTCCGACAAGGAGACTGACAGATTGGTCCTGCTCTATCGGCGGTTCGCATTTGACGGAGAGATTACGCCATCGGGTTATAAAATCCGTGCTGCTTTCGTCGCTCTTGGGCTTGGTCCTTACGAGCTTGGCAATGGTAATCTTATCGCTGACGCTCATGAACCTCTGCCGAAACAGAGACTCCATTTGGACAAAGGTTGTGATGGAGCCATCTGGTATGCTCGCGTACCAGTCGAAAGCGACATCGGTCAAGCTATTAACGAACTGGCGGAGGAGAAGCGCATCGTTGCCCCTAGTGTTCCCGCATGAGGCTTTGAAGTGGGCGATGTGCTGATTCGCATTTCCCGTCCCGTCGAATCTTCCGAATTTGGGGATGACGTAGCCGCTAGGAAATTCTACCAGATCATACTGAGCAGGATATGGTCTCCCACTACTACTGACATCTTTTTGCGCTTCGGCTTCGGCTACCAAGGTTTTGACTTTGTCGGTAACCAAATCCATGATTTGATCTTGAGTTAGCGGGCTATTGTCGTCGGTAGCCAAGACAGTTGCCGAGATAGGATGCGACCGACTTTCGTGCGGTCCGCCCACCCTTGGATTTGAAGGAATAGGCGTTGGCTGCCTTGGGACACCGTTTCCCGGTTCACGAGCAGAGCCCTCCGCTTGATTGGGCGGCTGAGAGGCAAGTTGGGCCGTGAGCTGTAAGACGACGTTCGTCAAGTCGTCAATTTTGGAGTAGAGTTTGGCCATCTCCTTGTCTTTGCTTCTGAGCTGTTTTCGGAGCTCTTGAAGCAGCTCTTGCTCCGTGGTCCTGGGGCGGAAAGTCGGCTCTTCTTCGCTTTCCGAGCCCGACTCTTCATGAATTGAGAGCTCTCTCTGCCTATCAGCCTCATCGAGAGGGTTTTCATCATCCAGCGGAGGCGGCTGTTCTTGGGAAGTGGCAACCACATTCAAGCCAGATTGGATTTGAGATGTGGTGGCCCCGTCCTTGCTCTTGCTGCGTGTGCCCACCACGTAGACAGTGGGGATAACACATTCAGCCAACCCCTCATCTTTAGCGGGGTAACCCTGTTCTTCGAACCTCATGAGGTTTAGCCTGGCAGTAGCCCTAGCCCTTTTGTTGGCTCTATATCTGAGCCTTTTCTCCCTCAGCTTCTCGATTTTGAAGGCTTGGCGGGCATCCGCTATCCGGGAAGCCATTGTGGGTTGATCAGCGGGGAGCTTAGAGAAGACACCCGATCGAGCAGTTATCAGGGGCACCGCCGGTGCTTGCGCGAGACGCCTTACAGCTTTGTTGGTGTCGATGGCCTTGCCCCCAGCTGGGGCCATGGAGAGTCGTTCGGGAATGGACTTGCGCTTGGGCTGAGGTGCCCTCACGACCACCACATTTGGTCTCCTGCTTTTCGAGACCGGTTTGTCTGCCACCGGGGCCTGAGGAGCTGGGATGGCGCCAAGTGGCATGAACATAATAGAGCCGAATGGTAGCAGCGGCTCCTCCCATTGTCGCCCGAGACTGGCCGGAAGGACCGTCCTGGAGTCTATCTTCATCGTGTAGGAGACAGGAGCTGAGTTCATCATCGAAGACATCGTCGGAAGATGATTGCTTGAAAATCTGCATGAAAGAGCATTGTTTTAGTATAAATATAGACATGTAAATTGATTGAGTTCGCATGAACGTTTAACCCGAAATATGGGAGGAGAGATTAGTCCCACCGGGCGTGCCAGAATCTGTAGGGTGTTTTTCGTCACCCCATTGAGATGGGAATACGCACGCGCTTGTCAGGCGTACTATAGATTCCTCCTGCTTAGGGTAGGCCGGGGTTTATTGATTGTGGGGATCCGAATCTCCGGCAGCCGCGGACTAAGCTGCCGTTAATTACCCCTCGCCTTTGGAGCGAGGGAACCTCCGATTAAGGGGTTAAACTGGTCATGCGAACTCAATGTGCAGTGTACGTGTGTTGTGTTTTGAAAGGGGGGTTTTGAATATATCGGGAGCCACGCAGAGTTTTTACGGGGGTCCCGCTACCCGGATAGCGGGCTGGGGGTCAAGGGGGCTAGCAGCCCCCTTGCGGGGTGTGGGGCAGCGCCCCGTTAGAAATTTTTTTCTAACAGGGACAGTGTCGTGGAGCACGTGTGTGTGAAAATATGTATAGATATGTATATATATATATATATATATGTATATATATAAAAGAAAGAGGGGGGAAAAGGCATCCAAAGGATGTATGGGGGCAGCACCTTGGGCACTGTGCGCCTAGGTGCTGTGCGCTCAGGCGCTAGAGTGCCACGTGTCGGCACGTGGGCGCTCTGCGCTTGAGCGCTGGGCGCTTGAGCGCAAGCGTGCCACGTGTCGGCACGTAGGCGCTTTGCGCTCGAGCGCCTGCGCTAGAGCGCAAACGCGCCACGTGTCGGCACGGGGGAGACTTGCGCTCGAGCGCTTGCGCTTGCGCGCAAGCGCGCCACGTGTCGGCATGGGGGAGACTTGCGCTCGGGCGCTTGCGCTTGGGCGCAAGCGCGCCACGTGTCGGCACCGGGAAGACTTGCGCTCGGGCGCTTGCGCTTGGGCGCTTGCGCGCCACGTGTCGGCACCGGGGCGACTTGCGCTCGGGCGCTTGCGCTTGAGCGCAAGCGCGCCACGTGTCGGCACCGGGACGACTTGCGCTCGGGCGCTTGCGCTTGAGCGCAAGCGCGCCACGTGTCGGCACGTAGGCGACTTGCGCTTGAGCGCAAGCGCGCCACGTGTCGGCACGTAGGCGACTTGCGCTCGGGCGCTTACGCTTGAGCGCAAGCGCGCCACGTGTCAGCACACGGGCGCTCTGCGCTTGAGCGCCGGCGAGAAAAAGTGGCTTTTATCCTAAGAAACAGAAGCTGTGCTTCAGAAAGGAAATATTTGTTATGTATATATGTATGGAGTTAGACTCCTGGGATGTTTTGAAGCTGATGAAGGGGGTTCTTCTTCTTCCTTCTATTGTTTGGCCGTATCTTGAAGATCAAGAAGTAGGAGATTTTAAAAGAAACTCCTTTTTGAGATCCGATGGGAGATCTGAGTTCCCTTTTGTGGGTTTTGTGGTGGAAAACTACTTAGTTTTGGAAAAGAAAGAGTAAAACTCTTGATTTAATTCAAAAGAATTGAGAAGGTTTAGAACCTTGGAGAAGGAGCAGGAGGCTCAAAGAACCCTAGTTTTTGGGGGAATGAAAAAGTGTTGCTTTATTCATCATCATGTTGCCTTATATAGGCTTACATATTTACATATAGCCCCTTGGGCTTTACAAAATGGCATTTTAGCCATCCCATGGCTCATGTGCCATTTCATTTTGCACATAAGCCATGGGCTTACAAATATTTGGCTTTATGCCCATTTTGCATACATTCATGCACAAAAATTACATAAAAATTATTTGTTAGATTTTTGTTGTTGGCATGGGGAGGCTGGCCGCGGGCTCGACTTGGGCATGGGCCCGCTTGACCTGGGCTTGGGCCCACCTAGCTTGGGGGTTGACCTTGATTTTGACTCGGTCAACCGGGGTGTAAATTTTTACCCCAACATGCCTTCTGTAAAATAGAAGCCCTTGGATCAAAGATCCAACGGTGGGGAAAATTCCCCAAATCTCTCAGAGAATGATCTCTTTAACAAACTTAACAAACCTATGGGCACTATATAAAGACCCTTAGACCCCAATTCAAAGGAGGAATATTGTGAGAGATTGAGAACCTCAAAACAGAGAGAACTCTGAAGAAATTCAAGAAAAAGGTAAAAACCTTCATAAAATAGAAGAATTTCTTCTAATAGATTATTGATCTAAGAACAAGATCAATGATCTTTATACAATAATAAGTGCTTTGCACTCTTTTATGAAGCACTGGTTCTCTGAAAACAAGAAAAATAAGGAAAAACTTGTTTTCTTTTATCTAAATTGGATCAAGAAATCAAACAGTGCCTTGCACTTTTTTATGAACCATTGGTTCTGGAATCTTCAAGATTCTCAAGATTATTGAAATAGTGCCTTGCACTTGCAAAAACTGCACTGTTGCGCTCCTGGGTTGGCGCAAGCCACCAGAGAGCGCCACGTGTCAGCATCTGAATCAATTGCGCTATGCGCTTTTAAGATAGAGTCTCGCTCTCTGAGATTGGCGCAACTCACCAGAGCGCGCCACGTGTCAGCAGCGCAAGCGCAGCGCACTGGCGCAGCGCACTGCGCTTGCGTGACACGTGTCATCTCCACAAGCGCTTGCGCTCAATGATTGGCGCAAAGCGCCTGACAAATGCACTGCATTGTTTACTGAAGGGCCAAGCCCAAATTAAAAAGGCCTAGCGAGCCAAAATAAATTGCAATGCAATAAAAGGGCAGAACCCAAATAAAATTTATGCTCTGCATCATGTATAAAAGGGAAGAGCCCAAACAAAACAAAATGCAGTGCATTATTAAAAAAGGGGCAAAGCCCTAGCACGAGCCTAATAGGCCAAAAGCAAATAAAAATGTTGAACATTTTTTTTAACTGGACTTAGCCCAATCATGGCCGTAAGTCCTCAAATTAAATTGACTGAGCAAGACTGCTCTCCTAAATCAATTTACATCCGATTCAAGAGTACATCTCTGAACTCCTCTGACCCATATCGTTGTAATCCTTCAACGACGTCAGAGAGGTGATGGGTCCCGACAACCACACATCAACATGGACTGCGGGGTCCTTAAACTCGTGGACCGAAACGTCCCTAAACTAATATTCGTCCCTAAACTGGAACATGGACCACCACGTCCCTAAACTGGAACATGGACCACCACATCCCCAAACTGGAAATTGACCGCAACGTCATTAAACTAAACAATAGAGCCAATTGCTCTTTTATTGGATCTAAACGATCCCGTTAAGTTGATCTTAGTCTGGAGATTAGGCTAACGTATCCTTAACAAAAGTTTAAGTTGATCTTAGCCTTAAATAGAGCTAACGTATCCTTAAACTAAAGCACCAAACCCAAATCTAAGTAAATACGGATTTGGACTAATCCATGTCCTACGGGCGACGGCATAACTTAGTCTCCGTATACAATCCACGGGCAACCACAAACAAAACAAACACACACGACACGAAGTGAAATTCTGGAGAAGGAGAAAGTTGTTACCGCGATGCGGTAGCGTAATTAACTGCAGGGGCTTGCGCCTGCAGGGAAGAGCGTCCCCACAATCAAAAACCCTTCAAGCGAGGGGGAATCTGACGAAGTCTGCTACATCGGCCGCATCCGTCTAAACCTTCGATACATGGTGCCATAAATCAACTTAGCATTTTCGGAGAGGTGGACGGATAAAACCAAATAGCATCTGCCCCGAATCTCAGACAAGGCGTCTTCACGTCGTCATCACCGTCTTTCGGAGGGGAACATATTCTGGCACGCCCGGTGGGACCTTTTCCTCTTTCCACTCCACACTTCGTGTGTCGTCTTCGCGAACGAATCACGGTTTGTTAATGGTTGCCTTTGGATTTCAAGTTACTAAGATTTGGTCTTTTGCCTGGCGCAGAAATCAAGCATCAATGGCCTCTAACTGCTCGAAGTTCTAATGCAACCGACGCTCCACCTCACCTGGAATTGTAGCATATGGGCCTCAAGCGGCCTCCATCCTTGCCCTGCCGGTAGAACAGGTGACCCAGGCCACCACCGGCCTGTTTTCGGGACCATGATCCCTCCTGCAAACTTCACCCTGCCAATACCCGTACCGGAAGCTTCGAAGAAGTCGGTCTTTGATCGACTTGCTACTCCCACGGCCCCTATCAATGGGTCGTCCAACTCCTCGGTCTTCACCAGACTGAGTCTGAACTCCAAAGGGCTCGCCAAAAAGCCCATGATACCTGAGAAGGCCATCCCAGATAAGACGGCCGCTCCCGAAGTCGCCAAGGCGGCTTCTCCTGTCAAAGAGTCAGTCTTTTCAAGGTTGACTATTCCGGCTCCTGCCCCTGCTCAAGGATCTATCTTTGACAGATTGAATATCACCCCACAAAGGACAACCTTAGTTTTTAAGAGGTTAACGCCAGCGGCGCCCCATCCGGACAGGGGGCAAAAAGAAGCTGTCTCTATCGCCGAGCCAGTCCCAACGGCTCGTTATGCTCGACGTCGCCATTGGCGACGAGTAAAGAAGGCAGGGGGCAACTCCCCCTCAGGGCTAACTCCACCTGCTCCAGTGGTGGAAGTCAATGCTGCTGTTCCAACTAGGAACAGCTTTGAACCACTTAGGAGGGTACGAAAGAACTCTCCAACTGCTATACTGAAAAGATCTCCTCCACCTGCGGAGAGAGTTCCGGAGACGAAGCTAGAGCAGCCTCCTCAATGGCTGTCCTCCAAAATATACAAGGTATGCCAAAGGCGGTGAGCCTAAACGCCCTAAGTCCGGGGGCATAAAAGTTCATACAGTATACATGACGTCGGGAAAGGAGGACAGCCGTGCATCCACAGGTCATAGACCGCTTACACGGTCAGTGACCAAAGCTCAGGAGCAACAGCAAAAGCTCCAGGAGATGATGAACGCGATGGCCGCACTCACTGGGCCAAAAGAAAGCCCTGAAGCGTCCTCGGACGAACGTCGGGAATAGGAAACTGACGCTGAGTTCCTTCGTCGGATATTGGAGAAGAAGGATAAAGAGGCTGCTGAACAAGCAGCCAACATAAAGCGTATGGGCCTCCTGTTTCAAGACATGGTGGGGATGATGATCCAACAAGATCCTCCGGCTGAACAGCCCCCGATCGTCCTTGAAAACGATAGGGGAGAAACGTCGAATCCTCCGCCAGCTCTGTCAACAGCTAAGGAGGAGACAATCTCCAAAGCTGACTTGGACGAGTACATAGCCCAACAAATACGGGCTCATCATGCGACTGAAGCTGCCGGCCAGGTCGTAAAAACAGGACGACCATATCCAAGATGGTACGACCAGATCAAGTACCCGCCGGGCTACACAATTCCCAAGTTTCATGTCTATAAGGGGACGGGCAATCCCCACCAGCATGTTGCCCAGTTTAGGGCGCTCTGCGGCAACACCGGCGGTGATGATAAATTGTTGCTTCGCCAGTTCGTTGGAAGTTTATCAGATACAGCGTTCGAATGGTACTCTGAGCTTCCGAAAGACTCTATCAAGACCTTCACGGAGATGGAGCTACTGTTTACCCAGCGTTTCACAAGCGCCAGCGAACGCACCCCGATGACGGCATTGATTAACGCCAGGGTGAAGCCAGGCGAGACATGGGTTCAATATGCTATACGGTGGCGGAACTTATGGTCAAAGTGCGAGCAGCGCATTGAGGAAGCTCCTGCAGTGGGTATGTTTGTGGGAACCCTTAATCCGCAAGCAACCATCTCATAATTTATGATGTTCTTCAAGCCGACTACCTTCCAGGCCTTGATTGACAAGCTAGCGCAAATGGATCAGATGGGCCATAGACCTCCTCTTCCAAAGCCAGACTCCCGAAATGACAAGGGGAAGGGAAAAGCAATCGTTGTCGCTAATGCTCAACAACAGCCGAGCAACTCGAAGCCGGTTGTTCGTCAAAATAATATGCGTCCGCACGTACCCCTTGAAGAGGGGCTAGGACGTCCTTACTAGTTTCCCCGAAATAAAACGAGAAGATTATTCAAGCTGGCGTTGCGCAACCGACTCATAAATCTGCCGAATCCAAAACGTCTGTCGCAACCAAATGATGTCAATAAGCCCAACTATTGTCCCTATCATCGGGTACTGGGTCATCCGATCGAGGATTGCTACGTCTTCAAAAATTGGCTTGAAGACCAGTACCAACAGGGCAAGTTCGCGTTATCCGACAGATAGAAGGTGAGTCCGCCGCAACCTCACACCTCTAAAAGGATGAATACGCCGGGGCCAACGTGCTCTCTCGTCGAAGAAGCCCCGTGGGAGGTTGTGCTGTCAGCTAAGACAAAAAGGATGCTGAACGATCTTCGAGCATGCCCAGCGATCAAATGGAAGAACCCGTTGGAACCGCAGGTCATTGAGGGGATGTTGAAACCGCGTCTAACTCCAAAGACCGATGGTGGTGGCCCAAGCACTCACAACCAGCCGTCAAAATCTTCGAAGAAGAAGAAGAAGAAATCCAAGAAGCCTGTGAAGCCTGACGACAAGCGCACGGACTTACAAAAATAAATTGACGTGTTGGAGGAATATAACCAGAAAGCACGAACTCCCATTACACTCCAAGAGTTCCTCAACCACGTCTTTCAAGAGGAAGGTGAGGGAGAAAGTTCGTCGGATGAGTCTGAGGAATACGTGGTGAGCTGCCATATGATCTCCCATTCGCTGACGGACGATGAGGAGACTCCTTGCACTGGAAAGCTAGGGGCAGATCCCGAACCAAAAATTCTAGGGCCATCAGATGAAGTAATTGACGCATTTCTCAATGAAGCTCTGTTGAAAAGTAAAGCTGATCGGGAACGCGAGACGGCTATATTTGAAAGGGCCAAGCGCCAGCGACTTGACGAAAGAGCTGAGACACTTCCGCTGGAGCAAAAGACATCCACTGCCGATGAAAACAAATTCAAGACGAGGAAAAGATTTGCTAAAGCCATATCAATAGGAATGAAGCTACCACCCTCGGAAGAAAACACTCTCGGTGGAATAGAGATGTATCCTAATTATTACCTATATCATCATAAGATCGCACACGCTACTGAAGACTGCGACTCCTTTAAGTGTTGATGGCAAGGGTATGTCACTCACAGGCATTACGTCAACAGAACAAAGCGGGAAGCACGTAGACGGCGGAAAAATACGACAGATGAGCATAAAAGAGTCGCCGGCAGTTGCCACAGGAACGGCCCCGATGAAGAAACAGCCTTCAACCCTCTCTTCAAGGAATCCATCTCTGAAGAATTGAAGAATCATGAGAATATTCATCCATGCAAGGGCATACTACCTGGAAAGAATCTCGGACCCGCAAACGACGGAGCGAGCAAAAAAGATGAAGGAAAAGGAAAAATGACCTTCGTCGCCAACATTCAACAACAACCGAGCAACTCAAAATCGATTGTTCGCCAAAACAACCTGTGCCCACGCCCATCACTCGAGGAAAGATTGGGACGTCCTTACTCGTTTCCCCAAGATAAAACGAGAAAACTGTTTGAACTGACAGTGCACAACGGACCTGTCAGTCTGCCGAATCCGAAACGTCCGCTACAGCCGGGAGATGTCAACGATCTTAATTACTGCCCCTACCATCGAGCAGTAAGTCATCCACTCGAAAATTGCTTCGTCTTCAAAAACTGGGTTGAAGACCAGTACCAACAAGGCGAACTCGCGCTGTCTGAAAACTGGAAGGTGAGCCCGCCACAACCACATGCTCCGAAAAAGATGGATATGCCGGGGACATCATGCTCATTCATAGAGAAAGCCCCATGGACCACTACGTCCTAAAACTGGATAACGGACCAGAAACGTCCTTAAACTAATGCCGGACCGGAACGTCCTTAAACTAATGCCGGACCGAAACGTCCTTAAACTAATGAAGGACGAAACGTCTTTAAACTATTACCGCAGTATCTTCAGGCTGACGAGATGAGTAATATATATATATATATATATATATATATATATATAAAATATAATAAACGGTATGTCCATAAGTAAAAAGGGCACGGATGAAAACCCGAAAGGGCTCCGTGAGTAAAAACAGCAGGGCTACCAGCGAGTGTTCATGAAAACCCGAAAGGGCGCGACCTCGTAAAAAAAATAAAATAAAATAAAAAGAATAAAAAACGGTATGTCCATAAGCAAAATGGGCACGGATGAAAACCCAAAAGGGCTCCGTGAGTAAAAACAGCAGGACTACCGGCGAGTGTTTGTGAAAACCTGAAAGGGCGCAACCTCGTTAAAGGACACTTACAGGATCCTCTCGACCTTGTAAGGAGAAACCACCCGCGTGAGATCCTTACGACTCACAAAGAAGCAACACACTTAGGAATCCCCACGATTCCTAAGGAGAAAATACACTTGCGAGATCCTCATGACTCGTAAGGAGAACTCTCTTATGGGACCCTCACGGCTCATAAGATTTGAAAGTCTTAAGTTACAGAGACCTAAACCTGTGCTTAAGCAAACCCCCCCCCCACAACCTTCGATATTGCCCTACAAGCGGCTCAGTACTGACCCTTGTATACAATCCACGGGCGCGAATAAACATTTCCCTAACCAAGTCCCATCCGTGACTGGGGATATGTACGCACGATGAACAACCCTTATAAGTCCTCTCGACTTATAAGGAGAAAACCCTCTTGTAGGATCCTTACGACTTACAGAGGACCATACACTTAGGAATCCTCACGATTCCTAAGGAGAAAATACACCTATAAGATCCTCACGACTTGTAGGGAGAAATACCTTTATGGGACCCTTACGGCTCATGAAGTCAAAAGCCTTAGTCGACAGGACCTTAACCCTATTCGCTAAGTCACCTTTGTTCGATATCGACAGAGGCAAATGATGATTCGCTCCTGGCAACATCCCAGTTGTAGCGGTGCTGATGCCGAAATCGGTGTCTAATTTCAGGTTCACGGCGAAAAGCCAGTAGGCCGCGCATGCATACGAAGTAGCCGAAATGATGGGGCAACTTGCAATAAAAAGCAGCAAGTAAAAACGTATGCATACAAAATAGCCGAAATGATTGGGCAACTCGCAATAAAAAGCAGCGAGTAAAAATAAAATAAATAGCCGAAATGATTGGGCACCGCGAAAAATAGCCGAAATGATTGGGCAATCGCGACTTTCGCGATGAAAAAAGCTGAAATGATAAAGCATCGTGGAAATAAAACAATAAAAATGAATGAAACTTTTGCCCTACAGTTGAGATCACATCCATCCCTGTATACAATCCACGGCCACAAACAAAAAGGGGACTACATTTCCCCACCAGGTTGCGTCAAAGGGAAGTCAGATCACGACGACCACATCTACAGCCTGGAAACCAACAGCGGCGTTCCTCCTCATTCCAGCAGGACATGGACGTGACATCACCAATCGGAGCTACGGCAAAGTCTCCAGTTCCAAGACTCTGCGGTTCACGGACAATCTAGAGTCAGCAAACAACCTCCGTCTCGGAAACAAGTCAGCAAATGACCTCCGTCTTGGAAACAAGTCAGCAAACGACCTCCGTCTCGGAAACAAGTCGGCCAACGACCTCCGTCTTGGAAACAAGTCAGCAAACGACCTCCGTCTCGGAAACAAGTCGGCCAACAACCTCCGTCTCGGAAACAAGTCAGCAAATGACCTCCGTCGCGGAAACAAGTCAGCCAACGACCTCCGTCTCGGAAACAAGTCAACCAACGACCTCTGTCTCGAAAACAAGTCAGCCAACGACCTCCGTCACGACCTTCGTCTCGAAAACAAGTCAGCCAACGACCTCCGTCTCGGAAACAAATCAGCCAACGACCTCCGTCTCGGAAACAAGTCAGCAAACGACCTCCGTCTCGGAAACAAGTCAGCAAACGACCTTCGTCTCGGAAACAAATCAGCCAACGACCTCCGTCTCGGAAACAAGTCAGCAACGACCTCCGTCGTGGAAACAAGTCAACCAACGACCTCCGTCGCGGAAACAAGTCAACCAACGACCTCCGTCTCGGAAACAAGTCAACCAATGACCTCCGTCGCGGAAACAAGTCAACCAATGACCTCCGTCTCGGAAACAAGTCAGCAAATGACCTCCGTCGCGGAAACAAGTCAGCCAACGACCTCCGTCTCGGAAACAAGTCAGCCAACGACCTCCGTCTCGGAAACAAGTCAGCCAACGACCTCCGTCTCGGAAACAAGTCAGCCAACGACCTCCATCTCGGAAACAAGTCAGCCAACGACCTCCCCGTCGGAGCAATATTTCGACTCGGAAACAAGTCAACTCACCAACTACTTACGAGTCTTCTCGGCTTGTAAGGGAGAAAATTCTCTTATAAGATCCTTACGACTTATAAAAGAAAACACACTTAGAAATCCTCACGATTCCTAAGGAGAAAATCCACCTACGAGATCCTCTCGATCCGTAGGGAGAAAAGTCTCTATGAGACCCTCACGGCTCATAGAGTTGAAAAGTCTTAGGCAACAGATCTGAACCTGCGGCCTAAGCCATCGCTATCTCTTGGAGAAATTAAGATGCTTACTCTATTATCTGTCGATTATGTTCATCAAGACAACATGTTGATAATACGAGAAAGAGAAAGAGCAAAAGAGCATACAAGACATTGCAGAGAAAAAATGTGTATCTTTATTTATTAATTCAATCAAGTACAAGGTGAAGCGTACAAAAGAATAAAGAATGGATACATCTTATTCGAAAAAGAAAACTTTTTTACAAGTATATGGATACAATGAGAACTACTGGGAAGGAAGCGTCTTGCATAGCTCTAGCAATTGTTCGCGCACCTCCTTCCAAGCTTTCTCCTGATCGGCCACCACCGCCAGCTCTGCCTCCAGTCGAGCCCACTGCTGCAAGAAAGATGCAAGCTATTCTCCAACGGCCTGATGAGCAGCTTCCCGGCCTGGGGTGTCACGCTCGGCGACATCAAGCTTTCGCTTCAAGTTTAGCCTATGAGAGATGCTTTCCAGGAGGCCCTCGAACATAGCCTTCACTTGGGCAGCATTCGCCTCAACCTCAGCACGCAGACGAGCCGTCTCGCTCGAGGTCTCTTGGTATTCCCAAGGCCTTAAAGCCGCTTCTTGTTCCAAGTGGTGGACGTAAGAGGCGCTTTGCTCAATCCACGCTGCTCTTTGATTGCTTGCGGTTAAAGTCTCAGGAGCGGGGCGCATAAACTCCAGCTGATGCAGGCGGGCCTCGATCTCCCTGCAGTGGTTAACCCAATACGCGACGATGTCCTCGCTATGAAAGTTCACGAGTATCACCAGCATTGGGTTAACCGTCATAGAGAAATCTGCTGCAGACGTGGGAGTTTCGACGTCGAGCTCCTCGATGTAGTCGCTCACCATGCGCAGACTATTCACGGCACCTTTCGAAGACGGACGTCTCAAGAAAGGGCCTGCCGGCATTGTGACGCGAGGCTCAAAGGGCGCCGAGATCGGAACAACAGCTAAATAGAAACAAGATACGATTAGATGACACTTTAAGAAAGAAAAAAAAGGGGGGGTCATCAATGCGATAGTTTGCTATACCAGCTGCAGCAGGTGGCAAGGCCGGAAGGGCGGTGGTGCGACCGATCTTTCGTCTCCTCCTTCGATTTGTAGCACTGCAATCAGGATAAGGGAAAATTAGAAATAATTCCATTACTAAAAAAAAGAAAGACATCAGTTGGAAACTACACTCACCAGCGCCACCAGAGGAAGAAGCGAATTCAGATGGGAAGGAGAAGTGTGGGAGCAACACTTGATAAAGATGATCAAAAAGCACTCCTGAAAAGACACAACAGTACGACTTTAGTACATAAATTATGCGGCTGAAAGACGAAACTAATAGGTTGTAAATCCATACCTTCCAACATCTTCGATGGTACAAGAGAGGGCTGAGAAGTGACCACCGCCAAAGCAGTAGTTGACGGCGCTCCCTCGAGCAATGGGGCATCGGCACTGGCCGCACCTGCGTTAAAAAAATAAGGGTAAACCTGTCAGGAAAGATTGCAAGATAAAAAAAGGGGGACGGTAATCCGAAATTTACCTGATGAGCCTCCAGCTGAGATGGAGGCGTCTCCCTCCTCCATCGACATAAGTCCACCACCCATGGCCTCATCCCCAGACTCTACGGGGGCCGTCGTCGTGCTCGCAAGGTCAGGAGACGGCGGAGGGCCATAGGCAGGGAGAGCTATAACCGGAGCATTGCCAGACTCCTGAGAAAGAGCGGTTGGCTCATCCTCAGGAATCATGTCCACCTTACCTGCTACTCCCTCGGGCTCAGCAATCACGGTTGTCTCAGTCACCGTCGCCACGAGGTCATCGGTCTCAGGCGCTCCGTCAGCTGCTACCTCGGGCTCAGCATCGACCACTTGCTCAGGCATAGTGGACGTGACTATTTCGTCAGCCACTAGCTCGGGCCCAGCAATCCGGTTGTGTCATCCGCCATCGGCTCGGCTTCGACCAATACCACTACCTCTGGCCCCTCAGGTTCGACGGTCCCCGCCTCCCCCTCGATTGGACTTGGCCCTCCAGGACAGTATATATAAGAACCGACAGCTTCATAATTCTTACAAAAAAATTCTGAAAGAAATATTACCTGAGGTGGACTTATCGTTAACCTCCCTACTGGCGCGTACCGATTGTCTATGAGCTGTAGACAAGACAACCGGGGGCTCTTCTGACGGAGTATCGGCACGAGGGACGGTGCTTGGGCCCGCTCCAATGGCCAAGGTAGCCCTGCGTGCCTTCGCTTCGCGCTTCAACCGCTTCCTCTGCTCCCGGGCTGTCGCGATGGACCTCTTCGACACTTCCTTCATCAAGGTGTCGTCGTCCTCGTTCAGAGATGCCTCCAGAGCCTTTAAGGCATCTCTCATCGGCTCTTCAAGACGGGCCTCTCGTGGTAGCCCCGAAGAGGCAGAAACATTGGTGACTGGCAGGGGGAGAGTCTCCGCGTCACCTGGCGGAATCAGCATTGAGGTTCCTGCGATAAAAAAAAGGAGAGGTTAGATCGACTATAACACAAGGAAAATAAAAACTTGATGAATCGAAACTTACTAAGGCCTAAGGACGCTCTAAGGCGTTCCTCCTCTTGGAAGGTCTTGAGGGAAGCGGCAATGGCTTCTTCAGTGGTGATGCCTGTTGGAAGAAAAGAAGGAAAAACGTTAGTCAAAGGCAATAATAAAGATATGGTGTAATAAAAATGTGACTAGTGGTTACCTGATTCCGCAAGCTTAGCCAGCCACGCGTCGCGCCTCGCCAACCGCTCCGAAGCTACGAGGGCGGCTTCCAAGTCCGTGTCATCCGGCGGCATGACTAATCCCCTATTAGTCCCATATTCACTCAGGCCCTCACCATAGGGAGCGTGGGGTTCCTGACCGAACGCGGCGCCAGCAGCGAAGAGCGACTTCTTTTTCTTCTTCTGCCCACTAACCCTAGGCGCACCCGGGATCGACTTGCGCTTTGTAGACACCTTGGGGCGTCGGGTCCCGATGTCCACACCCACACCAGACTCCGGCGAGGCTATAACCACTGTTTCTACTGGAGCACAGGGCGCTGGTGGTGCGTCCGCAATATCGGGAAGCGGCAATCCGCATGGAGGACTCTGCGCACGCGGTGGTCCGGCTCTGGCATCTTTCAGTGGAGGCACTACCGGGGTCCTTGGCACCAGAAGAGCTTTGCGGTCGCTGCCGAGAGGCACACCTTTACGGTCGACCAACAACCGCCTTTCTTCCTTTATAACGGCTCCCGTCGAGTGATTGTACCATTCTTTATATACATTGAGGAGTCGTGGAGCGCAAGCCGGCGGACTAATAAAAAAGTGAGAACCCGTATTCAGGCGCATGAAATGATGCAGCGCGTTCTCCATCCCCTCTTCAGTAGCAGCAGGTTCCAGAAGGAAAGCTTCCAAGGGTACCCCTTGATCGTAGCTCGGTTGTTGGGCGAAACGATGCGGGTTGTATCTCATGAAAATCGCCGCACTGTTCTGCCTAAACACCAGGAAGCCCGGTCTGATGGAGTATAGATGGAGGGTCTCCCGGGCCGTCAAAACTGAGGCTCCATCTTTGAAGGTGTCTTGCAATGGCCGCACTGCAGTGGTAGACGCCTTTCCAGTAGTCAACACCTTATCGATGAAAGACACCCCGTCTCCAACGATGTGGGGGAGAAGGAGTAAACCCCTGGCATTTCGTGGCGATGGAGTCACAATTGATGCGCCAATCAACTGTATGATGCGAGGGAAGCTGCACCTGTCGTAGAACGAGGGCCTTTTGTGCATGCCGAAGACACCCGATGTGTGTAGCTCGAGCCATGATACGAAGTAGTGCATCGGGAAGATCACGTGCAGCACCCCAGGCTCATTAGCATCCGCCACTCGACTGAGGCCGTGATACAAGTGTGCCAAGCCGGCGATCCCAACGGCCACTTTTACCCCGATGGTCATCCGGTGAGCTGGGTAAAAGACGGAGGGCCTCATAAGGCGAGAATGCATTGGTAGTGCAAACCAACTCAGCCATAGCCCAAGAAATCCTAAAAAGAAGGCCTCCACGTCCATCCCGGAGGCTGCAACTTCCGCAAAAGACACAGTCGGGGAGTTAGGAAGGAAAAAACCCTTTTGGTTTATTTCCTTCGCCGGTAGGTTATCCAAACCTAGACCGAAAGGGTCGTCAAGGGTGGCAAACTTGGCAGCTTCTGCCGAGAGGACGCTTGGGTGAAGGAACCGAGCGATGAAATCCTCAAAGCTAACTCCGCGATTCCCACGTTCGATGAAAAGGGCCTCGTAGATGTTCAACACTTTGATCAGACTTGGGAATTGGTGTTGAACAGCATTTTCCGGAATGAGGCCCCTTACTGCCGGCTTAGCACCGAAGACATACTCGTCTGTCGGAAGCAACTCCTCATAGTGCTCCCCTATAACCGGTAAACCGGAGACCTCTGTGAATTCCTCCAGAGAAATTGACACTTCCCGGTCCATTACAAGGAAAGTGTGAGTAAGAATGTTCCACTGCTCCAAGAAAGCCTTGAACCACCAGGTGGGAAGCGTGGGATACTGGAAGAGGGAGACGTAAACAGCAGTGTACAATCCTAACCTTATCAACTGCGACTTCTTCGCCGACAGGATATACCGAGCCCACGGCAGATAGCCGATCGGGTGGCGGGGGATCAGACCTATGTTATATGATTGCCCCCAAGGTCGCGCCTCGCCTTGACAGATACGGCGTCCCAGGATATCCAAAACCATAGGACGCTGAACCGGAATTGCATCTATGGCAGGATGAAGAAAGCCCTTCGAAGTCCAATCAACCATCTCCACGGCATACTGCACCGGGGGTGGGCTGGCATAATGAATCGCCGTAATGGGCTCTGACGGTACTGCGCACGTGAAGCTCCGTCGACCCATGATAATCTGGTTGTACCACGACTCCCAAAGGTGGAGACTCTTATATTCCGGGTCGTGGTCCCTGATCATAGCTAGGACTTCGCGGTCCACGGGCGCTTCGGGAAACTCTTCCTCCGAACGAGCAAATGGGAATGAAGTATCGAAAGACATGTTTCCTACGGAGGGACAAAAGTTAACCGTCAGTATTGTAATTCCAACGCTCAACATTTTAAAATTTTACACCACACTGCAATGCAGTGGGTAGGGGACCAAATAGGGACCCACAAAATCTGGATGACAGTGCATCATTTAATAAGACAGCCCCATCATTGGATGAGACTGTCAATTAATGAAAAGACCCCCAAAAGAACATTCTCATTAATAATAAAAATCCCTAGAGACAAGGAGAAAATCTCCTCTTTTAGAGCAAAGCTCTGTCACAGAGTGACACTTGTCAAACTCTGGTCTCAGGGGAGTAAGATTCCTTAAAAGAGCCTAGCTCTGTGATAATGATGAGAAAATCTAAAAAGAAAAGTTTTCTTTAAACTCCTGAAAGATTAAATTTTTTGGGATCCTAAAAGATCCATGAAGACTCTTAGGAATTCTTCATTTTTAGATCAAAAACATCTACATTTTGATCCATGTGCAAAACTCTGTTCATGGGTTAGAACCCATGAACAGGATCTCTTCAGATCTATGGATTCTTGAGAGCAAAACTCTGTTGGTGAAACCCCAAAGAGGTTTTTTTTAGATCAAAGATCTATGAGAGCAAAGCTCTGTTGATTAAAATTAATTTAATTTATTTAAGTTAAATTTAAAATAAAAATGTTCTAAGTTCTGAACTCTGAAGTTCTTGGGAAGAAACAAGAGTAAAGCTCTGAAGTTCTTAAGAAAGAGAAAAGCTCTGAAAATCAAAATCTTGGAAAATAGTAAAGATTTTCTAAGGGCCAGGGGTCCTATATATACGCGCCTGCGCCTCTTCAACTCACCTGATTGATCCAACGGTTGGGATCTTGCTACCGCTGCACTCACGTGTGCGCCACGTGAGCACAATGGTGGGGGGAATTTGTTTCCCCCAATCAGAGCAAAACTCTGTTTGAATTTCAAAAATTCAAAATTCGAAGCAACGCTTCAAATTCCTTGCGCAACGCGCCACGTGTCAAAAGCTGATACGTCAGCGCAGCGCCCAAGGCGGTGCGCCCAATCAGAGCAAGGCTCTATTTAAAACAAAAATTAAGGGAAGCAACGTTTCAGATAATCTGTGCTTTGCGCTGCACGCCACGTGGCAGCGCAGTTGTGCTAGCGCTCTGCGCTGCGCGCCATGCGCTCGCGCGGTTGCGCTGCGCTCTGCGCTGCGCGACACGTGGCAGCGCAGTTGCGCTGCGCTGTGCGCTGCTTGACACGTGTCAGGCGCTGGTGCATCTGCACCTAACAGAATTAAAATTTTAATAAGATCTTTCCGTTCTTATTAAAACAAGAAGATTGCCTTTCTGTAAAACAGAAGCCCTTGGATCAAAGATCTAACGGTGGGGAAAATTCCCCAAATCCCTCAGAGAATGATCTCTTTAACAAACTTAACAAACCTATTGGCATTATATAAAGACCCCTAGACCCCAATTCAAAGGAGGAACATTGTGAGAGATTGAGAACCTCAAAACAGAGAGAACTCTGAAGAAATTTCAAGAAAAAGGTAAAAACCTTAATAAAATAGAAGAATTTCTTCTAATAGATCATTGATCTAAGAACAAAATCAATGATCTTTATACAATAGTAAGTGCTTTGCACTCTTTTATGAACTACTAGTTCTCTGCAAACAAGAAAAACAAGGAAAAACTTGTTTTCTTTGATCTAAATTGGATCAAGAAATCAAACAGTGCCTTGCACTTTTTTATGAACCATTGATTCTGGAATCTTCAAGATTCTTAAGATTATTGAAATAGTACCTTGCACTTGCAAAAACTGCACGGTTGCGCTCCTGGGTTGGCGCAAGCCAACAGAGAGCGCCACATGTCAACATCTGAATCACTTGCGCTATGCGCTTTTAAGAAAGAGCCTCGCTCTCTGAGATTGGCGCAACTCACCAGAGCGCGCCACGTGTCAGCAGCGCAAGCGCAGCGCACTGCGCAGCGCACTGCGCTTGCATGACACGTGTCACCTCCACAAGCGCTTACGCTCAATGATTGGCGCAAAGCGCCTGACAAATGCACTGCATTGTTTACTAAAGGGCCAAGCCCAAATTAAAAAGGCCTAGCATGCCAAAATAAATTGCAATGCAATAAAAGGGCAGAGCCCAAATAAAATTGATGCTCTGCATCATTTATAAAAGGGCAGAGCCCAAACAAAACAAAATGCAGTGCATTATTAAAAAAAGGGCAAAGCCCTAGCACAGGCCTAATAGGCCAAAGGCAAATAAAAATGTTGAACATTTTTTTAAACTGGACTTAGCCCAATCATGGCCGTAAGTCCTCAAATTAAATTAACTGAGCAAGACTGCTCTCCTAAATCAATTTACATCCGGTTCAAGGATACATCTCTGAACTCCTCTGACCCCTATCGTTGTAATCCTTCAACAACGTCAGAGAGGTGACGGGTCCCGACAACCACACATCAACATGGACTGCGGGGTCCTTAAACTCGTGGACCGAAACGTCCCTAAACTAATATTCGCCCCTAAACTGGAACATGGACCACCACGTCCCTAAACTGGAACATAGACCACCATGTCTCCAAACTGGAAATTGACCGCAACGTCATTAAACTAAAAAATAGAGCCAATTGCTCTTTTGTTGGATCTAAACGATCCCGTTAAGTTGATCTTAGTCTGGAGATTAGGCTAACGTACCCTAAACAAAATTTTAAGTTGATCTTAGCCTTAAATAGAGCTAACGTATCCTTAAACTAAAACACCAAACCCAAATATAAGTAAATACGGATTTGGACTAATCCACGTCCTACGGGCGATGGCATAACCTAGTCTCCGTATACAATCCACGGGCAACCACAAACAAAACAAACACACACGACACGAAGTGAAATTCTGAAGAAGGAGAAAGTTGTTACCGCGATGCGGTAACGTAATTAACTGCAGGGGCTTGCGCCTACAAGGAAGAGCGTCCCCATAATCAAAAACCCCTCAAGCGAGGGGGAATCTGACGAAGTCTGTTACATCGGCTGCATCCGTCTAAACCTTCAGTACACGGTGCCATAAATCAACTTGGCATCTTCGGAGAGGTGGACGGATAAAACCAAATAGCATCTGCCCCAAATCTCAAGCAAGACGTCTTCACGTCGCCGCCGCCGTCTTTCGGAGGGGAACACCTATCTTCGCGACTCGCTAGCTCCCGTAGGTCCGACCTATCCCGCCCCCGATCGAGAGGGAACTTTATCGCCAGGTGGTAGGTCGATATCTGGGCCTGGAGGGAGTTCAGCGTCGGGCGGCCGAGGAGGACGTTGTAGGCCGATGGGACTTTTGCTACGATGAAGTCCACAGGCAACGTGCGGCCGGGCTCCCCGATCGTAAACTGCAGGGTGACCACCCCTTGCGCCGGGATGGAGTGGTTGGTGCACCCCGAAAGAACGTGAGAGGTCGGTTTCAGGTCTGCTGGGGCGAGCCCCATATGTAGAAAGCAGTCGTGGAAGAGGATGTCCGCCGAGCTGCCCGAATCGATGAGTATCCGGTGGACCTCGTACCGGTGGATTTGGGCCGTGATCACCAGTGGGTTGTTGTGGGGCACGGATATACCGTGGAGATCTCCGTCGCCAAAGGTGATGGGCTCGCGGCCTCTAGCCTTTTTGCTCGGGCGGTCGCCCGCGTCTTCGCTGAGGGAAAAGTGGTGGCTGTGACCTGGATCTTCGGGGCGATTATTCGCCATGTGGATGGAGATCGGAAGACCAACTTTTTTTTTGTCGAGTTTTCGTTTCCCACAGACGGCGCCAACTGATGGAAGTCCTTTTCAAATCTCCTTCAGATGTTGTCTTCCGTCGATCTCCCAGTGGATTCTGGAGGGGATCCCCCATTGAATATGGGTCTCAGTGGGTTTTGAGGAGATTTGGTAGTTGGAGGAGTTTGACACCATGTACCTGCAAAGAAGTCCCGGGGTGGTGCGTTACCACCGAGGACCCTCCGACGATCAAGTTAGTACTAGATCCGAGCAGCGTAACGGCTGGGTGGAGTAAAAAAATGGCTTCCTTGACCCTTCTGTGATGGGGGTTTATATAGTGGTGGAGGCATGCAGCAGCAAGCGCGAGAATCTCGCCAGCAGTTACGCTCCCGACGTCACGCCCGTGTAGAGAGCGGATCGCCCATAAATGGGGATCGTGGAGGTGTGGAACGTGGGATGTTGCTGGCGGAGAATTCGCACATGGCGAGATTCGCGGAGCTGCGGTTACGCCTATTAGTGGCAGAACTGGTCGGAGGGCCGAGAAAGACAGCCTCGGCAAAGGGGCTCGGGGACGAGCAAGAAAGCCGAGGAGACTTGGTCTGGCGGCTGCCCGGGGCGAGCTGAGGGGCCGAGGAGGCTAATATGCGGGGAGCCCCGAGGAGGGCTAGCTTGCGCTGGCCGGACGGGTACAAAGGTGGCATGGCCTGCCTTTGTGGGCCC
The DNA here is from genome assembly GCA_030015575.1 of Agapanthus africanus. NCBI lineage: Eukaryota > Viridiplantae > Streptophyta > Magnoliopsida > Asparagales > Amaryllidaceae > Agapanthus > Agapanthus africanus. The sequence continues at coordinate 470,572,869 of CM057349.1, forward strand.
TTTCTTCTGAGTTCTGGGACGCGCCGTCCGCCACGTGCCCTGATCTTGAGGGTCGCCAATATTGAGCATTACCAGAATTCTTATTGTTTATTCAGCAGTTTTCATATCTAAATGATATGCACTAGAACCAATTTACAATTTTATTTCAATATGTTTATATGAAGAGAAAACGGGATCTCTGATTGCATAGGAGGAAATTTTTGCTTTTTGCAGCATTGTTGAAATCAACATGTAAGCTAAATTAATTGAATCGAGTTATTAGACAAAATCGAATGATGAATTTAGGGCTGGGGCACGTGCACAAAACTATCTTATCTATATATAGGGATGTATTGTACTCATTTCCTTTAGGATCGATCAATAATATTTCCAAATGTACAGTTCTTAACTGTTAATAACCATGAATGATGTTGATTCTTGTGGTAATTGTATTTTATTTTTTATTTTATGGGTGAATTTTAGGGGTTTCATGGTGGGGGGGGGGGAGGGGGTTGGGGGTGAGGGGGCTACGGCGTCAGGGAAATCGACGAGCAGCTCCATGATCACTGTGTGGTGCTCATGGACCAGGTTTGAGGAGTGAATTTATTCTTGAAGATTTTAAATTCTGGGAATTTTGTGTATAAGATCATTGATAAATGTATAGTGCACTAGATTTTGCTGCATTTATAGATTCTTTCAAGTTGTCAGGATGAAAGCATTGATGCTTTTCAGTATTGTTTAATGCTTAGTTAATTAAATTGTGAATGGAAAATTTTCAAGCTTGGTCATAGTCTTTATATGTAAACTGTATATACAATCTCTCTCACACACAAACACACCATATTTGTGATTTTATCATCCAACTTTATAGAAAATACTAAAGAAGTTCCGCCAAGGTAACTACTTTTTGGTGGTTTTAACTCATAAAGCTGGAGTAAGGCCACAACATGAAACTTGTGAATGTTCCAAAAGATCGAATTGTTAGAAGTTTTAGTCGCCGGAAGTTTCGGAGAGGGTATGAGCCTTCATACTCACATATAGCCTCGATCTGGCACACGAGCCTCCATCCGGCAACATTGAGGATCCATCGGCCACATGTAACTGGTTACAATTTCTATAGCGGAAAGGGTCGAGGGTGCTACCTCGGATACGACCGTTAGCATTAGACACATCGTACGTAGCTGTAAACATCACTACTAGAAAATTACCTATTGCCCACGGATTATTGGCCACGACAAAATTCCGTCCTCAATACACTTAATTCCCGAAGGAAACATGCTCGTGGCGATACGCATATTGCCAACTGAATGGTGAAAAAAGAAGAAGAAAAAACCAAATAGATAATATAAAGAAATCCTTTTTATCAACTAAAAATCCTCTAAAAATATCACGATCCCATGATACCCGCCATCCTCTCGTGTATCCCTTCCTTCCCTCATCAATCAGAACAATATTCTTTTCTTCTCTACATAAACCCTAGCCGCCAACCTTAGCTCCTTCGTCTTCAACCACCGCGCCATCGACCCCGATGACATCTGCCGCTCGACTTCTCTCGCCATCACGCCTTCGAATTCAAGCACAGCTCTCTCGACTTCTCGCCACCGAGCCCTCGATTTGAAGCATCGGCCCTCTAGACTTCTGTCGCCATCACACCCTCGACTTCAAGCACCGCCTCTCGATTTCTCTCGCCACCACGCCCCCGATTTCAAGCGCAAGCCCATCCTCGACCTCGACTTCAACATCCTAAGCCCTTGCTGCCTCCGATCTCCCCTTCGAATCCTTGCCTTCAACTGATCACGGCCAAGTCCATTATTCACAAAAAGGTATTTTAATACTATATCAACAGGTTCTTTTAAGCATGACATGTCACTTGTTTAATTTACATCTCAGAAAAGACTTTTTATATGGCTGAGTTGTTGATTTCTCTACTTAAACTTTAGATGCTCTTTTTCATTAAGAAAAAAAACCGTAATTTAAGTGCTTATAAGATATGTTAAAAATAGACTCCATAGATTGAACATAAAATTACTTGAATAACAGACTTGATGGATTCAATTAACTTCAATTTTCTTTGATAATTTTGTGATTGTGATTATTTGTAAGAGTAAATCAAATTTTAAATACAGAAACATATTGTCTTTTTTGATGGGTCTTTTATTGGGCACATACAAAGTGAATCAGTAATAAAACCTAAAATGCGTATGAGATTAGGCCGAAGAAGGATAAACTATTCTTGTAAGAGAAACTATTAGTCTGAGATATGGTTAATTATCAATATTCCTTTACAACTACCATCAGAGGATCCTAGTTTAACCGTAATTATTCATGTAAAGATGCCGGGAAATGTTATGTCATGCTGATACTAGATTCTAAACCTTAATATATTAAATTATGCCATGCTTGATATTAAATTCTACACTTTCTGAACTAAAGTTAGCATTAAATTGATAAATGTCATATCGCAGAATTTACGTAATCACATAATTGGGATATGATTTGCAGATGAGGATAGTTCCTGATAAATCATTCATGTATGTGCATCCTCAAGAAAGATTATTTGGCACTGAATTTGAAATCGGACTTAAAGCTTTTTTAGATTATGCCGAAACAAATATTTGATCGAGAAACAGTGCGACAACACTTGGTTGCTCGAGGGTTCCTTCCAAATTATACTTTTTGGGGTTTCCACGGATAAGGGATGGATGGTTTTGAGCCACTAGTGCCATCGGAAACAGATTTACTGATGGAACCAGATTTATTGGTGCGAGATAGGATCGATGACACTGACGAGATGTTGCAAGACATGTTTACCGGTGAAGGTCACATGGAGAACATGGGTTACATGGAAGATGCGGAAATCCCGTCAGATCCCGATGATTTAAAGGAACTATTGAAGTTGTTAGAGGAGAATGAGACGGATTTGTATGAAGGTTGCACAAAGTTCACTAGGCTATCATTCATGATAAGACTTTTCCATCTGAAATCACTTAGTGGAATTGTTGACACACTTTACAAAGCTCTAAAGTTATTGCGTAAAGTAATCCCTAAAGGAAAAGAAAGTATTCCAAAAAATTACGAGGCCAAGAAAATTGTCTCCACGTTAGGTCTTGAGTATGAAAAGATTGATGCTTGTCCTATTGATTGTATCCTGTATTACAAAAAGAATGCTAGCCTAGAGGAATGTCCCACTTGTAAAGTATCAAGATGGAAGAAGGAGAAGCATACTTCTGTTTCACAACCATCATCGGAGGGTAAGAAAGATACGAAGTCATGAAAAATATCGGTGAAGGTTCTTCGCTATTTCCCTATCACAAAGAGATTGCTAAGGCTTTTCATGACAAAGGAAACTGCGAAAGATATGAGATGGCATTCGGACAGTCGAGTTGAAGACGACAAGCTACGACACCATGCTTAAGTTTGGAAACATTTAGATCGTACTTATCCTAATTTCGGAGTTGAACCAAGGAATGTGCGTCTTGGTTTAGCAACTGACGGATTTAATCCTTACGGTGTAATGAACTTAGGATGGTCCACATGGCCTGTATTGATTATGCCCTACAATTTACCTCCATGGTTGTGCATGAAGCTACCTTTTTGTTCTTGTCATTGTTGATTCCCGGGAAGTATCCACTGGCAATGATATCGATGTATATATGGAATCATTAATGGATGAGTTGCCAAGTCTTTGGAACATAGGTGCAAGAACATACTCACAAAGGAGCTTTACAATGCATGCGGCTATCTTGTGGACCATCAATGACTTTCCCGCTTATGGAAATTTGACAGGATGGTCAGTATATGTAGAGAATGCATGCCCATTATGTGATCTCGATTTTGATGCGAAACGCTTAACCTTTAGTCACAAATACCGCTGCTAGTTTCATCGTAGGTGGTTGCCTCGTGATCATCCATTTCGAAAGCTGGCTACCAAATTTGACGGCAAAGTGGAATCATGAGATGCACCAATACAATTATCGGGACATGAGATTCTTGAACGTCTTTCTGACTGTAATGTGAAGTTTGGGAAAACTCATTATGAAGCAGATTCAACAACTAATTCGGTTCATAAACGAAAAAGAAATAACAAAAAAAAAAGATAATGACGAGACTTTTGGGTCTCAAACTGGGTTGGTAAGAGGTTGGAAGAAAAGAAGTATCTTTTGGCTCCTACCATATTAGTCAGATTTGTTAATCAGACACAACCCAGATGTTATGCATATAGAGAAGAATGTGCTAGATAATATTTTATCTACGTTATTGTAAAATTCTCTTAAGTGTAAGGATGATTTACGAGCTCGTCGAGATTTAGCCGATATGAGAATCCGACCAAGCCTGCAACCAAAATATCTTGGAGACAATAGATACGAATTACCAGTATCAATCACCACAATGTCGAAGGATGAAATGAAAAGCTTCTGTCAGGTACTTAAATCAGTGAAATCGCCAGACGGCTACTCGTCCACTATATCTAGAAACATAAATGTCGAAGAGAGAATGATTACAAACCTTAAAGCTCATGATTTCCGTATTCTTCTACATTAACTGCTTCCAGTAGCTTGCCGAAACAATCTACCACCGAATGTGACAAAAGCATTGATAGAGTTTTGTGGCTTTTTCAATCAACTTTGTTCTAAAGTTATAGATGTGGTTGGATTTGAAAACTAGAGAAACAGATTGTGTTGACATTGTATAAGTTGGAGATGGTATTTCTACCATCTTTCTTTACCGTAATGGTACATCCCACGGTACATATAGCCACCGAGGCTAGGATTGCAGGGCCAGTCTCACATCGATGGATGTATCCAATCGAGAAGGGGGTTGTGTGTGTGTCTGTGTCTGTGTTTGTTATTGAGAATAATATTTCACCGATTACATGCGTGTAAATCTAATTAACTTGATGGTTTTTTAGGTATTCAGGCTTTCTTAAACGACAAGTACGCAATTGAGCTCGTCCTGAGGGGTCAATTGCGGAGAACTATGTTGCTCATGAATGCCTAAACTTTGCCTCGCGATACATTCGTGGAGTTGAAACAAGGCTAAACCGTCCTTTGCGCAACGAAGAAGGTACCTTCCAACCTTATCAAGGGGAGGATAAAAACTTCCCGAGACATCTATTGAAGCAGGCTCATGCATACGTGTTGAACAATCTAGACATTACTGCAAGGTAATGTAAATTTAACGTTGTATTAACACTTCAATTATATTCATTTTTTAAAAGTTATAAAAATGCCATGTAGTTGACATCGGGATTTTCTAAAGCGGATAATAAAGGGAAGAAATGCTAAGAGGCAAATTAATTAATAGTAGGCACAGTAAAGAGTTTCCAGTATGGTTTCGCGAACATGTAAGAGTTCTATAATCTTATTTCAATTAAGAAGTATATTCTGACATGTATACTAATTCAGGCACTTGTTATTTTTATATATTAATATTGAATTGCTGATGCCTTTTCTCAAGGAATAGTCAGATCGGAAGAGTTCGTCCGTATTTCTAACCCACCGCTACCATTCGTGAAGCGATACAGTGGATATTGCATCAATGGATACAAGTTCCAAACGACCCATCTGGAGGAGAAGAGGGAGACCTAAAACAATGGCATCGTTTTAGGTTTTGACCAAACTTGTTATTCGAGTTCTAATTAGGATAAAAATCCAGTTGAAGCCAATCTTTTGTACTGCGGCCAGTTAGATGACATAATTGAGATTTCATATGGACTTAGTGGAGAAGAAAGCCATGTGCTTTTTAAAGTCCGTTGGTGTGAAGCGGCAAATAGTAAGGATGAGTATGGTTTCCAAGTCGTTAATCTTACTTAAGAGATTTGTAAAGATGAAAGGTTCATATTGGCTAATCAAGCTCAGCAATGCTTACGTGAAATTTCCAAAGCAGCAAAATGAGTGGGTGGTCTTAACGAGGCCACCGAGATCCTTGTTTGAAAGCCCTGTTCTTCAGCGAAGACATAGAGCCAACAGATGATGGAAGAAATAGTTATGAACCTAACTTTTCTTGCGCACAGGATTTTGCTATTGCTGCTGATGATGTGGTTAGGTCATTCATTCCTAGTGTAATTGCAAATGAATAATGTCTATAACAAATTGTAATGACTAATGACTAAACTTATGTCTTTAAATGAGATGAGACTTCTAGTTTTATATTTTAACTTGTCGCTGCATGTTGCGCATGTTTAACTGAGAGATATTATGCCTTTAAATTTGCTAAATTCATATACCTTAACATTATGCAATATTTAACTATAATCTGTTGTATTTGATATAACTATTTGTTATACTTTATATTGTACCATGCTTATAAACTTGTACATGATGGATAATTTCGTAAGGAAAAGCATAGCACACGCAAATCAGCTGCGTCATCATCGTTTGTAGCATCGCAACCATAAGCATCGTCACCACTGTTAGACTACGGTGCAAGGGTCGCAACACTTGCGGACCGTGGCGAAAAAATAGAACAAAAAATTCAAAACTTACCATATAAACTACAAACCAAGATCATCCAAATACTAGAAGGTGTAAAAGATCAAGAGAGCTAAACTAGGGTTTAGAGGGAGCTACAACTTTTGTAGCGTGTCCACACTTAATTAAGTGGAAGATCCAAGCTTTGCTCTTAGGCGTCCGAATCGAGCTTGATCAATGATCTCCTCGTCAAAAATGATCCATCTTGAAAGCAACCCACTATAAGTTTTAACTCTATCAAAGAGCACTTCTTTGTGAAGCAACTTGCTCTCACAAATTGCTTGTAAGCAAGAGAAAGAAGATGACGTAGAAAACTCTCTTTTCTTTCAAGTTCCTCTCTTTTTCTCAACACATGAGTAAGGGTGAAGGGTCAAATGAGAATTCATTGGCCATACCTTTTCTATCTTTTTCTCATATATAAAAAAGGGAATGAGGCATATCTACACAAGTGGCCCCGCACTTGCCCACATGCCTTCACATGCTTCTTTGTCATTAGGTGACAAACCTAGTATATGTATCATATACATAAACTTGTATACGTATCACATACATATATACATTATACTTGAGAGTGTGTGTGTGTATCATATACACGATACTAGCAACTATATCCCATATGGATATTAAGTCAACACCTGACTTAATAATCCGGCTTATAAATAAATCGGTTAATATTATCAAACGTCCGATTAATATATGTGTATCATACATACGTGTTTAATCGAACTCCCGCACGTATCAAGTATACGTACAATTCCAATCCACATCATCGTTTCGCTTGAGCGGGCACTTTCGGCATGGGACTCTAAAGACTTGACAATACGCTGACAGTAGATCAATAGAATCATATCCGATTGAATCTAAAACAATTTCAGATCGATCCCCTAACGGGTTAGCCCACAAGCACGTCAGCGGCACCAGCTGTACGTAACGGCTACCCAGTTATATGTCAAAGGGTAAGTCAACAAGCAAACTCATCCGAACCCAAGAAAGCCTACCGGTGACAATTACCATATAGCCCGGTCTCTTCATCGAAGAGTGTCGCATACCGGGTATGGGGGGTGAAAACTGTCATATACCTAATAAGTCATGCCGATATCAGACTCATAACCGTCCGAGATACAACTGATAACACTTATCATTTTATCTCAACCGCCTTGGCCAATCCTTCAGATTATAGTCATATCATACACATCGCGACATCGACTCCTTATACCGAGAGAGGTGAATCCCCTCTTGATCGCTCACTGCCTCTATGTGCTTCGGGATTATACCCAACTAAAACCTATATGCATGGCTCTTTAAAGCCGGGGTTGGGTAGTAATCAAAGTATAGTGGGAACACACATAATATATTATGGCGATCTCAGGTCAAAAAACTATCCTGTATCATTGTCACTAAAGAACTGCTTTCTGACAATAGGTATAATACCATCTAGGAGTTCTCGATGAGTCGGTTCGGTGTACTCATTCTCCAATGAACACTTGTATACAATCTTCGATGTCAAACACTAATGGCTGTTTGACTAGCCATCGCCCTCCAACCGGGTCAAGAAATGTTAGTGTTGTCAAAGCGTGTTAGTAAAATGTAAGGCTAAGAAAACGATTATGAGAAATGTAGGTAGAATGTAGGTGAAATGGAAATTTGATGACAAATGATAAGTTTTTAAGAAAATTTTTGGAATTTTTTTTTTGAAAAGAATACGGAATTAAGGACATAAGTTCAAGCAATCACAATCAAAATATGCACAATCCTATCTAAAGTTATGGTCCTCAAAGTCCAACTAGACCGCTCCTACTGCTCCAAAACGACAAGTTGTGAGATAACCCTCGAATCGCCTCTTCACTGCCAATTGTGGTCAGGTAAGCACAAGTGAGGTAAGGAGGGTTCCGCCCACGAATCACCATAAGACGGGCCTTTTAAAGTTACATCTTCACTTGTCTAGCCTAGGTACCACAAAATCAAGTTTAGATAAACGACCAAATACCCACAACCTTTCTCTGTCTTATTGAGCGCGACAAGTCCTTAATTGTCTGAGTCTAGATATTTTTTAATTAAGCTCAATGGTGATGCGTATACTTTTTATGATTTTTGGGGTCTTAGAAAGGGTGATAAAAGCCCCACCCAATCTAAATTGGTGTTATAGCCACTTAAAATCCGTATTATTTATGCAAAAACAGTAACACTCAAAATCTAAAACACTTGCAAAAAAATTTATTTGGCGGCGGCGCAAAGAATTCTGCACAAAAACAATTTATTGGAAAGGGAGAGAGAAGTTGCGTAAAGAATACTGCAGAAAAAGGCAATACAGTGTATCTCAAAGAGGGTTTCTGGAAGAAAGGACTCACAAAATTTTTGGGGCTCTGAATCGAAGTTTTGGCCGTGGATTCGTGCCTAAATCTTCTTAGTGGTCGCAAAACAGCGGTGGAACTTTGGAGTTTGATCTCAAATTTCTTAAGTGCACTCCTCTTGTTCTTTTCTTCTGGTTTTCAGTCTCTTGTTCTTGATTGGATCACTGTATTTGCTCCAGATTTTGGTACGGTTTCGTCTTGATCCGCCATGGTGTAGCCACGAGATGTCGGTCTAACTTCCCATGACTTTAGCACTGAGCTTGCTCTTCTCCCTATCTTGCACACTTGCACAAAAATAATCAAAGAATAACCAGATGTATGTTTATGGTTTTTTTTATATATATTCACAAATTAACCGGAAACTACAAAAAGAAATAAACTACCATTTGATTGAAAGTCTTTTTCACCACGTTTTTAAAGTCATATTCCGCAATCAAGACGAGTTTGCTTGGTAGCTAACCGGTTGAGTACGGGTCGATCCACGGAGAGATGAAAGTCTTTCTTTATATTTTAACGATTTAAGTCAAGTTTGTCCAAGTTTGTTCAATGCTAACTATGTGTTCGGATATGTATGTTAAAGAAAGCTTGTTACGGTTAGGATTAGGTTAGTTTGAGTTAGGAATTTGCTCACTTCTTTATTTACCTCTCTTGATATTGATGTTACGATATCGGTAACAACGGGGATTAGCACGACTAGAAAGAATACTTGCGAGTATAAGCTAAGCTTTTCAATGCTTAGCTCCTTCCCTTTGGTTCTTGTCCGTCTGTTCTTGGGTTTTAACCATAACCTCCGGTTAACTCAACCACAACCGGTCTTACTAGGGTCTCACCACTATCATGGAGGATAGGATATCGTAAAGAGCAGATTGTGAATGCTTTGACGGGAATTCAACTCAAGTTGTTGGGATCTCACCTAAGCAAGAAACCTACTCACTCATTATAAAAAAGAAAGAAAATAAAACAAGTAGTGAAGATAGAAGAAAATGAGGTAGAAGAAGGCAACTAACTACTTAGGATCTCACCTAAGCAAGAATCACATTTGAGTTTCATGGTTGCAATGATAAATAAAATAGAATAGAAAAAAAAAGAAGCAATGAAAACCAATAAATCACAATGTACACTACTAAGAAAATAAAAAGCAAGTAAATAAAACTAGTTAACAATTGAGGCAAGACATGAAAATAAAACTTTCAATCTTCATTTATCATCCACTCAAAAAGCTCTCACATAATTTTAACGGAGGAAACATAAAGAAGAAGAAGAAGAAGTTTGTTTTAAACTAACATTAATCCTAGATAAAATAGCACATCCTTATTTGACTCTGAGCTGGAGCGTTTATAGGGAGTGAAATGAAACCACATGGGTGTTTTCTGAACCCAAATGAAACGACAATAACGCCAATTAAATTTCACCAAACAACAACACGTCAGGGGCGCGGATCCGCCGCCTACATGTGCAAAATTTCGCGCATCCGCAGTCTGATTGTTGGAATTGATGCCTCGTTTTTCTTGTGGCTTCTTGTGTTGCTTTATTTTTCATTTTGATAAGTTTACATTTGCAAAATCCTTTCAAAATATTCCCAGATTTTCAACAATCTAAAATAACATTTTTTTAAAAACTTTTTTCTCCATTAAATCATTTGATTTTTGTGTCTTGATCTCGCTCGAGCTCCGCGCTGCCACCCTTGTATTTTGTGCTTGTTCTAAACACGAATGAACATCGCTTTATCTTTTTCCTTGTACTGGTAAGCAGCACCTGACGGATGTGGATGACCGGAACCCGTAATTTTATCTGTTTATCGGCAGTTATCTTGAATTTGTCATAACTGTGCATGATTTGTATTGTTCTGGACTGAGAACCTGTAACATGTAATTATGTAGTAAATACGGATCAAAATCACCTACCTATATGCAATGCGATCAACAATGGATGGTATAAAAGTGCAAAATTTTGATATGAACAACGGCGACGGAGGAAGGAAATGACGGAGTCGACGGCGACGAGTGGCAGAGAGAGTCGATGCGAGACCACTGAAGTGTGGGCTCGATGCTGCCTCTATCGCATTCTTCAGCGATTTCTCCGGCAATTTTTTTCCGAATGATCGATCAGCGATCATCTTTCTTTGCTTGTAAAACGTTGAAGATTTATTTGTGGAAAGAAAGAGAGAAAAAAGATAACCATGCCTGAAAATAGTAACCTTAAATTTTCCATAACGACACGTGGCGATCTCTGATTGGCAAATCGGAAAAAAAATTGTTGAACCGGTCACGTGGATCTCGAGGGCAGATCCAACGGTCCGGATCTATAGTCGGGTTTTTTTGCAATCACCACCCTACCGCACATGAGCATTTCCCTAAAAGTTCGAGTTCAAAATAAAAGTCTTTAATTTCTGTTATTCAATAATTTATGATGGACTAAGCCCAAAAAAACCCCGTAAAAGCCGCCCTTACATTTTCAACCCGGAAACTCGTCCAAACCCGTCTTACCCGAATTTAAGGGTACAAGTATAACCCACCGTAAACATTTTGGGTTTAGACGGTTTTGGACTTCGGGTTTAAATTTTGGATTGGGTATTAATCAAAAACCTGCCCAACCTACAAGGTACTTGAAAGTTCAAGAGGTTTAGAATTATCCAATTTGTAGGGGGCTATATGAAAAACACCAGTCCTCTGCCACTCAGCATGTCTGCCTCGTGTCCGAAACCCGTCGCCTTACCCCCACCTCAAATTTACATCCCTGCCCCTCTCTCACTCTCTTGTCTCACTCTCTCTTTCCCTTTCCCCAAAGCTAATGGCCAGCTCCGACGAATCCAAGCTCATCTCTGATCCCCTCCTCCCTCCTCCGCCTCCCTCCGCTGCCGCCGCCACATCCTCCGACGAGCTCTATCCGCCGCCGATCTCCTACACCCACTCCCCCCGCCCTCTCCGCGACCTCCCCGTCCTCCTCCTCTTCCTCCTCCTCTCCCTCTCCACCCTCGCCCTCGGCGTCCTCTCCATCTCCCGCCACAACCGCCACCGCCACTCATGCCCTAACCCTAACCCTAACCCTAACTCCTCCCTCTCCTCGATCCGCCTCAAACCCTACGTCGTTTACACGCTGGTCGCCACCGCGGTCCTCTCCGCCCCCATCGCCGTCGCCCTCCTCTCCCTCCTCCGCCGCTTCGCCAAGCAGCTGATCTACGCCGCCATCCCCTTCTTCGTCCTCACTCCCTCCTTCCTCAACCTTTACTGGTTCGTCTCCTGCGCCCTCTCGTCCTCGTGCTCCCACAGCTTCCCTTTGTCCTACCGGATCCTCGTCCTCGTGTTTTTGTTTGTCATTATAGGGATCTTTATGTGGATCATTGTTGCGAATTGGCACCGCGTCGAGCTCACGGTGAGGATTGTTAGGGTTTCGGCGGCGGCGCTGGAGGAGAATTTGGGGTTGATGGGGGTTTTGCCAGGGTTGGCTTTGGGGCTGGTTGTTTATTTAGGGTTGTGTGTGGTGTTCTTGGTGTTTGCAAGGTGGAATGGGAGGGTGGAGGTGAGGGAGAGGGGAGGGGGTGAGGTTGGTGGATATGATTGTGTGTGGAGAGAGGATGGGTGGGTGAAGGGGTATTTTGCATTGGCGATTGTGACGATGATTTGGACGGCGGCGGCAATGGTGGAGGCGCAGGTGTATGTGGTGAGCGGGGCGATTGGGCAGTGGTATTTCACGAGGGAGGGGAAGCCGAGGAGGAGCATTCGGTCTTCTCTGAGGTTGGTATTAGTGTGATGCAACTCTAAAAAATTGACATTTTAATTAATTTTATGTTTATATCATTAATAGTTATGTGATTACTGGTTTTACGCTTGGGAAATTGTTCTTGTCAATAAATTTATTTTATATTGAATTTGATGGATGATATTTAGGAAATGTACTAAATATAGAACTTGTCCAGATCATATACAGGACACTTTTCATCCACAATGATATATGATATTCACTAAATACCCCCACCCACCCCACCCCCAATATACCCCAACATTTGCCATTCAATAGGGTATTTTCTCGACAGGCATGAACTTAGCATGCAACATTTAAGAAATTTGATTGGTTAGTAGGAGCCGCTTTATAGTTAGAACTACACTAAACTCTAAAAATACGAGCTTGTTTCTGATAGTTGCAGCTTTGACGTTAAAGTTGAAATGGCAATTTTAATTAGAGAAGTTCTTGTTGGAGCCGTGCATAAATTTGATGCAGCTCGAACTACAACTCTTTTAGGACAATGCAATGCAACTACAACCAACCATAGACGTGCTTTGTCAAATTACGTAGGAGGAACTATATTTCAACCAACAAAAATGTAATTTCAACCGCCATAGTACGATCACCATTTATATGAAAGTGTGTTACATCTCCACAAATAAGTACTGAAAGGCATCATTGTTGTCATGACTCATGAGCGATTCTTTTAAGCCAGAAGGCTATAGAATCTAGAATCTAAAATACACACTAATTTGAATTCTGAATCACATGATCTTCAACGATATGATTCAGCATTATAACCATGATGAAGCAGAGTTGCATGTCATATGCCCTTGTAAGAAACCAAAACTAAAGACATTAGCCATGCATATTTATGGCTTTGTTGGAAATAGCCGATGGAATCAACACCAAATGTTAAACTGTGTTGTCAATAGAAGGACAATAAGCTAAACCCCAAGTAACCTTACATTTATAGTGTTGCTTCTGACTAGGATTCATTAGTTGTAAGAACTAAGAAGCATGCTGAGGGTAGCCAATAAAGGAGTATATGCAATATTGTACAAAATTAGCTATATGGTTGAAGCAAGCTCTTCTCTTGCATCACTTCTTGTCGCTTGGATGGGAGTGGGCATCTTGTGGTTCCACATCTTCATCAGCTTCAAGCTCTAGATTCTAATTATCCAGCTCTTTCAAAAATCCGTGTGATTCATGTCACCTTATGGTACCATGTATGCTCTTTGGAGATATAGCACTCTAAGACTAGTATCTTTCTGTTATCATTGGTTTGATGTGCTTTGGGAGTCAAGGTGATCAGCATTGGTTCATTAAAATAAATGGATTGATTGTCGAAAATGGACTTAAGGTTCTTCAATTGATAAATTTGTGGGTTGTGTAAATTTTCAGCCAGAGCTATTAATGGATGTGCCTTGGTAGATAGGATTTGGGATTACTTTACTTATTGCATATTTCCTCTAAATTTGTTTTCTGTAGTCTTGATATTTTGTTTACTTATGCAGGAATGCTTTTGGTCCCTCATTTGGTACAGTGTGTTTCTCGGGAATGGTAATGGGTATTGTACGTGTTGTTCGTGCTATTGTAGATAGTGCACAACATGAAGAAAATGCTTCGGGATTTGGGAATCTTATACTTAATTGCTGTGCGAAGTCCTTGTTATCAGCATTTGATTTTGTCAACAAGTTCACCATAAATTTCGCTGCAATTACGGGTGAAGCTTATTGTTCTTCAGCTAAGATGACATACGAGCTTCTGAAACGGAATCTTCTCTCTGCTGTTTTTGTTGAGACAGTCTCCACACGGATTCTTGTTGGGATTATTTTTGTTCTTTCAGCATTATATGCAATAGCGGTGAGTAACATCCCCCCCTCCCCCCTCTCTACTTCTCATTTACAAGCTTTCAGATCTTTGGCTTGTTGGTTTCTCTGGTACGAAATGAGCCACTTCAAATAGGTTCATTGCTCCGGCCCAGAATACGATTAATCCATACACATTGATGTATGATAGGTAAGTAGGTGTGTTATTATGTTTGTGCACAGGGGAAACAAGGTATAAACATTGAATCCGAGAACACTGCTGTGTTTCTGTGTGTTTTTGTTATCTAGTTAGATGCCAGAACAGTTCTGAGATTAGTTTAATGTTTTGTTTACACAGTCCATCTATATGAAGATCAAATCAAAACTTGCATATATTCTGGGGTTACTCCAACCGATAAAATGGGACTTTTTAATATATTTACAGTTACATGATAGACTCTAAGAATTTAGAGGTCTGATAAATGTGTTGGTAAGCATGGCATAATTGATAAGCTAATAGACCCTAATAGTTCTGAGTAAATATCTTAGGTTCCCTTAAACCTTAATATATACATTTGATCTTAAAAACTTGTGTACAGAGTTTCAAAGGCCACTCAAGCCTATTTGGTGGCGTGTATTAATGCGTGCAGAATTTTTATATCAGTCAACCGTTCATTTTTATTTAAATTATTTTTTAATTTTGCATTTTTGACTGTCATCCTTATGATGTTGAAGCGATGTCTAAAGAAGAGATTTTTGGCTTGAGTTTCTAGACTAAAATGTTGACGTAGAGGTATAGGCGTATAGCAGTTATATTATTATTGAGGTTATGTTTTTTTGGAGGGTTTTCTGAAAGTAGCCAGGGTAACATTAAGTAGTTGGGGCTTTGACTTGAGCAGGATAATACTAACTAATTGAGATTTTGACTTGGCTGTACTAAAACATGATCAGCACATAGGTGTCAAAAAGAAGTTGCATTAGCGTGTGGTATTTAATATTAGAGGATTATTGATCAAATAATTGAAATGTGCTCAACCGCCTTTCTTATGATGTATGTTATTAGTGTGAGTGGCAAGGAGCTTTGGCAAGGGATGGGGACTTGTGACAAATAGGTCACAGGTTCTTTATCAACATATTTTATTATTATTACTATTAGTGTGGCTTAACAGATTATACTTGTTTCATTGTTTTTATCTGTTTTGCTTTTATTGAGACCAAATTATACTAGTGATTAATCTTTGAATATCTTGATTTTTCTAAATTTCCATATGATGTCATGTATCTTTCTTTTACCAGCTTTTCAAATTACTAGTATTTATATGTTAATTACTACCTCCATTTGCTTACAGTTGAATATGAAACCCTCAAATGCTTTGATGAGCTCTAGCACCAGAGTCAGATCAGAACTGAATCCTTTTTGTACTTGAAGCTTGCCTCAATTTAACCAGTAGGTGTATATGGCTTCAGAAGCATACCAGTGGTGTAGTAACTTTTGAATGGGTCTTTAGAAATGCAAGGAATATACTTGGTTAGAATTCCTGGTTTCAGATTGGCCAGTAGTTATGATGTTTGGATCGATATAATTAGATTATATTATTTCTGTTCCTAGGACCAGGGTGTTGCATACATTTGTGTCTTTTTGACTTTATGAATTATGATACATATATGCTTGACGACTACAGTTCTGAAAGATAACATGTTCAACTAATATGCATATTAACTTTATTGGTTGGAAATATCTTTCCGAATATTAGCATTGCTTATGCTTTCAATGGTGTTACTAAAAACAATTTAGGAAGCTCTGAATGTCATCTTATACTAAAATATTGCTTCCATTCTAAAAATTATGGAGCACTATTCATTCACCACTCGAGCCTGGTTTTCCTTTTGATGACAAGAAAAGACCCGTGTCGTTACATTGGCTAAGCTATCATCAAGCAAAGATGGATTTAATAAATGTTATGAATGTCCAATGGCTATAACTTGAATCAAATTTCTTCACTAGACAATGATGAATAAGTTCTAGATGCATCTAACAATCCCCATTGTTCCTACAGGTTTTTGCGATCTTAAAGGCTGTTACCGCTCTCGGTACCGAAATCTACTTCGTAGCAGCTCTTTCATGGTTGCTGCTTATTTTAGTTTTGGGTTACTTTGTTCACGTGTTGGATAATGTGATCGATACCATATATGTTTGTTATGCTATAGATCGAGACAGAGGCGAGGTTAGTAAGCAGGATGTCCATGAGGTGTATGTTATGCTCCCAATTAGTAGAAATCACAGGCCGACCCTTTCCGATAACGCTGCGATTGTATGATGATTTGTTCTTCTCCTTTTCTATTATCCTCTGTTATGTTTTTCTGAGCGCGTTCAATGATTTATGTATTTCATTCAGGAGAGGAGATGAGCCGTCGCTTGTATAATAGGCTGAGGTTTTTTTTTTCTGTAAAAATGTACAAATTGCAAGTTTTGCTATTCATATAGGTTTGTATTGTAGTTTACATGAGGGGCGTTCATAGCTGCTCCTCTGTTTAGAGTAGCAGACAATTGCAGCGAGGTTCTCTGTGGCTGCCTATCAGAATCATGAAATATTGCATGCCAATAGTTCATTATAACTAGGGCAAATGCATCCGGCAGGAGAAGGGAGTAGATGGAAAATTTTGGACACTATCCAGTAAGCTTGGTGGTATATCCTTGGTTATATATCTTTTTATATGATGATCGAACATGTGGCTAGTGCATGGTGGAACTTTTCATGTGGGTAACTTACACTAAAATACCTACAATTATCACTATTTTACAATAAAATATCTTAAACAATGTTAATTTCACCAAAATAACTTTTCATGTGGGTAACTTACACTGAAATACCTACAATTATCACTAATTTACAATAAAATATCTTAAACAATGTTAATTTCACCAAAATACCTTGACGTGTTGATAAAACTTTGGATTTTACCCTTTTGCTCCTTGATTTGCTAAATATGCATTCCATGAGGGATAACTAGTAGGAGAGATGGGCTGTTCTAATTGACATTGAAGAAAACGGTGATATCGAGAAGCTTGGAGGGAAGGACGAGGCAACAGGAATGATGGATGTAGTAGAGGAGAGGCAACGGAATGATGGATGTAGTAGAGGAGCAGAACGTGAATGTGGTTGAATAAAGGTGAATGTGGAGAGAAGGCGGAGGCAAGCAGGAGGAAAGATACGTGGAGGTAAGGAGGAGAAGGAAAGATGGGGATAAGAGGTTTTTATTTTCTCAAAATAGGATAGTTAGGGATTAAAATTGGTAAAATAGGGTAATTTAAAATATAATTATAAGAATATGACGGTTTGGGACCATGTAGACATGGTCCAGTCCCGACATCAAGAGGACGGGTTCCTGAAATCTGCCATCACCACTAAAAAGTGGAGGACGGGTTCTCAGAACCTGACCTGCTCCCATTCCATCCCACCCCAAGAATCTCCTCGTCCCATCCTACCCAGGCATCCACCCCAACCCATCCCTTCCCGTTGGAAGGCCGGTTTCCAAAACCCGTACTACTTAAAAAATTAAAATTTAAAAATCAATTTTTTTTTTAAAAACCAGTATTATTAAATAAAAAAAATCCTTCAAAAAAATAATTTTATGTATACCCGGAATACGAGTAAATCGGGTCCCTTCAGTGTATGGCAGAGAGGGCGGGTTTTGAATATTGGATAAGATTGACAGATAAGGGTTGTTACTGTTTACTGATGTGGAGATAAGATCGACCGATAAAAGTTGTTACTGTTTATATAGAAGAAATCCAATACTTGGATTATACTATAAATATGAATGGGGAACACTTCATTAACGATAGGAAAGCAAATAAATTTGAGTTTCAGGTTTTGTCTCTGTTAGTGTTTATGCCTTAGAGGCCATTATTGTATCATATTAGATTGTATATTACTTAATGGAAGCTTGAGATATTCACAGTTGTATTGACAGTCTTGCTAAAAATGGTAGTATATTACTTGGTTTGTTTCTACTTTAATATGTGCATATGTTTCTTTTAACATATCGCCTATACATATTAATAGAGCCCTTAGAATCTTTGCTTGATTACCAGCGTTGTGATGGCAGTCACACTAGTGGGGGCTGGGTAGTCTATAAGCAACATCCTATACAGGTCCCTGGTCGTAGGATTATCGAGACATGGCATCGATACTCCGGAGTAGACTGGTGTATACGCTTCTCATCCCAGCATGGGGAGATGGTTTGTCCCACAGCCATCAGTACGCCGTACTGGAGATATTATGCAGGTGCTCGTTAGGTTACGAGTACACCGGACAGGACTCGCCGGGAACTGCAGGTTGGTACTATACCTATCGTCAGATTGCAGTTCCCAGGTGGCATGAGTATAGCTTAGTCCGTCGACTTGACATTGCTACTTCGCCTCGAGTGTGTTCCCGCTGTACTTAGATTACTACTCTATCACGGCTCAAAGGAGTCGTGTAAACAGGTAGTAGTTGGGTGCAGTCCCGAAGCACTTGGAGGCAGTGGCGGTTAGACAGGATTCATCTCTCCCGGTATTGGGGGTTGATATCACGCTGTGTATGGAGAGCCATTACGCAAGGTCCCTAACCAGGGCAAGCGAGATTTACTGGCAGGTGCTCCAGTAGTTTCTCATGATGTAATGGGCTTCACTCCGACACGACTTATACCGCTATTAGGGGTCTGACGTTTACCGCCCCCTAGGCCCGATATGCGACAGTCCTAGACGAACAGACCGGACTGTACGGAGATTGTCACATACAGGCTCAGTAGGAGTTCGAATGGGTTTCCTCATCGTCCTTCTTATCGACATCTACCTGGGGACCATTACGTACAGCTAGTACCGCTTGCGGCCTGTGGTTAAACCCACTGCCAGCGTAGTGTCGAGTCTTTAGAGTCCCACACAGAGAGTTTCCCTGCACCGGGCAAAAGGTGTAGAGGCCGTATGGTTTTACGGCAGGGCCACGATCATTTATGTTCACTTGTGCACGTACTATGATCGGGCAGATAATACTAGTGGGCTTTGGTTTAAGCCGAATCCTAGTATTATACAGATTGATTTATTCAGTCTCAATTTATCCGTGTTTTTCGGAAATACGGATGGGAGGGGCAGTCTTGTAATTTGTCGGGAAGCTTCTAGAAGGAGGTGATTCATTTGTTTTTATTTCTTTTTAGATTTAAACTAAATGAGGTGGAGGAGATGAGGTATAGTTTTCATTAAATGATCCATGACTCATTAGGTGACTCATTAGATGATTCACCTTGTGAATTAAATGAAGCATGATGAATATTAGCTAGATATTTATTTTGATGATATTATTATACTTCATGATATTCACAAATGAGAATAGTTCATTCATTATCACAAAACACTTCTCTCTCCTTAAGTCTTCATTTTCTTCCTCAAACCCTAAAAACTCTTATGAGTTGAGAATCCTAGGGTTTAAAGTGACTAAGTAATCCATCTAAATACTCTACACCCTCTAGGACTTTTAGATTAGCAAACTAGAAGCCGTAGTTATCTCAGAGTCGAGATAGGGGCTCGGACTATAGACTCCCGGGTGGATCGTCTTTGATTCGAGGAGGCCGTTGAGGTACCCATGTTCCATAGAGTCGACGAGGTGTGGAGGACAGCGATGAAGACCCGAAGGACAAGTAACGTGAGGTATAACTTCAAATCAGAGTAGTTAAACCTCTCATAGTTTGCTAGTAATGGTTTAGACACGATCCGTGTGCTCAAGTCCGTGTTACGAAGCTTTGATAATTGTTTTTCATATATTCTGCCTCCCCGCGAACACGTGGGGTGTGTGACATGGACTTACAGTGGTATCAGAGCCTACTAAACCTTTAATAGCTTGTTAGAAACTTACTAGAACTTCGATCGTCGGAAAAACACGAAAACATAACCCCGGACCCCTCAAGTTTCTGTCGATTTTAAACCTGTCGAAAAAATTATTTCAGAGGCATGAAAATTCACAGCAGGGAATTCTAAGAATACTGGAGAAATACGAGACCCTAACTCGGTTAGACGACCACGGAAGCGCAGCGAGTTGGTGTAATACGCCGCGGATCCGCGGCCGAGTTGACTCGTATTTACACAGTTTGTCTTATTTTTGGGTGTTCTGTTTTCCTGTATTTTTTGTTTCTGTCCAGGTCTTTTCAGTGCTGGCTTGCATTTGGGGTAGACACGGAAAAAGGTTGTCGATCGAAATTCTAAGTTATTTGCTAATCAGGTTTTATCTGTGATGTTTAATGTGTTCGTAAACCTCCGCTAATTGCTAGTATGTCGGTTAGTTGGGGGTTGCACATTTCTGTGATGGATATTGGTTTGTGTATATGAACTTTATTAGATCGTCGTGGATGAATAGCCGGGAATGTGAGAAGAGGGTTTTATCTTTCATTCGATATAAATTGTAATATGTTGTAATATTCTTTTGCGGGGCACATCCGGGTTGAGGTTATAGCCATCGTTGTATTATTTCATTTACTGTTTTATGCTCCTAGGATAGATCCAAGATGGGGTGCACAAACTACCGGGTACTTTGAAGTGTTAATGACCTACTCACGTCGTTGAGGGAGACTGTTTCACTTCTGGTACTAGGCAGGTAGTTTGCCGCATCCGTATGGGGCTAGGGTGGGGTTTGGCTATTCATCATGACCGTGTAATCCGTCTTTTGTTGCAGGCTCAAACGAAACGCGAATTCCTAGTATATCCAATATGTTCATCTGTGATCTGGAATGCCTATTATTGCGTTTGACGAATGTATAATATCTATATATGATATCTAGTAGGTGTTGCTTATGTTTTGCATCCGCGCTAGCCCAGCCCCCGCTCTGTCGTTAGTTAAGTAACCTAACGGGTGAATGACGGGGCCCAGTGGCGAATGCGGATGGCATAAGCGGACGTTGTATTTTCGTTCTTTTCTGCAATGATAGGATAAATGATGGGACATATTATTTTAATGCAAAGAAAACAAACCAAAGCTGAATCGTTGGAACAAATTTAAAAGAAACCACTCGGTTATTTTAAAAGAGCAGAATTTTTAATTGCGGAGCTTTAACTACTCCTTTTAAAAAGCTATCAGGTTCCTTCGATTATATCAAGTTCACTATGTTCACGGTTTCGCCAAAACCAGTCGTAGCCCTCCGTCATTTCATATGGATGGTCAGTAGTATTCAAGCTATGTTTGTTGGCCTTCGTCAAGGCATAGTGTTTGGTAGCTGCTGGGGTATTCATATGTAGCATAGATAGATGTATTGGTTTGGGACAGCCGTATTACTTTGTTGGCCTTCGTCAAGGGTATGTACGGGTGGGTTCAAATTAACAAGGATAATGATGGGAAGAACTTGACATGTGACTTATGATTTGTTGGCCTTCGTCAAGGTCATAAGAGCATGGGGCAAAAATCCACATCGGGAGTTTTTAGAGAAACTGAAACTTGCTAGTGTTGCATACCATTTGGAGTTTGATAATGTTGGTAGGATTCCTTCAGCATTATCACACGATGATATCTGGATCCCGATCCTACTGTGAGTATATGCTACTCATCAGGAGATTCGCCACTTAACGATCAATGCTATAAACCAAGTAGGTGTCTAGAACGGGTGTCAGCGGGGCTATGCCTCAAGAGAAAAGAGGTTATTTAATTAAGGAACTTCACGAAAACGTCGTAAAACCTCCCTCGAAGTACCGACACTAGCCTGGCTGAACGGTTAAGCAAGTATTGGATGGTGAGATCAATCCTGACTAATTCTTCTTTTATGATTTGAGGAAGGATTCGAGAAACAGTGGGAGCCATCCTGTTTAGATAAACTAAAAACCAATCTAAACTTGCAAGAGTATCATGCTAAAGTGTTTTCTTCTCTCTCTCAACTGCAGCGACCCTGTGACCATGACTAGGTTACATCTAGATAATAAGTTGACTGAATCTGACTTTTATGACTGGCAAAGGTCTGTCCAGATGTCCATTGCCTATGACAAGCTGGACCACCCTATTACTACTCAAGCCCCCGCCGTCCCAGGTCCAGTTTCCACCGTCACGGATATGGATATCCGTCAGACAAGGGAAAAGGACAGTGCGAATGCCAAGTGCCTCGTGTTGGCTTCAGTTGATGGTGTATACCAGAAGCAGCACGAGAAGATGGACTTAGTTTCCATCTTCCTCCATAACAAAGATTTATATGGAGAGTAATCTCGTATCGCAAGATATGAGACCTCGAACGAATTGCTTCAAGTGAGGTTGGCTGTCGGGTCATCTGTAAGGGACGACGTCCTTACGATGACTAGATATATTGATAAGCTCACGGACCTGGAGACCACGTTGGGAAACAGGTCATATGCTGACTTATTTCCACAGTCCCTACCCTCTACTTACACCCTAAAAGAAACCAGGGAGACACCCGCTCTGCTTAATGGGGGACCTTCTTCTTTTGCATCCAGGGCGAAAGCAAAGGGTGAAAAGAAGAAAACCTCCACAAAGCCGATATACGGTGTCAGTGAAGTAGAAGGAAAGGGAAGAGCAAAAGTTTCGGGACTTGGTGTAGGGAAGGAGAGATGTTCCTATTGTTGTGGGAATGGGCATTGGCAGAAAGATTGCAGGGCTTTGGAAGCCAGTAGCCAGGATTCGAAGCATGTTATGGCTTCGGCCTTGGGTGTGTTTGTAATTGAGAACTGTTTGTTAATTAACTCTACTTCCTGGGTACTAGATACCGGATCAGGATCTTATATCTGTAATTCGTTACATGCTTTGAGAAACCGTAGAGTTATCAGGGTAGGTGATATGTCTCTCAGAGTTGCGAACGGAATGAGCATGGACGCTGAATCCGTGAGGGAATATCGCATAGGACTGACAAGTGGGCAGATATTGATTCTACGTAACTGTTTATATGTACCTAGTTTGACTTGTAATATCATATCAGTATCCTCACTTTCTAAAGAGGGATATGATTTTACATTCGTAAGCGATATGGTAAACATCCACCTAAATCAAGTTCTGATTGGGTTCGGTACATTAGATAACTGTATATACGTATTAAATCAAGCTCAGGTTTTCAATGTCCAGAACACACTTATAAGAAAGTCTTAGGAAGTAAATCAGGCTTTCTTATGGCATTGTAGACTAGGCCACATCAATGAAACACGGTTGACTAAGTTACATAGAGAAGGATATTTGAATCCGTTCGAATATCAATCTTATGCTACTTGTGAATCTTGTCTCATGGGAAAGATGACAAAGACTCCGTTTACTGGACACGGAGTAAGAGCGAGCGAGCTCTTGGGACTCGTACACAGTGACGTGTGCGGTCCAATATCTACACATGCAAGAGGTGGTCATTCCTACTTCATTACTTTTACGGATGATTTCTCTAGGTATGGATATATCTTCTTGATGAAGCATAAATTCGAGGCCTTTGAGAAATTCCAGAAATACAAGAATGAAGTGGAAAACCAAACAGGCAAAAGTATCAAGACATTGAGATCTGATCGAGGTGGTGAATACTTAATTGTCGAGTTCCTGGGATACTTAAAAGAGAATGGAATTCTCTCTCAGCTTACTCCTCTATACACACCATAACACAATGGTGTATCGGAAAGGCGGAATCGAACCCTATTGGATATGGTTCGTTCTATGATGAATAAGGCTGAGTTACCGCGATCTTTCTGGGGTTATGCACTAGAATCGGCTGCATATCTTTTGAATAAGGTTCTAACCAAGACTGTGCCTACCACACCATATCAGATGTGGAGTGGGAAGAAACCCTATCTTCAGTACTTGAAGATATGGGGATACCCAGCTTTTGTTAAAAAGAAGCATGCGGACCAGCTTGAGGCATGCTCAGTACAGTGTAAGTTTGTGGGATATCCAAAGAACTCCAAGGGGTATTATTTCTATTACGCAGAGGAACAAAAGGTTTTTGTTTCTCGTCATGCCCACTTCTTGGAAGCTGAATATTTAGAAAATCAGAAGAGTGGGAGCGCAATAGAACTGGAAGAAATTCCAGAACCACAAGCTGTTACTGAAATTATGGTAGAACCAGAAGTTTCAGAAGAAAGAGACATCCCAGCGCCTATCCGCAGAAGTAGTAGGCAGTCTCATCCCTCCGAGAGATACTACGGTTTTCTTATAGACGAGGATCGAGAGGATTGCATCATTGACAATGATGACCCTACTAGCTTCCAGCAAGCCATTCAGAGCGGCGATTCAGTAAGATGGCTGGATGCAATACGGACCGAAATGGAGTCCATGTATACTAACAAAGTATGGACTTTGGACATTGCTCCAAATGGGATAAAACCCGTAGGATGCAAATGGATCTTCAGAAGGAAGTTGGTGTAGATGGACAGGTTGAAACTTATAAGGCTAGACTTGTTGCAAAGGGTTTTCGTCAAAGACCTGGTTTGGACTATGACGAAACCTTTTCTCCAGTGGCTATGCTCAAATCCATTCGGGTCCTTGCCATTGCTGCCTTCCACGATTATGAGATCTGGCAGATGGACGTAAAGACGATTTTTCTAAATGGTAATTTGGAAAAGTGCGTCTATATGGATCAGCCAGAAGGATTCATTCAGAGTGGGAGCAGCGGTAAAGTGTGCAAGTTTTTTAAGCCCATTTATGGACTAAAGCAGGTATCGCGGAGTTGGAACATCTGTTTTGATGATACTGTTAAAGAACTCAACTTTATCAAAAATCCAGATGAACCATGCATATATAGTAAGATTGTAGAGAGAACTGTAGTATTTCTCGTCTTGTACGTGGATGACATTCTCTTAATAGGAAATGATATTCCTATACTACAGTCAGTCAAAGGATTCTTGTCACAGAAGTTCTCCATGAAGGACCTGGGTGGTGCTTCTTACATTCTGGGGATCCAGATCTATCGTGATAGATCAAAGAGCATGTTGGGACTTTCGCAGTCCAGGTACATAGACACCATATTGAAAAGATTCAGTATGGAAGATTCTAAGCACGGTAACCTATCAGCTTGTCACGGAATCACCCTCTCCAAAGAGATTTCTCCCAAGACTGATTTAGAAAGGGCTCGTATATCGATTATATCCTACGCTTCTGCGGTAGGCTCTATAATGTATGCGATGTTATGTACCAGACTAGATGTAGCATACGCATTGAGCGTTGTAAGCCAGCATCAGGCAAACCCAGGGGAGAAGCACTGGATAGAAGTAAAGAACATTCTCAAGTACCTGAGGAGGACTAAAGAGATGTTCTTGGTGTATGGCGGAAAGGACCTCCAGATCGAGGCCTTTGCTGACTCCAGCTTCCAGAGTGACAAGGATGACTCCAAGTCCATGTCGGGTTATGTCTTTACCTTCAATGGAGGGGCGGTCTGTTGGAAGAGTTTCAAGCAGGACACCGTTGCTGACTCGACGATGGAAGCGGAGTACATATCTGCTTGTGATGCCGCAAAAGAAGCTGTTTGGATGAAGATGTTCCTTACAGAACTTCAGGTGGTTCCTACCAGTGTTGATCCAATACCTTTGTATTGCGACAACAATGGCGCTATAGCTTTAGTGATGGAACCCAGGTCCCATCAGAAGTCTAGACACATCTTAAGGCGGTATCACCTGATTAGGGAGATCGTAAATCACCGGGAGATCGTAGATCACCGGGAGATCGAGGTGAAGAGAGTAGATACGGAGAATAACATTGCTGATCCATTCACAAAGGCCATTTCTCAGACATAGTTCAAGAGACTATTCGAGATGATAAGTCTGCGATATGCCAGTACATGGCCCTAGTGCAAGTGGGAGATTGTTAGTGTTTATGCCCTAGAGGCCATTATTGTATCATACTAGATTGTATATTACTTAATGGAAGCTTGTGATATTCACAGTTGTATTGACAGTCTTGCTAAAAATGGTAGTATACTACTTGGTTTGTTTCTACTTTAATATGTGCATATATTTCTTCTAACATATCGCTTATACATATTAGTAGAGCCCTTAGGATCTTTACTTGATTACCAGCGTTGTGATGGCAGTCACACTAGTGGGGGCTGGGTAGTCTATAAGCAACATCCTATACAGGTCCCTGGTCGTAGGATTATTGAGACATGGTATCGATACACCGGAGTAGACTGGAGTATACGCTTCTCATCCCAGCATGGGGAGATGGTCTGTCCCACAACCATCAGTACGTCGTACTGGAGATAGTATGCAGGTGCTCGTTAGGTTACGAGTACACCGGACAGGACTCGCCTGGAACAGCAGGTTGGTATTATACCTATCGTCAGATTGCAGTTCTCAGGTGACATGAGTACAGCTTAGTTCGTCGACTTGACATTGCTACTTCGCCTCTAGTATGTTCCCACTGTACTTAGATTACTACCCTACCACGGCTCAAAAGAGTTGTGCAAACAGGTAGTAGTTGGGTGCAGTCCCGAAGCACTTGGAGACAGTGGCGGTTAGACATGATTCGTCTCTTCCGGTATTGGGGTTGATATCGCGCTGTGTATGGAGAGCCATTACGCAAGATCCCTGGCCAGGGCAAGCGAGATTTACTGGTAGGTGTTCCAGTAGTTTCTCAAGATGTAATGGGCTTCACTCCGACACGACTTATACCGCTATTAGGGGTCTGACGTTTACCGCCCCTCTAGGCACGATATGCGGTAGTCCTAAACGAACAGAACGGACTGTACGGAGATTGTCACATACAGGCTCAGTAGGAGTTCGGATAAGTTTCCTCATCGTCCTTCTTATCGACATCTACTTGGGGACCGTTACGTACACTAGTACCACTTGCGGCCTGTGGTTAAACCCACTGCCAGCGTAATGTTGAGTCTTTAGAGTCCCACACAGAGAGTTTCCCTGCACCGGGCAAAAGATGTAAAGGCCGTATGGTTTTACGGCAGGGCCACGATCACTTACGTACACTTGTGCACGTACTATGATCGGGCAGATAATACTAGTGGGCTTTGGTTTAAGCCAAATACTAGTATTATACAGATGGATTTATTCAGTCTCAGTTTATCCGTGTTTTTCGGAAATACGGATGGGAGGGTCAGTCTCGTAATTTGTCGGGAAGCTTCTAGAAGGAGGTGACTCATTTGTTTTTATTTCTTTTTAGATTTAAACTAAATGAGGTGGAGGAGTTGAGGTGTAGTTTTCATTGAATGATCCATAACTCATTAGATGAATCATTAGATGATTCACTTTGTGAATTAAATGAGGCATGATGAATATTAGCTAGATATTTATTTTGATGATATTATTATGCTTCATGATATTCACAAATGAGAATAGTTCATTCATTATCACAAAACACTTCTCTCTCCTCAAGTCTTCATCTTCTTCCTCAAACCCTAAAAGCTCTCATGAGTTGAGAATCTTAGGGTTTAAAGTAACTAAGTAATCCATCTAGATACTCTACACCCTCTAGGACTTCTAGATTAGCAAACTAGAAGCCATAGTTATCTCAGAGTCGAGATAGGAGCTCGGACTATAGACTCTCGGGTGGATCGTCTTTGACTCGAGGAGGCCGTTGAGGTACCCATGTTCCATAGAGCCGACGAGGTGTGGAGGACAGCGATGAAGACCCGAAGGACAAGTAACGTGAGGTATAACTTCAAATCAGAGTAGTTAAACCTCTCGTAGTTTGCTAGTAATGGTTTAGACACGATCCGTGTGCTCAAGTCCGTGTTACGAAGCTTTGATAATCGTTTTTCATATATTCTGCCTCCCCGCGAACACGTGGGGTGCGTGACATGGACTTACAGTCTCCTCATAGAAGAATTAGAGAACATATGAAGAAAACAACTGCACTTGCAATGAAGTTTCTAAGTGGTTACTGAAGGGTAAAAGATATGGGGGTAGAATAACTCAAAATTTTTAAGCGGTTACTAACGTAATTTTTTAATACTTGAAGTCCATTCCATTGTTAATCTAAACCCACGACACTTGTTGGAGAGGGCAATATAGTATGCCGCGGAAGCTCGAGGGAGGAAACTGTTAGTTATATGTATGCCCTAGAGGCCATTACTATACATAGGATGTATATTGTAGTGGATGCTTGGACATATATAGGGAGGATTTTCTTGCTCAACATGATAGTATGCTATCTGGTTGCTCTTTACCTTAACGTGTACACTGATTGTCTCTCTGTTACATGTTGGTAAAACCCTTAGGATGTGTACTTGACCACTTGAACTATGATGCAGATCATACTAGTGGGGACATGGTAGTCCATAAGTACATCCTTCAAGGTCCCTAGTCGTGGGTGTATCGAGACGGGGCATTGATATACCAGAGTAGACTAGCGTATACCTTCTCGACCCATACAGATGGGCGATGGATGATCCCATATCCATTGGTGTTTTGACATCAGAGATCATATACGGGTGCTCAGTGGAGACTGGGTACACTGGACGGACTCGCCGAGAACTTCCAGATGGTATTATAGCTTACGTCAGATGGCAGTTCTCTGGTGACACTGGTACAGAGTAGTCTGTTGACCCGAGATCGTCATAGAGTCTTGTGTGATTCCCACTGTGCTTTGATTTCCACCTTACCACGTCCAAGAGGGTGTGCAAAACGGTGGTTTTTGGGTACAGTCCCAAATCACATGGAGGCAATGAGCGATAGGAGGGGATTCGTCTCTCCCGGTATAGGGAGTTGATGTTGTGCTGTGTTCGATTGGCTATAACCGGAAATCCCTGGCTAGGGTTGCTGAGATTTACTGGTAAGTGTTACCAGTAGTTTCTCGAACTGTTATAGATCTCATATCGACACGACTTATCGAGCAACTGGGGTCTGACATTCACCACCCCTAGGCGAGATATGCGACATATCAGACGATTAGACCAGACTGTACGGTAAGTGTTGCTGGTTGGATTCACAGGAGTGTGAGCAGGCTTGCTCGTTGATCTTCTGATCGCTCAATACCCGGGTGGCCGTTACGTTTAGCAGACCGCTTGTGGCTTGTGGGTGTTTGATATGATCATCACCTGCTGCCGGCGTATTGACGAGTCTTTAGAGTCCTACACAGAGGTTTCCTGGCTCAAGCGAAACGAAATAGGAGCGCATATGAGATATGTGCGGGACCGAGAATAATACCAGTATGTGATACTCTATTCTATTCTCGCAATATGTGACATTGATCGGTTATATACGATATAGCTGGGTTATCGGATCAAGTGTTGTTTCGATAAGTTGTTACTATTGATATTAGTCGGTTATATGCAATATGACCGGATCATTAAGTCAAGTGTTGATTTAATGATTTAATGTATAATTATATATTTGATATATTACTTTACATTAACTAATATTGGTTCACTTAAGATGTTTTTCTCACTTGATTGTGCACATTGTATATGTGATATATTTTTGTGCACAAGATTGTATCATGTTTGATGATACATGCAAACTTGGGTGTGTGTATGCTATACACCATATTTAGATAATGGTTAGGGTTTCATTTGTTTTATTTCATTTATTTTTGAAAATTAAAATGAAATGGTGGCTTTCTTTTCTTCATTTGCTAGAAGCTTCAAGCATATTTGAAAAGGTCAAAGCCATTTTGTTTTTATTCATAAACCTAACCATTACCTAAAGCCTAGTTTATTCTCTACATGAGTTTACTAACCCATGGTTGCTAAATGATAACCATCACTTGATTTTCTTTTTGATATAATTCTTTTTCTTTTCTTCTTCTTCTTCATCTTCTTCTTCAAGTGAAGAAAAAGAAAAGCTTTCTTGAAAAATGTCAAGTGATGAAATCAAGTGAGAAATCCAAATCCAAAGTGAACCCACTTCCTATTTCTTCATCCTCTACCACTTGCCATGTAGTATAGGGTGTTTTCTTCACAAGTTTCATGACTTGGTGAAGATGGAGCTCGAGTTAGAGTCGCCTCGACGTAGATCATTTTCGGCACCGAAGTCAATGACCTAGCCCGCTCATTTCTCCGATGAAACCGACGCTAGAGTCTGGGATTCCGATGATCGCAGCGGAGGGACGTCAACACGGAGCTAAGAAAGTGGAGGACCGGATCTACAAAGGTTGTAACCCCTTTCATTTTGTAGCAAAGTAGTTTGCTAGCTTTCTTTTTCTCCTAATCTCTAGTTAACGATCTATATTAGGGTTTCTCGGCACCGAAATTTTTGAATTTGGCATGGTTGATGCCTTGTGGAACCTCTTGAGTGTGCCTAGGAACCCTACAGTGGTATCAGAGCCTAGTTAGAGCCTTAGGCGATGTGTAGACGATTTTAGAAGTCCGATCGAACCCGAAACCCTAATCCGCAACCCCTCTCTGTATATTTTTGAAAACAGTGGATTTTTCCAGATTAAAAATATCCAAAAAATTCAGCAGGGTTATTTATAAGTTACTGTGCAGCACGTGCCATTGATTCGACAGAAGAGCCGCGGAACCGCGGCCCCACCCTGGCTTGCGCGGCGGTTCCGCGGCCAAAGTGTTGAATCAACGCACGTGGTTTGCATAGTAATTGGTTTCTGTATTTTCTGTATTTTATGGGAATTTTTAATATTTACTCATGAGTTGAGTTTTCTGGGTTGTATTGGGGACTCGGTGTTTCGATCGGGAAGTTTAACTTCGTCTGTGTTTTTCCGGATAATTTTAGAAAATGTTGAAAAGTTCGACCGGATATAAATACCCAATTTTTTCCCTGTCGGGAAATTTCCAAGTGTTGGATCTTTCCGTTGTTTAAGAACGTTCGAAGTAGTGCAAGTAATGCGATGGACCCTCTAGAAGACAACAAACCTTAACTCGATTATGTGACCGTCTTGAACTGCCCTTTGAACCTTAGGGTTTGGGGCAGTACGGCGTGCCACATGTGAGGCGTTGGCTTGACCCTTCTACGGCTGGACCGTTGGTACTGTGGCATGAAGTGAATATTTTTAAACTTATTTCATGTGTTGAGTTGTTTCGGGAAAACTTGGGTGTTTGATTGTTCGATCGGAAAGTTTAACATTTTCTATTTATCCGGGATGTGTACAATATTTAGAATCCACAAGGAGTTATGAGATAACTGATTTGAATGTTATAAACATAGCACTTTAGTCTCACTTGATCGGTTGCCACGGAATTTTGATGTGATCAAAAGTCCGTCGCAATCACGTAGCGTACGCGGATACTCGCCGGGTAAACTTAATAGATAGCCACGCCCCATAGCCCCGACCAAGTGACTGTAGGATAACCCCGTCCTCGAAAGCATCCGTTCGGGTGCTCGCGGCAGTGGTGTTCTTCCTTAGTGCACTTCGTCGACGGCATTGGGGGTGCGGCTGCCTACTAAAGTTTGCGACGAGCATTCGATCAGTTTTTCGGGAATCTTGTTGAATTGCCCGACTTATATTGAAAAGTTTTTTCGATATAGAGACTAAAATGCGGGGTTTATAATTGTTAGGCATGTGATGTCTAAGGAATTCATTTGGTCAGGCATGCGATGTCTGAGGAGATTGCGGATTCCAACTGTTGTAGTTTTACACTTTCTTTTCCGCGACCGTAAGTGTAATATGTGATATTGCCGGTTTCGTTGCTATATGTCAACGACAATTGGGATACGCATATTTACTTACGTTGATGACATGTGATGTTATGTGTTGCTGGATATGTTATATTGGATCGTCGTGTTTGAATAGCCGGGGTTTTTTTTATGTGAGATGAGTGTTTTTCATTTTCATTCATGTAAAAACTTGTATGTAATATTCTTTTATTGGGGAACTTCCAGGTTGCGGAAGATGTCACCTTTTGTATATTATTTACTTTTCCGCACTAGGATAGACCCAAGGAGGGGAGCACAAGTAACCGGGTTCTAGGGTCCAGTGGGAGACCATCTCGAGGAGTCGAGTCCGGGTCTCCTAACCCTAGAATTGGTAGGGTTGCTTGCCTCTCTCGTAGGGGTCTAGGGGTGTGGGTTAGGCTATTCATCGCGACCGTGGAATCCGTGTTTTATACTGGCTCGTATTGAAAACACGGACGTCCTAGTATATCCAATGTTTCATATGTTTCTTCTGCTGCGACATCTGTGATGTGATCATTTGATATGCTATGATGGATACTGTATATAGTATATATGATATATTATATAGAAGTTACTTATGTTTTACACCCGCGCTAGTACTGCCCCGCTCTGCCGTTAGTTACCTAACCTAACGGTGCACGACGGGACATCGAGGCGAATGCGGATGACATAAGCGTACGTTGTATTTATCTGTGATGTTTAGGTGCTTAAATGATGGGACTTCATTAATATGATTAATGAAAGAAAAGAAACCTAAAAGATGTTGTGGAATCGAATTTTCAAAAACAGGTAGCTACAGTTCTTGCTTTGTATCGCGGTGTTCCTTGTAGAACATCCTGCACCTTATTCGATAAGGAAAGGACCGAGATCCCTTCATCGGGAGTGACTCCTTTAGCAATAACTGGCAGATACTAGAACCCTCAGTTTGTCTTTTGATTGCTTCTATAGTTTTTGCTTTGCACAGCGGTATGTATGATATATCCTGCACCTTATTCGATGAGGAAAGGGCTGACGATCCCTTCACCGGGAGTGACCCCTTTAGCAAAACTAGAAAAGCCTAAAAAACACTCCATTTCAAAATTCATTCGATCCTACAACGATATCAAGTTCATTACGCAATGGGTTTTCAGAAAAACCTGTCGTAGCCCTCCGTCATTTCAGATAAGTCCTACTTAGTATTCGTGCTACGTTTGTTGACCTCCGTCAAGGCGTAGTGTGCGGTAGCTAACTAGTATTTATCTGCTTATGCATATGATGTAGATTGGGTTAGGGTAGTCGTACGACCTTGTTGACCTCCGTCAAGGGTCGTGCGGGTGGGTTTGATTCAATCAAGAAATGACGGGTTGAACTTGACTAATAGCCTATGGTTTGTTGACCTCCGTCAAGGTCATAGGGTGCCAGGGGCAAAATTATCAGGAATTTCAAGTGTTGAAATTTGCAATGAGATTGCATACCTTCTATGAAATAGTTGGATCCCGATACCCGCTGCGAGTAATTGTTACTCCTGAGAGAGTTTTACACATTACAATTAGCTGATCAAGTAAGTGTCTAGAAAGTTGTCAACGGGGTTACGCCTCTGGGAAAACGAGGTTTACATTAATTAAGTTCGTGCGAAAGCACGGGGGACCTCCCTCAAAGTACCGACACTGGCCTGGCTGAAAGATTGGCGAACTTGTAGTATGTAATTAATCCCGGCTAGTCTTTCCTTTTAGGGTTTGAAGGAAGATTTGATAAAAACAGTGGGAGCCATCCTGATTAGATAAAATAATAATCAATCTGATCTTACAAGAGCGCACGCAGAGTGTTTTCTTCTCTCTCTCTCCAGGTAGCGACCGTATCACCCCTTAATCAAGATAATAATACGGATATATTGACCGAACCCGTTTGTTATACTGAGCTGGGGAATGTTGGTCCCGCTCCAACTTATAATTGTTATAAGACAGAGCAGGAAATTGGGGAATACCAGATTTCCCGTGCCGCCCAAACGAAGAAAGTGCATGTTGATGCATCATCTTCGGGTGTGTTCGTTACACAGAACTGTTTCTCAGTATCCTCTGCGTCCTGGGTATCTGATACCGGATCAGGATCCCACATATGTAATATATTATATGGGCTACAGAATGGTAGAGAACTGAGAACGGGTGATAAGTTTCATAAGGCAGAAAACGGTGCAAGTGTTGCAGCCAACTCTGTTGGTCACGTCACCCTGTATAACCAGAATACATTGATTCTGAACAAATGTTATTAGATACCGAACCTGATATACAAAATCATATCAGTTTCTTTATTTAGATAAAGAAGGATATAATTTTGTATTGTTGGATAATGTTTTGAACATTTCCTAAATCAAGAGTTGATCGGTTCAGGCACGTTATCTAAAAGCATTAACGTTCTAAATCAAACTACAGTTCTTAGTATACAGAACACACACAAGAGGAAGAGTTCAGAAATGAACGAATCCTTCTTGAGGCATTGTAGACTAGGTCATATCAATGCGACCCAACTAGCTGAAGTTACATTCAGATGCATATTTAAATTAGTTTGAATTTATATCTTGTGAAACTTGCCAGTCATGTCACAGAGATAAGATGACCATAGCTCTGTTTATAGGAAACAGAGAAAGAGTTAGTGAACTGTTGGGATGATACATATTGATGTATGAAGGTCCCCTGTCTACAAATGCAAAGACCTGTTCTTTGTATTTCATTACATTCTCTGATAATCTCTCAAGATTCAGACATACGTTCCTGTTGAAACACAAGTCCGAACCTTTTGAGATATTCACAGAATATAAGTTAGAAATAGAGAACCAAAACGGGTATAAATATTATGTCCTTTAATGTGATCGAGGAGGAGAATACTTGAGCACGGAATTCCTAGATTATTCTAAAAGGAGAATGCGATTCTCTCTCAGTGTTACTCCTCTGATTACACCACAGCACAATGGTGTATCAGGGCGGAGCAATCACACCCTATATGATAAGGTGTGTTCTATGATGAATACTACTGAGTTACTTATTTTCTTTTGGGAGTTATGCACTTGAGAAACTGCATACCTATTGAATAGGGTTCAAATCAAATCAGTTGCCTACCACTTCATATGTGATATGGAAAGGGAAGAGCCCATATCTTAAGATAGTTAAGATTTGGGGTTGTCCGGCCTATGTCTAAAAGCAAAATCTGGACAAGCTCGAGGCAAGGTCAGTTATGTAGAACTGGAAAGGTTCCAGCTATACAATCTGCAGCTGATGATTTGGTAGAACCAAAGGATTCAATAGAATCTAACGAACCTCAGCCTCTCCGCCGATCTAGTAGGTTCCTCACCCACTTGAGAGATACTTCTGTTTCTCTATGACAGTGGGAGCGAGGATTGCATCATGAAATGATGACCCAACTAGTTTCGAGCTGGCCATCAGGAGTGGGACTCTGTAAGAATGGCTGGATGCTTAGCGATCTGAGATGGAATCCATGTACACCAACAAAGTATGGACTTTGGTTGCTATATCTGAAGGGTTAAATCCCCATCAGGAGCAAGTATATCTTGAGAAGATTACTTGGTGTAGATGGAAAAGTTGAGACTTTCAAAGCTAGACTTGTTAAAGGTTTTTCGTCATCGACCAGGCGTGGATAATGATGAAACCTTTTTCCAGTGGTTATGCTTAAGTCCATCCAGATCCTACTTGCCACGGCTACATACGATGACTACGACATCTGGCGGTTGGGTGCCATGACTGCTTTTCTAAATGATGTTTTAGAAGAGTGCGTCTATAAGTACACAGCCAGAGGGCCTCGTAGACAGTGGGAGCAGCGGAAACGCGAGCAAGATATTTTATGTGATAAAGCAGGCATCGCGGAGTTGGAACGCCTATTTTGATGTGTTAGTTAAAGAGTTTGACATCATCAAAATGGTAGATGAACCTTGTATAAACAAAAGGGTAGTAGGGAGTATGGTGGTGATCCTCGTAGAGTACGTGGATGACATACTCTTGATAAGAAAGGAGTTTCCTATGCTACGCTCGGTCAATCTCCACTTATCACAAGGATTCTCCAAATAGGATCAAAGTGATACCTACTAAATCCTGGGTTTTGGATCTATGAGATAGATCTAATTGGATGTTAGGATACTCACTAGTTATAGTGAGATGGTATCAATTGATCCTGGGGAGAATCTCTGGAAGGGTTCCAGGGTGATAAGGACGACTGAATGTCAGTCACAGGCATTGTCTTTACCCTCAGTAAAGGGACGGTATGTTAGAAGAGTTCCAAGCTAGATACCGTGACATACTAGACGATAAAGGCTGGATACATCGCTACTTAAGATGCTACCAAAAGAGGCAGTCTGGATGTATATTTGTTCATGAGATGAACTTAGTTCCTCCCATTGTGTGACAATGGAGTTGTGGCTTATGCCAAGGAACGTCCGTCCCATCAGTGATCCAGACATATTCTAAGGTAGTATCACCTGATCATGGAGATGGTTGATCTCCAAGGAGATCGAGGTTAGGAGAATAGACTCTGAGGACAACACGGCGGATCCACTCACAAAGGCCTTTTCCTAGAGAGAGACTTTTATGGGATGGTTGAGTATGGGATACTACAACCACTGCTATAGATGGCCCTAGTGAAAGTGGGAGATTGTTAGTTATATGTATGCCCTAGAGGCCATTACTATACATAGGATGTATATTGTAGTGGATGCTTGGACATATATAGGGAGGACTTTCTTGCTCGACATGATAGTATGCTATCTTGTTGCTCTTTACCTTAACGTGTACACTGATTGTCTCTCTGTTACATGTTGGTAAGGCCCTTAGGATGTGTACTTGACTACCTGGACTATGATGCAGATCATACTAATGGGGACATGGTAGTCCATAAGTACATCCTTCAAGGTCCCTAGTCGTAGGTGTATCGAGACGGGGTATCGATATACCAGAGTAGACTAGCGTATACCTTCTCGACCCATACAGATGGGCGATGGATGATCCCATATCCATTGGTGTTTTGACATCAGAGATCATATACGGGTGCTCAGTGGAGACTGGGTACACTGGACGGACTCGCCGAGAACTCCCAGATGGTATTATAGCTTACGTCAGATGGCAGTTCTCTGGTGACACTGGTACAGAGTAGTCTGTTGACCCGAGATCGTCATAGAGTCTTGTGTGATTCCCACTGTGCTTTGATTTCCACCTTACCACGTCCAAGAGGGCGTGCAAAGCGGTTGTTTTTGGGTACAGTCCCGAATCACATGGAGGCAATGAGCGATAGGAGGGGATTTGTCTCTCCCGGTATAGGGAGTTGATGTTGTGCTGTGTTCGATTGGCTATAACCGGAAATCCCTGGCTAGGGTTGCTGAGATTTACTGGTAAGTGTTACCAGTAGTTTCTCGAACTGTTATAGACCTCATATCGACACGACTTATCGAGCTACTGGGGTCTGACGTTTACCACCTCTAGGCGAGATATGCGACATATCAGACGATCAGACCGGACTGTATGGTAAGTGTTGCTGGTTGGATTCACAGGAGTGTGAGCGGGCTTGCTCGTTGATCTTCTGATCGCTCAATACCCGGGTGGCCGTTACGTTTAGCAGACCGCTTGCGGCTTGTGGGTGTTTGATATGATCATCACCTGCTGCCGGCGTATTGACGAGTCTTTAGAGTCCTACACAGAGGTTTCCTGGCTCAAGCGAAACGAAATAGGAGCTCATATGAGATATGTGCGGGACCGAGAATAATACCAGTATGTGATACTCTATTCTATTCTCGCGATATGTGACATTGATCGGTTATATGCGATATAGCTAGGTTATCGGATTAAGTGTTGATTCGATAAGTTGTTACTATTGATATTAGTCGGTTATATGCAATATGACCAGATCATTAAGTCAAGTGTTGATTTAATGATTTAATGTATAATTATATATTTGATATATTACTTTACATTAACTAATATTGGTTCACTTAAGATGTTTTTCTCACTTGATTGTGCACATTGTATATGTGATATATTTTTGTGCACAAGATTGTATCATGTTTGATGATACATGCAAACTTGGGTGTGTGTATGCTATACACCATGTTTAGATAATGGTTAGGGTTTCATTTGTTTTATTTCATTTATTTTTGAAAATTAAAATGAAATGGTGGCTTTCTTTTCTTCATTTGCTAGAAGCTTCAAGCATATTTGAAAAGGTCAAAGCCATTTTGTTTTTATTCATAAACCTAACCATTACCTAAAGCCCAGTTTATTCTCTACATGAGTTTACTAACCCATGGTTGCTAAATGATAACTGTTCCCCTCCGAACGGCGGCCTGGACTTTCGCGTCCGTGCCTGAGGTTCGGGGCAGTGCTATTTGGTTTTATCCGTTTATCTCTCCGAAGATGCCAAGTTGATTTATGGGACCGTGTATCGGAGGTTTAGACGGATGCGGCCGATGTAGCAGACTTCGTCAGATTCCCCCTCAGGGTGAGGGGTTTTTGATTGTGGGGACGCTCTTCCCTGCAGGCGCAAGCCCCTGCAGTTAATTACGCTACCGCGTCGCGGTAACAACTTTCTCCTTCTCCAGAATTTCACTTCGTGTCGTGTGTGTTTGTCTTGTTTGTGGTTGCCCGTGGATTGTATACGGAGACTGAGTAATGCCGTCGCCCGTAGGACGTGGATTAGTCCAAATCCGTATTTATTTAGATTTGGGTTTGGTGTTTTCAGTTTAAGGATGCATTAGTCGCGTTGCGGCTAAGATCAACTTAAACGTTCGTTAAGGATACGTTAGTCTTGTTTTAGACTAAGATCAACTTAACGTAGTGATTAATTTAATGTATGGCCATCGGGACTCGTCACCTCTCTGACGTTGTTGAAGGATTACAACGACATGTATCAGAGGAGCTCGGAGATGTACCCTCAAACCAGAGTTGATTGGGAGTTTTATAATCCGTTTGAATGTTTAAGGATACGTTAGCCATATTTGGGGCTAAGATCAACTTAAACGGGACCGTTTAGATCCGGCAAAAGAGCGTTTGGAGGCTCTATTGTTCCAGTTTAGGGACGTAGTGGTCCATTATTAGTTTAAGGACGTTTCGGTCCATCGCCAGTTTAGGGACGTAGTGGTCCATCGCCAGTTTAGGGACGTGGTGGTCCATTATTAGTTTAGGGACGTCTCGGTCCGTGTTCCAGTTTAGGGACGTGGTGGTCCAATATTAGTTTAGGGACGTTTCGGTCCGATATTAGTTTAGGGACGTCTCGGTCCATTATTAGTTTAGGGACGTCTCGGTCCATCGCCAGTTTAAGGACGTAGTGGTCCATCATTAGTTTAAGGACGTTTCGGTCCATCGCCAGTTTAGGGACGTCTCGGTCCATCATTAGTTTAGGGACGTCTCGGTCCGATATTAGTTTAGGGACGTCTCGGTCCGATATTAGTTTAGGGACGTTTCGGTCCGATATTAGTTTAAGGACGTTTCGGTCCACGAGTTTAAGGACCCCGCAGTCCATAGCGATGTGTGGTCGTTGGGACCCGTCGCCTCTTTGATGTCGTCGAGGAATTACAACGATGGATGTCAAAGGAGTTCGGAGATGTACCCTCGGACCGGTTGTGAATTGATTCAGGAGAGCCATTTTGCTCAATCAATTTGATTTAAGGACTTATGGCCACGATTGGGTTAAGTCCAATTTTTATTTATTTTGGGCTTTGCTCAAACAGAATATTAATTCAAATAGGGCTCTGCCCTTTTATTGCTTTGCAATTTGATTTGGGCCAGGCCCTCTAAATAATACATTGCAGAGCATCAAGAATCTTTTAGATTCAAGAACAAAAGTGCAGAGCACTTTTGATCTAAATTTAGATCAAAGGAAAACAAGTTTCTCTCTTGTTTTTCCTTTTCTCAGAGAACCAAGGGTTCATAACAAGTGCAAGGCACTATTTTTATTTATTTATTTTTATTTTATTTTATTTGCTCATTGAAGATTAATGATTTTTAGATCAATGATCTGTACTTCAGAGATTTTTCTCTTTTAAAAGGTTTTACCTTTTTTTTGTTCTTCCAAAGTTCTTCAAGAATTCTCTCTATTTTCTTTCTGATCTTGATGATCATCAAATGAGGTCTGGGGTCCTTTTTATAGTACTCATAGATTAGTTGAATTTATTAACAAGATCTTTTCTGAGTGATTTTGGGAATTTTCCCACTGCTGGATCTTTGATCCAAAGGCAGAAGAAAATCTTCTGGTTTTGGAAAGAACAGAAAAGATTTCATCATTCTGTTGTTGCGCAACTCACCAGCGCGTGACACGTGTCGCGCAGTAAGGCGCTTGCGCAGCTGCGATTGCGCAACTGCGCAGACACGTGTCGCGCAGCCGTGCGCTTGCGCAGCAGCGATTGCGCACTGCGCAGACACGTGTCGCGCAACCCTGCGCTTGCGCAGCTGCGATTGCGCACTGCGCAGACACGTGTCGCGCCGCCGTGCGCTTGCGCAGTTAAGTGTTACTTATGTTTTTTTAAAGAGCCTTGCTCTGATTGGACGCATTGCCTTGGGCGTTGCGATGCCGAGTCAACTTCTGACATGTGGCAAATTGCGCGCTGCGCACGGGAACCGAAGCGTTGCTTCAACATTTGAATTTTCAAAATTCAAGTAGAGCCTTGCTCTGATTGGGGGAACAAATGCCCCCCCACCGTTGCGCTCACGTGGCGCGCACGTGAGTGCAGCGGTGGCAAGACCCCAACCGTTGGATTTTGGGGGTCAGTTGAAGGGGCGCAGGCGCCTATAAATAGGACCCTTGGTCCTTTAGAAAATTCTTTACCACTTTAAGAATTTTGACTCAGAGCCTTGCTCTTGCTTAAGAATTTTCAGAGCCTTGCTCTTGATTTTCCCAAGAACTTTGAAGTTCAGAACTTAGAATCACTCTTAGGTAAAAATTTAAATTAATTAATTTTAATTAACAGAGCCTTGCTCTTGTAGATCTTTGATCTAAAGAAAACCCCTTTGGGGTTTCTTCAACAGAGCCTTGCTCTCATAGATCTTTGATCTAAAGAAAACCCCTTTGGGGTTTCATCCACAGAGCCTTGCTCTCAAAAATTTACAGAGATCTGGTTCTTGGGTTTTAACCCATGAACAGAGCCCTGCTCATAGATCAAATAGAGAACTCTTAAAAGTTTTCATGAATCTTTAAGATCCCAAAAATTTTAATTCTTAGGAGTTATAATTTTTCATTACTACTACAGAGCTAGGCTCTTTTTAAGAAGCTTTATTCCTTTGAGACCGGAGTTTGACAAATGTCACTCTGTGATAGAGCTTTGCTCTAAAAAGAGAAGATTTTCTCCTTGTCTCTAGGGATCCCTCCAATAAGGGTATTCTTTTGGGGGTCTTTTTAATTGACTGACAGTCTCATCCAATGATGGGACTGTCTTATCAAATGATGCGCCGTCATCTTGATTTTGTGGGTCCCCCTTTGGTCCCCTACCCACTGCATCACAGTGTG
Source organism: Agapanthus africanus (assembly GCA_030015575.1). NCBI lineage: Eukaryota > Viridiplantae > Streptophyta > Magnoliopsida > Asparagales > Amaryllidaceae > Agapanthus > Agapanthus africanus. Next base: position 470,614,186 of record CM057349.1, read on the forward strand.
GAGCAAGATTTTTATTTATTATTTTTTTTTAAAAAAATGCCAAGCGTTAGGCCACTAATGATATATATATATATATATATTTTGTCTTTCCACAGAAAACATGTCTGACGACTTGTCTTTTCCCTTCGTTCGCTCGGAAGGAGGGTTCCCTCACTCGCCAGTGGATCGGGTGGTGTTCGCTCTTATTAAAGCTCACGATCCTGAGTGCAAAAAGCTCCATCTGTGGGGAAGGTGGTATAGCCAGATCATCCAAGGCCGTCGCAGCTTCAGCTCCGCTTCGCCCTGTGAACCCATAGTTACGATCCCTTATGCGGACAAGCCCCCGGTGGAGTATGCCGTGGAGGTTAAAAATTGGAATGCCGACGACCTCCTTCAGCCTGCAATCGGTGCCATTCCGGTGCAGCCGCCGCCGGCTATAGATATCTTGGGGAGGCGAATCTGTCAGGGTGAAGCACGCCCTTGGGGACAGGCTTATAATATTGGATTGATCCCGCGGCCGCTTGCCGGATATTTGCAATGGGCCCGTTACATTTTGGCGACGAAGAGGGCTCACCTGACGAAGATTGGTTTATACTCCGCCGTCTACGTTTCGCTTTTCGAGTATCCTTCTCCTTCTACGTGGTGGATAAAGGCCTTCATCGAACAATGGAATATCCCCATCCATACCTTCCTGACAGCGGATAGGGAAGTCTCCATCTCTCTGGAGGAATTTGTTGAGATTTCAGGTTTACCAGCGAGGGGGGAGCACTACGAGGAGCTGCTTCCTCCTGACGAGTACGTCTTTGCCTCCAAGCAGTTGGTATTCGACTTAACTCCGGAGAATGCCATCCAGCATCAGCATCCGGGCTTGGTGAAGGTATTGGAGATTTATGAGGAACTGCATTTGGAATCAGGCGACCTGGGCGTCAGTTTCGCGGATTTCATTGCTCGTTTTATCCGCCCGGGATTCCTATCAGAGCAGGGCGAGAAGTTCGCTCAGCTTGCTGACCCCTTTGGTTTCGGCTTGGACCGCCGACCTTCATCGGAAGATGACCAGCGGGATTTTTATTTCCCCGGCACTGCCAGCGTCCCTTTCTCAGAGATCGCCGTTCCTGGCATGGACGAGGAGACTTTTTTCATAGGGTTCTTGGGTCTATGGCTATGCAGCTTTGCGCTTCCCATGCACCCACGCCTCATGCGGTCCTCTGTCTTTTATCCAGCGCATCGAATGGCGGCTGGTTTGCAGCTATCGGTAGGGATTGCCGGGCTGGCTTACCTTTATAATGGACTTAGCGTAGCGGCGGACGCTAATGAGCCCGGGGTACAGCCTGCTAACTTTCCGATGCACTACTTCACTTCTTGGATGGAGCTGCATGTGCGAGGGGTGTTTGGTGCTCATAAGACTCCTCCATTCTTTGATAAATTCAAACTCCCAAGAATTATGCGGTTGGTCGGGGCTTCAATCGTGGTTGCACCTCCGCGGGAGTCTAGGGGACTGCTCCTGCGTTCACATCTAGTCAGAGCGAAGACCTCTTTTGTGGATAAGGTCATCACCATAGGCTCCGAGACCGCTAAGTCAGTGGTGTCGCTGCGTGACGACTTTAAGGGCGGGGTTTCTGTACCGAAGGCTCGGGAAATCCTTCACCTTTACTCCATTCGGCCGGGCTACCTAGTATTTAGGCAGAATAAGACGGCTCTTTTTATGAGGTATAACCCGCATCGATTTTCCCGACAATCGAGTTACAATCAAGGGATCCCGATGGAGGCCTTTCTGGAAACACCCGCGGTCGGCCCAGAGGGGATAAGGAATGCGATGCATCATTTCGTCCGGCTCAATACAGGCTCTTATTTTTTCATCAGTGAGCCTAGCTGTGCCCCTAAAATAATCCATCCGTATGTAGCCTGGTACGCGCATGCTATGGGCCCAATCATCTTAATGGAGAAACGCTTGCTGGTTGACCGTAGGGGTGCGCCTCCTGGTGGTGATCGCAAGGCTCCCTTGCAGCCAAGGCGCCCGGTCGTCCCTCCGCTAAAAGAGGCCGGAGCCGACCGACCACGCGTGTTGGCCCCCCCGCGTGGATTGCCATTGCCCGCTACGGTGGATGCACCGCCGGCGCCCCGTGCTCCCATGAAGACGGTTAATGTGGTATCGCCAGAGTCTGGCGCAGGAGCGGATATCGGGACTCGCCGCCCTAAAGTGACTGCCAAGCGTAAAGCTGCTCCGGGTGGATCTAAAGCTGGCGGGCAGAAGAAGAAGAAGTCCACCCTATCCCTCGACGCGATCCTCAGCTTAAATCCTGCGGCTCCTCCCGCCGAGGTCATATGTGAATACGGCAGCAATGAGGGTTTCGTGGTAGATCCTGCGGACACCAATTTAGCTGCCGCCATTGCAGCTTCGGAGCGATCGGCGAGGCTTGAAGCGATGTTGAGCAAACTCGCTGAGTCCGGTAATCATCAAACGCCTTATTTGTCATTTTATTGCACTTTGTATTGTTATCCTTAACTAATATTCGCTCCATTTTCAACAGGTGTCTCCACTGAAGAGGCTATTGCTGCCTCCCTGAAAACCTTTCATGAGGAGGAGGAGAAGCGTGCCCTAGCAGGCGTTGGTATGTTTCACCCCTTTCTCTTTTATAAGGAAAGTTTGTTGTCTTTTTATGATGGTCAACCTAACCTTCTTTCGTTTCTTAGCAGGGGTTATATCAGTTGATGCGGGGATCCTTCCCGAGCCTGTTACTGAAGTCCCGGCTTCGTCAAAGTTGCCGCAAGAGCCTCGGCTTGACAAAACGACGAGGGATGCCCTAAAAACCTTAGAGGCTTCCCTATTTACGGACGAGGACACCTCAATTAGGGAAGCTCTAGTGGCATCCTTCTCAACGGCTCGGGAGGAGCGGAAGCGGTTGAGACGCGAAGCAAAGGCGCGTAGAGCTGCTTTGGCCGCAGGAGCGGGTCCCAGTACCATTCCTCGCGCTGACACTCCTTCTGGAGAGGCCCCCGTCGCCCTGTCTACTGCTTATAGGCAAGTGGCGCGCGCGGCCCGAAGCGCAAATAATAAATCCCCTTCAGGTAACATCTCTTTCAGAACCTTGTTGTAAGAATTATTATAAAGCCATTGGCTCATATGCATTCCATTTTGCAGGACCAAGTCCGACTGAGGGGGAGGCGGAGACCGTTGGACCCCAGGAAACGGCGGAAGCGGCGCCTGCCGAACCTGAGCCGACGGTGGGCACCGTCGTCGGGGCCACGGCGCCTGAAACAGAAGTTGAAGGATCCGCCGCCGAGAAGGTCATTGATGCCGCGTCTGAAGTGGCGGCGGATGAGATGACTGTCGAGCCGAAGGCAGTAGAAGTCGAGGCGCTTGAGGCTGGAGACCTCGCGGCGACGGTGGACGAGACAACTGTGACTGCAGGACTCGAAGGAGTAGCGGGTGAGGTGGCCACGATTCCTGAGGATGAGCCAGCCGCTCCTTCTCTGGAATCTGGCAATACTCCAATCATGACCCTCTCCGCCTATATTCCCCCGCCTTCTCTAGGTCTTGCTAGCACGACGACGGTCCCCATCGAGTCGGGTGACGAGGCCACGGGCGGTGGTCTCATGTCGGTAGAGGAGGGAGTCGCCTCCGTTTCAGCCGGGAGCTCCTCAGGTAAACTCCAAGTGACTTCCTTTCTTAACTTTATAATCTTTTCTGACAAGTTCAGTTTTTCGTAATGCAGGTGCAGCTAGTGCTGATGCCCCACTGCTTGAAGGAGCGCCTTCAACGACTGCCTTGGCGGTGGTCACCTCTCAACCCTCTCTTACTCCTTCGAAGATGTTGGAAGGTATGGGTTTATAACTTATTAATCCTATCTTTCAGATATACAGTTTATGTACTGAAGTCACACTGTTGTATTTTTCAGGGGTGCTTTTTGATCATCTCTATCAAGTGTTGCTCCCCAGACTTCTCCTTCCCATCTAAATTCGCCTCCCCGTCTGGTGGCGCTGGTGAGTACTGTTCCCGATTGGTAGCTTTGTCTTTTTAGCGGTAGAATTATTTCCAACTCTCCCTTGTTCTGACTGCAGCGTTGCAAATCGAAGGGGGAGCAGAAAGATCGGCTGCGCCACCAGCCCTTCCGGCCTTGCCACCTGTTTCCACCGGTATAATAAATTTCCTTTTTTGGTAACCCTTCAACATTTTCTGAACCATCGTTTAACCATGTTTTGTTTTGCAGCTATTGTTCCGGCTCCGGTCCCCTTTGAGGCTCGCGTCCTTTCACCGGCAGGCCCTTTCTTGAGACGTCCATCTTCCAAGGGTGCTGCGATGAGTTTGGGCATGCTGAGCGGGTACATTGAAGAGCTGAATATGGACGCTCTCCCTTCTGCCGTAGATTTCGCTGTGGAGGTTAATCCAATGTTGGCGGCGCTCGTAAATTTTCATAACGAAGGCGTCGTTGACTCTTGGGTTAATCATTGCAGGGAGATCGAGGCCTGTCTATACCGGCTGGAGTCGACGCGCCCTTCTCCCGAAGTTTTAGCCCTGAGCATCCAACGCACAACTTGGCTCGAGCAAAGCACTTCGCACTCCCGCCACTTGGAGCAAGAAGCAGCTTTAAGACTAAGGGAATGCCAAAAGACCTCGAACGAAACAGCCCATCTGCGCGCCGAGGTTGAGGCAAATGCTGCCCAAGTGAAGACTATCTTTGAGGATCTCTTGGAGCGCATCTCCCACGGGCTAAACTTGAAGCGGAAGCTTGACATAGCTGAGCGCACTATCCCAAGTCGGGAAGCTGCCTATCAAGTCGTGAGGGAGCAGCTTGCGTCGGTCTTGCAGCAACGAGCCCAAGTGGAGGCAGAGCTGGCGGTGGTAGCCGATCGGGAAAAGGCCTGGAAGGAAGTGTGCGAACAACTGATAAAGCTACTTAAGACGCTTCCTTCCCAGTAGCTGCCTTTGTATCAATGTATTTGTAGAATTTTCCTTTAAAATAATATGTATCCATTCTTTATTCTTTTGTACGATTCATCTTGTATTTGATTGAAGTCAATGAATAAAGATACACATTTTCTTTTGCAATGTCTTGTATGCACTTTTTCTTTCTGCATTCTCTTATTATCAGCATGTTGTCTTTGATAAACATAATTGGCAGATAACTTAGTTTTTTTTTTCAAGAGATAGCGGTGGCTTAGGCCACAGGTTCAGATCTGCCGCCTAAGGCTTTTCAACTCTATGAGCCGTGAGGGTCTCATAGAGACTTTTCTCCCTACGGATCGAGAGGATCTCGTAAGTGGATGTTCTCCTTAGGAATCGTGAGGATTCCCAAGTGTGGTTTTCTCTCATAAGTCAAAAGGATCCTATAAGAGAATTTCTCCCTCTTACGAGTCGAGAGGGCTCGTAAGCGGTTGTTTCCCTCTTTGTCGAGAATCGACTTCAGAGAGCGAGACCCGTGAATAGTATGCAAGAGACCATTTAGGATTGACTTGCAGGGTCCCATTGTTCAGGAAGCAAGTTTCTGAATCCTTACTGCCCGAGATGTGAGTCAAAGAGGATCTCGTCACGGAGTGTTTGTATCCGTGAGTTGAGAAATTTTGCGAGGGATTATTTGTTTCCCAAGCGCCAAGGATTATTTGTGTCCTTGGGGTTTGAAACGAGTCGATGGTTCCCACGGAGGCGCTGGTGGCTCTGCGAGTCGACGCGGATCAGAAGGCTCTCGTCAAGGAGTGTTTGTATCCGTGAGTCGAGGAGTTTGCTGGGATTATTTGTTTCCCAAGCGCCAAGGATTATTTGTTTCCTTGGGGTTTGAAACGAGTCGAGGGTTCCTACAGAGGCACTGGTGGCTCTGCGGGTCGACGCGGATCAGAAGGCTCTCGTCAAGGAGTGTTTGTATCCGTGAGTTGAGGAGTTTGCTGGGATTATTTGTTTCCCAAGCGCCAAGGATTATTTGTTTCCTTGGGGTTTGAAACGAGTCGAGGGTTCCTACGGAGGCACTGGCGGCTCTGCGGGTCGACGCGGATCAGAAGGCTCTCGTCAAGGAGTGTTTGTATCCGTGAGTTGAGGAGTTTGCTGGGATTATTTGTTTCCCAAGCGCCAAGGATTATTTGTTTCCTTGGGGTTTGAAACGAGTCGAGGATTCCTACGGAGGCACTGGTGGCTCTGCGGGTCGACGCAGATCAGGAGGCTCTCGTCAAGGAGTGTTTGTATCCGTGAGTCGAGGAATTTGCTGGGATTATTTGTTTCCCATGCGCCAAGGATTATTTGTTTCCTTGGGGTTTGAAATGAGTCGAGGGTTCCCACGGGGGCTCTGGTGGCTCTGCAGGTCGACGCGGATCAGGAAGCTCTCGTCAAGGAGTGTTTGTATCCGTGAGTCGAGGAATTTGCTGGGATTATTTGTTTCCCATGCGCCAAGGATTATTTGTTTCCTTGGGGTTTGAAACGAGTCGAGGGTTCCCACGGGGGCTCTGGTGGCTCTGCGGGTCGACGCGGATCAGGAGGCTCTCGTCAAGGAGTGTTTGTATCCGTGAGTCGAGGATTTTTCTGGTGACACTGGCTTCTTCGGTTGAAATGAACCGTCGAGGTCTGGCTTCATCATCTGACGGAGTCTGTTGGGAAAGTACGGTTTCCTTTTTGTTTACGCCCTTGGATTGTATACAGGGATCGATATGATCTTAACTGTAGGGCCAAAGCTTCATCATCATTTTTTTTTGTTTTATTTCCGCGATGCTCTATCATTTCAGCTTTATATCGCGAGGGTCGCGATTGCCCAATCATTTCGGCTATTTTTTGCGGTGCCCAATCATTTCGGCTATTTGTTTCATTTTTACCCGTCGCTTTTTATTACGAGTTGCCCAATCATTTCGGCTATCTTGCATGCATACATTTTACTTGCTGCTTTTTATTGCAAGTTGCCCTATCATTTCGGCTATTTCGTATGCATGAGCGGCCTACTGGCTTTCGCCGTAAACCTGAAATTGGACACCGATTTCGGCATCAGCACCGCTACAACTGGGATATTACCAGGAGCGAATCATCATTTGCCTCTGTCGTTGTCGAACAAAGGAGGCTTAGCGACCAGGGTTAGGGTCCTGTCGACTAAGGCTTTTGACTTCATGAGCCGTAGGGGTCTCGTGAAGGTATTTCTCCCTACAAGTCGTGAGGATCTTGTAGGTGTATTTTCTCCTTAGGAACCGTGAGGGTTCCTAAGTGTTTTGTTCTTCTGTAAGTCGTAAGGATCCTACAGGAAGGTTTTCTCCTCATAAATCGAGGGGATTTATAAGGGTTGTTCACCATGCGAACGTATTCCCAATTACGGATGAAATTTGGCTAGGGAAATGTTTATTCGCGCCCGTGGATTGTATACAAGGGTCAATATTGAACCACTTGTAGGGCAATATTGAAAGTTTGTGGGGGTTTGCTTAAGCACAGGTTTAGGTCTCTGTGACTTAAGACTTTCAAATCCTATGAGCCGTGAGGGTCCCATAAGAGAGTTCTCCTTACGAGTCGTGAGGATCTCGCAAGTGTGTTTTCTCCTTAGGAATCGTGGGGATCCCTAAGTGTGTTGCTCTTTTATGAGTCGTAAGGATTTCACGCAGGTGGTTTCTCCTTATAAGGTCGAGAGGACCCTATAAGTGTCTTTTAACGAGGTTGCGCCCTTTCGGGTTTTCACAAACACTCGTCGGTAGCCCTGCTGTTTTTACTCACGGAGCCCTTTCGGGTTTTCATCCGTGCCCTTTTTTGCTTACGGACATACCGTTTTTTTTTTTTATAATCTCGTCAGTCTAAGGATGCTGCTGTAGTAGTTTAAAGACGTTTCGGTCTGCTATTAGTTTAAGGACATTTCGGTCCATTATTGAGAAGCTGGCTACTGCTTATACAGTTTGAGCCTAGGAAGATAGCGAGCGGACATAGTCGTTGTCATCTACCATTGACCTAGGCTGTGGCTCATTAAGCATAGTATTTCTTTAAGAAGCGACCGTTTATTGGTCTGAAAGGCCTTTCACCGTGCATGTCGATGAGTAGATAGGCCCCACCCTGGTAGACCTTATCAATGATGTATGGGCCCTCATAGTTTGGCTCAAACTTTCCCCGCTTGGCACGATTGGGGATCATAGGCCTTTTGACCACTAGCACGAGTTCGCCTTGACGAAATGTCCTCGGTCGGGTCAATCTTTCGTATGAGCGCGTCATCTTTGCTTTATAAGCTTCCAGATTTTGTTGTGCTAGAAGCCTAGTTTCATCAAGGGCGTCAAGCTCCTCAAGCCGAAGGTGAGCATTTTCCTCGTCCGTTAGCTCGTGGTGAACTGCCACTCGTAGAGAGGGTAACTCTATCTCGAGAGGGAGTACTGCTTCCGTGCCGAACACCAACGCGTATGGTGTTGTGTTTGTGGCTGTCTTGAACGTGGTTCGATACGCCCAAAGAGCTTCTTGCAGTCTCTCATGCCAGTCTTTCTTATTTCGGGACACTGTCTTCTTTATAATTTTCGTCAAGGTCTTGTTGAAGGCCTCGGCGAGACCGTTAGCTCGTGGATTATAGACTGAGGAATATCTCCAGTCTATGTTATGCTGCTGTGCGAAGCGGCTAATTTTATGACTTCGGTAAGCTGGCCCATTATCAGAGATGATCCTTCTCGGGGTTCCAAACCGGTATATGACATGCGTTTTGAAGAAATGGAGGATGTTCTCTGTCTTCACTTCCCTCAACGGTACCGCCTCTGCCCATTTGGAGAAGTAATCAGTCGTCGCTAGGATGAAACGATGTCCCTTAGACGATGCTGGTTCGATAGGGCCAACTATATCAGTCCCCCACATTTCGAATGGCCAGCTAGCCACTGTTGTGTGTAGCGGATTTGGATGTTGATGGATGAAGTCCCCATGAATTTGGCATGAGTGGCATTGCTTCGCATATTCGATGCAGTCCTGAATCATCGTGGGCCAGTAATAGCCCATCCGTTTGATCTTCAACTTCATCTTTGGACCTGCTTGGTGAGAACCGCAGATTCCGTCATGAACTTCCTGAACGACTCTTTCCGCTTCGTCTGGTCCTAAGCATCTCAGCCACAGAGAATCAAATGACCTCTTGTATAGAGTATCATTGACGAAGGCAAAAGACAGAGCTCGTTTCACGAGCTGATGTCTTATAGACGCTTCTTCAGGCATTCGGTGGAACTTGAAGTAATCTATGAAGACTTCTCTCCAGTCTTCGGTCTTCTCATGGTCTTTTATTTGTAGGGTTGTCTGCTCAGTCGCTCCTTTTTCTTTATATGATTCTGGATGTATTTCCGCTGGGGCGAGCACTCGACGGCTTTGTATCACGATTCTAACGTCATCGAGGTCTTCGTCAGCCAATTCTTTAGCAAGTTTGGCCAGTGCGTCCGCTTTGCTGTTTTCCGCGCGCGGTATACTTTCCAACGTGTAGGAGGGAATTTGGGTTAGCAGTTGCTGCACTTTTTCACCGTATTTTACCAATTCCGGTTTGCATGTTTGGTAATCGCCGTTCACTTGACTGACGACCAGTTGGGAGTCCCCATATATGAGGAGGCTTTCAATTCCCATGTCAATGGCGATCTCGAGGCCTGCTATCAAAGCTTCATATTCAGCTTCATTATTCGTTCTCGGCTCTGTTAAGGAGAAGGCGAAGCGCATTATTCCTCCTTGTGGAGTCACAAAGATGAGTCCTACCCCCGATTTGATCGTTGGCGTACTTTGTTTGTGCTTTTTCATGGAAGATGCCCCATCGAAATAAAGCTCCCAACGGGTATCACCATCATCGATCGCATCAAACGCATGTTCGTTCGGAAGATCGCAGTTTAAAGGAGAGTCGGCCGGTATCGGGTGCTCAGCAAGGAAGTCAGCGATGGCCTGGCCTTTTACTGCCCTGAGAGGTTGATATGTTATCGAAAATTCCATCAAGAGCAGGGCCCATTTAGCGAGTCGCCCTGTCAATATGGCTTTTGACATTAGATATTTGAGAGGGTCCACTTTTGAAATAAGACGGACTTCGTGCGCCAACGCATAGTGCCTAAGCTTTGTTATTGCGAAGATCAACGCCAGGCAGTGTTTTTCAATGGGAGAGTAGTTGCTTTCTGCCCCCAGCAGAACTCGACTTAAGTAGTAGAGTGCTCTTTCTTTCCCTTGGTCGTTCTCTTGTGCCCATAATGCGCCTAAGGAACCTTCGAGGGCGGTTGTATAAAGAATGAGAGGCTTCCCCTTAACCGGAGCAGCCAACACTGGCGGGTTCTGCAAGTATTGCTTGATCTCATCCAGTGCGCCTTGGCATTTTTGATCCCAAACGAATGGGGTTCCCTTCTTCATCAGGTGACTATAAGGACGGCACTTTCCTGAAAGGTTGGCTATAAATCGCCGTATGTATGCGAGTTTCCCTTGGAGAGACCGCAGCTGTTTGAGAGTCCTTGGCGGAGGCATTTCCATGATCGCTTTAATCTTTGACGGATCTATTTCAATACCTCGGTGTCGAACAACGAATCCCAGGAATTTGCCCGAGGAAACCCCGAACGCACATTTAAGAGGATTCATCTTCAAGTTGTATTGCCGAAGGCGTTGAAACACGGTCTTCAAATGCTCGAGGTGTTCTTCGTATGATTTGCTTTTAACCACGAGATCGTCGATATAGCATTCAACGATTTCGTGTATAAGGTCGTCGAAGATCTTTGTCATGGCCCTCTGATAAGTAGCACCGGCGTTCTTCAAACCGAAGGGCATCACTTTATAACAAAATATACCAAGAGGAGTTCTGAAGGCTGTGTGGTTCTGGTCTTCTGGATGCATTTTTATCTGGTTATACCCCGATGAGCCGTCCATGAAAGAGAAAACTTCATGAGTGGATGTATTGTCAATCATCAGTTCAGTGACTGGCACTGGGAAATCATCCTTCGGGCAAGCTTTATTAAGATCCCGGAAGTCTACGCATATGCGCACTGTCCCATTTTTCTTCATCACTGGGACAATGTTGGCGATCCATTCAGGGTACTGAACTTCCTGGATGAAGCCCGAGTCGATTAACTTTTTGACTTCGGTATTTATGCTCATCTCAAGCTCGAGTCGCATTCTTCTCGGCGCCTGTTTGACTGGCTTGATGTTCGGGGATATTGCTAGTCTATGTACAGCAACTTCTGGATCTAGTCCCGGCATCTCGGAATAGTTCCATGCGAAGCAATCTTTATGCTGCACAAGGACGTCTTTTAACGCAGCCACCCTCTCTTCAGACAGCAGCTCGCTGACGAATGTCGGTCGCGGATCATCTATTGTCCCCAACTCGATTTTCTTGAGGTTATCTGCAGTAGTATGGATTCCATCTTCCAGCTCTTTTGGTGCTGGTGGAAATTATGAGATTACCTCATCGCTGCTGTTTTCAAAGCACCAGGGAAGGTCATCCATGTTCTCGGGCTCTTCCCTTGATATCATTATCACGCGACAAGTACGAATTCGCTTCCAATCCCAATGCAGAACTGGTTCTTCTTTCGTGGCCTTGGGCTCGTGCTTTTGTGGTGGTGCTACCCTCCAGTTGTCAGACAACGCAAATTTGCCAAGCTGATATTGGTCCTCAACCCAATTCTTAAAGGTGAAGCAATCTTCAAGCGGATGCCCTACTACTCGATGGTAAGAGCAATAATTTGGGTTGGAGACTTCGCCCGCTTGCTCAGGGTGTTTAGACTCTGGCAGTGTAAGCATTTGATGTTTTAGAGCGAGATCAATTATTTTCCTTGTTTTGTTCCGAGGAAATGAGTATGCTCTACCCATTTTCTTCATGAGGGTTAGGTCAATAACGCTCGACTCTCGGATGCGTGGCTTCTTAGCTCTGCTTTATGGTTGTCGAGCACCTTTTCGGCCCTTCGACTTGTTTTTGCTTTCGCGTCGAACCCTTTTTGTAGCAGGCTGACGTGGGGCAGCATCTTCGTTCTTTATTGCCTGTTGAAGGAGACGCTGTGTCTTGGCTTTCTCATAGATTGCCATTTCACGATCGTGATCATCTTGGGCTTTTTGACTCGCATCCTTTATAAGTTTGCTCATCTGGTCTTCAGACGATGGACTGGGCGGTTTTGTATCAGGAATTTTTGCTGATTCAGGATTAGCGTCCTCCCATTGAGCGTCCGCCTCTTCATCGAAGTCATACATGGCATAACAGCTGTTTACTAGCTCCCGTTTCTTTGGCCGGATGTACCCAAGCCCTTTTGTTTCTATTCTCCCGTTAGGCAGTTTGCATTGAGTCCCGGGAATGTTCCAGACCTTGTCATAGAATTTGGCTTTTCTAACGGTCTGTGTGAAGGATATCCCCTGGCGTTTCAGCAGTTTCTTCAAACCTTCGGTATAATATCTGGGAAGACGGATAGGCTGAAGCCTGTCGAGCGTGGGATCCGCGCCATGCCAAATTTCTTTTTCCACCTTGTTTTCTTCAGAACGGTAGAATAGGATTGCCTTCTCGCCTTTTCGTCCGGGAGGGATATAGAATATCTGCAATTCTTCTACGCTACTGGTGTCGAGTGCATCCAATTCTTTGTAATGTTTAAGCGGCACCATGGTTATCTGCAGACTTTGCTCTTCATCAGCGGAAACCCGTATTGAAGGCCGAGCAGGGAATACAGCATGAACTTCATCCTCTGAATCACTACCGAAGATCAATGAAGGAACGGATGGTCCTGGCCTGGTGGATTGGGATGGACCTGAATAAATTATATCTTCCTCCTCCTCGGTGTCACTGCCGAAGACAGGGATGGTAGCGTTAGTTTTGTTCTCCGGTTTGTGACACCTTTCCGTATCTTTGAAACTCGGTAAGAAGTATTTGGCATCTTCATACTTGCGAACTTCATTTACGGAAAACGGATTCAACTCTCCCGCCACTGTGTACTCGAGGCCATCCCTAGAATACTTCAAGCACTGATGCTGTGTAGAAGGGATGATATTGTACTCGTGTAGCCATGGTCGGCCGAGCAGAGCATTGTAGCACGTCTTGGCGTCTATAACATGGAATTTGATGTCTGTGACGAGCAACCCGAAGCGTAGCGTCAATATCACAGATCCAAGAGTTTTTGACGATTGGGAGTCGAACCCGGAGATGGTGATCTTGTCCCGGGCGAGGTGTTGGATGCTCATGCAAATTTCTTTTAACACCTGCACATTAAGTAGATTGACAGATGATCCGTTATCGACCAAGATTTTGCCTATCTTTATGTCATGGCAGTATCCTGAGACATAAAGGGGACGATTGTGTTCGCACGTTCCAAGGAGAAGGTCTTCATCGCCGAAAGCAACGTCGGCCGTGTGCACTTCTTCCAATTCATCTTTCATCTTTTGTTCGGCCAGGAAAGCTTGGAATTGGTCCGGATCTTGTAGGGCCTTAATCAAAGAATCCCTCGCCTCTTTTGATAGTAATAGGGCATCGAGAATGCTGAGCTGTGAGGGTAGCTTTCTCAGATGCGCCAAGACATTGTAATCCACTTTACTCCTCTTCGGCGGGTTCTTGGCGGTTAACTCTTCCGCAACTTTGTCATCCAAAGCGATGTCTTCAGAGACCTTCTCTTTCCCTTTGTTTTTCTTGTTTAAGGGTCCGAGATTCTTTTCAGGTAGCGTCCGATTGCGTAGCTGTATATTTTCGCAAGCCTTCGGTTCTTTTTCTTTTCTCGAAATGGATTCTTTGAAGAGGGGGCCAAGCTCTAGCTCCTCATCGGAATCGCTCCCAAATGTAGGCACTTGTGACCCGGCGGTGTTAATCATGTGACAATTGTTGGCAGTTCTTTCAAGCTCTTTGGTCGTGTTTCTTTGCTCCCGACGAATTTTACGCTTTTCCCGTTTAAAGCGTTGTCGATTAGCGACGTATCCTTGCCACCACTTATCGAAAGCTTTGCAATCTTGGGTGGAATGCGAGACCTTCTGATGATATAAGCAATAAGAGGGGTGCATTTCCACCACGCCAGTAACTTTTTCTTCAGAGGGTGGTAGATTCATGCTCATCGATATGGCCTTAGCAAACTTCTTTTTTATCTTGAATTGGCTTTTGTCAGCGGTGGAGGCATTTTGCTCCAGCGGGATCATTTCAGCTCTTTCCTCAAGTCGCTGGCGCTTGGCCCTTTCGAATATAGCCGTCTCGCGTTCTCGATCAGCTTTGCTTTTCAACCGAGCTTCATTAAGAAACGCGCTAATCATTTCAACTGATAACCCTGGGGCTCTTGATTCGGCATTTGCCCCCAGCGTTTCAGTGCCAGAAGTCCCTTCATCGTTCGTGGTCGAATGGGATATCATATGACAGCTCGCCACATATTCCTCGGATTCATCCGATGAACTTTCTCCCTCATCTTCTTTTTGGAAGACGTGATCAAGGAAATCTTGGAGCGTAATGGGAGTCCGCGCCTTTTGGTTGTACTCATCCAGTGCGTCGATTTGCTTTTGTAAGTCCGTGCGCTTGTCGCCAGGCTTCACGGGCTTCTTAGATTTCTTCTTCTTCTTTTTCGAAGATTTTGACGGCTGACTATGAGCGCTTGAACTACCACCATCGGTCTTCGGAGTCGGTCGTGGCTTCAACATCCCCTCAATAACCTGCGGTTCCAAGGGGTTCTTCCACTTGACCGCTGGACAGGTCTGAAGATCATTTAGCATTCTCCTCGTTTTGGTTGATAATACAACCTCCCAGGGAGCTTCTTCAATGACGGAGCATGTTGCCCCCGGCGTATTCGTCCTCTTAGAGGTGTGGGGCTGCGGAGGATTCACCTTCAATTTGTCAGATAGCGCAAATTTGCCCTGACGGTATTGGTTCTCAAGCCAATTCTTAAAAACATAGCAATCCTCAATCGGATGGCCTAACACTCGATGATAAGGGCAGTAATTGGGCTCGTTGACGTCGTTCGGTTGCAATGGACGTTTTGGATCTGGCAGATTTATGAGTCTGTTGCGCAACGCCAGCTCGAATAGCCTCCTCGTTTTATCGCGGGGGAAGGAGTAAGCACGTCCCATCCTGTCCTCAAGGGGTACGTATGGGCGCGTATTTTTTGGATGAGCAACCGGCTTCGAGTCGCTCGGTTGTTGTTGGGCATTAGTGACAATTATCGCTTTTCCCTTTCCTTTATCGTTTCGGGAGTCCGGTTTCGGGAGAGGGGGTTTATGGCCCATCTGGTCCATCTGCGCTAATTTGTCGATCAAAGCCTGGAAGGAAGTTGGCTTGAAGAACATCATGAACCGCGAGATGGTTGCCTGTGGATCAAGCGTTCCAACAAACATTCCGACCGCTGGAGCTTCTTCTATGCGTTGTTCGCACTTCGACCATAGATTTCGCCACCGTATAGCGTACTGAACCCATGTCTCGCCGGGTTTTACCCTGGCATTGATCAGTGCCGTCATCGGGGTACGCTCACTGGCACTTGCAAAGCGTTGGGTGAAGAGCAGCTCCATCTCCGCAAAGGTTTTAATAGAGTCGTTGGGAAGCTCAGAATACCATTCAAACACCGTGTCTGATAAGCTTCCAACAAACTGGCGAAGCAACAACTTGTCGTCGCCGCCGGTATTACCGCAAAGCGCCCTGAACTGGGCAACATGTTGATGGGGATTGCCGGTCCCTTTGTAAACATGAAACTTGGGAATCGTGTAACCCGGCGGGTACTTGATTTGGTCATACTAGCCCGGATATGGCCGCCCCGTTTTTACGATCTGACCGGCTGCTTCAGTCGCCTGATGCACCCGTATTTGTTGGGCAATATATTCATCCAAATCAGCTTTTGATATGGTATCCTCTTTAGCTGCGGATAGAGCCGGTGGAGGATTCGATGTCTCTCCCCTATCATCTTCAAGAATGATCGGGGGCTCCCCAGCAGGTGGATCTTGTTGAATCATCATACCCACCATATCCTGGAACAGGAGGGCCATTTTCTTTATGTTGGCTGCCTGTTCCGCAGCCTCTTTATCTTTCTTCTCTAGCACGCGCCGAAGGAATTCGGCGTTCGTTTCTTGTTCTTGACGTTCTTCTGAGGATGTTTCCGGGGTTTCTTTCGGCCCAGTGAGTGCAGCCATTGTGGTAATCATCTCCTGGAGCTTTTGTTGCTGCTCCTGAGCCTTGGTCACTGATCGGGTGAGCGGTCGGTGACCCGTAGAAGTACGGCTTTCTTCCTTTCCAGAAGCCATATAAACCATATGAACAATTATGCCCCCTGACTTGGGGCGTTTAGGTTCACCGCTTTCAAACTTTGCCGCTGGCGCGGTAGCTTTCCCTGGCCTCCTTCTTTTGTGGGCCATCGAGGTTAAAGGAGCCGTTGGAGTGGGCATCCTAGCAACTGTCACCCCCTGCTGTTTAATAGGGCAGTTTTTGTTATTTTCCACCTCCGCCTTTTTCTGGTGACGCAAGTGGTCTGGATCGATCACGGAGTCTTGAACCCTCCGCCATACTTTATAAACTTTTGAGGATAGCCGTTGAGGGGGCTGTTCTTGTTTTGTTTCTGGAACTCTCTTCGCAGGTGGAGGAGATCTTTTCAACGTAGCAATTAAAGAGTTCTTTCTCACCTTCCTCAGCAATTCAAAGCTGTTCCCAGTCGGAACAGCAGCGTTGACCTCCACCACTGGAGCAGGTGGGGTTAGCCCTGAGGGAGAGTTGCCCCCTGCTTTCCTTACTCGTCGCCAATGGCGACGTCGCGCACGACGAGCCGTTGGGACTGGCTCAGAAATCGAGATGGTTTCTTGTTGCCCCCTGTTTGAGTGTGGGGTAACTGCCGATGTCAGCCTATCGAAGACTGATGCCTTTTGACCAGCTGGGGGAGGAGTGGGAACCGTCAATCTTGTGAAGACCGACCCTCTGATGGGAGAAGCCGCTTTAACGACTTCCAAAGCAGCGGCCGTTGCCCTCTTTGGGACGACCACTTTATAGTTCTGACCTAGCCTGGTAAAAACGGAGGCTGTCGGCTTAGTAGCGGGCGACCCGTTGTCAGGGGTCGTGGTAGCGGTAAGCCGGTCGAACACCGACTTCTTGTTCGCTTCCGGTGTGGATATCGGCATAGAGAAGCTTGTGGGTGGGACCATGGTCCCGAAAAACAGGCCGGTGGTGGCCTGGGTCACCTGTTCCACCGGCAGAGCGAGGAAAGAGGCCGCTTGGGGCCCATATGTTACACCTCTCGGTGAGGTGGAGCGTCCGTTGCAGTGGTGCTTCACGCATTTGGTGCAGTTAGAATCCATGGATGCTTGAGTTCTGCGCCAGACACAAGACCAAATCTTAGCAACTTGAAATCCAAAGGCAACCATTTAACAAACCGCGATTGGTTCGCGAAGACGACACACGAAGTGTGGAGTGGAAAGAGGAAAAGGTCCCACCGGGCGTGCCAGAATCTGTTCCCCTCCGAACGACGGCCTGGACTTTCGCGTCCGTGCCTGAGGTTCGGGGCAGATGCTATTTGGTTTTATCCGTTTATCTCTCCGAAGATGCCAAGTTGATTTATGGCACCGTGTATCGGAGGTTTAGACGGATGCGCCGATGTAGCAGACTTCGTCAGATTCCCCCTCAGGGTGAGGGGTTTTTGATTGTGGGGACGCTCTTCCCTGCAGGCGCAAGCCCCTGCAGTTAATTACGCTACCGCATCGCGGTAACAACTTTCTCCTTCTCCAGAATTTCACTTCGTGTCGTGTGTGTTTGTCTTGTTTGTGGTTGCCCGTGGATTGTATACGGAGACTGAGTAATGCCGTCGCCCGTAGGACGTGGATTAGTCCAAATCCGTATTTATTTAGATTTGGGTTTGGTGTTTTCAGTTTAAGGATGCATTAGTCGCGTTGCGGCTAAGATCAACTTAAACGTTCGTTAAGGATACGTTAGTCTTGTTTTAGACTAAGATCAACTTAACGTAGTGATTAATTTAATGTATGGCCATCGGGACTCGTCACCTCTCTGACGTCGTTGAAGGATTACAACGACATGTATCAGAGGAGCTCGGAGATGTACCCTCAAACCAGAGTTGATTGGGAGTTTTATAATCCGTTTGAATGTTTAAGGATACGTTAGCCATATTTGGGGCTAAGATCAACTTAAACGGGACCGTTTAGATCCGGCAAAAGAGCGTTTGGAGGCTCTATTGTTCCAGTTTAGGGACGTAGTGGTCCATTATTAGTTTAAGGACGTTTCGGTCCATCGCCAGTTTAGGGACGTAGTGGTCCATCGCCAGTTTAGGGACGTGGTGGTCCATTATTAGTTTAGGGACGTCTCGGTCCGTGTTCCAGTTTAGGGACGTGGTGGTCCAATATTAGTTTAGGGACGTTTCGGTCCGATATTAGTTTAGGGACGTCTCGGTCCATTATTAGTTTAGGGACGTCTCGGTCCATCGCCAGTTTAAGGACGTAGTGGTCCATCATTAGTTTAAGGACGTTTCGGTCCATCGCCAGTTTAAGGACGTAGTGGTCCATCATTAGTTTAGGGACGTCTCGGTCCGATATTAGTTTAGGGACGTTTCGGTCCGATATTAGTTTAGGGACGTTTCGGTCCACGAGTTTAAGGACCCCGCAGTCCATAGCGATGTGTGGTCGTTGGGACCCGTCGCCTCTTTGATGTCGTCGAGGAATTACAACGATGGATGTCAAAGGAGTTCGGAGATGTACCCTCGGACCGGTTGTGAATTGATTCAGGAGAGCCATTTTGCTCAATCAATTTGATTTAAGGACTTATGGCCACGATTGGGTTAAGTCCAATTTTTATTTATTTTGGGCTTTGCTCAAACAGAATATTAATTCAAATAGGGCTCTGCCCTTTTATTGCTTTGCAATTTGATTTGGGCCAGGCCCTCTAAATAATACATTGCAGAGCATCAAGAATCTTTTAGATTCAAGAACAAAAGTGCAGAGCACTTTTGATCTAAATTTAGATCAAAGGAAAACAAGTTTCTCTCTTGTTTTTCCTTTTCTCAGAGAACCAAGGGTTCATAACAAGTGCAAGGCACTATTTTTATTTATTTATTTTTATTTTATTTTATTTGCTCATTGAAGATTAATGATTTTTAGATCAATGATCTGTACTTCAGAGATTTTTCTCTTTTAAAAGGTTTTACCTTTTTTTTGTTCTTCCAAAGTTCTTCAAGAATTCTCTCTATTTTCTTTCTGATCTTGATGATCATCAAATGAGGTCTGGGGTCCTTTTTATAGTACTCATAGATTAGTTGAATTTGTTAACAAGATCTTTTCTGAGTGATTTTGGGAATTTTCCCACTGCTGGATCTTTGATCCAAAGGCAGAAGAAAATCTTCTGGTTTTGGAAAGAACAGAAAAGATTTCATTAAATTTTCATTCTGTTGCTGCGCAACTCACCAGCGCATGACACGTGTCGCGCAGTAAGACGCTTGCGCAGCTGCGATTGCGCAACTGCGCAGACACGTGTCGCGCAGCCGTGCGCTTGCGCAGCTGCGCTTGCGCAACTGCGCAGACACGTGTCGCGCCGCCGTGCGCATGCGCAGTTAAGTGTTACTTATGTTTTTTTAAAGAGCCTTGCTCTGATTGGACGCATTGCCTTGGGCGTTGCGATGCCGAGTCAACTTCTGACATGTGGCAAATTGCGCGCTGCGCACGGGAACCGAAGCGTTGCTTCAACATTTGAATTTTCAAAATTCAAGTAGAGCCTTGCTCTGATTGGGGGAACAATAACCATCACTTGATTTTCTTTTTGATATAATTCTTTTTCTTTTCTTCTTCTTCATCTTCTTCTTCAAGTGAAGAAAAAGAAAAGCTTTCTTGAAAAATGTCAAGTGATGAAATCAAGTGAGAAATCCAAATCCAAAGTGAACCCACTTCTTATTTCTTCATCCTCTATCACTTGCTATGTAGTATAGGGTGTTTTCTTCACAAGTTTCATGACTTGGTGAAGATGGAGCCCGAGTTAGAATTGCCTCGACGTAGATCATCTTCGGCACCGAAGTCAATGACCTAGCCCGCTCATTTCTCCGATGAAACCGACACTAGAGTCTGGGATTCTGATGATCGCAGCGGAGGGACGTCAACACGGAGCTAAGGAAGTGGATGACCGGATCTACAAAGATTGTAGCCCCTTTCATTTTGTAGCAAAGTAGTTTGCTAGCTTTCTTTTTCGCCTAATCTTTAGTTAACGATCTATATTAGGGTTTCTCGGCACTAAATTTTTTGAATTTGGCATGGTTGATGCCTTGTGGAACCTCTTAAGTGTGCCTAGGAACCTTACAGAAACGATTCCATGTAGGGACATGATCTTTTACCCCTCTCAGAACTGCATTCAATCCAATATCACGGGCTGTGTAACATCTACTTCTTTAATATTATTATATAACAATCAATTGATATATGTGTCGTAACACAAATTAGTAGCACTGTAATAGAAAAATCAGTATGCCTCAGAAGTTATTTCGGTTGAAAACGAGTAAATTCAAGTGTTATTATTCGCTACTCAATTTACATAACGGTAGTTTATAGTAAATTAGCCTCCAACGAATAATGCAAAAAGATCATACTAAAATTAAAATTCTACAAGTTTTCTTACAAATGATAATTGATTTTCCTTCCGTTGCTTCTTCTTCACGACCTCGAAGGTCTCACCCCAGATGACTGTCCTGGACATCTGATCCTATAATGACCTGGTTGTTTACATAAGCTACATCTGCCGTGCCTTTACTAAGGATCAACATCCATTGTCATTTTATCTCGACGCACCTTAGATCTTCCGGATCCTATATTTTTGTCCGGTGGTAATACCGTCGATGTTTGTTTGTTTCCAGTATAATAGTGCCAATAACGATTGTCTGATATATGATGAAATTTTGGATCGTATGCGTCTTGGTAACTGGAAACTGTATAGTAACGTGAAGCAAAATTGTAATGTGAATTATGCATGCTGCTCGCAGCAGCAATTGCGTGAGCACACGGTAAATGTTGTTGCTGGAAAACACCGCATGTGCATGCATGTTCATGAAGAGAGCCCATCATCTCTAAAATTTACGGTATATTGATTCCCATTGATCCCCGTAACTTGAAACTCCTCTTTGTCAAAGCTTTCAGATCTGTAGTATTGTGATTTGCGCTCTCTTTTCCGAAATATATCTTCATAATACGCAGTGGGTGGAGTCTCCATCGCCAAAGACTTTTCCTTTCTTTGTACAAACTAAGTATTCACTTTGAAAAAGGCTCGAACAATCCACCCTTATATCGGTAAGCCTATAACACCCTTAAGGACCCCGTTGAACCTTTCAGACATATTAGTGGTCATTAGTAGATATCTACATCCATTATCATATGCTTGTGTCCATATGCGTGCTGAATACTCATTTAAACACGCTTTCGCTGCTTAACCCATCTCTCAAATTTTCACGCTCGACTCATCTCTCCAATTTTCATCATATACATGTCATGAACATTAGGGTCATACGCTTCACCAGCATTGTACATAAGCTTATGTAGATCTGAATGTTTTAATTTTCTATCAAAATTCTGTCTGAAGTGCCGCAGGCAAAACCTATGTGGTGTCGTCGGAAATACAGCTCTCATTGCAGTTAGTATTCCAAGATATCTATCGGATATGTTGTATGAATCTGTTTTATCAATAACAGATGTGATAGTTTTGAGTTAACGAAAAAACCATGACCAAGATGATATATTTTCACTCTCGACAATAGAAAATCCTAACGGAAATATACCGTTATTAGTATCAATACATGTAGCAATTAATATGCAATCTCTGTACTTACCATACAGATACGTCCCATCCACGCACAATACCGGCCGACGGTGTATGAAACCAGCTGCGCAAGGAGTAAAGCACCAGAAAATTCTTTGAAATCTGACACAGACATCGGCATATGTTTCTGTGGTTTTTAATTGGTATACGGACCCCGAATTTGATACTTTCATGGCTTCCATAAAAGAGACTAGCGAGTTGTATGAGCTTTCCCAATCCTCAAATATCTTGCATAAAGCCTTTCTACGAGCATCCCATACCTTCACATACGAAATCTGAATTTTATGCTCTCCACTTACGTAGAGCTGTATCTCTCGAGAAGTCATCGCCACATCTGTACGGATAAGTGGCATGATAAGTAAGCAAATGTATGATGAAGTGCAATTTCTATGATGTTTTAACATAATCGAATTGATACAAGTGTGTTCCCAGTTGTATTTCGTGACTTTCCAAGCTTTGGCTCTTTTAGAACAACATACATGCAATCTCCACTTACATTCATGAGCTTTCGTACATATCACGGTATAGTACGTGTTATTTGACTCTTCGGTTTAAAATGTAACATTTTTTTCAATAGCCCACGACTTCAGTTTACAAATAAGATCTCCTTTTTCTGGAAATATAATTCCAACAGTAACGCAATCTTTGCTTTCTATACTCGCTTCCAAATAAGGCTCGACATTTACTTTTGCCATAACTAAGTCTACCCAACTATCATCTTCCAACGGATTGAGACCGAGATCTTCTAGTTCGACAAAATCATTATTCACAGCCATGTTATCAATCAATGCCACTTCATTCAAACCAGCGGTATAATCCATGCTATCCTCCCTTTGATGATCTTCATCAGCTTCATCACTTTCGCCCATGTTATTGTCACCCATAGCAACATAAGGCTCGGGTGCAATATACGATGGTTGAGCTCGGTATAATGTGGATGGTTTAGGTTGAAAAGACCGGAATGATGTGGACGGACATTCTTGAAATGCACTACTTGGATCGTGTTAGAATGATGCGGAAGGAAAAGATTAAAATGCAGAGCTATGGGAAAATCTGCATTTAGTATATAAAATTTTGTTAACATTTTCGTATTACAAAGAAAATAAACATAATCAGCACTTGTTTCAGATTGATTTACCCTTGAAATGTTGTATATAGTAATCATTGTTGTTCTTCAGGTGTGCACGCAACAGCAGCAGTCGTTTGGGAAAATCTGTATTTAATATATAAAATGTATTACCATTTCGGTATTACAAAAAAAATAATTATAAAATGTTTACCCTTGAGTTTGAAGGTGTGAATAATCATGTGTATAGTCGTATCCATTGAGACTATAGGTATCATCGTTAACCATGGGACCGTATCCCAGAAATTACCTCCAGCATTACCATCAAAATAATTCGTTAGAGCGATATCTGATATTTCCAACTGTTCCTTCTCAACAAAAAGTTCAAAAGAATGCTAGGTGTTTGCCAAACCGAAGTCTGCCATCGAAAATATTGTTGCATCATCTATAATTTCAACCAATGTATTTCCACTAAACAGAGATCATATACAACTTAACATAATCTTAATTTCATGGGGATCGTATTTCGTGATTTTAAACACTTTATTCTCGAGTTCATTGTAAGTCGTTGATAATCCTAATCGCATAATCCTTGCACAACCGCCCATATACTCGGGACCTTGTGCACTTGTCACAATCTGGCCATCGTATTTACATAGAACAAATAAACTTAAACTTGATATTATCTACATTAAACAATATAAACCCAACAATAGATATAAAACATTAACAATTGAAGTAATGATTATATTCATTGAAAATTAAATAAACGGTAAATAAAATTTACATACGTTTGTCAATCGAGAATTTTGATAGATAGATCTATAGGGATAAAGAGATTGGGTTCCGTTGAAGGGTGCAGATGAGAGTTTTAGATTTTTTAGGAGGTGCATATGCAAATTGGAGCAGAATGGGGAGCAAATGGGAGGAGGGTAGGTTTTTATAGGTATTTGGGCGTCGTTGGTCCAAAAGGGGATCATGCTTGATTTCAGAAAAAGTGTTCACGGGTCTTGAGATAAAGGGTCACGGGATTGCCTTGGGTTCAAGAAAAGGATTGGGAAGAAAGGGATCACAAGTCACGGGATTGCCTTATTTTGAGAGAAAGGGGTCACGGGCTTGCCTTGGGTTAAGTAAAATTGGTCATGAGTCAAGGTGTGGCCAATTATTGGACAACCCATCAATAAGAGAAATTATTGAAATTAGGTTTTAGCAGTTTTTTATTATGAGGAGAGCGTGTTGCAAGAACCCGCCCTCTCCTTTTTAAATGAGAGGGCGGGCACTTGGAACTCACTATTCCCTTTTAAAAGCCATCAATCTATCACGTATTGACAAATCCCCTGGCCCTCTCCTTTTTAAAGGAGATTCTATTTCCTTTAAAAAGGAGATGTCACGTATTGATAAATCCCCTTTAAAAAAGGGCCAATCTCCTTCTTAAGGGAGATACCTTCTCCTTTAAAAAGAAGAGGTTAAGGGCATGACAAATCCAGAGGCCCTCTCCTTTTTAAAGAAAATTCCATCTCCTTTAAAAACGTGAGGGTAGGTTCTTGGAACACGCCTTCAATTAATGTAAACTTCCTTTTTCCTCTTTAAAAACCCTTTTCTTCTCCCCGCTCTCCCTTATCCATTTTCTGTTCAAACTCCATTCTATACTCACCGACTTTTCCAATCTTTTAATTATTTGAGTTTGAAAACAAATACAATGGAGAATTAACCATTCAACAAATCACTCCTCGTAAATCAAAATGATGATAGATCTTTTAGTATATTAAACAGGGAGGAAAGGTTCGAAACTTATTAAATTTATTTCAAATATTGACCCATATATTTTAATTCAAATAGTTGAAAATAATATGAATAAATCTTGGAGGGTGCAGATAATCTTATAGTCGTCGGTCATAGTTCTGACAAATGGCAAGTTACTAATTATCGTATTATCGAGCGGATTCGAAGAGCCGGTTTTTATGAATCTTCATTACTGCGTCATATCCAACTCGACCACTGGCTCATTACCTCTCTTGTTAAGCATTGAATAAGAGAGACTCTCACTTTTCATCTTAGATGGGGTGATGCCACTATCACACTTCAGGATATTGTCCTTTTGCTTGGTTTACTGGTGAATAAACTTGGATTGGTTGGAGGTACAATTGTGGGTCTGAAAACCGAACGCCCATATTGGGATACGTATATTGAGTTTGCTCTCGGACAAGTATAATCTATACTTTCTTTAAATTAAAAGTTGTAGTATATTACAGTGATATTAATTAACGATTAATTGTAAAATTCAGGTACCATGAGGGTATATTAAGGGGTATAAGATCAGTTTAAACTGTCTCAAAGATACATTTACTAATATCCCTTATGAAGCCACTGATGATGTCTTGGATAAATATGCACGTGGCTACATTCTGTACATGATCGGTTCTTGGTTGATGCCGGAGCAGTCGGCAACGCATGTCCATCTTTTATACCTTGGGTTTCTTAGGGATTTCGATATGTGTAGCCAGTATGCTTGGAGAGTAGAAGTCATGGCATATCTTTATAAGGAACTAAATAAGGCATATGCTCCTACGAAGAATAAAATTTGTGGCTGCATTACATTACTTCAGGTACATAATAATTTTGAACTTGAAAAATTATATTATTGGTTCTTTATGATATTATGACACTTTATATATAGATTTGGTCATGAGAGCACATGTTTATTGGAAGACCAGATCATATTTGTATTTCTGCCGAGGATGTCCTTGTAAAGCCTTTTAGCCGTTGGTGGAGTGACAAGAAATCATATAAAACTTCTCGTCGAGTACTTAAGTATTATAAAGATAAGTTGGATCGAATGGAGGTAACTCAGGTAACCGTTAATTAGGTAATTAAATTTTTTTGAAGTTTTTAATTGACATTATTTACAATTTTTGTACTATATTATTTGCACAGTTCACATGGACACCTTATACAGTAGACCGTCTGCAAGAATTACCCGACATCTGTATCGAAAGAGAGCCAGTTTGGCAGGCTCGATACCCACTACTGTGCATTAATATCATGGTCATGCACTTCCCGGAACGGGTGTTGTGACAGTTTGCTAGATTGCAACATATTTCTGGTCCGCCGCCTGCGCCTATAACAACAGAGGGAGACATGCGAGAAGGAAAGGCGGAGCGTGATTGGAGAGAATATCATCATCAATATTTGCTGAGATGGGAAGATAGGCTTTCGTAATATTTCCTTACAATAAATAGGTAACCAAACACCCACCAGCGATGCAGAAACATATCTAAAATGGTATAAGCGTGTCACTGTAAGATATCTTTTTGCTCCTCCCACCGACTTTCTGAACATCCTGCAGTACGAGCCTAGAGTCCACGTGGAACGAGAAATAGTAAGTTAAATTTTTTTAAATTAAATTAGTTTTTAACATCCAGCGGTATGAGTCTATAATTATATATTATTTTTTATGTAACGACAGGTTCGTGGGTTGCATCATATACAATCATTGATACAAGATCTATAGATACTGGTCCAGATAGTCAGGCTTTATTTTCTACCGTAGGCTCATATATTTGTGGTATATTCAGTTCATATCATATGCTTCCACCTTTGTCGCCATCGCTAGAGCCGCGGCATAAACTGGAGCAAGAGCAGCAACATGTGCTAGAACCAGAGCCGCAGCATCAGTCAGATCCAGAACCGCAGCATCAGTGGTTCGGAGCACCATACGGTCAGCAGCAAACATGGCATAGTCAGTGGTATCGACAACCGTCGGGAGATAATGAACAAGCGCAACAATCGGAGCAATGACAGTCTTGAGGAACATGTTTAGCGCAACAACAACGGTCTTGGGGGTCAGGTTTTGCGCAACAACAGCGGTCTTCGGGGCAGGTTTTGTGCAGCAACAACAACAGGAAACCGGGACATGTTCTTCTCAACAACAGCTCAGTTGGGAGACGGATTTTGCATCCTATATACAGTTGTCGAGAGGCAGCATATATCCAGAACATGTCCCACATACAGGATTTACGCAACAGCAGCCTGTCCAAGACGAAGCTGAAGACGAAGCATAAGAGCAAGCGGAAGAACAAGCAGAAGAGCAGACATCGCCGCCACATACATAGGACATGGAGGGTCTCCGAGTCAGCCCAAGAGGTATAAGCTTAAGTCAAGCCTTCTCGGGTTGGGAAAAGGGAAGGGAAAGGGAAAGCGTTAATTGTATACTTTTAATTTGGATGACAAAAATGTCACATTCTCTTAATGGATTCATTTCTATTGTTTATAACTAAAGTTGAAGCAAAGGAAATGAATCCAGTAAGAGAATTGAACGAGTTTGCTTCATTGGAACTGCAGTTGTATTCTTTGTATTTTCTCTAATTCTTCCATGAGGAGACAGAACTTGAAACTCAAACTTGTTTGCTTTACTTTCCTTACTGAAATGTTCTTCATTCATATTTATAGTATGATCCAAGTATTGGATTCCTTCAATATAAACATTAATAACCCTTATCGGTCGATCTTATCCCCACGTCTCTATCAATCTTATCCAATATTTGCCCGAACCCGTCCTCTCTGCCATACACTGAAGGACGGGTACTTGGAACCAGATTTACTTGTATTCCGGATACACATGAAATTATTTTTTGAAGGATTTTTTTAATTTAATAGTACTATTTTTTTTAAATTTAAAATTTTTATTATTTTTAAATTTTAATATTTTAAGTAGGACGGGTTCTGAGAACCCGCCCTCTCCTTTCTAAGGAGAGGGCGGGTTAAACCCACTCTCTTTAAGGGAGGGGGTGGGGCATGTTTTAGGAACCCGCCCTCCCATTATTTAATGATATTGTTATTTTAAATTTAAATTTTTTTATTTTTAAATTTTAATTTTTTAAGTAGGACGGAGAGGGCGGGTTGAACCCACCCTCTTTTGGGGGGGGGGTTCTAGGAACCCGCCCTCCCCGCGGGTTTCCAGAAGCCGCCCTCTAGTGGGGAGGGGTGGGGTGGGTGCCTGCGTGGGGTGGGACGAGGGGTCCTTGGACTGATAGGTAACGACATACACATTACATGTATTGCTAACATGATATATATACCCTATTGTTCACATTCACTTGATATTCTATATTCTCATGTTACTGTATTCTGCTGTTCATTTCATGCTTAATATCATTGTACGCTATATATATATATATATATATATATATATATATATATATATATATATATATATATTGCTATATAAGTCGTCCTGACGACTTGAGTGTGCATGCCCAGAGGACAAAATGGACCCAGCTCAGAAGCATGACCTGCCATTCGAGATCGCGGAGATTTAGACCGCGACACCAGTACCATCGCCTTCTACTTGCAATAAGGATATTGTTATTCCTTTTGGTTAGTTGTTTCTTTCATGCGAATAATTGTATCTTGAACTCTGTTGATTAAATATAATAAAGTTAAGAGTTGTGATTTCCTTTACTTTCGTGTTGTATTTACTAATTACCATTTAATGCTAGAAGCCGAAATATGACTACTGTGGGATTATTCCTTGACCGTAGGAGTATAGCTGGCCTAGTCACCCCTCGTATTCCGTATTTTGGGAAGCGGGGCATGACATGGTTTTGTTGGTATCAGGGCATCAGGTTTAGAATGAAACTACAGTTCCGTCAAGGGATCCCTTGGCCAAGTTACACCTTTGATTTATACTTTATTATATTGCATTTTCACTTTTATAATCATCGTTGAATCATCTTATAATCTTTGCTTATATCTGATCCCTTTCCTTGATCATCTTTCAGCTATATGGCCTCCTCAGGAAACTCCTCAGGCGTCGGCCCCCACGACCGTACAGAGAAGATCCTCAGTACACTGATGACCTAGCAGAGGCTCAAGAAAGAAAGACTGATCTCTTGGATGAGGGATTGAAGGCGGTGCAAAAGACCGCAATTACCACTTTGGAGAGATCTTCAGCATTCCCTGCCGCCCCCGAGGGCGCTCTCGTACCAGCTACACAGGCTAGGACCGGTACTATTTCTGACTTCAGGAGACTTCACCCGGCTATATTCACAGGAGCAGCAGATCCACTTGAGGCCGAGCAATGGCGAATCAATGTGGAGAGTCTTCTGACGGTCGCTCTGGTCCCTGACGCTGACAGGGTAAGCGTGGTGAAGATCCAGCTAGAGGACGAGACTCGCACATGGTGGTCCGTATAAGAAAGCAGGCTAGAGAAACCTATCGGATGGGACACATTTTCCTCGTGTTTTCTAGATCACTATTTTCCGGCTACCGCCAAGGCCAAGATGGAGGAGAAATTTATCACACTGAAACAAAATGGCCGCCCAGTGGATGTCTACACTATAGAGTTTAATAGGCTGAGTCATGTTCAGTCGAAAATACTGCATATTTGATATAACATTTTTCTTACTTTTCTTAGATATTTAAAGGTGTTTATTATAAATGTGAAACATATGAGGGTTTATCTGCAAAATATCTATTTTCATATGTTTATATATTATAATTAATATTATGAAGGAAAATGTATGCATATAATATTTATATAATATTTTGATATGCATATCATATCAAATATCCTTAACCAATATTCTTAAAATATAATATTGTATCAAATGGTTAGGATAATATCTCAAAAAGACCAAATATTACTAACATTATTCATTGAGATATTGTGCAAGGTTTAGTTCAGGTCAGGAGATCGAGTTGTTGAGATATCGGGAATCAGAAATCTGCCGATAAAGTTAGATAAAATCGAAGAATCAATACCAGCAGAGACTCAGGAAATATTTTCAAGTTCCAGACATCAGCTAAATCTCTATGTGTCACAAGAATAAAGCCACAGAATTTTGCAGCCAAGATCCAACCAAACAGCCGCGGATCCGCGGCCAAGCCATAAAATATGCGGCGGATCCGCGGCTGATTCACCGAGTCAGGAGTTGGGATTTTCAGGTTGGATTTGCTACAACTAACCCTTATTCTGAGGATCTTTAGTTTCTGGCTTTGGGGCTATATAAAGGACCGAGGGCTAAACCTAGAAATCATCAAACCGACGAGATCACGAAGTCCAAGACGACTCAAGAATCCAGGTTGATCATCAGCTGTTCATCTACCTCCTTAAGAAGAGATCGAGAAGCAAACTAGGGTTTTGTAATTACTTTCTAAAGAAACAAAGTGTAATTGATCAAGTTGATTAATAAAGGTAGTTATTTTATTCTTATTGCATTTTATTTTATTTATTTACATCATGATCTCTATCCGTTCTTTTATCTCCATCATGCGCAAGTAATTCTCCGCTTGATAGGGTTCGTAGGATTATGGTAGATCAATGGATGAAAAAATCCTTTAACTCCTTTTACGTCCTATAAAGTTTATAAACTTTATCAAAAGAATAGTTAACATCCTAATCGGGCGCGCTATCAATTCATTGATAGTCACGACCACGATTTGAGATTAGATTAACAATTGTTTTGGTAAAGGCTAGACATGAACGGAGATCCATGTAAAGATAAGGGTTAAGAGTGGGAACCCTATTCCCTCCAAAAACCTTAATCTACATGCATCTCTGTTGATCTAGTTTTAAATCTATTAAAAGATAAAGGAG
Organism: Agapanthus africanus; assembly: GCA_030015575.1. Classification (NCBI taxonomy): domain Eukaryota; kingdom Viridiplantae; phylum Streptophyta; class Magnoliopsida; order Asparagales; family Amaryllidaceae; genus Agapanthus; species Agapanthus africanus. The sequence continues at coordinate 470,644,457 of CM057349.1, forward strand.
TAATCTTTAATTAATCATCCATAACTACTAAATCTTAACGAAACCTACAAGCCCTCTTCTGATATAAAATCTATATCCGTCTTTAAACTAGATTTATATTCTACATCCGTGTTTAACGTAGATCTAGATTCTATAACTATTCTTCACTATTATCTATTCTTCTTTCTCTTCCTACTCAATACGTCTAAAAAAAGATTAAAGATTCACATATCCCCGAGGACGACCCGTACTCATCTCGGTCTAGCCACACGCGACATCGTTATTGATTGCGGTTATTTCTACAAACACTTCTTTAAATACAGATCAATCAAGTCACTTTGCACTGTATATGGTAGGCACTAAAGTCGATGGGGCCAGACGGTTTCAACAGGGGCTTGATATTGAGCTGTAGTAGCTTATCGCGTCTCTCGACTTACAGACCTTTGCAAAGGTGTTGAACACTGCCCGGGTACAGGAAATGTTGGCAGAGAAGGCCAAAGGCCAACGATCGATTGATAGGAGGCCCCATGTAGTTTCGTCACGAGCTGCCACTTCTCCTTGTGGAGCAATCCCAGTTCACAGGACAGGGGTAACGCAGATAAATCATAATTTCTCACCTCAGCAGCCGCAGCGGAGGGCTATGATTTGCGACTATTGCCAGAGACCAGGGCACATGCAGAAAGATTGTCACAGAGCCAAGGGACAGTGTCTGATTTGCGGATCTGGTGAGCACAGGGTCAGCGGGTGTCCCCAGGGGTCCGAGCTACAGGGAGGGTCCGAACAACAACAGTCTTCGTTCAGCACTTCAACTCAGAGGGGTCCACCTCTGTCATCTCAGCGGCGATTATTTGATTAGAGGCAAACCGGTACGAGTCGGAATCGGGGGCGGGCTTTCACCCTGACTGCCGAGCACGCGGAAGCTTCTAGAGAAGTGGTTACAGGTACTTTCCTTGTTCATTCTGTACCAGTTAGAGTTCTATTTGATTCGGACGTTTCGCATTGCTTTATTTCTGCACGGTTTGTTGACACATACTCTATACTGTTCACCGCCGAAAGACAGACCGGGACGTTGGGACGTCTGGCCTGAATTTTGGGGGCAGATACTATTTGGACTTATCCATCCACCTCTCCGAAGATACCAAGTTGATTTATGGCACCATATATCGGAGGTTTGGACATATGCGACCGTTGTAGCAGAATTCATTAGATCCCCCCTCATTTTATGAGGGGGTTTTGATTGTGGGGACGCTCTTCCCTGCAGGCGTAAGCCCTTGCAGTTAATTACGTTACCGTATTGCGATAATCACTTTCTCCTGCTCTGGCAGTTCACTTTGTGTCGTGTGTGTGTTTTGTTTGTTTTGGTTGCCCGTAGATTGTATACGGAGATTGGTTTATGTTGTCGCCTGCAGGGCGCGGATTAGTCCAAATCCGTATATTTTAGATTTCGGTTTGGGTCAAGAATTTGCTTGACGGGGTTTTGAACTTAGGTTGTATATTCTTATAGTTAAGAAATATTTTTGTTTTATTTAAGGACCGTTAATCCAGTTTGAGATTAAGATCAACTTAAATATATAAGTGAGCATTTGGGCTCAATTTATTTTTGCTAAGGACACATTAGTCTTATTTGAGACCAAGATCAACTTAACAACATTTTAGAATCATTTTTACTTAAGATCCAGTAAAAGAGTATTTGGGCTCAGCTGCAAGAAAACTTCAGAGATCTAGCCAATTTAGGCTTAATCTGCTTAGTCTTTTCTTTTATTCAAAAGTGCTAAGCACTTATTTGTGCTCTGTTTGTTCAGCCATTTTCTTTTTATGTAAAAGTGCTAAGCACATATTTGAGCTATGATGCTCATATATATGACATGTGAAGCATTCAGCCATAGGCGCTGCCCAATAAATGTTGAAAACCTTAGTCATTTTGACTAAACATGAAGTGCTAAGCAATTTTTATGGCGTCCACGTGAGCTGCACGTACGGCGATGGGCGCTGCCCAATCAGTGCCGAGCACTCAGCCGTTTTGGCTGTATATAAAGTACTAAGCACTTTATTTAGCACTTTATTCAGCGGCCCTCGTGCGTTTCAGGTGAGGTGCTGGCATTCTGTTTTGGGCGTCCGCATGTTTTTCACATGGAGCGCTAGGCGCTAGTTTTTATTTTATGGAGATTTTAATCTCTGTTGATATTTTCAGAGAGGTCAAATCTCTTTTAATGGTGTTTTGACCATTAAGGCTCTTGGATCGGGTTCTTTAAAGAATTAAGTTCTTGATTTGGAGAAACTAAGTTCCTGATTTGGAGAAACTAAGTTTCGGGAGTATTATGGACTCCGTCTTCTTTCTTTCAAGTTCTGTTCTTCCCTAAATTTTTAATTCTCAAGAACAAGATCTCCCCGATGAGAATTAAATTCTCAACTTGTGGAGGATTTATCTTGTGGATCTCAGATCCAGAGAAAGAACTAAGTTCTTTTTAAAAGGGTTAAACCCTTATATATGATATGATAGGTAAACGAGATATTTTGATCTCGATATTTTCTTTACCTAGGGTTTCGAGGAAGAGAATCTTGTTTGAGAATTAAATTCTCTGGTCTCTCAAGAGCTCACTGTATCTTGTGTCTCTCTATATCTGTCTCCTTGTCTCTCTCTCTCTCTCTCTCTAATCCCCTCCCGTCAGTGTCTGTGAGATTTGAAGTCTCGGGTTCTTTATATAGTAGAGACTGTTAATTGGTTTTGAGAAAATCTCTCATTGAGAGATCCTAATTGATTTAATTGGTCTCAAAATTGATTTGGGGAATTTTACACACCGTTGGATCTTTGATCCAAGTGTCTCTGTTTTTATAAAATATGTTGCTCTTGTTTTTAACAAGATTGGGGAAATATTTTCCCATATACAGAATTTATTCTGTCAAGTGGTAATTTTTAATCACCATTGAATTTTTAATCCAAGAGTTCTCTGTTTTACGGAGGACAATCTTTTTATTTGGAAAGATTGAGAGAATATATTCCCAAAAATAGAATTTTATCCTATTGTTGGATCATTGATCCAATCGAGAGTATCTTTCTTATTTAGAAAGATCTGGGAGATGTTTTCTCCTAATTATATATTTTGATGATTTATCATCTCCATTGGATATTTTGATCCAACGGCTCTGTTTAACAGAAAATATCCCAACTTTTGTTAGGAAAATGTAGAATTTAATTCTACTAATTTTAACTTGGGTGCTGGCGCTCATGTGTTATGTACGTGGGCGCCACTTAAGAATTTAATTCTTCTGATAAGTACTTATGTACTTTGCACATTAGCGCCCGCGTGCCACCATAGGATTTAATCCCATAAGATTGGCTCTGGCGCTGGCGCCCTCGTGGAGAGCACGTGAGGCGCTGCCTCATTAAGTTCTAACAGAGCTTTGCTCTTTTATTAGGTTAAATATTGGGGAAACAAATTCCCTCCACCGTTGTGCTCACATGGCCTACACGTGAGTGCAACGGTGTTACCTTTTCCACCGTTTGATCTCTTAGGGAGTCGAACCGTCCCTTCACATCTTATAAATAAGGACTTTGGCCCTTGAGATGACTGCCGTTCCATTATTTTCTTTCTTCTTCTTTGAGAATTTAATTCTCTTTTCAGTGCTTAGATCTCTGCCCCAAAGCAACTCTTAGAGTTTTACCCTGTCTAAGAAATTTGGTAAGGATTCTGACCAGTTTTTTTAACCTTTAAAAGAAATTCCCTTTTTTTTGCTTTGGATTTTCTAATCCATCAGCAGAGCTTTGCTGTTTTTTTCTTTAATTGATCTTTTAGAGATCTTAAAAACTTTGTCTGGGTAAACCATGGGTCTTAGAGATCTTAGGGTTTTACCCTATTATCAACTCTGGTCTTTGAAAGTTCTATGGAATTTAATTCCAGTATATTTCCCGTGGAGATTTCTGAGATTTTAATCCCACTATCATAGGAATTCAATTCGGGTTTGTTCTACAGATCTTAGCTCTGAGAGAACTTTTTCTGAAAATTCTTTTGGGAATTTTATTACCTTTTCTTATTTTCTTTTTAGGGTTCTTCTTGCAGATTTGAACCTATTGTAGAACACATTCTTCAAGGCCATTGGGAGTCTTGCACTCCACTGTTCAATGAAAATTTTTATTAAATGAGAATCCTTTTGGATTCTTACAATGAGTGTCTGCCTCATCATTGATGGGGCATTACAACCATTGTAATTTCTTTCTAGATTGTAATAATTTTGATATTTTGATTGCTAACCCCTTATTGGTTTTTATTTTTAGATACTATGGCTTCTCGTCTTTATGATCTTGAAGAGATCATCTCTTATGAAGATATTCGCATCCAAGGCTGCTGTCAAGACCGGGAATTTACTGACGCCCAATGTGCTGAGGTGATGCGTCGCTTTGACGACTACAACGGTCGATTACCCCCCCGGTCGTTCTGCTCTTTTGAAAATTATCGTTAGGTCGATTTGGGAAGCACTTCCTGAGCTTAACGAGGCTATGCCGCTCGAGGCGCTTGATGATGCTGAAGACAAGGTGCATTCAGTATATCTGATGGGCCTGATCTCAAAGAAGCGGAGAGATGATCTTGTCGATGTTTTGCATCACGTCTTCCAACAGAAGGCGATAATATCAGTGTCCCAGAGGACGGACGACCTCAGCGGGGATCCCGACGCTTGTATTCATGAGAAAATACATAAGAAAATGGTCAAAGAAGCCAAAAGCACTTTACTCGGACTTGCTTCTAAGTTCATGAATCCATATCCGGAATTCATTGTTTTGCCGTTGTAAACATTTTGATGATGTTTTGTTTTTACCAATGTATAAATTTCTTCGAAGTATGAATGACAAACTCCCCCTTCTCTTTATGCTAATGTTCATATGTGCCTCCGTAAGGTGTTGTTATACACACACACACACACACACACACACACAAAACTAGCGTCGGCGCTCACGTGTCGTGCACGTGGGGCGCTGCTGAGGATTTTAATCTTGAACTAGCGCCGACGCTCATACGTTACGCACGTGAGGCGTTGCTCTAGTCCTGGAAAGAATCAATGCTGGTGCTCACGTGCCATCCACGCGAGGCGTTGTTGAGGGAGTTGTTTCACCTTCTTGCTCTGATTCCCATAAGTTAACTCTTTCTTTCCCTATGCCCTTTTTGCCAGGCCTTGGGAATAGCTCCACCATGCACAACATTTTCTGTGCCTAGACTTGAATGCTCCTCTTTATAATTTGAAGCTCTGTTTCCCTCTTCCTTCACCAGGAGAGAACCATTTTTAACAAACCAAGAGTATCCATTTTTAACAAACCAAGAGTTATGGTTTGCAATCGTCCGCATGCTCGTCGGCAACCGTGGGAGGTACCTATCGAAGAAATCGTTCCTCGTATTGCTGCGCGATTAGTGGATCCCGTTCTCACAGATGACCAATATGACACGGTGATGTACGAGCTTCTGGTTCGTAGGGGCTTCCCTTTTCCCATCGGCTCCGGATGATCTTCTCATCTGTACTTGCTGACATCCCTCCTTATCCAGCGGAGATGACTCCGGCGATGCTCGACGCGGCGGAGGAAAAGATCGAGTGCTTCCATGAGGCACATTTGATTACCCAGCCTCTGAGGGATCTCTCTGTCCAGTTGCTAAGCCAGATACGGGCTCAACGGGCCATCATGGCTGCTTTCGCTGATTAGCACGGTGTTGACCGGTGGGGAGCGAGTTCTCATGAAGATCGCCGCTTCAATATGGTGGAGAAGGCAGAGAGGGAATTAGAGAATCTTGTTTATTGTTTTGTTAATCCTTGTATCTCTGATTCCATATTTGGCGATCTTTTCTCTGCGGAATGAATAATAATAAATAATAAAAAATTGTCGACCATTGAACGTTTCATCCCCAGCGCATATTCCCTGCACATATACTTTGTATGTAACCTTAGAGGTTTTTGATACATGCATCTAGACATAGGTGAACATTGGAATGATGTGAACAAATGCTTCGCTAATTGATTTCTATTTTAGAGTGTGTAGTAACCGCAATCAATAACGGTGTCGCGTGTAGCTAGCCGAGATAAGTACGGGTCGTCCTCAGGGATATGTGGAATCTTTCAATCTTACTTTAGGCGTGTTGATTAAAAAAGAGGAAGGAGAATAGAGAATAGTGAAGAATAGTTTTTAGATCTACGTCAAACACGGATGTAGAATACAGATCTAGTTTAAATACGGATGTAGATTTTATAAGAAGAGGGCTTGTAGGGTTCGTTAGGATTTAGTAGTCATGGATGACTAATAAAGATTACTCCTTTTATCTATTTATAGATTTAAAACTAGATAGATAGTGATGAATGAGGATTAGGGTTCTTGGAAGAAACTAGGGTTTCCACACTATTGACCCTTGACCTTTCATTGATCTCTATTCTTGTCTAGCACTTAACAAAACAATTGTTAATCTGATCTCAAATCGCGGTCGAGACTAGCAATAAATTGGTAGCGCGCCCGATAAGGATGTTAATGATTCTTTTGCTAAAGTTTATAAACTTCATAAGACTTAAAAGAAGTTAAAGTATTTTCTCATCCATTGTTCTACCCTAATCCTATGAGCCCTATCAAGCGGAGAATTACTCGCGCATGATGGAGATAGAAGAAGAACGGATAGAGATCATAATGTAAATACAAAAATTAAATGCAAACTAATTAATCTAATGATCTACCTTTATTAATCAACTTCACAATTACAAAACCTTCGAGTTTAGATTACAAGAGGAAGAAAAAGTTGCTCTCGATCTCTGCCTTGTAGGAAGTAGATACTCCATCGAATTTCATGTCATTTTATCACGTCGAATTGAGGACCTGTTGTGGATCACTTGTTTTTTGACGGTGATTGGCTTCCTGTAAAAGGTTGATCATTTCTAAGTTTAGCCCTCGGTCCTTTATATAACCCCAAAGCCAGAAACCAAAGATCCTAAGAATCAAGGGTTGTTGTGAAGATCCAAACATAAAAATCCAAAACTAACTCGGTGAATTGGCCACGGATCCGCCGCATATGGCATGTTTTGGCCGCGGAACTGCGGCCGTTTGGTGTGATCAATGTTCCAAAGTTCTGGGGCTTCTTCATTGTGACACATGGAGATTTAGTTGATGTCTGGAATCTTCATATCTTTTCTGAGTCTCCGCCAGTATTGATTCTTCGATTTTATTTAACTTCATCGGCAGATTTTTGATTCCCGACATTTCAATATCTCGATCTCCTGACCTGAACCAACTCATGCACAATATCTCAATGAATAATGTTAGTAATATTTGGTATTTTTGAAATATTATCCTAACCATTTGATAATAATTTAAGAATATTGATTAAGGATATTTGATATGATATGCATATTTAAATTATCAAAATATTATATAAATATTATATGCATACATTTTCCTTCATAATGTTAATTATAATATATAAACATACGGTAAATAGTATTTTTACAGATAAACTCTCATATGTGTCATATTTATAATAAACACCTTTAGATATTTAAGAAAAGTAAGGAAAATGTCATATCAAAAGTATGATATTTTCGACTGAACATTCGCCCTACCATTTTGCTCACGGTGGTATACCCGTAGGTATGAGTCCCGAGGCCTACGAGTTGCACCCTTTCTGTCTCTTGATGTCATAATTTAGCGCCCATTAGTTTATTTACTCGTTTCGGAGTTTGTAGTTTATTCACTCGTTCCGGAGTCTCTAGTTTATTCACTCGTTTTGGAGTCTCTAGTTTATTCACTCGTTTCGGAGTCTTTTAATTTACCTCACTTGGGTTTACAGGTAAACTTGTCCTAACGTTGTATGTAGATAACCCCTATTCTTTATGACAAAGGTCCGTTAGGTTTGTGGTACTAGGGTTTTAGTCCGTGGTACTGTCGCGTTGGCTGATGTATTCCTCAATATACAGTCTTTAAGCTGTTGTTCGAGTAACCCCGTGACTGTCGTGTCTCTGATCCCTTCGGGGGTTGGTCAAGACGTCTTCAAGTAATATCCTCAGGCTATATTACCGTCGGAAGAGCATGCGTTAGGAATTTTCCATGACGCTTCTTACTTGAGGTTAGACTCAATTTGGAGCTCCAATGAGTCATAACCACTCCGCACTGGTGTGGGATGATCTTCGATAGTCTTTTAGGCTTTATATGAGTTGCCGTCGAGACCCGAAGCTGGGAATATGCCGTCGCTTCATTTTTGTTTTAACGATGCCGCACCGTTTCTTTGCTGATGTAGGGTAGACATCTGTAGGACCTCTATGCTGTATGTGTTGCAATTGAAGTCCGGAGCTAGGAATATGCCATTGCTTCAATTTCATTTGATAGTCGCATCCACATCCTGCTGAAATAAGAGGGGAACACCGAGATAGTCTCTAGGCTGTATATGTGCCGTAAAGACTTGGAGTTAGGATTTTGCCGTGACTCCATTTTTGCTTTGACCCTTGAGTCTTTTGTTGACATTGCATTTACATCCTGCTGGTATGAGAAGAATGTCGAGCTGGAGTTAGAATTTTGCCGTCACTCCTTTTTGATTTGACCCTTGGATCTTTTGTTGACGTCGTGTCTGCACCCTGCTGGCATGAAAAGGAACGCCGGGATAGTCTTTAGGTTGTATATGTACCGTCAAGACTTGGAGATAGGATTTTGCCATTGCTCCAATTTTGTTTTGATCCTTGGGTCTTTTGTGGACGTTGCGCCTGCAACCTGCTAGAATGAGAAGAACGTCAAGCTGATCTCTAGACTCTAGATGTTGCAGTCAAGATCTGGCTCTCCCTTTAACGGAGCCTGGTGGGAAAATATGGTTCCCTTTTCATTTGTGCCTATGGATTGTATACAGGGGTCAGTATGGACTCGCATGCAGGGCAAAGGAAATTTCATTCTTTATTTTATTTTTTATTCCGCGAAGCTCTACCATTTCAGCTTTTATGTCGCGAAAGTCGCGATTGCCCAATCATTTCGGCTATGTATTTTTTATTTTTACTCGCTGTTTTTATTGCGTGTTGCCCAAACATTTTGGTTGTTTTATATGCATTTTTTTTGCTTGCTGATTTTTATTGCGAGTTAGGGAATTAGGTCCTGATACCAATTTTGGGATTAGCATCGCTGCAACTGGAATATTACCAGGAGCGAATCATCATTTGTTGTGAAAGGACTTGAAGTTTGATACCTATTTAGGCATCAGTATTGCTACAACTGGGATGTTGTCAGGAGCGAATCATCATTTGCTTTTGTCGATTTGAACAAAGATGGCTTAGTAGACAGGGTTAGGGTCTTGTCGACTAAGACTTTTGACTTTATGAGCTGTAAGGGTCTCGCAAAGGGATTTCTCCCTACTAGTCGAGAGAATCTTATAAGTGTATTTTCTCCTTAGGAATCATGGGGATTCCTAAGTGATATTTCCTCTTGTAAGTCGTAAGGATCTTACAAGAGTGTTTTCTCCTTATAAGTCGAGAGGACTTATAAGTGTCGTTCACCATATGGGATATTTCGTGCCATTGGTAGAACTTGGTAAGAGAATATTTATTCGTGACCGTGGATTGTATACAAGGGTCAATATTCGACCGCCTGTAGGGCAACTTGGGGGATATGACGGTTTAAGAACAGGTTTAGACCCCTGTGACTTAAAGCTTTTGAATCCTATGAGCCATGCGGGTCTCATAGGAGAATTCTCCTTACGATTCGTGAGGGTCTCGCAAGTGTATTATTGTTATTTTTTTTATGAGATTGCGCCTTTTTGGGTTTTCACAAGCTCGCCGGTAGTCCTGCCGTTTTTACTCACGGCGTCCTTTCGGGTTTTCATCCGTGCCCATTTTTGTAAATCCCCGTTCTCCATCTACAAGAATTTTTCCCTGTATTTTCCAAATTCCTGAGATTAACCTTGACTCGTAATTATTCTGTAGATGGTGGTAGCTGAATCCCAGTATTTATACTTTTCCAACAACCTAAAAGTCAAATTAAAACTAACAAATTAATTCCTTGAACCAACCCAGTCCACTCGATCCTTTAATTAAAATCCCTAAATTCATTTCAACCCTCCGCCCAAAATTTTTCCTTAGCAATTAAAACCTTATCGACCCTTACTTTTCTCCCCAGCTCATTCAAATTTTACTTTACACAAATCCTTTATAAATCCGTCAGCCAATACCTTTTCAGCCGCACACACTTAACTAATAAATTTCCTATATATTTTTCCCTGGCCCGTTTCCCTTTATTATCCCTCAGCCCACACTTAAATTTTTAAATCCCTATTAAACCCCGGCCCGGTTCACCCTCAGCCCACTTTCTTTCTAAATTCCTCACTATTTTCCCTCGGCCCAATCTATTATTTCCCAGCCCACACTTCATTTTCATCTCCAAACAATTTAAATCCTCAACCCCGTGCCCACTCGGCCCAGCCTTCTTCACCCACAGTACATACAAAAAAAAAAAAAGAAAATGAGAATTGCCCAATCCCTTTTCTATTTTCCTCACTGTTTCTCTTCTCAAAATTTTCTCAACGGCTACCTCCTTTAAAATCGCGCGCGACCCGCCTCCTCCGCCGTCGCCCACGCTCTCGCCCGGCCGTTGCCCCACGTTTTCAACCTCGTCTCTCCCTCTCCAACTCACTCTTCATCTTCCCTCTACTTTCACCGAGCCCCAAAAACCTCACCATAACCCACTACAATCTCCATCTCCGACGACGACGAACTTCATTCGACCCCCGACTACATCACCTCACGTCTCCTCCACCAACTCCTTCTCCCTCCACGACTCCTCCTTTCATCACCCGAGCACCCACCAACTCGAGACCCGACCCTGCACACCGACCCACTGCAACCAAGCCCGACACCCCTCGACGCCGGCGAACTCCCCACCACATCGCCGACCTTCCCACGACATCCACCTCCTCAGCATCATCACCATCACAACCATATCCAGCGCCACTGCCTAACTTATCCCTTATCCAAAACTTCAAAAAAAAAAAAAAAAAAACCATTCTCTCAAACCTTTCCCCCTCACTGTGAAACTGCTCGGTACACGTTGCCGGAGTGACGCCGTCGACCTTCGGAAACCCCAACACACCTCAGAGGGACCAGAGAGCACCCCTAAGCTTCCAGCGCACGCAAGACGGCTCCGGGAAAACTCCGACGCGCAAATTCGTGCTTCGAACTAGGCTCGCGGGAATCCGATACGTGGCGTATATCGCGCGTTCGCGACGCCACTGCTGCCATACGACACCGAGGCGCTTTCCAAGCAAGTATTTACTTGCTTCATGCTATAATAATAGGGTTACCCACCTAGATAATGTAGTTTACAACTTACCGATTTCCTATACATGTTAAAACCTAAGTGCTCGATGTTAGTTACTAATAGAAATATTTGTCTAAATTGACGGCAACCTATACCTTCTGTTGGCCCTTTTAATGATGTATGAGGTGTGAGAAATTCGCTGGAAAACACGATCGTTTGTAACAAAAATCGATACCCCCAAACATGTTGTTTAAAACTGGAATTCTCTCGTAACTGAAAATGCATAAAATCACTATAAATCATACACATATTGGAAAGATGTGTTCGAGGGCTTAAATCGAAGCCAACTCGATGAACTTTAACCCTATGTAGAATTTTAATGTTTTCTGTTCTGAAACCATGAAGATAAGTGGATTGGAACACGACTCTGGACTGCAGTCCAGAGCGTTTCTGATTAGTGCGTTCTGTCTAAAGTCCTGCGTCCCCGTGTTTCCTGAAATCGCATGATACGGAACTTTCAGTAGTTATAAGATATACCTGTTAGTGAAAGAAAACAAGTGGTTTCATTCCGGTTCATCGCAGTTTGTTATTTTAAACTTATTTTAAAAGAGCAGAACATAAAGCTGTCCAGAACACTTTCTGGAATGACATTTGAGATTAAACTGTATATAACTTTCAGCGTACAGATGCGATTGAGGATCCGTCTGTTGCGTTGAATACTTTATCGAAAACCCTAGATTTCATCTAACTGTGTCATCGCTAAAATTTGAGCCCAACTGGGTGCAATTCGTGTTGCGAAACAGAAGTTCAGCTCTGAAATTGAAATTCCAGCCGTGAACACTTAAACTGAAACAGTTATATCTTGAAAACCGAAACCCCGATTGGACTGAAACAAATTTTGATGAATTACTGACTGATTGTTCTATATATCTTACCTACATCATTTCTGCTGAATTTGTAATATATTAATTTGTGCAATTTACTTAAATTCATGACGTGCATGCTAATTCATAACATACCGTGTTTATTGGTAGCATACAATACATATATCATACCCTTGTCATTTACACAGTGTTAGTGCGTGTGGACATTGCATTATCGTGCGTGATAGGTGTTGATTTAGGAGTGACGAGTACACCAATGGAAAGTGAATAATCGTGATAGTGATTGGTACAGTGGACAGTGATGAAACCGTGACATTGGTATACTCGTACACAAATAGATCAATATCTTAAATAGTGTAACATGGGGAAAAAGGGGAAATCAAAGTGGAAAGAGTATCTTATTTAACGGGACCGTGTTTAGAGGATGATCATTCGAACTGTGATACTTATTCGTGTAGGACAGGATCTGGCGATCCGGCTGACAGGGTTATGTCCCGGGCGTGTGGGCCGTGGTCTCGGGTATGTACGAGACTCCTGTTAAACATGATCCTCCTTCCACTATGTGATTTCAAACATGACGTAGAGACCGATAGGGACACTTAACATATTCTGCATCATACTGTGATATAGTGTTTACTTGCATTATTCTCATACCAGTAATACCTCATTTACCTGTTTCATCTGCTTATAATAATATTATTATTTGTGTCGCTCTGACGACCTGAGTATGCATGCTCAGATTCCGCGCGAGGACCGGCACCGGAGACGGATCTATCCTTCGAGTTCACGGAGATATAGTTGGTGTTCCTTCTTCATTTACTGCTTTCCATAAAAGAGATTGTGAGATCGAACTTGGTTAGTTATTGTTCTTGTTATCTGTAAAATTGTGAACAATGGGATTTTAATATAATAAATTAGTGATGTGATTCCTTTAATACTGTGCTTTAATTACTGATTACCATGTAGTGCTAGAAGCCGAAGTGTGACTACGGCAGGATGATTCCTTGACCGTAGGAGCATGGCTGGCCTAGTCGTACCTCGTTTTCCGTATTTTGGGAAGCGGGGCGTGACATGGTTTAGTTGGTATCAGAGACTGTGTTTAGTATCAAGGGATGACATTAACTAAACTGTATTACGTTATTCTTGTTTCACTATCCTTGATTTCTATCCTTGAATCTGAACCTATTCTTTTGAATCTTCCAGTGATATGACGTCCCCGAACGACCCCTCCTCGGACTCCAGCTCTCAGGACCGCACGGAAAGAATACTCAGTGCACTGACCACTCTCGCGGAAGCTCAGGAGAGGAAGACAGATTTGCTTACTGAGGGACTCAGAGCGATTACCGCTGCAGGAGGACCCTCCGCACTTATTACCGCCCCCGAGGGCGCTACTCCACCAGCTTATCAGGCTAGGGCTGGTACTGTGTCAGACTTCCGACGGTTACACCCAGCTGCGTTTACAGGGCTAGCTGAACCACTTGAAGCTGAGCAATGGCTGGTAACCATGGAGAATTTATTGGCAGCCGCTAGGGTTCCAGAGGAAGACAGAGTGAATGTAATAAAGATACAATTAGAAGACGAGGCTCGTACATGGTGGTCGGTAGAAGAAAGCAGACTTGAAGAGCCGATTGAATGGGACAAGTTTAAGGAGTGCTTCTTAGATCACTATTTTCCTCCCACAGCCAAGGCAGAAATGGAGGAAAAGTTTATTCTTCTGAAGCAGAATGGACGCCCAGTGGACGTTTATGCGGCAGAGTTCAACCGTCTGAGCCGCTTTGCTCCATACATGGTCAAATCAGAAGTCACCAGGGCTAGGCGTTTCCTTCAGGGGTTAGATTTTGAGTTGCAGCAGCTGATCGCATCGTTAGATCTACAGACTTTCGCACAGGTACTCAACGCAGCGAGAGTTCAGGAGCAATTGATTAACAAGTTCAGGAGACCCCCAGTCGTTCCAGCACGTACCCACGTGCCTTCTCGAGGAGCCATACCGGTTCACAGAGCAGGGACAACTCAGATGAAGCGCCCGTTTGTACCACAGCATCGCCCCCAGAGAAAGGGCGTAACTTGCGGCTATTGCGGTAGAGGAGGGCATACCCAGAAGGACTGTCGCCGTGCTAAGGGACAGTGTTTGATTTGCGGTTCCAGTCAGCACAGGATTGACAGTTGTCCTGAGCGAGCAGAAATACAGAGAGGTTCTGGACCGTCACAGCAGAGGCCGCAGGAACAGAGACAGCCATTTACAGGTCGCGGTCAGGGACGGGCTTTCACCTTGACCGCTGAGCAGGCAGAGGCATCAGGAGACGTGGTCACAGGTACTCTACTTGTACATTCCTTGCCAGCTAGAGTACTATTTGATTCGGGAGCATCGCATTGTTTCTTGTCTGAGCATTTCACAAATACACACTCAATACCACATGAACCACTAACCAAGGGATGGGAAATTCATACGGGTAATGGCATCATAATATCTAGTCGAGAATGTAGATTATGCCCGGTTGTAGTGTGTGGCAGGGAATTCTATGCGAATTTCCTCCTAATTGGGACAGGCAGTTACGACGCAATTCTCGGGATGGATTGGATGAGCACTTTCCATGCAGTTATCGACTGTCGGGCAAGAAAGGTGATCTTCCGCATCCCCAATCACCCGGAGTTTGTTTTCGAGGGCGGAAGCGAATCTTTGGAACCAGCTAAGTACAGAGCAAAGCCTAAGGAACTGACAGCCATGGAGATTGATAAGACCCCAGCCCCAGAAATTGTTCGGGACTTTCTAGACGTGTTTCCTGAAGATCTACCAGGTCTACCACCTCCTCGAATCTTGGAGTTCTCAATCGATTTGATTCCAGGTACTGCACCAGTATCCAGAGCCCCATACAGAATGGCACCAGTCGAGTTGGCGGAATTGAAGAAACAGGTTGAAGAATTATTGGAGAAGGGATTTATTCGGCCAAGCGCTTCACCGTGGGGTGCACCAGTTCTATTGGTGAAGAAAAAGGATGGATCGTTGCGAATGTGCATAGATTACCGGGAGCTGAACAAGGTCACAATAAAGAACAAGTACCCAATCCCGCGTATCGATGACCTATTCGATCAGCTAAGTGGAGCCAAGGTTTTCTCGAAGTTGGATCTCCGTTCTGGATATCATCAAATCAGAGTAGCAGCCGAGGATGTATGCAAGACGGCTTTCAGGACCCGATACGGACATTACGAGTTTCTTGTGATGCCGTTCGGCGTTACCAACGCCCCAGCTATATTCATGGACTTGATGAACAGGGTGTTCGCGAAGTACTTGGACACGTTTGTCGTTGTGTTTATTGACGACATACTTGTCTACTCGAAGACTCGGGAAGAGCACGCTGAACACTTGCGCACAGTTCTACAAATTCTTCGGGAAGAGAAGCTGTATGCGAAGCTAAGCAAGTGTGAGTTCTGGCTCGACAAGGTACAGTTTTTGGGACATATTGTTTCAGGCGAAGGCATCTCAGTGGACCCGGCAAAGATAGAATCTGTCAGAGATTGGCCGACGCCGAAATCAGTAGCAGAGATCAGGAGCTTTCTGGGATTGGCAGGTTATTATCGGAGATTCGTTCAAGATTTCTCAAGGATCGCGGAACCATTGACACGGCTGACACGGAAGGACGTGCCGTTTACATGGACAGAAGAGTGCACTCAGGCATTCGACACTCTGAAGCAGAAGTTAACCACAGCACCTATACTTACAGTACCAGATAATTCCGGTGGTTTGGTGATACACAGTGATGCCTCAGGGAAGGGTTTAGGCTGTGTTTTGATGCAGCACGGCCGAGTGGTTGCTTACGCCTCTCGACAATTGAGAAACCACGAGAAGAACTACCCTACACATGACTTGGAGTTAGCTGCGGTAGTCTTTGCGTTGAAGATTTGGAGGCACTATCTATTAGGAGAAAAAGTGGAGGTATACACCGATCACAAAAGTTTGAAGTATGTTTTCACTCAGAAGGAACTGAACATGAGGCAGCGCCGATGGCTAGAGCTAATGGCAGATTATGACTTGGACCTTCAGTATCACCCGGGGAAGGTCAATGTTGTACCAGACGCACTCAGTCGCAAACCAGCGGTCATGATGTTGACCGATCAGAGGAGTATTATTGAGGATTTCCAGAGACTTGAACTTGAGGTCGTTACTCCGAACGCACTCAGTCAATTTTGGCAACTACAGGTGCAATCTTCCCTGGTGGATCGCATCAAGATTGCACAAGCGGATGATCCTCGATTACAAAAGTTCAGAGGGCAAGTGGAAGCTGGATTGAGAACGGATTTGATTATACATGAAGATGGCTCTCTGAGATTCGGTAACAGACTCTGCGTACCTAAAGGGGATGTACGAGAAGAAGTTTTGGCTGAAGCACACAGTTCAGCTTATTCTATGCATCCAGGAGGTACAAAAATGTATCAGGACCTAAAGCAGCACTTTTGGTGGAACGGAATGAAGCGGGAGATTGCGAGGTTCGTATCCAGATGCTTGGTATGTCAGCAGGTGAAGGCGGAACATCAGAGAACAGCAGGATTATTACAACCATTGCCGATACCTGAATGGAAGTGGGAGCACATTACTATGGATTTTGTGACGGCCTTACCACGGAGCCCTAGAGGCAATAATGCTATTTGGGTTATCGTCGATCGCCTCACAAAGGTGGCACACTTTCTACCTTTCCGAGTGGGACAGTCGACAGAATCACTGGCAGAAAGGTATATGCAGGAAATTGTGCGACTTCACGGTGTTCCAGTCAGCATTGTGTCAGACCGGGACACGAGATTCTTGTCACACTTTTGGAAGAGCTTACAGGAGAGTTTGGGAACCCGCCTCAAATTCAGCACAGCTTATCACCCACAGACGGATGGACAATCCGAGCGTACAATTCAGACACTCGAAGATATGTTGAGAGCCTGTATGTTGGACTTTCAGGGTTCCTGGGAGGACCATCTGCACCTAGTCGAGTTTTCTTACAACAATAGTTATCAGGCTAGTATTAAGATGGCTCCTTTTGAAGCGCTATATGGGCGGAAGTGTCGATCCCCAGTATGTTGGGATGATGTGGGAGAACGAAGATTACTGGGCCCCGAACTCATTGTTCAGACAGTGGACAAGGTCCAAATGATCAGGCAGCGTATTAAGACGGCTCAGGATCGACAAAAGAGTTGGGCAGATACCAGCAGAAGGGCACTTGATTTTGAAGTCGGAGATCATGTGTTCTTGAAGATTTCACCTACTCGTGGAGTTATCAGATTCGGGAGTCGGGGAAAGCTTAGTCCCCGTTTTATCGGACCTTTTGAGGTGCTAGAGCGAGTAGGAGAGGTGGCCTATCGATTGGCCTTGCCTCCATCGCTAGCTGGTGTGCACAATACCTTTCACGTGTCACAGTTGCGGCGTTACGTTCGAGATGAGAACCATGTTCTGGACCATTCAGAGTTAGTTTTGGGGACCGATCTGTCATACGAGGAGCAGCCTACTACCATCCTCGACCGCAGAGAGAAAGTGCTGAAGAATAAGGTCATTCCGTTAGTCCGAGTGTCTTGGGGCGGTCGTTCCCCAGGAGAATCCACCTGGGAGCGGGAGGAAGATATCCGTGATCGTTATCCACATCTTTTTGTTTAGTACTTTGTTCTTGTATCTTTAGTAAATTTCGAGGACGAAATTTTCGTTAAGGGGGGGTATGATGTAAATCCCCGTTCTCCATCTACAAGAATTTTTCCCTGTATTTTCCAAATTCCTGAGATTAACCTTGACTCGTAATTATTCTATAGATGGTGGTAGCTGAATCCCAGTATTTATACTTTTCCAACAACCTAAAAGTCAAATTAAAACTAACAAATTAATTCCTTGAACCAACCCAGTCCACTCGATCCTTTAATTAAAATCCCTAAATTCATTTCAACCCTCCGCCCAAAATTTTTCCTTAGCAATTAAAACCTTATCGACCCTTACTTTTCTCCCCAGCTCATTCAAATTTTACTTTACACAAATCCTTTATAAATCCGTCAGCCAATACCTTTTCAGCCGCACACACTTAACTAATAAATTTCCTATATATTTTTCCCTGGCCCGTTTCCCTTTATTATCCCTCAGCCCACACTTAAATTTTTAAATCCCTATTAAACCCCGGCCCGGTTCACCCTCAGCCCACTTTCTTTCTAAATTCCTCACTATTTTCCCTCGGCCCAATCTATTATTTCCCAGCCCACACTTCATTTTCATCTCCAAACAATTTAAATCCTCAACCCCGTGCCCACTCGGCCCAGCCTTCTTCACCCACAGTACATACAAAAAAAAAAAGAAAATGAGAATTGCCCAATCCCTTTTCTATTTTCCTCACTGTTTCTCTTCTCAAAATTTTCTCAACGGCTACCTCCTTTAAAATCGCGCGCGACCCGCCTCCTCCGCCGTCGCCCACGCCCTCGCCCGGCCGTTGCCCCACGTTTTCAACCTCGTCTCTCCCTCTCCAACTCACTCTTCATCTTCCCTCTACTTTCACCGAGCCCCAAAAACCTCACCATAACCCACTACAATCTCCATCTCCGACGACGACGAACTTCATTCGACCCCCGACTACATCACCTCACGTCTCCTCCACCAACTCCTTCTCCCTCCACGACTCCTCCTTTCATCACCCGAGCACCCACCAACTCGAGACCCGACCCTGCACACCGACCCACTGCAACCAAGCCCGACACCCCTCGACGCCGGCGAACTCCCCACCACATCGCCGACCTTCCCACGACATCCACCTCCTCAGCATCATCACCATCACAACCATATCCAGCGCCACTGCCTAACTTATCCCTTATCCAAAACTTCAAAAAAAAAAAAAAAAAAAAAACCATTCTCTCAAACCTTTCCCCCTCACTGTGAAACTGCTCGGTACACGTTGCCGGAGTGACGCCGTCGACCTTCGGAAACCCCAACACACCTCAGAGGGACCAGAGAGCACCCCTAAGCTTCCAGCGCACGCAAGACGGCTCCGGGAAAACTCCGACGCGCAAATTCGTGCTTCGAACTAGGCTCGCGGGAATCCGATACGTGGCGTATATCGCGCGTTCGCGACGCCACTGCTGCCATACGACACCGAGGCGCTTTCCAAGCAAGTATTTACTTGCTTCATGCTATAATAATAGGGTTACCCACCTAGATAATGTAGTTTACAACTTACCGATTTCCTATACATGTTAAAACCTAAGTGCTCGATGTTAGTTACTAATAGAAATATTTGTCTAAATTGACGGCAACCTATACCTTCTGTTGGCCCTTTTAATGATGTATGAGGTGTGAGAAATTCGCTGGAAAACACGATCGTTTGTAACAAAAATCGATACCCCCAAACATGTTGTTTAAAACTGGAATTCTCTCGTAACTGAAAATGCATAAAATCACTATAAATCATACACATATTGGAAAGATGTGTTCGAGGGCTTAAATCGAAGCCAACTCGATGAACTTTAACCCTATGTAGAATTTTAATGTTTTCTGTTCTGAAACCATGAAGATAAGTGGATTGGAACACGACTCTGGACTGCAGTCCAGAGCGTTTCTGATTAGTGCGTTCTGTCTAAAGTCCTGCGTCCCCGTGTTTCCTGAAATCGCATGATACGGAACTTTCAGTAGTTATAAGATATACCTGTTAGTGAAAGAAAACAAGTGGTTTCATTCCGGTTCATCGCAGTTTGTTATTTTAAACTTATTTTAAAAGAGCAGAACATAAAGCTGTCCAGAACACTTTCTGGAATGACATTTGAGATTAAACTGTATATAACTTTCAGCGTACAGATGCGATTGAGGATCCGTCTGTTGCGTTGAATACTTTATCGAAAACCCTAGATTTCATCTAACTGTGTCATCGCTAAAATTTGAGCCCAACTGGGTGCAATTCGTGTTGCGAAACAGAAGTTCAGCTCTGAAATTGAAATTCCAGCCGTGAACACTTAAACTGAAACAGTTATATCTTGAAAACCGAAACCCCGATTGGACTGAAACAAATTTTGATGAATTACTGACTGATTGTTCTATATATCTTACCTACATCATTTCTGCTGAATTTGTAATATATTAATTTGTGCAATTTACTTAAATTCATGACGTGCATGCTAATTCATAACATACCGTGTTTATTGGTAGCATACAATACATATATCATACCCTTGTCATTTACACAGTGTTAGTGCGTGTGGACATTGCATTATCGTGCGTGATAGGTGTTGATTTAGGAGTGACGAGTACACCAATGGAAAGTGAATAATCGTGATAGTGATTGGTACAGTGGACAGTGATGAAACCGTGACATTGGTATACTCGTACACAAATAGATCAATATCTTAAATAGTGTAACCTGGGGAAAAAGGGGAAATCAAAGTGGAAAGAGTATCTTATTTAACGGGACCGTGTTTAGAGGATGATCATTCGAACTGTGATACTTATTCGTGTAGGACAGGATCTGGCGATCCGGCTGACAGGGTTATGTCCCGGGCGTGTGGGCCGTGGTCTCGGGTATGTACGAGACTCCTGTTAAACATGATCCTCCTTCCACTATGTGATTTCAAACATGACGTAGAGACCGATAGGGACACTTAACATATTCTGCATCATACTGTGATATAGTGTTTACTTGCATTATTCTCATACCAGTAATACCTCATTTACCTGTTTCATCTGCTTATAATAATATTATTATTTGTGTCGCTCTGACGACCTGAGTATGCATGCTCAGATTCCGCGCGAGGACCGGCACCGGAGACGGATCTATCCTTCGAGTTCACGGAGATATAGTTGGTGTTCCTTCTTCATTTACTGCTTTCCATAAAAGAGATTGTGAGATCGAACTTGGTTAGTTATTGTTCTTGTTATCTGTAAAATTGTGAACAATGGGATTTTAATGTAATAAATTAGTGATGTGATTCCTTTAATACTGTGCTTTAATTACTGATTACCATGTAGTGCTAGAAGCCGAAGTGTGACTACGGCAGGATGATTCCTTGACCGTAGGAGCATGGCTGGCCTAGTCGTACCTCGTTTTCCGTATTTTGGGAAGCGGGGCGTGACAATTTTTCTTGTGAACATACCGTTTTTTTGCGAAACTTTCGAAAGTAGCTTCGTCGCGGGTGACCATCAATTCATCGGTAGGACTAAAGGGTGGCTTCATTACTGGAATAGCTGTGTAGCCAGCAGGACTTGAGTTGCAACCCTCGTCATTGAGATTTCGATTGCAATATAGATCTCAATAGAGTGTATCACCGTATTTGGGACGATGCGCTAGTTTAGGGACATTTCGGTCCTATATCACCATGTTTGAGACGGATAGTTAGTTTAAGAACATCTCGGTCCGATATTGCTGTTTTTGAAGCGGATTGTTAGTTTAAGAATTTCTCGGTCTGATATCGCCGTTTTTGAGGCGGATTGTTAGTTTAAGGACTTCTCGGTCCGTCATTTCCATTTTGGGGTCAAATATTAGTTTAGAGACATTTCGGTCCGTTGTCGCTGTTTATGAGGCGACGAAAATTCTTAGACACTATTTTCAGAGTTTTGACTCGGGAAGATAGCGAGCGGACACCAGCGTCGTCATCTATCGTTGACCTAAGTCGTGACTCGTCAAGCGTAGTATTTTTTGAGGAATCGGCTGGTTTTTAGCTGGAAGGGTCTTTCGCCATGCATATCCATGAGCAGGTAGGCTTCACCTTGGTAGACTTTGTCTATGATGTACGGGCCTTCATAGTTCGGCTTAAATTTCCCCCGTTTTGCATGATTGGGGATCATGGGTCTTTTGACCACTGGCATGAGCTCGCCTTGGCGGAATGTTCTCGGCCTGGTCAGTTTTTAATAGGACGTCGTCATCCTTGCCTTATAAGCCTCCAGATTTTGCTGCGTTATAAGAAGAGTTTCGTCAAGGGCATCGAGCTGCTCAAGACGAAGATGAGCGTTTTCTTCATGTGTTAGCTCGTATCGAACCGCTACTCGTAGAGAAGAGAATTCTTTTCCAGAGGAAGTATTGCTTCTGATCCGAATACTAACGCGTATGGTATTGTATTCATGGACATTTTGAACATTGTTCAGTACGCCCAGAGAGCTTCTTGTAGCCTTTCGTGCCAGTCTTTTTTGTTTCTGGACACCGTTTTCTTTATAATCTTTGTCAAAGTCTTGTTGAAAGCTTCAGCTAAACTGCTGGCTCGAGAATTATAGACGGAAGAATATCTCAAGTCTATTTTATATTGTTCTGCGAAGCGGCTAATTTTATGGCTCCTGTAGGCTGGCCCATTATCCGAGATAATTCGTCGCGGAGTGCCGAACCGGTAGATAACATGTGTTTTGAAGAAATGGAGGATATTCTCCGTTTTCACTTCCTTTAGTGGTACTGCTTCCGCCCACTTAGAAAAATAGTCGGTCGTCGCCAGTATGAACCGATGTCCTTTGGACGATACTGGTTCAATGGGACCAATTATATCGGTTCCCCATATTTCGAATGGCCAGCTAGCTACTGTTGGGTATAGCGGGTTTAGATGCCGGTGGATGAAGTCCCCATGAATTTGGCACGAGTGACACTGCTTCGCATATTAGAGGCAGTCCTGAATCATCGTGAGCCAATAATAACCCATTCTTTTGATCTTCAGCTTCATTTTTGGCCCAGCTTGATGAGAACCGCAGAGTCCGTCGTGAGTTTCTTGGACGACTCTCATAGCTTCTTCTGGTCCCAGACATCTTAGCCACAGACAGTCGAACGATCTCTCATATAGGGTATCATTGAGGAAGGCGAAAGACAGAGCTCGTTTTATGAGCCGATGTCTAGATGACGCATTTTTAGGCGTTCGTTGGGATTTGAATTAGTCTATGAAGACTTCCCTCCAATCCTTGACCTTTTCTTCGTCCTTTATTTGAAGGGCTACTTGTTCGGCTGTTTCTTTTCCTTCGGATGGCTCTGTTAAGTCCTCCGAAGATATTTCTGTTGGCACGAGAACCCCGCAACTTTGCAAGATGATCCTTACGTCGTCGAGGTCTTCGTCGGCCAATTCCTTAGCCAATTTGGCCAATGCATCCGCCTTACTGTTTTCTGCACGCGGTATACGCTTCAGGATATAGGAGGGGATTTGTGTCAGTAGTTGCTGCACTCTTTCACCGTACTTTATCAGCTCTGGCTTGCATGTCTTATAATCGCCGTTTACTTGGTTGACAATTAGCCGGGAGTCTCCATATATGAGGAGGTCTTTGATTCCCATGTCGACAGTGATCTCGAGACCTGCTATCAAAGTTTCGTATTCAGCTTCGTTATTAGTCCTTGGCTTCATTAAGGAGAGGGCATAGCGCAATATCCCTCATTGCGGAGTCATGAAGACAAGGCTCACCCCAGCTTTGATTATGGGAGTGTTTTGCTTTCGCCTCTTCATGGAAGATGCTCCGTCGAAGTAGAGTTCCCATTGGGAATCATTTTCTTCCTTCTCTCCTTCGATTGTGTCGAACGCATGTTCATCCGGCAACTCACAATTTAAGAAGGAGTCGGCTGGTATCGGATGCTCGGCGAGAAAGTCAGCAATGGCTTGGCTTTTCACTGCTTTGAAAGGTCTATACGTTATCGAGAACTTCATCAGGAGGAGGGCCCATTTGGCGAGCCTTCCTGTTAGTATGACCCTCGACATTAGATATTTGAGAGGATCCACCTTTGATATGAGATGGGCCTCGTGCGCCAAGGCGTAATGTCTGAGCTTCGTTATCGCGAAGATCAGTGCCAAGCAATACTTTTCGATGGGGGAATAGTTGTTTTCTGTCCCCAGGAGAACTCGACTCAAATAATACAGAGCTCTCTCCTTCCCTTGATCGTTCTCTTGTGCCCATAGCACGCCTAGAGAATCCTCAAGGGCTGTTGTATATAGGATAAGGGGTTTTTCCTTAACCGGAGCGGTCAATACCGGCGGATTTTTCATGTATTGCTTGATTTCGTCTAGTGCATTTTGGCACTTTTGATTCCAGACAAACTGGGTCCCCTTCTTCAATAAATGACTGTAGGGATGACATTTTCCGGAGACGTTGGCTATGAACCGCCGGATATATGCGAGCTTTCCTTGAAGGGGTCGCAACTGCTTGAGGGTCCTTGGCGTGGGCTTTCCCATAATTGCCTTGATCTTTGAAGGGTCAATTTCGATACCTCGGTGCCGTATGATGAATCCTAGGAATTTTCCTGAGGAGACTCCAAACGCACATTTTAGGGGATTCATTTTCAGATTATACTTCCGAATACGTTGGAACATTATGTTTAGACGTTCCCAATGTTCCTCATACGATTTTCTTTTCACCACAAGGTCATCGATGTAGCATTCGACAACCTCATGGATGAGGTCATCAAAGATCTTCATCATGGCCCTCTGGTAGGTAGCGCCGGCGTTATTTAAATCGAAAGGCATCACCTTATAGCAGAATATGCCCAGAGGAGTTCGGAATGCGGTATTTTTTTGGTCTTCAGGATACATTTTTATTTGGTTGTATCCTGATGATCCATCCATGAAGGAGAAGACCTCATGGGTAGATGTGTTATCGATCATCATCTCGGTAATAGGTATTGGGAAATCATCCTTCAGACAAGCTTTGTTGAGGTCCCGAAAGTCCACGCAGATGTGCACCGTCCCATTTTTCTTCATCACTGGAACGATGTTGGCGATCCAGTTGGGATATTGAACTTCTTGAATGAAGTCGGAGTCGATTAGTTTCTTGACTTCAGCGTTGATACTCATCTCAAGTTCGATTCGCATCCTTCTCGGCGCCTGTTTGACTGGCTTGATGTCCGGCGAAATAGCCAGTTTATGTACCGCTACTTTCGGATCTAGACCCGGCATCTCGGAATATCTCCATGCGAAGCAGTCTTTATATTGCATGAGCACGCCTTTTAACGTGGCTACCTTTTTTTAGATAGCAGCTCACTGACGAATGTTGGCCTCGGATCATTTTCCGTCCCCAAGTCAATTTTCCATAGGTTTTCTGCCGTAGTGTGTATCCCATCTTCCAGTTCTTTTGGTGCTGGTGGAAACTCTGAGATCACCTCGTCCTCGTCTTTATTTGCGAAGCACCTGAAGAGGTCATCCATAGTCTCGTGCCCTGCCTCCTTTGAGAGTGTTATCACACGGAAGGTGTTCCCGCTAAACTTTTCGGCCAAGAGTTACTTGTTCCTTTATAAAAATGGGGAGAGTCCTCAAAATTTGGCCTCACATGTTAAACACGTGGGCGCTCATATGCAAAGCATATGGGCGCTGAGAATAAAACAATTAATGGCCAAACAGGCCTCACATGTAAAACACGTGAACGCTCATATGCAAAGCATATAAGCGCTGAACATAAATCACTAAGGGCCAAACATGCCCCGCGTGTTAAGCACGTGAGCGCTCTAAACATAAACATGCTAAAACCCACAATAGGGGTCACGTGTTAAACACGTGAGTGCTTTTTCCAATCACATGCAAAGCATGTGAGCACCCTAATTTAAATGTTCCTATCAAATTCTAGAATTAAATTCTACTTGGGAAATATTTTCTTGATCTTCCTTAAACTAGAAAGATCTTCTCTGTTAAACAGAGGACCCTTGGATCAAAAATCCCGCGGTGATCATTTGATAGAATAAAAGTCTATCATAGGAAAATATTTTTCTAATCTTATAACAAGAATAAAATTCTATATTAACAAGATATCCATATTAAGAAAATATATTTCTGATCTTGTTAAACTAAAAAGATTTGATAGAATAAAAATCTAATATTGTTAAAACTAACAAGATATTCATAATCTTGCTAAACAACAAAAGAAATATCTTCTGTAAAACAGAGAGCTTTTGGATTAAAAATCCAACGGTGGATAAAATTCACCGATTAATCTAAAAAATCATTTTGGTTGATTATAAAATCAATCAACATCTCTTAATGAGAGATTTTCTGAACAAATTGATGCTTTTCTTTCTCATATAAATAAGAGCAAAGGGACAGAAAGGAGGAGAGGGAAAGAGAGAGAGAGAGAAACCCCTTCGTAAGCCAAAAGAAAAAAGAATTTAATTCTCCAGAGAGAAGAAGATCTCCAAAAAGAAACCTTAGGTAAGGAAATGAAAAAAGACAGAACCTCTTACCTCTTCTTCATATTCACAAGAGTTTAACTCTTCTAAAAAAACTTAGTTCTTCTTCTGGTTGAAGATTTGCAGAAGCAGAACTTCCCACAAGTTGAGAATTTAATTCTCATCGGGGAGATCTGTTATGCAGATTCAAAACTTAGGAGGAGAATCAAGTCCAAAGAATTTAATTCTTACAACAGAACATCTAGGAATTTAATTCCTCTAAATAAAACTAGGGTTTAACCCTACAAAAGAATTTAATTCTTATTAAATAAGGGACTTGAAGGTCTTAAAACTCAAGATCTCCATACACGTAAAAAAAAGAAGATTAGCACCCAAACATGATCACGTGTTCCCACGTGAGCACCCGTGTTGAACGAGAGAAAACAAATGAAATCAGGTCACGTGCTCCCACGTGACCCCTGAACAAGCCCTTCAGAAGAAAAAGGGGGAATAAACCCAAGGCAGTTTCAATTTTAGAGCGCCTCACGTGATATCACGTGACCCCTTAACAGTGCTTAGCACTTTTTGAAAGAGAATAAAACAGAGGCAGCTTTCAGTCTTTGGGGACGCCTTACGTGATCCCACGTGACCCAATAGTGCTCAGCACTCAGAAAAGAAAAAGGAAACAAATTCAAAGAAGCTGTGCCAAATCTCAGGCGCCTCACGTGAGCGTCCCAGATCTTCAGTGTTTAACACTACTTTAAACGCCTCACGTGACCCCACGTGAGCGCTTCAAATCTTCAGTGTTTAACACTACTTCAAGCGCCTCACGTGACCCCACGTGAGCGCTTCAAATCTTCAGTGTTTAACACTACTTCAAACGCCTCATGTGCCCCACGTGAGCGCTTCAAATCTTCAGTGTTTAACACTACTTCAAGCGCCTCACGTGACCCCACGAGAGCGCTTCAAATCTTCAGTGCTTAAACAATACTTTAAGACCTCACGTGGGAGCACGTGAGCACCGAACATATGCTAGTGTTTAACACTATGATAGGCCAATCTTAGCCCAAGTTAGCTAAGTCTCCCAAAACCAAAACCCTGTTTTTAACCGAGCCCTAATTATGTTCAGATCTTTCAAAATTGATCTTAGATAGCATTCAAAGTAATGTTCATCCCATTCCTTCTCAATCTGGCATTTGGTTCAAGGGTACATCTCTCCACACCTCTGATAATGTCGTTGTAATTCTTCAACGTCTTCAGAGAGGTGGAGGGTCCCAATAACCAATAACTTTTGGTGCATCCCCAAACGGTGGAACCGAAATCACATAGACCATGACGTCTTTAAACTGGACTATGATGTCCTTAAACTTTACGGACTATAAGGTCCCTAAACTCATGGACTATGATGTCCTTAAACTTATGGACCACAACGTCCCTAAACTAAACCCCCACAGACTATGACGTCTTTAAACTATGGACTATGATGTCCTTAAACTCCATGGACTATGATGTCCTTAAACTTATGGACCGCAACGTCCCTAAATTAAACTCTATGGACTATGAGGTCCTTAAACTCATGGACTATGATGTCCTTAAACTTTACGGACTGTGAGGTCCTTAAACTCATAGACTATGATGTCTTTAAACTTTATAGACTATTTCGTCTTTAAACTATGGACTGTGATGTCCTTAAACTCCATGGACTATGATGTCCTTAAACTCCATGGACTATGATGTCCTTAAACTTATGGACCGCAACGTCCCTAAACTAAACTCTATGGACTATGATGTCCTTAAACTTTACGGACTGTGAGGTCCTTAAACTCATAGACTATGATGTCTTTATACTTTACAAACTATGACTTCTTTATACTTTACAAACTATGACGTCTTTAAACTTCCATGGACTATGATATCCTTAAACTTATGGACCGCAATGTCCCTAAACTAAAACAATAGAGTCCAAACGCTCTTTTGTTAGATCTAAATGATCCTATTAAGTAGATCTTAGTCTGAAATTAGACTAACGTATTCTTAGCAAACGTTTAAGTCGATCTTAGTCTCAAATGAGATTAATGATCCTTAAACCAACCCAAACCCAAATCTAAGAAAATACGGATTTGGACTAATCTACGCCCTACGGGCAACAACATAAATTAGTCTCCGTATACAATTCACGGGCAACCAAACACAAAACAAACACACACGACACAAAGTGACCATCTAGAGAAGGAGAAAGTGGTTACCGCGATGCGGTAGCGTAATTAACTGCAGGGGCTTACGCCTGCAGGGAAGAGCGTCCCCACAATCAAAAACCCCTTACAATGAGGGGGAATTTGACGAAGTCTGCTACATCGGCCGCATCTGTCCAAACCTCCGATGCACGGTGCCATAAATCAACTTGGCATAATCGGAGAGGTGGACGGATAAAACCAAATAGCATCTTCCCCCAAATTCAGGCAAGATCACCTACGCGGTTTCGTCTCTGTTTTCGGCGGTAAATAGAAGGTACGAGTCTGCTTCCATTCTTGATGTTGAGCTGGTCCTATCCTCACGGTATAGGTCCTCTTTGGCTCATACTTTTGCAGTTGGGTTACCCTCCAGTTGTCGAATAAAGCGAACATACTTTGTTGATACTGGTCTTCTACCCAGTCTTTGAAGATGAAGCGGTCTTCAAGGGGATGACCTATTGATCGGTGGTAGGAGCAATAATCCAGGTGATGGACCTCGTTTATTTCTTCGGGATGCCGAAACTCCGAGAGCGTCACCATTTGATGCTTTATGATAAGGTTGTATATTTTCCTTGTCTTGTCTTAAGGGAAAGAGTATTCCTGGCCCATCTTCTTCATAAAGGATGGGTTCCAGCCGAGTTTTTCTCGATTGCATGGCGTCTTGGATCCACTTTGTCATTTTCAAGCGTTGTTTGCATTCTTCGCCTTCTTTTTGCCTCTATTTCGGGATTTTCCCTTGTCGCGAGAACGTAAAGCGGGCTGGGGATGAAGGGCATTGTAGTTTTTTTCCTCCGTAGATTGCTGATTGATACGTTGCATCCTGGCCTTTTCATAAATGACTATTTTGCGGCTGTGATTGTCCTGACTCTTTTTATAGGCTTCTTTTATTAGCTCGTCGATTTGTTCTTCGAGTGACGGACTTAACGTTCTTAAAGCGGGATTTCACTCTGTTTCAGCTTCACAGCTATTTGGAAGAGCGTTTCCCCCTTCTCTAGAGCTGTTTATGATGCGGCAACTATGGAATTGCTCCCGTTTCTTGGACCGAACGTATCCGAGCCCGGTTGTCTCCATCTTCCCGTTGGGCATCGTTCGTCGAGTCCCAGGAATATCTCAAATCTTTTTATAGAATTGGGTTTGTCGAACTGTTTGTTCGAGGGATACGCCATGGTATCTTAACAGCCCTTTCGATCCCTCCGCATAGTACCTTGGTAAACAGATTAGTTGAAGCCTGTCGAGTGCGAAATCAGCACCGTGCCAGACTTCTTTCTCTACTCTGGTCTCCGTAGATTGGTAGAAGAGGATCGCATTTTTACCTCTTCGCCTGGGAGGCACGTAGAAAGTCTGTAGTTCCTGTACGCTGTATGTATCGAGCGCATCAAGTTTCTTATAATGCTGAGGTGGAGCCATCGTGATTTGTAGACTCTGATCGGCTTCGGCGAGGGTTTGCACTGACGGGCGGATGGAGAACACTGTATTGGCCTCATCCTCAGAGTCACTGCCAAAGACCAAAATACGAGTAGACGATCTGGGCCTATTGTTTTGGGGTTGCCCTGAGTAGACTATTTCTTCATCATCCTCGGTATCGGTCCAAAAGATCGGGATGGTGGCGACGGACTTCTGTTTATTTTCCTGTTTATGACACCTTTCCGTATTCTCGAAATCTGGTAGGAAGTGCTTTGCGTCTTCATATTTTCGGATTTCGTTTACGGAGAATGGATTTAGTTCCCCTGTAATGGTGTACTCCAAACCATCTTTGAAATACTTCATACACTGATTCTATGTAGAAGGGATGACGTTGTATTCGTGTAACCAAGACTTGCCGAGCAGAGCGTTATAGAAAGTCTTGATATCAATGACATGAAATTTGATGTCAGTGACGAGCAACCCGAAGTATAGTGTCATTATTATAGACCTCAGCGTCCGTGACGACTGTGAATCGAACCCGGAGATGGTAATTTTGTCTCGGGCTGGGTGCTGAACGTTCATGCAAATTTCCTTCAGCACCTTCACGTTGAGAAGGTTGACTGAGAATCCGTTGTCGACAAGGATTTTCCCTATCTTGATGTCGTGGCAGTACCCGGTGACGTATAATGGGCGATTATGTTCGCACGTACCGAGGAGGAGGTCTTCTGAATGTAATGTCAGCTGTGTGAACCTCTGCCAGCTCGTCCTTCATTTTCTCTTCCGCGAGGAAAGCTTGAAACTGACCGGGCTCTTGTAATGCCTTGATCAGAGAATCTCATGTCTCTTTGGACAGGAGGAGAGCATCCAGTATGCTCTGTTGTGAGAGTATTTTCCTCAGATGTGCTAGGACATTGTAATCCGCCTTGTTTTTCTTAGCCGGGCCCCTGGCTGCGAGCTCTTTGACAACTCTATCGTCAAGGGCAATTTCTTCAGGGATTTTTTCTTTCCCTTTGTCTCTTTTGCTTGAACCTTTGTTTGTAGGTCCGAGGTTCTTCTCAGGCAGCATTCAGTTACGCAGCTGAATGTTCTCACAGTTCTTCTCCTCCTCTTCTTTTTCGGAGGTGGAGTGTTTGAAGAGAGGGCTGGGGGTTATTTCGTCCTCAGAATCACTCCCGAATGTAAGAACTTAGGGTTTTTCCCCTTCCGAACTGGTATCAACCATATGACGGTTGCCAGTTATTTTTTCATGCGCACTTGTCGCACTTTTTTGCTGTCGACGAGCTTTGCGCTTCATCCTCTTGATGTGTTTTTGATGGGCAACATATCC
The DNA here is from genome assembly GCA_030015575.1 of Agapanthus africanus. Lineage (NCBI taxonomy): Eukaryota > Viridiplantae > Streptophyta > Magnoliopsida > Asparagales > Amaryllidaceae > Agapanthus > Agapanthus africanus. The sequence goes on from CM057349.1 coordinate 470,675,566, forward strand.
TTGCCACCACTTCTTGAAGGTACTGCATTCTTCGATGGGATGAGTAACCCTCCAATGATATAGGCAGTAGTTTGGATGTGAATCCTCTCCGTCGAGGCATATGACCCCAGGAGTGTTTCCTACGAAAGGTGACAGCTTCATTCCCATTGATAGGGCTTTGGCGAACCGCTTCTCTGCCTTGATCCTACTCTTATTCATGGCAGGTGTGCTTCGGTTTGGTTGGAGTACTTTACGACTCATCCCCACCGCGGCTTCTTCATCCTGACGCTGACGCTTAGCCTTTTCATATATGGTTGTTTCGCGTCCTCGGTCAGCTTTGCTTTTTTGAAAGGATTCATTTAACAGCCTATCGATCGGGTCTTCTGACAATTCTGGGGATTTTAGCGCCGATCCTGCCCCCAGTTCCTCTGCGTTGTTTTCTGACGCTGAGGGAGCTTCTTTTCCATTTAACGACGAATGGGAGACCATGTGGCAACTTTCTATATAATCTTCGGTTTCTTCTGATGAGTCATTTTCCTCATCGTTGTCACTATCTTCGTTCTCAAGAATATGCTTGAGGAACTCTTCAAGGGTAACCGGTGTCTGTGCCTTCTGGCTACACTCCTCTAGCGCGTCAATGTACCTTTGTAGGTTTGTGCGTTTGTCGTCATACTCGGCAGGTTGCACAGGCTTCTTGGTCTTCTTCTTTTCCTTTAAAGACTTTGAAGGCTTGACTTGGGGATTTTGCACTTTGTCGACAATTTTCGATGTGGGCCGCGGTTTCGACATCCCTTCGATGATTTCGGGTTCAATTGGACTTTTCCACCTGACTGTTGGACATGTCTATAGATCCTTCAACATTCTTTTGGTTTTAGCTGAAAGAACGACTTCCCATGGAGTTTCTTCCACGAGCGAGCATGATGACCCCGGCGCATCCACCTTTTTGAGAGTGAGCTTCTGGGGCGGGTTTACCCTACAGTTCTCAGAGAGCGTGAACTTTCCCTGTTGATACTGGTCCTCGACCCAGTTCTTGAAGACATAGCAATCCTCAATTAGGTGACTCACCATTCTATGATAGGAGCAGTAGTTGGGGTTGTTGACGTCGCCGGGTTGCGGTGGACGTCATGGGTCTAGCAATGTGATGAGTTTGTTGCGCACTGCCAACTCGAACAGTCTCCTCGTTTTGTCACGGGAAAATGAGTAAGCGCGTCCTAGCCTTTCTTCCAGGGATAGGCGCAGTCGCGTGTTGCTTTGGTGAACAGCCGGTTTTGGGCCACTCAGTTGTTGTTGCATGTTGGCAACGAAGACCGCTTTCCCTTTACCCTTGTTATTTGGAGGGTCCTTATTTGAGGTGGAAGGCCCGTGGCCCATCTGGTCCATTTGGGCCAGTTTGTCGATCAGAGCCTGGAAGGTGGTCGGCTTGAAGAATGTCATGAACTGGGACACAGTCGTTTGAGGATCTAAGGTCCTGATGAACATGCCCACGGTGGGTGATTCTTCTATGCGTTGTTCGCACTTTGACCATAGGTTCCGCCACCAGATCGCATATTGGACCCAAGTTTCTCCTGGCCTTACTCTGGCATTGATTAGTGCCATGATCGGGATGTGCTCGCTTGCGCTGGAGAACCGCTGTGTGAACATCAGTTCCATTTCTATGAATATTCTTACGGAGTCATTTAGGAGCTCCGAGTACCATTCAAAGGCCGTCTCTGACAGGCTGCCGACGAACTGGCGAAGCAATAGTTTGTCATCGCCTCCAATATTACCGCACAAAGCTCTGAACTGCGCAACATGTTGGTGTGGGTTGCATGTCCCTTTATACACATGAAACTTGGAGATCGTATATCCCAGCGGGTATTTGATTTGGTTATACAAACCTGGATACGGTCGCCCGGTTTTGACAGTTTGGCCATCCGCTTCATTAGCTTGATGAGATCGTATTTGTTGAGCTATATAATCATCAAGAGCAGCTTTGGAGATTGTTTCCTCTTTAGCTGATGATAAAGCCGGAAGAGGGTTTGATGTTTCCCCTTTGTCATCCTCGATAATTATCAGTGGATCCTCGGCTGGGGTTTCTGGATGGATCTTCATTCCAACCATATCTTGGAACAAGAGCACCATCTGCTTTTTGTTAGTGGCTTATTCAGTGGCCTCTTTATCTTTTCTTTCATGTACCCTTCGCAGGAACTTTGTATCGGTCTCCTTCTCCTGGCGTTGTTCGGCTGTTGTGTCCGGGCTTTCTTTCTGCCCGGTAAGTGCTTCCATTTTTGTCAGCATTTCCTGGAGCTTTTGTTGTTGCTCCTGAGCTTTTTTCAGTGGCCGAGTTTGCGTTCGATGGCCTATGGAAACACGACTTTCTTCTTTCCCGGAAGCCATGTTGACCGTATGTACGATAATGCCTCTAGACTTGGGGTGTTTGGGTCCATCGCCTTTGGAATTTGCCGCCGGCGGTGGGATTTTCTTTGGCATCATCCTTTTGTAGGAGGTCGAAGTCGAAGGAGCCGTTATGACAGGCCCCTGTATAGAAGAAGTCGCTCGCTGTATGATGGAGGGACGGTCTTTCTCTTGCCGAGCTTTCGATTTCTTCGGTCGACGAGAGTAGTTCTGGTCAATCACGGAGTCCTGGACTTTTCGCCAGACCCTATAAATTTGGGAGGAGAGCCGCTGATGGGGACGCTCCGGCTTTGCCTGCACAGTAACCTCTGCAGGCAAGGGAGACTTTTTCAGCACCGCTATTGGAGTGTTCTTTCGCACCCTCCGAAGCGGATAAAAACTGTTCCTGGTTGGAACAGAGTGTCAATCTCCACTAGTAGAGCTGGCGGAGTAAGTCCAGAGGGGGGTTTCCCCCAGCTTTTCTCACCCGGCACCAGTGGCGACGTCGAGCGTGTCTTGCGGCAGGGACCGCCTCAGTTTTGGAAGCGGCTTTGTCCTGCCCCCGACTTTGGTGAGGGGCTGCTGTTGGCGTCGACCTATCGGCAGAGTTTGAAGAGGAACAGACAATCTTTCAATAATCGATCTTCTGATGGGGGAAGCACCTTTGACAACTTCGCCCGTAGGAGGAGTTGGGAGAGCTATCCGTTTTGGGGCAGCCTCCTCAGGTATCACAAGCCTCTTTGCAGGCCCGTTTGAGCTTTGACTCAGCCTGTTGAAGGCTGAGATGCCGGATTTGGATGGCCCATTGAGAGGGACCGTTGTGGTTGCAAGTCGATCGAAGACCGACTTCTTGAGAGCTTCCTCTTGCGGCACTGAGGCACCGAAACTCACTGGGGGGAGAATGGTCCTGAAGAATAGTCCAGTAGTGGCTTGTGTCACATGCCCCACCGGCATTAAAAAGATGGAGGTCACGTTGGGCCCGTAAGTCATTCCTCCAGTTAAGGCGGAGCGGGAGTTGATGTTGCAAGTTGTGCAGTTGGAAGCCATCGATTTTCTCTTCTGCACGAGAGCAAGAAACCAAATCTTAGTACCTCAAATTCAAGGGTAACCATAGTGAACCGTGATTTTGTTTGCAAACACGACACACGAAGTGTAGAGTGGAAAGAGAAAAAGGTCCCACCGGGCGTACTAGAATCTGTTCACCGCCGAAAGACAGACCGGGACGTTGGGATGTCTAGCCTGAATTTTGGGGGCAGATGCTATTTGGACTTATCCATCCACCTCACCAAAGATACCAAGTTGATTTATGGCACCATATATCGGAGGTTTGGACAGACGCGATCGTTGTAGCAGAGTTCATCAGATGCCCCCTCATTTTATGAGGGGGTTTTGATTGTGGGGACGCTCTTCCCTGCAGGCGCAAACCCCTGCAGTTAATTACGTTACCGCATTGCGATAACCACTTTCTCCTGCTCCGGCAGTTCACTTCGTGTCGTGTGTGTGTTTTGTTTGTTTTGGTTGTCTATGGTTTGTATACAGAGACTAGTTTATATTGTCGCCCGTAGGGCGCGAATTGGTCCAAATCCGTATATTTTAGATTTGGGTTTGGGTCAAGAATTTGCTTGACGGGGTTTTGAACTTAGATTGTATATCTATAGTTCACAAATATTTTTGTTTTATTTAAGGACCATTAATCCAGTTTGAGATTAAGATCATCTTAAATATATAAGTGAGCATTTGGGCTCGATTTATTTTTGCTAAGGACACGTTAGTCTTATTTGAGACCAAGATCAACTTAACAACATCTTAGGATCATTTTTACTTAAGATCCAGCAAAAGAGCATTTGAGCTCAGCTACAAGAAAACTTCAGAGACCTAGGCAATTTGGGCTTAGTTTGCTTAGTCTTTTCTTTTATTCAAAAGTGCTAAGCACTTATTTGGGCTCTGTTTGTTCAGCCCTTTTCTTTTTATGTAAAAGTGCTAAGCACTTATTTGAGCTCTAATGCTCACATATATGACATGTGAAGCATTCAGCCATGGGTGCTGCCCAATAAATGTTGAAAACTTTAGTCATTTTGACTAAACATGAAGTGCTAAGCACTTTTTATTTCATCCACGTGAGGTGCACGTGCGGCGCTGGGTGCTGCCCAATCAGTGCTGAGTACTCAGCCATTTTGGCTGTATAGGAAATGCTAAGCACTTTATTCAGCTCCCTCATGCGTTTCACGTGAGGCGTTGGCCTTCTGTTTTGGGCACCCGCGTGTTTTTCACGTGAGGCGATAGGTGCTAGTTTTTATTTTATGGAGATTTTAATCTCTGTTGATATTTTCAGAGAGGTCAAATCTCTTTTAATGGTGTTTTGACCATTAATGCTCACCAAGATCATTATTTTGAGGATCTTGGATCGGATTCTTTAAAGAACCAAGTTCTTGATTTGGAGAAACTAAGTTCCCGGAGTATTATGGACTCCATCTTCTTTCTTTCAAGTTATGTTTTCCCTAAATTTTTTATTCTCAAGAACAAGATCTCCCCGATGAGAATTAAATTCTCGATTTGTGGAGAATTTGTCTTGTGGATCTCAGATCCAGAGAAAGAACTAAGTTCTTTTTAAAAGGGTTAAACCCTTATATGATATGATAGGTAAACGAGGTATTTTGATCTCGATGTTTTCTTTACCTAGGGTTTCGAGGAAGAGAATCTTGTTTGAGAATTAAATTCTCTGGTCTCTCAAGAGCTCACTGTATTTTGTGTCTCTCTCTATCTGTCTCCTTGTCTCTCTCTTATCCCCTCCCGTCTGTGTCTGTGAGACTTGAAGTCTCGGGTCCTTTATATAGTAGAGGCAGATTGTTAATTGGTTTTGAGAAAATCTCTCATTAAGAGATCCCAATTTATTTAATTGGTCTTAAAATTGATTTAGGGAATTTTACCCACCGTTGGATCTTTGATCCAAGTTACTCTGTTTTTATAAAATATGTTGCTCTTGTTTTTAATAAGATTGGGAAAATATTTTCCCATATACAGAATTTATTCTGTCAAGTGGTGATTTTTAATCACCATTGGATTTTTAATCCAAGGGTTCTCAGTTTTACAGAGGACGATCTTTTTGTTTGGAAAGATTGAGAGAATATATTCCCAAAAATAGAATTTTATCCTATTGTTGAATCATTGATTCAACCGAAAGTATCTTTCTTATTTAGAAAGATCTGGGAGATGTTTTCTCCTAATTATATATTTTGATAATTTATCATCTCCATTGGATCTTTTGATCCAACGGCTCTGTTTAACAGAGAATATCCCAACTTTTGTCAAGGAAATGTAGAATTTAATTCTACTGATTTGAACTTGGGTGCTGGTGCTCACGTGTTATGCACGTGGGTGCCACTTAAAAATTTAATTCTTCTGATAAGTACTTATGTGCTTTGCACATTAGCACCCGCGTGAGGAGCACGTGAGGCTCCACTATAGGATTTAATCCCATAAGATTGGCTCTGACGCTGGCGCCCTCATGGAGAGCACGTAAGGCGCTGCCACATTAAGTTCCAACAGAGCTTTGCTCTTTTATTAGGTTAAATATTGGGGAAACATATACCTCACGAGTAGTTGACCAAGGGTTGGGAGATACATATGGGTAACGGAATTATTGTGTCCAGTCAAGAGTGTAGTTTGTGCCCTATGGTAGTTTGTGGCAGAGAGTTTTATACAAACTTCCTTTTGAATGGGACTGATAGCTATGACGCTATTCTGGGGATGGATTGGCTGAGTACATTCCATACTGTTATCAACTGCCGCGCTAGGAGTGTGACATTTTGCATCCTTAAACACCCAAAGTTCATATTCGTAGACTGTAGCGAGTCATTGGAGCCAGCTATGTTCCGGGCAAAGCCGAAGACCTAGACCGCTATGGAGATAGACGAGAAGCCATCACCGGAGGTAGTTCAAGAGTTTATTGATGTGTTCCCCGAAGATCTACCTGGCTTACCCCCGCCTCGCATATTGGGCTTTTCGATTGACCTGATTCCAGGTACGGCGCCAATTTTCAAGGCTCCATACAAGATGGCACCAGTCGAGTTAGCGGAATTGAAGAATCAGATAGAAGATCTTCTGGACAAGGGATTTATCCGTCTATGTGCTTCCCTATGGGGTGATCCTATGTTATTGGTGAAGAAGAAAGGCGGTTCTTTATGCATGTTCATCAATTACCGTTAGTTGAACAGGGTGACAGTGAAGAACAAGTATCACATTTCCCGCATAGACGACTTGTTTGATCAGCTAGGTGGTGCCTGGGTATTTTCTAAGCTGGATCTTCGGTCAGGGTATCACCAAATCAGATTCAAGGAAGAGGATGTATGCAAGATGGCTTTTCAGATTCGATATGGCCACTATGAGTTTCTTGTGATGTCATTCGGTGTTACCAATGCACCCGCCATATTTATGGACTTGATGAACAGGGTTTTCTCCAAATACTTGGACCAGTTTGACTTTGTATTCATCGACAACATTCTAGTCTACTCCAAGAGTTGAGAGGAGCATACCGAGCATCTACGAATTGTATTGCAGATTCTGGAGGAGAAGCTCTATGCTAAGCTGAGAAAGTGCGAGTTTTGGCTTGACAAGGTGCAATTTCTATGGCATGTCGTTTCGAGTGACAGCATTTCAGTGGATCCGGCGAAAATTGAATCTATCAAAGACTGGCCGACACTGAAATCAGTAGCTGAGATAAGAAGCTTTTTGGGATTGACTAGGTATTATCGGCGGTTTGTTCAAGATTTTGCCCGAGTAGCAGTACTCTTGACGAAGCTTATACGGAAGGAGGTACCTTATATTTGGTCGGAAGAGTTCACCCAGGCGTTCGAGCTGTTAAAGTTGAAGTTGACCACAGCCCCAATTCTGACTGTGCCAGATAGTTCTGGTGGTTTGATTGTTCATAGTGACGGACGGGAAAAGGGTTTAGGCTGTGTTTTGCTACAGCACGGTCGAGTAGTGGTTTACGTATCTCGTCAGTTGAAGACCTACGAGAAGAACTACCCCACGCATGACTTGGAGTTAGCGGCCGTTGTGTTCGCCTTGAAAATTTTGAGGCATTACTTACTGGGTGAAAGAGTGGAGGTGTACACGGATCATAAAAGTTTGAAATACGTGTTCACTCAGAAGGAGTTGAATATGAGACAGCGCAGATGGCTAGAGTTGATGGCGAACTACGATATTGATTTGCAGTATCATCCGGAAAAGATGAACGTCGTTCCTGATGCCCGCAGTTGCAGGCCATCAACTATGTTGTTGACTTTGTTGGGGTCAAAAATTATACCCCGGTTGACCAAGTCAAAGTCACAATCAACTTCAAGTCAGATGGGCTCAAGCCCAAGCCAAGTGAGCCCATGCCTAAGTCGAGCCCAAACATGAAGAGGTCGGCTTTCCCATGCCAAGAAGAAAATTATGTAATAAATAATTTTAATGTAATTTTTTTATGAATAAATGTAAGGGAAATGGGAATAAAGCTAAATTTTTATAAAGCCCATGGCTCATGTGCAAAAAAAAATAAGCACATAGACATGGGATGGGCAAAATGTTACTCTGTAAAGCCCAATGAGCTAAATGTAAATTTGTAAGCCTATATAAGGCAATATCATGAAGAAATGAAAAAAGAATCCATTCCCAATAAAATTTCTAGGGTTTTGTGCATCCTTCTTCAAGGTTCAAAATCTCTTTCTTCTTTCTTTTTTTGAATTAAATCAAGAGTTTAACTCTTATTTTCTCAAAAGGCAATAGTTTTCCACTATAAAACCTTTGAAAGGGAGTCTAAATATCCCATCAAATCCTTACAGGGGGAGATTTTAAATCTTAACACCCTTCTCCAAGATCCAAAAAAAAGAAGAGGAAGAAGAAGACCCATCCCTAAAGAAACCTCACTTTATGGCGGATCCAAGGTTTAAAGAGAAGAAAAATGTCCCTTCTCATCACCCAAGATATAGATCTTGAAGTTTCAAGAGACCTCTTTTTTGGTTTTCTTTTTAAATAAAATTCTTCTAGGAGTTTAATTCCAAAATAAAATCTTTTGGGAGTTTAACTCCAAATAAAATTATTTTGGGAGTTTAAACTCCATCAAAATTCTCTTGGATTTTAACTCCATTTAAAATCCTTTTAGGAGTTTTAACTCCAAAATAAAATCTTTGGGAGTTTAACTCCAAATAAAATTGTTTTGGGAGTTTAACTCCATATAAAATCTTTAGGAGTTCAACTCCATATTTTAAAATCTTTTGGAGTTTAACTCCATAATAATAAAAATTATTTTGGAAGTTTAATTCCATTTAAAATCTTTTGAAGTTTAACTCCACTCCATAATAAAACTCAAAGGAGTTTAACTCCAAACCCGAAAGCTTAGCCCCTTTTCCGCTCTACGGGCACCCTCCGCTTCCCCCCACATGAGTGAGAGTTCCTTTCCCTACGTGAGGGGGAGGGTCCTACTAGGTGGGAGCTCTTCACCCCCTTCACGTGAAGGGAAGGGGTGGAGGCTCCTACTAAGTGGAAGCTCCCCTTTTTTATAAACAAACAAATAAAATAAATAAAAATAATAAATAAAATAAAATGTTTTTTAAAAAATGTTTTTTTGAATAAAAAAATCTCATGTCACAAATAGGATAAATAAATGAAAAAATGAAATTAACACGCCCTTCAGCATTACTTTCAAATACTGACACCTCATATTGAATTCGCATGACCAGTTTGACCCGTCAATCGGAGATTCCTTCGCTCCAAAAGCGAGGCATAATTAACAGCAACTTAATTCGCAGCTGTCGGAGATTTGTTATCACGAGCCGAAAGTGACACGTGACCGGCACTTAAATAACGTGACGTCTAAAGACGTTGATGCGGCCCAAGTAAGCCGAAAACCCGGAATCTAAATCTTTTTACAAAAATATTGGAGGTGGAGTTTAAAATAGTCATTAGATGGAATTGATTGATCGTGCGAAAAAAGTGTTTTGTAAATAACCGTAATCAAAACGGTGTCGCAAGTAGCTAGCCGCGACGAGTGCGGGTCGTCCCCATGGAAACATGAACTCTTTTCTTGCTTTAGACGAGTTGAAAAAAGAGATGGGTGATTGTTGTCATTTATTTTAAAATGGATATAAAGTTTATAATAAAAAAGCTTGTAGGGTTCATAGGACTTGGTAGTTAATGGATGAATATTTAAAAATGACTCTTTCATCTTTTAATAGTTTAAACTAGAGTGATAGGGATGAATGCAGATTACGGTTCTTGGAGAGAATTAGGGTTTCCCAATACTAACTCTTGTCATTTCATTGATCTCTATTCATGTTAAGCCCTTAACAAAACAAGTGTCTAACCAACCTCAAATCGTGGTCGTGACTATCAATAAATTGATAGCGCGCCCGATAAGGAGGTTAACATTTATTTTGCTAAAGTTTATAAACATTAAAATGTTAAAAGAAGTTAAAAGATTTTTCATCCATTATCATACCCTATCCTACAAACCCTGGCCAGTAAGGAATTACTCGCTCATGATTAGTGGTGATTTAGAAGAAAAGTTGAAGAAGGATGAAATCATAATTAAGATGCAAAAAAGTAATGCGGAAAAAGTAATGCGGAAAAGTAATGCGGAAAGTAAATGCAAAAAAATTAAAACAAAAACTACGTTTATTAATCAACTATTGCATTTACAACTTTTCTCCTTAGAAAGTATATTACAAGAACCCTAGTTTGCTCTAGATCTCTCTCTTTAAGGAAGTAGATGAATAGATGGTTATGTGATCACTTGGATGATTTTGAATGCACAGCTCTTGGTCCTTTATATAGTCTTTGAAACCAGAAACCCTAAATTCCATATAAGAGTAAATGCAGTTAAGATCATGATCCCAAAATCCCACATCCAACGGCCCTGATTTGGCCGTGGAACCGCCGCATAATGCCATGTTTGGCCGCGGTTCAGCCGCGCTTTGGTGAAATTGGATTTTGAGATTTCTTCTGGCTTTTTGTGTCGATATTTGGAGATCCTTTTGATGTATAAATTCTGAAAATATTGCTCTGAATCTCTGTCGTTGCTAGATTCCTCGATTTGCTTCTAAAATTTGGCTGATTCGGTTTCGATATCCAGATTTGACTTGGATCTCTTATTTGGATTCCAGACCTGAGCTAATACCTGCACAATATCTCAAATCAAAGTATTAGTAGTATTTGGTATTTTTGAGATATTATTCTAACCATTTATATGATATAATATCTTAAGAATATTGATTAGGAATATTTGATATGATATGCATATTTTAATTACTAATATTTCATTTAAATATTATATGCATATATTTTCCCTAATTATATTAATTAAAATGGAGAAACATATGATAATAAACTTTTTACAAATAAACCCACATATGTTCTATATTTACAATAAACACATTTTAGCTCTTAACAATAGTAGGGAAAATATTAATTCAAATGTGCAATATTTTATACAAATCAAATACCCCAAAACTTATCTTTGATCGTCCCGAGCAAACTATTTATTAAAGAGAAAAAGAAAAACCTAACTAGCACATTTTCGTAGGCAACACGAATGCACTTAGCACGTGCAACAAACCTTTAAATCTCTAGGTGTCTCTACTAGGAGGAGTGTTGTCTCCTGAGGGTTTTCAGTGGATTACACCCACAAAATCCCATAATCAAAGAAAAAAGATGAAAGTTACATAAAAAGATAAGGAACATAAAAAAAAGAACTTGAAAAGAAGAGTTTCAAACTACACTAATTTTTTAGTTGCCATGAGTCCTATCTTAATGGTGTTGAAAAAATGTTAGAAATCACACCATCTCTCAATAAAATATCGTCTTTAGTCTTCCTCCTGACCTTTCTTCCAAACATCGATTATATACCCCTACGTGTGTGTAAAAAACATCCCTACACTTAGAGAATTCAATTTAAGCTATCATACTCTTGTCTATCTTCCTTAGTACTTTTTAGTCGGTGAATGTTTTTAGATGGAATTGCTCACACATTCTTCATGCGACCGTTAATACTTCTTGAGATACTAACCAACCGATTACCAAATGTGCTCACTCATTAAGGCGTAATTAGCAATATCTTAGTCTTGCAACACCTAAGGCTTAGCAGTAACTCCTAAACCGGTTGGTCTAAGATACTAGGTGATAAGGCACCCTCGCTATATTTTTTTTATGCTGCCTTAAGTAATTACAAAACCAGTGTTCATTTTTCTTCACCATTTATTTTTTTATTTGTCATTTACATTTTTATTTATATATTTTTTTTCCTTCATACTAAGGCTTTTAAACAAGAGCATTTCAAGGTATTCTCTACTATCCCAAGTTTCAAGATGTGTGCGAGTGCGTAGTAGGGTATCAACGTTCAAAAGTTTGGACTCAAGAATAGGAACTATTTTTCAGACTTATTTTTAATCTCAGATTAGTAATTTCCTTCATCTTACTAACCCTTGGGACAACAGATGACTACCTATTATTAGATTTGATTTAAAACATCTAATTTTCTTGCTTTTCTTAAATCTCTTCCTATCTATCATATGTATTTTTTACTTTCTAACTTTTATTATCAAAAAAAAATTGTGTGCTTTTATTTAGTATAATGCAAAATGATGCGTGAATAAGCACAAACCTCCCCCAAATCTATTTGCAGCAGTGTCCTCACTGATGTCATCTTTTAATCTCAAAACCTCTAGACTTAGGAGGAAAAAATTCTCAATGATTAGTAAAAGGAACAAGAATCAATGACAATGAACCCCCCCAAACTTATTTTTGGCTCACAATCGTGTAAAAATTTTCTTTTCGTTCTAGAGCCAAAATATTTTTTCTCCCCCCTCTCCCAAACTTAATTAAAACCGTGTTTTCATTACTAAGCATTTAAAATCATAAGAAGGGGGAGTAAAATATTATCGGTCCGCACAAAGTTTTATAAAGACCAAAAGTCAATATTAACCATTCGAATATTTTATCAATGTAACACCATGGTTAGTAGAAGATCATATTACAGATATACGTGAAGAAGCAGGGAGGAGATAAGAGGTGTAATTGAACAAGTTTACGTCTCGGTTGGTAGAGTCGAAACAGTGATGGCGGATGAAAACGAGAATATGAAAGATAAGGAGTAGGTGGAATATTTGCATTCTCGTATTTGATAAGAAGAAGGGATGGCGGTTCAATTTCTTCGGGTGAAGGTTGATTCATCACAACCTCCATGTCTTTTAGGAATGTGAGTTCCTCACCGAAAATGTCTTCAAAACTTTCATCGATATTCCGAATGATAATCTCATCGGAAAGAAAGGTATGATACTCGAACTCCATAAGAGATTTATTTCTAGTGTAAGGGAATGACTCGGATAGCTTGACTAGGTCATTCGACAAGTCAAAGAATTCGGACTTGGGTGTGGACTTGTTAACAGAAGGGTCCTCACGTATATAATAAATAGCAGGATCAAATAATAACGCACCAGTGGCGTCCAAATCAGTATCGTGAAGCTCCTCAAATTCGCAACTGTCGGAAGCTATCTTGTCGACAGAACATACATCAATTATATGAGCATAAATTTCGGAGGGTTGACTTCCTAACTTATAAATGTTAAGCTCAATTTTCATCTTTCCGAAGGATAGGTTCATAGAACCGTTATGACAATTGATTATCGCGTTGGACGTTGCTAGAAAAGGTCGATCTAGAATCATCGGAATTTGGTTCCGTAGGTTTGCCACAGACTGTGTATCTATAACTATAAATTCCACAGAGAATATAAATTTCCCAATTTTGATCAACACGTCCTCTAGCTCACCGCTAGGGTGGGCGTAGATCAATCGGCCTTATGGAGAATGCAGTGCGCATGTTTCAACTCTCCTATGCCTAATTGCTCATAAACAGAATATGGGAGCAAGTTAACACTAGCACCTAGATCGAGTAGAGCGTGATTGATGTTTTCCCTTAATAGCAATAGATATTGTAGGACAACCGGGGTCCTTACGTTTCTTGGACACAAATTGGGTAAGTGAATTACTCATATTGCTCGCTAAGAAAACCTGTTGTGGACTCATATTACTCACACAAATTGGGTACTTATTACTCATATTACTCGCACAAGTTAACACTCGCTAAGAGAATTACTCATAACACTAGCACTTGAATTTTCCTTTTCCTAATGCACAAGTCCTTTAGAATTTTCGCATAGGATGGAACTTATTGGATAGCATCTAAGAGAGGAATATTTATGTTAACTTGTTTACAAATTTCCACAATCTTCCCCATAAGTGGACTTGGTTTGTTTGGTCTCAACCGGTTTGGAAAAGGAGCTTTATTAACAAGAGTTGGGTCCAACTCTTGTGGAGAAGTTTGTGGGGGTGGAATGAATCCCAATATTGGATTTGGGATGATCTTAGATGGTAATTCATTCAAGAAAGTGGGCTGAGGGTTCGAGCCTAGTGAAGAACGGAGAATAAGCTCGGAAGAAGATGTTGGATCAGACGAAATAGGAGTAGAAGTAGTAGCCGTGGTATCATCTATATCATCAACTTGTTCACTAACCTGGTTATTCAGCTCTCTTTCTGATCTCAACGTAGTTACGGCACTCACATTATGATTTTATTGGTGAAGGATGAGATTTGCGCTTTGTGAGTGGTCGGGATTTGGTAGAGATTGAGATGGAAGTTTCCCTTTCTCTCTCTCACTTATTGCGGTATTTAACTGTGCAATTTATGCTTCTATCAATTTTATGCTTTCACTGTGGGAAGCAGTGTATTGCACTAATGTTTGGATAGAGGACGTTAAATTAGCCGTCGTTTGTGTCACGCCCCGCTTCCCAGTGTACGGAAACGGTGATGTGGCGGGCCGCAACGTATTTACTAAGAAATAAATACGTTATGTGTAATTAAGCAATATATATAAAATGCATAAGAATGACAAGAGATATAAAATAAACAACAACTTTTATTAACATTCATCTATACAATACAACTGCTTTAAAAAGGAAAGATACAAAGATATAAATCAATGCCTAAACAGTGGCATACAAATTAAAATAAGTACAAGATGAGATAGAAGTCCGGCTGGGCAGTGAACTGGTCCAAGTCTTCCTGGCTCGGCTCGATCTCTTGAGAGTCCGGTCCTCCTGACGAACATTCCAAAGGAAGAAACAAACATTAATGTCGTCGGCGAACTAGCGCTCGGTAAGTTACAAAAGAAAGAATGGAATATAACAAGTAATGAGGATTGAACTAGTAAGTTGTACAGGTATATGATTGTTATTCTAACGTGATTGTTTGTAGCTTGGTACAGAAAGGTATTTGTGTATGCTAGAGGTGTCCATCTTACCCTGTGGACTATGGTAATATGTAGTACAAGGCCCCATCAAAACCCATGGGACAACGGCACGAGAGTTCGTGTAGGTGTCTTTTAAGTGACCATCTCGTACCACGTTAATACGTTCCGTACCAATCTACCCCATTATCCCCGCGTAATGTATTATATAGGTTATGTTTTACAAGTCTTGTCAAGACCATGGATACAAGTTGTTCAAGTAGTCAAGTTCAGAATGTAATCTTGTAGTCATGTCAAGTTATAGCCATGGTTCGGTCAAGTCAAGTCAAGTCAAGTGTTCATGTTATATTGAAGTTTGAATTCAGGTATTCAGATTCATGTTCAAGTATAGATGTTAGACTTTGGATTCATGTTTGAATTGGATTTTGATTTGAGTTTGGATTCAAGTTTGATTTAGACTCAGATTTGGATTCCGGTTTGAATAGGGCCCAGTCTGAGTCAGACACTTTGAACTGATTTAGATCCTGAATTAGTTTGGGAGTCATCGGTAACTGCTGCACATGGACGGCAGAATTTGTCTTTTTCCAAGACAATTACCATTGATAACTTCGTTAAGTTTTCTACCTTAAATAGGCAAGCACTCACTTTCTTCAGCTCCGTGGGGCTCAAGAGAATTGATCCCGCTTAAACCTATATTTACTAAAGTCCTTAATATTGTTTTATATAACTCGAGGGGATTTTATGAAAATATTTTAAATATAATTTCAAAATAAACCTCAAGAAGTTATTTATATTATTTAGGGTTTTCATGGATGTGAATTTTAAGGATTTGAAATATTTTAGTGATAATTATATAACGTGGAAAGTTCATGGTATTTTATTGTAAAACTTGACTTTTGTTGGTATCTTCATGGTATTTTGGTGAAACTTGTAATTCTTTTATTAAAAAAATGTAAGTTTATTATATTTTTAAAATATATGGATTTTTACTTTTTATATAATTATTAAAAATTAAATTTTATTTAAGTAGAAAAATGCGTTTTTCTTAAATACCATATTTAAAACCTTTCGAGACCGAATACTCCGTGAGTAGGTCTGCATCTCGCTCTAATAGCCCAAGGATGTGCGATAATCCGTACCATCCAATAGCGGGTCCCCTAAAAAGGGTTGTAGAGATATATTTGCAAAGGAATTTTAAAATACAATTTAAAAGTAATCCGGTTTTTATAGTAAATGGTATTTTAATGTAATATTGTACTCGTAACAAAAATTCATACAAGGATATATTGTGCTATGGAACCATGTGTGTTTGTGAGGGGTAGGTCGTTACCCCGTGAAGTTTTCTAAAAGCATGTTTTAACAAAATACGAAAATAGGTGTTATCTAAAGTTCTTGGTATTTTAATGAAAAAGTTAAATCGTGATTGTTTTACAAAAGATTCTTGGATAAAATTTATTCTAGTCATGAGTATTAAGCGTATAAGTGAAGTGGTACAATTTGTTTGATCAAAAGGTAAAGAAAAATGGAGTTATATGTTTTAGAAAAAGGAATATCGGTAATAACTCCACTTTTTACTGATTTTGATTAAAAAGAAATTCAAGGAATAGAAAGGAAGATTGGGAGGGACTTACGATTTAGGAGGATTAAAGAAAGGTGTAGGAAGATAGGGTCGTCGTCGTGGCTTCGATTTTTCGCCAGAAGTTGACCGCTTGCTAACTCCTCTTCTACTCCTCTTGTACTTAGAAAATTTTGGGAGTTTTAGCTAAAATTTTCAGAATGATGAAGGGCTAGGGCATGAGGTAGTATTTATAGTGTAGAATTAGGGTTTTGGAATTAAAATGGTGGATTAAAATGCATTAAAATGATGATAAATGGGGAACTGAAGGGTCTCTGTTTGATTCCAGAGCAATCAAACAGTGCAAGGGAGTTAGGGGTAGGGGAAGAGTCGAGTGTGCAAAGCCCAGGGCTTATTAGCCACGATTCACCCGTCCCCGTCGGCCTAAAGAGGCATTCAGACGGTCGATCTTGTGAGTGGGGTCATTGGATTTATGCTACGTGTACAAGCCAGTGTTTAAACTGTTTTCCACATGTTTATTTTTTCTGACTTTTCATTTTTATGTGCATTGCACGTATAAACTTTTAGACTTCCAATTTTTTTAAAAAATAATCAGAAAAAATTAATATGTCTGATGGGATTCGAACACGGGGGCTATGTCACAGCAGTGTAGAGGCTTTACCAGTGAGCTACAAGTTGTTTCTTGCTGTTCTTAAACAAAATTTACTTATAACTTATACGCAGGCTTGTAAACTCCTATCTGTACTGAAAAATTTTGTACAGTAAATTCAGAGTCGTTACATTCTACCCTCCTTATAAAAATTTTGTCCTTGAAATTTGTATTTATATAAAGACTAAAATAAGTGAGGATGTCTCACACGCATGTCTTCTTCTCGTTCCAATGTTGATTGTCCTGGTGAATCTTTTCTCAACATCCCTCGGACCAAGTTTACTTCCTTATTCCATAATGTCTTCACCTTTCAATCCAGGATCTCAATGGGTTGTTGCTCACAAGTTAGGTCCGTCTATAAAGTGAGCTTGGAGTGATCAAGGATGTGCTGGGTCGCTCACATATCTTCGAAGCTGGGATATGTGGAACACGTTGTGCACTCCTTCCAATGAGGGTGGTTGTGCCAAATGGTATGCCACTTCTCCGACTCGTTCGAGTATGTCGAACGGTCCTATGTATTTTGGACTGAGCTTACCCCTCTTGCCAAAGAGGATCACTCCTCGGTTTGGAGAAATCTTTAAGAAAACATAGTCTTCAGGTTGGAACTCCAGGTGTCGGCGCTTTGCATCTACCCAATGCTTCTGTCTGTCTTGGGCTATGCGCATTCTTTCCCTAATCGTGCGAACTACGTTCACAGTTGCCATGATCATCTCTGGTCCAAAGAGTTCACGATCTCCGATGTCATCCCAACTTAGTGGTGATCGACACTTCCTTCCGTAGAGCCCTACAAATTGTGCCATTCCAATACTCGCCTGATAGCTGTTGTTATATAAAACTCCACAAGGTGTAGGTGATATTCCCACGAACCTTCAAAGTCTAACATACAAGCTCTTAGCATGTTTTCTAGAATCTGAATTGTTCGTTCGGACTGTCCGTCCGTTTGTAGATGGTGAGCCGTGATGAAGTTCAGACTCGTTCCCAGGCTAGCTTGCAGACTCTGCCAAAACTGTGATCGAAATCTGGTATCACAATCGGAGGTACTCCATGTAATCTCACGATCTCCTGCATGAGTTCATGGGTATCAATATGGTACATTTTGAAGAGTTAAATCTTACTTTAGATTCATGCTCACCTCCATGTACTTCTTTGCTAGCGTCTCAGTTATCTGGCCAACTCTGAATGGAATAAAATGAGCCGATTTGGTGAGTCGATCCACAATAACCCATACTATATCGTTACCCTTCGTGCTGCGAGGCAGGGCAGTCACGAAGTCCATGGTAATGTGCTGCCATTTCCATTCTGGGATTGGTAACGACTGAAGTAGACCAGTTATTCTGTGATGTCCAGCCTTACTTGCTGACACACCAAACACTTGGCTATGCTTCTGGCTACTTCGTGCTTCATTCTATGCCACCAGTAGTGTTGCCGTAGATCCTTGTACATTTTGGTACCACCGGGGTGTACTGAGTACGGTGAGCTGTGAGCTTCTTTCATCAACTCTTCTCGAACAGGACCGTGTGGTACACACAATCAACTTTCATATCTTAAGGATCCATCTTCATGGATGATGAAATCGGTTCGAACTCTATTTTCTACTTGTTCTCGGATCTTTTGTAGCTTGGAATCATTTGCTTGAGTTGCTTTAATCTGATTGACAATAGTAGACTGAACTTGTAAATTCATCAAATACGAAGCGTTACCTGGCATAACTACTTCGATCGCCAATCTATGCAATTCCTGTTGTAGCTTCCACTGAGCGGTGAGATTCATTGCTAATGGCTGGTGGCTAAGTGCATCAGGAACTACATTCACCTTCCCAAGATGATACTGTAGGTTGATGTCGAAGTCCGCCATAAGTTCTAGCCATCTTCTCTACAGCATATTTAACTCCATCTGAGTAAATACATACTTCAGACTCTTGTGGTCTATGTATATATCCACTCGTTCACCCAAAAAATAATGGCGCCAAATATTAAGTGCAAAGATAACAGCTGCCAACTCCAGATCATGTGTTGGATAGTTACGCTCATGAACTTTTAGCTGTCATGATGCAAAAGCTACAACCTTTCTATGCTGGTGTAGAACACATCCTAATCTTTTACCGGACGCATCGTAATGCACAACGAATCCTCCAGATTGATCCGGTATTACAAGAATAGGAGCAGAAGTTAATCTTGATTTGAGTTTTACAAAAGCGTTTTCACATACTTCTGACCACACGAATGCTTCATCTTTACGTGTGAGCTTGGTCAGGGGTGCTGCAATCTTCGAAAAACCTTCAATGAATCTTTGGTAGTATCCTGCTAATCCCAAGAAACTTCGTATATCCTTCATCGTCTTTGGTGTCGGCCACTCGCTGACAGCTGACACCTTAGCTGGGTTTACTGAGATTCCTTCGCCTGAAATGATATGTCCAAGAAATTCGACTTGATCTAGCCAAAATCCACACTTGCTGTACTTGGCATAAAGTTGATATTGTCGCAATGTCTTCAGGACAATCCGCAAATGCTCGGCATATTCTTTCCGATCCTTTGAATACACCAGGATGTCGTCGATGAAGATGTCAACGAATCTATCTAAGTACTCTAGGAAAACTTGGTTCATCAGATTTATGACTATAGCAGGTGCATTGGTCACTCCAAATGGCATTATGAGATACTCATAATGACCATAGTGAGTCCTAAACGCCGTCTTCGAAATATCGGACTCTTTGACCTTCACCTGGTGATAACCTGAACGAAGATCTAATTTCGAAAATACACAAGACCCATTTAGCTGATCGAAAAGATCATCGATGCGAGATGGTGGATACTTGTTCTTAATCGTCACTTTGTTCAGAGCTCGGTAGTCTACACACATCCTGTATGAATCTTCTTTCTTCTTCATAAGCAAAATTGGAGATCCCCAACTTGAAGTACTAGGACGAATCCAACCTTTCTTCAGGAGTTCGTCCAACTGAATGCAGATCTCCTTCAATCCTTCTGGACTTAGCTGGTACGGAGCTTTGACTACCGGTTGCGCACCAGGTAGTAAATCAATGCTGAATTCAAGAGCTCGATCGGGAGGCAAACCTGAGATATCTTCAGGGAATACATCCTCGAACTCTCGAACTACTTCTAGCTTCGATTCTTCTGCTTGTAATGTTGCAACCACTGTCTTCTTTGATTTTTCCTTGTAGACGCTAGGTTCCAGGGTACGGTCACCACTCTTGAAAAAGAACACCGGATGATCTGGTATTTCAAATACTACCCTCCTTTGACGTTAGTCAATCGTAGCATAGAAAACTCCCGACCAGTCCATCCCTAACACAACATCGAAATTTGGAATGACCAGTACTTTGAAATTCGCGTAGAATTCTCATCTGCAAACTACAACTGGACACTTATCAAATCCCATAGTCTCCTTCAATACTCCATTCCCGGAACTGACATTCCAGCTAGAAATGAGTGGTTTTACAGGAATCGCATACGTTCTCACTAATCGTTGGGACATGAAGCAATGTGATGCTCCAGTGTCGAAAAGTGCTAGGGCAGGTAAGGAGGCCACTAAGATTGTACCTAAGCTGTGTGGGATTAATGTTAGATACAGGAAAAATATAGAGGTATACAATGATTGAAAAGATGAAAGGATGGGGAATTACCAGTGATAACTTGGCCAGTGGCTTCGGCTTCCTCAACCGTCATTGTGAAAGCCTGACGTCTGGATATATTCCTCCTTACTGGAGGCACATTCCTATGTCCCTAGGGCACGTTTCTCTGCCCTTGAGGCATGTTCCTCCGTGCCTGATGGAATTGACGAGGAGGCTGTGCAGGAGGTCCACATGGAGGTGGAGCAGGTAGGGCTAGTCGGGGTGCAGGAGCCTGAATAGCTGGCCGCTGCGGAAATGTGATAGCTCGTATGGGGGTTGGAGTTAAGTTGAGACGATATGGACATGCTCCAATGGCGTGAGTGGATGCGCCACAAACTAGGCACAGGCCGTTTGCACACCTGCAGCCCTTCGCCAGGTGTCCATTCCTCTTACAGTAGAAGCAAAAGTCTGGACTGGGCAGCTTAAATGTTCCTCCCGGTCTCCTGGGTGTAAAAGTTAGCCTAGAAGAAGCTTCTCCTGCTATCTATGTGGCAAGGCGTTTCACACCAGCAATCTGCGGTCTGCCCTTCTTCTTCAAAACTGCCTCATAGTGTCGGGTAGCCTTCAAAGCGAGATCATGGGTTGGGAAATCCCCTATAATAAGTGCAGCTTGGATTTCCGGGTTCAACCCTTGCTGAAATCGTTGTTCCCGGATCTCGGCAGTAGGAATCAGGTGTGTCGCGAACCTGTTACCACCTTGTGTTAGCAGTGTATTGAGTGAAATCAGGAATTAGAATTTGAGACAATATCTTACCTGCTAAGCATGGTAAACTCATCATCGTATTCATCCACAGACTTGCTCCACATCAAGCCTTGTTGTAAGTGGATGAACTGTTGTTCCATGTCGAAACGGGCAGTCTCGGGGAAGTATTTCGTATTGAACATATCTCGAAACGTCTTCCATTCAATTGGTTGGGCGAGACGGCTTTCTTCAGCCTTCCACCAGACTCTGGCGTTATCGGTTAGTTGCAGCTTCGTAACTCTCACCCAAGCAATCTCTGGCACTTATGCTGCTACCAGATCATCTTCGATAGACTGAGCCCATTATTCCTCCTCTAGTGGGCTCTCTTTTCCTGAGAAATATTTTCGGTGCAGTGCCCGGAATTGCTTGACTCCGGGTGCCTTGACTTTTGGGCAGTGCATGAGGACAGCAGTCTGCTGCTGCTGACCCTCCAAGAGGCTCTTGATCGCATCGAGCAGTACGGTTGCTCGTTGATGAGAGCTGCAATGGTAGGTGGTGGTAAGGTAGGTGGTGGTAAGGTAGGCGGTAGGGTGTTACCATTGACGTTGGTGCTTGTGTTGTTCGGTGAATCCATGACCTTGATAGAAAAAGAAAGGTTAAGATAGATTCAAAATGTAAGGAATGTATAGTTGCTGATTCTTATAATTCTTGCGATATATTGCTTAAGACTTCATGCAGAAGAGACCTGCAGGGCCACCAACAAAACCTGTCACGCCCTGCTTCCCAGTGTACGGAAACGGTGACGCGGCGGGCCGCAACGTATTTACTAAGAAATAAATACGTTAAGCGTAATTAAGCAATATATATAAAATGCACAAGAATGACAAGAGATATAAAATAAACAGCAACTTTTATTAACATTCATCTATACAATACAACTGCTTTGAAAAGGAAAGATACAAAGATATAAATCAATGCCTAACAGTGGCATACAAATTGAAATAAGTACAAGATGAGCTAGAAGTCCGGCTGGGCAGTGAACTGGTCTAAGTCCTCCTGGCTCGGCTTGATCTCTTGAGAGTCCGGTCCTCCTGACGAACATTCCAAAGAAAGAAATAGACATGAATGTCGTCAGCGAACTAGCACTCGGTAAGTCCCAAAAGATAGAATGGAATATAACAAGTAATGATGATTGAACTGGTAAGTTGTATATATATATGATTGTTATTCTAACGTGGTTGTTTGTAAATTGTTACAGAAAGGTATTTGTGTATACGAGAGGAGTCCATCTTACCCCGTGGACTATGGTAACATGTAGTACAAGGCCCCGTTAAAACCCACGGGACAACGGCACGAGAATTCATGTAGGTGGCTTTTAAGTGACCATCCCATGCCACGTTAATAGGTTCCATACTAATCTACCCCGTTATCCCCGCATAATGTATTGTATAGGTTATGTTTTACAAGTCTTGTTGAGACCATGGATACAATTTGTTCAAGTAGTCAGGTTCAGGATATAATCTTGTAGTCTTGTCAAGTTCAAGTCAAGTCAAGTGTTCATGTTATATTGAAGTTTGAATTCAGGTATTCAGGTTCATGTTCAAGTATACATGTTAGACTTTGGATTCATGTTTGAATTGGATTCTGATTTGAGTTTGGATTCAAGTTTGATTTAGACTCAGATTTGGATTCCGGTTTGAATAAGACTCAGTCTGAGTCAGACACTTTGAACTGATTTAGATCCTAAATTAGTTTGGGAGTCATCGGTAACTACTGCACATGGACGACAGGATTTATGTATTTTTCTAAGACAATTACCATTAATAACTCCGTTAAGTTTTCTACCTTAAATAGGCAAGCACTCACTTTCTCCGGCTTCCTGAGACTCAAGAGAATTGATCCCGCTTAAACCTATATTTACTAAAGTCCTTAATATTGTTTTACATAACTCGATGGGGTTTTATGAAAAATATTTTAAATATAATTTCAAAATAAACATCAAAACATTATTTATATTATTTAGGGTTTTCGTAGATGTGAATTTTAAGGATTTGAAGTATTTTAGTGATAATTACATAACTTGGAAAGTTCATGGTATTTTATTGTAAAACTTGACTTTTGCTGGTATTTTGGTGATATTTTGGTAAAACTTGTAATTCTTTTATTAAAAAAAATATAAGTTTATTATATTTTTAAAATATATGGATTTGTACTTTTTATATAATTATTAAAAATTAAATTTTATTTAAGTACACAAATGCGTTTTTCTTAAAAACCGTATTTAAAACATTTCGAGACCGAATGCTCCGTAAGGAGGTCTGCATCTCGCTCTACTAGCTCAAAGATGTGCGATAATCCGCACCATCCAATAGCGGGTCCCCTAAAAAGGGTTGTAGAGGAATATTTGGAAAGGAATTTTAAAATACAATTTAAAAGAAATCCAATTTTTATAGTAAATGGTATTTTAATGTAATATTGTACTCTTAACAAAAATTCATACAAGGATATATTATGCTATGGAACCATGTGTGTTTATGAGGGGTAGGTCGTTACCCCGTGATGTTTTCTAAAGGCATGTTTTAACAAAATACGAAAAGAGGTGTTATCTAAAATTATGGTATTTTAATGAAAAAGTTAAATTGTGATTGTTTTACAAAAGATTCTTTGATAAAATTTATTCTAGTCATGAGTATTAAGCTTATAAGTGAAGTGGTATAATTTGTTTGATCAAAAGGTAAAGAAAAATGGAGTTATATGCTTTAGAAAAAGGAATATCGATAATAACTCCACTTTTTACCGATTTTGATTAAAAAGAAATCTAAGGAATAGAAAGGAAGATTGGGATGGATTTACGATTTAGGAGGCTTAAAGAAAGGTGTAAGAAGAGAGGGTTGTCGTCGTGGCGTCGTGGGGTCGCCGGAATAGCTTCAATTCTTCACTGGAAGTTGACCGCTTGCTAACTCCTCTTCTACTCCACTTGTACTAAGAAATTTTTGAGTATTTTGGCTAGAATTTTCAGAATGATGAAGGGCTAAGGCATGGGGTGGTATTTATAGTATAGAATTATGGTTTTGGAATTAAAATGGTGAATTAAAATGCATTAAAATGATGATAAATGGGGACTGAAGGGTCTCTGTTTGATTGCAAAGTAATCAAACGGTGCAGAGGAGGTAGGGGTAGGGGAAGAGTCGAGTGTGCAAACCCCGGGACTTATTAGCCACGGTTCACCCGTCCTCGCCGGCCTAAAGAGGCATTCCGCCGGTCGATCTTGTGAGTAAGGTCGTTGGATTTGTGTCACGTGTACAAGCCAGTGTTTAAACCCTTTCCCACATGTTTATTTTTTCTGACTTTCATTTTTATGTTTATTACACGTGTAAACTTTTGGGTTTCTAAAAAGTTTTTAAAATAATCAGAAAAAATTAATGTATCTGATGGAATTCGAATACATGGGCTATTTCACAGCAGTGTAGAGGTTTTACCAGTGAGCTAAAAGTTGTTTCTTGTTGTTCTTAAACAAAATTTACTTATAACTTATACTCAGGCTAGTAAACTCCTTTCTGTACTAAAAATTTTTGTACAGTAAATTCAGAGTCGTTACAGTTTGTGTGGATTGTTTAATAAATCTTTCTATGCTTCGTTCGAGTGCAGAGATTATATCGGTACCGGCCGTTGGAATATTAGTCTGTGTTTGAAAAGAATTATTATAAGGAGCAAAATTGTTGGCCGGATTTTGAAAAGCTTGCGATTGAAAGGGCTGCGGAATTTGTTGTTGTGGCGGTTGTTGCTGAGGAAGAAGCCTTTGATAGTTATTTTGGTTTGAAAACTGATTTTGATTTTGAGATTGGTTTTGGTTCCAACTAAAATTAAGATGATTCCTCTATCCCTGATTATATGTGGATGAATAAGGGCCATTCCTAGGTTGTTGCTGAAAAGCAACATTGGTTTGTTCGTGACCTTGGGACGGAGGATTCAAAGGACATTCTTCTGTTAAATGTGATGGGTCAAAACAGCAACCACACACAGTTTTGGGCAGCGTAACTTTGTTTAGGAAGGCTGAAGAGAATTTGCTTTCTATAGCTTCCAGTTTCCTTTGCATTGCAGCCATTTTGGCTTTCACTGCGATGGAAGCGTCAAGCCTATAGATACTTGCCCTAGATGAAGACGATGTTGGACTAGTGCTCTCCCATTATAACGTTTGTTCGGCGAGACCTTCAAGAAATTGCCATGTTTCCCCGTCGTCTTTTGACATGAAATGATATTGAAAAATGATTTCAAGTATTTGTTTTGTGGCTGGATTAATACCCTCATATACAATGCGACAAAGTTGCTATCTATCGATTCCGTGATGAGGGCATTAGACAAGGAGATCTTTAAACCGTTCAAAGTATTTCCAAAAAGGTTCGTTGGAAAGTTGGGTAAACTAGTTAATCTCGCTCCGAATACGGGCGATTTTGTGATGAGGATAAAATTTCTTAAAGAATGCTATAACGAATTCATCACATTTAGCGATAGAATGTGCGGCGGTACTATAAAACAATTTTTCTGCTAGATCGCACAAGGTAAAAGGGAGAATACGTAATCGCAGAGCATCTCTGGAAAGTTGGGTTGTACTCATCATAGCATATATGTTTTCGAATTTGGTTATAAAAACGTATGCGTTTTCGGATTCAAGCCCGTGAAATTTGGGCAACAAGTTGATGAAGTGGGGTTTAATTTCGAAATTATACCCATTGGATGGTGGAAGAGACAGACACGTAAAAAGGGGTTCGCGTACAGGGTAGCATCTTTCTTGAAGAGAGATGTATGGTGAATTTTGCGCACCTACGGGTGGTGGCAGGGTGGTGTCGTTAAAACCCAAGGAAGATCCGTCCATCTCGGGAGATGTTGTAGGTGGAGGAGAAATAGAAGATGAAGAAGTATCGACTTCGGAGTCGACAGCAAAAACGCGGACTAGACGGGCATTAGAATCCCTTATCCAGCCGATCATGCGGTAAGCGGGTTTAGTGCACGTGGTAGCGTATGTGTGAGAACGATTTTAAGGAGGTTTGTTTTGAAAAAAGTCGGACGTGGGGCTTGACTCAACAAATCATAAAATGCATAATCAATCCCTAGAGCTAGGGTTACCCTGGTCAAGTCACTAGACCACTCCTAAACTTTCACAGGACAAGTCATGGGATCAATCCTCTACTACTTCCTTATCAATCTTGTGGCCAGATAAATGCCAGGTAAGTAGGAGGTATCCGCTATACGAATCACCGAAATAGAGGGCCTAACTAAGTAACCACTTTCCTTAGTCACACTTGCCTAGACACCACAAGAGAAATGAGGATAAGCAATAAATTACCCACGGCCTTCATTTGTCCTAATTGAGCGCGACAGTCCTTAGAGGCTTGATCTAGATTTTTTTTTTATTAATGTAAAGTGATAGTATACTCGTTTATGATTTGTGGGGCCTAGGAAGGGTGAGAAAATCCCCACTTAATCTGAATTTAGGTTTATTGCCCCTTAAAGTCCAGTTTAGATATACAAAAACAAACCGAAATCAAAACATGCAAAAATATTTTTAGCAGCGATATTTGCAAAGAATCCTGCAGGTAAAATCAGATTATTAGAGCTTTTAGAAAAGAGAGAAAGAATATAAGAAAATACCACAGAAGATTGGGGGCCTAAATCCTCAAGAAGGCCGTGGTTTCGCCGCCAATTACAGTAGATAGCCGCGGTTCCACCGCCTTTTTGCAATAGCCTCTGTTGAAATTTCTTCAGGGAACACCTATGCTCCTTTGGTCTAAGTTTAAATCTCTGGATCCCTATTTTTCTGCTCCAATTACTTCAAATTCCCTTGTAAAACCCGCACAATAATCGTTAAAAACATAAGATGTAGTTTTGGTTCTCTTTTATTTTATATTTGCTGGTTTTAATAAGAAATCAACCCGAATAACAAGAAAAAAATTACGACCGTCTCCCCGGCAGCGGCGCCATTTGATTGATCGTGCGAAAAAAAGTGTTTTGTAAATAACCGCAATCAAAACGGTGTCGCAAGTAGCTAGCCGCGATAAGTACGGATCGTCCGCAAGCAAACGTGAACTCTTTTCTTGTTTTAGACAAGTTTGATAAAAGAGATGGGTAATTGTTGTCGTTTATTTTAAAATGGATATAAAGTTTATAATAAAAAGGCTTGTAGGATTCATAGGACTTGATAGTTAATGGATGAATATTTAAAAATGACTCTATTATTTTTTTAATAGTTTAAAACTAGAGCAATAGTAATGAATGTGGATTAGGGTTCTAGGAGAGAATTAGGGTTTCCCAATACTAACCTTGTCCTTTCATTGATCTATATTCATGTCAAGCCCTTAACAAAACAAGTGTCTAACCAATCTCAAATTGTGGTTGTGACTATCAATAAATTGATAGCGCGCCCGATAAAGAGGTTAACATTTATTTTGCTAGAGTTTATAAACATTACAATGTTAAAAGAAGTTAAAAGATTTTTCATCCATTATCCTACCCTAGCCTACAAGCAAGCGAGAAATTACTCTCTCATGGTTAGTGGTGATTTATCAGAAAGGTTGAAGAAGAATGAAATCATAATTAAGATACGGAAAAGTAATGCGGAAAAATAATGCGGAAAAATAATGCAAAAATAATTAAAACAAAAACTACGTTTATTAATCAACTATTGCATTTACAACTTTTCTCCTTAGACAGTAGATTACAAGAATCCTAGTTTGCTCTAGATCTCTCTCTTTAAGGAAGTAGATGAATAGATGATTATGTGATCACTTGGATAATTTTGAATGCACAGCTCTCGGTCCTTTATATAGTCTTTGAAACCAGAAACCCTAGATTCCATATGAGAGTAAATGCAGTCAAGATCATGATCTCAAAATCCCACATCCAACGGCCCTGATTTGGCCGTGGAACCGCCGCATAATGCCGCGTTTCGCCGCGGTTCCGCCGCTCTTTGGTGGAATTGGATTTTGAGATTTCTTCTGGCTTTTTGTGTCGATATTTGGAGATCCTTTTGATGTATAGATTCTGAAAATATTGCTCTGAGTCTCTGTCGTTGCTAGATTCCTCGATTTGCTTCTAAAATTTGGCATATTCGGTTTCGATATCCCGATTTGACTTGGATCTCTTACTTGGATTCCAGACCTTAGCTAATACCTGCATAATATCTCAAATCAAAGTATTGGTAGCATTTGGTATTTTTGAGATATTATTCTAACCATTTATATGATATAATATTTTAAGAATATTGATTAGTAATATTTGATATGATATGCATATTTTAATTACTAATATTATATGCATATATTTTCCCTAATTATATTAATTAAAATGAAGAAACATATGATAATAAACTTTTTACAAATAAACCCATATATATTCTATATTTACAATAAACATCTTTTAGCTCTTAACAATAGTAGGGAAAATGTTCATTCAAATGTGCAATATTTTATACTAATCCGGAATCAGTTTAAAATGAACATTTAAGTCTAAATAAGTATGTTTGAAAAGTATCTATGACATTTTAAAATCGGCAGCACCTCCTTTATAAATTTTGAATAAAAACCCGATACAAGTATAATAATATAAAAAGCATCCCAATGGGAGCTGGCTTCCACGCCCAAATGACGAAGCAACCATGCAGATAATATATGACGCCCGGTGGCGAAGAAAAGAAAAGCGAAACAAGATCAACGATATAAAAAGTCGACTCCAACGAGTGCGACGCCCATAAACACACAACTCTAAGTCTCGCTTGTAAGTCCATAATATGTAAGTTCTAAGTCGATGGAATTTTAACTAGATACAAAAGAATATATATATACAAGTGTGGGTACGATATAACACTAACCCACCTACCAAAGCAATCACCGAGAAAAAGAAGTGTGTGCCGCAAGCCGCTGATGATCCGAGCGGTATGTCCTGCAAGAAACTGGGACACAACGGGGTTGAGTTGCCAACTCAGTGAATAAAAGTATATCACAAGGTAGAAATCGAAATGCACAACGACATCTTAGGCCATAAGTATAGTACTACCATATCCTGTACTAATATATATATAATGCATACGTACCATAAATGAAACATATCCGTCACGTGAACCTAAAATATAACATCTCATATGTATATGATCTGTATCCAGGTATAATCCCATAAGTTAGCCGAAAATAGGTATATAAAAGCTCTTCTTAAAATAGCCGCGGAATACATATGTCACGGTATAAAAGCAGACGTAATAGTATGAAGTATAATAGGTATCTTATTTAAGATATACGTCTTGCTTTAGTAATGAGTTTTAAGAGGTTTACATTTTTAAAGATCCATGTGTTATTCTAGACATGTCAAAATAATGAGACTATAGCTAATTTAAAAACCCGTTTTATATGTATCAACCGGTAACACAGTTTTCAGGTACTGTCCCCCGGATCAATCCCGGTCGGCTACAATAACTCATAAACCATAACGACGTATCTCGAATGATCTCAAAATATCAATATATATGGGTGTCTAGCATCGACACCCTAAATCATCAAATCTCTCGTGTCCATCACCGACACACGAATCCAGATATCATTGACACCGTCTCAACAGATCGGTCGCCTCTCGATATCCCTAGACCGGTCAGTATCCTCTGGATATCTGACGTGCTCATATCTATCTTCAGTATCGAGTATCCTCGCTAGGCTCCCCGCCTCTATCGCGGCTTTCTTGCCCCTCGGTCTCGACCGGGTCCACTATGTATCCGACCGTATATCCTCCCCCCCACTCAGTCCGGATATATAACATGTCCGTAAACGTATGGCCCCCCCACTCGGTTTAAAATAAATCAAACCAGAAAACATAAAACTTCTGGTGGACGTCAACTCATCGTATCCAGAAATATCAAGTAAAGAAGAAGAAGAATTGCATATATCACTCTGATGATATATTATATATATAGCAGCGTCCCATACCACTTATATATATCATCGAAAGTAAAAACATCATAAAAACTCATAAGAATCGAATACGAATACCCATGGTACTGGTAATCGCAATAACTCAGCAGGTAATAAAAGCACCGTAAATAAGTGTAATCAGGCATGCAAAAAAACATAACAGTTCTATTGTGTCATGGCAATACTAATGATGTGTAGTGTAGCACGCGCGTCTGTGCTCGTGCAGTATGGAAATCATTAGTATTTGTGCAAGTGTTTAAAGCAGAAATTAATTCTACCCATATCCGTAGCATATAATTACAATCAAATTTCCGGATATATGGAAATCCTAACGCCTCATATCGGCATTTACATACATATAGCGGGGTATAGCGGTCCTACAGTGTCATGGCAATACCAATGAGGTGTAGTGTAACATTTGCGTCTGTGCTCGTGCAATATAGTACTCATTGGTAGTTGTGCAGTGTTATATTAGTGTGTCCGTATAAAAGATAACGTGTACATATCGATAAGCATATCGTGAACATATAAAGAAAATCTAAGCGTATCACGTAATTATTAACGTAACTAATTACTATAAGCTATACCATTATCTTTGAAAATGGAACGAAACGTTATTTTGAAATAAGGAAGCTGCATTAAGTTAAAATAGATATTCATTTTGGAAAATAGCATCACATCCTTGTTGTCACACCCCGCTCCCAGTGTACGGTAAAGAGACGCGACGGGTCACGCGACGTATTTACTCAGAAGCAAACACGCTAAGCGTATCTAAGCAATATAAAGTAAGGTACACAAGAGACATGAATGTAAATGAACAACAACTTTATTTATTAAGCATTCTTTTACAGATACAACTGAAATGTAAATACATGAGTAGAAAGCGATGCCAAAACAATGGCATAACTGAAATGAAATAAATATGTACAAGTGTCTAAAGCTTCGGCTCAAAAAGCAAATTGCTCCAAATCCTCAGTGCTGGGCTCGATCTTTAAAGCGTCCGAAACACCCGACAACATTCCAAAGAAAGAAGAAAAGGAATGTCGTCAGCGAACAATCGCTCGGTAAGTCCCAAAGGTGAGTAGAGATAGATTAGACAGAAAAAGAATATATCTTATAATGTTTGATTGTATTATTAACGTTGTTGTTTGTATCTTGTTATAGAAAATACCAATGTATACGAGAGGAGTCCCACTATTCCGGAGACTAAGGTATACGGAGCATAAGGAACCGTTCAACCACGGTACAACGACAATGGATATTCAGGTTAGGTGTATTATGGTTACAGTCTCGTGCCACTTCTAACACCTTCCGTACCAATCTACCACTTATAAACCCCGCGATGTCTTTTGTATTGATTGAATTGTTTATTATATAGATGGATGACTTGCCGAAACCATGATATCAGTAAACATAATGGATATAAATGGAGAGTCATGTAGACGGAGTATATCCATGGTTCGGTTCGGTGAATATAGTTGATATATATTGAATAGACGGATTCATGTTTTATACTTGAATCACATTCAAGTCAGATTGATTAGATTGAGACTCAGTCTGAGTCAGACACTTTGAAAAGAACTTAAAATCCTGAATTAGTTTTGATGTTATCGGTAACTGCTGCATACGGACGGCAGGATTTGTGTCTTTTTCCAAGACAATTACCGTGTTGATAACACCGTTTGTTAGATTGTATACCTTAAATAGGCAAGCACCCATATTCTCCGGCTCCCTGAGGCTCAAGAAAACTGGTCCCGCTTAAACCTATGTTTACTAGGGTCCTTATTGTAATTTAGTATAACTTGAGGGGGGTTTATGTAAAAATAGTTTTGGTATAATTTCAAAATACACCTCAAGCATTTAATTATCGTCTTTAGGGTTTTCATAGATGTATATTTTATAAAAGTGAAATTTCTAGTGAGTGGAACCTAGTTTTCCATAATATATGGTATTTTATTGAACTATTGGAATTGTTTGTATTTGGTTGGTATTTTCATGTAATGGTGATTCCTTTGATTTGGAAAACTTAGAATATTTATATAATATAATTAAAATAGATATTTTGATAATAGTTATATAGTTAATAAAAATAAATTTTATTTATTCTTCTAGAAATCTCATTTTCTAAAGAAAAATGCATTAAAAATTCCATCGAGATCGAATGCTCTTTTCGGAGGTCTGCATCTTGCTCTAATAGGCTCGAGAACGTGCGATAACCCGCACCATCTCGATCAGGGTCCCAAAAATGGTTGTAGAGGCGTAATTGCATGGAAATGTTTAACACGCTTTTTAAAGAAATGGTTTTGCAAGTTGATGGTATTTATTTGTAAAGTCGTGTTATCCCATGAATATATTCCCAAAACTTCATCATGCTATGTCAAAGATGTGTGTTGTGATGAGGTAGGTCATTACCTCGTGAGTTATCTAAAGGTAATACAAGTTTCATGTTGTTTTATGTCGTAAATGAAGTATGTGGTATTTTACCGTAAAAATACAATGAAAATTGCATAAAAGAATATCTTGAGATGAAACTTGGTTTAAAGTGTTTGTTAATGTTTGTTAAAGATTATGTGAGAGATGGTATTTTTTTGATTAAAAAAAATAGAATTTTAAAGAAAAACCGAATTGGAGGTCGGATTAACTTCGCTTCCGTCGGGTTTTAAAAATGGAACTTTTTTTAATAGGAGAAGAGAGGGGGAGAGGGGACTTACTGGCTTTTGGACAAAAGAAGGGAGAGAAGAAACTAAGGAAGGCTTCAGAGAGTCGTTTCGTCGCCAGAATCTTCTTGGAATGTCGCCGGAACTTCACCCTTCGCTAACTCTACTTGCATACTAAAACGACTTGAGAATTCATGGGAGTTTTGGCAGGGAATTTCTGAGTGAGGATGAGTGAAATGGAGTGTGGTAATTATAGGGAAAATTAGGGTTTAGAGGGTGATGAATTTTAGAATTAAAATGCATTTAAAGGGATTAAAGAGGTGATTTAATCCTCTCTGGATGAATGCAGAGTAAATAAATAATGTGGGGTTAGTGGGGTAGCTGAAGAGGTGCTCGGGCAAAAATATGAGGACATTACCTACGGTCCGACCCGGCGGTACCGGTCTTTTGATGAATTTCGCCGGTCCAAAACTGGTGGAATGGCCTCGGATTGGTGCCACGTATCCCTGACTCTTCATATACCCTCGTGCACATGTTTATTTAATCTGTAACTTATCATATTACGTGTAGTGCACGTGCAAACTCTTGGGCTTCTAAAAGATTAAAAGAAAATTAAATAAAAAGATAATGGGGCTGGAGAAATCGATTACAGGGGCGACATCACAGCAGTGCAAGGCTTTACCAATGAGCTACAAGTGTTTTCTTGCTGTTCAAAAGTAAAACAAATACTTATAGTATACACAGGATTGCAAATACCCCAATTGTACATTAACTTTTAAACAATTTTCTGTACATTGAAATTGGAGTTGTTACACTTGTCATTTATCATTTAAAATGGAAAAAGAATCATTAGTTTTTAAAAGAGTATAGCCCACTCAAACATAACGTCCCAAGTCGGAATAATTCATAACACCACGAGTCCAACAGAAACTTGGTCGTATCAGGCACACTATCCTCATCATCACAAGTATGGTATGATCCCTCGTATAATGTCTATCCAATACCAAATCCAAATCGTACGGATCTATCATCACGTACGTATGTTATCATAACCATATATCAACTATAACCACATATATAACCTACAAGATACGAAATAACATCAATCTAATAAAGCTAAGTTATCTAACATAACATTAAAAACTAACTAGATAGCATAACTATCCTAGTTAATTGGTTACGGGGGTGCTATACGCCATCCACCCGACTTTCCCCGTAGATATAAATCTACTCACAAACTTGTCGAGCTCATCGAAATCCACGATTGCTTTGTCCGTCCTTGCCATCTCGGAAACTTCCGCGATCGCACCTACAATCATAGTTATAACATATTGGCGTAAATATCATATCAAAACCAAAACAATGAGCTAAGCTCCCATAGGTTAGAACCTATAGCTTACTCCAAAAACGATCAAATACCCCTGATATTATCGTACAAACGTCAATATATCATTCGCGGTACAGAAATATGAAAAACCATATCGTAAATGTCAGAAATATAGATAAAACAATACTAGAACACTCTCAGATTTCTCTATATAAAATCTGGGACAAAACAAACAATACAGTGGCTTTAATTTTCACCAATTAAAGCTACTAAACAAAACCCAAAACACAAATCACTGGGAAAACCGACGGCGCCGGCCAAATTGAGAAAACCGCCTGGTGAACAGAGGAGTTAGGGGCTCGGGTTTTAGGTGTGGTCTCCTAGTGGTCTCACCATATCTTAGTATTGTTAGTTTTTCTAGTGGGTTAACCTAATAATTCCATATTCAAATTTATCCTTACTGATATCTTAAAATTTTCAGTTTCAGATATGTGACACTAAAAACTGATATTTGTCCAAATAGAGACTTGTAAGGAGAGAGGAGATTTACCTATGGAGATGGTGCACAAGGAAATCCAGCTTAAGAAAGGCATGGTTGGGACTCCTAAAGGTTGTAGTGGCTCTAGCTTGATGACATGCTCAAATTGGATGAAGAGACCAAGGTTTTTCTCTTTTAGTTTGGTGAACACTTGGAATTTTTTGTGTTGGAGCTTGAAGGAACTTGTTGTTTCAGTTTGAGGAAAAAAGAATGAGTATGTGTAATTTGATGAGGGAGATAGGTAGAGAAAGAATGAGATGAAGGGTTGTAAGATGGTGGTGTAAAGCTATAAGGAGGAGGTGGAGGGAGAAGAGTGAGTGTGTGGGTGTGTTGGTGTGAGGGTTTAATCTAGCATAATCATATGCCATACCCTTATAAAAATAAAACAAACCTTGTTAAATAAAATACCTCCATGTTACAAAACTCTAAATTCTTGATTTTTAAAAGAAATAAAACACTTAGTATAATACTAAAATAAGATTATCTTATTATAAAATCTCATGTCATGTTAAAATAATTAAAATATCATTTTTTATGATATCACACCTTTTTCTCCATTTTTACCAAAATAATTACATTTTGCGAATATAAATCCGATACCAAAATTCATATGCGATATCATTTTTGTAAACTCATTATTCTCATATTTTAAATTATAAATTAATATTTATAATTTTCCAAAATGTTACATTTGGATCCCCACAATCAATAAACCCCAACTTACCCTGGGCAGGGGGAATCTGTATACGCCTGATAAGCGCGCGTATTCTTATCTCAATATGGTGACGAAAAACACTCTACAGATTTTGGCACGCCCGGTGGGACCTTTTCTCTCCTCCTATAGTTTGAGTTAAATGTTCATGTGAACTCAATCAACATATACATCGATTGCCTATATTGAAATCATGCTTCTTTTTACAAGTTAACAGCTCTCAATTGCAATCTTGAACTTAACAATCATGTCTCCCAAGACGATCTTCGTTTCTAACGCAACTCCGGTGACCTATGTGGTCAAGACAAAAGCACGCGTGATCCTCCCGGCGGGTCTCATGAGGCAGTAGGAGGAGCCTCCATGCCAATTCGGTTTCGTCATCATCTACCTTACCGGAATTGCTCGTCTGGTGGAGATCCCGGCAAACCAAGTGGCCAAACCGACCTCAAGGGGTAGGAGGCCGAATGTGGTGATTGCAAGGGCACCACAACTCAAGCACAAGTCGGTGTTTGAACGGTTTTCCATGGCTCCAGCTGGGGGCAAAACCGTCAGAACAAAAGAAGTCGCCAGACGTCGCGGGAAAGCTCAGGCGATGCTTTCGACGGACGCGCGAACGGATGTCTTCTCAAGGCTCCTCATCACTCGGCCTATGGCGGCTTCCCAAAGAGCAGAATCCCGCTAGATGCTCAAATCGGAAAAGATGAGGCAGAAGTGGCTCAAATATAGGGCCAACAGAAGGGTCATGGCTCCGGCCAAGTTAAATTTTGTGAAGTTCCAAGGCCCGGACTGCTTCGCGACCACAGCCGTGTCAGCCGTGAAAACCCGCAATTCTTTTGAACCCTTAAAGTGGGTCCAGAAGAATGCGATGTCTGCCAAGATTAAGAAGGCCGCAATTCAAAATGTGCTATGAGGAAATATGACCACGCTCTGGTATAAAAGGCATGACACCCTCTCTTCAGAAGTCTACCAAGCACTTCGTGCAGCGCAAAAACAGCGAGCAAAACCATAAAAGAAGCGCCAGCGCCACCTAAGGACCTATCTAGGCTAACCGTCTTCAGTAGCTTGTCCTTTCCTAAAGAGGATGGGCCACAACGGCGGTCTGAAAAATCGGCCGCCAAAGATAAAGAGATGGCTGGATATGTGATCCACACTATCTAGATGGCGGGAACACGCAGTAAGTGCAAGAATGGGGCTACCACATCCCAATCCCAAACTGACTTGAATGTGGCCGCTATTTCCCAAGATCAGCCTCCTCTGTAGGATAATGAAAACCCCCTCGATGAGGCCGATAAGCAGAAGGACCCCTCTATCCATGTGGAATCAAGCTCAGACAGCGAAGAAGAGCCGAATTTCCGTCCCAGGACCGCAGAATAGAAGCTCCTCCAAGAGCTTCGGAAACAGCTCAGAAATAAAGACAGGGAGATGGCCAAACTTTACTCCAAAATTGACGACTTGACAAATGTCGTGATGCATCTCACGGCTCAGGTTACCCGGACGCCCTCCAATCAAGCGCAAGTCTCTACTCATGAGCCATGTGACAACAACCCGAAGCAGCCAACGCCTGCCCCTTTATGTCCAAGTATGGGTGCGCCACATGAAAGCCAGCCGCATTCCGCTTCTGGGGACGCTTTGGCCCCAGATGGCATCGTTCCATTAACGCAAGAGAGGATAATGGATTTGGTTGCTAACAAAGTCAAAACATTGGTAGCCGAAACCGAAGCACAAAATGATGCCAGCAGTACTGGGAGACCATATCCTACTCGGTATGATCTAATAGAGTTTCCTAAGGGCTATGTCATCCCCAAATTCGGAAGATTCGATGGGATGGGAAATGTGAATCAGCACATCGCCCACTTTAAAGCCTCATGCGGGAATACTGGGGGCAATGATGCACTTCTCCTCCCCCAATTCGTAAATATCCTAACCGATGTCGTTTTCGACTGGAACGTGAGCATATCAGATGGTTCCGTTACTACTTTCATCCAAATGGAATCTCTGTTTCGGCAAAGGTCCATGAGTGTCAGCGATAAGATCACCATTGCCAACCTCGTAAAGATCAAGACAAAGAACAACGAAAGCAGCACGGATTTTATAACCCGGTGGCGCTATCTCTCCGTCAAATGTGAGCCACCATTGGAACAAGTCCAATCCGTCAATCTCCTCATCGGAAATCTCGGCACCTGGATGAATCCTTTTCTATGCACCGTGGATCTCAAGATGTTCCAAGAACTGACCAAGAAAGTTCAAATGTTGGAGTGATCAAAGCAGGAATCTTTCTTGGATTCCCAAAATAACAATAAATCCTGGAGAAACCGAAAGGACAATAATCGCAAAGGCAGAAATTTGGACGATACTGAATCTTTTAACATTTTGGCTAACCGAAATAAGCGAGGGATGAGCAAGCCTAATGCCAACCAGTCTCGAAAGCCAGTGTTGGGAAAGGGATAAGAATCGCCCATGAAAGAGAAGCTGGATAAGGTCTATTCCTTCAGAAGCGACAAAGTCCGTAAAATATTCAAAGATACCCTAAGAAACAATCTACAATTGCCAGAATCAAAAAGACCGCAAGAAGTAAATATGACCGACGACCTCAAATATTGCCCCTATCACAGAGTGATAGGTTATGCTATTGAGAACTGCTTTGTCTTTAAAGATTGGGTCGAAAAATAATACAAGGCGGGAGAGATAGAACTATTTAAAGGCGTGTTAGCAAACAATCAAGCTGCGACCGCCAATTTTATACAAACAGAGACTGAAGTCCTTCTGGAACCTGCTTCTCTCAGTCGTCTTCCCTTATCTGAAAAGAGCGGACCAAGGTAACAAGCCAAATGAGCAACATTACTAATGAAGAAGCAATAAACGGGTATACAACCCATACGGTCTACATGGTGGAGCCCAGAGGAACAAGTCTTCCTACGCCTCTTAGCCGTGACAATGACGTGGTTGTTGTTATCCAACACCGGCTCGATCCAGATGATAAGATAAAGAGCCCGCTCAGGCCATTAAGAAAAAATAGCCCGTGGTTCCTGCGGAATCGAGTTCGGGAAGTAAGGATGACCCGGTTATCATACCCGGAACTATAGAGCAAGAATTATTCCAATGGCTGCAAAAGCAGCTTCAGGATAGGGATGAGAATTTAGCCAAGGTCCATTCCAAAGTCGACGAGCTGGTAAACATCATGGCAGATCTCACGACCCAAGTCGTCCAATTTCAATTACAGCAAAATCAAAATTTGGTTCATGAGCCAAGGATTGATATCCTGAAACAGCCAACCGATACTCTCTCCAGCCTAAAAGCGGAACACATTTACCAAAAATGGCCGCGATCAGCTTCCAGTCCCTCCCAAAAGCGGACAGCAGGCGAACCAAAGACCGATCGGCCTCGAAGACCAGCATCAGGAAAGGCGCTGACTCTAATGGAGAGAAAGAAGAAAGTATACTCCTTCAAGAGGGACAAAATCCGCAAAATATTCGAGGACGCCTTGAACAACGGTCTACGATAGCCTATTCCAAAGAGGCTACATGAAATGAACATGATCAAAAATCCCATATACTGCCCATATCATAGGATGGTGAGTCATACCATCGAAGACTACTATGTTTTCAAAGATTGGGTAGAGAACCAATACAAGACTGGGAAAAACCTACCATCCCCGGATGTACCAGCAGACCACCAAGTTACGGTCAACAACTCAGCCCCGCAAAGATCAAAGTTTGAGAGGCTTGGATAAGCAAACACTCTTGACCACCACATCGTTAAATTGGGAACAGATGATCACCACGCCGTTAAACTTGGAACAGTCGACCCTGTTGGGATCGAAAATTACACCCCGGTTGATCAAATCAAAATCAAAGTCAACCCCAAGCCAAGTGGGCCCGAGCCCAAGCCAAGTGGGCCTGAGCCCAAGCCAAGTGGGCCTAAGCCCAGGCTAAGACCGAGCATGGAAGGGACCGGCCCCATGACAAAAAAATGAAATCATAAATTAGTTTAATGTAATTTCTTTAGAAATAAATGTATGGAATAAGGGCAAAAAGCCAGAATTTTGTAAACCCCATGGCTTATGTGCAAAAACAAATAAGCACATAAGGCATGGAGTGGCACAAGTGTCATATGGAAAAGTCCAAAGGGTTATATGTAAAGTGTGTAGCCTATAAAAAGAAAACATGATGAAAAAATCAATAAGAACTTTCATTCTCTTAAAAATTCTAGGGTTTGTGTCTCCATCTTCTTTCTCTCAACCTTTTTTCCTCTTTATTTATAATTAAATCAAGAGCTTGGCTATTTTTTTCTCAAAACTAAATAAAGTTTCACCATAAAACTCTCAAAGGGGAGTTCAGATCTCCCATCAAATCCCTGAAAGAGAGATTTTTAATCCCACCTCTCTTTTTCCCCAAGATCCAGCAAAAAAAAGGAGAAGGAAGACCCATCACTAAAAATCCCATTTTGGGAGGATCCAAGACTCAAGGGAGAAGAAAGGGGTCTCCTTTGATCATCCCCGAAGATCTTTGAGGAGTTCAACTCCAAGATCTAATTCTCAAAGGAGTTTAACTCCAAATCCAGATGTTTTAGGAGTTTAACTCCAAATCCAGATCTTTTGGGAGTTTAACTCCAAATCCACACCCAATTCCTGTTCAGGAGTTCAACTCCAAAGCCCCTCGGGAGTTCAACGTTCAGCGTTCGCGTGCCGCACATGCGTCCTTAGGACGTACCTCACCCCTCTTTTTTCCCTCACGTTCCACACTCTGCGAGGCCCCTAATACATCTAAAACACAATATGCGCATACTGCACATTGAGTTCGCATGACCAGTTTTACACGTCAATCGGAGGTTCTCTCGCTCCAAAAGCGAGGGGTAATTAATGGCAATTTAGTCCGCGGAGGCCGGAGATTCGAATCTCTACAATCATTAAACCCCAGCCTACCCCAGGCAGGGGGAATCTGTATAATGCCTGACAAGCGACACGCATTCTCATCTCAATGGGGTGACGGAAAACACCCTACAGATTCTGGCACGCCCGGTGGGACCTTTCTCCTCTCCCATATCTTGGGTCAAGCGTTCATGCAAACTCGTTTAACATATATACTGATATTTGTACTAAAATAACGCTTTTCCATGCAGCAATCAACTTTCAACGACAATATCTTCTATGATGAATTCAGCTTCTGATGCGACCCCGATCCCGTAAATGGTCAAGATCAATGCTCACATGATTCTCCTCGCAAGCCTCAGTCGGCAGTGGGAGGAACCGCCCCGCTAATTTAGTTCTGTCATCATCTACCCTGCTGAAAGCGCTCATATGGTAGAAATCCAGGCAAACCAGGTGGCCAAGCCGGTCTCAAGAAGTAAGAGGCCGAACGTTGTGATCGCTAAGGTACCACAACACAAACTTAAGACGGTGTCCGAACGACTCTCTGGTGCTCCAGCATGGGGCAAGACTACCAGAACAAAAAGCATCATCAAACGTCATGGACGAGCTCAGGCGATGACTCC
The DNA here is from genome assembly GCA_030015575.1 of Agapanthus africanus. NCBI lineage: Eukaryota > Viridiplantae > Streptophyta > Magnoliopsida > Asparagales > Amaryllidaceae > Agapanthus > Agapanthus africanus. The sequence goes on from CM057349.1 coordinate 470,716,405, forward strand.
AACAAGTGCACAATCAGGCGTATCTCCAAAGCTCTCTGTCGCTCGGTCTACGGCGACTTCCCGAAAAGCCGAAGCCTGCCAAGTGCTCAAAATAGAAAAGTTGAGATAAAAGTGGCTCAAATATAGAGCCAACAAGAGGGTTAGGACTCTGACCAAGTGGAATTTCGTGAGGTTCAAAGAACAGGGTTACCTCGGGATGACAGCTGAGTCGGCCGTAAAAGTCGGCAACTCCTTCGAACCTCTGAAGCTAGTTCGGAAAAACGCCATGACCGCCGAAATCAAGAAGACAACAATCCAAAAAATACGACAAGGAGACGCGTCCCAACCCCAACATAGAAAGCATGACACCGTCTCTTCAAAAGTCTATCAGGCGCTCTGTGAGGTGCGAAGGCAGCAGGGCAAAGCCAAAAAAGAAGCGCCAACACCACTCAAGAACCCGGTTAATCCAGCCGTCTTTAATCGATTGTCCATTACCGAAACAGAAGGGCCATGATAGCGGTCCGCAAAATCATCTGCCAATTATGAAAAGACGACCGAATATGTTATCTACACAGTCTATATAGCAGGCACGCGTCCCAGCGACAACTTGCGCGGCAGAAGCAAGGATGGGACCACCACATCCCAAGCCCAATTTGGCTTGAATGTGGTCGCCACTCCCCAAGATCAGCCTCCGCATTATGATGAAAACCCTCTTGATGAGGCCGATAGGCAGAAAGTCCCCTCAGTCTATGTGGAGTCAAGCTCGGATAGCGAGGAAGAGCCGACTTTTCGCCACAGGACCGCAGAGAAAGAGCTGCTTCAAGAGCTCCGAATATAGTTCAGGAGCAAAGATAAAGAGATGGCCAAGCTTTATTCCAAAATCAACGACTTGATGAATGTCATGATGCAGCTCAAGCTCAAATCGCTCAGACGCCATCCAATCAAGCACAAATTTCCACTCATGAGCTGGGTGATAATGATCCGAAACAACCAATGTCTGTCCCTTTAGGTCCAAGTATAGACGAGCCACACGAAAGTCGGCACATTCCACTTTTAGGGATGCCTTGGACCAAGACGGCACTATCCCGCTAACACAAAATCGGATGATGGATTTAGTCACCAGTAAGGTTAAAACATTGGTGGCCGAAGCCGAAGCTCATAAAGAAATTAGCAGTAGTGGACGGCCATATCTTGCATAGTACGATCTGATCAAGTTCCCCAGCGGCTACATCATTCCTAAGTTAGGAAAATTTGACGGGACGGGAAACGCAAATCGGCATGTTGCCCACTTTAAAGTGTCGTGTGGAAATACAGGGGGCAATAATGCACTCCTTCATCAGTTTGGCAACAGCCTGACCGGTGTCGCTTTCGACTGGTATGTGAGCATACCAGACGGGTCCGTCACTACTTTTTCCTAAATGGAGTCTCTATTTCGGCAAAGGCTCATGAGTGTCAATGATAAAATCTCTATTGCTGACCTTGTGAGGACCAAGCCGGGGAAGAACGAAAGAAACACAGACTTTATCGCCCGATGGCGTAATTTCACGGTCAAGTGCGAACCGCCACTGGAATAGGACCAGTCTGTCAGCCTTCTCTTTGGGAACCCCAGCAATTGGATGGGTCCCATTCTTATGTACAGCAGGCCTCAAGACATTTCAAGAGCTGACCAAGAGAGTTCAAATGTTAGAACGCTCAAAGTAAGAGTCTACCCCGGACTCTCATAGTGACAAGTCTTAGAAGAGCAGAAAATACGACAACCGTAAAAGTGGGAGCTCCAACAAGACCAACGCCTTCAATGCGTCTGACAATGAAGATAAGAGAAAAGTGGGCGGATCAAAAATAGACCGGGCTTGAAAGCCAGTGCTTGGAGGAGAAGGGTCTTCCCTAGAGAGAAAAAGAACAAGGTTTACTCTTTCAGGAGGGATAAGGTCCGCAAGATATTCACGGATGCCCTGAACAGCAGTTTACAATTGCCAGAGTCGAAGAGACATCACAAAGAAAAAATGACCGACAATCCCCTGTATTGCCCGTACAACATAGTAGTGAGCCATGCGATCGAGAATTGCTACATTTTCAAAGACTGGGTCAAAAATCATTACAAGACCGGAGAGATCGAGCTATTCAAGAGTGTGTTGGTGAACAATCAAGCTGCAACCGCCAACTTCATACATACAGAAGGTGAAGCCTTCTGGAAGCAAACGGCTGAATCCGCTGCCCCGAGAAACGAATTCGACTCACCGCAGCCTCCATGAAGTATGCACATGTCTAATAAGACGAAGAAGATGCTAAAGAAAGAGCCCAGAAAGGAATGGTAGGGGCAGAAGGAGCCCACCATTCCAGTTACTAATTCAGCTCGATTAGGCTCAAAATCCAAAAAAACTCAAGAAGAAGAAAAGTGCTGCTCGACGCGAAAAAGTGTCTGCGAGGAGATCGATCATTCAAAAATATATTGATTCCCTCGAAGAAAATGAACAAAAGGAAAGAACTCTAATTCAATTGAAGGAGTTCTTCCCCGTAGAAGCGGCTGAGATTCTAGAGGAGCTAGAAGAAGACTTCGATGACGAGATCTCTATAGTGACCTGCTACGTCGTCCACCTTAGTAGCGACTCTGAAGAAGAACTCTGTTTTCCCGAGGAGAACGAGGAGCTCGCCATGAAGGCCAACTAAATCCAGCTCAGAAGCAGCAAGGCTCTACCACCAAATCAAGGCAACGTCCCAAAAGGGAAGGAAAAACAAGTCGCTAATGAAGAAGACAGCGGAGAGCTTGCTCATGAAGACTTGAGTCCTTTCCTAGTGGACTATAATGTCTTGGCTTATCTCCGGAAGCTTCCGTCTCTCTTAAGCATCTATGATGCTCTGGTCCTTTCCAAGGAGCTCAGATCAGAGATGTTCTCATTCATGCCCCGCAAAACCCCGAGCAGTATCAGGCTCGTTTCGCGGAAATTAATATGAAAGAGGCCCAATACACTCTGCATACAGCCGCGATCACATTTAAAGATGAAGACCAGTTACTGAGAACAGCTGAGCACAACCGACCGCTTTACATGACAGGGTACAACAATGGAGACCGAATTAATCGCATATTGATTGATTCGGGGTCCTCAGTGAACATCATTAACTTGCGGACTCTAAAGAGTTTGTCGATGGACCTCCGACACCTGTCTAGCAAAAGAATTGTCATTCAAGGCTTCAATCAAAACTACCATTAAGTTCAAAAGTCCATAGCCCTGCCAATCAAATTTGGGGATTTGCAAACTGAAGCTAAAATATACGTGATCGACGCTGACACGTCCTATAAGATTCTCCTGGGAAGGCCGTCGCTTCACGATTACGGTATCGTTCCGTCAACTCTCCATCAGTGCATGACGTATACCAAAAATGGAGAAGAAAGACACATTGACGGAGACTTCCAGCCGTTCAGTGTGCATGAAGTCCGATATGAAGATTCTTGGTACTTTGTGAACCTCCAAAATGCTGAGCCACAGCTGACCAAAGACAGAACGCCCCGAAACTCAAAAGCAAATCTGAGCCGGCTGTCATTTTCAAAAGCGAAAACCCCCAAGTGCGTCCGTGTTTCGGCAGTGACACTGATGGGTCCGACGCTGGAAGTCCGTCCCTCCGTAAAACTTGCCCTCATTTAGGTAGTGATACGGACGAGTCTGATATTGAAGGCCCATCCGGCAGCAAAATCCACTCTCGTTTAGGCAGTGACACTGAAGAATCAGAGGAAGAGGACCCATCTTTCAACAGCTATGCAAATTGGGCTCTTGTACAAAAAGAAAAGCTAAAAGATACCTTAGAAGTTACAGAAGGGTCCCTAGTCGTCACATAGGTGCCAGAGCAGATGTGCAAAGAGCTTGATGCGTTTTCAGTCTCCACCGTAGACCAGTTGAAAACCTTCTAAATTTCCGGAAGGAAAAGTAGACATAAGGGCATTCTGTTTTATGGGTCAAATCCTGATGCACACCCGGATGATTTGTCTATCACGTGCCTTCCCTATGAGAGAGGCCTAAGAGCCGTCCTCAATCTCAGATACTATGCATCGTAGATGCGGGAATATTTTAAAAAGTGCGGATGTCGGTTATATTAAACGGACTCCGAAGCGAAGTTTTATGAGGGGCTATGGCATCTGCCTCTAGTCCGAGCACTCATCGATGGACGAATTCCAGATAAACGGGGCATAGGTTTCATTCAACCTAATTCCAAAGCATGCTACATGATCCATATTGATGAAGCCAGCGAAAGGTCAAATGATGACGACGAGCTAGCCGAGCCAGAAGAAGCTCCTCGAGAGCTCGAAAATGGTGGACAAGCAACCTTCGATGAACTAACCGGGCTTGATTTGGGAACGCCCGATAATCCAAAGATGACCTATATCGGCTCACTCTTGGCAGAGGAAATGAAAGAGCAGATAATCGCCCAGCTGCATGAGTTCTCCGACTGCTTCGCGTGGATGTACAAAGAAATTCCTGGTCTCTCCCTTGAAGTGGCCGTGCATAAACTGGTTATTTCTCCTTATGTCAAGCAAGTCAAACAAGCTCCTAGAAAAATAAGAAGGGAGCTGGAAGAAAAGGTCATCAAGGAAACCAAGAAACTCATCGATTCCAGCTTCATCAGAGAAGAGAAATATACGGATTGGATCGCATTCATTGTCCCAGTGAAAAAGAAGAATGGACAGATCCGAGTTTGTGTCGATTTCATGGACCTGAACAAAGCATGCCCTAAAGACGACTTCCCGCTACCAGTCATGAAAATGATGGTCGATGATACCTTAAATTACGAGCTGTTCACCTTCATGGATGGCTCGTCTGGATATAATCAGATCAAGATGTCACCCTAGGATGAGAAACACACAGCATTTCGAACCACAATCGGGAAATACTGCTATAAGGTGATGTCGTTCAGACTGAAGAATGCGGGTGCCACATATCAAAGGGCAAGGACCAAAATCTTTGATGACTTAATCCATAAAGTCGTCGAATGTTATGTTGATGATTTGGTCATCAAGACTAAAGCCAAGGCCGATCACATTGAGATCTCATGACCGTTTTCACCCGACCGAGGGAACACGATCTAAAGATGAATCCTTTATTCAGCGTGTCATCAGGAAAATTCTTAGGCTTCATAGTCCGATATCGGGGGATTGAACTTGACCCATAAAAAATAAAGGCCATCATGGAGATGCATCCTCCAGAGAATCTGATGCAGCTAAGATCCTTTCAAGGCAAGCTCGCTTACATACGAAGGTTCATCTCGAACATATTGGGAAGATGCAGGCCCTTCTCGAAGCTCATGAAGAAAGAAGCTCATTTCGTCTGGGATGCCGAATGTCAAGAAGCATTCGAAAATATCAAACAGTACCTGTTGCACCCTCCAGTACTTGCTGCTCCCATCTCAAATAAACCGTTGATTCTCTATACCGCCGCGCTAGATGAGTCACTCGGTACGCTCCTTGCCCAGAATAACGAAGAGGGAAAAGAAAATTCCCTCTACTATCTCAGTCGAACTTTAGTCGGGGTGGAACACAACTATTCCCCGATAGAAAAGCAATATCTGGCTCTGATATTCACTGTGAAGAAGCTGAGGCACTATCTGCTCGCTCATCGGGTTATGCTAATCTCCAAGATCGACCCGCTCAAACACTTAATGACCAAAGCAAGCCTAGCCGGTAGAATGGTAAGATGGGCTGTCATGCTGCTTGAATTTGACATAATATATACTCCTCAGAAAACAGTAAAAGGGCAAGCCCTCGCCGACTTCCTTGCTACTCATCCCATACCAGAAAGGTCACCTCTCAATTGCGATTTATCCGACGAACAAGTGCTACACCTCGAGGATGACGAGCCATGTTGGGAGCTCTACTTCGACGGAGCCTCATCAATAAGGACCTCCAGCAAATTTAGCGTCCCGGAGATAAAAGCAGGGATAGGATTTGTGTTCATCACGCCATCAGGAGGAACCCTATGACGTTCCTTCGCTCTTACCGAGCCTCACACAAACAACAAGGCTGAGTACGAAACTCTGATAGCTCGTCTGGAGCTCGCCATAGAAATGGAAATTCTTCGGCTACGGGTTTACGGTGACTCCCAGCTTGTCATCAACCAAGTAAGCGGAGACTACAAGATATATAAGCCCGAGTTAGCTCGATACAAAAGCCATGTGGTGGAATTCATGAAACAGTTCACTCACATTGAACTAATGAAAGTCTCTAGGGTATTGAATAGAAAAGCCAACGTACTCTCACGCCTAGCCAAAGAGCTGGCTGATCCCGACATGGATGAAATTCTTATCACAGTCAGGTGCCGGCAAATTCTGCCACCAGTCTCTTTACGAGAAGAGGAAAGCGCAGAACAAAAAAGCAATCCTGCTGAAGAAGTTATGTTCATCCAAGACGAGCCCGTTTGGAGAGAGCCCTTCATAGAGTACCTTCGATACAACAAGCTGCCCGAAGAAAAATCCCCGATACGTGTTTGTAAATAATACGCTATACCGCTGATCATATGATCAACTCTATCTCTGATGTACGTCATCGGCCGAAAACTAAAAAGTCATGAAAGAAGTTCACTCAGGCATCTGCGGAGCTCACCAGTCTGGCCACAAAATGCGGCTTCAAATCAAACGGCTTGGATATTGCTGGCCTACCATGATAAGAGATTGCGAAAAGTATGCGAAGAAGTGTCATCTCTGCCAAATTCACGGTGACTTCATCCATAATCATCCTAACCCGCTACATCCTACAGTGGCATCATAGCCCTTCGAAGTTTGAGGCACCGATATAGTAGGCCCAATTGATCCTCCATCGTCCAAAGGCCACCGGTTCATATTGGCCACAACTGACTACTTCTCCAAATAGGCTGAAGCTGTCCCGTTAAAAGAAGTCAAGACAGAAAATATTCTGATATTCTTCCAGCATAATATTCTATACCGCTTTGGTACACCGAGAAGAATCGTATCTGACAACGGGCCTTCTTTCAAGAGCTTCAAAGTCTCAAGATTCGTTACTCAGCATAAGATAGACTGGAGATATTCCTCCATCTATAATTCAAGAGCCAATGGGATAGCCGAAGCCTTCAATAAAACTCTATGCAAGCTCCTGTTTACCGCCGGAAGACGCGGCAAAGACACTGCGAACGTCTTGCCTGAAATTCGGGGCAGATGCTAATTGGTGCTATTCGTCCACCTCTCCGAAGATTCCAAGTTGATTTATGACACCGTGTATCGAAGGTTTAAACGGATGCGACCGATGTAGCAGATTTCGTCAGATTCCCCCTCGTTTGAGGGGTTTTTGATTGTGGGGACGCTCTTCCCTGCAGGCGCAAGTCCCTGCAGTTAATTATGCTACCGCATCGCGGTAACAACTTTCTCCTTCTCCAGATGGTCACTTCGTGTCGTGAGTGTTTGTTTTGTTTGTGGTTGCCCGTGGATTGTATACGGAGACTAAGTTATGTCATCGCCCGTAGGGCGTGGACTAGTCCAAATCCGTATCTTTCTTAGATTTGGGTTTGGGGGTTGGGTTTAAGGATACGTTAGCCTCATTTGAGACTAAGATCAACTTAAATGTTTGTTAAGGATGCATTAGTCTAAATTTAGACTAAGATCAACTTAACAGGACCATTTAGATCCGACAAGAGAGCAATTGGGCTCTATTGTTTAGTTTAATGACATTGTTGTCGATAATTAGTTTAAAGACATTACGGTCCATTGTTAGTTTTAAGACATCGCGGTCGAGATTAAGGACATCATATTCCGTGAGTTTAAGGACCCCACAGTCCGTTGTTAGTTTTAAGACATCACGGTCGAGGTTAAGGACATAATAGTCCATGAGTTTAAGGACCCCACAGTCCGTTGTTAGTTTTAAGACATCACGGTCGAGGTTAAGGACATCATAGTTCATGAGTTTAAGGACCCCACAATCCGTTGTTAGTTTTAAGACATCACGGTCAAGGTTAAGGACATCATAGTCCATGAGTTTAAGGACCTCACAGTCCGTTGTTAGTTTTAAGACATCACGGTCAAGGTTAAGGAAATCATAGTCCTTGAGTTTAAGGACCCCACAGTCCGTAGTAATGAGTGGTTGTCGGGACCCGCCACCTCTCTGACGACGTTGAGGGATTACAACGACAAATATCAAAGGAGTGAAGAGATATACCCTCGAACCGGGTGTAAATTGATTGGAAGAGCAGATGAGCTCAGTTCAATTTAAATTGAGGACTTATGGCCGGAATTGGGCTAAGTCCAGTTTCAAATGTTTAACATTTTATTTTTCTTCTACCTGTTAGGCCTTTGTTTGGGCTCTGCCCTTTTAATAATGCCAAGCATTGGGCTCTGACATTTTTTGTCTTATATTGAATGCATAGCATTTATCAGAACAAAGTATATTCTGACAGCGCGCCACGTGGCGCACTAGGCGTTTTGCGCCAGTCAAAGAGCGCATTGCGTTTCTGTCGATTAGCGCACACGAGGAGGACACGTGTCGCACTTAGCGCTAAGCGCTAGTTTGTTAGCACACTGCGCTTTTAATTTATGAGTGCGCTGCACTAGTTTATGGGTGCGCCAGTGAGTGACACGTAGCGCGCTTAGCGCTGAGCGCCAACCCAAGAGCGCAGTGCGCTATTTTCAGGAGCGTAAAGCGCAGATCGTGTCTATGGTTGACACGTGGCATGTTTTGGCGCTGAGCACCGATCCAAAGAGCGCAAAGGCGCAGCTCATGAGTGCAAAGCACTTTTTAATAGCGCAAAGCGCATTTTGATCAATTTTAAGATCAAAGAACAAATTTATGTTCTTCAAAGGAGGCTTTGCCTCAAGATCTAAGAACAGCAGTTCTTGTTTTTTTTTTTATAAAAAGGCTCCGCTTTTATGGATCAAAAGATCTGTGAATGAAGTGAAATACTTCTTTTTATATTTTTATGATTAGATCTTTTGATCTTTTCTTTTTAATCAAAGACCTTGGTCTTTTTATAGATCTAAGATCTTTTTAGAAGATGTTTCTTCTTTTTACGAGATGATTTCATCTCTGTTGTTCAAGAATTAATTCTTTACCTTAAAGATGAAGAAATAATCTTCTTTCTTCTGAAGACTTTCCTTTCTTTCTCTTTGAGTTTTTCTCAAACTTTGCAGAGGTTTTTCTCTCTCTCTCTTTTCTCTTTTTGAGACTTGAAGTCTAGGGTCCTTTATATAGGGCCAAATGATTTGTTAAATCGGTTTAAGAGATCTTTTTCTTATTGATTTGGAATATTTCCCACCGTTGGATCTTTGAACCTAAGGCTTCTGTTTTACAGAAGATAATCTTCTTCTTTTAATAAGATTGAAAAATATTTCCATAACAGAACTTTAGTTCTAATTAATTAATAATTTATTACTGGTAGATCTTTTGATCTGACGGTGGGGGAATTTTTAATTCCAGCGCTGGCGCACCTACGTTCGACACGTGGCGCGCAGCGCAGAGCGCAGCACAACTGCGCTAGCGCACCCGTGTTTGACACGTGGCGCGCAGAGCAAAGCGCTGGATCTGAAGTATTGCTTCAACTTTTGAATTTTGAATTTTGAAACAGAGCTTTGCTCTGATTGGGGGTGCGCTGCCTAGGGCGCAGCTCACCTAGCGCTAGCACGTCTGCGCTTGACACGTGGCATGCAGCGTGCAGCGCACGGGACCTGAAGCGTTGCTTCAATTTTTGAATTTTGAAATTCAAAACAGAGTTTTGCTCTGATTGGGGGAAAGGAAGCATTGCTTCATTCCATATCTTGGAACTTGAACAGAGTTTTGCTCTGATTGGGGGAAGTAGAAGCGTCGCTTCATTTCAAACCTTGGAATTTGAACAGAGCTTTGCTCTGGTTGGGGAAACAAATGCCCTCCCCCCCACCATTGCGCTTACGTGGTCCATACGTGAGCGCAGCGATGGGAACATCAGAAGTTGAAGAGGCGGCTTAGCGCCTAGAAATAGGACATTTGGTCCTCAGATGATTATCATCTTCTTTAAGAATTTTGTTCAGAGCACAGCCCTTCTGTTTGAGAATTTCTCAAAAGAAAAAAAAGAAACTCTTTCCAAAATTAGGTAAAATTTTAATAAATCTTAATGAGTTAGGGTTTTACCTATTAACATAGCCTTGCTCTTAATAGATCTTTGATCTTCAAAAAACCCATTTAGGGTTTCACTAGCAGAGCTTTGCTCCATGGATCTTTGACCTAAAGAGAACCCTTTTAGGGTTCCATTAATAGAGCTTTGCTCTCCAAAAGGATTTTACTTATGACTTCTTAATTCATTAATGGAGTTTTGCTCCTTTCAAATCATATAGAAGAACTCTTAAGAGTTTTACATGGATCTTGAAGATTAAAAAAAATGGAATTTTATCCTTGATGAATTATATCATCTTCTTAGAGCAAGGCTCTCAATGTTCTCGGGGAATTTCTTTAAATTCCCCTCATAATTAATTTTGACAGGTGTCACTCCTATCTGCAGAGCATTGCTCTCGAGGAGTTTAACTCCCTGTGCCTGCCTGTTTTTAATAAGAATTTGCTTAATCAGTCCGTCCGCTAATTTTTGTTGATTTTCTTTTTCAGGAGTAATGGACGCTCACATGTATGCTCTCGACGAGATTATCTCTTACGGAGACATCCGCTCACTCGGCCGTTCTCAGAATCGAGAATTCACAAACGCCGAGTGTGCCGAAATTATGAGTCGCTTTGACGCATACAATGGTCGGCTGCTTCCTCGACGTTCATCTCTTCTGAAGCTTATTGTGGGAGCGATCTGGGAAGCGCTTCCTTTATTCTGCACCGGCGTGCTGCTTAGGGCATTGGATGCCGCCGAGGATAAGGTGGACTCGCTGTATCTGATGGGCCTAATCTCAAAGAGAAGGCGAGACAATCTTATCGATCTCCTGCATCAGGCCTTTCAACAATCGGCCATACTTGCTGCCTATCGGAGGGTGGAGGATATCCATGAGGATCCCGATACTTGTGATCGCGAAAGAAAGCATACTAGGATGGTTCGAAATGCCTGGAAGATTCTGGACAAAGTCACTTTTGAGTTCCTTAATCCATGCCCTGACTCTGAGGTTTTGCCATTGTAGCCATCTTGATGATGTTTTTTATTTATTGTTTTTATGATTGTAAGAACCTTTTTTTGAAGTATGAATGATAAATTTCTCATTTCAGCGTGTTTTATTTTATGTACTAAATCTTTTGCACATGCATGGACTGGTATGCTTCGAACGCTTAATCAAATGCAAATCAAGTGTTCTCCTTGTCACTTTCTTCTCTTTTCTGTGGTGTTTGCCATGTGATTTTAGCAAGTGCGGTCTGTAGATAGTATATAGCTGTCAATCTTGTGCTCTTTGTAAGGTAGCGATGGCTTAGAAAACAGGGTTAGGATCTGTCACCTAAGACTTTTCAACTTTATGAGCCGTGAGGGTCTCATAAAGAATTTTCTCCCTACCGGTCGAGAGGATCCCGTAGGTGTGATTTCTCCTTAAGAATCATGAGGATTCCTAAGTGTGTTTTCTCTTGAAAGTCGTAAGGATCTCACAAGAGAATTTGCTCCCTTACGAGTCATGAGGACCCTCAAGTGATGGGTGAAGTTGCCATTATCCTCATTTCACGGAGCTAGGGTTGCTCTGGATGCTTCCCACAGGTTCACTGCCGTGTTCTGCGAGGACCAGGCTCCGCTCTGGACGTTTTCCAGGATACCGTAGTTTAAAGACATCGCGGTCGAGGTTAAGGACATCATAGTCCGTGGATTTAAGGACTCCACAGTCCGTTGTTAGTTTTAAGACATCACGGTCGAGGTTAAGGACATCATAGTCCATGGGTTTAAGGACCCCACAGTCCAATGTTAGTTTTAAGACTTCACGGTCGAGGTTAAGGACATCGTAGTCTATGGGTTTAAGGACCCCACAGTCCGATGTTAGTTTTAAGACATTACGGTCGAGGTTAAGGACATCATAGTCCATGAGTTTAAGGACCTCACAGTCCAATATTCGTTTTAAGACATCACGGTCGAGGTTAAGGATATCATAGTCCGTGAGTTTAAGGACCTCACAGTCCAATTTTTGCTCTGGATTCTTCCCACGGGTTCACTGCCGTGTTCGGCGAGGACCAGGCTCCGCTCTGGATGCTTCACACGGGGTCATTGCCGTGCTCTGCGAGGACTAGGATCCGCTCTGGACGTTTCCCACGGGGTCAGGAGTGACATAAGCCGCGTTCCACGTAGCCACGAATTTTGCTCTGGATGCTTCCCACGGGTTCACTGCCGTGTTCGGCGAGGACCAGGCTCCGCTCTGGATGCTTCATACGGGGTCATTGCCGTGCTCTGCGAGGACCAAGATCCGCTCTGGACGTTTCCCATGGGGTCAGGAGTGACATAATCCGCGTTTTACGTAGCCAGGAATTTTGCTCTGGATGCTTCCCACGGGGTCAGGAGTGACATAATCCGCGTTTTATGTAGCCAGGAATTTTGCTCTGGATGCTTCCCACGGGTTCACTGCCGTGTTCGGCGAGAACCAGGCTCTGCTCTGGATGCTTCACACAGGATCATTGCCGTGCTCTGCGAGGACCAGGATCCGCTCTGGACATTTCCCACGGGGTCAGGAATGACATAATCAGCATTTCACGTAGCCAGGAATTTTTCTCTAGATGCTTCCCACGGGTTCACTGTCGTGTTCGGCGAGGACTAGGCTCCGCTCTGGATGCTTCACATGGGTTCACTGCCATGCTCTGTGAGGACCAGGATCCGCTCTTGACGTTTCCCACGGGGTCATTGCCGCGTTCCACGTAACCAGGAATTTTGCTCTAGATGCTTCCCACGGGTTCACTGCCGTGTTCGGCGAGGACTAGGCTATGCTCTGGATGCTTCACACGGGTTCACTGCCGTGCTCTGCGAGGACCAGGATCCGCTCTGGACGTTTCCTACGGGGTCATTGCCGCGTTCCACGTAACCAGGAAGGGTTGACTTTAATCGCATTTCACGGGGTCGGAATTTGACTCTCGGTCATCTGTACATCGCCGAGTCATGGAACTGGGAGTTGCCGTTGTTTCGCTTTGCTTGATGTTGTGTCTGCTGCAATGAGACGAATGTTGAGATGATCTCTAGGCTATCTGTGACCCGTCGTGATTTGGCTTCTTCTCCTGATGAAATCTGGGGAAGAGGAGTGTGACTCCCTCTTCGTTTGCTCCCCTGGATTGTATACAGGGATTGATGTGATATCACCTGTAGGGCATAAATTTCATTTTACTTTTTTTATTTCCGCGATGCTCTATCATTTCAGCTTTTATATCGCAAAGGTCGCGATTGCCCAATCATTTCGGCTATTTGTTTTATATTTACTCGCTGCTTTTTATTGCGAGTTGTCCAATCATTTCGGCTATTTTGCATGCATACATTTTTACTTGCTGATTTTTCTTGCAAGTTGCCCCATCATTTCGGCTATTTCGTATGCATATGTGCTTGCTGGCTTTTTGCTGCAAGCTTGGAATTAGACACCGATTCCGGCATCAGCACCGCTATAACTGGGATATTGCCAGGAGTGAATCATCATTTGCCTCTGTCGATGTCGAACAAAGGTGGCTTAGCAAACAGGGTTAAGATCCTGTTGACTAAGGCTTTTGACTTCATGAGCCGTAAGGGTCTCATAGAGGTATTTCTCCCTGCGAGTCGTGAGGATCTCGTAGGTGCGTTTTCTCCTTAAGAATCGTGAGGATTCCTAAGTGTACGGTCTCTTATAAGTCGTAAGGATCTTACAAGAGTACTTTCTCCTTCTAAGTCGTGAGGACTTATAAGGGTTGTTCACCGTGTCGACATATCCCTAGTCACGGATGAGACTTTGTTAGGGAAATATTTATTCGCGCCCATGGATTGTATACAAGGATCAGCATTGAGCCTCTTGTAGGGCAGTATTGGAAGTTGTGGGGGTTGCTTAAGAACAGGTTCAGATCCCTGTAGCTTAAGACTTTTGAATCTTATGAGCCGTGAGGGTCTCTTAAGAGGGTTCTCCTTACGAGTCTGAGGATCTCGCAAATGCAATTTCTTCTTAGGGATCGTGGGGATCCCTAAGTGTGTTGCTCCCTTGTGAGTCGTAAGGATCTCACGCAGGTGGTTTCTCCTCACAAGGTCGAGAGGACCTTGCAAGTGTCTTTTAACGAGATTGTGCCCTTTCGGGTTTTCGCAAAACTCGACGGTACCCCTGCTTTTTTTACTCACGGAGCCCTTTCAGGTTTTCATCCGTGCCCATTTTGCTTATGGACATACCGTTTTTCTTTTTCTTTTTTTATTCTAACGAGGTTGCGCTTTTTTGGGTTTTCACAAAACTCGTCGGTAGCCCTGCTGTTTTTACTCACGGAGCTCTTTCGGGTTTTCATCCGTGCCCTTTTTGCTTATGGACATACTGTTTTTTCTTTTTTTTTATTCTCTTTTTTTTATCAGCTTTGGGATACTGCAATTCACCGTAGTTTATCGACGTCTCAGTCAATAACCAGCTTTAGGACATAGTGGTCCATCGTTAGTTTAAAGACATTTCGGTTCGTCGTTAGTTTAAAGGACATTTCGGTCCGTTGTTAGTTTAAGGACGTTTCGGTCCATGGCCGGTTACTACTTATAGAGTTTGGGCTTAGGAAGACAGCGAGCGGACATAGGCGTCGTCATCTATCATTGACCTAGGCCATGACTCGTCAAGCTTAGTATTTCTTCAGGAAGCGGCCGTTTATTGGCCTGAAGGGTCTTTCACCATTCATGTCCATGAGTAGGTAGGCCCCACCTTGGTAGACCTTGTCTATGATATATGGGCCTTCATAGTTCGGCTCGAATTTCCCCCGCTTAGCGCGATTAGGGATCATAGGTCTTCTGACCACTAGCACGAGTTCGCCTTGGCGGAATGTCCTCGGCCTAATCAATCTTTCGTATGAGCGCGTCATCTTTGCTTTATAAGCTTCCAGATTTTGTTGCGCTACGAGCCGGGTCTCATCAAGGGCATCGAGCTCCTCAAGCCGAAGGTGAGCGTTTTCCTCGTCCGTCAGCTCGTAATGAACTACCACCCGTAGAGAGGGTAACTCTATCTCGAGGAGGAGTACCGCTTCTGTACCGAATACCAACGTATAGGGCGTTGTGTTTGTGGCCGTCTTGAACGTAGTTCGATACGCCCAGAGAGCTTCTTGCAGTCTCTCGTGCCAGTCCTTCTTATTTCGGGACACCGTCTTTTTCACGATCTTCGTCAAGGTCTTGTTAAAAGCCTCAGCTAGACCGTTAGCTGGGGGATTATAGACCGAGGAGTATCTCCAGCCTATGTTGTGTTGTTGAACGAAGCGGCTGATCTTATGGTTTCGGTAGGCTGGCCCGTTATCGGAGATGATCCGTCTCGGAGTTCCAAACCGATAAATGACGTGCGTCTTGAAGAAATGGAGGATATTCTCCGTCTTCACTTCCCTCAGCGGTACTGCTTCTGCCCGTTTGGAGAAGTAATCAGTCGTCGCCAAAAAGAATCGATGTCCTCTGGACGATGCTGGTTCGATGAGCCGATTATGTCAGTTCCCCACATTTCGAACGGCCAGCTAGCCACTGTCGGATGTAACGGATTCGGATGTTGATGGATGAAGTCCCCGTGAATCTGGCAAGAGTGGCATTGCTTCGCATACTCAAGGCAGTCCTGGATCATTATGGGCCAATAATAACCTATTCGTTTGATCTTCAGCTTCATCTTCTGCCCGGCTTGGTGAGAACCACAGAGTCCATCATGAGTTTCTTAGACGACTCTCTTTGCCTTTTCAGATCCCAGGCATCTTGACCATAAAGAGTCAAATGGCCTCTTGTACAGAGTATCATTGACGAAGGCGAAAGATAGAGCTCGTTTCATAAGCTGATGTCTTGAGGACACATCTTCGGGTGTTCGACGGGATTTGAAGTAGTCTATAAAGACTTCTCTCCAATCTTCAACCTTTTCTTGGTCTTTTATTTGTAGCGACATTTGCTCGGTCGTTTCCTTTTCCTTGGACGGCTCCGGAGATATTTCTGCCGGTGCAAGAACTCGACGGCTTTGTACCACGATTCTTACGTCATCGAGGTTCTCATCGGCCAACTCTTTAGCAAGCTTGGCTAATGCATCCGCTTTGCTATTTTCCGCACGCGGTATGCTTTCCAAGGTATAGGAATGTATTTGGGTCAGCAGCTGCTGTACTCTCTCGCCGTACTTCACCAGTTCCGGTTTGCACATTTGATAGTCACCGTTTATTTGACTGACGACTATCTGGGAGTCTCCATATATAAGAAGGTTTTCAATTCCCATGTCGATAGCGATCTTGAGACTTGCTATCAAAGCTTCATACTCGGCTTTATTGTTTGTCCTTGGCTCTGTTAAGGAGAAAGCAAAGCGCATTATCCCTCCTTGTGGAGTTATGAAGATGAGGCCCACCCCTGATTTGATTATAGGGGTGTTTTGCTTGCGCTTCTTCATGGAAGACGCTCCATCGAAGTAAAGTTCCCACCGGGTATCATTTTCGTCGATCGTGTCAAATGCATGTTCGTCTGGTAGTTCGCAATTCAAGGGAGAGTCAGCAAGTATCGGATGCTCAGCGAGGAAGTCGGCGATGGCCTGGCCCTTCACTGCCTTGAGGGGACGATAGGTTATTGAGAATTCCATTAAAAGCAGGGCCCATTTAGCGAGCCGCCCCATCAATATGGCCTTTGACATCAAATACTTGAGGGGATCCACCTTCGATATGAGACGGACTTCATGCGCCAACGCATAGTGCCTGAGCTTCGTTATTGCGAAGATCAACGCCAAGCAGTGTTTTTAGATGGGAGAGTAATTGCTTTCTGCCCCCAGTAGAACTCGACTCAGATAGTAGAGGGCTCTCTCCTTCCCTTGGTCGTTCTCTTATTTCCATAATGCGTCTAAGAAACCTTCAAGAGCTATTGTATACAGAATGAGAGGTTTTCCCTTAACCAGAGCGGCCAGCACTGGCGGATTCTGCAGGTATTGCTTGATTTCGTCCAGCGCGCCTTGGCATTTGCGATCCCAGACGAAAGAGGTTCCCTTCTTCATCAGGTGGCTGTAAGGACGGCACTTGCCCGAAAGATTGGCTATAAATCGCCGGATATACGCAAGCTTCCATTGGAGGGACCGCAATTGCTTGAGAGTCCTCGGCGGGGGCATCTCCATAACTGCCTTGATCTTCGACGGATCTATCTCGATGCCTCAGTGTCGGACGATGAATCCTAGGAACTTGCCCGAGGAAACTCCGAACGCGCATTTGAGAGGGTTCATCTTCAAGTTGTATTGCCGAAGGCGTTGAAACACGATCTTCAGATGCTTTAGATGTTCCTCGTATGATTTGCTTTTCACCACGAGGTCGTCGATATATCATTCGACGATTTCATGTATGAGATCATCGAAGATCTTCGTCATGGCCCTCTGATAGGTGGCGCCAGCGTTCTTTAGACCGAAGGGCATCACCTTGTAGCAGAATATACCCAAAGGGGTCCGGAAAGCGGTGTGCTTCTGGTCGTTGGGATGCATCTTTATCTGATTATATCCTGATGATCGTGGGTGGACGTATTGTCTATCATTAGCTCGGTGACCGGTACCGGGAAGTCATCTTTCGGGCAGGTTTTATTGAGATCCCGAAAGTCCACGCATATGCGCACTGTCCCATTTTTCTTCATCACCGGGACGATGTTGGCGATCCAGTCAGGATACTAAACCTCTTGGATGAAACCAGAGTTGATTAGCTTCTTGACCTCGGCGTTGATACTCATCTCAAGCTCGAGCCGCATTCTTCTCGGTGCTTGTTTGATTGGCTTGACGTCCGGGGATATGGCCAATTTATGGACAGCAATCTCTGGATCTAGTCCTGGCATCTCAGAATAGTTCCATGCGAAGTAATCTTTATGCTACATAAGCACGTCTTTTAGCGCGGCCACCCTTTCTTCAGATAGCAGCTCACTAACGAATGTCGGCCGCGGGTCATTTGCCGTCCCCAAATAAATTTTCTTGAGTTTATCTGCAGTGGTGTGTATTCCGTCTTCCAACTCTTTCGGCGCCGGTGGAAATTCTGAGATCACCTCGTCATCATTGTTTTCGATGCACCAGGGGAGTTCATCCATATCCTCGGGTTCTTCTTCTGACAACATTATCACGTGACAGGTACGAGCTCGCTTCCAAGACCGATGTGGATATGGTTCTACCCTCATGGATTTGGGTCCATGCTTCTGTGGCGGGGTTACCCTCCAGCTGCTGGATAGAGCGAACTCGCCGAGCTGATATTGGTCTTCAACCCAGTTCTTGAAGGTGAAGCAGTCTTCAATAGGATGTCCTATTGCCCTATGATAGGAGCAATAGTCCGGTTGAGAGACTTCGCCTATTTGCTTGGGATGTTTGGACTCCGGAAGTGTAAGCATTTGATGTCTTATGGCAAGATCTAGTATCTTCTTTGTCTTGTCTTGAGGAAAAGAGTATGCTCGACTCATCTTCTTCATAAGGGACAAATCCGGACCGCTCGATTCCCGATCACGTGACTTCTTGGTCCCACTTTGTCGCTCTCGAACACTTTTCCCGCCCTTTGATTTATTTTTGCCTCTGCGTCGGGCCTTTTGTATGACGGGTTGATAGGGAGGGGCACTTTCATCTTTCGCAGCCTGTTGAAGAAGGCGTTGCGTCCTGGCTTTCTCGTAGATGGCCATTTCGCGATTATGGTCGTCTCGAACTTTTTGACCAGCTTCCCTTATAAGCTTGTCCATTTGCTCTTGGAACGACGGACTGGGCATTTTCACGTCGGGGGCTCTTTCTAGTTCAGGGTTAGCATTCTCCCATTGAGCATCCCCTTCTTCATCAAAGTCATGTACGACGTAGCAGTCGCCGAGTAGCTCCCGTTTCTTGGACCGAACATATCCAAGCCCGATCGTTTCCATTCTCCCATTGGGCAACTTGCGTTGAGTTCCGGGAACGTTCCAGATCCTGTCATAGAACTTAGCTTTTCGAGCAGTCTGTTTGAAGGGTATCCCTTGGCGCTTCAATAGCCTTTTCAAGCCTTCCGTGTAACATCTAGGCAGACGGATGGGCTGGAGCCTGTCGAGCGCAGAATCAGCGCCATGCCAAACTTCTTTCTCCGCTTTTGTTTCCGTGGATCGGTAGAATAGGATTGCCTGTTCATCTTTTCGCCTGGGAGGGACGTAAAATGTTTGCAACTCTTGCACGCTATAAGCTTCAAGTGCATCGAAGTCTTTGTAATGCTCTTGTGGAACCATGGTGATTTGCAAACTTTAATTATCGCTAGCGAAGGCTTGTATTGGTGACCAAGCGGAGAATATAGCCTGGACCTCATCTTCCGAGTCGCTGCCAAAGATCAACATAGGAGCGAACGGTCCCGGCTTGTTGTACTAGGATGGACCTGAACAAACTATCTCTTCCTCTTCTTCAGTATCACTCCCAAAGACCGGAATGGTGGTGATAGTTTTATTCTCCGGTTTGTGACATCTCTCTGTGTCTTCGAAATCTGGCAAGTATTTTGCATCTTCGTACTTGCGGACTTCGTTCACGGAGAATGGGTTCAGCTCTCCTGTTACGGTATACTCGAGACCATCCTTAAAGTATTTCATACACTGATGTTGTGTAGAAGGGATGATGTTGTACTCGTGTAACCAAGGCCGACCAAGCAAAGCGTTATAGCATGTCTTGGCGTCAATGACATGAAATTTAATATCCGTGACAAGTAGCCCGAATTGTAATGTCAATATCACAGACCCGAGAGTCCGCGATGACTGGGAGTCAAAACCGGAGATGGTGATTTTATCACGAGCGAGGTGCTGGACGCTCATGCAGATTTCCTTCAACACTCGCATGTTGAGGAGATTAACGGAAGACCCATTGTCGACCAGGATTTTGCCTATCTTTATATCGTGGCAGTACCCTGAGATATAGAGGGGACGGTTGTGCGCACGTCCCAAGGAGGAGGTCTTCATCGCCGAAGGTGATATCGTCTGTGTGTACTTCCTCCAGCTCGTCCTTCATCTTTTCTTCGGCGAGAAAAGCTTAGAATTGCTCCGGTTCTTGTAGCACCTTGATCAATGAATCTCTCGCTTCTTTGGATAGTAAAAGGGTGTCAAGAACGCTGAGCTGCGAAGGTAACTTCCTCAAGTGCGCCAGAACCTTATAGTCCACCTTACTTTTCTTTGGCGGGTCCTTGGCGGTCAGCTCTTTCATGACTTGGTCATCTAGGGCGATATCCTAAGAGACCTTTTCTTTCCCTTATCTTTTCTACTTGTGGGTCCGAGATTCTTTTCTGGAAGCGTGCGATTGCGCAGCTGAATGTTTTCGCAGGTCTTCGATTCCTCCTCCTCCCCCAAGGTAGATTCTTTAAAGAGAGGGCCAAGAGTCATCTCTTCGTCATAGTCGCTTTCGAAGGTGAGAACCTGCGATCCCCCGGTGTTGACCATGCGACAGTTACCGGTAGTTCTTTTATGCTCCTCGGTCGCACTTCTTTGCTTCTGACGAGTTTTGTGTTTCATCCGCTTAAAATGTTGCCGGTGAGCAACATATCCCTGCCACCATCTTTTAAAAGCATCACATTCTTCGGTGGGTGCGAGATCTTCCGATGATATGAGCAGTAGCTAGGATGCATCTCTGCTTCACCGGGAGTGTTTCCTTCGGAGGGTGGTAGCTTCATTCCCATTGATATGGCTTTAGCAAACCTTTTCCTCGTCTTGAACTTGTTTTTATCCGCGACGGATGTTCCTTGATTCGGCGGGAGTGTCTCGATTCTTTCGTCTAGTCGTCGGCGTTGGGCTCTTTCAAATATGGCCATCTCACGCTCCGGATCGGTTTTACTTTTCAGATGAATCCCATTCAGGAAGGCGTCGATCATTTCGTCTGACGGCCATAGAAGTTCTGGCTCGGGACCTGCTCCCAGTCTCTCTGTGCAAGGAGTCTCTTCATTGTCTAGCGATGAATGAGAGATCATATGGCAACTTGCTACGTAATCCTCAAATTCGTCTGACGATTCTTCTCCATCCTCTCCGTCTTCAAGAACGTGGCTAAGGAACTCTTGGAGCGTGATTGGAGTCCGCGCCTTCTGGTTATACTATTCCAGCGCGTCAATCTGTTTCTTCAAATCCGTGCGCTTGTCGCCAGGCTTCACGGGTTTCTTGGATTTCTTCTTCTTTTTCGAAGATTTCGACGGCTGGGTGTGAGCATTTTGGCTATCACCACCAATCCTTGGAGTTGGGCGCGGCTTCAGCATTCCTTCGATAATCGAGGATTCCAGCGGGTTCTTCCATCTGATTGCCGGGCATGTCTGGAGCTCATTCAGCATTCTTTTGGTTTTGGCCGAAAGAGCTACTTCCCATGGATCTTCCTCAACAAAAGAGCACATTGCCCCCAGTGTGTCTGTCTTCTTAGGAGTGTGCGGTTGTGGTGGGTTTACTTTCCACTTCTCAGACAGCGCGAACTTGACTTGTAGATACTGATCCTCGATCCATCCCTTAAAGACGAAGCAATCTTCGATCGGATGGCTTACCGTTTGGTGGTAAGGGCAATAATTGGGATTATTCACTTAGCTGGGTTGCGGTGGTTCTTGGATTCGGCAAATTGATAAGCATATTGCGCATTGCTAGTTCGAACAGCCTCTTCGTTTTATCCCGCGGGAATGAGTAAGGGTACTTCATTTTCTCATTGTAATAGCGCCGTCTCTCCTCCAATTGATCCGTTGGTCTTAGAGCACTGGGCTGCTGCTGGGTGTTCGCCACGAAGGTCGCCTTCCCTTTACCCTTTTCGTTCCGCAGTTCCGGTTTCGGAGGAGACGGTCTGTGACCCATCTGATCCATCTGGGCTAGCTTGTCGATTAAAGCCTGGAATGTGGTCGGTTTGAAGAACATCATGAACTGTGAAATAGTTGCATGAGGGTCTAGGGTGCCCACGAACATGCCCACCACTGGTGCTTCTTCGATGCGTTGTTCGCACTTTGACCACATATTTCGCTATCGGATTGCGTATTAAACCCAAGTTTCGCCCGACTTTACCCTTGCATTGATCAATGCTGCTATCGGGGTGCATTCACTTGCGCTCGCAAATCGCTGGGTGAACAATAACGCCATTTCTGCGAAAATTTTGACGGAGTCGTTTGGAAGTTCGGAGTACCACTCAAACGCCATCTCCGACAAGCTACCGACGAATTGGCGGAGCAAAAGCTTATCGTCGCCACCAGTGTTGCCGCAAAGAGCCCTGAACTGAGTGACATGTTAATGGGGATTGCCTGTCCCCTTGTACATAGGGAATTTCGGGATTGTGTAGCCTGGTGGGTACTTTATCTGATCATACCAGCCTGGTACGGTCGCTCAGTTCTAACAACTTGGCCGGCCGCTTCATTTTCCTGGTGAACTTTTATTTGCTGAGCAATATAGTCATCCAGTGCAGCTTTGGAGATTGTCTCTTCCTTAGCTGTTGACAGAGCCGGCAGAGGATTTGATGTTTCTCCTCTGTCATCTTCAATTATTACTGGAGGATCTTCAGCTGGAGGGTCCGGCTGGATCATCATGCCCACCATATCCTGGAATAGGAGGGCCATTTGTTTTATATTGGCCGCTTGTTCCGCTGCCTCTTTGTCCTTCTTTTCGAGCATTCTCCGAAGGAATTCAGCATCAGTCTCGTGTTCGTGACGTTGTTCTGATGATGCCTCCGGGCTTTCTTTTGGCTCGGTGAGTGCGGCCATCGCAGTCAACATCTCCTGAAGTTTCTGCTGCTGTTGTTTCTGAGCTCTCGTGATGGATCGAATGAGTGGTCGGTGGCCCGTAGAAGCGCGGCTATCCTCTTTCCCGGATGCCATATAGACAGTATGCACTACCATGCCCCCAGACTTAGGACGTTTGGGCTCAGCACCTTTGACATTTGTCGAAGGCATGGGGATTTTCTCCGGCCTCCTCCTCTTATGAGCAGTCGAAGTTGAGGGGGCCGTTGCAGTGGGCACCCAAGTAGCCGTCATCTTTTGTGGCTTAACAAGACGGTTTTCTTCCTGTCGGACCTTCAGCTTCTTCTGCCGGCGGGGATAGTCTTAATCAACCACCGACTCTCGGACTTGTCGCCAGATTTTGTAAACTTTAGAAGACAGTCGTTGAGGGGACTGTTCCGGCTTCATTTCTGTGACAAACTCCACCGGCGGAGGAGATCTTTTTAGTACGGCGATAGGCGAATTCCTGCGCACATTGTTCAGCAGCTCAAAGTTGTTCCCGGTCGGAACAGCAGCATTGACTTCCACCGTTGGAGCTGGTGGAGTTAGCCCAGAGGGGGAGTTGGCCCCAGCCTTCCTCACTCGGCGCCAGTGGCGACGTCGAGCGTGTCGAGCAGTTAGGGTTGGTTCAGTGATGGGGACGACTTTGTCTTACCCCCTGTCTAGATGAGGCGCCGCTGGTGCCGGCCTCTTGAAGACTGACGTCTTTTGAGTAGCGGTATCTAATCTGTCAAAGACAGACCTTCGAGCAGGAACGGGAGCCGGAATAGTCAGTCTTGTAAAGACCGACTCTTTGGCAGGAGAAGCCGCCTTGACGACTTCAGGAGCAGAGATGGCTATCTTCTTTAGGATGGCCACTTCAGGTGTCAGGGGCTTCTTGGCAGGCACATCGGAGTTCAGGCTCAGTCTGGCGAAGACCGAGGAGTTGGAGCTGGACGACCCGTTGAGAGAGGCCGTGGTAATAGCAAGCCGATCAAAGACCGACTTCTTAGGAGCTTCCGGTGCTGGTACAGGGGTGCTGAAGCTCATCGGGGGAGCATAGTCCCAAAAAACAATCCAGTAGTAGCCTGGGTGACATGTTTCACCGGCATCGTGAACAGGGACGCCGTTTGAGGTCCGTAAGCTACACCTCCAGGTGAGGCGAAGCGTAGGTTGCAGTTGCAGTTGGAACATCTTGCACAAGTGGACGCCATTGATTCTTTGCTTTCTGCAGCAAGAAA